>CM060921.1:461083251-462550751 GCA_030737875.1 Allium sativum
GTAATGACCCGCATTTTTCAGCGGTATAATAATTAATTTATTTAATTATTTAAATACTGATTTAGAGGATTTAATGGTCGTTGAATAAAATAATAGTGAATATTTAATTAAGATAATAATTAAATAATATATTTAATTCTGAAATAATCAGATTTGGGCTGAAATGGCGATATGGTGTGAACTGGGCAATTCAAATTATATAATTCAGTTTATAATTGAATTTGAATAACGAATATATTATATAAACGACAGTTTGAACGTAGAATTATATTATAATTATAATCGAGCCCGTAATGGCGTGACAGTTCGCTGTTTGGCGATTTGAACTTCAACTGAATACAGAGAAGCCGTTTTAAATCGGATTTCTGTGAAACAAGAAACATGTGGAGCTGGTAGAGTATATCTTTCTAGTGGAAGAGAACAATCGGGATTTCGTCGTGTAGATTTTGATTTACGTCCAAATCAAATTTTAGAAAAGTCGCTGTGGAATTCCTTTATAATTTATAAAGGAATTTCATTTTAAATCGAATATCGATTTAATCGGGATTTGAAAATATCAAGTTATAAATCCCAGTAGAGCTGTATGGTATTCCACTATGAATATGTACGATAATATTTATTTGTTTAAATATTAAATTTAATTGTTTTTAAATATATTTATATATTTAAAAAGGGTTATTTAGAGCTTTAAAAATAGCCAGTTTTGCAAACGACCTCAGAATTTGACGAAACTAATTTTGTTGGATCTGCAATATTAAATTATTGCTAGATTTCAATTTCCATGATTTTTGAAGTCAGTATGTGGCCGTACTAGATTTTAATGTGAAATACAGTCGATAATTTGACCTATAAAAATACGCTGTGCGAGCAAACGGAGTCGGAATTCGACGACGCCAGTTTCGTTGGGACCGTAATGTTGAACTGTAGCTGCATGTCCATTTTCGTGTTTTTTGGGTATCATATGTGGTCACAGAAATTTTAATTGACAAGAACAAACAATGGTTGGTTAAAATTGAATATAAAATTAAATAGAAAAAATATCTAAACCCATAATATAAATACCCGCATACCCTTAAACCTAATTCGCAAATTCCTTTTCTCGATCAGAAACAATCCACATATCCTTTTCTAAGCCGTCACTCTCTATTCAAGGAAAAGCCTTCTTTCAAAAATCTTTTTAAAATCAAATAAAAATCTATAAAATTCTAAAACCCTTTCTATGAATTCGCACTGATGAGAAGTACCCATATATGGGCGGTTCATTGGGTTGGATGCATATTTCTTCGCTACGATTTTTTACCGTGAGAATTAGGGTTAATAACTGAGGGAGTTCGGGGCTTTAATTTGGATGTTTAAGAGCGTATTTGGGTTCGTGGGTCACTGTGGAGTTAACAGGCGTTTTCTGGTGAAGTACGGTCGATATAAGTGACGCACTGTCACCGCGTTGGTTGCGAGAAGCTGATGAATGGACCTGGGTTCTAACATGCGAGTTTGGTCATATTGGGATAGAGATGATGTAGATTAGAAGAGGGAAATTTTCATAGTTTTAGTTTGATTTTCAAGGGTAGCAGCGAAGGAGGGAGCTTGGAAGAAGTACGGTATTTGTATTTGCGGAAGATGGGTTTGCTCAAGATCGATGGGAAAAGGAAAAAGGAACTGGATGCGGGTGGGAAATTTGGTAATGGGCCAACGAAGTACAAAAGTTAAGGCCTGAATAATGGCAGGATTTTAAGTTTTAATTTACTTTAAATATTTGTACGAACTTGTGTAAGTCATAACTTTGCCTTACAAAATCGAAATTCAGCGAAACAAGATCCACTGGGATCGTACGGACGGACACTACCCAATGGAACTGACTGGAAGTGGATTGGAGCCCGTTACAATTTATTGCAAAATAAATTATCTGTCTGAATCAAGCGATGATTTTCATTATTAACGATGATCGTCCAATGTGAGTAAATCTCATTAACTTTGAACAGTTTATAATTTCATGTTGTATTTTTAGAACTGTTAAATATTAGCTGATTGACTGTGTGTTGACTGTCAGATTGAACTGCTAGTCAGTTAGTTTAATTTGTATATTGATTCTGTTTAACAGAATATATCATATGGAACTGAAAGTGATGTTGATTTTATTGTGTAACATCTATGGATGCAGGGAAACAGGTTGAAGGAATCCGACCGGATTCCTCAACAGCTATTTTATTATTTTCATATATTGTGATATATGACGTGGTTTATAATCTGTTGTTGATTATATGTGTATGGACGATATTGGACATCGTAATTTGATAAGTTAAACACCATAACACACCGGAATTTGGAAGAAGGGGGATTTTCAAAATGAATATTGAAATTAGATTATTTATAAAATCAAAGGGGTTTTATAAAGGAGATAATATTTATAAAATCAAAGAAGATTTTATAAAGGAAATTATTTATAAATGGAATACTTATAAATAGAAATTTATTTATAAATGGAATATTTATAAATGGGAAATATGTTTAAGTGGAATTTTATATGAAAAGAAATCTTTATAAATGGAATATTTATAAAGTGAATTGTTTATTTAGAATAAATAAATTAGATATTTAAATGGATTATTTATTTGTTAAATAAATCTGATAAGACAAAGAGATATTGACTTAGAAAATAAATAAGTTATTAAAAGGACATTCATTAGGAAATAAATAAGTTATAAAAAGGGATTATTTATTTAGAGAATGAATAAAGAAATATTTGTAAACCATTTACGAATAAAATAGAAAGAGAAATATGTGTAAACATTTACAAATAGATTATAAAGGAAATATTTTATCTTTGGATAAATAGATATATATAAGTCTGAACTTATATATGAAGAAGTAAACAGATAAAAGGAGCAGATTGATTTTTAAATGATATTTATAAATTAAGTTAAATATTTATCATTTGGATAAATAGAACACATAAGTCAGGACTTATATATAGAAGTAAAAATTGATTTCAACATCGATATTTGAAACGAATAAGGATAAAGAGTTATTAAGTTAGGGTTAATCAGTTAGAGTTAAACCAGTTACGTTAAACCGTAGAGTTAAACCAGTTAGAGTTAATCGATAGAGTTAAATCGAACTAGAGTTATTGAATAGAGTTAAATCGAACTAGAGTTATTCAAATGGAGTTAATCA
This sequence comes from Allium sativum, assembly GCA_030737875.1. Taxonomy (NCBI): domain Eukaryota; kingdom Viridiplantae; phylum Streptophyta; class Magnoliopsida; order Asparagales; family Amaryllidaceae; genus Allium; species Allium sativum. The sequence continues at coordinate 461,086,423 of CM060921.1, forward strand.
AATTTAGTTTATTCGAACAGAGTTGAAATGAGTTAATCGAATTTAGTTATTCGAAGTGAGATAATCGAATCAGAAATATTTGAAGTGAGTTGATCGAATCTAGTTATTTGACAGGAGTTAAATTGAGTAAGATTTATTCGAAGAAAGAGATTATCGAATATAAGTATTCGAAAGTAAGAAAACCGAATAAAAGTTATTCGAATAAGAGTTAATCCAGTAAGAGTTATTAGGTTGGAGTTATTCAAATAAGAGTTATAGATTAGAGTTAACCGAATAGGAGTAAATAAATTAGTTGTCGTTATATTATTCGAGTTAGGAAATGAAAGTCATATTAAGGATAATATATTTTGGATGCAGGAGATTATAACACCATTGTTATAATCACATAAACTTGTAAAAGAAGGGGGTTCATAAATAAAATACGAGGGTTCGTAAGGAAGTGTTAAAGAGTTAAAAAGGTGAATCTTATCTATTTAGAGATTTGAAAGGTGGTTCAGTTAAGGTCTAAGAGGTAGCTACACCCCAACTTGATTGACTGTGTTTTTAATTAAGAAATGGTTACGGTTCGAGGGTGAAGTGGTTAAGTGGATTTAGAAATTTAGTATAGTGGTTTGAGTCGTCATCACAATATAGTTTTAAACATCTGTTTAAATCCCAATTAAGAAGTTTTGGAAATGTTTTCCAAATGAGAATCAGAAATGTTTTCTGATAATAGAAAATAAGAATGTAGAATATATGGGCACAGGAGATAAGTAAATCGATGAAGTAAAGAGATAAATGTTGAATGATGATTGATCGATATAATTTCCTCCTGGAAATAATATCGTTGTTTGCACACCTGTTTTTCTTTGATGGTTAAATCACAAACTATCGAAGTTTTGACCATTTTAACGTTGTTAATATGGAGAGAGCGGTTGGATTATTATCCAAAGAACCACTCTGTATTGGCATAAGCGTTGCGAATCACATATGCCAAAGATAATTGAAGACGGAGTAAAGTGCAAGGGCTATTGTATAAGTCTTAGATAACAGTGTTTAAGATGGATGTACTGAATAGTGCCTTCTGTTCATCCTGTTCCTGGATGACTTGTATGGATGAATGTCTGATAGAGTATTTCCAGAAAGGTCACGTACATTGATTTCTTCAACCGTACCAAGAGTGGAAGCGGAGAAGGAAACTTCTTTAGCTAAAACGTAATGTACTATTGTATACGTCAATTAGTGATTTTCGATGGATCTGACAATGTGTCATTCGAAGAGAATCTGATGTGATGATAAAGTGTAACCTCAAGCCTCATCAATCGGGAAATGACAAAAATCGGGCAGGCAGCATGGCTATGTAGGTCGCACCTATTAGGGTGTATAATCACCTAATCTAGAGTTTCATTTACTTCAAAAAATCTATTGTTTATGCTGTCCCATTCGGGAAACGGTTGCTGATCCCAACCGTTGGTGATATACATTCGATACACTCAAGCGAAATGAGTGGTCGGTCTTGTGTGGCCGGGTTGCAAGATGTGTGGTCGGTCATGTGTGGTCGGTCATGTGTATAATCACCTAAACTCTTGGGTGCCCAATTTTGTACGGGCAGTCAAGTAGTCGGGATTTACAGATACTTGAAGAGCTGGAGCAGGAGGCTTCAGGATCATATAGCTATAGTGTATTTCCGCTGTGTTGTAAGTGCTGTACTTTGAAATGATATGTATATTCAAATACAGATTTATATTTCAAAGATATGTTATCTATTATATGTTATTCGTTCCGCTGTGAGGTTCGTGTTACTCTGATGTTGTGTTCTTCTTCTTCTGTTCTAAGTTCTATCTTATCTTTTCTCACCCTCTAATTTCTTTCATTAACTATTCGGTTATTTTCGATCCTTGGATGTTCGATATGTGTCGTATATCGGATAACCAAGATCGCAAATTTTTGGGTTACAGTTGGTATCAGAGCTTAAGGTTAAGTGAATTACCTTGGCTCTGTGGCGTGACTCAGTAGAGATGGGGTTAGTGATACCCTAGATTAAGTTGAGTGTATATATACTAGAGAGCGTATTTGTTATTTGATATAAAATTATTTTATATTGTGGAGATATATTGGTTGAGTGGCTTATGAACTCTAGTCGATCAGTTTGATCCACTGTATCGGTAGGAGTTTATAAACACTCAAATACGATGGGTCGACACGATATGTTTTGAAAAGAGGGTAAATGAAAATAATTTTACCCAAAGTATATTTTGACATATATTGGATATATTAGTTGTTATTATAATCGAGTAAGATTATGAATTAAATGGTTATGTAAATAACCAATCAGAATTCAGATAAGTTAATGAATTGAATTAAATCTGAAATTTTAAATCAGAATTGAAATTGAAACCCTGGAAATTTGGAACAGAGTTTGTAAATAAGACTTGGATTAAATATATGTAAATTTTAAGATCCTGGGAGATTTTAAATTGTATTCCAAGCATTTTTGACTGATATTTTGAACTGATTTCAAAATGGAAATGTTTAAAAATGGTTTTGAAAAGCGATATAGTATTGAACTCACTTTGAAAGCTGGAAATAGATTCTGATGATGATCATGACATTATTGGTGTTCATTTTCGAGTTGTAAGTGACGGATTACTACAGAAAAGATTTTGTTTTTGAATTGGTTTGAGAGAAACAAGTTTTTGAAATCCAAAAAGGAATATTCGGGTTTAGGAAAACAAAACTGTTTAATAAATCCAAGAACAGATTATTTGAATAAAAACAAATTTGAATAGAAATTTGTGAAACCGAGTTGGAATTGAATTGAAACCAATTAAGTGGAAATTGAATCGGATTAGAATGATATTGAGACAAATTGGATTTGTGAGATTTGAATTTGAAATGTTATTGGATTGATGAGTTAAGAATTTAAAAATCGAGAATGGAACTTTGATTTGAAATTAAATTCGACTTAGGTATAAGCGAATGGTTGGATTTGTGGATAAAAACAGATTGGAATTTGATTGGGATGACATTGGTATATGTTGAGTTGATAGCATATGGAAGTGATAGAGTTGATATGCCCGATAAAAAGGTACCAGCTTATATTTCTATTGGATATAAGATTTATGAGCCGAATTTGGCAAGTCGCTTGGCTGTTTGATTTTCTTTTATGTTGGAGATGGCCCAGAGAGGCGAGTTGGAGTTTGACCTATTGACCAGTACAAAGGAGGTGCTCGCGAAATTTTTCAGAAATTTAGGGAGTTAGAAAATTTTCAGGATTTTTGAAAATATTCGTTAATAGAATTAAATTAATAATTTAATTAAAATTAAATTATTCAGGGGAAACTGAAGTTGAGAAGTGAATAATATAGTCTAGCCAGTCGATAGGGTTTGTTTCCTACCTTAGCAATTTCGAGGACGAAATTATTTTAAGTCGGGAAGAATGTAATGACCCGCATTTTTCAACGGTATAATAATTAATTTATTTAATTATTTAAATACTGATTTAGAGGATTTAATGGTCGTTGAATAAAATAATAGTGAATATTTAATTAAAATAATAATTAAATAATATATTTAATTCTGAAATAATCAGATTTGGGCTGAAATGGCGATATGGTGTGAACTGGGCAATTCAAATTATATAATTCAGTTTATAATTGAATTTGAATAATGAATATATTATATAAACGACAGTTTGAACGTAAAATTATATTATAATTATAATCGAGCCCGTAATGGCGTGACAGTTCGCTATTTGGCGATTTGAACTTCAACTGAATACACAGAAGCTGTTTTAAATCGGAATTCTGTGAAACAAGAAACGTGTGGAGCTGGTGGAGTATATCTTTCTAGTGGAAGAGAAATTTTGGGATTTCGTCATGTAGATTTTGATTTACGTCCAAATCAAATTTTAGAAAAGTCGCTGTGGAATTCCTTTATAATTTATAAAGGAATTAGTTATATTTTGAAAAGGAGTTTCATTTTAAATCGAATATCGATTTAATCGGGATTTTAAAACATCTAGTTATAAATCCCAGTAGAGCTGTATGGTATTCCGTTGTGAATATATACGATACTATTTATTTATTTAAATATTAAATTTAATTGTTTTTAAATATATATATATATTTAAAAAGGGTTATTTAGAGCTTTAAAAATAGCCAGTTTTGCAAACGACCTCAGAATTCGACGAAACTAATTTTGTTGGATCCGCAATATTAAATTATTGCTAGATTTCAATTTCCATGATTTTTTAAGTTAGTATGTGACCGTACGGGATTTTAATGTGAAATACAGTCAATAATTTGACCTTTAAAAATACGCTGTGTGAGCAAACGGATTCGGAATTCGACGAAACCAGTTTCGTTGGGACCGTAATGTCGAACTGTAGCTGGATGTCCATTTTCGTGATTTTTGGGTATCGTATGTGGTCATAGGAATTTTAATTGACAAGAACAAACAATGGTTAGTTAAAATTGAATAGAAAAAATATCTAAACCCATACTATAAATTCCCTCATATCCTTAAACCTAATTCACAAATTCCTTTTCTCGATCAGAAACAATCCACATATCCTTTTCTAAGCCGTCACTCTCTATTCAAGGAAAAGTCTTCTTTCAAAAAACTTTGTAAAATCAAATAAAAATCTATAAAATTCTAAAACCCTTTCTATGAATTCGTACTGATGAGAAGTACCCATATATGGGTGGTTCATTGGGTTCGATGCACTATTTCTTCGCTGCGATTTTTACCGTGAGAATTAGGGTTAATAACCGAGGGAGTTCGGGGCTTTAATTTGGATGTTTAAGAGTGTAATTGGGTTCGTGGGTCACTGTGGAGTTAACAGGCGTTTTCTGGTGAAGTACGGTCGATATAAGTGACACACTGTCACCGCGTTGGTTGCGAGAAGCTGATGAACGGACCTGGGTTCTTACGTGCTAGTTTGTTCATATTGGGATAGAGATGAAGTAGATTAGAAGAGGGAAATTTTCATAGTTTTTGTTTGATTTTTAAGGGTACCAGCGAAGGAGGGAGCTTGGAAGAAGTATTGTATTTGTATTTGGGGAAGATGGGTTTGCTCCAGATCGATGGGAAAAGGAAGAAGGAATTGGATGCGGGTGGGAGATTTGTTAATGGGTCGACGAAATACAAGGGTTAAGGCCCGAATAATAGTAGAATTTTAAGTTTTAATTTACTTTAAATATTTGTACGAACTTATGTAAGTCATAACTTTGTCGTACGAAATCGAAATTCAGCGAAACAAGATCCATTGGTATCGTATGGACGGACACTATCCAATGGAACTGACTGGGAGCGGATTGGAGCCCATTACAATTTATTGCAAAATAAATTGTCCGTCTGAATCAAGCGATGATTTTCGTTATTAACGATGATCGTCCAATGTGAGTAAATCTCACTAACTCTGAACAGTTTATAATTTCATGTTGTATTTTTAGAACTGTTAAATATTGGTTGATTGACTGTGTGTTGACTGTTAGATTGAACTGCTAGTCAGTTAGTTTAATTTCTATATTGATTATGTTTAGCAGAATATATCATATGGAACTGAAAGTGATGTTGATTTTATTGTGTAACATCTGTGGATGCAGGGAAACAGGTTGGAGAATCCGACTGGATTCCTCAACAGCTATTTTATTATTTTCATATATTGTGATATATGACGTGGTTTATAATCTGTTGTTGATTATATGTGTATGGACGATATTGGACATCGTAATTTGACATGTTAAACACCATAACACACCGGAATTTGGAAGAAGGGGGATTTTCAAAATGAATATTGAAATTAAATTATTTATAAAATCAAAGGGGTTTTATAAAAGAGATAATATTTATAAAATCAAAGAAGATTTTATAAAGGAAATTATTTATAAATGGAATACTTACAAATAGAAATTTAGTTTTAAATGGAATATTTATAAATCGGAAATATGTTTAAGTGGAATTTTATATGAAGGGAAATCTTTATAAATGGAATATTTATAAAGTGTATTGTTTATTTAGAATAAATAAATTAGATATTTAAATGGATTATTTATTTGTTAAATAAAAAGGATAAGATAAAGAGATATTGACTTAGAAAATAAATAAGTTATTAAAAGGACATTCATTAGGAAATAAATAAGTTATAAAAAGGGATTATTTATTTATAGAATGAAATAGAAATATTTGTAAACCATTTACAAATAAAAATAGAAAGAGAAATATGTGTAAACATTTACAAATAGATTATAAAGGAAATATTTATCTTTGGATAAATAGATATATATAAGTCTGAATTTATATATGAAGAAGTAAATAGATAAAAGGAGCAGATTAATTTTTAAATGATATTTATAAATTAAGTTAAATATTTATCATTTGGATAAATAGAATATATAAGTTAGGACTTATATAAAGAAGTAAAAATCGATTTCAACATCGATGTTTGAAACTGAATAAGGATAAAGAGTTAATCAGTTAGGGTTAATCAGTTAGAGTTAAACCAGTTACGTTAAACTGTAGAGTTAAACCAATTAGAGTTAATCGATAGAGTTAAATCGAACTAGAGTTAGTGAATAGAGTTAAATCAAACTAGAGTTATTCAAATGGAGTTAATCGAATTTAGTTTATTCGAATGGAGTTGAAATGAGTTAATCGAATTTAGATATTCGAAGTGAGATAATCGAATCAGAAATATTCGAAGTGAGTTGATCGAATCTAGTTATTCGACAGGAGTTAAATCGAATAAGATTTATTCGAAGAAAGAGATTATCGAATATAAGTATTCGAAAGTAAGCAAATCGAATATAAGTTATTAGAATAAGAGTTAATCTATTAAAAGTTATTAGGTTGGAGTTATTCAAATAAGAGTTATATATTAGAGTTAACCGAATAGGAGTAAATAAATTAGTTGTCGTTATATTATTCGAGTTAGGAAATGAAAGTCATATTAAGGATAATATATTTCGGATGCAGGAGATTATAACACCATTGTTATAATCATGTAAACTTGTAAAAGAAGGGGGTTCGTAAATAGAATCCGAGGGTTCGTAAGGAAGTGTTAAAGAGTTAAAAAGGCGAATCTTATCTATTTCAAGATTTGAAAGGTGGTTCAGTTAAGGTCTGAGAGGTAGCTATACCCCAACTTGATTGACTGCGTTTTTAATTAAGAAATGGTTACGGTTCGAGGGTGAAGTGGTTAAGTGGATTTAGTAATTTAGTATAGTGGTTTGAGTCGTCATCGCAATATAGTTTTAAACATCTGTTGAAATCCCAATTAAGAAGTTTTGGAAATGTTTTCCAAACGAGAATCAGAAATGTTTTCTGATAATTGAAAATAAGAATTTAGAATATATGGGAATAACAGATAAGTAAATTATTGAAATAAAGAGATAAATGTTGAATGATGATTGATCGATATAATTTCCTCCTGGAAATAATATCGTTGTTTGCACACCTGTTTTTATTTGATGGTTAAATCACAGACTATCGAAGTTTTGACCATTTTAACGTTGTTAATATCGAGAGACCGGTTGGATTATTATCCAAAGAATTACTCTTTATTGGCATAAGCGTTGTGAATCGTATATGCCAAAGATAATTGAAGACAGAGTAAAGTGCAAGGGCTGTTGTATAAGTCTTAGATAACAGTGTCTAAGATGAATGTACTGAATAGTGCCTTCGGTTCATCCTATTCCTGGATGACTTGTATGGATGAATGTCTGACAGAGTATTTCCAGAAAGGTCACGTACATTGATTTCTTCAACTGTACCAAGAGTGGAAGCGGAGAAGAAAACTTCTTTAGCTAACACGTAATGTACTGTTGTAGACGTTAATTAGTGATTTTCGATGGATCTAACAATGTGGCATTCAAAGAAAATCTGATGTGATGATAAAGCGTAACCTCAAGCCTCATCAATTGGGAAATGACAAAAATCGGGCAGGCAGCATGGCTATGTAGGTCACACCTATTAGGGTGTATAATCACCTGATCTAGAGTTTCATTTACTTCTAAAAATCAATTGTTTATGCTGTCCCATTCGGGAAACGGTTGCTGATCCTAACCGTTGGTGATATACATTCGATACACTCAAGCGAAATGAGTGGTCGGTCATATATGGCCGGGTTGCAAGATGTTCTTGTTGAACCCAGTGTATTCCTCTCTAGAGGTACACTAGCGAAAGGTGGTTCCATACCTTGTTATAGTTGGAAATCCATTACCCAATACGTGCTTGCGGTTTTGATTGTATACTATATATGTAGAACGTGAGATGGAAGCGTTTCTGCTAGATGATTATTATATTGTGGTTGATAGACATTATTATAATATCAAAAGGTTTATGATATAAAGATATTTTGGATTCTCATAAGGGAAAACCCGTTCCGTTATACGGCGTGGTCTTATGAGATATCGTTTACTTGTTCAAACTGTTTTAAACTGTTTTACTCATACCAGTCCCATGACTGACCCGAAGTTTATTTTGTTTTGTTTTCCCTAAACTCTTGAGTGCCCAATTTTGTACGGGCAGTCAAGTAGTCGGGATTTAAAGATACTTGAAGAGCTGGAGCAGGAGGCTTCAGGGTCATATAGCTATAGTGTATTTCCGCTGTGTTGTAAGTGCTGTACTTTGAAATGATATGTATATTCAAATACAGATTTATATTTCAAAGATATGTTATCTATTATATGTTATTCGTTCCGCTGTGAGGTTCGTGTTACTCTGATGTTGTGTTCTTCTTCTTCTTCTTCTGTTCTAAGTTCTATCTTATCTTTTCTCACCCTCTAATTTCTTTCATTAACTATTCGGTTATTTTCAATCCTTGGATGTTCGATATGTGTCGTATATCGGATAACCAAGATCGCAAATTTTCGGGTCTTTACACACACAGTGCAACGCAAGCCGGAGGATAGAATTTTATCTTATAACAGCCAAACATGCTTGGTACGTTTAAAACAAATCATTTTGATATTACTATAAGTGCATAGTGTCATAATCAACTTCAAATGTAAATGTGTCACTCATAGACGACATAGTACCCATCCTACAATGTCTCCATATAGGTTCACAACTAATGCCGAAAAGTTTCGTATTGAAAATTAGATTCTATCATAAGTCAAGGGAAGGGATGGTCTCCTTACCAATTCGGATCACCTCTAGCAAGATGACACAGGATCACACCTACGGGGTAACCCTTGGATCCTGCCGTGTCGGTCCACACTTACTTTAGTGGATAAGTTATTCCTGAACAATACGTTTCCTGGTTCTATCAGACCTCCAAAATGGTCAGTACGTCGATCAATCATATCTGAGGCGCCTCGCATCCAACATCCACATAAGTAAAAATGTCTGGGCTCCATACCATGACACCCCTTCCAGTTAGAAAGAAATGTAAGCACTCACTACGTCCCTTATCCCGTTTTTGACTCATACCGAGGTGTGAGGCTCGCGAATTAACGCTATACACAAAGCTATGCTATTTAAAGTCGTGCTTTGATCATCAACCACACGGCTATACTTTTCAACAAAAACCTTGATCATTTGCATCTCAGCATGCCACACTGACAATTCACGGCATACAACTGATGTCTATCAATATATAACCTCTAAGCTCATACGTCTCAGAGAAGGGTGTTAAGTAAGAGAATAAATTCTCCGCCACCAAACAGATATATATTTAATAGAAATCAATCAACACAGAATGAAATCCAATGTTAGACACACATCCATTTACAATTCTGTTCTGGGACTGAATGAAACCGGAGGCACCTTATGCCTCGTCCCATATGTCCAATATAGGAGAGAGAGGTCCTCGCATATCCATTCGATCTCCAAGCACGTCTGGACGATCACCACTTATTACCTTGTCTTGGGTGTACAGCCCAATCAAGACATCAGTAATCATCCAAACGATGTGAGGATCCCCAGTCTTCAACCACCATCTTCATCGTCGACTTTTAGTTTCCGTATCAGTTATTCAGAATGGGATAAACCCGGTCTTTCCGAATAACTCGCGTATTTTATAATCAATGATCAAGTGCTATAAAAACACATCATACACCTTATTCCAATTCAGAATATTCTTTTATTCAAATATTAGCATCTTAGGGGAAAGACTCCCATTAATTTTATCAAAGAAAAGTTCATTTAAACTATTTTTTAATCTTCCTTTGAATATCATTTCAAAAGATTTTATTATATCTTTTCACAATTCTAAACCAAATTAAGATTTATCAACTAGTCGGGATTAGCGAACCATACTGAAGTAATCATTTATTTATCAATCCCAATCCCAACCTATTCATCCCATGGAGCAAAACTAGTAGTACTCCATATCTAACACCCACGGTATTATTGGTAAATTTAATTACCATTTCACATCTGGAGTAAAAATGGTGGTACTCCATTCTCGATCATTTCATGAATTCGATAAATTTAATTATCCCATCCTCATTTTATTCTATTTAAAGATTTATTAAAACTCTAGTCCAGTTTTAATCTCGAAAATCATTACTTAAAGATTATTCAAATTTCAGGAAATAAATCTTGTCTTTACTTGGGTTAAAGAACCAATGTCATTTAAAATGCAGCTCACGATAAACCCAAATTCCTCTTCCATTAAAATGGAACTTTCACGGAATTCATAACAATGTATAATCGATATAAATTTCCGTATCGTACTAGTACTATAAACGGAATAACGACAAGGCCTTTTAAATTCCATAAATAGTAATGGTCTTCCTTTACAGACATTAGTCTCGATTATTTAAATCGAATTCCATTCAGTTCCAATTTGATATATTAAATTGGAAAACTCTACTTTGGAAAATTCCATTAATCTTAATTAAAAGATTGTAAATTCCAAATCATAACTTCACTGTTAATCGAGTTAAAGAACAAACGCTATTTAAAACATTGTTCACGGTAAACCCAAAATCCAATTTGATATTAAATACAGGGCTCAAAATAGAAATTATATCGGCTTATATTAATTATCAAATTTTGAAACCAACGGATATTGTATTGGGAGTAACGATATCTGTATCTTCCAAATTCCTCACAACATCCGTATAATCACGGAATCCAATATTGAAATATTCCAAAGATTATTTCCATTCAAAATCCATTCTAATTTATTTGTTGGAAAATTTTGGTTGTTTCAAAACCATTTTGCAAATCCAATTTATTAATTTTAAAACCATTGGACTATTAGTCTAGTTAATAACTAGTTCATTTCGATAAAAATATCTTTATCCTTTCAAAACTGGAATTTTTCATCCAAAATCTTTCCAAATCATTTATTATGATTTTACACAATTTTTCCATATTTTTAATAATTTTATTAAGACCCTTACGGTCGGTTTCCAATAACAACCACCAAACTGCATCAATAACGACCTTTTCTGAAGTTGTTTTGGATTTTAGGAGAATCCGACGGTCGGATCTCCCGTTGCATCAATTTGAAGTTAATGGTTGTAATTCGCGAACGATTGCTGCGCGGCACGTTCTATTCAAGCCATTAAATATATATAATATATATATCATCGATTTCCATTCAAAACATAATTTATAAATCGTTTATAAATTCATTTTAAAACGATTTCAACTTCATTTTCAATTTTAAATCAAAATTGAATATTCCATATCATTATAATGTTAAAATGATAATATTTTCAAAATATCAGATTTTGAAATCAATTCTTTTCGATATTCGTTATAAAATGAATAAAATTGACAGAAAATCCATTTGGGTTAAAATGGCGAATATCTACTTACTCGGTTTCATATATTTCAATATTTTCGTGTCCATCCAAAATCGGACATCAAAATCATATTTTAATTCTTTGCTGAATTTTATTTTAAAATATTCATTATTTCTGAATCGGAATGCGACTCAATCAATTACCATATAATTTCAGTTATATGGATTTTATACATCACATGTATTTAATAATAATGATAAATAATCATTAACCATTCAAACATCATCCAGAGTGCAATTTATGAATGTATAAGCATTAAAACAAATAAATAACGCTCATCACAGCCTGTCAACCCATCGATTGACATACAACTAAATATTGGGATTAGTGTATATCAAATATCATCTCAATACCCATGTGGGGTTTTCAAACAACAATAGTCAATTTAAATAAATCGTTAGTTAATAAATCTAACCAATTCAAATTCAGTTTGAGTTATTTTCTAGTTAACCAATTTTACTGTTTAGATTATAAATGGATATTTATAATTTAATTTCAACTACCACGTTAATGATAACATTATTTTTAATGTGTTAAACATTTCAATATCACAAACAAAACATGTCACAGTCAATCAAATCAACCATATAAATAAATACTCAACAACCAAATGCCATTTACGGCGCCACAAATGTCCATCTGCGGAGTATGAAATGCAAGTGCCGCTAATATCCATACATCGCTTCTATTTCAAACGATTTGTGTGAATTCGTGTGTTGAACTCCAAAAATAAATAACATATAAAAATCAACACTGGCAGTTTATAAATTCAGTTATAAAATAAATAACTTGTACAAATATTTTAGTGAGAGAATTCTCACTTTGGATTCCACTCCGTCATTCTTTATTGGATGATTTTTATTTCAAACTGAAATAAACACGCGTTTAATCTAGCTAAAAATCCAATTTGCTTCATTTCCGTTCTGGTCAGTTACATGTTGTAGTGTTTGCTGACACGATCACAACGATTCTTGTTTCACTGGATTCCGACATCGTATGAGAAAGATATCTGTTTTTATATGTTAATGACATTTTTAATATAATTAATAAATTAATTAACTTAAATTAATTACCCTTCTTCCCCTAATTACCTCAACCGACGTTCGAAACACTGCTCGATAGATAGAGTTAGAATTTGCATGAGAATCGAGACACCGGACTTGGATTGATGGCTTCCACAACGTGCGCCTTCAAGAGAGCTACCACCAGCCACCGGCACGATGAACTCGATCGCCTCCACGAGCCAGAACTCGCCATGAACCGGCGATGCTTTGAGCACGTGATTCGAGAAAACCACCACTCCAAATCCTATCACAACCGTTGGATTTAAAGATCGTGGTGAGTTCTTCAACTTTGGTTTAGAGAGTTTCTTGAATCGAAGCTTGGATTTTGAGATCGGAGGGTGTTTTGGATTAAACGATTTCAGCCGTGAATCGCTTTAAGCGGCTGCGGGTTTCGGAAAATAAAATTAAGTTTAGAAAATTTCCTACTGGCCAGTATTTATATTTAAATTATTTGAATTCCTAAAAATTGGATTTTTCATCCGAACTCCAAACGAATCCCAACGACTGTCACCCCAGCTAAATACCCCCATTTCGGACGCAATGGAATATGTTTCATAAGCCAATTTGACTATTTCAGTCCGTTATTCTTTAAATTAAAATATAAATCAATATATTGAATTTTAAACGTACATTTTAATTTACCGGGGCCACATACTGACTCCGAAAATTACAGAAAAACAAATCTAGCTATGTTTTGACAATACGATCCTAACAAAACTACTTTCATCGAATTTCGGGGCCATTTGAAAAATGGCCCTTTTCCAATCGATTAAATTCACATTTAAATTCACTGTGCTTATATATTAATTCCAAAAATTATGAATTTTTAAACTTGACTATAATTTGACATTCTGGATCCAATAAAAGTGGTTTTGTCGAAAATGGAGGTCTTTTGCAAAATGGCTTTTTTAAAGGCTATATATTATTTAAAAATATATATAAATTCTCTAACAACTATTTTAAATTTTAATCTGGACATAACTCTCAATTTGTAAAATGAAATCTAAAATTTTCACATTAGCGGGATATAATTAAATAGATTCTAATGTTTCTAGTTTTACTGAAATCCGATTTATTTTGAATTTTATACACTCAATTGAAATTTAAAATCGAAATTTCAAACTACCGCACCATTTTAGGCTCTTTTTATAATTAACATAAATTTATACATTATAACTTCGATTTAAATCAATTTTTAAATTTTTATTTAAAATATATCATTTTAAATATTCAAAACCCATTAAATTAGCTAAAATAAAAAATTTAAATTGGTTCAGAAATTCCGGGTTGTTACACATTGAATCAACATATATAGGACAAAATTATTTTAAGAATCAAGTCTATAAGATGAACCATGAATGAAATAAGAAACGTGAGCGGTTCCAAGCCCACAATATTACAAGTTGGAATGATCCTCATTGTTAGGGCAGAGCTACATGGGACATCATTGTAGAATAGAGGAGATGAAGTTGGAAATGCTAAACATGGCCTCCAAACTAGTACCGATCCGAGGTGCACCAAACTGATGAAACCACCTATGCCGATATAGGGACATCGAGGATGACCAATCCCAACGCTTCAAGACTCACTAATCCAGAATCTTTAAGAGATACCGACTTTGATTTTAGAGCTTTTAAGCCATATCAAAACAACTTAGGATCTTGGCATGTTACTCCCGTCGTACCCCTACACATCCTATGATTGATTGAGATAATAAATATCAAGGGTATGTTGTCAAAAATGTTTCTCAGGATATTATTCCCTAAAGGAAAGAGCTAAGGAGTCACAAACATAGGGTTGAACCCGACTATCAGCGTACAACAATCTAAAACCCAGAATTAATGACCAAGGTTAGAAAGATAATAAGGGATTGTCAAGGCTACTACAATGAGGAAGACAATCAAATTTTCAAAGACATAGATCCAATAAAATACGTGGAGCCAAGATATCATAGAGCTGCCCCAACGAAGAAGACTATTGAGATTTTGATTGATAACGAATAGATGTTTGAGTAAATGAAAATCAGATCTCATCTCAAACCCAAACAAATGAAGGAGATATCTAATTTCCTTCAGTTGAACCTAAACTTGTTCGTTTGGACTCATCCTAACATGTATGCTACCTCGCCAATCATTAAGAACCATACATTAAATATTGACTTGGAGTTCGTTAATCTAAAGAAAAAGAGATGTAGCTTGTGTCCGAAGAGATTGGTTGCACTTAGAGGAGGTGAATAATTGAAAAACAATGTCTTTATCTGAGGTGCCCTATATCCTGACTGGGTTTCCAACCCTGTCTTGGTGAAGGAAGCAATGGGAAGTTTCAGACATGTGTAGAATATTCTGCCTTGAATAAGTCATTCCCATAGGATAGTTTCCCACTTCCAAGGATAGAACAATTTGTAGACTCGATGATTGGACATGAACTTTTATCTTTCAAGGATGAATATCATAGGTACAATAACATTCTGGCGCATGTCCAAAACCAGGAGCACACCAATCTAATCATCGACTTAGGGACTAACTCTTTGGACTGAAAATGCAGGAGCAACTTTGCAACGACTGGTTAACCATGTGTTCAAAGACCTTATTGAAAGATTTAAGGAAGTATACGTAGAGGATATGCTCGTGAAGTTACAATTGTTAAATGACCACATTGATGATTTGGAGGAGATTCCCAGCTTTCTCCGTAGATATGGAATGAAACCATCTTTTAAAATACTCATTTAGCATTGCTTCGGGAAATCCCATAGGTATTATTGTCCATTTCTTTTGGGATTGAAGTCAACTTGGAGAAGACTGCTACCATCCTCAATATCAAAGTTCCAACAAACATAAAGGATGTGCAAAGTTCGAATGGAAAGGTTGTCATCCTTAATCGAATCATTTCTAAAGCGACTACTAAGTATAGTCCCTTCTTTGATCTGTTTGAAAGAGGGAAGCGCAATTTTTCTTGACTATATTGATGCATTCAAAAATCTATTGAATCACTTAGAGAGAGCTCCCATATTGTCAAAGTCTATGGATCACAATGACGTATTGGTTCATCTAGTTGTTTGTTGCATGCTATTAGTTCTGCACTTGAGCATGAGGACGACTGGATCAAAATGCCTATCTATTACGTCAGCAAAAGGTTAATAAAAGCTAAACAAACTATGTAAAGCTTAAGAAGCCTAATCGCTTGGCTATTAAACACATCCAAGAAACTTTGCCACTAATTATAGGCCAATCCATTCAAAGTTTACACCGACCAGCCACTGCGATAGGTCTTATAAAGGACTAAGGCATTTGGAAATCTACAAAAGTGGAGCATAGAGCTTAGCCTTTTTGACACGACTTATCCCATGGAGGTTTAAAGCACATGGAAGATAATATTGCTAAGTTCATTGCATTAAATGGCATTCTGGATAATAGTGAGCAATTACCCATCCATTTGATGATGTTTACCAATAGAGGAAATATCATTTCAAACCAGCTACAACATCAATTTATCTCAAAAACCAAAAACCTTAAATAAAACTATCTATCTTATAATTCAAACATCAGAGTAAAATAATGTAAAGCCATAACCCTTCTTTGTAACAATCCGGATTTTCTAGTAACCGAAAAATGCAAATTTATTAGGTTTTGTGATTCTTAAGATTGTAATTAAATAATTGAGGGCATACTGAAAATATATATGTTTATTGAATGGGAATTAATACTTAAAGCAAAAAATATGTTTTCAATATTTGAGATTATTTTTTGGTTGTAATTATTACATTATTAATTGAGGTTCTAAACATTATATGTATCTTTGATAGTGATATCAATAGAGGATTTGTGTTTAAATTACATTGATGAATTTAAAGTGTACATGTGGCTTTTAAAACTTTAATCAATGAATTAATTGGTTTGTTGATTATATCAGAATATAAATATTGATATGAATCAATAATTTATAGTCTTGGTGCATTATATTATCGTTAATAATAAGTTTAAATTGTTGAATTAATAAAATGTACAACAACATTGTTGTATTAATAAATTGGTAAAATTTGTGTTTTTGAATACCCACAATACATATAAACATATATATGTGTTGTAGAAATATAGAGAGAAGTATTTATGTAGGGAATATGAGTTAAACCCATTTAATTACGTTTCTATGACAAAAAATGTAAATATTTGATCAACAAAGAAATTATTGTAATTTTGATTACAATATAGTGTTGTATAAACCTTAATTGTTTTAAATAATAAATCTAAAAATATGTGTTTTGATATGTTAATGACTTATGTTGTTAAAATAAGTCATTGGTGACATTTAATTATTAGGTTGAAGAGATTATGCAAATAAATAATGATATTTTATTAAACATATCTATTTTGGTTTCATGTTGAAACTATTATACAAAAAAAAGTGCAAACATGTTAGTGTTTTTAATTTGGTTGTTGAACTATAAAGTACAACACAACATGAATAGTGTTGGGTGTGTGTGTATTTGATGGTTTCAAATTTTTGTTATTGATGTTTAATTAATTGTTAAACAAGTGATTAAATCTTAAAATAGGGCAATTTGAGTTTAATAATCCAACTTAAACTAATTTGGGCTTAGTTAGGTGTTTTGGCCCAATCCCTCTTATTTGTTTATGGTAAAGAGGAATACTATGACATATTTTTCCTGCTCTCTTTTTCTTCTTCTGGTTGATAACACAGAAAGAAAAACGTCCTCTTTCCCTCTCAAGCTCCATGCATGTTCTAATTTCAGGTTCCAATCAATTCAAGCTTGCTTTCCGTTCGTAGCTGCACAATTCAAGCTAGAGAAATCTAGAAATGGACTCTCATCCAAAATTCGAGAAAAATCAAATAAATTTCTGAAAATCCTCAAATTTTGATATGATATTGCTAAGATGTTCCATCACCTCTGCTCCAAATCTCGTGACATTTGGACTTGTGTTCATGAATCAAACATCTCCTTTTTTTCTAGTGGTTTTCGGGTCAGATCTGAGCAGAAAACGAAGGTTAGTAGAAAAATCATAATTAATTCTAGAAAATCTAAAAATTCCGAAATTTGTATATGTTATTATGAAATCATGACCACACCTTTTGTAAAAATTTCATAGGAAAATAATTAAGTTTGCTATGTCAAATCCTTGTTGCAACAGAGGTTAAAAGTATAGTTTTTTTGGGAAATTGATGATGAGTTGAGGCTTGCATGCTAGTTCACGAGATTAAGGTGAGTTGTTAAACTCGCACATTCTAGTTTAAACATTAATCTTTTCATGTGGCTTGAGTTTGGTTGAATTTCATGTTAATGTTAGTTTTAATGAAACTGGGTTTGGTTGCTATTTTGCGCGTAGTTTTCTCTCAATTCCAACAATGGAATGTTGCCGGATTTTATTCTATTGATAGTTCATGTGTTGTGGTATTGATATATGAAAAATTCTTTGCAAACTCGTTTGATATCAAAAACCTTTGTTGCGAAATCAGTTCGGCCACAAGATTTTGCAAGTGCACGTTTTGTTGCTGCAAACATGGTCTAGGTCCATTTTTGAGAGTCAATAACTCTTTTATATCAAGTCGGAATCCATTAATTATTTTTTTGTTGGAAAGATAAGGTTCTCTACTGTGTTCATGTCAGTTTTCGGACCATTTAGAGGTCATTTGAATGCTTTTAACTGACCTCAAAGTCGAACTTTGGTAGTGATTCAAACCTGATCTTGGATTTCCAGAGTGGAAACAACACCCGGGTCCAACTTTTGGGGCGCTGTATCATCTTCATTGTTGATCGGAATTGAGTGATTTTTTTTCGTTTCCAAGTTTGGGATCTAATCTATAATTATGCAAAGTTTCATTATGTTTCGATCACCAGAAGTTGGCGAGATCAGCCCTCAAACTCAGGGTTTTGTCGTAAAATCGACCTGGAACAAAACAACGCCCAGGTCCAACTTCTGGGTGTTGTATCTCCTTCGTTATTGTTCGGAATTAATTGACTCTTTTTTTTTCAAAGTATGGGATCTTATCTATAAAACTGAAAATTTTGGTGTCATTCTCATGTGATTTGTGTGGGTAAACATGTTGCTAAGTTGGGGTTGCGTCGTGACTGTTGTTCATCTTATTCTAATTACTGAAATCACAGCCAAAGTGTAAATTTGGGCTGTTACAACTTCATGATCTTTGATATGTTCTTGAGATTCTTTTTTTTTCTTTAAAGCTTGAGTATTTTTCTTCTTATCTGCAAATTTTTAGGCCAATGCGAGGTTTTTTGGCCATACAAATCTGGTCATAAAGTTGGATCTGTAAGTGATTTCATCCCAGGCTGAAATTCAGTCCAAAGTCCATGTTTAGAGCTTTATAACTTTATCGTGCGATGTCGGAATTCAGTGAATCCATTTTCTGTTAAAAATCAGGTCTTTCTAGTTTGTGCATATCAAATTGTAGACCAATCGGGAATCGTTTGGTCATCCTGTACATACCTGAAAGTTGCAACCTGAAGTGATTTGTGGTGTGTTTTCTTGTCTTGATACTTGATTTCCATGTGATTTTGTGTGTGTTGCTGTGACTTGGTTATTATTTTATTAACTTAGAAACCAAGTTCATATTTTTAAACAATCCGAACTTAGGGTTATGAGGATAATTTGTGTTGACTCATTATTAAGGCTTTTGATAAAATTTTCGATGACATTGAGTACACGTGCATGGTTTTAACTAGTTTTCCAATATATACATAAAGATCGATTTCACTATAGTTTTGAGGCTAAATGTTTTTTATTATCTTAGTTTTAAAAGCTAAATGACCTCAAAACAATAATATAAAGTTGTTGCCATAAATATATTGTTTTCATAAACAAAGCAATCAATTTTGGGTAAATCGTTTTATAAACTTAATTTGTCAAAACGAAGTATTTTTCTAGCTATAAACCGTACTTTTCTGCATCCTTTGAGATGACGTTACAAATATTAAACAATGTCGTAAACCCCGTGGTATGGGACACAATGGTATACAAGATTGGTTAATTTCCTATTTTGTCTGATTGAAGCTATTGAGTTGATATTGTGATTTATGAGATTTTTGTGATTTGAGATTTTGAGTTTTCCAGTGCGGAGTTGACGAGCGGTTAGTAAAGAAAGCAGTGAGAACGTGTGGTATGGGACACACTATTATCACTGATTGGTTTAATAACTAAGAGTCCATGACGTATCCGATGTTGTCTTAAGCTAGTACAAGCTTCTAGATGGAGCTTAGACTCGGGATGGGTCTCATATACGTATTCACTTGATCGGGATGGTCAATATACACTTAGCTGAGGTAGTCGCAGTCAGAGGTGCCTAATTTTAAATACGTATAAGTACTTGGCTATTGCTCGGGATGAGCTACATTATAGCTCGGGATGGGTTATATTATTATGGCACGTGCACATTATTTATGATGATTTCATGTTATGATTTGATGTTGGTGATTTTCATTTGTTAATACATGGGTATTGCTCGGGATGTGCAGCATTATAGCTCGAGATGGGCTTATTATTATTCCATGAGCACATTTCTTATGATTACTTTTATGAGTTGGGTTTGATTATTTTAGCTCGCTCGGGATGATCGTACATTTACAAAGAGCATTTGGATCTAATCCATTATATTTTGAGATTTAGATGTCTTGGAGTGGGGTACTCCCTTTATTGATAATTTAACTTGTTTGAGATGTATATGATGATTTTTATGATTTTGGTGTTATGTTTCCATTGTGGCTCGAGTATGGTGATATACTTAGCCTAGATCTAGTCCTCGAGACTTGTATATTTATCTCTTTGGTTATGTCATGTGAACTGAAACTAGTTATTCCCTTTATATCATCATATCCACAACTCTTAGGCTAGAGAGTTGTATATCTTGTGTTTATTTACTTCATATACTGATTTGGAAACTAGTCTGACCCTTGTGTGTATTCCTCGGGTCAGACCGAGATGTTTCAGGTGTATCTGCTGAGCTTGGGGTTAGCAGGTTCTCTATATGCTATCTTCACCATAGCTTCATTCACTCGAGTTATGTAGTCGAGTTCGAATAGTAAAGGTTTCTATTATTTCATTATTGTATCATATTGCGAGCGAGTGAGGTTTATCAATTCTTTTTGTAGCACCTGTAATTGTTGTACTCTGATGATGTAATATTATGCAACTGTTCTATAATATATGATGGTGTATTTATATGTACAATGTTCTGAGCTGATTCTGGAGCCATCGTACAATTGTACTACATAAAGTATTAAGTATGTTGAGCCTTTTGAAGAAGAAAAATTAACAATCACTTTATCAACATACTTAGGACTTGCTAATGCAATTCTACGAGTGGTCGCCCCTAACCAGCCCTATTCTCCGCTCTAATAGACAGCATTACCTAGTAATGCTCTTTATTAGGGTGGATCTTGGGGTGGGGCGCTACAAAATGGTATCAGAGCATAAGTTCAGGAGAAAGTACATTAAACACAGCACATAACCAGAATAGTACATGTGTTTCAACGTGGGAGAATAGCAATAGTGTCTACTTTATCGTTTCCTTTGTTATCCTATCTTGTGTTTCTTATCTTAGAGTTGTGGGGATCCTTGTAGTTGAGGAATACAACTAGAAATAAAGGATTTATTCCAGAAGTATTCCATTGTTGATATCTCTTTTCGTAATGTGATTTGCTAAGAGAATCTTTCCATCCTCCTTATCTTCCAAAGTTTGAATCTTTGGGTAAAAATCCTAGGAAATTTTTTCACTCTATCTTTGATATCTCAGTTGGTTGTTGGGTTTGGTAAAAAGGAAAATTGTGGACATTTGAAACTTAAAACTTAAAAGTGGTTTTTACCTTAAGCATGGAAAATCAAAGTTAAAAAAAGTAATCAGAGTGCATAGTGAAATTGGTGAATCACTTCGGCTGTGCTACATTTTTTTTGATGTAATTAAGCATGGGATAAGGGATGGGAATAATGAGGAATTACAAACATTGACGAGCTAATTACTTTGTAACCTGATAATTAAATTAAAATTTGTGAATGCGGGTAGTTTTTTTGGGTCAAATTGAGAATGATGTTGATGTGTAATAATAAAAACAACCTTTCGATGAAATTAAGTTGGTGATCATTTTAGGTGTTGAATGGTCTGATGAGTATCTTAAGGGTTTTGGTCAATACGTCTGATCAAAGATATCGATAGAAATTTCTTAAACACTTATTCGAGACTATATAACATTGAAGATGAGCAGTGAAATATGATTTGTTGCAAAGTAAGTTATGAAATTGTCATGTTGTAATAGTGTTAAATCACTATGAGGAATGCATAATATAGTGACTTTGGCAAGGCGATGATTTGTCAACGTCGCAGCCAAGTACTAGGAAGTATTGATGGAAAATAGTGGTTCAATGTTTAACAAATTATAAATGTAAAACTAAAAATATAATTGAGTTTTAAATATACAACTTTCTGAAATAAGTGCGTCACTTTTTGAAATACACATGCATAATTACATTCACTTCGTAACTTGCCGCTATTAAATTGGATATGGACCCCAGGGAATGGCAAGGCTAGTTGATGATTGAAAAATCCAAGTAGCAGCCATAGTTGAGAAAATTTAGACAATTTCGATGCCTAGGTAGCATCAAGTAATGACATGGGAGCGGAAATCTTGATTATCCGTTACATGGTTTGCCTTGTGAAAGATAAGTTGCATTGTTCAAAGCTTGATATTATTGAGATAATTAAACTTTTATTATGATTTGGGTGATTCAAGTTTGAAATTTTGATGTTAAAGTGAAATGTATTCAAAGATTTTGGGGTCTATGGGGTAGTTTCTTAAATCGATAAATACTTAAAAAATAGATTGTGATAATAACTTGCAGAAAATAAATTGTGGAAGTTTTAATCTTAACAAATTGCGAGGAAGCAATTTATTTAAGAGGGGAAGTCTGCAACAACCCGGATTTCCAGGTAACCGGAAAATGCAAATTTATTGGGTTTTGTGATTCTTAAGATTGTAATTAAATAATTGAGAGCATATTGAAAATATATATGTATATTGAATGGGAATTAATAATTAAAGGGGAAAATATATTTTTAATATTTGAGATTAATTTTTGGTTGTAATTATTAAATTATTAATTGAGGTTTTAAACACTCTTAGTATCTTTGATAGTGATATCAATAGAGGAATTGCATTTAAATTACATTAATGAATTTAAAGTGTACATGTGGCTTTTAATACGTTAATCAATGAATTAATTTGTTTGTTGACTATATGAGAATGTAAATATTGATATGAATCAATAATTTATAGTATTGGTGCAACAACATTAATAATAAATTGAGGTTTTAAACATTCTATGCATTTTATTATCATTAATAATAAATTTTAAGTTATTGAACTAATAAAATGTACAACAACATTGTTGTTTTAATAAATTGGTAAAATTTGTGTTTTTGAATACCGACAATACATATAAAAAAATGTATGCATTGAAGAAATATAAAGAGAAGAAGTGTTTATGTGGGGAATATGAGTTAAACCTATTTAATTATTTTTCGATGACAAAAGTTGTAAATATTTGATCAACAAAGCAATTATTGTAATTTTGATTGCAATATAGTGTTGTATAAACCTTAATTGTTGTAGATAAATAATAAATCTAAAAATGTGTGTTTTGACATGTTAATGACTTATATTGTTAAAATAAGTCATTGGTGACATTTAATTGTTGGGTTGAAGAGATTATACAAATGAATAATTATATTTTGTTAAACATATTTATTTTGGTTTTATGTTGAAACTATTATTCAAAAATATACGTAAACGTGTTAATGTTTTTAATTTGGTTATTGAACTATAAACAACAACACAACATGAATAGTGTTGGGTGTATGAGTATTTGATGGTTTCAAAATTTTGTTAATGGTGTTTAATTAATTGTTAAATAAGTGATTAAATCATAAAATAGGGTAATTTGAGTTTAATATTCCAACTTAAACTAATTTGGGCTTATTTGGGTGTTTTGGCCTAATCCCTCATATTTTTTTTATGGTAAAGAGGAATACTACGACATATTTTTCCTCCTCTCCTTTTCTTCTTCTGGCTGAAAATACAGAGAAAGAAAAATGTCCTCTTTCCCTCTCAAGCTCCATGCATGCTCTAATTTCAAGTTCCAATCAATTCAAGCTTGCTTTCCATTCGTAGCTGCACAATTCAAGCTAGAGAAACCTAGAAAAGGCCTCTCATCCAAAATTCGTGAAAAATCAAATAAATTTCTTAAAATCCTCAAAATTTTATATGATATTGCTAAGATGTTCCAGCACCTCTGCTCCAAATCTCGTGGTATTTGGAATTGTGTGTTGATGAATCAAACATCTTCTTTTTTCTAGTGGTTTTCGGGTCAAATCTGAGCAGAAAACAAAGGTTAGTAGAAAAATCATAACTAATTCTAGAAAAAGCAAAAAATCCGAAATTTGGATATGTTATTCTCAACTCACTAACACACCTTCTGTAAAAATTTCTTTGGAAAATAATTAAGTTTGCTATGTCAAATCCTTGTTGCGACAGAGGTTAAAATTGCAGTTTGTTTTAGGGAAACTGATGATGAGTTGAGGGTTGCATGCTAGTTCGCGAGGTTAAGGTGAGTTTTTAAACTCGCACATTCTAGTTTAAACATTGATCTTTTCATATGGCTTGAGTTTTGTTGAATTTCATGTTAATGTTAGTTTTAATGAAACTGAGTTTGGTTGCTATTTTACACATAGTTTTCTCTCAATTCCGACAATGGAATGTTGCCAGATTTTCTTCTATTGATATTTCATGTGTTGTGGCATTGATATATGAAAATTTCTATGCAAAACTACTTCATTTGATATCTAAAACCTTTGCTACGAAATTCGTTTGGCCACAAGATTTCCAAGTGCACATTTTGTTGCTGCAAACATGGCCTGGATCCCTTTTTGAGAGTCCATAACTCTTTTATATCAAGTCGGAGTTCATTGATTCTTTTTATTGAAAATCTAAGGCTTTCTACTGTGTGCATGTCAGTTTTCAGATCATTTAGAGCTCATTTGAATGCTTTAAACTGACCTCAAAGTCGAACTTTGGTCGTGATTCAGACCTAAGTTTGAATTTCCAGAGTGAAAACAGCACCCAGGTCCCACTTTCGGGCTGGTGTATCTCCTTCATTATTGATCGAAATTGAGTGATTCTTTTTTTGTTTCCAAGTTTGGGATCTAGTCTATAAGTATGCAAAGTTTCATTGTGTTTCGATCACCAGAAGTTTGTGAGATCAGCCCTCAAACTCAGGGTTTCGTTGTGAAATCGACCTGGAACAAAACAGCGCCCAGGTCCGACATCTGGGTGCTGTATCTCCTTCGTTATTGTTCGTAACTGATTGATTCTTTTTTTTGTTCTGAATTTTGGGATCTTTCTATAAGACTGAAAATTTTGGTGTCATTTCGATGTGGTTTGGGTGGGTAAACATGTTGCTAAGTTGGGGTTGTGTCGTGACTGTTGTTCATCTTGTCCTAATTGCTGAAATCACAACCAAAGTGTAACTTCGGGCTGTTATAACTTTATGATCTTTGATCCGTTCTTAACGATTCTTTTTTCTGTAAAGATTGAGTATTTTTCTTCTTATCTGCAAATTTTTAGGCCAATGCGAGGTCATTTGGCCATTCAAATCTAGTCATAAAGTTGGACCTGTAAGTGATTTCAGCCCAAGCTGAAATTCAGTCCAAAGTCCATGTATGGAGCTTTATAACTTTATCGTGCAATGTTGGAATTCAATTTCCTTTTTCTGTTAAAAGTCAGGTCGTTTTTACTTTTTGCGTATCAAATTTTAGACCAATCGGGGATCGGTTGGTCATCCTGTACATACCTGAAAGTTACAACCTGAAGTGATTTGGGGTGCGTTTTCTTATCTTGATACTAAACTGACCCGTGTGTGTTTTCCTCGGGTCATACCGAGATGTTTCAGGTGTAGCTACCGAGCTTGGGTTTAGCAGGTTCTCTATAGGCTATCTTCACTGTAGCTTCATTCACTTGAGTTATGTAGTCGAGTTCGAATAGTATAGCTTTCTATTATTTCATTGTTGTATCATATTGTGAGCGAGAGAGGTTTATCTATTCTTTTTGTAGCACATGTAATTGTTGTACTCTGAAGATGTAATATTATGCAACTGTTTTGTGATCTGTGATGGTGTATTTAGATGTACTATGTTCTGAGCTGATTCTAGAGCCACCGTAGAATTGTACTACATAAAGTATTAAGTATGTTGAGCCTCTTGAAAAAAAATTATCAATCACTTTATCAACATACTTAGGACTTGCTAATGCAATTCTATGAGTGGTCGCCCTTAACCAACCCTATTCTTCGCTCTAGTAGGCAACATTACCTAGTAATGCTCTTTATTAGGGTGGGTCTCGAGGTGGGGCGCTAGATTCTTAGAAGCCATAACAAAATGGAATAGTAATCAAGATGGTACATGAATCAGAAAAAGTCCAAGCAAGATAAGATCACGAGCTCAGCTATTATCCACTCCCACTCTGAGAACCTGAGGGGGGGAAGAAGGAGAGGGAAAGGGAAACAAAGTAGGTCAGACATAACGTTTGTCGAGTTCCATTAATATTTGGCATAAGCATATGAGAAAGGTGTCAAGACCGATAAATAATACTGGATGAGAAAGTACAGTTAAACATATATAAGTGCGAGATAAACGAGATATCAAAACAAGATAATGGTATATTAAACTTCTCATTTATATCCCAAGAATCAAGTTACTACACCAATTACTTGTATTAACAGAATTAGGTGTTACCCTATTATTTACCCATGCGATCGACTCCTTAGTACCTGAATATCTTATGTTAGCCGCGACAGTAGCGTGTATCGGTCCCTAAGCCAACAACTTATGGAACACAAATCTATTCGTAGGATATGTCTTTGTAGAAGAAAGTCCACTTTTATATTATGTTGTTGTAGATTGTCATAATTATCCTTGGCAGCATCTCAGTATCTCCATGTATATATTATTTTCATGAAAAGGTTTGGAGGAAGAAGGACGAAGAAATAGATTTATGTGTAGAGACAATGAGTCTGCTTACCTTTATATAAATTACCTAGGGAGATTCTCAGCCTTTAGATTTTCCAATCCAACCGTACATGTATTGCTGAGTCAGTGACGAACCTGGTTAAGAAATCAGTCTGACAACGGACTCAAGAATCTATCTCAGCAACCAAATGGGTCGACCCACCCTGACCTGGGTCGACCCCCAGGTCGACCCGTGGGTCAACCTGGTCAGTCTGGGTCGCCCCATGAATGTTATCTAGAACGCTTAACCGTTTTATTTAATATATATTTATATACATATATAATATATACATTTTTCATGAAAACTTCCCAAGCCCATATCTTCTTCATATTAACTCCAATTTTAGAAATTTAAGAGTCTATCAGACCTAAAATTTCGATATGGACACAACGGTAATGTCTGCTTTACTTATTTTTGAATATTTAATTAAGTAATGTTCATTTATAGTCTTTGTTGTACAATTATAGTATATTAAATTATGGGGTATTACACTCATCCTCAATAAAATAAACAAGTTAAATTCATAAATAAGATGATCAAGTCCTGTATGAAGAAGCATTTGAAAAAGGCTAGAGGAAGGCTGACAAACAACTAATATCATTATGGGCTTACATAACCATCCAGAATTCACCGACTGGCCATACTCCATTGAGGATTAAAAAACTCATACCTTAATTGGAAGTTCTTTATCGTAAGTGATGTACTATAATCCTTTGATGAATGAAAAACTCCTACAAGGATCTTTTGACATGATTAATGAGAAGAAGAAGCAGATTGGAGACAAGCTACACATAGACATCAAGTCTCCTGATATTATAACACTAAGGTTTGACCTGGGACCTCGACGACCTCGTCATGAAGCAGACATTCCCTTATCTTTTACACTTGGGCCCTAAGTGGGAAAAACATTCATCATTCAAAGCAAACTTAAAAAGGAAAATTTTCATGCTAACAACTATTGATGGTGATGAATTACCAAGTGCATGGAATGGCAAACACCTCTAATGTTGTTTCACTTAGTATTTACTTCATTTACTCTATTTATTCATAGTTAAAAATTCATTAATAGACAATGTGAAAAGTCAAGACGTGCCAGCTTTTTTTGATAGCACTAAAAATGCTTGGTTTTTCAATTAACTATGATTTAATAT
Source organism: Allium sativum (assembly GCA_030737875.1). Taxonomy (NCBI): domain Eukaryota; kingdom Viridiplantae; phylum Streptophyta; class Magnoliopsida; order Asparagales; family Amaryllidaceae; genus Allium; species Allium sativum. The sequence goes on from CM060921.1 coordinate 461,114,462, forward strand.
GTAGAATAATTGTTTTGACACAATAGATTGGTGTCTACATATATTTGTAAGAGTGTAACTCGGCCGCTCGCTGGCTAACCCTCACTTACAATTCGATTAACAGAGCATAAACTCAAAATTTGATATAAGTTGACCATCTATTATAAATGTACACCTTGAAACACAACTAGGCCAAATATGAGACAAAAATGACATGATTAAATCGTTCAATATGAACGACTTTCTTTCATATATGGAATAAAATAATGACGTTATATGGGGGAGAATGTGACTTGACTATTCGCCCCAAGATGTCTATAACTCTCTCCCATGTTTCATTGGGAAGAGTATAAAATTCTATATAGATGTGACTTGACCATCCTTAAAGATACTTTTGCAATCAAAACAGATGCAAAGGAATGACACCAAGGAAAATATGATCCAGTCATTTGCTGGACTAACTTTAGGTCTTAAATCCTAGATAAGAATATTGATCGAGGAAGAGTGTGGCATGCATGCCAAGACCAACGACCGATCACTCTATAACGCTAACTTGAACTAGGAGAGTATATAAAGAACGATTCAATGATGTCCCAAACTCAATCCTAAAACCCATTGGGTAAGAGTAGAATTAAGGGTAAATAATGATGTCCACACTAACTCTACCGCAACATGAAGGTGGGTACATATAAAAGACTAACAAGGTTGTTTATGGTAATCAAACTTTGAATAACACACTTAACTCATCACAAAACTTGCATGAACAAAAGGAAGTCTTGGAAGTGACTTAGTAAGTGAATGGTCGAAGTCATAAGCGATTACATATGATTTAAGTATTGTCAAATACTAAGAAATTGCAAGTAAATCAATAAAAAGCATGAATACTCGAAAAAAATTGATAAAGAGCTCCTTTCTCACATCAAGCTTGAAAATGACTAGGTACAAGTGTACTAATAATAAAATGGTGACCATATTCAAATAATCTATCTAATAAAAGGTAAAATATTAGCTCCATAAAAATGAAATCCATTCGAGAACGATCTTCTAGTTGTCTTTCTTAGGCTTCTTGGTGACTTACTTCTAGTTCCCTTCTCATTCTTCCTTTTCAAGTTGTTTCGATTCCTGATTCGGCCACTCTTACCAGCTATGGACTTAGACAAGGAGGAGAGCTCCACTTTGAACTCCTTATAGTGTTTATTCTCAAATTCTTCATACTGAGGGTCACTCTTGATCCACCATTGACAATTGCTTTGGCATATGGAAGGGTGCTTCTTTCCTGATGGCTATCTTCTTTATTTGTTCTATGGTCACCTTTTTCATGCCGAGCGACCCAAATTTCCCAATCTCTCCTTTAAATACTACATATGCTTCTTTACCTTGACTTGAATGTCATTGATATTCATATGTAATGGCCTCCATCATTTTTTAATCCATGCTAGGGGTATCTTTAAGGACATCGGCAGGAGATGCTAAGCTTTGGGCAAATGAACTATTTGAATGACCATTGTAAATGTTTTGCACTAGGTACCTATAGCTAGAAGAGAAATCACAATCATCTACTCGTGTTTCTATTAAGATCAAGTAAGGAGACTGTTGGCTCGCTCACACCCGATTAATAATTTATCAAAGGCTGGGGAAATCAATTAAATACCTTCAACTCTATGCACAACATCAAGCAATGGTGTCTCAGCCTTTGGAATTAGGATCATCATCTTTTGTACTAGTAGGTTGGCTCAATGGGATCATACTTCGGAATGATAGAGGTCGGTTGAGAATCAGAAGACCCAATAGTAATAAGAAGTATGGTAGGATCTTTGATAGAAATATACTAACTCGAAGATTGATCCATCGAGCCAACATATGAATAACACCTTAACTTTCATCTACTTTCTTTTTTCTTTCTCACGTACCCTCTCCTCCACTTCCTTCTTCCTAAGTTGCAATGATCCTCTTATAAATATATTCCCTCATCCTCATTAAAGGAGATCTTAATAATATATTCCTAATCTAGTGATCCCTCTAGGTTAGGAGCTTTTCATCTTCAGTAAGGTACTCCTAAGCGTCCACTAGCATCATTGGATACTCCTAAACCTACAAAACATCACTATGGTAGAGGACTTGAGCATAAAATCCAAGAATAAGAGGATTGAAATCATCTATCTTTCTTTGTTTATTTAACCGTAAGCTTTATATTAGCCAATATTTTCTCGTACTTAAGCTTTTTCTTGGTATCCTCTTTACAAAAAGTCTGAGTGAGATTTCTCGTCCTTGGACAACCTAGCTATAAGCTGAGTGAATTCTTTGACAAAGGCTTCTTTATGCTTTGTCTGGGTTGTATTATCCACTTTTAACTCCTCATTTTCTCTTGTGAGGGCTTTGAAATCATCTTCAAGAGTGATGGACTTGAAAGTTAATCTATCTAGCTTGGTTTGAAATCAAGTTAGGCCATCTTCAAGCTTTTTATGGGCTGTCTTGACTCTTTTCTCTACTTCGACGAATTTTAACCTTATAATCTGCCACTTCCTCATTAAGATATGTGATCTTATCCTTATCAAAGAAAGCTTTAAACTTATTGTTCTTGATTTCCAACTTTAGCTCATTTATGGTCTTAGAAAGCTTCTTCGCTAAGTTGGCCATCGTTTCGTACCATATATATGCATTAAACCCCAATCTATAGTGTATTTGCGGGTTTCACAAGGGATTGGATGAATGTTAGGGACAAGTTTTAGTCTGAAGAGGTTGAATCTGGGAAAAGAGCTTGGATTTTGTGTTTCCTCTCATATGAAGAAGTGCTAACTCAGGAGATGCACCAATTTATGTAGGTTTCTTTACCTAAGTAAACGACTTTCTCTTTGGATCTGAAACCCTGTTCGGAGCTATTGCGATTAATGCAGACTAGTGGTGGAGGACTTGAAGAGGAACGTGAATTGCTCACTTCTATATGACCCTTCATGATAACTTGATGCAAAGGAGATTATGATCTAGAGCGATGCCCAAAATAAGAAATAGGATGCTCTATACCCTCTCGCTCGTTGCTTTCGGGGGCTTATGCTCTAACTCGACTGGTCGATTATAATGTTTATCATGTTTGTCTATGCTACTGCTACAATATCAGTGATAATTTCTTTCTCTTCCCATCCTACGTGCAAAAACAAAACGGGCATTGATCTGTATGTGTAAGCATAAACTAGTGTCATAAAGTGTAGTGCTTATACTGTGTGTGTCCAAATTTCCCCAATGCACCCATTTATAGAGCTTTACTTGAGGGAGTAATATGTCCTCCACTAATAGGGATAGTTGTTTTATCTAAACTCGAGAAAAAGGGGTCATCATTAAGGTTCCCAAAGTCAAACATCAAAGCTTCTAGTGGAAGATCGGCTAAGTCCATATATATTTCTTATATGTCAGCAAAAGATTTTCCTCCACTAATTCTCTAGGATGTCGTGATTGAGAAGATTGTTCTTCTGTGTAATTATTTGATGGAGGAGTATTTGGGATACGAGGCCTAATGTCTTCCTTCTTTTCTACTATCGACTCGTGACTTAAAACCATATTCTCGCCTCCAGTTATACCCTCTAATTTGGTATAGCCCTAAGCCTTTTTATTCCCTTGTTTTGGGATTGTGGGGAATGACTAGGTCGATGCCTTCCTCTTCCTATTCTTCACGTTCTCCTTTAGCTTAGTCATTCTTTGGCGTTTTTTTCCATCACTGTTGACACTTCAAATCAAAACTATAAAAGAGTTCATCCATGATAATGCTTTGAACATTCAGGTGGTTTGTCGGGATACCCTTTACAGTAGTAATTGTAGTCTCAAATACATCTCTGATTGGCCTTACCGAGTTTCTTAAGACGAGGATGAAAATCTCATCAATAAAAAGGTTAAAAATCTTGTTATACTAAAAGACTGACACAATTTCAAAAGCAATTTTTGTTCCCTTTGTGACACCCCACATCCGTTAATGTCACTCTAATGAAAATGCATTAAGTTTCGTGAAGCATAATAGGTAAACATCAAATAAACTTCACAATACATATATAAATATGCAGCGGAAAACCAAACTTTTATTAATAAAGAAAAACACAGTTTCAAATCAGTTACAACATCCTATTGTTTCAAATACCAAAAACCTCAAATAAAACCATTTTTCTTATAATTCCAAACATCATAGTACAAAAATGTAAAGACATATCCCTTCATAGAAGCCATAACAAAATGCAATAGTAATCAAGACGGTACATGTGTGACACCCCACATCTGTTAATGTCACTCATAAGAGAATGCATTAAGTTTCGTGAAGCGCAATAGGTAAACAATACAAAATTTCACAATATAAATATAAAATAAGCGGCGAAAAAAATTTAACTTTATTAATGAAAGTAAAACATAGGCTCAAAATAGTTTACATCATCAAACCAGTTACATCAGAACCAAGTATCATAAATTTGTCACATAATGCAGAATAACAAAGTGCAATAATATAAAATCATATCCTTCATAGCAAGCCATAACATAGTAGAAAACAAGTCAAAGCGGTACATCTTAGAAAGTCCAGATCCAAGTTGAAAGAGCAGGTTCTAATCAATGAGGAGCGCTACCACTCTGTAGACCTGGGTGTTAGAAGGAAGAAAGAAGCAAAAACAAAAGGGTCAGACATAAAGTCTGGTGAGCTGTAACACCCTATAATTTTAACAACACTAAAGAGGATAAATAAAGAATAATTAATTCAATATTCAGAATTAAGGGAAATGGACTATGTCATTGCGTCCGCCTCAAAATTTTGGTTAAGATAGACATTTGGTTTGCATAAAACGGATACCGTATAAAGAAGTTATAAAGGTTTGAAGTTTGTATATGCGCAAGGGAATTATATATATATATATAACTAATACAAAAATCAAATTTCAGTTCAAAATTCCATAGGCGGCAAATCTCCGCCCTAGGGAAGTCGACCCCACAGAGGGGGTGTCAACCCCGGGGTCGACCCCCCTAGAGCTGAGGTGGCAGGTCGAATTCTTGGGCTGGCAGCTATAAATATTGGCTCATTTCTCTTGTTTTCTTCACTGAAAATCAATGGAGGCCTAAATGTTGTCGATACTTAGACTGAATCAAATCCTTTTCTTCTTCTGTAAATCAAAGTTAGAGATTCAAGTATACATCTGTTATTCTTCTATCTTTCTAGATCCAATGGCTATGAGTTTCAAGTTGCTTTTAGATTTAAGTAAACAAAAAGTAAACATGATTGGACTGTAATTTGGATTTATGCATGTTAATCCTTGAATCACTTCAGATCTGTAATAACTTGTGAATCTGTGATATTTTGGCATACTATGACTTGGATCTTAACCTTTATCATGTCAGATCTACTTTTTATTATAGATCTAATTCAATATTTAGATCATCTTGTACCTATTATGTTATGGTTAATTTGGATCTATCAAGTGATGGACATTTAAATCCTAGTTTAGATCTCATCATGCCTATTATGACATCCCTATTATGTTAGAACCCATTTGTTATCACAAGTTCACCGATCTGTTCTTATGTGTTCATCTTAACATTATGCCATGAAAAGTTTATGTCAATTCTGTTAGAATAATCATGTCTGACATCTTCCCTTCACCCTTTCCCTTTTATTTTATATAGCCAGGCTACTTTCGAGCCTGGCATGTTGCTAAAACGAGCGAATGCGTTAAACGGGGAACGAGGGTTGAAATATTGAAATTGGCGTAAACTGGTAATTGGAAGTTTAGGCATGACTTGAATGAAATATGTTAACATTAATTTGGCATAACTTGAGTAATGTTTATGAGCATGAAATTGGGCATATAATTCATAATGAGGAAAAAGGGGCATGAAACCTATAACCTATAATGACATAGGTAAAATTGTCTAATAATGAAATGCCTAGAATTACAGTAATTAGAACTGTAACTGCGCCTAGATATGAGGTTAGATTACACATGTGGTGGAAGTCTGGCTGGAACTGCCTGACATATCCAACGACCACAAGTGGTGAATCTAATGTGATATTTTTGGTGCACAAATATGAAACATGCTAAGACACGAGGTTAAGCCCGGTTTGTGTAATAAGTCTGCCCGGACCCGCCCGGCATGTCTAGAATCCATAAATGGCAGGCTTAATGTGGGAAGTCTAGCGTATTGTAATCATAAAGGAAATTATGAAAATAAGCCGTGAATACTTAACCTAGTGGAATCCATAGGGATTTATAAACATAGATTTAAATTGGGGTTAAGTAAAGTTGGTTGAGTAGTGGGTGGGTTAAGTAAATCTAAGGGGGTGAGTATTGTTTACATATAGATTTTGGATCTAGAATAACCCTAGAGGGGGGTAAATAGGGTTTTTCACAGTTTTTCGCTGAGTAAAAAATATGACAGGAAATTAAATAATATACAGATCACAGAATACAGCAGAAATAAAAGGCAGAAAGGAAATAACACACAGAGATACCCAGCTTCGGCAAAATCTTGCCTACTGCTGCATTTCTAAGGTTTCTACTAGGAGTTAATAACAGATCCCGCTTACAGACACTGCAAACTCGCACTTCCTGCTCCTGTACTAACCCTATGCTCAAAATCCTAGACTGACTGATATCCCCTTGATCAGATTTCCCCTGATTACGACCCCTAACCAGTAACCTATATTTTACAAACTCTAGAAAACTGTTCAGACGATTTAAAAACAAAACAGAAAATATAAGACAAATTAGAAAAAAGAAATAGAAAAAACCCTAGGAGTTAAATTAAACGGTTATCCCCTTTTTCAAATATGAAAACTTTGGCCGGCCCCTTTATTATTCACTTTTGCCCGTTTGCTCCTCTTTACTTGAAAATGGCGGCGGCAAATCTAAAACTAGCATTTCTTTCTTTCTCCACAAATCAGATCGGCGTTGGTCGAATTACTTCTGGAAATGATTCTTCTTGTCTTTGACGATTACGCCATTGCTATCTCTGTCTTACTCAATCCAATTTGGTTTTGCTCGATCGGTTTGGGATTGTTCTCTGGCAGTCGAAAACCTGAAAATTTGTGAGTGATTTTGTCTTGAATGCTTTGAATTGTTCTTGTTGGATTTTGATACCCATATGCCTGTGATGATTGGTTTATTTATAGGATTTAAAATCCTTAAAAATCTCTGATTTCAAATATGATGATTTGGTTTGATTGATTGCCCAATTTCACTGTTTCCTCTTTTGAAAAACTTGGCTTTAAAACGTTGCGTGATAGATGGCAATGAATACAGACTTGGTATTGTTTTCTTTAAGGATCCGCTCGGTTTTAAAAGCTTTATAAAATCTGGAAAATAAATGATACTGTGATTTTGAGATGCATCTAATGTCTGGGAATATTTGAATATGATTTCCTGCCAAGTTGGTGCTTCTCTCAAATTTATTTTCTTGAAAGATATATTGCCCAAAAAAAACATTCTTGCTATCTCCAATTATATATTCATTTCTGGAACAATTAAAACTTACCAAAAAATGTAGATTGATTGAAACTCATGTTGATTTCTTGTATACGACTTGGTCTGGTTTGAATGTGTTTCTCTTTTTGATTTCCGGCGTGATTTGAAATAAAATTGATGAATATGCTATAAAAGCTTGCGTGATTAATTCCATGATTGATAAATTGAAACTGGAAAGAATTAATTCGATTTAAAAATATGTATTACTCCTTTCTGAAATGTCACTTTTACATGATTCAATCTGTCTCTTCTTCCATGTCACCACCACTTGTTTTAGTTGTTGTTCTTCATGAGGAGACCATGCTAGCTAAATTATTTTGTGTATATCCAAATTCCATGTAGAGAAGTGCAAATATATTTGCTGTGATGTTTAGAAATGATGCCTTCTATCTCCATGGTGTTCACTGACCATACTTGCACTGTTTTGGTTGCCATATATACATTGCTGTACATACTTATAGTTGCACCTATGTGTTGATCTTTATGTTTGAACATACATGTCCACTGACCATTGCTGTTCTGATCTTGTTTGTTCACATGAGCTTTACCATTGCTGTTGAATTCATGCACTCACCCATGTGCCATACTGTTTGAAAGCATATTGAACCTTCCTACTACACTGTTGAGCTTTGTATAACTGACACTTGCATCCCATGCCGATTTGTGTCTTGCGTATCTTCTATAGTTGAATTCGGTACATATGAACATGAATTGCCTTGTTGCTCATAGTTCATTTCTTGAATGTCCGTACTGCACCCATATATGCCACTATACTGTTATGTGACATTTTGCTTTGCTCACCATGTATATGCTGAATTCACACACTATTCGTATAGCTGCCATTATGTAAATAGCTGCTGTGTTCTTGTCTTGACTTCACTGACCTGTTGTACCATCACATAATCGTATTACATAATGCTTGTGCCTGGACTATGTGAAATTGAGTGTGTTCATGCATGCTTGAAACCTGTTCCTTAATCATGCTGCTTATGCTCTTTCTTTTGAACCATCATATGCTTACTGATCCACTTTGCTGTGTACATTCACTTGTATGCATATTGATCCATGCTGAACTTGTGCATGTTCATGTTGCTCACTGTCTTGATAGTGTTGCTATGTGTATTGATCATGAACACTTGACTGATCATCGCACACCTGAATATGAAAGAGACTGCTTGTATGTTGTATTTGAAACAGTCTTGAGCTCGACCATTACAATATATATGTTGAGTTTTTTTCACTATGGCTTGACCATGAACTGTGCACTGAGTCGTGATGGTCCACGTGGCTACTCCTCAGTTGCACACTGGATTGGCAAGGCAGTGCACATGTGTATATATATACACATGTGTATATGCAGCCATTCAGAAAAATATTATTGTTCCCGTATTGAAATATTTTGTATGTACACTAACTGCCTTGTGGTATTTATAGTGTATCACTGTGAATATCACAAGCTGTGTAGACACAGATGAATCAGATCAAGTCATGAAAAATGATGAGAAACACACCAGAAATCAGAGGCAAATAAAATTTTAAAATTAAAATTTATGTTTGTATATATTCAGCATAAATTCCTGTTGCAGTGTACAGTGTGTTTCTGTTTTCATGTGACAGGTATGAAGACTGAACTGACTGTGAGGATGCTGTGAAGACTGAAGAAAATAACAGAGTCAGTGAAATAAATAAGTGTCAAGGTGTATGTATATGAGTTAATGTGAATGGAAAGTATGTATGAGTTGTATAAACAAAGTGTTGAAGTGAGGAGCTGTGTAACAAGTGAAATGTAGATGAATGAATTTTATTTCAGTGAATTACAGTGTTGAGCAAATAGTGGAGTTGTAAATCTATACTGTTGAATATTGAAATAAAATATTATATTTAAACAAAATACTGTATAGAAATTTGAGTTTCTGTATAAATGCATTCTGTTTAAATATAAATATTATATTTCTGTCTGTGATGTATATATAAAACAGTACAGTAACTAACACATTTAAAATAATATTTATTTGGTTGTTATCATCAAACAAAAATCATATAATTGTGTATACAACAATGTTATATGCAACAATCTCCTCCTTTTGATGATGACAAATAAAAGATTTTGAGCACAATAAATGTATTTGACAATGAATATTGAACTCCCCCTATTTAAAAGCTCCCCCAATAACTGTAAATGAGTCAAAAAATATGAAAATTGAATAAATTTTCAAAACTAAAAATATTTATAAAATATTCACTCATAAATCAAAATCTCAACCCATTCTCCCCCTTTTGTTATCATCAAAAGAATACAGAAATTAAAATATAGATGAAATATGACTAAAAATATAATATCATCTTAAGAGGAAGAACAGTCATCATAAATCTCAATCAGTCAAACACAAATCATATTATTCTAAGAACTAGTGGCATATTTCACATTGTAGAGAATGACGAATTTACGATGAAATTTATATAAATGGAGAGAGTTTTTTTTTAAAAACAATTGACTCCAATTATTTTCAAAAGAATTATATAAAATGAAGCAATAAACCAGTGATGGATTTGGACTATAATTATAAATTCAACTTAAGTGACAAAATTAAATAATCTCAAATCCCAATAGCTATCAATCAACAAATCATAATATTTCATAATATATTAACACATTTCACAAATTAGGAAATGGATTGATAGGCTAGTTTTTATGCACCAAGGAGAATTTCATATACAAATTCATTTAACAAATTATTTTCTTTTCTTTTTCTCTAATTTAAGAGCACACTGATCGCGCATAACCAGATCTTGGATTTTTAAATGAGAACAGTTGCAGCTTAAATATAAGTAATCTCATAACCATGCATAACCAGAGCTTGGATTTTTAAATGAGGATAGAGAAACACTTTTGAATATTATATTTTTATTATTTCAGTTTCAAAATGAAAAAATCCTTAGTATATAAAAGTAATATGGATGATAGAAATGTGATAGGTACAGAAATGGTTTGTGAAATAAATTTCTAAATTAATCATATTATGAAATATGATCAACTGTATCGAGATCATCGAAAATTTTCAATTATCACTAATTCTAAATAATAACATAGTCCACATCACAAATATTTCCATTGTTTATTCAAAAATATTTTAAAAAATATATTAAACTCTCCACAATAATGTAAGAAACATGGATGGCAGAATGATGATAGATAAAGGAGATGGTCGTGAAATAATTGCCAATTCAAAGATATTAAAGTAAATGTTCAATCATCATGAAAATATAAATAAAATCTCCTCTTGTTGTGAAATATACTACAGTCATAATTCATCACAATTTCAAAAACTGATAATAATTTTGATGAATTATAAATACAGTTAAATTTGGATATTGATTTCAATTTCTGAATGAATAATCAATAAATAATTTTAAAATTGAATATCAATTACAAGAGGAAATTGAAAAGTTCTATACAAAGCAAGAGGGAATAGAAAAAAATATATACACAAAAAATTCAGCACTTATGATACCAATTGGTATCTCAATTAATGAGGATTCTAAGAAGGCACTAGAGACAAACCAGGATATCAGACACAAACAGAAATTCAATCATAAGGCCCAAGCAGACAAGACAAGCAAATTAATTTCATTTATCATAGCAGCAGTCAAAACCAAGCAGATTTTTGAAAACATTTTTCAAAAACAGTATCAGAGCAGCACAGAAACCAATAGCACAGCAGACTAGTCATAGGATGATGGTCATGTAAAGATGATTCATGATCTAAGATTAAAAATACCGTTTATTTGAAATCATTTGAGGAATAAAAAAAAAAGCTCTAGATTCAATGAATCAATCACACCATATTATTAATTTCAGATTCAAGATATGTGTAAGACTCAATAAATCAATAATTTCAAATGATTTTAAACAATCAAATATTTAAATCAAATAATCATGAAATAAGAGTAAATTTCAAGACCGGATTTTAAAAGGAATTTTCCAAAATATTTCTGACAAGCCAAGAATAATTTCAGATCATTTACATCAAACTTGAGTAATAATTCATTATCCAAAAAATAGTGGTTTATTCAAAATCACTTGAACGAATGTATATCTAGAGATACAATGAATTAATCACATAGGATTAATAATTTTAGATCTGAGAGGTAAGTGAGATTCAAAATATCAAAAAAATTCAAGTGATCCCAAACAAGCAAAAAACAACCATAATGATCATGAATAAAGATGAATTTCAGGATGTATCACTAATTCAAGATAAATCAAAATATCCAAGCGAATCTGAAAATCAATGAAATTATCACAACTAAAAAATAGTAATGTGTTATAACGAGTATAATATTTCAAGCTTTTCTAAATGAATCAGAAGAAACTCAAAACAGTAGAGGTGTGTGAAATTCCATTAAACTTTCAAATCTTCAAAAAATTAGAATTCTAATCAATAGCGTTCAAGATATGACAAGAATACATCAACACTGTTATGAATTCAGAAATCAGAAAAATAAACTTCAAAACAATTGCAGATATTTACAAAAATAAATTCAAGATCTAGAAAAGATTAAAAACATTAGAGTTTTATACAAATGAAGCGAAATTCCAGAAAAATATGAATTCTGCAATTGGAAGTTAAAGAAGCCCAAGAAGTTACAAAGATATGAGAGTGACAAATTAAAAAAAAAAGAAAAAAATAGAAATATAAAAATAAAACAGAAGGGACAGAAGGAGAAATAAACAAAATAAAAACAGAGAATATTTACAAAGGTGACTTTAGAGATCATACCAGAATCCAATGTAAATTAGAACCTCTGACTCATCAAACTCGACTAAGGAACTGTAACTATTCTGATGATGTGAAGCAACTAGAGTTCAGTTTCTCTTTCGCAGTACAGTTCCTCAGCATCCTCTGGTACCTAACAGTTTAGAGAATCGAGTGGTCTAACAAAATTTGTAAAACCACTCACAGTTGTATTCATTTGTTTTGGTACCCAAATCTATTTGTATAACAACCCATTCGAATCTATCTTTGTGCCTTTAGGAACCCAAACTTGTTTAGTTTTTCCAAAAATCATTTTATTTCTTTTTGGGGTCCACAACAGTTCAACAGGATTGTTATCAAACCAATTCTTGTCTCGTTTGTGATTTAAAAACCTTTTGGAATTTTCAAAATTCAAATTTTTAGAATGACCCATCTTGAAGCAGTTTGAAGGATTTTTAAAATCACACGAGCTCAAATTTTCAAAATCATTTTTTTCCAAAACCAACACCATTTTTATTTCCTAAAAATAGTTGATTTTTCAACAACATATTTAAAGGTTTTTCTTTGTTAGAAAATTTGATTAGAGTTAATTCAAGTTATTGAATTTTAGATTTAAGGTCAGAATTCTCTTTCATTAGATTCAAACAACGATTAATGCAAATCTTTCTCATTTCAGTATCATTCTGTTTCAAAATCAAATTTTCATTTTCAAGGAACTTGATTTTGGTCTTGGATTCAAGAATCTCAGATTCAAAATTAATTTGTTTTTCAAATTTAACTTTCTTGAAATTTTCAATCTCTTTTTCAAGCTCATTTAAAATCAAATCACTTTTCAACAAGCTTTCTTTTTCAGCTATTTCATGTTTGGAATTTTTGATGGCCTTTAAATTATTAAATTCTTTTTGTAAAGAATTGTTTGAATCTTTTAGCTCAATCTTGTTATCTTTTAAAATAAGAATTTCTTCTTCAAGCTTTTGAATGTTTTTATTGAGATGAAAGAGATCAGTTTTCAAATTCAAACAATTTTCACAATTAGAATTATCTAATTTTATGACATTTGTAAATTCTGATTCCAAACAGTTAATTTTGCTATTCAACGCGTGATTTTTAGATTTTAAAGATTTATTTTTACGATGGAGTTTATCAATAATTTTTGTTCAATCGGTGTACATGTAAACCAAATCTTTATATGAGAAGTTTTCAGTCCCATTGTTTGTTGAGTCCCCATCATCTTATCTACTTGAATTTTCATTTGTTTCTTCTTCCGAGCATAGATCTAAATCTGAGGTTATCATTTTGGGTTTTGAGCTGATTTTGTCAGTTTGTCCATACTTCGTATTGAGGGTATTCCAGATTTCCTGCGTAGTCAAGCAATGAGAGATAAGGTTATATTGGACATCATCAATGTAAGAATACAAGATGCGAATGGCACGAGAATTAAATCCAATATCGTTCCTACTGACCATATCATACCCATTAATAACAGTATCCCAACATTTAATATCAACTGATTTTAAATATAATCCAATTTCTAATTTCCAATTTAAAAAATCTGTACCATTAAAAATAGATGGAATATGACTGGACTGACTCTCAAAAGACTAACAACAAGGATCCATGATTCTAGGGTTAATGAAATTACCAGGCTTTGGTACCACTTGTTGGATCTAGAATAACCCTAGAGGGGGGTGAATAGGGTTTTTCACAGTTTTTCGCTGAGTTAAAAATCTGAAAAGATATTAAATAATAAACAGATCACAGAATACAGCAGAAATAAAAAGCAGAAAGGAAATAACACAAAGAGATACCCAGCTTCAGCAAAATCCTGCTATTACTGCATTCCTATGGTTTCTACTAGGAGTTAATAATAGATCCCGCTTACAGACACTGTAAACTCACACTCCCTGCGCCTGTACTAACCCTATGCTCAAAACCCTACACTGTCCGATAACCCCTCAATCAGATTACCCCTGATTACGACCCCGTAACCAGTAACCTAGATTTTACAAACTCTAGAAAACTGTTCAGACGATTTAAAAACAAAATGGAAAATACAAGACAAATTATAAAAAAGAAATAGAAAAAATCCTAGGATTTAAATTAAAGGGTTATCCCCTTTTTTAAATATGAAAACTTTGGCCGGCCCATTTGTTATTCACTTTTGCCCGTTTGCTCCTCTTTACTTGAAAATGGCTGTGGCTAATCCGAAACTATGGTTTCTTGCTTTCTCCACAAGTCAGATCGACATTGGTTGAATTACTTCTGGAAATGATTCTTCTTGTCTTTGACTACTATGCCATTGCTATCTCTATCTTGCTCGATCCAATTTGGTTTTGCTCGATCGGTTTGGGATTGTTCTCTGGTAGTCGTAAACCTAAAAATTTATGAGTGATTTTGTCTTGAATTTTTCTTGTTGGATTTTTAAACCCATACGCCTGTGATGATTGGTTTATTTATAGGATTTAAAATCCTTAAAAATCTCTGATTTCATATATGATGACTTAGTTTGATTGATTGCCCAATTTCACCGTTTCCTCTTTTGAAAAACTTGGCTTTAAAACGTTGCGTGATAGATGGCAATGAATACAGACTTGGTATTGTTTTCTTTAAGGATCCGCTCGGTTTTAAAAGCTTGATAAAATATGGAAAATAAATGATACTATGATTTTGTGGAGATGCATCTAATGTCTGAGAATATTCGAATATGATTTCCTGCCAAGTTTGTGCTTTACTCAAATTTATTTTCTTGAAAGATATATTGCCCAAAAAAACATTCTTTCTATCTCCAATTATATATTCATTTCTGGAACAATTAAAACCTACCAAAAAATGTAGCTTGATTAAAACTCATGCTGATTTCTTGTATACGACTTGGTCTAGTTTGAATGTGTTTCCCTTTTTGATTTCCAGCTTGATTTGAAATAAAATTGATGAATATGCTTTGAAAGCTTGCGTGATTAATTCCTTGATTGATAAATTGAAACTAGAAAGAATTAATTCAATTTAAAAAACTGTATTACTCCTTTCTGAAATGTCACGTTTAAATGATTCAATCTGTCTCATCTTCCATGTCACCACCACTTGTTTTAGTTGTTGTTCTTCATGATGAGACCAAGCTAGCTAAACTGTTTTGTGTATTTCCAAATGCCATGTAGAGAAGTGCAAATATATTTGCTGTGATGATTTAGAAATGATGTCTTCTATCTCCATGGTGTTCATTGACCAAACTTGGACTGTTTTTGTTGCCACATATACATTGTTGTACACACTTGTAGCTGCACCTATGTGTTGATCTTTATGTTTGAACATACATGTCCACTGACCATTGATGTTCTGATCTTGTTTGTTCACCTAAGCTTTACAATTGCTGTTGAATTCATGCACTCACCCATGTGCCATACTTGCTGTTTGAAAGCATGTTGAACCTTCCTACTACACTGTTGAGCTTTGTATAATTAACACTTACATCCCATGCTGATTTGTGTCTTGTGTATCTTGTATAGTCGAATCCGGTACATATGAACATGAATTGCCTTGTTGCTTATAGTTCATTTCTTGGATGTCCATACTGCACTCATATATGCCACTGTACTGTTATGTGACATTTTTCTATCTCACCATGTATATGCTGAATTCACACACTGTTCATATAGCTGCCATTATGTAAATAGCTGTTGTGTTCTTATCTTGACTTCACTGACATGTTGTACCATCTCATAATCTTGTTACATAATGCTTGTGCCTGGACTATGTGAAATTGAGTGTGTTATTGCATGCCTGAAACCTGTTCCTTGATCATGCTGCTTATGCTCTTTCTTTTGAACCATCATATGCTTACTGATCCATTTTGTTGTGTACATTCACTTGTATGCATGTTGATCCATGTTGAACTTGTGCATGTTCATGTTGCTCACTGTCTTGGCAGTTTTGTTGTGTGTATTGATCATGAACACTTGACTGATCATCGCATACCTGAATATGAAAGAGACTGCTTGTATGTTGTATTTGAAACAGTCTTGAGCTCGACCATTACCATATATATGTTGAGTTGTTTTTCACTATGGCTTGACCATGAATTGTGCACTAAGTCGAGATGGTCCACGTGGCTACTCCTCAGTTGCACACTGGATTGGCGAGGCAGTGCACACGTATATATATATACACGTGTGTATATGCAGCCATTTAGAAAAATATTCTTGTCCCTGTATTGAAATATTTTGTATATACACTGACTGACTTGTGGTATTTATAGTGTATCACTGTGAATATCACAAGCTGTCATGAAAAATGATGAGAAACACACCAGAAATCTGAGGCAAATAAAATTATAAAATTAAAATTTATGTTTGCATATATTCAGTTTAAATTCCTGTTGCATAGTATTGTGTGTTTCTGTTTTCATGTGACAGGTATGAAGACTGGACTGACTGTGAGAATGTTGTGAAGGCAGAAGACTGAAGAAAATAACAGAGTTAGTGAAGTAAATAAGTGTCAAGGTGTATGTATATGAGTTAATGTGAATTGAAAGTATGTATGAGTTGTATAAACAAAGTGTTGTAGTGAGGAGCTGTGTAACAAGTAAAATGTATATGAATGAATTTTATTTCAGTGAATTACAGTGCTGAGCAAATAGTGGAGTTGTAAATATGTACTGTTGAATATTGAAATAAAATAATATATTTAAATAAAACACTGTGTAGATATTTGAGTTTCTATATAGATGCATTCTGTATAAATATAAATATTATATTTCTGTCTATGATGTATATATAGAACAATAAAGTAACAAACACATTCAAAATAATATTTATTTGGTTGTTATCATCAAACAAAATCATATAATTGTTTATACAATAATGTTATATACAACAATAGGCCCACAAACTTAACCTGATAGGGTTATGTAATTAAAGACACCTATTGGTAAGCATAACCTATAAAAATGTTGGAATTATGTAATTAAAGACACCTTTTTAGGTAAGCATAACTTGTAGAAATGATAGGGCTATGTAATTAAAGATACCTAGTGGTATACATAATCGATGGAAATCCTAGTGGGGATACAAGGCAAGGGTGGGTAGCTTGTATCATATTATATGGGACCCATTTCAGTCAGTAACCCTTAATAGGTATCAAACGAGTACTCCGAACTAGGTCGGAGTTGGGGAACGCTTACTGGGATGATTGTAAGAGATCCAAACAAGGAGGATGGTGTGGGCGGCGCAAACCGACCAGGGACATATGCGTGCGTGGGCCAGGCAGAGGGGGCTAAGACGACCGTGACACCAGTAGATATGGTTGTGCACATCAACGAAGGGTTTCCACTTTGGGAAAGTGATACCTCCTACTATGGGGCTGGCACAGGGTATCTACGGAGTAGGGAGCCGATCGATTAGGGTAGTGGTTAGGGTACATCTAGACGTATGCCTAAGTCTACCATCTTATAGTTGTTGGGATCATATCATTCTAGTGATACTAGTATTAGTGCAGAGAGTCATCGAATCTTTAGAGAAGCGTATGCACTCTATCATGTTTACCTTGTCATTCCTGCCTTTTATGGTGTTATCTTTCTTATCCACTTTATGTACATGTCATGTTACTTTTACTTAAGTACTTGCTAAATGTAACTGGACTCGCCATACTTTATGTCTGACCATTTTTGTTTCCTCTTCTTTCTTCCGTTCCCCCTCCCCCCCCCCCCCCCCTCAAGGTCCTCGGGGCGGGAATACTCAGCCTTGACCATGATCCTGCTTCCATTTTGCTGGAGCTTCTCAGATGTATGGCTCAAGCTCCTATCCTTGCTATTATGGCTATATTTTATTTGGGGAATTTTGCTTCTTTTATGTACTCTAATGTTTTAAAGTACTAGACAATAGTTTTTATGATGTAATGGTTTTTGTGTATTTCAGACATGTGATGTTTTTGAACCACGATGCTTTATGATTAATAAAGTTTATAATTCCGCTGTCATTTTATATATGTCTTGTAATATTTCTATTTCTATTTATCTATAATGCTTCAAGAAACTTAATGCATTCCCTTTATGAGTGACATTAACGGACGTGTGGTGTCACAGTTGATATCAGAGTTGAAGGTTACCAGATTAGATAAAAGATCTTGGAAATTATTTTCAAAATGGTTTTAAAAGTAAGCATTTTCAAAAGAAAAGTCTACTTTGAAAAAAAAACATTCCCCAAAGTCATATAAAATATCTCTTGGTTCTCCGCTCGATTCCTTTTTCCTTTGTCTGGAGAATTGATTCTTCCCGAAAGGTGTCCCCATTGCGGCATGGTTCCATAGGCATGTTAAAACTATGACACATGTTGAAGGGCAATGAAGTGCCTAACCTCCATCTGTAGCCGCAGCAGTTTCACCTACGGCTAATTTTCTCAAGCTTTGTAAGGATTTCCGTGCGATGGAGGTAGCTTTCGAGAGAATTGTTAGCTTGTTACGCAAGGATGGTAAAAAGATGAAAAGAAAGGGACCGAGGTCGAGGAAACGCAAAACAAGAAGGTATGGCCTAAGAAAGGACAACAACAACAACAACAAAAGAAGGGCGGAAAGAATGACAAGGCTAAGGATAAGAGGAAGTGCCACAATAGTGGACGCGAGGGTCACTTGGTCAAGGACTGCAAAAGAAAGAATACTTTCTTTATCTGTGGAGAGGTCGGACACTTTGCTAGGGAGTGCCCAAAGAATCTGGGAAAAGGTCAAAGTGCAGGAGCTTTTGGAGGGAGGTGTATGTTCTCGCGACCAGTGCTCCGAATAGAGTTTGGAAAATTTCCGTGGAAGTTTCAATTTCTCTTTCCAATCATCCTATTACACATCTTTTTTATTCTGGCGCTTCGCATTCATTTATATCTAGCTTTGTGGTTGAGTCTCTGCACTTAAGTACTAGTACGGTATTGGATCCTGTTATTGTCTTAAATCCCAAAGGTTTGAATCCCAAAGGTGGTTCAGCTTATTTGTACACGATTTGTCGAGGTTTGAGAATATATGTCTTAGGCATCGAATTTGAGTGCAACGCATATGTGCTCGATTTTATGGGCTACGGTATGATTCTAGGGATGGATTGGCTAATCATGTATGGTGCCATTCTAGATTGTGAGAGGAGGGTCGTTAGACTGTTGACTTGCCATGGGAAGACCCTCGAGATTTCTTGTGACCCACAAGGATCTGTTATGCTTAGTTTCCTAGAGTCTCTTGATGCATCTATCGATGACTTGCAATCTGTTATAGTAGCCCGAAATTATTCTGATGTTTTTGATGAGGTACGGGCATAACCCCGAGGCGTGAGATCGATTTTTGTATATATCTGGAGGACAATGCAAAGCCAGTTTCATTACCAGTGCGCCATATGGCTCCAAGGGAAAGGAGGGAGCTTAGCAAGCAAGTAGGGGAGCTACTTGAGAAAAGGTTTATCAGGCGAAGCATATCTGAATGGGGTGCTCCAGTAGTATTCACGACTAAGGCGGATGGTTCGCTTTGTTTGTGTGTAGACTATAGAGAGTTGAACAAACTCACCAAGAAGAGCAGGCACCCACTTCTAAGGATAAATGACTTGTTTGACCAACTTGTTGGTGCCTTGGTATTTTCTCAAATAGACTTAGCCATAGGGTTTCATCAGTTGAGGGTGGCTGAAGACAGTATAGATAAGACTGCTTTTAGGACTCCATATGGTTTCTTTGAATAGCTAGTTATGCCTTTTGGGTTGACGAATGCACCCGCCTATTTTGTCGATTTGATGAGTAGGGTGTTTCGGGAGATTCTAAATAAATTCATCGTGGACTTATTGGCGATATCTTGAAATTCTCAAAGAGTCAGGAAGAGTATGCCCAACATTTGAGAGAAGTTTTGAAAACTCTCCGTGTGAATCAGCTTAAGGCAAAGTTCTCCAAATACCATTTTCGGAGAAAAGAGGTGAGATTCCTAGGGCATGTGGTTTCTAAAGAAGGGATAGGAGTAGATCTCGCAAAGGTGGTTGCAGTTCAAGACTGGAAGATCCCAAAGAATGCAACAGAGGTGAGAAGCTTTTTGGGGTTAGCAAGCTATTATAGGAAGTTCATTAAGGACTTCACAAAGATATCAGCCCCACTTACCAAGCCGACGAAGAAGAATTTGGCATTTTCTTGGGATATAGACTATGATGTTGCTTTCCAACGACTGAAGTGGGCTCTGACAACAGCCCTAGTCTTGAGCTTGCCTGATGGGAATAAAATGTTTACAGTTTACACTGATGCATGTGGTACAGGGCTTGGTGCGGTTCTGATGCAAGAGGGGAAGGTAGTGTGTTATAGGGGTAGACAACTAAGAGTCCATGAGAAGAACTACCCTACCCATGATTTAGAGCTAGCTGCCATAGTATTCGCGCTTAAGATGTGGCATCATTATTTTCTTGGAGTGAGGTTCGAGTTGTACACCGATCATAAATCTCTCAAGTATTTATTCTCGTAGAGAGATCTTAATTTAAGGAAACAAAGGTGGATGGAGTTCCTAGCTTCTTATGATTACGATATTGCTTATACCCCTGGCAAGGGTAACGTGGTGGCCGACGCACTGAGTTGGCAGAGGATGGCCTTAAGTCCTCTGTTTATGGAAAGGAAAAGCTTGGAGTTTATATCGAATTTTGATTTTAGACCCTCCACCTAGTTATTACCTGGTTTGTTTGCATCGCTAGAGATACGACCTACTCTTATGGATCAGATAGGAACGTCGCAGCGAGATGATCCACAGAATTCAGATATATTGGATAGGCTCAGTAAAGGGGAGACTTCTAGTCACCTCAATGGATGTTCCATTGACGATAAAGGGTGGTTGCAACGAGATGGAAGGCTTTGTGTTCCTCAAACTGGAAGTTTGTTAAAGGCAGTCCTAGAGGAAGCCCATCATTCTAAGATGACTATTCATCTAGGTGGTGCTAAGATGTATAGGGACATGAAGATGGTTTTATTTTGGGCTGGTATGAAGAAAGATTAGGCAGAGTTTGTTTCTCAATGTTTAGTTTGTCAGCAAGTCAAAAGCTGAGTAAAAGAAGCCCAGTGGTTTACTTCATCCTTTGGAGATTCCATAGTGAAAGAGGGAGAGCATCTCTATGGACTTCATAGATGGTTTTCCTAGATTAAAGAAAGGTAACCGCGGTATTTGGGTTGTGGTAGATAGACTTACTAAGAGCGCTCACTTTGTTCTAGTTAAGAGTAAGAGGACGACATCATGGTTGACAGCACTTTATGTTCGTGCGATAGTCCATCTTCATGGAGTACCTTCTAGCATCGTTAGAGATCGTGATCCCATCTTCACTAGTGAGTTTTGGAGGGCTTGCAAGAAGCATTAGGCACACAGTTATGTTTGAGCATCACTTATCATCCTCAGACCGATGGACAGACAGAGAGGGTGAACATGATTCTTGAAGATCATTTGAGGCTTTATATCCTAGACTTCGGAGGGACTTGGGAAGAGCATCTTCCTTTAGTAGAGTTTGCTTGTAACAACAGTTATCAAGCTAGCATTGGCATGGCACCCTTCGAAGCATTGTACGGACGACCCTGTAGATCACCAACTTATTGGTGGGAATCTACAGAAAGGCTATTGCTTGGACCGGATATGGTCAGAGAAACGTCCGAGAAGATTGATCTCATTAGGCGATGAATGAAGACTGCTCAAGATAGGCAGAAATCCTATGTAGACAAGAGAAGGACTGACAATGAATTTGAAGTAGGAGATATAGTTTTCATTAAGTGTCACCTTTGAGGAATGTGGTTCGCTTCGGATCTGTAGGGAAATTGG
The DNA here is from genome assembly GCA_030737875.1 of Allium sativum. Classification (NCBI taxonomy): domain Eukaryota; kingdom Viridiplantae; phylum Streptophyta; class Magnoliopsida; order Asparagales; family Amaryllidaceae; genus Allium; species Allium sativum. The sequence goes on from CM060921.1 coordinate 461,136,465, forward strand.
CACCAAGACACGTATGGCTATTTCCCATAACAGAAAGTATTAGCCAAATGGCCCGTAGAGTAAGGCTTCCAAAGAGACTATCCAGCGTTCATGATGTTTTCCACATTTCTCATTTGCTGAAGTGATTACATGATACTGCGGAAGTTGTAGAGCCAAGTATGTTGGAGGAAGTGGAAGTGGAACGGGGGGCAACAGTCAGACGAGTTCCTACCTGTATTCTTGGAACAAAAGTCAAGAAGTTACGCAATAAAGAAATCAAGCCGATAAAGGTTCAATGGGGAGATGACCCAGAGGATGAAACTTGGGAAACCGAAAAAAAGATTCGCGCCTTGTACCCTTTTCTTTTCGAGGGTATGTTCTTAACTCCTTTTTCCTAAGTTTTTATTCATACTTGTTCCTATTATTTAAAGTGTGTCCTATCAATCGAATCTTCGACCTTTAGGTAGGAATCCCATGGATGTAAACATGTGTTTGAGACATGTTATGTTTTATTTATGCAAGTGTTTGCTAGTGGTTGCTCGTGGATGCATATACACACACATTAGGCACTAGATCGGCTCAATCACTCTCATACTGCATATGGAAGTGTGTGCATTTTTTTCTTTTAATGGATAAAAGGGGATATATCATCATATGGATGGTGCATTTGGACGGATGATTGTGCACACATATAGAACTTACATGTTATAATAGGATTGTTGCATACATGTTGGATTCATGACACTAACATACGTTGCATTAAAGAGGTTGGCTGAATCAGTAATCCGCCTGATCTTCACATTAGTTTTGGGACATATACACACACCTTTTCATATGTTCATATAAGCATTAAAGTCTTTAAGGACAATGGATGCCTATGACTAGTGGATGAGTAGATGGATGCAGATGGTAGGATATACGTTCTTCTTAACTTGGAGATTTCGGGGACGAAATCCTTTGAGTAAGGGAGAATGTAACACCCCATAATTTTAACAACACTAAAGTGGATAAATTAAACAATAATTATTTTAATATTTAAAATTAAGGGAAACTGACTACGCCATTGCGTCCGCCTCGAAATTTTGGTCAAGATAGACAATTGGTTTGCATAAAACGGACACCGTATGAAGAAGTTATGAAGGTTTGAAGTTTGTATACGCGTAGGGGAATTATATATATATATATATAATCAGAAAATCAAATTTCAGTTCAAAATGTGAAATTCCGCAGGCGGAAAATCTCCCGCCCCAGAGGATTCAACCCCATAGAGGGGGTGTGGACCTGGGATTGACCCCTCAAGGGGGGTGTCGACCCATGGGTCGACCCCCTTAGGTCTAAGGTGGCAGGTCGAATTCTGAGGCTGGAAGCTATAAATATTGGCTCATTTCTCTTGTTTTCTTCACTGAAAATCAATGGAGGCCTAAATGTTGTCGGTGCCTAGACTAAATCAAATCCATTTCTTCTTCTGCAAATCAAAGTTAGATATTTAAGTGTAGATTTGTTCTTCTTCTATTTTTCTAGATGTGAGTTTCAAGTTGCTTTTAGATTTAAATAAATAAAAAGTAAACATGATAGGACTGTAATTTGGATCTATGCATGTTAATCCTTGAATCACTTCAGATCTGTAATAACTTGTGAATCTGTGATATTTTGGCATACTATGACTTGGATAATAACCTTTATCATGTCAGATCTACTTTTGATTATAGATCTAATTCAATATTTAGATCATCTTGTACCTATTATGTTGTGGTTAATTTGGATCTGTCAAGTGTTGGACATCTAAATCCTAGTTTAGATCTCATCATGCCTATTATGAGATCCCTACTATGTTAGAACCCATTTATTATCACAAGTTCATTGATCTGTTCTTATGTGTTCATCTTAACATTATGCCATGAAAAGTTTATGTCAATTCTGTTAGAATAATAATATCTGTCATCTTCCCTTCACCGTTTCCCTTTTATTTTATATAGCCAGACTACTTTCGAGCCTAGGCATGTTACGAAAACGAGCGAATGCGTTAAACGGGGAACAAGGGTTAAAATATTGAAATTGGCATAGACTGGTAATTGGAAGTTTAGGCATAACTTGAATGAAATATGTGAATATTAATTTGGCATAACTCGAGTAACATTTACGAGCATGAAATTGGGCATATAATTCATAATGGGGAAAAGGGGCATGAAATCTATAACCTATAATGACATTGGTAAAATTGGCTAATAATGAAATGCCTAGGATTATTGTAATTAGAACTGTAACTGCGCCTAGACATGAGGTTAGATTACACTTGTGGTGGATGTCTTCCCAGAACCGCCCGACATATCCAGCGACCACAAGTGGTGAATCTAATGTGAGAGGTGTAGGTGGACAAATACGATACGTTCTAAGACACGAGGTTAAGCCCGATTTGTGGAATAAGTCTGCCCGGACCCGCCCGGCATGTCCAGCATCCACAAATGGTAGGCTTAATATGGGAGGTCTAGCATACTGTAACCATAAAGGAAAATATGGAAATAAGTCTTGAATATTTAACGTAGTGGAATCCATAGGGATTGTATGAACATAGATTTAAATTGGGGTTAAGTAAAGTTGGTTAAGTAGTGGGTGGGTTAAGTAAATCTGAGGGGGTAGGTAATGCTTACATATAGGCCCACAAACTTAACCTGATAGGGTTATGTAATTAAAGACACCTAGTGGTTAGCATAACCTGTGGAAATGTTGGAGTTATGTAATTAAAGACACCTTTTTAGGTAAGCATAACTTGTAGAAATGATAGGGTTATGTTATTAAAGACACCTAGTGGAATACATAACCGATGGAAATCCTAGTGGGGATACAAGACAAGGAAGGGGAGCTAGTATCATATTGTGTGGGAACCATTTTAGTCAGTAACCCTTAATAGGTATCAAACGAGTACTCCGAACTAGGTCGAAGTTAGGGCATGCTTACTGGGATGATTGTAAGAGACCTAAACGAGGAGGACGGTGTGGGCGGTGCAAACCGACCGGGGACATGTGCGTGCATGGGCCGGGCAGAGGGGGCTAAGACGACCGTGACACCAGCAGATAATGTTGTGCACATCAACGAAGGGTTTCCACTTTGGGAAAGTGATGCCCCCTTTTGTGGGGCCGGCATAGGGTATCTATGGAGTAGGGAGACGATTGATTAGGGTAGTGGTTAGGGTACATCTGGACGTATGCCTAAGTCTACCATCTTATAGCTGTTGGGGTCACCTCATTCTAGTGATACTAGTATTAGTGCAGAGAGTCATAGATTCTTTAGAGAAGCGTATACACTCTATCATTTTTACCTTGTCATATCTACCTTTTATGTTGTTATCTTTCTTATCCACTTTATATACCTGTCGTGCTACTTTTACTTATTTACTTGCTAAAAGTAATTGGGCTTGCCAGACTTTATGTCTAATCCTTTTTGTTTCCTCTTCTTTCTTCCATTCCCTCCCCCTCAAGTCCTCAGGTGGGAATACTCAGGCTTAACCGTTATTCTGCTTTCATTTTGCTGGAGCTGTTTAGATGTATGGCTCAAGCTCCTATTCTTGCTACTATGGCTATATTTTATTTGGGGAATTTTGCTTCTTTTATGTACTCTGATGTTTTAAAATACTAGACAGTAGTTTTTATGATGTAATGGTTTTTGTGTGTTTCAGACATGTGATGTTTTTGAACCACGATGTTTTATGATTAATAAAGTTTTTAATTCCGCTTTCATTTTATATCTATCTTGTAATATTTCTATTTCTGTTTACCTACAACGCTTCACGAAACTTAATGCATTCCCTTTGTGAGTTACATTAACGCATGTGGGGTGTCACACGAGTTCCAGTGATTTTAAAATATACATAAAATAGAGATACCAAGACAGGTAAACAAGACCGGATGAGAAAGTATAGTATCATATAACACAACAAGATAAACATGATAAAATGGGTGAACAAGAACAACCGGATAAAATAGTGATCGAGTAATGCTTCTCATTTATATCCCTAAACAGGTTTTGTCTACACCAATACTAGTATAACAGGATTGGGTGTTAACCTAATTACTTAATAGAAACAGCAGGATTAGGTGCACCATAATTACAAAACAAGATTGTTGTAACCCTGGATTAGGTGTATCCTACTTAGTACCCATGCGATCGGCTCCTTAATACGTAAATACCCTGTGTCATCCCCGGCAGTATGGTGTATCACTCACTAACCCAACAACTTATATAACACAGACTTATTTGCTGGTGTTACAAAGACTTAGTTTCCATAATCGGACTCATGCACGCTCTTGATTCCACCGGAACGTGCCCGAACCCAACTTCCCCATTTGAACCTCTTACCATCCAGTTCATTAAAGCGTGCCCTGGCCCCTACCTAGTGCGAGACCCTCTAACAAAATACCAACATGGATACTGACTGATATGAGTCCCACGCAGCAAGAATGACACAAGACAAACCCCTTAGGCTTGTGCCCCCAAGTAATTAGGAATCAAGAGTCCCCAAATCCCGATACAACAGTAGAACGAAGGACCTCTTAGCTTAAAAATAGCAGGTTTAACCTAGTATACTAGTAAGCGTGGTTGCAATAATACATGTTATTATGTGTGTACAACCCTTCCCCAAAACACGTACCTAGATGTATACAACTACTGTAGTGATTCAATTACTAACCTACATCTTGTACTTACATAATTTTAACTTGTCCTTTTTACTTAATGTTTGTGTTAAGTCAAACCTAACATGTTTATATATATTCATACTATTTCATTCAATTATACCCTAAATTTCAACATGTACAAGTTTATGCATATTACCCCTTTTTATCATATTCTCAAGTTACAGAAGTACAAGCATATGCATATTATCCCTTTCCCAAATCACAATCAAGCAGTCCTCACAATAACAATATGCCCAAATTCCCCTTTTTCATGTCATTTCTTATTATCCTAATTTTTACTATATGTAGACTTTAATCGGACATGGCCTAGGATTCTAAAGACCTAGGCTTAGTGTAAACAAAAAGGAAAAATTAGAGGAAGGAGAATAGAATATATTTACATAGGAATATAGGCCAGACTGGAAATAAACTAAAATAGTAGAAAAAAGGAAAAGGTAGATAGATACACATAACTAATTAATTATTCGATAGTAAAAACATATATTTTACTTATAACAACGACATAGGTGAATAACAATGAAGAACAGGTATATTAATTATCTTTTAAAACATCGTATGTTCCAAACCCAATTTTTAATTTAATGTACATGACATAGTTCTAGGTATCAGATCTGAAAATAACAGGGAAGTCACAACGGGTCTTGGTGAAGAAGAGATTAGATCTCTTATGTGTGTGTGTGTGTGTGTGTGTGTGTATATATATATATATATATATATTGAAAATTGATACACTTTTATTAACAACTAAAAAAGTACATAAAAAGGTTAGCATACTAACCCGAATAAACGTAATACAAACAAACACGCATTAAAAATTACATAAGATAAAAACTGAAAAATAAAAGGGAGTTGGACCCATGATGAGGTCGCCTACTTCTTAACCTACTAGTGCGATACAGCCTTGCACTTCAACTTCAGACGCTCACCCACCACTTTTCTTCACTAAACTAATCATCTGATTTTTCAGAAGCAGATAATACTTACTGAGTTTATCCAAGGAAAATAAGAATATTGCTACATGTTTTAATGCACTACTAAAGCATGTCCCCATAACCAAAAGTTCGAGAAAACAATTGCATTATCCCACTAAGAGTAGCACAATGTTCTTGCTTGCCTCCAATAACGAGAACAATATAATAAACAGAAACCACATGTGCCGATAATTCAAATCTTTGTAACTAAAGGAGCATGAAGTCTGAACCCTGGAAACTGTGTAAATCTGATCATATGCAGCTCCAATTTTCACCCAAAATCCAAAGTGTAAATTGGATTAACAACTGCTTCCGTGGCACGAAAATTAAACGATCTGTTCTCTGATTATATGTTGCTTAACAGTGCAGAGTGCATGTAAGAATCAAAGCTACCATCTATGTTGAAGAAGAGTAGATCACAACCTTTAGACGGGGTGTCCAACATCCTCAAATTCTCTGAAATGAATGCTCATCCACTTGAATCCTGTTGCTGCACACTAATTATACCATCTAAAACCGTTCTCATCTTGTTTAGAAGTTAAGAGACCTTCATTTGTAAATGACTAAAGAAGTGATCCACACTTATACTTGATGCAGAATAACAGTAAAACAGAGGTCGTTGGTTTCAAATTTGAACATCAAAATACTGGATTCCATGTACAGAAACCAATTTAAACTACACTGCTTAATAAGATTTCCAGATGGCTCGTTCAATGATCATTTCATTACATTATCATCATTGAGTAGATACAGAAGTAAATCACTTTATCAAATCAATGATCTCCAGTCAGTCTATGATCTCAAGTAGCAGCCCTTAAAAAAATAGGTGATGAATCCATGAACAGTATGAGAGCTCCACCAATTCAGCAGTTTGTTAAAGATGAAACCAGATCGCATTTCAAAATCATAAACCAGTTCCGAATTCTTATAAAACCAAGACACATTTAAATCCAAACATGAAAAACTAAATTCATCAGATAACAGATCGATGCAAAAAACTTAACCCGCAGACAATAATATCTGAGAGCATGATTCCAATTGATTTGAAGAAATACCAAATCACACTTATACCTCCATAATTTTCCAAACCAAAAGAATGCTATATAAACCAATACACTGTGTATATTTCAACTGTAACTCACGGCAGTAAAGGCAATCCCGACATCATCTAATATAACTATCTTTTTTCTTGGAAAAATTCTTTCAAGATATAAAAATCAATCATATAACAGATGAAATCCTTGTTGAAAACCAATATAAAACCAGTTCTAACTTCTAACAGGAATATATAAGATATACACTTAATTCCCTATGATTTACCAAATCTGTAATTCTCCAAAAACAAGTATTGCATAATATTAATAGATACCAGATCGATTTGTACCCTTGAAACCGCAATCAAAAAAATCCAACACAAATCGACATAGCCATTGAAAATCTTACCCAAACACCAACACCGATGTCAAGCTAGTTCGACCAGACCGATAGATCGGTTGGAGAAATTCGGAACTGAACTAGTTCAATTGTGCCAGAGCATGCCGAAACCCGAATCCACAATAGCTTGATCTTCCACATCGAACAAATTAGAACCGACAGTGGTGAGAGAAGACTGGTTCGACAGCGATTTAGATCGACACAGAAGTTTTGCAATTAAGAGTATAACATAGATCTGTATTTGATTTATGGAATGAAAATTATATAAAGTTGGCTTATCAACGAGACAGGAAGAATGGTTGAAATTTGAGGGCAGATCTCATATCTGGATTTAGTTTGAGAAAATCGATTACATGTATAAGCTAGGGGAAGCTCACGCATAGCGAAAATAAGCGGAGAGAAAGCCGCCTGTCGCCATTAACAAACGTTCACCCCTTTATATATATATATACACACTATTGTAGAAAGGTCCACTTCTATCTCTTTGTTGATTGTAGGGTTGAAGATCGGTTACAGATCTTGAATCTTCTTTGTTAATCTAGATTTCAACCGAGTCTACACATCTTATTATTTAATTTAGAATATGTAATAGAGGCAGAGAGAAAGGTGAAGAATTATGTGTAGATAAGATGGAGAGAGAGCCCGTTTATATAGATTAACAAAACAAACCTTTAACCATTAGATCCTAGGTTTTAATCCAAGCCATGCATATAGCGCTGAGTTAGCAACAAACCTGGCACAAAATTAGTCAAAATACAGAATTCATAATCTTCCCCGAATCTGAATGGGTCAACCATCTAACCCTTGGGTCAACCCAGCCTTACTTGTGTCGACCCGTAGGTCGACACAGGCCCGTTGTGGGTCGTTTATTAATGGTCTTCTAGAAGTGTTGTTTTTATGGTTTGAATTAATTTGAATTATATGTATAACCTCCTTATGTGTATACAAACTTTTAAGGTCCATAAAATCTTCATACGTTATCCATTTTACGCAAATTTGGGGTCTATCTGAACCAGAATTCCGAGACGAACGCAGGGTAAAGCCGTTTTTACTTATCTTCGAATATTTGATTAAGTAATTCCCAATTTATTATGTTTAAATTATGGTTATAGTGTATTAAATTTTGGGGTGTTACATTCTTCCCTATTAAAGGATTTCATCCCCGAAATATCTAAGTCAAGAAGAATGTTATCATGCTAACAACCACTTACAACCATCTACTCATCCATTCATCCAAAGACATTCATTGTCCTTAAGAATATATAATGCTTGTATGAACATATGTGAAATGCGCATATTCCCTTACAGTAATGCGAAAATCAGGTTGTCGACTGATTCAGTTGACCTTCTTAATGCGATATATGTTTGTGCCATGTATCCAAAACGTATGCAGATAACCCTAATATGACATATAAACTCTATATGTGTGCACAACCATTCACCAAAATGAAACATCCATATGCTGATTCACCCATTTCCGTTCATAGAAAATTAAAATGCACACACATTCATATGCAATATGTGAGTGCCTGAGCCGATCTAGTGCCTAATGTGTATATGCATCCACGAGTAACCACTAGAAAACACTTGCTTCCACTTGCAACCACCAATCATAACATGTCTCAAACACATGTTTCCAACCACTGGATTCTACCTAAGAATCGAAGGTTCGAACAATAGGATAAACATATTTGAATGACAGAAGCAAATATAAAGTAAAAACTTAGAAAAGAAGTCAAGAACGTACTCTCAATAAGAAAAGGATAAGAAGAGCGAATCTTGTCTTCGGGTTCCCATGTCGCATCTTCACGGTCTTCTCCCCACTATACCGTCACTAATTTGATTTCTTTATTATGTGGCTTCTTTACTCTGATCCAAAAAATGAATAGGAATTCTTCTCACTAACGCTTCCTTCTCAACTTCCATGACTTCAAGTGTGCTAGGCTCCACTATCTCTACCACATCATGTAGACATTTCCTCAAATGAGAAATGTGAAACGCATCGTGTACGCTTGGTATCCTGTCTAGTAGCTTGATCATATAGCCCATTTGACCTATCCTCTCCATTATATGGAATGGCCCTAGGAATCTCGGCACCAACTTCCATACTAAGCCAAAGCGAACTACATTCCTCAACTGTGATATTTTAATGAATACCATATCTCCCACTTCGAATTCCAAATCGTCCCTCCTTCTATCAACATATGATTTATGTCTGTCTTGAGCTGCTTTCATTCTTCGGTGGATAAGATCAATCTTCTCGGAAGTATCTTGGATCTTTTTAAGTCCAAGTAGAAGTCTATCCATAGACTCCTACAAACAAGTTGGCGATCTACAAAGTTGTCCACATAATTCTTCGAAGGGTGCCACACCTATGCTCGATTGGTAACTGTTGTAGGGGAACCTGACCAATATGAGATGCACCTCCCAAGTCCCTCCAAAGTCTAAGATACATAATCTTATAAGATCCTCAAGAACTCTATTCACCCTCTTAGTCTGTCCATCAGTCTTAGGGTGATTTGTCATGCCCAAACGTAGCTGTGTACCTAACACCTCTTGTAAGCTCTTCCAAAACTCACTAGTAAAGATGGGGTCGCGGTCGCTTATAATACTAGAAGGTACCCCATGTAGTCGAACTATCTCTCGAAATATACTGATGCCAGCCAAGTTGTTGTCTGCTTACTCTTGACAGGAATAAAGTGAGTGCTCTTCGTAAATCTGTCCACTATCACCCAAATGCTCGTATTGCCCTTCCTCGATCGGGGTAATCCATCGATGAAATCCATAGAAATGCTCTCCCACTTCCATTGTGGGACATCCAAGGGCAGAAGAAGTCCTCCAGGTTTCCTTTGTTCAGCCTTTACTTGATGGCAAGTCAAACATCGAGCAACAAATTCCACCACACCCTTCTTCATGCCAACCCAAAAGAAAACTCTCTTCATGTCTCAATACATCTTTTCGCCTCCCGCATGGATAGTCATCTGAGAATGATGAGGTTCCCTAAGCACTGCCTTTAGCAATTCCCCAATCCTAGGTACACATGGCTTTCCATCTCATCTTAGCCACCCTTTCTCGTCCACGGTATATCTAGCAAGGTGACTAGAAGTATCTCCTCTACCAAGCATGTCCAAGATGTCTGATATCTATGGGTCCTCCCACTGCATAGATCCAATATGATCCAAAAGAGTAGGTCGCACCTCCAATGATGCTAACAATCCCGATGTGAAATCCATAGATGGCCTAGAACAGAAGGTCGATATAAACTCCAAACTCCCCCGCTCTATTAATAGAAGACTCAAAGTCATCCTCTTCCTACTCAATGCATCCACTACTACATTACCCTTGCGTGGGGGTATAATCTATCTCAAAATCATAGAACATGGGGAACTCCATCCACCGTTGTTGCCTTAGGTTGAGATCCTTTTGCGAGAACAAGTATTTGAGCGACTGATGATCCGTATATATCTAAAATATTCCTCCAAGTAGATAATGGCACCAAGACTTCGATGCGAACACTATAACGGCCAACTCTAGATCATGGGTAGGGTAGTTCTTATCATGTACTCTCAACTGCCTTCTACCATAACATACTACACTTCCCTCTTGCATCGAATGACACCAAGCATCTGTGTAGGCCGTGAACTTCTTGCTTCCATCGGGGAGAGTTAGAAGTAGGGTTGTTGTCAGAGCCCTTTTCAATCCCTGAAAAGAATCCTCACAATCAATGCTTCAAGAAAAAGCCAATTTCTTCTTCGTCAATCGGGTAAGCAGGGCTGATACCCTTTCAAATCCTTGATAAAATTTCTAGAATAGCCCGCCAACCCTAGAAAACTTCTCACCTCCATCGCATTCTTTGGATCCCTCTTATCTTGAGCTGCGATGACTTAGAGGGGTTCACCGCTATCCTGTCCTTAGAGGCTACATGCCCTAGGAAACTTACTGCCTTTCTCCAAAAGTGACACCTAGACTATTTTTCCTTGAGCTGGTGAGATCTGAAAGTGCATAGAACCTCTCCGTAGTGTTGGGCATGCTCCTCCTCATTCTTTGAGATGATTAGAATGTCATCCACAAAGACTACTACAAATTTATTTAGAAACTCTCTAAACACCCTACTCATCAAGTCCAAAAAATTGGTGGGTGCATTGGTTAGCTGTGACGACCGCCCATAACCCCTACACTAAACAAAGGGAATATTGCGCACAAAGATGTGCCAGGCGGCTATGGACGATCATCAAGACATGATGACACAAGCAGAACCTGTCGTAGAACTCACAACGCAAGGATACAGTATAATAGAACATATACAACAGGTATTATTAGTGAAGTAGAAAACAATAAACTTTCATAATAACAAGAAAGTAATATCCATAGACTTGAATTAAAATAATAGTGTTTATACAATTTTGCCTCAATACAACACTCAGAGAAGAATAGCAAACAGCGGGAATCCAAATGCTATATAGTAGGTAAAATAATATGCTAGCCTCCTGCTCGCCTCCGAACTGGAACATCATCCTCACTAAACTATCACCTATCACCTGCCACCTAGTCTGCCCATCCAACAATCAGATGAACAACCCAAAGTAATAAGAGGGAATTAGAAAACCTTGAGTCAGACAACAATCTTAGTGAGCGATAAAACAGCTAACAAACTTCATCAATAAAGTATATAAGAATGGGTAAATAAACACATTACTCTACTTACAATACCAAAGAAGAACTCAACTCCCATCTTCCCCATATCTGTTAGTGATAGCCTTTACATTAAACATTTCATCCATTCATCCATGGAAACCAGATCAACTATCAATAGCACTCATAGCATCCAGATTATAGATCTCAAGTAAACCACCCTAATCAAATTCAACATCCATGAAGCACAAGCTCCAGAGGCCTAAACCAATATCAGGCAAGCACCCAAGGAACATCTCCTACGACGTTGGATAATCCACATGACACGGTACGAACAAAATATATAGTATGCATGATAGACTCTAGCTATCACCGCCAATCCTTCTTGAAACCATCGTTAATCGTATGCCAAACAATTTACCATTCCCCAAAGGTCAATGGTAAACCCCAGTTGTAGCAAAAACCTATACGTCCTACAATTTGGCATATGTAGGCCATACACGACGCCGAGGGTACTCGAACTACAATCGGTCTTTTAGACGTCTCTATTATACCTCTGCTTTGAGCCCGCTGAAACCTACGACAATGATGATTCCTCGGCCTTCAGTATCTCTGGTTGTCATCGACGGTGACCATCCAACCATTTCCGACAAGCTCAGAATCAACACAATTAACGAAACATACTCATCTAATTCATATAACACAATCATAAGCGTGTTATGAAACCACTAACAACATGAATATGGCGATTTTCACTGAAATTAGATAAACTTCACCAAAATCGTGGTAATGAACATATGAACATAATTATGGAACTAACTTGCATAAACATATGTAAATAACATGAAAATTACCTGTTTTAAGTTGCTAAACAAGATCCTATGGTGACTCATATGAAAATAGACTTACCATGATGTAGATCAAAGGAAATCGACTTGAGTTTGATTAAAAAAAATATTTGCATACAACTCATATACTTGCTTGAATCCGTGTGAGAGATGCATATCACTCACCAATTCTCCAAATCAAAGCAAAAATGGTGAAATTGGATTCCGGACAGCAAAGAACTTGACCCAAATCCTTTGATACGATGAACTCTCCCTTCAAATGATGTAGATCTAGCTTCAAATGGTGTAATATTGGATTCCCATCCTTAGATCTCGATTTTAATAGTGGAAAGGTGTTAGAGGACGGAGCAACACAAGGCCACTAAATCAAAGAATGAAGCAAGTAAACTATTATCCATACCTCTCACCCCCTATTTATTGCTTTCCACCAGTCCACTAATGGGCCTCTACAAATCAGCCCATTATGGCTTACCAAACCTGAACAACCAACTGTTAAACCTTAAAGCAGCGATTCCTCCCAAACCACTGAGCCAAATCTTTAATGTGACTAATCTACGGATAGGGAATCATCATTTCCTTTCCAATAACACAGATCTCAACCTCTAATTCAACTTAAGTCAAAAGTTATGCCCTGTACAAGACTTACAAGGGAAAAATGGTCACAAATAAAATTGGTTAAAATTATGGACATATCCCACATCCCTATAAGCAACATATTAAAATATGAGAATGATCCAACCCTTAGGGAATAAAATAAAACATTTTATGATCCTTCGGTACATAAAATGCGGGCTATTGCATTCCTCTCCCTTTAGGAATTTCGCCCCCCAAATCCCAACAAACATAAGCAACCAAAGCAATTATGCATGCCTATCATCCATGAGCAGCCAATTTTATCACCCAAACTAGCAACCATCAAGCCATGCATCCATAGCTTTATCCTAGCACGCGGAATTCTAACACAAACACAATAGTACAAGCTACATTGATGTAAGGTGACACGATACTAATGGGTCGTACCAACGAAGAGTTATGGATGGGTCGCCTTCATGCTCTCTTCCGTCTCTTATGTACAATCGTCGCCATCCTTACTCCATTGTACCTTGACTAACTTAATTGTCTCCCTCCTAAGCTGTTTCGTGTCATTCCCCACAACACGAAGCGATTTACGAGGTCACGCAACTACGGTCTCTACTTCTAGGTCTTCATATTTATATGGAGATACCACAACATTTGAATCATGCACGAACTTCCATAGAAATGACACATGGAACACATTACGCACACTCGACATCTTCTTAGGTTACTCCAATCTTTATGTGAGCTTTCCAATTCGCTTGATATCAGAAATGGTCCAATGAACCTAGGAGATAACTTCCCTTTTCATTCGAATCTAACCACATGCTTCAATGGCGAAATCTTCACGAAAACCATATCGCCAACATCGAATTCCAAATCTTTTCGACGTTTATCAGTATAACTCTTCTGACGATCTTGGGTTTCCTTCATTCATTGCCGAACAATCTCGATACAATCCGAGGTTTCTCTTATCATCTCTGGCCCAAGTATCAACTTATCTCCAATTTCCAACCAACATGCTGGAGAATTACATGGTCTACCATACAACGCCTCGTATGGTGCCATCCCAATGCTCGACTAGTAGCTGTTGTTATAAGAAAACTCAACTAGATGTAGATGGTCTTCTAATGATCCTCCGAAGTCTAACACAAAAGCCCTTAGGAGAACTTCCAAAATCTAGATAACCCTCTTGGTTTGACTATCAGTTTGGGGATGATATGCCATACTCAAGCATAACTCAGTTCCCAAAGCTTCTTGCAAACTCTTCCAAAATCCACTCGTGAACAATGGATCTCAGTCACTCACTATGCTCTTGGGATACCATGGAATCGAACTATCCATTTCACATGAAGTTCAACCAATTTCGATGTCGTCCTAGTTGACTTGACAGGAATGAACCTTGCACTTTTGGTTAAGCGATCCACGATGAACCAAATCCCTTCGTTTCTTCCCCTAGTTCTAGGTAGTCCATCGATAAAATCCATCGATATTTGCTCCCACTTCCACGTAGGAACTTCCAATATCTGAAGCAAACCACTTGGCTTTTTCTGTTCAGCTTTCACCAACTGACATTTCATGCACTTGGAAATGAATTTTCCAATATCTCGCTTCATCCCCTCCCAGTAGTAGACTCTCTTCATGTCCTGATACATCTTATTACCATCGAGATGAATCGTCAACTTTGAGTGATGACATTCCCTCAGAACCTCATCTTTCGGTCCTTCGATATCAGGAACAACTAGTCGCCCTTGCTTTCGAAGCCAACCTTCTCGATCAACCTTGAAATATTTATCTTCTGGTTCCAGCTTCTGGATAAACTCGACAAGCTTTGCTTCTCTCTTTCGGCTCTCGCCATTCCTTTTGATAAGAGCAGGTCTTATTGATAAGCTTGCCAACATTTCAAGTTCCAATTCACGCCTTGGTCTAAAATCAAATCTTACCAAATACTCGAGGCTTTTCCATTCTGAAAACATCATTCCCAAAATTGCATGTCTCTGACTCAACGCATCTACTACTGCATTATCCTTGCCAAGAATATAGAATATACCAAAATCATATGATGCCTGAAACTTCAACCATCATTGCTGCTAAAGATTCAAGTCCTTTTGGGAGAAAAGATACATCAACGACTTGTGGTCCGTAAGCAACTCGAACCGAACTACCAATATGTAATGTCTCCATATCTTTAGAGCAAACACAATCGCTGCAAACTCCAAATCATGAGTTGGATAATTCCTTTCATGCGGCTTTAGCTGTCAACATGCGTAGGCAACAACCTTGTCCTTCTGCATTAGCACTGCTCCAAGCCCAGTCCACATGCATCGGTGTATACCACCATCTCTTCATTCTCACTTGGAATAGTCACCATAGGAGCCCTCATCGTTTCTCCTTTAAAATTCCAAACACTTTCTCACACTTTGCATCTCATGTGAACACTTGGTTCTTCTTCGTCAATCCTGTCAATGGTGCAGCTGTCTTGGAGAAATCCTTGATAAACCGTCGGTAATATCCTGCCAAGCCAAGGAAACTTCTCACATCTGTTGCATTCTTAGGTCTATCCCAATCCTAGATTGCTTCCACTTTAGCGAGGTCAACCACTATACCATTTCCAGAAACAACATGGCCTAAAAACCTCACTTCGAAAAATTAGCTCTCTGCTGATGCTTTCGCAAGATTTCCAAAACAACTCTCAAATGCGTCTTTTACTCTTCCTCATTCCGAGAGTAAACCAGAATGTCATCCACGAACACTAGCACGAACTTGTTCAAGTGATCTCTGAAAATCCTATTCATAAGAACCATGAAATACGCTAGTGCGTTAGTCAATCTGAATTGCATCACCAAACATTCGAAGAAGCCGGATGGTGTCCTAAAAGTAGTCTTTGGCACACTATCCTTTGCCACCCTCAATTGGTAAAATCCCGTTGCGAAATCCATTTGAGAAAATACTTTGGCCTCATGAAGCTGATCAAACAAGTCATCTATTCTCGACAACGGATACCTGTTATTCTTGGTCACCTTGTTTAGCTCACGATAGTCCACACACAATCTTAATGAGCCATCTGCCTTGGTTGCAAACACGACCGATGCACCCCATTCAGAAACACTTCTCCAAATGAATCCCTTTACTAGAAGGTTACGAACTTGCACCTCCAACTCTCGCTGTTCCTTAGGCGTCATCTGCCTTATAGGCGTAATGATTAGTCTAGCGCCCTTGACCAAATCGATCCTAAACTCGATCTCACAATGCGGCCATAAACCTTTGACTTCCTCAAAGACATTCTCATACTCATTAGCGATCAGCACAGCTGACAAGTCCTCCTATGGAATCACAAGCGAATATAGATAGCTCACGAAGACACCATCTTCGGGTTTACACCGAATCAACACTTTTCGCCCTTCCACATCCCCGACTTTCACCTCTAGCTTCTTGCAATTCACTCTTGCTGCATTAATTCTTGAGCCAATTCATAAAACCCAGGGAAGTTAAGAACAAAGCAATCACACACAAAAGAGCAACCATGACTTGACAACACTAGACCATGACAAATCATGCAAAAATTAGGCGAACCCCCAATTGGATTGGTCACTATGAAAGGTCTATCGCAAATCTTGGGTTCCAAACCTAGGCAGCACACTAGCTCATTACAAATTAATGAATGCGATGCTCCAGTATTAAACAAAACTCGAAGTGAAACACCTTGGACATAAAGAGTACCTTGGACGATGAAACCCTTTCCCTTTTCCTCTGTAGTAGGAGATCTTGAAGAAGAAGGCATGGCTTCCAAAAAATATGCCTACACAACCTGCTCGCCCTTAGCTGATTCTGGACAATTCTTCTTCTCATGCCCAGGCTTTCCATACTTGAAGCACTTCTTCTCAACATTGGGATTCTTAAAATCCTTGGAATAATGGCCCTTCTTCCAGCAGTTAAAGCAAGTCACTTTGCCTTTCTACTTCTTTAGACCATCTTTTCCCTTCTGTTGTTGTTGCTTCATCTTCTTGTTGTTACCACCCTGCTATAGTTTTGGAGCTTCTTTAGATGCAACAACAACGACTTCCTTTTTGGGAAACAAGCTCTCATGTCTCACAGCTTTTTCCATAAGCTTCTCAAAGGAATCTTCAAGATGTTTCACTAATGGCCTTCCTATGCAGGCATCCAGACCCATCACAAACTTCTCATTCTTCTGATAGGGTGTGTCAATATATGAACGAGTATATTTGAACAAGGTCTCGAAATTAGAAATGTAGTCAACCACAGGACGACCATTTTGCTTCAGTTCCACAAAATTCTTGAATATAGCAGACTTCTGAGCTATGGAGATAAATTTTGCTTCAAGCTTAGCTTGGAATTGTTCCCATGAAATCTTTTCCTCTAGAATCTCAAGTGTAACTGAATTCCACCATTTCATGGCCCTTCCTTGCAGTTGCCTTGATGCTAGCTTTCTCTTGGTTGCATCATCCAACCCTAGGTCTCCAAAGATACGGACGCAAGAATCCATACGCCTGTGAACCTCTTCAGACGATTTTGTTCCTTTGAATGTCTTCCTACCTAGAGATGTATAATCTTTGCACAGCTTCGTAAAATCCATAACCCTATGCAACTGAACTCGTACAACTACCGTGGTTACCAATGAGCGGGTACCCTTCGCATGAATGATTCCATCATGGCCTCAAACATGGTTGGGTAGTCTGGTATACCACCATTACCCCTCCATGCACAGCCCTCCCTAGCAGTATGTCTTGTAGTTCGTCGACTCGTTCTAAATCTGCAAATTAGAATGGTTAGCCACTTAAAGAAAAACTGCTAAGAAGTACAATGTCTACTATACTATATAGTATCGTATAGCATACATCAAACTTAAATATACAAATACGTCCCTCATACGTAATTATGTCCTTGAACTTTGGCTAAAATTGATAGCTTAAGCACTGATACCAAATGTGACGACCACCCATAACCCCTGCAATAAACAAGGGGAATAATGCGCTGAATGGTGTGCCAGGCAACTATGGACGATCATTAAGGTATGATGACACAAGCGGAACCTATCGTAGAACTCACAGCACAAGGATAAAATATAATAGAACATATACAACAGGTATTATTAGTGAAGTAGAAAACACTAAACGTTCATAATAACTAGAAAGTAATATCCATAGACTTGAATTACAATAATAGTGTTTATACAATTTTGCCTTACTATAGCACTCAGAGAATAATAGCAAACAGCGTAAATCCAAATACTATATAGTAGGTAAAATAATACTCTAGCCTCCTGCTCACCTTCGAACTAGAACATCATCCTAACTAAGCTATCACCTGTCACCTGCCACCTATTCTACCCATCCAATAATCAGATGAACAACCCAAAGTAATAAGAGGGAAATATAAAACCTTGAGTCAGAAAACAATCTTAGTGAATGATGAAACAGCTAACAAACATCATCAATAAAGTATATAAGAATAGGTAAATAAACGAACTAATCTACTCACAATACCAGAGAACAACTCAACTCCTGTCTTCCCCATATCAGACATTGATAGCCTTTACATCAAACATTTCAACCATTCATCCATGGAAACCAGATCAACCATCAATAGCACTCATGGCATCCAGATTATAGATTTCACGTAAACCACCCTAGTCAAATTCAACATCCCTCAAGCACAAGCCCCAGAGGCCTAAACCAATATCAGGCAAGCACCCAAGGAACATCTCCTACGACGTTGGATAATCCACATGAGACGGAACGAAGAAAATATCTAGTATGCATGATAGACTTTGGCTATCACCGCCAATCCTGGTTGAAACCATCGTTAATCATATGCCAAACAATTTACTGTTCGCAAAAGGTTAATGATAAACCCCAGTTCTAGCAAAAACCCATAAGTCATACAATTTGACATATCTAGGCCATACACGATGCCCTGGGTACTCGACCTACAATCGGTCTTTTAGACGTCTCTATTATAACCCTGCTTTAAGCCCGCTGAAACCTACGACAACGATGATTCCTCGGCCTTCAGTATCTCTGGTTGTCATCGGCTGCGACTATCCAACCCTTTCCAACAAGCTTAGAATGCCTTTGAGTTGCCATCACATCCATTGCATTACGACTAGTAATGAACACTTCACATTTCTTAGACATTCCCCATTGAATTCACTTCGAAGTCACATTATCACTAGAAATGTCGGACCAGAAATGTCCGACCAGACCCAGTTTGGGACCGGCACAGTTTGGTACCCACCAGTTTTGGATTGAACCAGACTGGGACCGACCCACTTTGGGACCGACCCAAATTGATACCCACCCAGTTTGGGACCGACCTAGTTTGGGGCCTACCTAGTTTGATGCCCACCCAGTTTGGGACCGACCCAGTTTGGTACCCACCAGTTTTGGACCGACACACTTTGGGACCGACCTAGTTTAATACCCACCCAGTTTGGGACCGACCCAGTTTAGTACCCACCAGTTTTGGACAGACCCAGTTTGTGACCGACACTCTTTAGGATTGACCCAAAACCTATACTCTTACTTGTACTGCATTTGTACTACACTTGTACTACATGCCCGACCCATAGCTTGTACGACCGACCCAAAACTTGTACAGCCCCAATTCAAGTCCAATTTTGACCAAAACTTCGCCAATCAACACAATCGATGAAATATACTCATCTAATTCATTTAACACAATCGTAAGCATGTTATGAAACCACTAACAACATGAATTAATGATTTTCACTGAAATTAGGTAAACTTCACCAAAATTATGGTATTGAACATATGAATATAATTATGGAACTAACTTGCATAAACATATGTAAATAACATGAAAATTTCCAGTTTTAAGTTGCTAAACAAGATCCTATGGTGACTCATATGAAATATACTTACCATGACGTAGATCAAAGGAAAACAACTTGAATTTGATAAAAATGCGTGCATACAACTCATATACTTGCTTGAATTTGTGTGAGAGATGCATATCTCTCACCAATTCTCCAAATCAAAGCAAAAATGGTGAAATTAGATTCCAAACAGCGGAGAACTTGATCCAAATTCTTCGATTCAATGAACTCTCACTTCAAATGATGTAGATCTATCTTTAAATGGTGTATCTTAGATTCCCTTCCTTAGATCTCGATTTTAATGGTGGAAAGGTGTTAAAGGAAGGAGGAGCACAAGGCCACTAAATGAGAGAATGAAGAAAGTAAAATATTATCCATACCTTTCACCCCCTATTTATAGCTTTCCACTAGCCCACTAATGGGCCTCTACAAATCAGCTCATTATGGCTTACCAAAGCTGAACAACCAACTGTTAAACCTTAAAACAACGATTCCTCCCAAACTGCTGAGCCAAATCTTTAATGTGACCACTCCACGGAAAGGGAATCATCATTTCCTTTTGGTGTAGGTCTCAACCTCTGATTCGACCTGAGTCAAAAGTTATGCCCTGTACAAGAATGACAAGGGCATAATAGTCACAAACAAAATTGGTAAAAATTATGGACATGTCACACGTCCCTATAAGCATGATATTAAAATATGAGAATGATCCAACCCTCAAGGAATAAAATAAAAATATTTTACGATCCTTCGATACGTAAAATGCGGGCTGTTACATTTGCCCAAAAGGCATAACTATCCAATCAAAGAAATCGTCTGGTGTTATGAATGCAGTCTTATCAATATTGCCCTCTGCCACCCTCAACTGATGAAATCTCATGGCTAAGTACATCTACAAGAAAACTATTGCACCTACTAGCTGATCAAATAAGTCGTCAATCCTCGGAAGCAGGTGCCTATTCTTCTTAGTGAGCTTATTCATCTCCCTATAATCCATGCATAGACAAAGTGCGCCGTCTGCCTTAGTTGTAAAGACAACTAGAGCTCTCCACTTTGATATGATTCATCTAGTAAAACCTTTCTCAAATATCTTCCTTACTTGCTTACCGAGCTCCCTTCTCTCTCTAGGTGGCATATGTTGCACTAGTAGAGCAATTGGTTCAACAATCTCTGCTAAATAAATCCGAAAGTCTATCTCATGCCTTGGAGGTAACCCCTTAACCTCCTCTAGCATGTCCGGATAATCTCTGACTATGGGTACATATAGCAAATTATCAATAGAGGCATCAAGTGATTCTAGAGAACTGAGCATCACTGAACCCCGTGGGTCACACGAAAATTTGAGAGTTCTACCATGACTAGTAAGAAGTTTAACTACTCTCTTTTCACAATCAATAATTGCACCATACATGGCTAACCAATCCATTCCTAGTATCAAACCATAGACCATAAATCCCAACACATATGCATCGCATTAATACTCGACCCCCAAGATAGAAATTCTCAAACCCCTACGTATCGTGGATAAATGAGTTGTACCTCCTATGAGGTCTGAGACCACTGCAGGATCAGAGACTATACTAGTATTAGGGTGCAAACTTTCTAATAAAGAATTGGATATAAACGAATGAGAAGTGCCAGAATCAATCTGGGTTCTAACAGGATAGTCAAAAAGGGAAATCAATCATTCAACCGTGACTTTCCTACCTAAATCAAGTCCAATAGCTCCAAGAGCATGTACTTGTCCAGAAGATCCGGCTCCTTGTCCTTGCTTGCTAGGGAATTGCTTAGTAAAGTGTCCCACTTGACCGTAATTAAAGCATACTTTCTTTTTCTTTCTGCAGTCCTTCACAAAATGACCCATAGCTTTGCAACCATGACACTTGATATCTTTCTTGATCTGAGCCTTGTCAGGCTTTCCTCCTTTATTTTATGCTCCCTTCTTGGGCCACCATTTCTTTTTCTTGCCCTTAGCCTGTATCTCCTTAGTCTTATTTTCTTTCTTCTAACCATTTCCATCTTTGTGCATAAGAGCCATGTCAACCAGCCTATCAAACGTTGCCCCCATCGGTATATGAGATAATGCAAGTCCTTGGAGAGGTTGATTCAACAGCATTGCAAAACTAAGTGCCCTCTTATGGGGTGTATTCACCAAGTCCAGACCAATTCTATCAAGTTGATTGAACTTATTCACATAATCCTTAACAAACATGTCCATTTGTTTCAAAGCCAAAATCTCTCCATCTGTAATCTCCCTTCTGCCTGAGATAATAACTTCATGTCAAATCTCTATCTGAAATCTCCCAAGTAGCTTCTGGTTATCCTACCTTTGTCACCTCCCACCAGTAAGAAGCTTGGTCCTTCAGTTGCCATGCAGCCAACTGTATTTTCCTTCTATCATCGATCTCAAAATGACCAAACATATTCTCTATTTCTCTTAGCCATTTCTATGCCTTAACAAAGCTCTCGGTACCACGGAATGGTTTTTCTCCCATAGCGCAAAATTCTTTACATAGCTTGGAAAAGTTATTTGCTCATGGAGGTGGAGCTACAGCGGCTGCAACTGGGTGGGGAATCTCGTTGACCTCTGGCAGTTTCGTAGCCTAAAGATACCTACAGAACCATGTAGGTAGTGGAATGCCCTTAAGAAGATTGGGTTCCCCAAAACATGCTGGAAAGAGAAGAAATAAAAGATTCAACGAGAGATCGAGATAATATTGAATATGGCTTGAGGGGAAATGTTTTCAAAAATAGGTTTTTATTTGAAAATACATTGCTTTTTAAAACATTTTTTTTTCAAAACTTTTCTCCAACCTTGTAACCTTCATCCCTAATACCAAATGTGACACCCCATGTCCGTTAATGTCACTCATAAGAGAATGCATTAAGTTTTGTGAAGCGCAATATGTAAAATGCATAGAAATTCCCAAGATAGATATAAAATAGTTAGTGAAATGTATTATCTTTATTATAGAAAATAAAATATAGCCTCAAAACGGGTTACATCATCAAACCAATTACATCAAAACCGAATATCTCAAATATGTCTCACAATGCAAAATAACAGACTGTAATAATATAAAATCATATCGCTCATAGCACTCTATAACAAAGTAGAAAGCAAGTAAAAGAGGTACATCTCAGAAAGTCCAGATCCAAGATGAAAGAGAAAGTCCTAATCACTAAAGAGTGCTACCACTCTACGGATCTTGGGGGGAGGAACAAAGAAGCAAAAACAAAAGGGTCAGACATAAAGTCTGGCAAGTTCCAGTGATTTTAAAATATGCGTAAAATAGAGATACCAAGACTGGTAAACAAGATCGGAGGAGAAAGTACAGTATCATATAAGGCAACAAGATAAACATGATAAAATGGATGAACAGGAACAACAAGATAAAAAAGTGATCGAGTAATGCTTCTCATTTATATCCCTAAACAGGTTGTGTTAGCACCAATACTAGTATAGCAGGATCAGGTGTTAACCTAATTACTTAATAAAAACAGAAGGATTAGGTGTACCCTAATTACATAATAAGTTTTGGTGTCACCCTAATTACACAACTGTAGGATTAGGTATATCCTAATTACTACCCATGCGATCGGCTCCCTAATACGTAAATACTCTGTGTCATCCCCAGCAGTAGGGCGTATCTCTCCCTAAAACAGCAACTTATATAAACAGACCTATTTGCTGGTGATACAGGGACTTAGTTTCCTTAATCAGACTTATGTACGCTCATGACTCCGCGGGAGCGCTCCCGAAACCACCTTCCCCATTTGAACCTCTTACCATCTAGTTCAGTAAAGCATGCCCTAGCTCCTACCAAGTGCAAGGCCCTCTAACAAAATACCAACAGGGAAACTGACTGATATGGGTACCACACACTAAGATTGACACAAGTGAAACCATATAGGCTTGTGCCCTAAGTAACTATGATTAATGATTCCCCAAAACCTGATACAACAATAGAACGAGGGACCTCTTAGCTTATTAATAATCAGGTTCAACCTAGCAGGTTTAAGTTTATTAATAAGCGTGGTTGAAATATTACATGTTATTATTTGTGTACAACCCTTCTCCAAAACACCTACCCAAATATATAAATTACTATAGCGATTCAATTACTAACCTACATCTGGCACTTACATAATTTTAACATGTCCTTTGTAACACCCCACCTCCGTTAAGGTCACTCACAAAGGGAATGCCTTAACTTTGATGGAGCATTTTAGTAAACAGAACAGAAACTTACAAGACAGATAAAACAGTACTTGAAAAATTTATAACTTTATTACAACAGAAACCGAAATAAGCTTGGTTACATCCTTTCAAATCACAATATCAGAATTCAGGTACAAAATATCAGTCTTGTACAAAAGCCTTCAGAATGCATAGTTTAAAATCATAATCCCCACGGAAGAAAACAAGCCATACTTTAAGCACTTCAAGAGGAAGAAATCTAGATCAAGCTAGAGTATTCCCTTCTACGAAACCTTGGGGGGGACGGATGAAAGGAGGCGAAACAACAAGGGTCAGACAAAAAGTCTAGCAAGTCCAGTGATTTTTAGTTATGAACAGATAATAATAACATGACATGAACATAAAACTGGATGAGAGATAACTGTAACAGGTGTAACAGATATAACAGAAGAACAGAATGACATTAGCTATTTCTTTACACTTCTCTACACTAATACTAGTATAACAGAATTAGGTGTCACCCTAATGTCTAAACTGAAACAGAAATGGGTACAGAATAATTTCCGCGCTAGTAATGGGCCTTTACCACCCGATCAGAAACAGACAGAAGCAGAATGTAGATAATGGGCCTTTACCACACGAACCGAAACAGATTAATCCCTACGGAAACAGAATGTATCATTAGGTGTACACTAGTAATTGGGCCTTTACCACCCGAACAGACGGTACCATGCAGAAACAGACAGGTGTTGCCACCCAACAGAAACCGACGGTACCAACAGAAACAGAACTAAGTGTACCCTAAAACCCTACCCCAAGCGATCGGCTCCCTAATACATAAATACCCTGTGTCGGCCCCACAGTAGGGTGTATCACTCCCTAAAGTGACAACCAATTGGCACAGACCTATTTACAGATGTCACGGCATCTTACATCCTCAGAGGCAGACCGGGACCCATGCACGCACATGACCCGGTTGGAACGCACCATCAACACCCCTCGCCATTATCAGAATGAACCGCTTATAATTAGTTCAGTAAGCGTGTCCGGACCTTACCTACTGTTGGGTCAAAGTTTTGATACCAGAAAGGGTAACTGACTAATATGGGTCCCAAACAATAGATGACACAAGTAATTCCCCTCCTAACCTTGTGTCCCCAGACTAACAGATTTCAGATTAACTTGTTTACAAGTTTCAGACATACAGAGTTTAGATCAACTAGTTCACAGATCAGACAATCAAGTTAACAGGTTTTCAGACTAACGGATCAGATGTTCGGATTAACAGGTTTACAGATTAACTGGTTACAGATTAACAGACTTACAGATTTGCTGGTTACAGATTAACAGACTTACAGATTAACTGGTTACAGATTAACCGGTTATAGATTGTCTAACTTTGTATTGGGCCTACAGATTCACGAAACGGGTTTATCAGATTCATTGGTCCAATTGGTTTAACCTTACCCACCCAACACATTTTTCACATCATATTTATCTCATATTTTCATTAATTAAATATTAATGCCCGGACCTCTCACATTAGACTGACAGTTTGCGGCTACTGGTTAGGCCGGTTGGTTCCGGGCAGGTTTTTGTCGCAAACTGAGTCTAACCTCGGGTTTCAAGCACGTTATGACTAACTTATCACATTAGAACCTATTGTTTGCGGCCACTGGAATATGCCGGGCGGTTCCGGGCAGAATTACGCCGCAAACTCATTCTAACCTCGAGTTAGCAATGTTTATCTTTGAGGCCAATTAATTAATGATTTACCATTTTTGCCCACGCCTAATATACATGTCAATTATTCATAACTATAGCCAATTCAGATTATGTCAATAACAAACTAATTATATCAACTCAACAGATATAGCAGATAACAAATTTTACAGATTAGGCGACTTAACGGATTTAGCAGATTAAGCAAACTAGCAGATTTAGCAGATAACAGATTAGGCATCTCAACAGATTCAGCAGTTTAGGCATCTCAACATATTTAACAGTTTAGGCATCTCAACAGATTTAGTTTAGCAGATTTGGCATTTTCAACAGACTTAGCAGATGACATATTTGGCAGATGAACAGATCTAGCAGACTAGAGCAGAACTAGCAGATTAAGCAGTATAACAGAACTAGCAGATTAGGCAATATAACAGAACTAGCAGATTAGGAAAATATAGCAGAACTAGTAAATTAGGCAAATATAACAGATTTAATCATTCCTTAAAGTTTCACAAACATATCTTGCCTAATTATAGATTTGGCCTAAGTTTGCATGCCTAAATAGTTGTCATGATTCACGCTATGATCATATACCCCACATTTGCATTGAATTTACATGTCACCGATTATGGTCATAATTTACATGTCCCAATTTAGTTCAACTTGCCTAGTACAAAAGATTCACATATAAATTATACCAAATATAGCCATCGATCTCAATGCATGTCATATATTCAAAAATATCCTACTTAGGTGTTATTCACATTTGATAGTTATCAAGTCTTAATATAGATCTTCACACCTAAGTCATATTCTCTTTCAAATCATGAATTGTTATATAAACAATATGCCCAAAAATCTAGTTATAATAGATCTTAATTCAAAATATGCGTTATGTCCAATGTCTCAAGTCACATGTTAACATACCATGGTTCCTCTTCTTCCAATTCACAGAATATGCATAGATCTAAATCTAGTTTACAACCTATGTCCTTTTTCTTAAATCAGTCACAGATTAGCCATGTTCAATTATGCCACATTCATTATTTGTCCCAAACATTTTAGCGTTCGTGCATTAATCTCTTAAGAGATTGGCGCAGGCTCGTAGTAGTCTGGCTATAGAACAGAAAGAAGAAGAGATACAGAATAAAATTGATCAGAACAGAACACAATCTCAAATTCAGATTTACAATCATGTCACAATTATGATTAAAGTTTATATCGGAAAATAACTGCACTTGCCTTGATTGGATTCTAAAAGAAAGATAGTTGTAGCGACGTTAGTTGATCTTCTTTAACCGTTGTTCAAGTTTCAAGCTTGAATTGAGTTGCTTAGGTTGATGTTGATTAGCTTCTAGTTTTGATTCCAGCAGAGTAGTGACGCCATTTTTATTTTTATTTAGAACAGAGGTAGAGTAGAAGCAGAATAGAATTGTGTGTAGAGAAGACTAGGTCTTCGGATGTATTTATAGGTGTAGGAACTCATTTAGGCCCTCAGATTAACCCTAGAACTCATCACGTCCTTCCAAACACATCACAGCTCTCAAAATCGCACACACACGCACCAGGTTCGACCAGGGAGGTCGACCCCCAGGTCGACTGCCTAGTCGACCTGGTCTGGGGGGTCGACTGCCCAGTCGACTCCCCAGTCGACCTGGGTCCTAGGGGGTCGACTGCCCAGTCGACTCCTCAGTCGACCTGGGTCCTGGGCGGGAAATTCCCCGCCCAGCCCGCTTCTGGGTTTGAATTCGAATTTTGAATTTGAATTTTGAACTGTCTTTGATTCTGAAAATTTTTGAAACTTCGGAGGGTCATATCTCCCTCATACGGACTCCGATTCTTGCAAACTCGGACTCATTTCCAAGCAGAATTCCGAGACGAACGCAATGGAAAAACCCGTTTCCCTTGATTCTTATTTTAAAAATTAATTATCCTCTGATTTGTTACTTATACGTTCACAGAAAGTACGGGGTGTTACATCCTTTTTACTTAATGTCTGTATTAAGTCAAATCTAATATGTTTATACGTATGCATACGATTTCATTCAGTTATACCCTAAATTTCAGCATGTACAAGTTTATACATACTACCCCTTTTATCATATTCTTAAGTTACAACAAGTACAAGCATATGCATATTATCCCTTTCCCAAATTATTGTCAAATAGTGCTCAAATTACCAATATGCCCAAATTCCCATATTTCATGTCATTTTTTATTATCCTAATTTTTACTATACGCACACTTTAATCGGACATGGCCTAGGCTTCCAAAGGCCTATGCTTAGCGTAAGCCATAGGAAAAAATAGAGGAAGGAGAATAGTATAAATTCACATAGGTATATAGGTAAGACTGGAAATAAACTAAAACAGTATAAATAAAAAAAAGGAAGATAAATACACATAACTAATTAATTATCCGATAGTAAAGGCATACGTTTTACTTATAACAACGACATAGGTGAATAACAACGAAGAACAGGTATATCAATTTTCTTATAAACACCGTATGTTCCAAACCCAATTTTTAATTTAACTATCTTGATATAGTTCTAGATATTATATCTGAAAATTATAGGGAACTCACAGCGGGTCTTGGTGAAGAAGAGATTAGATCTCTTATATATATATATATGTGTGTGTGTGTGTGTGCCATTGTAGAAAGGCCCACTTCTATCTCTTTGTTCATTGTAGGGTCGAAGGTTAGTTACAGATTTTGAATCTTTTTTGTTAATCTATATTTCAGCAAAGTCTCCCTATCTTAATATTTAATTTGGAATATGTAATGGAGATACAGAGAAAGGTGAAGAATTGTGTGTATATAAGGTGGGAGAGAGAGCCCCTTTATATAGATTAACCGAGCCAGCCTTTAATCGTTAGATCCTAGGGTTTTAATCCAAGCCATACATGTAACGGTGAGTCAGCGACGAACCTAGTCGCAAAATCAGTCAAAATACAAATTCGGAATCTACCCTGAATCTAGGTGGGTCGACCCACCGACCCCCTGGGTCGACCCATAGGACGACCCGTCCTTACTTGGATTGACCCATAGGTCGACCTAGGCCCGTTGTGGGTCATCCCCAAACGTTCTTCTGCACGCGTTGTCTTTGTGGTTTGAATTATTCTAAATTATATATAACAACCCCCTTATGTGTACACAAACTTCTAAGGTCCATAACTTCTTCATATGTTATCCGTTTTACACAAATTTAGAGTCTATTTAAACCAGAATTTCGATACAAATGCATTGGTAAAGCCGATTTTTACTGAGTACTGAATATTTAATTAATTAATACCCAATTTATGATGTTTAGAGCATGGTTATAGTGTATTAAATTTTGGGGTATTATAACATGAATAAGAAGAAATCCAAGCAAGATAAGATCACAAGCTCAGCTACTGTCCGCTTCCACTCTAAACCCGAGGGGGGAAAGGAAGAGAGAGAAGGGAAGGAAAACAAGTCAGACATAAAGTCTGGCGAGTTCCAGTGATTTTTAACACAAGCATTGTCAAAAAGGTTCCAGGGCAGATAAATAATACTGGATGAGAAAGTATAGTAAAACATATATATAAGTGCGAGGTAAACAAGATATCAAAACAAGATTAATGTGAATTAAACTTCTAATTCATACCCCAAGAATCAAGTTACTACACCAATTACTAGTATTAATAGAATTAGATGTTACCCTAATTACTACCCATGCGATCGGCTCTCTATTACCTGAATACCTTATACCAGCCCAGACAGTAGGGTGTATCAGTCCCTAACTCAGAAACTTATAGGACATAGACCTATTCGTAAGTGCTACAACGTCTTAGTTTCCCTAATCGGACCCATGCACGCTCATGACTCCGCCAGAATGCGCTCGTATCCACCCTTAACCTTGAACCTCTTACAATCCAGTTTGATAAAGCATTCCCTGTCCCTTACCTAGTGCAAGGCCCCTCCTAAGATACCAACAGGGATACTGAATGATATGGGTTCCACACAACTTGACAAAAGCCACCCCCTAGGCTTGTGCCCCCAAGTAACTTGGATTTAGGAGTCCTAAAACCTGATGCAAACGACTAAACCCAGGAACTCTTAGCTTGTTAATTAATAGGTTTAGCTTAATAGGTTTAAGTTCATTAATAAGCGTGGTTGTAAATGACATTTATCCTATATGTTATTTGTGTACAGACCCATCCCCAAACAAGCACCTGCCTAGATGTATAATTAGACTACTGTAATTCATTTTACTTAATTTTACATCTGTTACCCATATCTTCTTACATGTTATACTTAATCTTAAATTAAGTATAATATATCAAATTAACATGTCGCATATTCATCCTTTAATGTAGTTAACCCAAATATACAGTCGGGGGTTCCCACTTTGCAGTATGCCTAATTTTCTCCAATTTAATGTCATCAATCAATTATTCCAATTTATGTCGTTTATGCGCAGTTCGACGGCAAGAGTCTAGGATTTTTGTAGCCTAGGTTCAACGTAAATAGAAAGGAAAAAAGGGAGAAAATAGATCTCAAACTGAATAAAAAGGCATATAAAAAAAGGTAAATAAATAAAAGATAGAATAGGGATAGGGAAGACAGAAGTGTACATGAACATATGATAACAGTAATTTTAAATAGGTAATTCAACAGTAAAAATGATAACATATAAGAAATACATATAAGTACTATTAATTTCAGATCCAACAATTTACTGTTTAAAACCTTTTAAAAATAACAGATAAATGACATGAAACTCACAATGATTGGATTGGAGAAGAAGAAAATATCTTTTTTTGTATGTATATGCCGTTGTAGAAGAAAATCTGCTTTTATGTTGCTGTAGAGTTGTCAGATTTATTCTTACTAATATATGTTTGAGCAGCACCTCAGTATCTCCATGTATATATATTTCCAGAAAAAGGTTTGAAGGAAGAAGGAGGAAGAATAGATTTGTGCCTAGAGAACAATGAGGCTGCCTGCCTTTATATAGATTACCTAGGATAATTCTTAGCCTTTAGATTTAAGTTTTCCAATCTGACTGTACATGCAACGCTGAGTAAACGGACGAACCTAGTTAAGAATTCGGTCCAAAAACGAACACAAGAACCTATCTTAGCACTCGACAGTGTCGACCCACCCTGACCTGGGTCGACCAATGGGTAGACCCGGTCACACTTGGTCGCCTAGTGACCGTTACTCTAGAACATGTATTTCTTTTATTTGATATATATTTATATATAATCTGTCTATTTTTTGTGAAAACTTCTTAAGCTCATATCTTCTTCATATTAACTCCAATTTAGAAATTTAAGAGTCTATTTAAACTGAAATTTCGCAATAGACACAATGGTAAAGTTTGTTTTACTACATATAAATATATAATTAATTAATATTCATTTTATTATTTATATTATACAATTAGAGTGTATTAAACTATGGGGTGTTACATTCTCCCCTCCTTAAAGTATTTCGTCCCCGAAAATCTCTAAGTTAAGAAGAATGTTACTATTTAAACCTACACCCATCTACTCAACCATCATCTATAGGCACCCATTATCCTTAAGATTTCTAATGCTTGATATGAACATATGAAAAAAGTGTTGTGTATATGTCCTTGAGATAATGCGAAAATTAGGCAGTCGACTGATAAAGTTGACCTCCTTAATGCAATGTATGCCTATGTGATGTTTCCAACATGTATGCAATAATCCAAATAATACATATAAGTTATATTTGTGTGCACAATCATTCACCGAAATGCAACATCCATATGATAATTCAACCATTTTTCATCCATTGAAAAATAAAATGCATACACATCCATATGCAATATGTAAGTGCTTCAGTCGATCTAGTGCCTAATGTGTGTGTATATGCATCCACAACATCCACTAGCAACCGTTTACACATTCATCGAACATAACATGTCTCAAACACATGTTTTCAAATATATGTTTCTATCCTAAGTATCAACAATTCAAAATGGTAGAGCTGAATACTTTCGAATTCAAGAGATAGAAAAAGGGAATCAAAACGTATTCTCAAAGAGAAAAGGGTAAGAAGAGTGAATCTTGTCCTCTGGTTCCCATGTCGCATATTCTCAATCTTCTCTCCATTGCACCTTTACTAGCTTTGTCTCTTTGTTCGTAGCTTCTTAATTTCCATCTTAAGAATACGAGTAGGAACTCTTCGAACTGATGCCTCTTTCTCGACATCAACATATTCAAGGGTACTTGGATCCACTACCTCCACTGAATCATGAAGACATTTACTCAAATGGAAAATGTGGAACACATCATGGAATCCCTTCAGTGTCTCCGGTAGTCTAACTCTGTAGGACATTTGGCCTATCCTATCTACTATAGGATATTGTAATTTGCCCGCATTTTACGTATCGGAGGATCGTAAAATATTTTTATTTTATTTCCTGAGGGTTGTATCATTCTCGTATTTTAATATGTTTCTTATGGGGATGTGAGACATGTCCGTAGTTTTTACCAATTCTATTTGTGGCCATTTTGCCTCTATCAGTCTTGTACAAGGCATAAATTTGGACTCGGGTCGAATCAAGTGTTGAGACATGTGCCATTGGAAAAGAAATGATGTTTCCCTTTCGTGGAGTGGTCACATTAAAGATTTGGCTCAGCGATATGGGAGGAATCGTTGTTTTAAGGTTTAACAGTTGGTTGTTCAGGTTTGATAAGCCATAATGGGCTGATTTAGAGAGGCCCATTAGTGGGTTGATGGGAGGCTATAAATAGGGGGTAAGAGGCATGGAGAATAGTTTACTTTCTCCATTCTCTCATTTGGAAGAGTTATAGTTCCTCCATTCCTCAATTGCCTACACCTTTCCACCATTAAAGCTTAGAGAATCAAAGATCTACAATATTTGAGGCTAGATCTACGCAAATCAAAGAGAGGGATTATTGAATTGAAGGGTTTGGATCAAATTCTTCGCTGTTTGGAATCATAATTCATTGCTTATAACTTGTTTTGGAGAATTGGTGAGTGATATGCATCTCTCACACGGATTCAATCAAGTATATAAATGTTTGATCATGTTTTTCACCAAATTCAAGAATCATTTTCCTTAAGTCTGCATCATGGTAAGTCTATTTTCATATGAATCTCCATAGGATCTAATTTAGCAACTTAAAACTGGTAATTTCCATGTTATTTCACAGGTTTATGCAAGTTAGATCCATCGTTTTGTTCATTTATCATAATTTTGGTGAAATTTGCATAATTTTAGTGACAATTGTCATATTCATGTTGTTAGTGACTTCATAACATGTTTATGGTTGTGTTGAATGAATTAGATGATGGATTTGAATTGGGGCTATGTAAGTTTTTAGTTGGTCGTAGTATGAGTATAGTACGAGTGAAGTACAAGATGTAGTACAGTGGCTCTGGTTGGTTGGCTCCATAATGATCGGGTCAGTCTGAACTGGTCATGTCGGTCTGAAGTGGTCGGGTCGGTCATTTCTGGTTGGGTTATGTTCTGGGTCGAGCAGCGAATGGGTCGGTCGGTCGTACTCAACTGGGTTGGGTCGGTCGGTCATATTCAATTGGATCTAGTTTGTCATGTTGATGCAACGAGGTCGAAACGACATGTTGGCACGTGGAGAAGGGTTTGGGTTGGTCAGGCTCGGGTCAGTCGTGTTTCTGATCGGGTCGGCCGGCCTATGTTTGGATCGGTCGGTCATGTATGAAGTGGATGGGTCGGTCATGCATTCAAGGAAGGGTGGGTCGGTCTAGAGTGGGTGGTCAGAATTGGGTCGATCAGAAGCATTCCCTGGTTTGGGTCGGTCGCATAGGGTCATTTCTGAAAAATTTATATTTTTGGTTTGCCCCCGAACCCTAGCCACAACGCAGTGATGTAATTTGGCTCAATGATGTTATGAGTTCGAAGTAAGTTCAAGTGGGAATGTTCGAAGTGTTGAATGTGTTCGTTGATCGGTGTAGAACAACGAATGAGGTAACAACTCAAAGGTCGTGAGTTGGTGGATAATGGTTGCTCGAGAAGGTTGATTGAGCTATGAAAAGTCGTCGGGTTGGATGACTAGAGATGCGAAAGCCGAGAAGTTATCGTTGTCATAAGTTCTAGCAGGATTGAAGCAGGGGTACAATAGGGGAACCTAAAAGACCGGAAGGTTGTTGATTGAGTACCTTGGGTATCATTGAAAGGCCTAGTTGTCAAGATTGGACATACATATGTATCGTTGAAAGGCTTACGGAGTTTATGCTAGACTGGGGTTACCACTAGCCCTTGACATATGGAAAGGCTGGCCGTCATACGATTAACGATGGTTTCGAAGCAAGATTGACGGTGATAGCCAGAGTCTGTCATGGTTGACTTGTTGCTTGGTTTGTACCATCCCACATAGATTGTCCAACGTCGAAGGAGATGTTCCTTGGGTTCTTGTCTGATATTGGTTTAGGCCTCTGGGCTTGTTCTTAGGAATGTCGAATTAAATTAGGATGGTTTACATGAGATATATAATCTGGATGTTATAAGTGTTATCATTGACTGTTATATTTCCATAAATGGATTGTTATTCCTTTGGTTGATTGGATTTAAAAGCTATCGCTGTCCGATGTGGGGAATACGAAGTTGAGTTCTCCTCTGGTATTTTGGGTAGATTGGTTTGTTTATTTTCCCATTCTCATATACTTTATTGATGATGTTAGATAGTTGTTTTATCGCTCACTAAGACTGTTGTCTGACTTAAGGTTTTATGTTTCCCTCTTATTACCTCGGATTGTTCATCCGGTTGTGGATGGGTAGACTGAGTTGCAGGTGACAAGTGATTAGTATGGACGATGCTGTTGTGCGAAGGTGAGCAGGAGGCTGGCATATTATCTTTACTACTATCTAGTATTTGGATTTTCGCTGTTTGTTATTTATCTCTGAGTGCTGTAGTAGGCAGATTATACACACTATTGTTGTAATCCTAGTGCATGGATATTACTTCCTAGTTGTTATGAAAGTTTAGTGTTTTATTGCATCACTAATATTACATGTTGTATATGTTTCTATTATATTTTATCCTTACGCCGTGAGTTCACGATAGGTCTCATTTGTGTAGCATACCTTAATGATCGTCCATAGCTGCATGTTACGTCTTTCAGCGCATTATTCCTCTTGTTTAGTGTAGGGATTGTGGGCATAATCACAGTAATAGTCCTATGAACCTTGGTGCCAATTTTCATACCGAGCCAAATCGAACTACGTTTCTTAAAGGCGATACTTTGATGAAGACCATATCTCCTACTTCGAATTCCAAGTCAGTCCTTCTCTTATCAACATATGACTTTTGTCTATCTTGTGCAGCTTTCATCCTACTTCAAATAAGCTCTATCTTTTCTGAAGTTTCTCTCACCATATCTGGTCTAAGTAAAAGTCTGTCCGTATACTCCCACCAACTCATCGGGGATCTGCAAAGGTCGTCCATATAATGCTTTGAAAGGTGCCATACCTATGCTCGGCTGATGACTATTACTGTATGCAAACTCAAATAATGGGAGATGCTCCTCCTATGTCCCTCTGAAATCTAGTATAGACAGTCTTAGTAGATCCTCAATAACTCTATTAACCCTCTTAGTTTTTCCATCGTTTCGAGGGTGATAAGCTATGCTAAGTCTTAACTGCATAACAAGAGCTTCTTACAAGCTCCTCCAAAATTCACTAGTAAATATGGGGTCAGAGTCACTCACTATAATTGAAGGTCCCCATGTAGTCTGACGTTCTCCCTAAGATATACTGAAGCTAGTCAAGCTGCCCTCCTCTTGCTCTTGACTAGGATAAAATGAGCGTTCTCAGTATGTCATTCCACTATCATCCCAATGATCGTATTTCCCTTCCTTGATCAGGGCAGTCAATCGATGAAGTCCATAAAGATGCTTTATCATTTCCATTGTCGGATATCCAAGGGCAGAAGTAATCCAATGGGCTTCTTTTGTTCAGCCTTGACTTGTTGACAAGTCAAACATAGGGCTACCAATTCTGCAACATCTTTCTTCATGCCAGTACAATGGAAAACACCCTTCATGTTTGAGTACATCTTGTCACCGCCTAGATGGATAGTCATTCGAGAGTGATGATCTTCCTCAAGCACTGCTCTGAGCGATTCCCTAATTCTAAGGTCACATAGCCTTCCATCTCATCTTATCCACCCTTTTTGGCCGTAGTATATCTGGCTAGGTGACTAGAAGCTTCTCCCTTACCAAGTCTATCCAGGATGTCCGCCAATTGCTTGTCCTCTTGCTACATAAATCCGATATGCTCCATGAGAGTAAGTCGCAACTCCAACGATGCTAACAATCCAAAAGTGAAATCCATAAATGGCTTAAAATCAAAGGTTGAGATGAACTCCAAGCTCTGCCTATAAAAGAATAGTGGACTCAAGGTTATCTCTTCTTACTCAATGCGGCCGCTGCTACATTACCCTTGCATGGGGGCATAAGCTATCTCAAAATCTTATGATGCTAAGAACTCCATCCACTATTGCTACATCAAGTTGAGATCCTTTTGCGATAATAAATATTTGAACGACTTATGATCCGTATATAGCTCAAATCTCTCTCTAAGTAGATAGTGGCGCCAAGGCTTCAGTGCGAACACTATAGAAGCCAACTCCAAGTCATGGATGGGGTAGTTTTTCTCATGAACCCTTAGTTGCCTACTTCCATAGTAGACCACCCTACCCTCTTACATCAACATAGCGCCTAATCCCGTGCCAAAAGCATCCGTGTAGACTATAAACACCTTGCTACAATCGGGAAGAGTTAGGATAGGGGTTGTTGTCAAATCCCTCTTCAATCTCTAAAATGCATCTTCACAATCAATTCTTCAAGCAAAAGCCAAGTTCTTCTTTGTTAGACGGGTAAGCGGGGTGAGAACTGTGCAAAGTCTTTAATAAACTTCCTATAATAACCCGCCAATCCAAGGAAATTTCTTACCTCCATCGCATTCTTAGGGCCTTCCAGTCTTGAACTGCGACTACCTTAGCGGGGTCCACCGCTATCCTATCCATGGAGACCACATGCCCAAGGAACCTTACTTCCTTGCTCTAGAAGTGACACTTAGAAAATTTATCATTAAGCTGATGTGATCTGAGTGTACTGAGAACCTGCTCTAAGTGTTAGGCATGTTCTTCTTCGCTCCTTGAGAAGATCATAATGCTATCCACAAACACCACCACGAACTTGTTTAGATACTCCTTGAACACCCGACTCAACAAGTCCACGAAGTATGCGGGTGCATTGGTCATCCTAAAAGGCATGACCAACCATTCAAAGGAACTGTCTGGAGTTCTAAAATCCGTCTTTTCAATACTATCATCTGCTACCCTAAGCTGATGAAATCCCATGGCTAGATCCAATTGCGAGAAAACCAAAGCGCCTACTAGCCA
Source organism: Allium sativum (assembly GCA_030737875.1). NCBI lineage: Eukaryota > Viridiplantae > Streptophyta > Magnoliopsida > Asparagales > Amaryllidaceae > Allium > Allium sativum. The sequence goes on from CM060921.1 coordinate 461,173,786, forward strand.
GTCAAGAAAGTCATCAATCCTCGGAAGTGGGTGCCTAATCTTCTTGGTGAGTTTATTCAATTCTCTATAGTTTACATATAGAGGGAGAGAGCCATCTGCCTTGGTTGCAAAGACGAATGGAGCTCCGCACTCATAAATTCTCCACCTAGTAAATCTTTTTTTAAATAACTCACCTACTTGTTTGCTGAGGTCCCTCCTCCCCTTAGGAGCCATGTGGCGCACTGGAAAAGCGATAGGTTCCGTATTCTCTACCAAGTAAATCTGGAAATCTATTTCATGCTTTGGAGGTAATCCTATAACCTCGTCGAACAAGTACGGAAATCTACTAACTATTGATATTGATTGAAGATCGTCAATGGAAGCATTAAGAGAATCAAGGAAACTGAGCATAACTAACCCCTGTGGATCACAAGAAATTTCGAAATTTCTACCTTGGAAAGTAAGAAGTCTAACAACTCTCCTTCCACAATCAAGAATGGCACCATTCATAGCTAGCCAATCCATTCCTAGAATTGATCCGTAACCCATAAAGACAAGAACATATATGTCGCATGCAAAATCAATGCCTAAAATCGAAATCCTTAAACCCCCTGCATATCATAGATAAATGAGCCATTCCTCCTTTGGGGTTTGAGACTATAAAAGGATTGGAAACAATACTACTATCTAAATGCATATTTTTTAACATAGAGTTGGATATGAATGAATGAAAAGAACCATAATCAAAAATATTTCTAATAGGATAGTCTAAAAGAGAAATCAAACCTTTAACTATGACTTTCCTACCACGATCTGGTCCACCAGCCTTTAAAGAAATTACTTGTCCTCCAAACAATCCAACATTCTGTCCTTGCCTGTTACGGGATTGTCCTTTATAATGTCCAACTTGAACATAAACAAAGCAAACGTTCTATGTCTTTCTACAGTCTTTTACAATTTGTCCTAAAGTACCACACCTATGGAATTTTACTTATATCTTGATCTGAGCTTTATTGGGCTTCCATCCTTTCTTAGCTATGTTCTTCTTGGGCCACAATTTCTTTTTCTCAGCCTTGGGTTCATCTTCCTCGGCCTTAACCTCTTTCTTCCCTTATTTGCCATCCTCGTGCATCAATGCCATGTCAACTAGTCTTTCGAAGGTTGTTCCCATTGATACATGCGTCAATGCTAAGTCTTGGAGAGATTGGTTCAATCCCTTTGCAAACCTCAAGGCCTTTTTGTGAAGAGTATTTACTAACTCCAGTCCAAATCTTGCTAGTTGATTAAAAGTGTTAACATGCTCCTTTATTGTCATGATTCATTGCTTCAAGTTCAGAAATTTCTCTACTTGCATTCCTTCTGCTTGAGACAAGAATTTTTCCTCAAATCTAGCCTTAAAGTCACCCCAAGTAACCACTTCTAGTTTGGTTTGAACTATTTCCCAATAGTACTATGCTTCGTCCTTTAGTTGCTAAGCGACCAATTGGATTTTCCTCCAATCATCAGGTCGAATAAGTTGAACACATTCTCTCTTTCACTAAAACAATTGTGTGCCTCTATAAAAGTCTCAATACCATGAAACATTTTGCCTCCTATTCCGTAGAAATCCTTACAAAGCTTAGAAAAGTTGACTACAAGAGGAGGAGGTGGAGCTACTATGACTGCAACTGAGGAAGGAACATTTTCTTGCACTCTAACAGGTGTCATAGCTTCTACATATCTACGAAACCATGTAGGATTGGAATTCCTTCGGAAAACTTAGGAGCCCCAGACATGCTGAAAAGGCCGAAACAAGCATTTCGAAAGACAATCGAAGGAATATTGTAAATGGCTTGAGGGGACATGATTTTTTTTTTTAAAAACTTGGTTTTTATTTGAAAATGCTTTTCAAAAACCTTTTTCTCTGATCTTGTAACCTTAGGCTCTGATACCAAATGTGACACCCCACGTCCATTAATGTCACTCTAATGAGAATGCATTAAGTTTCGTGAAGCGCAATAAGTAAACAACAACTAATATTCACAAGACAGATATAAATATGCAACGGAAAACTTAACTTTTATTAATAAAGAAAAACACAGTTTCAAACCAGTTACAACATCATATTATTTCAAATACCGAAAACCTCAAATAAAAACATCTATCTTATAACTTCAAACATCAGAGTACAAAGATGTAAAGCCATATCCCTTCTTGGAAGCCATAACAAAATAGAATAGTAATCTAGACGGTACGTGAATAAGAAGAAATCTAAGCAAGATAAGATCACCAGCTCAACTACTATCCACTCCCACTCTGAGAACCTGAAGGAGGGAAGGAAGGGAGAGACGGGAAACAAAATAGGTCAAACATAAAGTCTGATGAGTTCACGTGATTTTTAGCATAAGCATGGTGAAACGGTGTCAAGACAGATAAATAATATTGGATGAGAAAGTACAATAAAACATACATACATACATATATATATATATAAGTGCGAGTTAAACGAGATATCAAAACAAGATAAAGGGAGATTAAATTTCTCATTTATATCCCAAGAATCAAATTATTGCACCAATTACTAGTATTAACAAGATTAGGTGTTACCCTAATTACTACCCGTGCATGCGATCAACTCCGTTTTACCCGAATATCCGGTGCCAGCCCCTGTAGTAGGGTGTATCAGTCCTTACCCCAGCAACTTATAGGACACATACCTATTTTATTTTGTTATGGCTACTGTGAATGGATATGGCTTTACATTTTTGTACTCTTATGTTTGGAATTATGAGACAAATGGTTTTATTTGAGGTTTTTGGTATTTGAAATAATATGAGGTTGTAACTAGTTTGAATATGTGTTTTCTTTATTAATAAAAGTTAAGTTTTCCGCAACATATTTATATATGTCTTGTGAATTTTAGTTGTTGTTTACCTATTGCGCTTCACGCAACTTAATTCATTCTCATTAAAGTGTCATTAATGGATGTGGGATGTCACACCCTTCCCTTTATCTCCTAGCAAGGCTCGTTCGACAATAGACATAGAACCATTCTTACTTGAAGAATTGCTCATTTTATTCCACCCTCTGGTCATTATCCACTTATTTCGAGTCACTTCAAAGTATGTGAATGACAAAGCATTCCTTAAATTCTTTAAGTCAAACAAGAGATCTCTTGTTGGATACTATGAATTTAAAGCGCTTAGCATACTCAATGCTACGGAGGTCCAAAAATTCATAGCGAGGATAAAGTAAGGAAATTGCAAGATATAGAGAAAGGTTATAAAATAGCACATATAAATTGTCTTTAATATTTTTACGAGTATCTAATCGGTAATTAAATGAAAAAATAATAGGCAATTTAACTATAATGAATACTTTCTTTATTTTAAATAAAAATAAGTGCAATATTTGAAAATAAGTGCAATATTTGTAAATAAAAGCAAATGACTATATTAATTAATTAAATTTAATAGAATATTATAGTACTTTTGTTTCTATAAATATATGTTAAAAAATTCAGTTGAAAAAACTTAATTTCATTATTTTTATAATGTATAAATGTCATTTTTCAGTTCATTTCTTTCATCAAAGATATAGCGAGAATAGCATAATATAATGGGATATATCGAGAATAACAGAATGTACTATGGCTTAAAGTAGAAAGGCCATATTAGAGGCAATTTGGAAAAAGCGTAGTGGTATTATCCGCTATGGGATATAGTAGGTTTATAGTGGAGAATTAACTGCACAGTTTGGATAATAGGTTAATCAACTCGCTAACAAGAAGTCGTTCTTTTAGAGGCAGTTGTCGAGCTCGACTCTTGGTCAAAATATGTATGCTTGCAGATGCGCATTGGAAGTCTTAGATTCATTGGCTATTAAGCCCAAAAAATAATTGCATTTTAAGCAATTACCGATACCCTCGTGTTAAGTGCAATTTAGTGTGGTATGCACAATGTAGTGAAAAGTGCACAACTTAGAATTAAGGTATTGTTGATGACGTGATTTGGATTTCAATCAGAGAAATCTCCATTGTTGACTATATTATCAAACTTCAATCGACAAATCATGGAATCTGATTAAGTACTGGGATCTACGATAAGTATTGGAGACTCGGTATTTTTTTCTCAAGTCATCAGTTTGTAGTTCATGTTAGGGTATGTGTTTGTTCTACTTTTGCTAAGTCCAATACGGCAATATGCTCTAATCCTAAGTCTAATATCCATGTTCAAGTTCTAGAGTTTGTTTAATGTTCATATGTTATACATGGGCCACGCAGGATCCCAAGTGATAGGTCTGAAATGGATTGCACCATTCCGGATTCATTAGCCATTATACTAAAGTCATACCGATCCAAAGAAATGTTCGCACCAGCCGATCCACATCCGACCAATCTGAGATTCCTCAAACCATCACATCAACGTAGTCGCTTTGACATCTCCATCTGGAAATAGTTGCACCTACTAATTCGATTTCCCATACTCACACCAGTCTAGATTAAAATCTCTACACCAACCTAGATTCAACCTCTTCTTCTAACCCTAATTTCATTTTCCGCTTTGATTTGGATCTGACCACCTTATCCTTAGAACCATCAGCCACACGCTCCATTGAACAGGAGTTAGTATTTTTGCTTCCTTCCTTATCATAAACTAGACTGATATTCCTTTTCCTCCTCCTTCCTCCTTCCTCCTTTCTTCTGTCTAGCCATTATTTTTATCTCTAGACAGCTCAACTCCAAAAGTTGAGCCTGCTTCCTCCTCCTAGCCCTCGTCGATGCCACGATTAAGACGAATTAAGTCGATCAATATAGAGGTTAGCCTATCTACTTTTCAAAGTAACTCAAAATGATGATGATAATTATGACACCACATATTCTGGCACTAGTTAAATTAGTTATTTAATTAGGTTCCAATAATAAATTTTGAGTAAATAATAGAATTTTGTAACACCACGTATTTTCTATTAAAGTTATAATAACGAATCCTAGAATACTTAAATTAAAATGTGGGAATTAAGGGAAATGGGTTATTCCATTATGTTCGTCTCGGAATTTTGGTTGAGATGGAGTCCGAGTTTGCGAAAATTGGACTTCGTATGAAGAAGTTATGGCTGTCAGAGGTTTCCAGGAAATTCAAATAAATTCAAACAGCTCGAAAATGATTTCAAAATTCAAACAGAAGTCAGAAGCGGGTTGGGAAGGAAAATTCCCGCCCAGGCAGGTCGACCAGGGGGTTGACCCTAGTGTCAACCTCCCCCCCTAGAGGTCGACCTAGGGGTCGACCTAGGGGTCGATCTGGCCCCCGGCCAGATCTGAATTTTGAACGACTGATGACTTGCTGCTGAGTCACTAGGGTTTCTGGATGGTCCTGATCTGGTCTGAGTGGCTGTGATTAAACCTAGGTTCATCTGACGGCGATAATTAAACTGAAATTCTATATAAACAACTCAATACTCAACCTAAAAACACACAGAAAAATAATCCTAGAACTGAAATCCCGTCAGTAGAGAACTTGGAGTAGCCGACACCTTTTTCAATTCAAAGATGAGTTAAAAGCTTACATGTAAAATCAAATTAAAATGAGTCTAATTCAACGATCTTCGTCAAAGGTGCGCATCTCCAATTTCAGAATTCAGATTTCAAAACGCCAGAATTCCTTTTAGTTTGTAAGTTGGTTATTACGCAGATTTAAACGTTCTCTTCTTCTTTGAATGAAATCATGGCATGTTGTAACTCGAATATGGAATGATGCTGATGTATGAGATAATGAAGTTTGATTCTAATGTATCTTAAATTACTGTTGCAATCAATCATACCTATATGTTTGTGGTTGTAAACATACTATATTGTATGTTATTGGAATCTATTACGATTGGGTAAAGAACTTATTATGCCAACAAAAATGGTGAAACATGTCATGTTGTAATTTGATGGTTATTTGTAAGTCTATGATCTAAATCACATGCTTACATGTTAGATCGCCATTTCATGAATATTTAGAACTACGTCAAGTCGAATCCATTTATGTTGCAAAATTTGATTTGTAACCCACTTATGTTTTAACATTAGTTATCATGCTAAGTGCGATTTAAACATGTTTATGGTAATCCTCTTATGTTTTAACACATAAGTTATCATGCCAAGTTGTGATTTAAATATGTTTATAGAGGCTTTCTTATGTTTTGACATACATAAGTTGGTATGCTAAATTTTGGTTTAAAGTTTTGTTTATATGTAAAACCTCCACGTTAGACCTATATAAAGTTTACATGAAAATTAGATCCAACTTAGTCACAAGTTCACCTTTACCTGTTTAGTTAAGACAATGATACATCTATGCCAAGTTACACAAGTTAAATGTGTGCTATTTTATGTTTATTTCATGTTCCTTGTTTATTACCCCTTTTTGTTTATGGGTTTGGGCTAATTTGCTAGCCCAACATCTTATGTAATTCATACGTATGTTCTACAGGGATAACGATGGGAAATATGAAAATTCATGGCATAGATTTGTTCATTAAATGGTATGTTTGATATACCATTTATAGTGAGCAAAATCAAAGGATAATTATGGCACGATTAAATCAAATTTAATCAACATAAAGAAATTAGACATATATATATAAATAAATGTAAATTTAGAAAAGACGAATATGCCTAACCCGAGGTTAGACCGAGATATGGTGTAAATCTACCCGTAACCGACCAGCATATCCAGTGACCACAACAAGACCTATCTAATGTCGGTGGTTAGTGAATCAAGCCTAAAAAGAACCCGAGGTTAGACTGAGTTGTGGTGTAAATCTGCCCGAAACCGACCGGCACATCCAGTGACCACAACAAGACCTGTCTAATGTGAGTGGTTAGTGCTTTAATAAATTAAAGCAAAGTCGGGATTGGTTGGGTTAAGTAAATTAGGAAAACACTTAACCAATTCAACATGTTAACTAAACAAATGGGTGGGGTTAGGTAAACTTGGACACTTAACCAAATAAACATGTTGATTAGAAAACCCTAGTAACGGGGACCCATTTCAGCAGTAACCCACATAGATGTATCATGGTACCCTGAAACTAGGCAGGGTGGGGCAAGATTACTGGGCTGAATTATAAGCGGTCAAAACATCGGCGGTTGGTGGCCAGTGTAGGTTCCGATGGAGTATGGGCGTGCACGTACTCCAAAGTGGAAAAATCAGGTACTGGGCATCAGTAGTGTACACTGTGCATCTTGAATCGTGTCGGGTCGCCACCAGAGGGACTGATACACCCTATGGTGGGACCAGCACAGGTAGCTACAGTCAAGCGGGGCCGAATGACACAGGACATGAATGCATGCGAGTAAGAGCCGATTATTAAGGGGATCGTTTGTTATAAACACGTGGGGCTGGTTGAACCAATGGTTAAGTAGGTGCAGAGACTATAGTAATGGGTGTGATCACATGTTCCTCTTGTCTTATATTAGGGTATTGTCCTATGTTCTGTTATCACTATCATGATCCATTTCCTTGTTTAAATACTAGTAATCACTGAACTTACCAGACTTATTGTCTGACCCGTTTTCTTTCGTCTTCTTTTCTTCCCCCCCCCCCCCAAGGTCCACAGGGTAGGAATATTCTAGCTTAATCCGACTCTTTGCAAGCTTCAAGAAAGTTGATGTATGAATGGGACTCTCTTCCAATGGCTATGGCTTTTGGATACGACACTTGGGGATTTATGCAGTTTTATCTATGCTTTATGCTTCTTTATTTAATAATCAAGACAGAAACTATGGTGTAATGTTTTGGAAGTTATTTTGAGACAATTTGATGTAATTCTTTTGTATTGAACCACATATTCAATAAATGATTTGAATTCCGCTGCTTATACTTATCTGTCTTGTAAAATTTTCTGTGTCTTGTACCTATAACCCTCCACCAAACTTAAGGCATTCCCTTTGTGAGTCACCTTAATGGAGGTGGGGTGTTTCACTTGGTATCAGAGCAAAGGTTTACCAGATCAGATAAGAATTTTTGAAAAACTATTTTCAAAAGAAATACAAAGAAGCATTTTACAAGAAAAAGTGTTGTTTTAAAATTTAAAAAGGCATAATCCCCAAAGCCATATGCACTATCTTTCTATCTTTCATTTTGAATCTTTTCTTTTTCATTTCAGCATGTCTGGAATCTTAACCTTCCAGAGGGTGTACTGATACCTGGCTGATTCTGGAGGTACTTAGAGGCTAGGGCCAATGATGCAGGCCCAGCAGATATTCCTCCTCCTCTAGCTGCAGCAGCTCCTCCTCCTCCTCGTGCAAATGCTTTCTCAAAGATTTGTAGGGACTTTAGGGCCATGGGTGGAAAGGATTTCAAGGGAACTGAATCATTCGTAGAAGCAAGGAACTGGCTCAAAGAAACTGAAGATCTATTCAATATCTTCGAGGTGGAAGATAGACAAAAGATACAGCTGGCTGTATGGTTGCTCAAAGACGAAGCTTCCTATTGGTGGGAAGTCACTAACGCTGAAAGACCAATTGACACGTGGATGGATTTCAGGATAAGGTTTGAGATGAAATTTCTCTCACAAGCTGAGTGAAGTCTACAACTGGAAAAGTTCTTATCTCTTGAGCAAGGAAGTATGACGGTCAAAGAGTACGTCAATCAATTCAATCAGCTGGCCCAATTCGGATTGGACTTAGTGAATACTCCTCATAAGAAGGCTCTCTGTTTTGTCAAAGGATTGAATGAGCCACTTCACAGCTTGGCTATGACCCATATACCTATGGGGGCTACTTACGAGAGGTTAGTAGACATGGCACTCTTACATGAGGAAGACAAGGGCAAGAATGAGGCAAAAGTGGAAGTGCCTCAAGATAAGAAGGGGGAAGGGTCGCAGAACAAGAAGGCTGATTCAAAGAAAGGCGGGAAGAACAACAAACCCCGTGAAAAGAGAAAGTTTAATTTCTGTGGCATTCCAGGGCATCTGATCAAAGACTGCAAGAAGAAGAAAAGGAAGATGGGTGGTTGTTTCCACTGTGGTGAGATAGGACACATGGCTAGGGCTTGCCCAAGGAAGCAAGGGCAGGGAGCTGGACCTTCTTCTGGAGGACAAGTTCATGCTCTAACGGCACCTCCACAAGAACGAGGTATAAATATTTCTGTCGAAAGTTTAGTCTATCTTTTTGATCATTCGGTTCGTACACTATTTGATTCTGGCGCATCGCACTCTTTTATATCTACTGCTTTAGTGGAATCTCTGCACCTAGACACCAGTATAATAGAGGATCCCTTGGTTGTTTCGAATCCAATTGGGGGTTCAGCCTATTTGTCAATGGTTTGTGTGGATTTGAAAATATATATACTAAGCATGGGGTTTAGATGTAATGCCTTTGTTTTGGGCTTCACGGGCTATGGGTTGATTCTAGGCATGAACTGGCTATCCAGTAATGGTGCCATCCTCGATTGTAAAAAGAGAGTGGTAAGACTCATGACTTGCCTCGGTAACACTCTCGAAATTACTTGTAATCCCATGAACTCTGTCATGCTTAGTTATCTTGAATCACTTGATGCGTCTGTTGAGAATTTGCAGTCTGTTAGAGTAGTCCATGAATACTCAGATGTGTTTGAAGAGGTAAAGGACTTACCTTCGAAGCGGGAGATAGACTTCCACATATACCTTGTTGATAATGCAAAGCCTGTTGCTTTACCCTTTAGGCACATGGCCCCAAGGGAGAGAAAGGATCTCAGCAAGCAACTCAAAGAGCTGCTTGAAAAGGGGTTCATAAGACGGAGTATTTCTGAATGGGGTGCTCCGGTAGCGTTCGCGAACAAAGTTGATGGTTCTCTTTGCTTGTGCGTTGATTACAGGGAGCTGAACAAGCTGACCAAGAAGAATAGACACCCGCTCCCAAGAATAGATGATTTGTTCGATCAGCTTGTAGGTGCATCGATTTTCTCCCAATTAGATTTAGCTACCGGGTTTCATCAGCTAAGAGTGGCTGAAGACAACATTGATAAGACAGCGTTCAGAACTCCCGATGGTTTCTTTGAGTGGCTAGTCATGCCCTTCATCTTGACAAACGCACCCGCTTACTTCGTTGATTTAATGAGCAGGGTGTTCCGAGAGTTCTTCAATAAGTTTGTTGTGGTCTTCGTAGACGATATTTTGATCTTCTCAAAGATTGAGGAAGAGCATGCTCAACATCTAAAGGAAGTCATGGATACTCTCCGTGCACATCAGTTGAAGGCGAAATTCTCCAAATGCCATTTCTGGAGAGAAGAAGTTAGGTCCTTGGACATGTGGTGTCCAAAGAGGGGATAGCTGTAGATCCCGCAAAAGTGGTTGCTGTGCAAGATTGGAAGGTTCCTCGGAACGCAACCAAAGTCCGAAGCTTTCTCGGGTTAGCAGGCTTTTATCAAAAATTTATCAAAGATTTTGCAAAAATCTCAGCTCCACTAACAAGATTGACAAAGAAGAACCTAGCTTTCAATTGGGATTTGGATTGCGATATTGCTTTCCAACGTTTGAAAAGGGCTCTAACAACAGCCCTAGTTCTGACATTGCCTGATGGAAGCAAGATGTTTACAGTATACACAGATGCATGCGGAACGGGACTGGGGGCTGTTCTGATGCAAGAAGGGAAGGTAGTAGCTTATGGTGGAAGGAAGTTGAAAGTACACGAGAAAAACTACCCAACCCACGACCTAGAGTTGGCAGCCATCGCTTTTACGCTTAAGTGTTGGCGCCATTATCTCCTAGGTGAGAAATTTGAACTGTATACTGACCATAAGTCATTCAAATACCTATTCTCGTAGAAAGATCTCAACTTGAGGCAACAAAGGTGGATGGATTTTCTTGCCTCGTACGATTTTGAGATTTCCTACACTCCTGGCAAGGGCAATGCAGTAGTAGACGTCTTAAGTAGAAAGAAGCTGGCCTTAAGCCCTCTCTTTGTGGAAAGGCAAAGCTTGGAGTTCATAGCAAGCTTTAACTTCAGACCCTCCTCTGACTTTGTGCCTGGCTTGCTAGCAACATTAGAAGTGTGACCAACTCTATTAGACTCAATCGGAGCTGCACAAAGAGAAGACCCTTAGCTAGCCGATGTGATGGACAAGTTAATTAGGGGTGAGACTTCCAGTCACCTCAATAGATACTCCATTGATGCCAAGGGCTGATTGAGACGAGAAGGAAGACTATGTGTCCCACAAGTAAAAGATTTGGTAAAGGCGGTTCTAGAAGAGGCACACCATTCCAAACTGACCATACACCCAGGCAGAGATAAAATGTATAAAGACATCAAAAGAGTTTTCTTTTGGAATGGCATGAAGCAAGACGTAGCTGAATTTGTTTCTAAGTGTTTAATATGCCAACAAGTCGAGGCGGAGAAGAAGAAGCCTGGTGGTCTGCTCCATCCTCTAGAGGCCCCACAGTGGAAATGGGATAGCATCTCAATCTTTATAGATGGGTTGCCTAGATCAAGAAGGGGCAATACCAGCATTTGGGTAATAGTGGACAGGCTCACAAAAAGCGCCCACTTTATACCCATCAAGAGTAGAAGGACTGCCTCATCTCCAGCTTCCATATATCTTAAAGAGATAGTTCGACTCCATGGGATACCCTCCAGCATAGTGAGTGATCGAGACCCTATCTTCACGTGTGAGTTTTGGAAGAGTTTACAAGAGGATGTAGGCACATAGTTATGCTTAAGCACGACCTATCACCCTCAAACCGATGGCCAAACGGAAAGGGTCAACAGAGTATTAGAATACCTATTGAGATTATTGACTTCGGAGGTACATAGGAGGATCATCTACCTTTGGTGGAATTTGCTTACAACAATAGCTACCAAGCTACCATAAGCATGGCACCTTTCGAGGCTTTATATGGAAAACCGTGCAGGTCACCAACTTGTTGATGGGAGTCCATAGACAAGCACATACTTGGACCTGACATGATTAGGGAAACTTCAGAGAAAGTAGACTTAATACGAAGAAGAATGAAGACAACCCAAGACAGACAGAAATCCTACATAGACAGAAGAAGAACTGACCTTGAGTTCAAAGTTGGAGACAAGGTGTTCCTTAAAGTATCTCCTTTGAGGAACGTCGTTCGCTTTGGATCCGCAGGAAAGTTAGCACCAAGATTTGTAGGGTCGTTCCCTATCATCAAGAAGATTGGGAAGATGGCTTATAGGGTACAGCTCCCCGAAATGTTGGCCGGGGTTCATAATGTCTTTCATGTCTCTCACCTGCGGAAATGCTTACACGAATCCGCGGAAGTGGTAGAACCAAGTATGCTAGAAGAAGTTGAAGTTAAACAAGAAGCAACTGTGAGGAGAGTTCCAACCCATATCTTGGGAACAGAGGTCAAAAAGCTACGCAATCGTGAAGTTAAGCTCGTCAAAGTTCAATGGAGCGACAACGAGGAAGACGCGACTTGGGAAACTGAGGACAAAATACAAGCAACCTACCCTTTTCTTTTTGAGGGTACGTCTTTAATCTCTTTTTCCTCAAGTTTATGCTTGTATATATCTTTTTAGTTATATCTCCTCGATCCTATCCTTTATCCTTAGGTAGGAACCCATTTGGATGTAAATATGTAATTGAAACATGTTATGATTGATGGTTGCAAGTGGTTGTTAGTGGTTGCTCGTGGATGCACATACACACACATTAAGTATTAGATCAGCTCAGTCACTTTCATATCGCATATGCATATATGTATTTGTATATGGATTGATACTTGATGTGTTAGCATATGGACGTTGCATTTGTATGAATAGTTGTGCACTCATGTAGGAAATTTTGAGTAGGAAAAATTGCATACATAATGGACTCATGGCACTGACATAATTTGCATTAAGGAGGTCAATTGAATCAGCAGACCGCCTGATTTTGCATTAGACAAGGACATATACACACACAATGCATAGGATCATGAAGCATTAGAAATCTTTTAAGGACAATGGACGGCTATGTTTGATGGTTGGGTAGATGGGTGTTTGGATGGTAGGATATAAGTTCTTCTCGACTTGGGGATTTCGGGGACGAAATCCTAAAAGGAGGGAAGAATGTAACACCCCGTATTTTCTATTAAAGTTATAATAACAAATCCTAGAATACTTAATTTAAAATGTGGGAATTAAGGGAAACGAGTTATGCCATTGTGTTCATCTCGGAATTCTGGTTGAGATAGAGTCTGAGTTTGCGTAAATTGGACTTCGTATGAAGAAGTTATGGCTGTCAGAGGTTTCCAGGAAATTCAAATAAATTCAAATAGGTCGAAAACGATTTCAAAATTCAAACAGAAGTCAGAAGCGGGCTGGGCGGGAAAATTCCCGCCCACGCAGGTCAATCAGGGGGTCGACCCTAGTGTCGACCTCCCCCCTAGAGGTCGACCTGGCCCCCGACCATATCTGAATTTTGAACGACTGATAACTTGCTGCTGAGTCACTAGGGTTTCTGGATGGTCCTGATCTGGTCTGAGTGGCTGTGATTAACCTTAGGTTCATCTGACGGCTATAATTAAACTGAAATTCTATATAAACAACTCGATACTCAACCTAAAAACACACAGAAAAATAATTCTAGAACTGAAATGCTGTCAGTAGAGAACTTGGAGTAGCCGCCACCTTTTTCAATTCAAAGACGAGTTAAAAGCATACATCTAAAATCAAATTAAAACGAGTCTAATTCAACGATCTTCATCAAAGGCACGCATCTCCAATTTCAGAATTCAGATTTCAGAACGCAAGAATTCCTTTTAGTTTGTAAGTTAGTTATTATGCAGATTTAAACGTTCTCTTCTTCTTTAAATGAAATCATGGCATGTTGTAACTCGAATATGGAATGATGCTGATGTATGAGATAATTAAGTTTGATTCTAAAGTATCTTAAATTACTGTTGCGATTAATCATGCCTATATGTTTGTGGTGGTAAACATACTATATTGTATGTTATTGGAATCTATTACGATTGGGTAAAGAACTTATTATGCCAACAAAAATGGTGAAACATGTCATGTTGTAATTTGATGGTTATTTTAAGTCTATGATCTAAATCACATGCTTACATGTTAGATCGACATTTCGTGAATATTTAGAACTACGTCAAGTCGAATCCATTTATGTTGCAAGATTTGATTTGTAACCCACTTATGTTTTAACATAAGTTATCATGCTAAGTGTGATTTAAACATGTTTATGGTAATCCTCTTATGTTTTAACACATAAGTTATCATGCCAAGTTGTGAATTAAATATGTTCATAGTGGCTTTCTTATGTTTTGACTTACATAAGTTAGTATGCTAAATTGTGGTTTAAAGTTTTGTTTATATGTAAAACCTCCATGTTAGACCCATATCAAGCTTACGTAAAAATTAGATCCAACTTAGTCACAAGTTCACCCTTACCTGTTTAGTTAAGACATGATACATCTATGCCAAGTTACATAAGTTAAATGTGTGCTATTTTATGTTTATTTCATGTTCCTTGTTTATTACCCCTTTTTGTTTATGGGTTTGGGCTAATTTGCTAGCCTGACATCTTATGTAATTCATACGTACGTTCTACGGGGATAACGATGGGAAATATGAAAATTCATGGCATAGATTTGTTCATTAAATGGTATATTTGATATACCATTTATGGTGAGCAAAATCAAAGTATAATTATGGCATGATTAAATCAAATTTAATCTACATAAAAAAATTAGACACATATATATATAAAAATGTAAATTTAGAAAAGACGAATAAGGCTAACCCGAGGTTAGACTGAGTTGTGGTGTAAATCTGCCCGGAACAGACCGGCATATCCAGTGATCACAACAAGACCTGTCTAATGTGGGTGGTTAGTGCATCAAGCCCAAAAAGAACCCGAGGTTAGACTGAGTTGTGGGGTAAATCTTCCCGGAACCGACCGACACATCCAGTAACCACAACAAGATCTGTCTAATGTAAGTGGTTGGTGCTTTAATAAATTAAAGCTAAGTCAGGTTGGTAGGGTTAAGTAAATTAGGAAAACACTTAACCAATTCAACATGTTAACTAAACGAACAGGTGGGGTTAGGTAAACTTGGACACTTAACCAAATAAACATGTTGATTAGAAAACCCTAGTAACGGGGACTCATTTCAGTAGTAACCCACATAGATGTATCATGGTACCCTGAAACTAGGCAGGGTGGGGCACGATTACTGGGCTGAATTATAAGCGGTCAAAACGTCGGCGGTTGGTGGGCCAGGGTAAATTTTGACGGAGTATAGGCGTGCACGTACTCCGGAGTGGAAAAATCAGGCACTGGGCATCAGTAGTATAGACTGTGCATCTTGAATCGTGTCGAGTCGCCACTAGAGGGATTGATACTCCCCATGGTGGGACCAGCACAGGTAGCTATACTCATGCGGGGCCGAATGACACAGGACATGAATGCATGCGAGTAGGAGCCGATCATTAAGGGGATCGCTTGTTATAAACACGTGGGGCTGGTTGAACCAATGGTTAAGTAGGTGCAGAGACTATAGTAATGGGTGTGATCACATGTTCCTCTTATCTTATATTAGGGTATTTTCCTATGTTCTGTTGTCACTGTCATGATCCCTTTCCTTGTTTAGATACTAGTAATCACTGAACTTATTGTCTAACCCATTTTCTTTTCTTCCGTTCCCCTTCCCCCCAGGTCCACAGGGAGGGAATACTCCAGCTTAATCCGACTCTTTGCAAGCTTCAAGAAAGTAGATGTATGAATGGGACTCTCTTCCATTGGCTATGGCTTTTGGATACGACACTTGGGGATTTATGAAGTTTTAGCAGCGGAATTCAAATCATTTTATGAAGTTTTATCTATGTTTTATGCTTCTTTATTTAACAATCAAGACAGAAATTATGGTGTAATGTTTTGGAAGTTATTTTGAGACAATTTGATGTAATGCTTTTGTATTGAACCACGTATTCAAAAAATGATTTGAATTCCGCTGCTTATACTTATATGTCTTGTAAAAATTTATGTGTCTTGTACCTATAACCCTCCACCAAACTTAAGGCATTCCCTTTGTGAGTGACCTTAACGGAGGTGGGGTGTTTCAAATTTGACCATGAAATTTGCATTTTTGTGTTTGTGAGAACACTTTCATGTTCAGAACATTACGAATGGAGTTCGTATGAAAAAATTAGGGATGAAAAATAATATGGACAAAATAAAATAAAATAAAAATTTGTTAACTCTTACCATTAATAACTTGGCCCTATCCTTTGCCAGGTTGACGGGGTAGTCTACCACTCCGTCGACTTATTGATCGATGTGGCAGTGTTGTGGTTAGGGTTTGTGGTAAACACAATTGAAATATATGGATGGATCTTTCTAGATATTAATCTGACGGTTCAAGACCATTTCAATCCCTACAAATTGTGGCCTAAACCCCCTATCTTTCTTCATATTTTCTGGATGCAGTAGCGAAGCATGGCCATTTTCATTTTTGCAATCTCTTTTAAACATTCTCTGTAAAAAAAAAAAATCAAATCAAACAATAAGTATAAGAGGGAATGGGTCTAGATTTATTCGAAAGGGTAGGTTTTACACATAACATAATTTTTAAGCTTTTATCCTTTATTTTCTTCCCTTATTCCATTTTTTTCTCAGATATACAAACTTTAATATGTATACATATCCATTTTTACATATATTATATTGATAAGTAAGGATTTTATAATGAAACCTAAAAGTTGCAATTCAGATCTGAGATGTGGGAAAGCTTTACAAATAAGAGGAAAATTTATAGATTTTTTATGATGTTATATCCATTTCATCGGTATAATTTGAATTCATATGCCTAAATCTAATAATTGAAATTTGTATGATTTCGTATAAAATAGCTATATCAAGGCCACAATCATTCTTATGTCTATTTATTTATGTTTGCTCCTAACATAGAAATTAGTCCATAAAGGACATGAAAATAATTGTGTGATCTTGCTTTCTAGATCTATAAAAATGGGTGTGAGATAGAATTTTTGTAAATTGACGTTTTAATTTAAATTTATCTATGTTTTGGAGGGTTTGAGGTTTTGTTTACTTTTTATAATGTAGCCCTTTTGTCCTTTTTCTACGAAAAGTCTATGTTTGAAATTATAAGGAATATGTATATGTACATAAACATAAGGAAAAGATGCGTAAATTTAGGTGATTTGCACATAATTTACACTTTCTATTCCAAATTAAAGAACATGCATTCCTTATAATTTTAAACAAAATAATATTCCCTCCTTTTTAATATTTGGGAAAATTTATGAAAATTATAGCAAAATGCCTTTGTAATGTATTTTGATTTTTTAGCAAACCGTAACATAGAAATATGGTTCTAGTCGCTAACATGGACTAAAACATAGATATAATTAAATTTAGAAAATAAAAACCATATGTAATTGTTGTGCTAAAATATAGATGTTAATACTTTATTAGTCCAAATTTTAGGTAATTAAAATTTATTATTACTAGGTAGACATTTAAGTTTGGTTTAAATTTGAATTAGTCTCCATTAATTACGGACATAAATTAGAGTATTGTCACAAATGGAGAGCTAATCGGTGTGACTTTGAGTTTATGGGTATTAAATGTGGAAATTAAACATAAAATTCATGAAGGGTTACAATTGGGATGGATAAGAATTAACTGTTTTAACTCAAATTTTAATAGGCAACTAATGTTATAGTAATTTGAAGATTCTTAGTGAGTTACAATTAAAGAGAATTAATGAAAATAAACGGGACTGGTATAGTTTTTGCAACGAATATTACCTTAGGAAAGGTAACCACAACGGTTATAAATTAAAAATGAAAATTACGGTAATCAAACTAAAATGGGGATTTGGGTAGAATTACCTTAATTAATACAAAGTACAATAACTCATCTTATAATTTTAAACTTATCTTAGGAATGTCAATCCTGTCTTATAGTTAATTAAACTAAAGGAATAGTATCCGTAATTAACACAGAACTGGACTTGGTAGGTTGATGATTCAAGGTTAGTTGAGTTGTTCGACAAATGTTTACACTTTCCAACATCCGGATGTGCGTACAACTAATGTGAGATATCATTGATCATATGAGCCCATGATAATAATTATATCATAGTAAGGAATGTTTTCTAATAGTTTACTTCAAGTGTTGAGGTTCGAATCTGCTATAGAGTCCACTTTCCTTTCTAAATAAGGAACAAAAGGATACTAAGCATTATAGCCTGCTTCAGAATTAAGGTCTTAGGTGGTTTTGGGATCCACCTCTTAGGGTATTAGTGATTGGATTCACAAATTCCCTAGATTTATCTTAAGGAGTATGAGTGGAGTTAGAGAATTAAGCCTCGATACATATTAAGTAACCAAATAACTTCCTTTTTCCAATAAGATGTATTAAACAGTTGGAAGGGTCTGTTTCCTCTAGGTGGTTAGTGGCTGGTTAGTGCCTTAGGATATGGTATTAAATGGCCACTTAAAGGTACCAAAGGCATGCCTATCCAGTAGTAGTTATTAAATGGATCAGGGACTATCCAATAAGATTAGTTAGATACTAATACATAGGTCCATTGGGGAAAGGTCTTAAATGACAATAAGTCATCTACCTATTCTATAAGTCATAAATTACTACTTAGTATCTCTCATTTTATATAGGGTTTGGGATACACGAATTATGGAAGGCTTAATTAGATGTTAATGGACTTAGTAGCTAGTGTCCACCAGTTTATAATAGGGTGTTAGTAAACCACCTATCAGGGTACTAACCATCATGAGATCCACTTTAGGACTTAAGTGATTGTTACGATCTGCCTAATATATTAAGTTTTGAGTGGGGTTGTAAGTGGCTATAGAACAAGGCTTTTTTTTGATTTAGTGAGGTATTAAGTGGCTAATGAGTCCACCTTTTATTTGTTGGTTGCAGCGGTGGTTTAAAGGCTTTATATATTAATAACCATTTTCAAGAAGTGCTACTTTGGGTATGATAGCTCATCATCGTGCATAACTATGCAAGGTTAGGCTAGAACCACTGGCCTAGTTAGATACTTGATTTAGGTGAAACCAAATGGGATATATTTGTATACTATGGACATTGTTATACAATTTGTTCTAATGAGGACTTATTATTTAGACTCCCTCCTCATAATGACTCTTAGGTTAATCTTAGAGGAAACAGGTCTTTGAAAGTGGTCTCGTTTGGTTTTCGGTTGTTGTTCTCTCATGCTTGATATTAATATGGCATTTCACTATTAAGGTGTTTCATGGTCTCTACTTGTTATACTATCTTGTTTTTACTATGAGTTTATTTTTATAATACTATGATTATGCTCATGCTTATTATTTGTAGGTACCAAATTTATAAAATCTATATTGGATGGGTTGGAGTTTCGATTTTGTTGAAATCTGGATCCAGAATTACATTTGGTATCAGAGCTTAAGCATAAACAATAAGAAGAATTAATAATTAAGAATAAGTAAGAGAACATTTTCGAGATGCTCTCTATTTTTCTTTGGAATAATGCGCCTGACCCAAAATAATTTGATGATGACATAGTCGTGGTCCTACCTAATAGTAATGACCAAATTATTATTAGATGGAAATATTTGAAAGTTCGAGTTTTTTGCCAACCTTGATTAACCCTATGATTTATTTGGCAAATGTTTCGAAGAGCACAAGGATGACGTTGTTGAGTCCCGTAGACTCAAGATTTATGACTGGATGTAAAGCTAGCTATGGCAGAGATAATCATGATTTTTGGTTGTTGTCTAGGAGTTCTACTTAATGACCTTTTTTATTTCTAAGGAAATGAAAATTCAAGTTAACATGTCGCGTTAGTCCGGAAGCGCATTAATGAGGTATATGCACCACTACCTTATTACAACAAATAAGTAGTCTTTTTGGGTTTCTTAGTCATACAACCGAGAGAAATTTTATTTTAAACTTGTTTTGAAAAGAGGTGATCTCAAAGACTTCAAATTAATTTACTAGAAAAAATAATTTTTAAATAAAACGAGATTTGGTTTTGAAAGTAATTATAAAAATATAAAGACAAAGACCCTTATTTTTAAGCAAAAATTAATTTCGAAAAGGATTGTTAAGTTACTTTCACTAACGGACTAAGGAAAATTTTATCTACTCTAGAGTATTCTCTTTCCCGTTCCTCCTTACAGGTGTCTCACTATACAAGGTACACACAGTTCATCAAAGTATAAACAAAGGAGATCATAAACATAACTTACTGATATCTCAGCTTCCTTAAGATTCGCTTTCAGCAACTAGGTTCCCATGCCTAGCCTTAACAAGAAAATTGCGCTACGCACCTTCTGCTTCCTAATAGAAATCCCAGGCACCTGGCAGAATCGCCATTCAAGGTGTATTTGGGAGAATAATGGCACAAGAAGGATGCGACATTACCTGAACATCAACTCAAACAAGTGAAAGTCGAATCCTCTGTGTGAATGAAATCATGCTCAACCATCTCCTACCGCGGTGAATATTTGTTTGCTTCATTCTCTTATGGCAAGCTACTTCTACAAAAAGACAAAGCCCAACATAAGAGGTCTGAGGTAATTCGTCATGACATATTGGTTCCCGAGAGGAAAGAGTAGTTCTCCCCCATCCATATAGCCGAATTTCTCTTAGGTCAACTCATTAAGGCTACGACCTATCGGGAATGGAGACAAAAAATGAATAGTAGTTCCGGCCAGAGTGATGCTCTTCTTTCTTCGTTGTGAAAACCATGGATGTTGAATGGCCACCATCTGAATCAAAAAAATTACATCAGCTATTGCAATTGCTACAACAACAATAGAGGACTCCGGCTTAAGAGGAACTTCTGAGACGAGACTAAGGCTTTCGAAACTATAACCCAAGGGTATGTTTAAAGCACAGTTTCTCCCAGAAGCCCATAGGTCAGGTCGAATACCTCATTAGGCAGAAGCTACGGGTTCGAGCCCCATCAGTCCCAACCAAGGATCCGATGAATCGATCAATTCATCTCTCCATTTTCTGCGAAGAGGGGAGACTTGTCGGTCAAGTCAAGACTAACAGTTGGGAATAAAACGATGACTTCTTCTTTATCTGAAGAATGAAGGAATCTTATTACACGCGAATTACGACCTTCGCCCGGAATGTGAGCAAACATATCATGTCGATTTGTCAACCATACTTTGGTTATCTTACGTAAAGCTGAATTAGGTTTTTTCGGTGTGATATGTACTTTGGGGCAGCAGTCGCAAGTGAAAGGTCCTCAGATAGCCTTGACTATATGCCTGCTCATTACATTTTTGGGAGAAAGTGACACCAGAAGACAAAACAATAGATAGATGCAATGAATATTGATATTAGAGAGTGGTCTACTTGAATGAAGCCTTTCTACTTAGACTTTAAAGGCGTTGGAGGCCCTTAACCCGGCAAACTTCATTTTCTTTCATTATAGTTTTCTCCTATTCTCAAGTGATTAGTAAAAGCTTTCACTGTAGCCAAAGGGCAGGCGAGCAAATTGAGGAGACCTTTAGTATATTAATTGGGTCCATACCTCGTCCTCCATTGAGTTTCTCGACTGTTTGCCTTAGGATTAGTAAGTTCTATTTCTCGATGGGGCCTCTGGTTCTACATTTGTTCGGATAAAATGTTTAGCTAATTCCATGCGTCTAACCAAAAATCCTTTCTTCTTCGATTTTTTCTATCTTTCCATTCGTTTCCAGCGTATTCTTCCTCGTCGGGTGTGAAATCATCGAGCCTAATAAGAATCAGTCTTTCTAGTCATCAAACTATGATCTGGAATTAGCTTCCTGGTCACTAGACTGTGGTTTACCCTATGGCGAATGTCAGCGGTTCGAGTCCGCTTATCTTCATGAATGAAAAATCATAGATTGAACTGCCAAATTGAAAAAATTGGGTGTTGTCATAGTATCAGCTAAGTGCACGGGATGGGGGAGTTGAAAATAAGCATAGATCCGGAGATTCCTGAATAGGTCAACCTTTCAAACTGCTAATGAATTAGTGGGTAGGCAAGATACAACCTGGCAAACTGAAACATCTTAGTAGCCAGAGGAAAAGAAAGAAAAATCGATTCCCCTTCCATCTTGGGTTTAGTTGCCCTTCCTGCTTTGTCTCAACGAAAACTTTTTTGTATGAAAAGAAAAGGCTCTTAGCCACTAGTATCCGGCTCAATGATCCCCTTTCGGCAGCTATTTCTCTACTGCAAATGAAGAAGAATATGGAATCACTTGACCGATCGACAAATTCTCTTCTTTATCTATGACCAAAGTCAAGTGAGGATCCAATCTGGAAAAAGGGCTACGAGAATCAAAGTTGACAATGCGAGGGGCTGACCGCTGAGCTCACTGTGGCCTCGCAGGGCGGGCTAGAGTGGGTGCGAGCTGTAGCTACCATAGCTTATGGCTAGAGGAATGGGAGGGGGGCCCCAGCAGAGAGAACAACAAGGATAATGAGCGCTCCGCCCGCTTGGCGGGCGGTAGGAGCTGTGGCCAAGTGCTTGGTAGGCCAACAGCCTAGTGAATCGGCTTGGAACTCAACAAAAGAGGGGCACACTGAGCAAGTACGAGAAATTAGCCTTGCTCCACATATAATTTCCCATCTCCGAGTGGGGCCGAACCATCTACTTCTCTAAGACCTGTTCCGAGGGATCCAGATCAATCAGCCTCGGAGTGAAAAGGAAATTACGTTTCATTCCAACAACAGTAATATATGGTTTAAAATGCCTTGTTCCATCCAACGTGAATCCCCTCAATCATTAGTATAGTGGAGGTGTTATTTGTATTGCAATAATGAAAAAATGTGCGAACATAAATAATGAGCAGACCATCCCACTTTTATATGTGCATTCCATTTAGGGGCCTTCAAGTTTTTCTAGAGAATAATGAATTCTTTCTCTTCAAGAAAGAATCAGACTTGATCAGTGGAAATAATGCATCAATGAGAGGTTAATGAAATTAGTTCATTAAATTCATTGATTGAGCCAAATCTTGATGAATCTCATGAATTGGGTGTAAGGTGCTTAGCGACTTACATCATAGGAAGCGCTTTATTTTAAGAATGCATATAGGAATAAGAGGAAGAAAGTAGCTCTCCTAAAAGGACTTCAACAAGAGGAACTACTCTTTACTTCGATAAAGAAATAACCTTCTAAAGAGAGTTTCTTACTACAAAAACCAAGATGACCTACTATCAATTTGAATTTCTCACATATTCCATGTTTCCGTTATGACTTATGATATGACTATGACAGAGGCAGAAATCACTTTTTTATTTTGTTTGGCTTAGGCGAGAATAGGAGAAAACTATGATGAAAGAAATGAAGCTCGCATTCCTCTCATACCAGCTTGCCAATAGATTCTTTTATTTCTTTCCTAACTTCGCTCGCCTAAGCCAAGGCGTAAGGTGCCCCTTCTTTATAGACAGGGGGATAGGCTTATGGGTATTGCCTGTGAAATGACGCAAATCAAGTCAATAGTTTGGACTGGTGGAGATTGACTGACTGTCCAAGGTAGTTCTCAAGCCTTCTCTCTCGATTTTTATGCATCAGTTGGGGGATCCCAGGGGAGTCAGAGTGAGTATCCTAAGCCCTTGGGGCTAGGTGTGAAGCAGGAAGCGGATCGTTTGATTAAATATTTCTGAAAAGAAAAGAAGAAATATTAGTCTTTGGTGAAAAAGAGAAAAAGCATTATTATTAAGACGACACAAGAAAAAGGATTTCTACCTTTTTATGTGTCGGGGCGAGCATGATCGTAGTTTGGGCAGGCACGAGCGATCTGGTGTCTGAGCCGATTCATCTGAAAATTCTTCTTAAATACAAGGCGACCATAGGGAGGTTCCAGGCCAATAAATATACTGGGTTCTGAGAAATCGAAAATTTAGGCTCTTAGAAAAAAGGCAGTCCCTTCTCGGCTAGGATATCCCGTTTCTCGAGACTTCGTACGAACTGATGGTCTAACACTTTCGCCTTTCCTCCTGCTCATTTCGCTCGCCTCGGTCCCCAATTTATTCATTTAGCGTTTTGTAAAGCTGGTTCAATTCTTTAGTTTGCAAGCCGATCCTGTACCCCGATATGAATAGCTCTTAACATCTGAGTGAAACACTGCTAACCGCTTTTGGTCCCAAATCTGAATTGGTTATTCCCATGGCTTAACACATGCAAGTCAAACGTTATTTTCGGGAAGCTTTAGTAGCAACTATGTATGTGGTATTTAAACTGTAACAACCCGCCTTTTTGCTCGATTCTCGCTGGTAATTAAACCAACTTAAATCATTCATGAAGATGGATAGTTATGGGTACAGACATAGTTGAACACAAAGAGAAGAACTTTTGTTTCATTTCAAAATGTTTACATTTGAGTTACAATGAATCAGAGTGTAACACCCCGTATTTTCTGTAAACATTAAAGTAATGAATTAAATAATAAATAATTACAAACCTGAGAATTAAGGGAAACGGGTTATGCCATTGCGTTCTTCAAAAATTCTGCTTGAAATAGAGTCCGAATTTGCGTAAATTGGATTCCGTATGAAGGAGTTATGACCTTTAGAAGATTCGAGAATTTAAATAAACAGATCAGTTTAAAGTTCAGAAAATTCAAATTTCAAAATCAGAAGCAGAAGCGGACTGGGTGGGAATTTTCCTGCCTAAAGCCAGGTCGACCTGGGGGTCGACCTGGGTGTCGACCTAGGGGCGACCTCCCCCTCGGGTCAGATCTGAAATCTGACGTGTTTCTCTGTGTGACGAATTGCTGTGTCATTAGGGCTTGTGTGGCAAGTTTTGGTTGGTTCTCTTAGATTTGAATGGCTTTGATTTACCCTGGGTTGATCTGACGGCTCCTATTAAATCAAACTTCTATATAAGCAACATAAATCTAAACCCTAAGCCACACAAAAATATTCCTAAGACCGTCATGCTGTCAACACTCAACCTAGAGTAGCCGCCATTCTCATTCAACTAGAAAGCAAGTTAGGAATTGCAAATCAAATCTAATTCAACTAAGATAATTCAACATCTACAACAAAGGAGAGCTATTCAAATTCAGAATACAGATCCTAGAACACAAGACTAGTCTCCTTTTTGTAAGTCCAGTTATCATTTAGACCTAAACGATATTAGAATCATGACTAAAATAAATGGATGTAGAACATCGCCTAATGTAAATCTATGCTTATCCATTTTGTTAAAACTGAATTGATTGAGACTATGATTCTTATCATGCTAAGTTGTGATCATGTTGTATGTAATTTTATGATAAAAGTTAAATGTTTTGCAATGGATCCATATGTTGTATAATTTGCCAATGACATACATGTTGTGTAATTTAGCGATGACATATTATACTTTGGCAATGACATATCATGTTGAATAAATTGGAGATGACATATTATGTTGTATACTTTGGCGATGACATGTTATAATTTGGCGATGGCATATCATATTGTGTAATTTGGCGATGACATACCATATTGTATAATTTGGCGATGACATTTCAAGTTGTATGATTTGGTAATGACACCTATATGTTGTATGACAATTTTGGAATTTTTCTATGTTTATGCAAGTTCAACCATGTTCACATATATGATCCAAAACTACATGCTAATATGACTAGGTTCATGTTAAATTTGATCCAACTAGTTTGAAGGTTCGCAACAACATGCCTAATTTTTAGTTTATGCAGTTTTATGTAAAACTCCTATTTCATGATTCATGTTGAGTAGATCTAAATTTGCAAGTTCATAATTGAATGTATATTGTTCTATGCTAAATTCATATGATACATGTGTAGTTAGATCCTTATTTTTATGATGTTGGAATTGTTACATGCTCCTCTGTTTCCACTTTTGTGTATAAGTTAGGCTATGTATCGAGCCTAACATTTTATGTGATTTATGCGAACGTTTATCAGGGGTAACGTTGGGGAAAAACATGAAATTATATATAATTGGCATATTTGGCTCATAAACATGTAAATGTTTTATGGCATAAAGTGGTATATATTTTTATACCTAAAAAAATTATGGACTTGATTTAAAGGGAAAGTGGGGCTTGACTTGAATGACAATAATTTACATACAAATATAAAGAGGTAAATATGTAAATTTAGAAAAGACGAATATGCCTAACCCGAGGTTAGATTGAGTTACGGTGTAAGACTGCCCGGAACCGCCCGGCACATCCAGCAACCATTACAATATATATCTAATGTGGCAGGTTAGTGCATCGAGCCCAAAATAACCCGAGGTTAGACTGAGTTGCGGTGTAAAACTGCCCGGACCCGACCGACACATCCAGTGACCGCAACAATACCTGTCTAATGTGAGTGGTTGGTGCTTTAATAAATGAATTTAAGCTAAGTCAGGAATGGTAGGGTTAAGTTAATTAAGGCAACACTTAACCAATACAACATGTTAACTAAACTGATGGATGGGGTTAGGTTAACTTGGACACTTAACTAATTTAACATGTTGATTAGAAAACCCTAGTAACGGGGGCCTATTTCAGCAGTAACCCACATAAATGTATCATGGTACCCTGAACTAGGCAGGGTGGGGCATGATTACTGGGCTGATTATAAGAGGTCAAAACAACGGCGGTTGGTGCGTCAATGTAGGTTCCGACGGAGTACGGATGTGCACATACTTCGGAGTGGAAAAAGTAGGCACTGGGCATTAGTAGTTATACACTGTGCTTCTTGAATCGTGTCGGGTTGCCACCATAGGATTTGATACACCCCATGGTGGGACCAGCACAGGTATCTACAATCGAGCGGGGTCGTAAGACACAAGTGGTAAATGCGTGCGAGTAGGAGCTGATCGATAAAAAGGGATCACTGGGTTTGAACTCGTGATGATGGTTGAAATATCTAGTAGGTGCAGAGAATATGGACATGAGTGCGATAGTATGATTAGTTTATGTTGCCTTATCCCATGTTACCTTATTTCCTTTTTATTGTCCTGTGTCCAGCTTATTCAAGTCATGGTTCTCTTATCAGTTTACATGCTAAATAATCACTGGACTTACTAGACTTATGTCTGACCCATTTTTCTTTCGCTCTCTTTTCTTCCGTTCCCCCCTCTCAGGTACCCAGGGAGGGAATAGCTCAACTTAATTTGGACCGTTCATCTTTCCAAGCTTGAAAACTCTGTGATGTATAGCTTGGAACTTCTTATCTTTGGTTATGGTTTTGAACACACTACTACTTGGGGATTTATGCAGTTTTATTTGTTTTATGCTTTTTATGTTATAATCAAGACAGAGATTCCGATGTAATGATTTGGAAGTTGTTTTGAGACAGTTTGTTGTAATGTTTTTGTTATGAACCACAAATGAAATAAATTTAGTTTTTCCGCTGCTTATATATGTCTGTCTTGTAAATTATCAGTGTCTATTACCTATAATGCTCCACCAAAATTAAGGCATTCCCTTTGTGAGTGACCTTAACGGAGGTGGGGTGTTTCACAGAGTATACCACAAGCTCAGCAAAATCAACTTGCTCTCGGCGGAAGTGGAAAAACCACACAAGACTCTAGCTCCAATCAAAAACCAGCGTTGAAACTAAACCTACAAACTAAACTACTAGTTGCCCTTTAATTATGGGAACTTATGTTCTTCTCTAAACTTCGCTCCAATTTCGAGGATGAAATTGTCGTAAGGGGGAAGAATGTAACGATCCAAGATTTTGCAATTTAATTTGAATTTAATATTATTTTTAAATGAAATTTTGAAAGATTAAGTGATCTTTGAATCAAATTTTAAGGCGAAACTGATTTTCAAACTTATGGAGTTGCTTTAAACAACGACTCTAGGTGATTGGAAGTTGGGTCGTCAAGCGTGGTAATCAAAATTTTAAAATAACATTTTCCAATACATGTTCGATTTCTCTCGGTTATCGAAAAAACCGTTGTACAACTCAATACTTATGTATTCCAACATTTATCCGATCAACATTTCTAAACTAATCCGATTTTAAACTCGTTACAAACATCGATGGATCATTCATTTTTTTTCAAATAATTTGAAATTTAATTCAAAATTAAATTTATTGCTAAATAAACTCCATTTAAAATAAATTATCGAAATACTTTGAAATAGCTTCATTCTTTATGAAAGTTATTATTTATTTGTTCTTTATTTTTCTTAACTTAGAACACTTTAATTTACGGATATTCACTTTAAAAAGGTGACCGAAGTGAGACCAAGGCGTCCTCTAGGCAGGCAACAACTAACAAGGAAGGATGTCATAGAACTACTCCGACTCCAGGTATGACTGTTTGTTCCCAGGTGGGGCAAAGGCACTTGATTGGATTCTTACCCAGGAGCAGGGGACGATGGGATGAACCAACCAGAGTCGTAGATACCAAGTCCAGTATATTATAGCTGATGGGATAAATTTAACAAAACTTTTCAAAAATAGTTTTTTTAGTTGGTGTGATTTGTTGGACATAAATCCAATTTTTCAAAAAAAAATGATTCCTTAGAATTTTTTTCATTCCCGGTGGTGTTGAAATGTCGCTGTGTCTAGATATCTTTTCTGTCTCTCCAGGAAAATGAATATCCTTTAATCCATGTTCAACCAATTAGTTAAATAAATGGATAATTTCAGATGAAATAAATAGGAAAAAAGGTTGAAATTTGTTTAGGTATCCTTGAGATGTTGTATGGTTATAGCCTTTTGTTGAGACTAATGTGAACCTTTGGAGGATGGCTCAGAACTAGACATTGACCCATGACCTGCCGCGGTGAGGATAAGAATTATTCGGATCGCGTCAGTTCTTATTGGATAGCATGAAACAATCAATATTTATATTCCCCCTTAATTAGGTCTAGATTCAACCTATGTCCAAAGTTCGTCTAGTATTAAACCTAGAGTGGTCAACCAGTTAAAGAGATTTGGTACAATATGAGCTTAAGACATAACAATTGAAGTTGCATCCAAATTTCCATTCTCAAACTTCTCTCCATCCTCATCTAACCGAACCATGTTTATTTTCTTTTCGTATTTTTTATAGCCGTCACGTCTCTTCCTTTTTCGCACAAGTTTGTGCCTTTCCTCTTGTCTTACCGTAACTCCAAGATCTAAACCCAAATTCCTTCACTCCGACCATTACTTAGCCCAAAACACCTATTTCCACTATCTGATCATCCTTTTTCCATTTAGGTCTCATCCCTAAAGAGAAATTTAGTTGGATCGGTATAAGAAGAAGGTTCTTTCACTTTAGGGTGGAAAGAATTAGTCGTTGCAGTAGGAATTACGCCGATCTTTTGCTTCAAGATTTTTGAGCAAGATTGTTACCGTACTTCACTTGCCTTTACAATGTCTTATTAGGGTAGATTGTTGATGAAGGCAACCTTTGGTTTAGTGATGAAGATGGAGCTATCTTCCTAAGGAGGATCTTGTTAAGATTTTGGAGGCATCCGTGTAATAATTGACTTTAATGATCTTTCACTAACTGCCGATGGGCCTTTTGGCTAGCCCATCAAGGCTCAACAATGCCATAAGCCTGTGCCTCGAACATCCGAAGTAAAATAGCCTAAGTCGGGAAGTGGGCCGATCTATGAGGCCCATCATTGACGCCAGATGCGGTCCAGTTAAAGCCCGTTGTGATCAAACCAACTGAGTCAGGTTGCACCTAGTCACGAACCTAATGTCCGCCTGAAGAATAACTCTCTCCCAGCATTGCCTGTTCCAAGCCATCCGAATAGATCGGATTGATTGCCACCTATCACCAGCAATTCAAGGAGTGTCAATTCCATAGGAGGAGAACACTTATTCAAGCTTGACTATTATTTTGGATCATACAACGCGTGTCCAAGCCAGCTCAAGCATTGTACCATCTATAAATACCGCTTTTGGACTCAAAAGAAGGGACCTTTTGAAAGTTTGGGTACTCTAGCTTTCAAATCATACTTAATCTCTTGTTGTACTCTCGTTGTAACTATTCCGTCTGATAGTTTAAATAATATATAAGAGATTATAAAGTGGATGTAGGATCATTAATGCCGAACCACTACAAATTTGTGTGTGATTCTCTCTATTTTTAGTTTTGCAATTAATCATCTCCATTTACTCCCTACATAACCCTTTCTTTAGGTGTTGTGCCAATTTTTGGTGTCAACACCTTGGTGCTTTCACTGAGAATTGATATTACCAGCTTGAGATGGATTTTTGCTCTACTTTCGCATCACCAAGTCCAAGACGAAATCCTACCTTCTTTTTTATATATTGTTAAGTTATGGCTGGAAAGATAATCGCAATAACGGGAAACAACCACAATTTGGGACCTCTATGGACACGGCCGGTGGATCGGCTACGCCTGAAACTACTTCGAATCAACCTGCATTACCCCTCGAAGCAGATCCAACTCCGTCCTCAGCCTTAGCCATGCGAGATGAATTTATGACCATGTTAAATCAGCTCCGGGATACTACGGATGCCTTAAAAGTTCATGCTCGAGATAATGCTATGATGCGATAGGAAATGAATCGCATGTCGAGGCAATGGGAGGAGTCCAAGAATCAACAAGCTTGGGAGGTCGGGGGTCATCAATTCCCTCCTCCCTAGTTAGACCGTATTTCGGAGAGCTTATCATCATCTGGGGGAAGCAGAGAGCAACGTCAACTTCGGTGTATGTTAGAGAGAACACAGAATATTCACCAGTTTCATCTTGACGGACGTTTAGACCAGCTAAGGGTAGGAGATCAGACTCAGGCCGTTCAGGTCTAGATGGAAACCATTGGTCTCGTAGCCCCGCAAAGCCAAGAAGCCTCTCCTCCTGCTCATTAGAATGCTATCCAGGTAGATCGGTCCCCTTTTCATCCCCTTCGGAATCTAGTGATCGACAGAGATACCCGGGGAGTAAGAAGGAATGCTCGGACGAGAAGTCAGACGATGTTACATGCGGATAGGGCCAGAAGAGGTCGATCGGTTGAGGAAACCGATCAAGATACAGCCATTCCCCATGGTAAGGAAGATCATGAATGAGAGCAGAGGAAACAAGAATGAGGACTGGGGAGTCAACCGAAGCCATACGCCATTCACTGATGACATCCTACGAGCTGAATTCCCCAGAAGATTCAATATGCCCCAGATGAACCACTATAATGGGACCACCGATCCGCAACAACATTTGATGAGACACTCGTATCGTATGGAAGTGGCAGTAGCTCCTGACACCATCAATGTAAAGCCTTTCTAATTTTCTTTAGTGTAGTGGCACTCATGTTGTTCATGTGTCTGCTTGCAAGGTCGGTCCCAAGCTTTAAAAACCTAAGTGAAAAATTCTTGAATCAATTCCGTCTCCATTCCTCTAAATCGAAGCGTGTCATGGCTCTTTCAGAAGTCAATCAAGGAAGGGGAGATTCCCCGAGAAACTATCTCAATCGATTCAATCGGGTTGCCACTGAAATAAGCAACCCTAGTCATGAAACCGTCCTAATAGCCATGGTCGATTGCATTTATACACGGACAGAGTTCGGAAAATATTTAATCAGGAAGCAGCCCACAACGATTGAAACATTTTATGAAAAGGCCAACATCCAACTAAGGCAGGAGGATGCACAGTGAGAAGAGGAGGACGGGCCAAAAGATGTATCTGCCACACCAGTCCATAATAATGTTGCAGTCAAACAATCTTGGGATAATTCAGGAAAAGTAGAAGTGAACCACTACAACAAAAACACCATATTACAACTTTAATTTTACAATGGTGGTAAAATCACCGTTGTAATAAATGTTTTTTTACAACTTTTTTCCAGAAAAGTTGTAATAAACTTATTTTTAACAACTGTGTTATTGTGACCATTGTAATAAAAGCCTATCACTACTTTTATTTTTTGACTGTTGTAATATATGACTACACTACAACAAAAATACCATATTAATAATTAATAAAAAGTCAATAATTAATAAAAATATTAGTACTCAATAACTATTGTTTAATAATAATAATAAATAGTTTATTTGAAAATATGTAATAACTAATATTAATAATTACTTTTCGCTATATAATAATAAATAAATAATAATTTATGTATTATTATTAGAAATTAAAAATAAATAAATAGAAAATAATTTTTAGTAATGAATAATTAATTTTAGTAATCAATATATAAGAAGTAAGAATCACTAATTAAGAAGTAATAATTAAATAATTACTTTTTAATATTTTAATAAAAATTTCAAGCAATTTATATAATATTCTATTACATATATATTACAACGTGACTTATTATAATATAATGATCCAAATGTCGAAAGTTTTCAACGATCACTACAATAACTAATGTTACGTACATTATTAGAAAACAATAAATGTGGCACTACAATTATATTTTTTTACCAATTGTAATAGATGCTATTGCAATCTTTTTTTTAATTGTAATAAATGCGTATTTTTAACAACTATTTTTTCTATTAGAATTGATAAATTCATATTATGTTTAGTTCTTACTTTAAATCATTAAGTCTTACTTATTTTTTTATTTCTTTAAAATTTAGTGAAACTTAAATTGTGACCCCATGGAAAACTGGCGTGGTATTTCAAAACGATGAAAATGAAGGCGGTAAGTTGAAAATTTGGCTCCAAGTAATTCGCATTTCGTATTTCCAGTGCCTTCTATGGGGCCGACCTACCCTATTCTCTTCCGTATGTTTGAGTCGATTCCCATTTCCTCCTTCCTCAATAAAACTTGCGCCTATAAAGAAAAATGAGATCTGGATTTACATTTCTTTATCTTTTCTTCCCATCATTTATTTTCGCCTTCAAATCCACTCTCCTTCCTCTTGTATCTCTGATCCTCTACTTCCCTCACCTGTTTTCCTCGTGAAAAGAGGAGATGATGCGCTTGCCGTTGAGGATTTGAAGATGAATCCTTTATCGCATCTAAGTCTAGCTCCAAATCGATGCAGAAACGTTTTGGCTACTTGCTTGAGGATTTGAAGGTGAGTCCTTTTATCGCATCTGTATTATAGTGGTGAACAAGCTGCTTTTACTACTGCTTCTTTACAAAATTGCATTACGTTGGGTGTGTTTGTGTAAAAGCTTGTGACTTTTCAGAATAACATTTGTAACGACCCGGATTTCGCCCGACCTGACCGATCGAAAGATCGACTAAGACCGTTCAAAACCCGAATATGTTAACTTTGGGAATACAACACATCAGAACAAATAACAATAGACTTTTATGAACATTATAATAATGTTACATCAGAGTACAGAATATCAGAGTACATTGATAAATAATACAGCGGAATATTTAATTACAACATAATTAATACAATGTTGCGGAATAAGTAAATTAATCACAGCGGAAGATTATCGATGCTCCGGACACAGCTTTAAGCTTTGATCCAGAATCCTGCTCAATATCTACAAAATAAGCTACTCGACTGCCCGTGTGGAAAAGAGGGCACCCGAGTTTGCAAAGTGAAACAAACTACGGGTCAGTCATGGGACTGGTGTGAGAAATCTTTAATTTAACTTAACTAATAAGTAGGCTAATCACAGGACCACGCCGCTAAAGCGGAACGGGTTTACTCCATTGGATTGCTAGTGCATAAATAAAGTAAATTGTTAAAAACAACGCAATGCTTTTTAGAAAAGTGAAACCATTATAACACTCAGGTCCCATCACACAATGCAACGCAAGCCGGAGGATAAAGTTTTACCTTATAATGGTCAAAAATGCTTGATACCATAATAATGGATTTGATATTATTATTAGTGTATATATGTTTTAAAAACATTTCTATCATAATGTATTAATCATAGACGGCATAACTACCATATACTATGTCGCCGTACTAGTTCTACAATCAAAACCGCATGATGTCGTATTGGAAATTGGGTTTCCATCAAGAGTCAAGGCTAGGAACGATCTCCTGATTGATTCGAGACACTCTAGCAATGTCTTAGGATTCGGACGCTGGCGAACCCTTGGATCCTGCAGGGCCGGTCCCCTAATAGTGCAACGGGTTGGAGTAGTTATGCCTGAACACACGCTTCCCGATCCTATTGGACCTTTAAATTGGCCATTGCGGCCAATAAAATCCGAGGTGCCTCAAAATCCATCAACCACATAAGTAAAATGCTGGGCCGTGTTAAACCCAAACACCACTGCTAGCTAGAAAGAAACGTGTGCACTCCCTGCATTCCCTTGCTCCGTTTTTAACTCATACCGGGGTGTGAGGCTCGCGAGGCAACAAAATACACAAAGTTATGCCTAAATAGACTCTGCTTTGATCATCATCCACAAGGCTCTGCTTTTCAACAAAAGCCTTGATCAATTGCATCTTGGCATGCCACATTGACAGTCCACACCATGCGATCGATAACTACTAATATATAACCTCTGAGCTCATGCGTCTCAGAGAAGGGTGTTAAGCGAGAGAATAAATTCTCCGCCACCAACAAATATATATTAAATAGAAACCAATTTACATTAAATGAAATCCGATGTCAGACACACATACATTTACAAGTCCGTTCTGGGTCTGAACGAAACCGGAGGCACCTTATACCTCGCATATCTGAACGGTCAACAATACGTCCGGACAACTACCACTGGAACCTTTTCAAGGTAGCAACTCCAATCAAAGGCATCAGTAGTCCTCATCCATTCGATGTGAAGATCGTCGGTCTTCAACCACCGTCTTCATCTTCAACTTTTAATCGTTGTAGTAATTATTCAAAATGGGTTAAACCTGGTCATTCCGAATAACTCACGTATTTTTATAATTAAAAATCAAGTGTTATAAGGATACATCCAGCGCCTTTTTCCAATTCAGAATATTCTTTAAATAAAATATTCAAATTATTAGGGAAAGGTTCCCATTAATTTTATCAAAGATAAAATCTTTTAAATTTATTCTTAAATCTTATTTTCAAAGATTTTTTTGAAATTCCAATTCAGTTTTAATATCAAAAATCACTACTTTACAATTATTACAATTTAAGAAATAAATCTTATTTATTAACTGGGTTAAAGAATCAATGTCATTTAAAAACATTGTTCACGATAAACCCAAAATCATTTTCCAATAAATAAATATAAATTGAAATACCAATAATCTTAGTCGAAAGATTTATTCTTTATTTAGAAGAAATCCTTTGTTTAAAAATATATTCTTTATATAAAAGATATTCTGAATCGGAAAGCGACTCAATCATTTACCATATAACTTTGGTTATATGGATTTCATACATCGTATGTAAATAAAACAATAATAATTAATCATCAAACTACTCATTCAACATCCAAAGTGAAGTTCTCAAATGTGTGAGCATTAAATGAAATAATAAAGCTCATCGCAGCCTGTCAATATATCGATTGACATGTGAATAAATATTAGGAGTAGTGTATATCAATTATCATCCCAATACCCGTGTGGGGTTTTCAGCCAACAATAGTACATATAAATAAATAATTGGTTAATTAATTTAACCAATTTTAATACTATCAACATGTTGATGATGATAGACAAAACATGTTATTTTATTCGTCCTAATGTGGAAAATAAAATATATATTTGACTCGCATAATTTCTTTTACATCTAATAGAATGTAATTTACTTATATGACATTATTGTGGATGACAAATAAAAGATCATTTTCATTATTCTTTATTTGTATGTGATTATTCTTAATTTGAACACATAAAAGGAATAATCCCAACTGTATATGCATTCAATGTATAACCCAACTGCTAAAAAAATGTTTATTTAAATTGCATACAAATTCTAATGTATGTAATAACATATAATGATGTCACCTTACCACACTTGTACATTCTAATGTATATTTTGACCAATAATATGATTCTTATAATTGAATATAAGTTCCAATGCAAGTTTGCAAATAAAAATGATTTTTATATTTGCATATAAATTCTATTTCAACAAAATGTATAAGAAGAGTAATACATTCATTTGTCGACAATTCTATTTTATCAAAATGCTATTTGTGTTTAATTCTTATTTGACAAAAATGTCCTTTTTAGGTTTCAACCAATATAATTTGACAAAATGAATGTTTGATTCAACTAATATAAATTGACAAAATGATTATTTTGTTTTCAACCTTTTTAAAATGACAAAAATAAATAAATTTTGTCTCATTCTATTTAAATGATAAAAATGTATCTTTTTGTATTGCAACAAAAGGACAAATAAACCTTCTCTATCTTTTTACTTTTTTTTTATTGAAGCCAAGATGACACTAAAAATATACCTTCTTAATTCTAATCTTTTTATTTTAATCTATGATGAAAATAAAATAATTTTATTTATTTTAACAAAATTACAACTACGATGAATTCATTCTATCGTAATCCTTTTATTTACTCTGGTTTAAAAGTAAAAATGATATTTTTAATCATGTTCTTTTATTTATATCTAAATTGTAATAAAAGTGTAATTCTTAAACTATGCTTTTTATTTGCATCTAACATGCAAATAAAAATGTAATATTTTAATTTATGAATTATTTGCATCAAAGAATGCAAATGAAAATACAACTTCTATCTTCATGTTTTATTTGCAACAAAGAATGCAAATAAAAATGCAACTTTCTAATTCAAGGTTTTATTTGCAACAAGGAATGCAAATAAAAATTCAACCTTTAATTCAGTATTTTATCTGCATCAAGGAATGTAAATAAATATACAACTTTTAATTTCATAGTTTATTTGCATCAAAGAATGCAAATAAAAATTCAACTTTTAAATACGATGTTTATTTGCATCGAAGAATATATGCAAATAGAAATTTCACTTTTAAACACTATGTTTATTTGCATTATGCAATGCAAATAAAATACTTTTTATTGAAATGTTTTATTTGCATCAAAGAATGCAACTAAAATATAACTTTTTATTTCAATGTTTATTTGCATCAAAGAATGCAATTAAAAATATAATCCTTTTACTATGATGTTTATTTGCATTCTAAATATGAAAATAAAATATAACCTTTAAACTACGTTGTTTATTTGCATCTAAATATGCAAATAAAATATAACCTTTTAAGTATGTTGTTTATTTGCATTCAAGAATGCAGATAGAAATTCGACCTTTAAATACGGTGTTTATTTGCATCAAACAATGCAAATAAAAATATAATCTTTTAACTATGATGTTTATTTGCATCTAAATATGCAAATAAATTTTTTTATGCTTTGTTTGCAACTAAATTTATAAACAAAAATGTAACTCTTTTAAATCATTTTTTCCTATCTAAAATATAAACTAAAATGTCATATTCATTTTAGTCTTTTTGTTTGCATTTATAACTGCAAAATTGAAATTTTAACTCTAATGCTTGTTTGCATCTAAAATTTCAAATAAAATATAGTTTTACTTCTAATGTTTTGTTTGCATCTAAAATAGCAAACAAAAATATAGCTTTCCTTATTTCAATGCATATTTGCATTAAAGAATGCAAATAAAAGAATATTTTATATTTCAATATATATTTGCATAAAAGAATGCAAATAAAAGAGAATTTTTCTATTTCTATGTATATTTGCATAAAAGAATGCA
Organism: Allium sativum; assembly: GCA_030737875.1. Lineage (NCBI taxonomy): Eukaryota > Viridiplantae > Streptophyta > Magnoliopsida > Asparagales > Amaryllidaceae > Allium > Allium sativum. Next base: position 461,211,272 of record CM060921.1, read on the forward strand.
AACAAAAGTACATTTTATATTTCTATGTATATTTGCATAAAAGAATGCAAATAAAAGAATCATCTTCATTTATTTAAATTCTTTTTATTGTAAACAACATTACATAAAAATGTAATCTTTTACTTTTATTCAATTACACGAAAAATGTAATTTTTACTTTTAAATCTAATTACATTAAAAATGTAACTTTCATTTCTTTAATCTTATTCACATTAAAAATGTTTTCTTACTTTTATAACAAACATGACGGTGAAAATATTCATTCCATTATTAACACATGACGGTGCAAAATGTTCATTTCTAAATTATCACATAACGGTGTGAAAATAATGTCAATTTCTAAATTAACACATAACGATGTAAAAATTGTTCATTACATTTATAACAAATGGCGGTGCAAAATAATGTCATCTTCATTTTAACAAGTGACGGTGCAAAATAATGTCCCTTTCATTTTAACAAGTGACGGTGCAAAATAATGTCAATTTCATTTTAACAAGTGATTGTGCAAAATATTGTCAATTTCATTTTAACAAGTGACGGTGCAAAATAATGTCAATTTCATTTTAATAAGTGACGGTGCAAAATAATGTCCCTTTCATTTTAACAAGTGACGGTGCAAAATAATGTCAATTTCATTTTAACAAGTGACGGTGCAAAATAATGTCCCTTTCATTTTAACAAGTGACGGTGCAAAATAACGTCCCTTTCATTTTAACAAAATCCATGAATATTTTCATTCTTAACAAAATGATAGTGAAAATCATTCTTCTCTTTTTTAACAAAAATGATATCTTTTTACATTTTCAAAACAAAGACAAAATGATATCTTTTTACATTAACAAAACAAATGACAAAAAGGGTGTTTTTTTTCTTTTATAAACAAAAGTAAATACTTTTATTTATAAACAAAAGTGAACTATATTTATTTACCCACAAAAGTGACTTCTTTTCATTCATAAACACAAGTGATTTATTTTTATTTAAAACCAACAAAATGAAAGCTTTTATTTTAAAAACAAACAAAGTTACAATCTTTTAATGTTTACAAACACAACGAATATTTTTCATACATGGATTCAGAATAGAATTCAGATCTACAACTTAGATTAAATTAAAAGGGGGAATTCTGGTTTTACAAAACCAGATCTATCACACACGAATAGTACAAACAGTTACCATCAACAACCAATATAATTTTAAGGACAACAATCGCAGATTCAATTAAACAAATACGTACATATGAGATTTAAACAACAAGGAATAAAATATAATTTTAAAAATAGAAGTCTCACATCATTATTGAGTTCTGCGTTGTTCAGATCCAAAATTTATCAAAAAATCAACTTGCTCAGAATCAGGTCTAGTCGGTTTCATCGCGATGATCTCGGTCTCACGATCGCGGTGCACCTAAAATCGTTCGAATTCGAGTCCGTACGAGCAAGATATGGTTTAATTAAGATTGGACAATATTCGAATTAATTAAATTGATTGGTCAAAGTTTAAAAAGTCAACCTTCCTCATCTTCCTCAAATCAACGTTCCAAGCCATTCATTGAACCCATAGAGTTCAAAATTAGGTTTCCACTTTTCTCGAAATTGGTGAAACTAGAAGTCGATCGGAAGATGGCAAATCGAAGAGGGAGGGAAGGGCTTTGTGCGCCGGAAAGATGGTGGCCGCGGTGGGCCATGGAGGGTTAATTCTTTGTGGATTGGGAGAATTTGAGGAAGGAATAATCGGCCATTCTAGGCCATGGAAATTGCAAGTGGCGGCTGGTCATATTAGATTAGGGTTGGGGTTCTAATATTTATATTATTTTAATCACTAATTAACCCGATTAAGGCCCGTTTGGCCCGAACTTAGAATTAGGCATGCTTATTTTCTAACTATAGGTTTTGACGTCTTCTGAACGCAATGGCGCTAGTGACGAAGCCCAAATCCGAAGTCTACAGCATGTTTACTTTATTTTTAAAATATAAATCATTTATTTTTAATTCAACCGTACGTAAAAGTTCACCGAGGTCACAAATTAACTCCGAAAAATCCCAAAAAAAATTTAGCTATATTTTGACGATACGTTCCTAAAAAAATTAATTTCGTCAAATTCTGAGACCATTTGAAAAATGGCTATTTTCCAGTCAATCAGATTTGACTAAAATTGACAAAACACATTTTCTTTTTCCACGCTCACATATTAATTCTAAAAATTATGAAAATTGAAACCTAGTAATAATTTGACATTCCGGTTCCAAAAAAAGTGGTTTCGTCGAAAACGGAGGTCGTTTTGAAAAAATGGCTATTTTTAATATTAAAAATATATATAAATTCTACAGCGACTATTCAGAATTTTAAACTGGGCATAACTTTTGATTCCCATTATGAAATTTCGATTTTTCGGATTCGTTGGAAAGATATATTTAAATAGATTCTAATATTTTTGGTTTCACTAAAATCCGTTAAATTTTGAATCCGGTACATTCGGTCAAAGTTGAAGTTTGATCTTTTAAACTACCGTGCTATTTCTAACTCCTTTTATAATTAAAATTAAAATTTTCGTTCTAACTTCGATTTAAATATATTTTTAATCGTTATTATTTAAAATAAATTATTTTAACTATTAAAATTTCATTAAAATTTCTAAAATAAAATTTTTAAATTGGTTCAGAATTTGCGGGTTGTTACAATCTCCCCCACTTAAAATCTTTTCGTCCTCGAAAAGGAACGATGCTAAAACTCGTTTAATTAACCAACTCAACTTTTAATTTTAATCAATTTTCAGTTCAGTTCAATATTAGTTAAATTTATCATTCTTTTAGATATTGATTGAATTAATTAAACTAATTATCAAACATCACAACCAACAATCAATTAGGTGATTAACTTTTCAAATATATATAATTTTTTATATAGTCAAAAATCATATTTTTAGTGCAAATCACAGCGATAGACCCTATCCAGTTTTGGTTCTCAACCAGTCAATGGAAATATATAGATATACCACTTTCAAAACTCGAACATAAATTCTGATGATGTTTCGAATCACCATCAGAACATCTTCGGGCGACTAAAGTGTGATTCTATATCTATCTAGTATATTTGAGGTTTCAAATACACGCTAGCTAGGCGTATATAAGAAATCTTTATATACTCGATTGTCCAAAATAAAATAAAATAATATATTCAAATACGTATAAAATGATTTTAAATTTTCAAAACTAAATTTGTTTTCATTTTTATTTTAAAAATTAATACTCTTTACACTCGTTTTAGGATACTACTGATGCCATCTCTAACGAGTTACTCTTATTGGATATTACTAATCCAATCTCTAATGAGTCTTTTGTTCATTTCTAACGAGTTGTACCCCAAAAATTTGAGCTAACCAAAGCTCCAAGACCAACTGTAACGACCCGGATTTCGCCCGACCCACCGATCGAAAGACCGACCAAGGCGGTTCAAAACCCGAATATGTTAACTTTGGGAATACAACACATCATAACAAATAACAACAGACTTTTATAAACATTATAATAATGTTACATCAGAGTACAATATATCAGAGTACATTAATAAATAATATAGCGGAATATTTAATTACAACATAATTAATACAATGTAGCAGAATAATTAAATTAATCACAGTGGAAGACTATCGAAGCTCTGGACACAGCTTTAAGCTTCGATCCAGAATCCTGCTCTATATCTGCAAAATAAGCTACTCGACTGCCCGTGTGGAAAAGAGGGCACCCGAGTTTGCAAAGTGAAACAAACTATGGGTCAGTCATGGGACTGGTGCGAGAAATCTTTTATTTAACTTAAATAACAAGGAGGTTAATCACAGGACCACGCCGCTAAAGCGGAACGTGTTTACTCCATTGGATTGCAGTGCATGAATAAAGTAAATCGTTAAAAACAACGCAATGCTTTTTAGAAAAATGAAACCATTATAAGACTCAGGTCCCATCACACAATGCAACGCAAGCCGGAGGATAGAGTTTTACATTATAATGGTCAAAAATGCTTGATACGATAAAAACAGGTTTGATATTATTATTAGTGTATATATGCTTTAAAAAACATTTCAATCATAATGTATTAATCATAGACGGCATAGCTACCATATACTATGTCGTCGTACTAGTTCTACAATCAAAACCGCATGATGTCGTATTGGAAATTGGGTTTCCATCAAGAGTCAAGGCTAGTAACGATCTTCTGACCGATTCGAGACACTCTAACAATGTCTCGGGATTCGGACGTTGGCGAACCCTTGGATCCTGCAGGGCCGGTCCCCTAATAGTGCAATGGGTTGGATTAGTTATGCCTGAACACACGCTTCCCGATCCTATTGGACCTATAAATTGGCCATTGCGGCCAATAAAATCCGAGGCGCCTCAAAATCCATCAACCACATAAGTAAAATGCTGGGCCATGTTAACCCCAAACACCACATCTAGCTAGAAAGAAACGTGTGCATTCGCTACGTTCCCTTGCTCCGTTTTTGACTCATACCGGGGTGTGAGGCTCGCGAGGCAACGAAATACAAAAAGCTATGCCTAAATAGGCTATGCTTTGATCATCATCCACAAGGCTTTGCTTTTCAACAAAAGCCTTGATCAGTTGCATTTTAGCATGCCACATTAACAGTCCACACCATGCGATCGATAACTACTAATATATAACCTTTGAGCTCATGCGTCTCGAGAAGGGTGTTAAGCAAGAGAATAAATTCTCCGCCACCAACATATATATATTAAATAGAAACCAATTTACATGGAATGAAATCCAATGTCAGACACACATCCATTTACAAGTCCGTTCTGGATCTGAACGAAACTAGAGGCACCTTATACTTCGCATATCCGAACGGTCAACAATACGTCCGGACAACTACCACTGGAACCTTTTCAAGGTAGCAACTCCAATCAAAGGCATTATTAGTCCTCATCCATTCGATGTGAATATCGTCTATCTTCAACCACCGTCTTCATCTTCGACTTTTAATCGTCGTAGTAATTATTCAGAATGGGTTAAACCCGATCATTCCGAATAACTCGCGTATTTTTATAATTAAAAATCAAGTGTTATAAGGATACATCCAACGCCTCTTTCCAATTCAGAATATTCTTTAAATAAAATATTCAAATTATTAGGGAAAGGTTCCCATTAATTTTATCAAAGGTAAAATCTTTTAAATTTATTCTTAAATCTTATTTTCAAAGATTTGTTAAAATTCCAGTTCAGTTTTGATATCAAAAATCACTACTTTACAATTTTTCACATTTAAGAAATAAATCTTATTTCTTAACTGGGTTGAAGAATCAATGTCATTTAAAAACATTGTTCACGATAAACCCAAAATCATTTTCCAATAAATAAATATAAATTGAAATACCAATAATCTTAGTCGAAAGATTTATTCTTTATTTAAAAGATATCCTTTATTTAAAAAATATTCTTTATATAAAAGATATTCTGAATCGGAAAGCCACTCAATCATTTACCATATAACTTTGGTTATATGGATTTCATACATCGTATGTAAATAACAACAATTATAATTAATCATCAAACCATTCATTCAACATCCAAAGTGAATTTCTCAACTGTGTGAGCATTAAATGAAATAATAACGCTCACCGCAGCCTGTCAATCTATCGATTGACATGTGAATAAATATTGGGACTAGTGTATATCAGTTATCATCCCAATACCCGTGTGGGGTTTTTAGCCAACAACAGTACATATAAATAAATAATTGATTAATTAATTTAACCAATTTTAATACTATCAACATGTTGATAATGATAGACAAAACATGATATTTTATTCCTAATGTTGAAAATAAAATATATATTTGACTCGCATAATTTCTTTTACATCTAATAGAATGTAATTTACTTATATGACATTATTGCGGATGACAAATAAAAGATCATTTTCATTATACTTTCATTATACTTTATTTGTATGTAATTATTCTTAATTTGAACACATAAAAGGAATAATCCCAATTGTATATGTATTCAATGTATAACCCAACCGCTAAAAAAATGTTTATTTAAATTGCATACAAATTCTAATGTATGCAATAACATATAATGATGTCACCTTACCACACTTATAAATTATAGTGTATATTTTGACCAATAATATGATTCTTATAATTGAATATAAGTTCCAATGCAAGTTGGCAAATAAAAATGATTTTTATATTTGCATATAAATTCTATTTCAACAAAATGTATAAGAAGAGTAATACATTCATTTGTTGACAATTCTATTTTATCAAAATGCTATTTGTGTTCAATTATTATTTACAAAAATGTCCTTTTTGGGTTTCAACCAATATAATTTGACAAAATGAATGTTTGATTCAACTAATATAAATTGATAAAACTGATTATTTTGTTTTCAACCTTTATAAAATGACAAAATTAAATAAATTTTGTCTCATTCTATTTAAATGATAAAAATGTATCTTTTTGTATTGCAACAATAGGACAAATAAACCTTCTCTATCTTTTTACTTTTTTTATTGAAACCAAGTTGACACTAAAAATATATCTTCTTAATTCTAATCTTTTTATTTTAATCTATGATGAAAATAAAATAATTTTATTTATTTTAACAAAATTACAACTACGATGAATTCATTCTATCGTAATCCTTTTATTTACTCTGGTTTAAAAGTAAAAATGATATTTTTAATCCTGTTCTTTTATTTATATCTAAATTGTAATAAAAGTGTAACTTCCTAAACTATGCGTTTTATTTGCATCTAACATGCAAATAAAAATGTAATATTTTAATTTATGATTTATTTGCATTAAAGAATGCAAATGAAAATACAACTTCTATCTTCATGTTTTATTTGCATCAAAGAATGCAAAAAAAAATGCAACTTTGTAATTCAAGGTTTTATTTGCAATAAGGAATGCAAATAAAAATTCAACCTTTAATTCAGCATTTTATCTGCATCAAGGAATGCAAATAAATATGAAACTTTTAATTTCATAGTTTATTTGCATCAAAGAATGCAAATAAAAATTCAACTTTTAAATACGATGTTTATTTGCATCAAAGAATGCAAATAGAAATTTAACTTTTAAACACTATGTTTATTTGCATTAAGGAATGCAAATAAAATAAGACTTTTTATTGCAATGTTTTATTTGCATCAAAGATTGCAACTAAAATATAACTTTTTATTTCAATGTTTATTTGCATCAAAGAATGCAATTAAAAATATAATCCTTTTACTATGATTTTTATTTGCATTCTAAATATGCAAATAAAATATAACCTTTAAACTACATTGTTTATTTGCATCTAAATATGCAAATAAAATATAACCTTTTAACAATGTTTTTTATTTGCATTCAAGAATGCAGATAGCAATTTGACCTTTAAATACGGTGTTTATTTGCATCAAAGAATGCAAATAAAAATATAATCTTTTAACTACGATGTTTATTTGCATCTAAATATGCAAATAAAAATATATTTTTTATGCTTTGTTTGCAACTAAATTTACAAACAAAAATGTAACTCTTTTAAACAATTTTTTCCTATCTAAAATATAAACTAAAAATGTCATATTCAATCTAGTGTTTTTGTTTGCATTTATAATTGCAAAAATGATATTTTAACTCTAATGTTTGTTTGCATCTAAAACTTCAAATAAAATATAGTTTTACTTCTAATGTTTTGTTTGCATCTAAAATAGCAAACAAAAATATAGCTTTCCTTATTTCAATGCATATTTGCGTTAGAGAATGCAAATAAAAGAATATTTTATATTTCAATATATATTTGCATAAAAGAATGCAAATAAAAGAGCAATTTTCTATTTCTATGTATATTTGCATAAAAGAATGCAAATAAAAGTACATTTTATATTTCTATGTATATTTGCATAAAAGAATGCAAATAAAAGAACCATCTTTATTTATTTAAATTCTTTTTATTGTAAACAACATTACATAAAAATGTAATCTTTTACTTTTATTCGATTACATGAAAAATGTAATTTTTACTTTTAAATCTAATTACATTAAAATTGTAACTTTCATTTCTTTAATCTTATTCACATTATAAATGTTTTCTTACTTTTACAACAAACATGACGGTGAAAATATTCATTCCATTATTAACACATGACGGTGCAAAATGTTCATTTCTAAATTATCACATAACGGTGTGAAAATAATGTCAATTTCTAAATTAACACATAACGGTGTAAAAATTGTGTGACAACTGGGAATTTCGCTCGATCCGAATCGATTGCTAAACCGACCAAGACTATTCGAAACCCCTGATTGTTTTGATAACACGACAAATTGGAACGCAAACAGAAGAACTTTTCATTGCTTATTACAACAATTCCATAAGAATACAAGAATATAAAGAGTATGAATAAATGTTACACAATAGAAAAATATCAGAGATTACAATACATTACATAGCAGCGGAAAAATAATACAAAACACAACTGATAGTAATACATGGATACAGAGCTTTCGGAGTATCGTTCCGGCTATAAACCAGGTTCCTACGAATATAAATCTGCAAAACCAAAACTACTAGCTGCCCGTGCAGAAAATAGGGGCACCCAGAGTTTAGGTTAAAACAATAAACTCCAGGTCAGTCATGTAACTGGTGTGAGAACTAAAACAGTTATTTAAAGCTTTACTTTAAATCGGATATATCAAGGGACCACGCCGTATAACACGAAACGGGTTTCCTCCCAAGAATACCAGTGCATATAACAAAACAGCGCAATGCTTTTTGGAAAAATGAAGCTATTATAAGACCCAGGTCCCATCACACAATGCAACACAAGCCAGAGGATAGGGTTTTCCCTTATAATAGCCAAACATGCTTGGTACGTTAAAAACAAATCATTTGATACTATTATAAGTGTATAGTGTCAAAACAATTTCAATCATAAATATCAATCATAGACGGCATGGGTACCATATATCATATCGCCATACTAGGCTCTACAATCAAAACCGCAAATGTCACAAATTGGAAATTGGATTTCCGCCTGTGAACCGAGGCCAGGGATCGTCCTCTACCGATTAAAGACAATCCAGCCAACCATGTCTCAGGCAAGCGCGTAGGCAAGTCTTGGAGCAACAGGGCCGGTCCACTCGATGTGGATTAAACTTAAACCCTGGACACTACGTCTCCCCACCCTATGGGGCGTAAATGAGCCAAATGACTCTATCGGCTCCACATAGTCACCGATATATCCGAGGTGCATCGCAACAGCAACAACCACACAGGTGAAAATAATATAAATGTCAGGGCTGGTAGGTCACTGACACCAACCTAGCTAGAAAGAAACGCATGCCCTCCCTGCCGTCCTCTCCCGTTTCTGGTTCACAACCGGGGTGTGAGGTTCGCGAATCAACGCTACACAAAGTTATGCCACATAGGTCGTGCTTTGATCATCAACCACAAGACTTTTCTTTTCAAGAAAAGCCTTGATCATTTTCCACTTAGGCATGCCACATAGGCAATTCACTCCATGCGATTGATATCCATCAATATATAACCTCTGAGCTCGTACGTCTCAGAGAAGGGCAAGAGAATAAATTCTCCGCCGCCAAACAGATATATATTTAATAGAAATCAATCACACAGAATAAAATCCAATGTCAGACACACAGTCCATTTACAAGTTCGTTCTGGGTCTGAACAAAACCGGAGGCACCTTGTACCTCGCATATCCATTGATCTCCAAGTACGTCTGGACGATCACCGACTGATTCCCTCCTCTTGGGTGTACAGCCTAATCAAGATCATCAGTAATCACCCAAACGATGTGAAGACCTCCGGTCTTCCACCACCGTCTTCATCCTTGACACCACGTCAAATCAGTTATTCAGAATGGGATAAACCAGGTCTTTCTGAATAACTCGCATATATAATAAACAAGTGTTACACAAACACAAAATACGCCTCATTCCAATTCAGACTATTCTTTTATTCAAATATTCTTATACTTTGGGAAAGGTTCCCATTAATTTTATCAAAGATAAATTCTTTAAATTTATTCTTTAATCTTCTTTTGAATATAAATTCAAATTAGTCGGGATTAGCGAGCCACACCGAAGTAATCATTTATTTTATTTCCTAATCCCAACCTATTCATCCCATGAAGTAAAACTGATAATACTTCATATCTAACACCATGGTGTTATCAGTAAATTCAATTACCCTCTCACGTTCAAATCTAATTAAAGATTTAACTATCGCCTGGAGCAAAACTGGTGATACTCGATTCTCGATCATTTCAATCTAATTAAAGATTCATTAAAACTCCACTTGGTTTTAATCTTCGCAATAATCACTATCAATGATTATTTAACTTGGGAAATCATATCCTATCTTTAACTGGGTTAAAGCACCAATGTCATTTAAAACACGGTTCGCTATAAACCCAAAATCACATTCCATTAATTATCGGGTTAAAGAACAAGTGTTATTTAAAACACCGTTCATGATAAACCGAAAAATCAATTCAAATTCAATTCCTCTTAAATACCATTTAATTGGTACACTTCATTAAATATAAATAAAAAGATTTAATTTTTTCTCAACTGGGTTTAAGAACAGTGTTAATGAAGACTCTATTCACGACAAACCCAAATCCCATTGGATATTAAATACAAGGCTCTGAATAGAAAATATATCCGCTTATATTCAATATCGAATTCTACAACCAACAAATATCGTATTAGAAATAACGATATAAATATATCTTTCAAATTTCCATAACAATATCTGTATAATCACGAAATCCAACATCGAAATATTCCAAAGACAATTTTGATTCCTATTCATTCCAATTCAATTATTGGAAATTCTGGTTACTTTTAAAACCATTTCAAATCCAATATATTTATTTTAAAAATAAATGGGTTTATAATTCTAGTTCAGAACTAGTTCATCCCGATAAAAAACTATTTTTATCTTTTCAAATATGGAGATTTTCATCCCAATTCTTCACAAATCATTTCTTATGATTTTACACAAATTATTACTATTTTTAATAATTTTATCAAGGCCCGTACAGTCGAATTCCATCAACGGCCGTCGAACTGCACTTACAGCGACCTTTTCCAAATTTGATTTGGACATAATTCCAAATCCAACCATTAGATTTCAAATCTCTAGTATTCGTTAGAAAGCACTTTTTGATATGAACCCAATGGTTTCGGTTTTAGGAGAATCCGACGGTCGAATCTCTCGTAATATCCATTCGAAGTTAATGGTCGAAATTTGTGAACTGCCGCGGCGCGGCGCGTTCTATTCAGGCCATTATATAATATATAATATATATATTATATATTTCGTCGATTTCCTTTCAAAACGTATTTTATAAATTGTTTTAAATTCGTTTTCAAAACGATTTCAACTTCATATTCAATTTCGAATCAAAATTGAATATTCCATATCATCGATATACAAATGATAATATTTTCAAAATATTATATTTTGAAATCACTTCCCTTTCTATAATCATTATAAAAACGAATATAATCGATATAAATATCGTTCGCGTCAAAATGGCACATATTTAATAAACACGGCTTTATATATTTTAGTAACTTCGTTATTCTATTCAACACATGAATATATATTTTATTCAACACATGAATATTCTTTCTATTCAACACATGAATATTTATTCTATTCAACGCATGAATTTATATTTTATTCAACACATGAATATTTTTATTTTATTCAACACATGAATATTTATCCTATTCAACACATGAATTTTCTATTCTATTCAACACATTAATTTATTTTCCAAATTGGGAATGATGCCCAATCTATTACCATATAATGTTAATTATATGGATTTTCTACAACATATGTATATAATAGCAATGATAAATCGTCAACCATCATCCAGAGTGCACCACACAACTGCATAAGCATTAAATATAAATAATTAACGCTTACACAGTCTGCCAACCCATCGATTGACATACCACTAAACAATCGGGATTAGTGTACGTCAAATCTCATCCCAATACCCGTGTGGGGTTTCAAATCAACAAACACAGATTTTTATTTGTGCAGTTGGGCGATGTGTAAAATTTATCGTCCCAATCAATATCAGTCAAATCAGTGTATATAAACAATTCGTTCGATTTGCTTATTACTATTTATTTTATATACACGTTAAAAATTATATTTTTAACTATAAAATATTTTCCACTGTAAAATATTTTATTCCATTCCACATCACACAATAAAATTTCACAACACAGCAATCAAACAAACAAGTCATCCATGGTCTGTGGACGATGGGCGTTGGGTGCTACTAAGCACCGTCGGCATCCTAGTATATATTTCAACAAGAAATTAAAATAAAAGTGCGGAGTTCTCACCGAGGGTTCCACTCCTCCATTCTCTATTTCTTAACGGTCTGTTTCATCGTAGTCTGTTTCAAACGATTTTTATATTAAACATCACATTTTTATTTCAACACTAAACGGATAAAAATCACATTTTTATGCTATTCAGTTATAAACAAAAATCACATTTCTAAAGTTGCTACACATATAAAAATCATACTTTTATTAAATGCTAGTCGTATAAAAATCACATCTTTCTATTTTCAAAAATCAAATCTTTTTACAATTCAAAATCAAATTTTTTATCCTACTTTATAAAATTGCATCTTTATTTCTATTCTATAAAAATTTAATCTTTATTTCTATTCTATAAAAATTTCATCTTTATTTATATTTTAAACAAAGTATATTTTCTATTCTAAACAATGTGTATTTTTATTTTTATTTATCTTTTCAAAACATAGCATATTTACCTTTAAAAAAATCCTTGCTTTTGTATTTTAAAAATCCTTTGCTTTTGTATTTTAAAAATCCTTTGCTTTTGTATTTTAAAATCCTTGGTTTTGTATTTTAAAACTTTGTATATTTATTTTCAAAACAAAATTCAAAACAAAGTTACAGATATGATTACATTTAGAAGAAGAATTACCCTTAATCACATTTTTACCCCCTTCTTCCTTCTGGCCAAATCGCCATTCAAAAGAAACTCATCATCACAAGAAGAAGTCCACGCCGTTGCCTCCTACTGTCGACCTGAAACGGATCTGACAAGCCCACCTCATCGGCCTTCAAGCAAACCACCACCGCCCCAATCCGCACGCAAATCGATGCTTCCATTCTCCCCAAACTACGTAGCGAACAGGTTGAGTTTGAGCTCGAAATCGGAGTGCCTTACACCACGAAGAACGATCATCTTCACGTCACTTTAAAGCCCTCGATAATCTCTTTTATTTTTCTTTGAATTGGGTTTTAATTTGAAATAGGTTGGGAGTAAATTGATCAGGAAGGAACTGAAATGATTATAGTTGGTTTCTTTTGTAACAGGGCGGAGGCGGCTTTTGTTTGACCAGGAAGAATGTTTGACTTAGGTTTTGACCCATCTAGGGTTATATATTCAACTAATTATTATTATTTAATTATAATTTATTTATCCGAACTCCAACCGAATTCCAACGACTGTCGCCCCTAGCTAAATACCCACATTCCGGACATAATGGGATATGTTTCGTAACCCAGTTCGGCAGTTTCGATCAGTATCCGTTAAATTTAAAACATAAATCATTATATTTTAAATTCAAATGCACATTTTAATTTACCAGGGCCACATACGGACTTCAAAAATTCTAGAAAAAAAATTTCTAGCTTCGTATTACCGATACAGTCATAACAAAACAAATTTCGTAAAATTCTGAGACCGTTTGAAAAATGGCCATTTTTCAGTCGATCGAAATTGACTGAAATTGACAAAACATGTTTTACTTCGCCACGCTCACATATTGATTCAGAAAATTACAAATTTTATAACCTTGCAATAATTTGATATTCCGGTTCCAACAAAAGTGGTTTCGTCGAAAACAGAGGTCGTTTGCAAAATGGCTATTTTTAAAGGCCTTTATATATATTAAAGGGGTATTTGGTTTTAAGGACATATTCCTCAAAAAAATTAGATCAAAGGACAACTAAGTTTGATAATTAAATGAAGGACAAAGACCAAGTTGTATTATATCAACATGAAGTTCACTTTAATTTTATCATTATTACTAAATTAATTAAAAAATAAATGATTTATCTTAAAATTGAAAGAAAAAAAAAGTGATTTCAAAATTATTTTAGTTTATTGATGTTATTATAAACATATATAAATATTCAGCTCGGAAAGCTAAGTGAATATAGCTTTATTACTTAAAAATATAGCTTTATATTGTATCACTCAAATACAAAATTAAGTCATTTTAAAGCTAATCTCATTTGCACCAGAGAAAAGCTATATCGTAAATAACGAAGCTATATGCATATAGCTTTCCGTCCTGCATTTTTTTATACTCATTTTCTCCTATATTTATGATACCAAAAACATTTCATAATTAATTTTTATTAGTTTTTAATCTTATAATCACAGAAAAGGGTTTTTGTATTAGTTTTTATTATTTGTGAAATGTAATGTGTGTCCTTAGTTTAAAATATTTGGACATTTTTCAATTAAATTATGAAAGTTGTCCTTGATTTACATTACGAAAGTAGCTTGTCCTTAGATCTAATTTTATTTTAAAATGTGTCCTTGAAACAAATATCCACTATATTAAAATATATATAAATTCCACAACGAATTTTCTGAATTTTAAACTGGACATATCTTTCACTCTATAAAGTGAAATCTCGGTTTCTTAGATCTGTTAGAAAGATATGATCAAACAGATTCAAATATTTCTTGTTTCGCTGAAATCCGATTTATTTTGAATCCTGTACATTCATTTGAAATTTGAAATCGAATTTTCGAACTACCGCGTCATTTCAGGCTCGTTATATAATTAAAATAAATTTATTTGTTTTAACTCCGTCGAAAATATATTTTTCGTCGTTATTATTTAAAATAATTCATTTTAAATATTCAAAATTTGCTAAAATTGCCAAAATAAAAATTTTAAATTGGCTCGGATTTTCGGGTTATTACAATCTCCCCCACTTAAAACTTTTCGTCCCCGAAAAGGAACGAAGCTGAAAGTTGTTTAACCAATCAACTCAACTTTCACTATTTTCATTACGGCTTTAGTTCTTCAACTTTTTAGTTTCCAAGAACTTTTCAAATTCTTCAAAAATTTGGCCAACACCCTAAATTTTCAAAAAAATTCGCCATAACCTCCCCTGCACTAGGAGCTTCGGGATATTTCAAATAGCCTCCCATGGCCCTCACCAATCCAAAACGAAAAAGAAACAGCCAAGCTGCTAGCCAATCGGCTCATAAAATCATCAAAAACCAAAGAAATACAATAAACATGTACCTATTTGTCGGGCAAACAATTTTATTCTTCTGCTCTAGCCTCCTTGCTATAACCTATTCAATGTAAATACATGTATATGTATGCAAATGCAATCTTTTTTCAATACAGTTCACTATTTGGTTCAATTTGACTAAAGGTTCAACATTTAATTAATCAGACAATAATCAAACAACACAACCAGCAATCAATTAGTTGATTATCTTTTCAATCACATAACTTTGATAAATATACAGAAAATCATATTCTTGATGCCAAGTCACAATATTCTAACTATATTTTGGTTCTCACACCAGTCTAGTGGAAATAAATAGAAATCTCACTTTCGAAACTCGAAAATAAATACTGGCGATGGTACCCCATCACCAGAATTATCCCCGGGTAACTAGAGTGTGATTCTATAACTATCCAGTACATTAAAACTTCGAATACACGTTTGCAAGGCGTATATGCAAAATATTTATATATTGGATTGTCCAAATTAATTTAAAATAAATATTCAAATATGTATAAAACGATTTAAATTTTCAAAACAAAATTTGTTTTCATTTTAAAAATATACTCTTCACACTCATCCTAGGATACTACTGATCCCATCTCTAACGAGTCATTCCCATTGGATATTACTAATCCAATTTCTGATGAATTCTTTCGTTTGGTTCTAATATGTCTTGTTCTCGAGCTTTGTAAACCAAAGCTCTGATACCAAATGTGACCATTGGGAATTTCGCTCAATCCGAATCGATCGTTAAATCGACCAAGACCGTTCGAAACCCCTCACTGTTTTGAGAACACGACAAATTGGAACGCAAACAGAAGAACATTTCATTGTTTATTACAACAATTCCATCAGAATACAATAATATACAGAGTATGAATAAATATTACACAACAGAAAAATATCAGAGATTACAATACATTACATAGCAGCGGAAAAATAATACAAAACACAACTGAAAGTAATACATGGATACAGAGCTTTCCAAGTATCGTTCCAGCTATAAACCAGGTTCCTGTGAATATAAATCTGCAAAACCAAAACTACTAGCTGCCCGTGCGGAAAATAGAGGCACCCAGAGTTTAGGTTAAAGCAATAAACTCCAGGTCAGTCATGTGACTGGTGTGAGAACTAAAACAGTTATTTAAAGCTTTACTTTAAATCAGATATATCAAGGGACCACGCCGTATAACACGGAACGGGTTTCCTCCCAAGAATACCAGTGCATATCACAAAACAGAGCAATTATTTTTGGAAAAATGAAGCTATTATAAGACCCAGGTCCCATCACACAATGCAACACAAGCCAAAGGATTGGGTTTTCCCTTATAATAGCCAAACATGCTTGGTACGTTAAAAACAGATCATTTGATACTATTATAAGTGTATAGTGTCAAAACAATTTCAATCTTAAATATCAATCATAGACGGTATGGGTACCATATATCATGTCGCCATACTAGGCTTTACAATCAAAACCGCAAATGTCACGTATTGGAAATTGGATTTCCGTCTGTGAACCGAGGCCAGGGATCGTTCTCTACCGATTCGAGACAATCTAGCCTACCATGTCTCAGGTAAGCGTGCAGGCAAGCCTTGGAGCAACAGGGCCAGTCCGCTCGATGTGGATTAAACTTAAACCCTGGACACTACGTCTCCCCACCCTATTGGGCGTAAATGAGCCAAATGACTCAATCGGCTCCGCATAGTCAATGATATATCTGAGGTGCCTCGCAACAGCAACAACCACACAGGTGAAAATAATATAAATGTCAGGTCTGGTAGGTCACTAACACCACCCTAGCTAGAAAGAACGCATGCCCTCCCTGTTGTCCTCTCCCGTTTCTGGTTCACAACCGGGGTGTGAGACTCGCGAATCAACGCTACACAAAGCTATGCCACACAGGCCGTGCTTTGATCATCAACCACAAGACTTTGCTTTTCAACAAAAGCCTTGATGATTTGCCACTTAGGCATGCCACACAGGCAGTTCACTCCATGCGATTGATATCCATCAATATATAACCTCAGAGCTCGTACGTCTCAGAGAAGGGCGTTAAGCAAGAGAATAAATTCTCCGCCGCCAAACAGATATATATTTAATAGAAATCAATCACATGGAATAAAATCCAATGTCAGACACACAGTCCTTTTACAAGTTCGTTCTGGGTCCAAACAAAACCGGAGGCACCATGTACCTCGCATATCCATCGATCTCCAAGTACGTCTGAACGATCACTAACTGATTCCCTCCTCTTGGGTGTACAGCCCAATCAAGATCATCAGTAATCACCCAAACGATGTGAAGACCTCCGGTTTTCCACGACCGTCTTCATCCTTGACACCACATCAAATCAGTTATTCAGAATGGGATAAACCCAGTCTTTCTGAATAACTCGCGTATATAATAAACAAGTGTTACACAAACACAAAATACGCCTCATTCCAATTCAGAATATTCTTTCATTCAAATATTCTTATACTTTAGGAAAGGTTCCCATTAATTTCATCAAAGATAAATTCTTTAAATTTATTCTTTAATCTTCTTTTGAATATTAAATCAAATTAGTCGGGATTAGCGAACCACACTGAAGTAATCATTTATTTTATTTCCCAATCCCAACCTATTCATCCCATGAAGTAAAACTGATAATACTTTATATCTAACACCACGGTGTTATCGGTAAATTCAATTACCCTTTCACGTTCAAATCTAATTAAAGATTTAACTATCGCGTGGAGTAAAACTGTGATACTCGATTCTAGATCATTTCAATCTAATTAAAGATTCATTAAAACTCCACTTGGTTTTAATCTTCCCAATAATCACTATCAATGATTATTTATGTGACGGCCCGTCCCGCACCAGCCTGCATTTCCTCCGGAAGTGCGCTGTACACATGTCCAGTTAGCACGGGACGGTCATCAGAAGAAAAGAAAGAAGAATCAACAAAGAGTCTGTAGAATGTCTCACAGCGCATGAAATAAAATATAATAATAACATACTTGACATAAAACAGGTGAGACAGTGCATAAGCTGATAACTAAAATCAACATCAATCATCAATCATCAGAGCAGCGGAAATCCATATACAGCTTATTACAATTTTCCAAATTTACTGTCTCTAAACAAAAGAAAGCTAAAGTAGAAGATACACCACCAATGCCCAAGCAGTGATCTTCAACAACACAGGGAGAATATTATATATATACATATATTACGTGGAAGCCTCCTGCTCGTCTCCGGATCATCTACCCGTGCATCACCAGCTAACCTATCTCTAGTCTGCTCGTGTGAGCACCCAGAGTAATAAGAGGAGACATAAAACTCTGGGTCAGACATAAAGCCTGGTATGAGCGATAAGCATCTAAATAGAATAATAACAGGTATACTAAACCATACCTGAACCTGGACCTGCAACCAAAGAGTTAGTACCACATACCGTACAATACTCTAAGGTGCCATAATAAATAGTGTAAGAATACGGGGGTGGGGTGCGCATGTCATAATGATAGCAAACAAATCAACCATAGCAACCATCCTCACATCTCTCACTCAGTGCGTAAAGCATACGATGTCCACCACTGTCAATCACTAGACCCATTGAAGCAGTGACGGAGTTCAACTTGTACAACTACTGCTACTACCAAGCTTACCACATGGAGTCATGACCAAATCTTTACAAACGACCCCACTTCATTGGTTTATAGCCCTTTAGTCGTACCTAGGCCACTTTGGCCGTGAATCCGTTCACATACCTCCCATACATAGTGATCCAAAGTCATAGACATCGACAACTCCTTTGCACTCGTCCCGCAGCAAAGCCCAACTCATGAAGTGAACTCATTGGTTCCCAACTGGTTCCGGGATCCTGAGCTCTAACTTCCATTTGGACTACCTTTGCATCTCGGGTTATAGTCTTCACCTCCGGATCGGTCTTCATTCAGTCTTCTCCTCGGATCGTGCTCCCTTGGATGGTTCGTGGCGCGCCTCCCCAATCGGATCGGGTCGAGTTCCTGCTAGCTCGTGGTGCTCCAGCTCCATCGGATCGTGTCGCGCCATACGGATCGCGCCTCAACAGCTCGTGGCGCTGGCAACCCATTGGGTTCGGGTCGTGCTACCTCGTCTGGATCGTCGCGCCTCATCTCGGATCGCACCTTCTGATCGGTTCGTGGTCCACCAAGCTGGAGCGATTCAGATCGAGGTACTTTAGTTTGGACACGGCGCTGCATCGGTTCGTGGCCTTCGAAGTGGAACGGATCGTGGCGCATGGTGGCGTGAGCTTCCATCAGATCGTGCTCATAGAGGGGGCGATCCGATCCGGGTAAATTCATGCACTTCGTTCCAGCGACAGTCTTTCGCCATTCGACGGCGTTTTTGACCAAACTAACACTTCTAAACAATCACAAAACATCTCATACAGTCATAGCAACGTGTAGTATCGACCACGAACACCATAACACAAATCATAGCATGTAAAGTGGATCAAACATGGTCAAAACCCCAAATTTTCCCTTAAGCATGTTTAAGAAAATCAAGTGATAAACTTAGCAAAACTTAATCAAATCGAACCAAACTTCTATCAAAGGTTTAAAATAACATTTCAGAATTTTAGAATATTTTTCCAGGATTTTATAGTGTAAGAATTTACTGATTATCACTAATCACCCTGATTAACTGTAATTAGTGTCAAGACTAGGCAAATCACTCACCTTTGCCACAATAAAACTTTCAGATCTGAAGTGAACCTCTGATTTGCATGAATTCCAATATATAACAGCAACTCTACCTCGGTCCTTGTGCTAATCCTCCTTGATTTGATGCCTCTAAGCCTTAATCCTTGATTAGGAAGTGATCTTGGGTGTTTTAGAGAGATTTAGAGAGTGGGGGCCATGGCTAGATCAAGAGGAATGAATAGTGATGGCTGAAAAATGAGAAAAAGGTATTCTCCAAACCCTAACAGCCCTTTTAAACTCCTAATCCCGAAATTCCCCTTTGGGCCTAGCTGTTAATCACCCGGTTAAGCCCAATTAAGCTGTTTTTCACCATCTGAAACTTGTTTCAGCCATATCTCCCAAACGGTGAGTCCATTTGGCTAATGTGACCACTCTACGGAAAGAGAAACCATCATCCTGAGCCAATGGAAGTGGTTTCAGGTCAAAATTCCTTTCAGTCAAAAGTTATGGCCAAAACAGTGCTAACTAGGGGTAAAATGGTCATTTAAAAATCGGGAAAAATCATTAACATGGGAAATGTCCCCAATAGTCGTCCCCCAAAGTTACATGACCATACGACTTCGTATGTGAAAGAAATAAATATTCTACGATCCTATGATGCGTAGAATGCGGGTCGTTACACTCTCCCCCCTTAAGAAATTTCGTCCCCGAAATTCCTTAAACCAAAACATACAAAGGATCCCGCATGCCTAACAACCACATACAACAATCAATCATGCCAAACAAGCAAACAAGCCTATCCTAGCATGCGGAAAACTAAATCGAAGCCAAAAATCTTACCAGGCAAAGAGTTCTGGGTGTGACTTCCTAATGTTCTCCTCTGTCTCCCAAGTACAATCATTCTCGTCCTCGCTCCACTGTACCTTGACTAGCTTCACCGCCTTCCTTCGAAGTTGCTTCATGTCGTGCGCGACAATACGGGCCGGCTTGCGGTTTCCAACCGCCTTGGGTTCTACTTCGAAGTCCTCTAACTGATCAGGTGAAATAGTCATATCTGAGTCGTGAACGAATTTCCTTAGTTGGGAAACATGAAATACATTGTGAACTCCCGCCATTTTCTCTGGTAAGTCAATTCTATATGCCAAATTTCCGACTAGTTCGAGAACAGAGAATGGACCAATAAATCTTGGTGCTAATTTGCCTTTCCTGCCAAATCGTATTATGCTCTTCAACGGAGAGATCTTAACAAACACCAAGTCACCAACGGAGAATTTTAGGTCTCTTCTCCTCTTATCAGCATAACTCTTCTGCCTATCTTGGGCAGCCTTCATTCGTTGTTGAATGGTCTTGATTTTATTTGAAGTTTCCCTCACCACATCTGGTCCAAGCATAAACTTCTCGCCAGTCTCTATCCAACATGATGGTGAGTTGCACGGTCTTCCGTACAAAGCTTCAAACGGAGCCATACCGATACTGGATTGGTAGCTATTATTATATGCAAACTCTACTAGATGCAAATGGTCATCCCATGATCCACCAAAATCCAATATACATGCTCTCAAGAGATCTTCCAAAATACGATTCACCCTCTCCGTCTGACCGTCGGTTTGAGGATGATATGCGGTACTGAGATGTAACTCTGACCCTAGAGCCTCTTGTAAGCTCTTCCAAAACCCACTAGTGAACAACGGGTCTCGGTCGCTCACAATGCTTTTAGGTACTCCATGAAATCTCACTACCCACTTCATATATAATTCTGCTAACTTAGCTGCCGTTCTGGTCGATTTGACTGGTATGAATCTTGCACTCTTAGTCAACCGATCCACAATTACTCATATGCTATCATGTCCCGATCTAGTCCTTGGTAAACCATCAATGAAATCCATCGAGACTTGCTCCCATTTCCATTCGGGAATTTCTAAGGGCTGTAACAACCCACTTGGCTTCTTTTGCTCGGCTTTAACTAGCTGGCAATTCATGCACTTGGATATAAACTTCCCAACGTCTCTTTTCATCCCTTCCCAGTAGTAAGTCTGCTTCATATCTCGATACATCTTGTTACCACCGGGGTGTATAGTCAGCTTTGAGTGATGACATTCTCTAAGCACTTCATCCCTCAATCCATTGACATTGGGTACAACAAGCTTTCCATTCTTTCTAAGCCATCCATCTTGATCAAGCCTATACTTGTTCATCTCCTCATCAATATCCATCTTTAACTTGGAGATGATTTCCAATAGGTTAGGATCGTCCCTCTGACTAGAGCCGATCCGCTCAATCAAAGTGGGTCTGATCGTCAAACTTGCTAACATTTCTGGATCCAATTCGCACTTTGGTCTGAAATCAAACCCCGCGATAAACTCCAGTTGCTTCCATTCAAGGAACATAGCCCCTAAGCTGGCATGTCTTCTACTCAATGCATCAACCACCGCATTGCCCTTTCCCGGTGTGTATGCGATGTCAAAATCATAGAAAGCTAAGAACTCTAACCATCTCTGCTGACGGAGATTCAGATCTTTCTGAGAGAAGAGATACTTTAACGACTTATGATCTGTAAACAGCTCAACTTTCTCCCAAGAGATAGTGTCTCCACATCTTTAACGCGAACACGATCGCTGCCAATTCTAAATCATGGGTAGGGTATCTTCTCTCGTGCGGTTTCAATTGCCGATTTGCGTAAGCTACAACCCTACCGCCTTGCATCAATACAGCACCCAGTCCGGTACCACAGGCATCCGTGTATACCGTCATCACTTCATCCCCCTTAGGAATGACTAACACTGGTGCGCTTGTCAACTTGTCCTTTAGACTTTTGAATGCATTCTCGCACCTTTCATTCCAGATAAAAGCTTGATTCTTCTTGGTCAACTGGGTCAATGTTGCTGCTATCTTGGAGAAACCTTGGATAAAATTACGATAATATCCAGCTAATCCCAAGAAACTTCTTACATCAGTTGCATTCTTGGGCGTAGGCCAATCTTGTACCGTAGCCACCTTTGCCGGGTCCACGGCAATACCATTCTCTGATACAACATGGCCCAAGAACCTCACTTCCCTCTTCCAGAAGTGATACTTAGAAAACTTTGCTTTCAATTGGTGTTTTCTCAACACCTCCATCGCTACTCTTAAATGTTCCTTGTGTTCTTCCTCTGTCCTTGAATAGACCAAAATATCATCAACGAACACAAGGACAGACTTATTCAACTGATCTCTGAATACCCTATTCATAAGATCCACAAAATATGCCGGGGCATTAGTCAGCCCAAATGGCATGACCAACCATTCATAAAATCCAGACGGCATTCGAAATGCCGTTTTAGCTATACTCTCAGCTTCCACTCTAAGCTGATGAAAACCTGTCGCGAGATCCAACTGAGAAAATATTCTCGCGCCACTCAACTGATCGAACAAATCATCTATCCGCGGTAGAGGATACTTATTCTTCCTCGTCACTTTATTCAACTCACGGTAGTCTACACACAAACGAAGGGAACCATCCTCCTTGGTAGCAAACACAACTGGTGCTCCCCATTCAGAAACACTCCTTCTGATAAATCCCTTCTTCAAAAGATCGCTGACTTGCACCTCGAGCTCTCGCTGCTCCCTTGGTGCCATACGACGAAGTGGCATCACTATAGGCCTGGCATCTTTTACCAAATCAATACGGAACTCAATCTCTCGGTGTGGTGGAAGTCCGGTCACTTCTTCGAAAACATCCGGATACTGGCCAACCACGGGCAAACCTGACAACTCACTATGCGGAATGTCAAGGGAGTTTAGAAAACTAGCCAATACCCCCTCACTAGGTAGACCACCAAACACTATCCTCCGCCCATCATCCGCTCTAGCTGTCACCAAAAAGTCCTCACAGTCTACCACCACCCCGTACCTTCGGAGCCAATCTACTCCCAAAATAATGCCAAACCCAGTAAAGCCCAAAACAAAGCAATCACAAACAAACATGCATCCATGACTCGATAAGACCACATTACGACAAATCATGCTAAGGCTAGTCAAACCTCCGATCGGGTTCGTCACTACTAAAGGTCTATCGACAATCTCGGGCTCCAATCCCAACCTATCTACCAGGTCACTAGATATGAAAGAACTGGAAGCTACGGTATCAAACAAAACTCTAACAGGAACATCGTAAACAGAAAGCATACCTTGAATGACGACATTCTTTCCTTTCTCCGCCGCAGTTGGGGCATTCGACGAAGAAGGAATAGCATTAAGGGCATATGCTTTCACCATTTGCTTTTCTTTGGGGGGTTGCGGACACTTGTCCTTGTGATGTCCCATCTGGCCACAGTTGAAGCACTTCCTATCCGCTGGCTTGGCCCGACAATTACTAGCATAATGGCCCTTCTTACCACAGCTGAAGCACTCCACATCTTGCTTATTCTTTTTCTTCTGGCCATCCTTAGTCTGATTCTGCTTTCTCTTATTCTGGGAACCACCCTTGCCTCCACCACTTGCTTGTGGCTTTGGCTCATCTGCGGATGCAACCTCAGTCTTCGGCTTAGGGTAAAGACTTTCTGATCTTAATGCTTTCCCTACAATCGATTCAAACGTCTCATCGATGTGGTTAATAAGTTTTTCCCCCAAGTACTGATCCAAACCAGTTATGAATTTCTCATTCTTTTTCTCGGCAGTATCAATAAGAGATAACTCATATTTTGACAAAGTGTCAAATTCAGCAATATACTCCGAGACAGCTCTACCATTCTGCTTGAGCTCCAAGAATTTCTTAAACAGCACTGACTTCTGAGTAGCTGGAATGAACTTCTCGCTAAAGCGAGCTTTAAACTGCTCCCAAGTAATCTGATCTTCGGGAGTAGCTGCCTTTATAGCATTCCACCAATTCATTGCCCACCCTTGCAGCTGACGGGACGCTAGCTTTCTCTTCATCGCATCCTCGATACCCAAATCCTCGAAGATACGTTCGCAACTATCCAACCAATCTTGAACATCCGTGGCCGACTCCGTTCCGTGGAATGGCTTTCCACCAAGGCTAGTATAATCCTTATGTTGGATCTAGAATAACCCTAGAGGGGGGGTGAATAGGGTTTTTCACAGTTTTTAACTGAATTAGAAACTTAACGAGATATATAATAATAAACTGATCACAGAAAATAGCAGAAACTGAAATGCAGAAAATAAATCACACACAGATGTACCCAGCTTCGGCAAAACCCTGCCTACTGCTGCATTTCTAAGGTTTCTACTAGGTGATAGAACAGTTCCCGCATACAAGACCATGTACACTTGCAAACCCTGCTCCTATTCTAACCCTACGCTCAAATCCCTAGACTGATCTAAACCCCTAGATCAGATTTCCCGAATTACAAACCCTGTAACTCGTAACTCAGATTTACAGACTCTGAAACTGACAGTCAACTCCTTGACTAAATCCCCCTAGATTTTACAGACCTAGAACTATTCAGAAATGATTTTACAACACAATTTAAATAAAACAACAGAATGTAAGACAAAAATATAAACCCTAATTTTTAAAATAAAAATAAAGGAGTTTATATTAAAGGGGTCATCCCCTTTTCCTATTAAAAACCGGCCGGCCCATTTTCTTTTCTTGCTTCATTCTTCTGCCCGATCCTCTTTTGCCTCTGAGAAAAAATATGGCGGCTAGGGTTTTCTAGGGTTTTCTTCATTTGCCCCAAATCGATTCGGTTGCTGTCGAAATCAAACCTCTGATGCTCTAGTCTCTATGGCTTTCTGGTTCTTCGATTTGAGATGCTTTTCTCTGGCGTCGATCGAAACTGTGAGTGTATAAAAAGAATTTTCTTTTTGCTGATTTGAATATTGATTGAATAATTTCGATACTTTGCCAGTGATGTTATGGGTGTTATTTATAGGGTATTAGAAACCCTAAATCGTGTCTCTGATTTCACAAGTGACTCGGTCTGATTAGGGTTTCCCCTTTTTGTCTGTCTTCGATTTGAATTGTTGCTTCCCGACTTTGAAATATACTCTGATTGCTGAAACGTCTCTGTAAAAAATTGGAAACAAAATAAATGATTTCCATTGTTGATTAATTCGGTTAAAAATAATAATTTTGAAAAGAAAAAAAAAACTTCCCTTTTTGAAATTCTTGATTGAAATCAATTTGTTGCCTTGAACAATTCATGAATTAATTTGAAATTCATGCGCATATTTGGACATGCTTGTGGTCCTTTGATTTACCATTGATTTTCTCGGCAAAAAAAGAATTGTGTGACTTTTTAATGAAATAGTTACCAAAAAAAAACTTTGAGTAAAATCTGCAACTCCAATTGACTTTCCCAATTTGCTGTGAACCATTCAGGAAACAAAAAAAATGTTTTTGTGTCCCCTTGTGATAATCCCTTGTGTAATTTGATCACTTGCTCGATTTAAATTCTGAAAAATTAATCCTCTGCTGAAATGATGCCGTATAAAAATTTATCTGCTCAACACTGGAAATATGTCTTTGGTTGGTTTTGTGACATTGAATTGCTCCATGATTGATTCCCTTGCGTGAATAACTGCATATTGTATATCTGGAAATGAATCTTGCCAAAAAAAATATTGTTCATTGAGGAAATTCTTGCCGAGTATTTTGTGAAAACTGTTTTGAAAAGCTTGATCGAATTAATCCCTGAATACTTGTTGTGTTTTATTCTGCATTTGATTCTCTGGAAATATATTTGCTCCTCTTTCCACATATGCTCCTGATTGAATTTGGGTTTCAGTAAATAATAATTTCTTGCCAAAAATTTGATCATCTGTTTGCATGATAGAAACCCATTTATGATTTATGCTCAGAACTTCACTGCATCTTTCTGGACATTCTGTTTACAGCAACTTGAAAATGCTGATACACTCATTTTTATACTCACTTGAACACCATCCTCACTCGACTGTGATCATTCATGCCTGCAATTTGCATCACCATGTTATTTTGTCATACTTGTGTATTATGCTGGCTTTTTCTTGAGTTCTGGTTTGTGCACTTCAGCTAGATGCACCATGCATTAGTGCACATGTGATCCACTAACATATCTGAAACCTGAACACTTTGCTAACTGTAGTAAACTGCTGCACTTTTGAGCTCGACCACTTCCTTTACTTGTGCATTCAGACTTGTATTCGAGCACTGGTTTGTGAACTTGATCATCACTGTTTTGACCCCTTGAATTATGAACTGTATACATGCTCCATTTGCTGTGTATTTGCCTTTCATACATGTTATTTGTGCAAATCAGATTGCATATGTTCTCGGCCATTTGTGAAATGTGTACTTGCTGAAACATGCAATTCTGAACTGTTATACATGCACACATGCTCTAGGCATATCCAGATTTCTTTGCACCATTGTATATTGCATCCATATTTGTTTATATGAATTCATTTGCACTCTTGAGACACATTGTGCATCTGTATTGCTCCTTGCTGTCCAGGCTGTTGCCATTATGTTTATTGCATGTAATTATCACTAAGTTCCATGCTGATCTGGCCACTTGTGTTTGCTGGCATTATGTACTGTGTTGAACCATGCACCAACATGCTTGCACTGCGCTGACTTGTGCATGTTGCACAACTTTGGCCTGTTCTGTTTCACCATATATACTTGTGCATCCATATACTTTACTGTTGCCTCTTGCTTGTTCACATGCTTGAACCAGTTTTGAAGTTTTGAGCAGCTTTGATTATTTTTGACAGTTCACTTTTGCTGTTTGACATGTATTTTCTTTTACGTATACATATGTGTATATATGCACGTATGTGTGTGTATACATGTGTGTATATACGTGAATTTTATCAGCAGACTACTGCACTGTGTTGTGGCTGATCAGAATCAACTGGTTCTGATCAGCAAACCAGTGTAGTATGTTGAGGCTGATACGAATCAGATCAAGTCAGAAAAGTGATGAGAAACACACCAGAAAACTGAGGCAAATAAAATTTCAAAAACTAAAATTCAAATCTGCATGTATTCAATTTTTATTTCTATTGCAGTGTACTGTGTGTGTGTTTCTGTGTATGACAGGTGTAGATGACTAGACTGACAGAGAAAGCTGTGAAGACAGAAGATAGAAGACAAGGACAGAGTGTCAGTGTGTCTGTATATACAAGTGAAAATGGATATATATATGAAATGTAAACTGAATGAATATATGAGTGTTGCAGTGAGAAGCTATGTATATATGAAATGTACTGATGTCTGTAATAAACAAGTTTGATTGAAATAAAATATCATTTTATTGTTGTCAAACGAACTTGTCTATTTTATTCTGTTTATACAAGTACAAATATTCTGTGAATGTATAAATAGTGGAGTTACAAGAGTTGTACTGTTTGAATGCATGAAATAAAATATTATATTTAAATAAAATACTGTGTTAATATTTGAATGTCTGTACAGTAGTATTTCACTTAAATATAAATATTATATTCTTGTTTGATGTGAATATAAAACAGTACAGCGACAAACACATTTAAGATAATATATACTTGTTTGTTATCATCAAACAAAAATCATATAATTGTTATATACAACTACGTTATATACAACAATCTCCCCCTTTTGATGATGACAAACAAATAAAAGATTTTGAATATAATAAATGTGTTTGTTCGTGAATATTTGAACTCCCCCTATTTAAATGCTCCCCCTACAACAGAAACTCCCCCTATAACTATGCATGAGTGAAATGTATGAATAATTAAATTTTCAAAATTAAAAAAATATTTATAAAATATTCACTCATAAATCAAAATCTAATCCATTCTCCCCCTTTTGTTATCATCAAAAGGATACAGATTTTAAAATATAGATGAATAGTGACTAACAAATATTATATCAGCTTAAGAGGAAGAACGATCATCATAAATTTCAATCAGTCAAACAAAAATCATAATATTCTGAGAACAGGTGGCATATTTCACATTTTAGAGAATGACGGATTTACGATGAATTTTATATAAAATGGAAATGATTTCCAAATATTTTCAAAAGAATTTTATAAAAATGAGTTCAAAAAACAGTGATGAATTCGGACTTATAATTATAAATTCAATTTTAAATGACAAAATCGAATAATCTCAAATTCCAATATCAATCAACAAATCATAATACGTCATAAAATTTCAACACATTTCACATATTAGAAAGTGGATTGATAGGCTGGTTAATATACACCAAGGAGAATTTCACATAAAAATTTATTTATTGCAAATTATTTTCTTTTCTTTTTCTTTTGATTTAAGAGCACCCTGACCACGCATAACCAGAGCTTGGATTTTTAAATGAGGTCAGTCGCAGCTTAAATTATAAGTTGTCTCTTAACCATTCATGACCAGAGCTTGGATTTTTAAATGAGGTTAGAAACACACTTATATATTAATTATATTATTTTCAGCTTTTAAAGAAAAAAAAACTCCTCGATATATAAAACCAGTATGGATGATAGAAATGTGGTAAGTACAGAGATGGACTGTGAAATAAATTTCTAAATTAATTATATTATGAGATATGCATGAACTGTACCGGGATTATTGAAAATTTTCATTTATTACTAATTCTGAATAATAATATAACCACAATTCCATCACAAATATTTTCACTGTTTATTTAAAATGATTTTAAGAAAAAAAAATTAAACTCTCCACATTTATATAAAATCATAACGGATGGCAGAAAGATGATAGGTAATGAAGATGGTCGTGAAATAATTGCCAGTTCAAAGATATTATAATAAATATTCAACCATCATGAAAATTTAAATAAAATTTCCTCTTGTTGTGAAATATATTGCAGTCACAATTCATCACAATTTCAAAATCTGATAATAATTTTGATGAATTCTAAATGCAGTTCAATTTGGATATTGATTTCAATTTCTGAATGAATAATCAATAAATAATTTTAAAATTGAAAATCAATTACAAGAGTAATATGCTGATCTATACATGACAAGAGTGAAAATATATATATATACAGAAAAAAAATATGCAGCACTTTTAAACTGATACCACATGGTGTCTCTACAAAGTGAAAAATCAGAACAGATGGATGTGACAAATATAAGGCGCTTCTGATATCAAATGTTCTCGCTTTCTCGAGGGTTTTAATGACACCCCGGTGGCAAACAGATGGTACCTCAGTCAACAAAAAAATACTTAATTACAAAGCAAGCAACTCAAGCACACAAATTCCATTTATCAGAGCACGATAAACCTTTAATACCAAATCAAGCAGTCCTCAAAGATATTTACAATTCAATTTCTTATAATCAGTGCAGCATGATTCCAAAAACAAACATTTTTCAAAAAACAGTATCAGAGCAGCACAGAGAAATCAGTACCACAACAGACTTGTCAAGATGTTGGTCACATAAGGTGGTTCATGATCCAAGATTTGCAAATATACTCTATTTTAAATCATTTGAAGAAATGTGAAAGTATTAGGATTTAATGAATCTATCACACCAGGTTATATTTCAGATTCAAGATATGTGTGAGATCCAGTAAATCAATAATTTCAAATGATTTTAAACAAACATATATTCAAATCAAATAATCATGAAATAACAATGATTTTCAAAGACCATTTTCAAAAAGAACATTTTCAAGAATTTCTCAAAACTATTTCCGACAAGCCCAAGAGAAATTTCAGGTCATTTACATCAAATTTGAAAATATTCATGATCGGGATAATTTATTTGAAATCACATGAATCAATGTAAAATTTTGGGATATAATGAATCAGTCACACGAGATTGACAGTTTCAAAAATAAGAGGTGTGTGATATTCAAAATATCTAGAATTTCAGATGATTTCAAACAAACATATTTCAATATAATGATCATGAATAAAGATGAATTCCAAGATGTATCACTGATATAAGCCAATCTGAAAATCAATGAAATTATCACAACTGATAAATAACAGAGTGTTGTAATGAGTATAATATTTTGAGCTTTTCTAAAATGAATTAGAATAAACTCAGAACAACAAAGGTGTGTGACATTTCATTGAATATTCAGATCTCCAAAAAAATTAGGATTCAAATTAACAGTGTTCAAGATATGATAAGAATACATCAACACTGTTATGAATTCAGAAATAAAAAATCTCAAAAACAATTGCAGATATTTACAAGATTAAATTTAGGATATGGAAATGATTAACACACGATGATTTTATACAAATAAAGCATATTTCAAGAAAGATCATGAATTCTGCAACTGGAAGTTTAAGAAGTACAGACAGAGAAGAATATGGCAGTGTCAAATAAAAAAAGATAGAGGAAGGAATAAAAACAGAAAATAAAAAACAAACAAAGAGAATATACAAAGGTGAGTTTAGAGATCATACCAGAATCCAATGTAAAGCAGAATCTCTAACTCAACAGATGTGGCTAAGGAACTATGAATGATTCTGTGATATGAAGCAGTTTGAATCCGTTTCTCTTTTCAGCACAGTTGTTCCTCAGCCTCCTTTGGTACCTAATGATTGAGATGATCAAGTGGTCGAACAAAATTAGTAAAACCACTCACAGTTGTATTCATTTGTTTTGGTACCCAGACTTGTTTATACAACAAACCATTAGAATTAACTTTTGTACTCTTAGGAACCCAAATCGATTTGAATTTAACAAAACCCGTTTTATTTTCATTTGAGATCCAAGAAGGTTTAAATGGTTTGTTATAAAACAAATCCTCATTTCGATTGTGATTTACAAATCCTTTGAACTTTTCAGAGTTAAAATTTTCAAAACAAACATTTCTAAAGTGATTTGAGGGATTTTTAAAGTTACAAGAATTTTGATTTCTAAAAACATCATTTTTCCCGAATCCAAGTCCAGATTTATTTCCATGATAAACTTGGTTTTGTAACAGCATATTCAACGATTTTTCCCCATTAGAAAATTTATCCAATGTTGATTCTAATCGTTGAATTTTGGATTTCAGATCGCTATTTTCTTTTAATAAATTTGAGCAATTATTTATAGCGATCATCTGTTCAGCATTGGTCTGTTTCAAAACTAAATTCTCATTTTCTAACGATCTAATTTTGGCTTGGGATTCGGAAATTTCAAGTTCAAATTGTTTTTGCTTTTCCGACTCAAACTTCTTGGATTTTTCAATCTCATTTTCAAGTTCTTTCAAAATCAAACCACTTTTCTCCAAATTTTCATTTTCAGCAATTTCAAATTTGGAATATATATCAGTCTTAAAAATTTCAAATTCCTTTTGTAGAAGATTGTTCAAATTTGATAACTCAATCTTGTTTTCTTTTAAGATCAGAATTTCCTTTTCAAACTTTTGAATATTTTTATTGAGATGAACAAGATTGGTTTTCAATTTTAAACAATTTTTGCAATTAGAATTTGAAGAATTCTTAATGTTTTTGAGTTTTGATTCCAAAACATTATTTTTGCAGATCAACTCAAGCTTCTCAGATTTCAGAAGTTTATTTTTAGATTTTAACTTCTCAACAGATTCAGTTAAACCATTTAAACGGTGAATCAAAGAAATATTTCCTGTTGAGTCTCCATCTGGATTTCCATCTGTACAACCTGTCAGGCACAAATCTGAAGTCGAGTAATCTTTCTGGGATTTTGAGCATTTGTCAATTTTTCCATATAGCGCGTTGAGAGTCTGCCAGATTTCCTGCGCAGTCAAACAATGAGAAATAAGGCTATATTGAATATCATCAATATACGAATATAAAATATGAGTAGCATGTAAATTAAATTCAATATCAACCCTACTTACAATATCATACCCATTTTTAATACTATTCCAACATTTCATATCAACAGATTTTAAATAAGATTTCATTTCTGATTTCCAATTTAAAAAATCTGTACCATTGAAAATAGATGGAATATGACTGGACTGACTCTCTATGGACTGACAACTAGGATTCACCATTTCTCTAGAGTTAAAGAAAACCTTGCTCTGATACCACTTGTTGGATCTAGAATAACCCTAGAGGGGGGGTGAATAGGGTTTTTCACAGTTTTTAACTGAATTAGAAACTTAACGAGATATATAATAATAAACTGATCACAGAAAATAGCAGAAACTGAAATGCAGAAAATAAATCACACACAGATGTACCCAGCTTCGGCAAAACCCTGCCTACTGCTGCATTTCTAAGGTTTCTACTAGGTGATAGAACAGTTCCCGCATACAAGACCATGTACACTTGCAAACCCTGCTCCTATTCTAACCCTACGCTCAAATCCCTAGACTGATCTAAACCCCTAGATCAGATTTCCCGAATTACAAACCCTGTAACTCGTAACTTAGATTTACAGACTCTGAAACTGACAGTCAACTCCTTGACTAAATCCCCCTAGA
The DNA here is from genome assembly GCA_030737875.1 of Allium sativum. Classification (NCBI taxonomy): domain Eukaryota; kingdom Viridiplantae; phylum Streptophyta; class Magnoliopsida; order Asparagales; family Amaryllidaceae; genus Allium; species Allium sativum. Next base: position 461,244,679 of record CM060921.1, read on the forward strand.
TTTTACAGACCTAGAACTGTTCAGAAATGATTTTACAACACAATTTAAATAAAACAACAGAATGTAAGACAAAAATATAAACCCTAATTTTTAAAATAAAAATAAAGGAGTTTATATTAAAGGGGTCATCCCCTTTTCCTATTAAAAACCGGCCGACCCATTTTCTTTTCTTGCTTCATTCTTCTGCCCGATCCTCTTTTGCCTCTGAGAAAAAATATGGCGGCTAGGGTTTTCTAGGGTTTTCTTCATTTGCCCCAAATCGATTCGGTTGCTGTCGAAATCAAACCTCTGATGCTCTAGTCTCTACGGCTTTCTGGTTCTTCGATTTGAGATGCTTTTCTCTGGCGTCGATCGAAACTGTGAGTGTATAAAAAGAATTTTCTTTTTGCTGATTTGAATATTGATTGAATAATTTCGATACTTTGCCAGTGATGTTATGGGTGTTATTTATAGGGTATTAGAAACCCTAAATCGTGTCTCTGATTTCACAAGTGACTCGGTCTGATTAGGGTTTCCCCTTTTTGTCTGTCTTCGATTTGAATTGTTGCTTCCCGACTTTGAAATATACTCTGATTGCTGAAACGTCTCTGTAAAAAATTGGAAACAAAATAAATGATTTCCATTGTTGATTAATTCGGTTAAAAAAAATAATTTTGAAAAGAAAAAAAAACTTCCCTTTTTGAAATTCTTGATTGAAATCAATTTGTTGCCTTGAACAATTCATGAATTAATTTGAAATTCATGCGCATATTTGGACATGCTTGTGGTCCTTTGATTTACCATTGATTTTCTCGGCAAAAAAAGAATTGTGTGACTTTTTAATGAAATAGTTACCAAAAAAAAACTTTGAGTAAAATCTGCAACTCCAATTGACTTTCCCAATTTGCTGTGAACCATTCAGGAAACAAAAAAAATGTTTTTGTGTCCCCTTGTGATAATCCCTTGTGTAATTTGATCACTTGCTCGATTTAAATTCTGAAAAATTAATCCTCTGCTGAAATGATGCCGTATAAAAATTTATCTGCTCAACACTGGAAATATGTCTTTGGTTGGTTTTGTGACATTGAATTGCTCCATGATTGATTCCCTTGCGTGAATAACTGCATATTGTATATCTGGAAATGAATCTTGCCAAAAAAAATATTGTTCATTGAGGAAATTCTTGCCGAGTATTTTGTGAAAACTGTTTTGAAAAGCTTGATTGAATTAATCCCTGAATACTTGCCGTGTTTTATTCTACATTTGATTCTCTGGAAATATATTTGCTCCTCTTTCCACATATGCTCCTGATTGAATTTGGGTTTCAGTAAATAAGAATTTCTTGCCAAAAATTTGATCATCTGTTTGCATGATAGAAACCCATTTATGATTTATGCTCAGAACTTCACTGCATCTTTCTGGACATTCTGTTTACAGCAACTTGAAAATGCTGATACACTCATTTTTGTACTCACTTGAACACCATCCTCACTCGACTGTGATCATTCATGCCTGCAATTTGCATCACCATGTTATTTTGTCATACTTGTGTATTATGCTGGCTTTTTCTTGAGTTCTGGTTTGTGCACTTCAGCTAGATGCACCATGCATTAGTGCACATGTGATCCACTAACATATCTGAAACCTGAACACTTTGCTAACTGTAGTAAACTGCTGCACTTTTGAGCTCGACCACTTCCTTTACTTGTGCATTCAGACTTGTATTCGAGCACTGGTTTGTGAACTTGATCATCACTGTTTTGACCCCTTGAATTATGAACTGTATACATGCTCCATTTGCTGTGTATTTGCCTTTCATACATGTTATTTGTGCAAATCAGATTGCATATGTTCTCGGCCATTTGTGAAATGTGTACTTGCTGAAACATGCAATTCTGAACTGTTATACATGCACACATGCTCTAGGCATATCCAGATTTCTTTGCACCATTGTATATTGCATCCATATTTGTTTATATGAATTCATTTGCACTCTTGAGACACATTGTGCATCTGTATTGCTCCTTGCTGTCCAGGCTGTTGCCATTATGTTTATTGCATGTAATTATCACTAAGTTCCATGCTGATCTGGCCACTTGTGTTTGCTGGCATTATGTACTGTGTTGAACCATGCACCACCATGCTTGCACTGCGCTGACTTGTGCATGTTGCACAACTTTGGCCTGTTCTGTTTCACCATATATACTTGTGCATCCATATACTTTACTGTTGCCTCTTGCTTGTTCACATGCTTGAACCAGTTTTGAAGTTTTGAGCAGCTTTGATTATTTTTGACAGTTCACTTTTGCTGTTTGACATGTATTTTCTTTTACGTATACATATGTGTATATATGCACGTATGTGTGTGTATACATGTGTGTATATACGTGAATTTTATCAGCAGACTACTGCACTGTGTTGTGGCTGATCAGAATCAACTGGTTCTGATCAGCAAACCAGTGTAGTATGTTGAGGCTGATACAAATCAGATCAAGTCAGAAAAGTGATGAGAAACACACCAGAAAACTGAGGCAAATAAAATTTCAAAAACTAAAATTCAAATCTGCATGTATTCAATTTTTATTTCTATTGCAGTGTACTGTGTGTGTGTTTCTGTGTATGACAGGTGTAGATGACTAGACTGACAGAGAAAGCTGTGAAGACAGAAGATAGAAGAAAAGGACAGAGTGTCAGTGTGTCTGTATATACAAGTGAAAATGGATATATATATGAAATGTAAACTGAATGAATATATGAGTGTTGCAGTGAGAAGCTATGTATATATGAAATGTACTGATGTCTGTAATAAACAAGTTTGATTGAAATAAAATATCATTTTATTGTTGTCAAACGAACTTGTCTATTTTATTCTGTTTATACAAGTACAAATATTCTGTGAATGTATAAATAGTGGAGTTACAAGAGTTGTACTGTTTGAATGCATGAAATAAAATATTATATTTAAATAAAATACTGTGTTAATATTTGAATGTCTGTACAGTAGTATTTCACTTAAATATAAATATTATATTCTTGTTTGATGTGAATATAAAACAGTACAGCGACAAACACATTTAAGATAATATATACTTGTTTGTTATCATCAAACAAAAATCATATAATTGTTATATACAACTACGTTATATACAACACCTTATTCAGCTTGGCGAAGTCGACTCTTGGCGCCTGCACTATTGGACCACCACCATTTCCACCATTGGGAGTTGCCCTCTGTACATCTCTAAGCATATCTCTCATGAGGTCAGTAAACATCGTCCTCATGTCAGCAGCATTCCCATTATTGGCCCCTCTACCTGTACCTCTGACATATCGGCTCATCGTCAATCTGAAAAAAGGAAACGATTAACGACCCCATAGTGGTGCTAGTGCAGCGCGACTTCATTCTTATACTACTAATAGTATATATATTTAGCTTTTATAAATCAAAATAATCACAAATACGCTCTCTCGTATACGTATATTATCTCTCCCTGATAACTTCCCTAGGTTAACTAGTGTGACGGCCCGTCCCGCACCAGCCTGCATTTCCTCCGGAAGTGCGCTGTACACATGTCCAGTTAGCACGGGACGGTCATCAGAAGAAAAGAAAGAAGAATCAACAACGAGCCTGTAGAATGTCTCACAGCGCATGAAATAAAATATAATAATAACATACTTGACATAAAACAGGTGAGACAGTGCATAAGCTGATAACTAAAATCAACATCAATCATCAATCATCAGAGCAGCGGAAATCCATATACAGCTTATTACAATTTTCCAAATTTACTGTCTCTAAACAAAAGAAAGCTAAAGTAGAAGATACACCACCAATGCCCAAGCAGTGATCTTCAACAACACAGGGAGAATATTATATATATACATATATTACGTGGAAGCCTCCTGCTCGTCTCCGGATCATCTACCCGTGCATCACCAGCTAACCTGTCTCTAGTCTGCTCGTGTGAGCACCCAGAGTAATAAGAGGAGACATAAAACTCTGGTTCAGACATAAAGCCTGGTATGAGCGATAATCATCTAAATAGAATAATAACAGGTATACTAAACCATACCTGAACCTGGACCTGCAACCAAAGAGTTAGTACCACATACCGTACAATAATCTAAGGTGCCATAATAAATAGTGTAAGAATACGGGGGTGGGGTGCGCATGTCATAATGATAGCAAACAAATCAACCATAGCAACCATCCTCACATCTCTCACTCAGTGCGTAAAGCATACGATGTCCACCACTGTCAATCACTAGACCCATTGAAGCAGTGACGGAGTTCAACTTGTACAACTACTGCTACTACCAAGCTTACCACATGGAGTCATGACCAAATCTTTACAAACGACCCCACTTCATTGGTTTATAGCCCTTTAGTCGTACCTAGGCCACTTTGGCCGTGAATCCGTTCACATACCTCCCATACATAGTGATCCAAAGTCATAGACATCGACAACTCCTTTGCACTCGTCCCGCAGCAAAGCCCAACTCATGAAGTGAACTCATTGGTTCCCAACTGGTTCCGGGATCCTGAGCTCTAACTTCCATTTGGACTACCTTTGCATCTCGGGTTATAGTCTTCACCTCCGGATCGGTCTTCATTCAGTCTTCTCCTCGGATCGTGCTCCCTTGGATGGTTCGGTTCGTGGCGCGCCTCCCCAATCGGATCGGGTCGAGTTCCTGCTAGCTCGTGGTGCTCCAGCTCCATCGGACCGTGTCGCGCCATACGGATCACGCCTCAACAGCTCGTGGCGCTGGCAACCCATTGGGTTCGGGTCGTGCTACCTCGTCTGGATCGTCGCGCCTCATCTCGGATCGCACCTTCTGATCGGTTCATGGTCCACCAAGCTGGAGCGATTCAGATCAAGGTACTTTAGTTTGGACACAGCGCTGCATCGGTTCGTGGCCTTCGAAGTGGAACGGATCGTGGCGCATGGTGGCGTGAGCTTCCATCAGATCGTGCTCATAGAGGGGGCAATCTGATTCGGGTAAATTCCTGCACTTCGTTCCAGCGACAGTCTTTCGCCATTCGACGGCGTTTTTGACCAAACTAACACTTCTAAACAATCACAAAACATCTCATACAGTCATAGCAACGTGTAGTATCGACCACGAACACCATAACACAAATCATAGCATGTAAAGTGGATCAAACATGGTCAAAACCCCAAATTTTCCCTTAAGCATGTTTAAGCAAATCAAGTGATATACTTAGCAAAACTTAATCAAATCGAACCAAACTTCTACCAGAGGTTTAAAATAACATTTCAGAATTTTAGAATATTTTTCCAGGATTTTATAGTGTAAGAATTTACTGATTATCACTAATCACCCTGATTAACTGTAATTAGTGTCAAGACTAGGCAAATCACTCACGTTTGCCACAATAAAACTTTCAGATCTGAAGTGAACCTCTGATTTGCACGAATTCCAATATATAACAGCAGCTCTACCTCGGTCCTTGTGCTAATCCTCCTTGATTTGATGCCTCTAAGCCTTAATCCTTGATTAGGAAGTGATCTTGGGTGTTTTAGAGAGATTTAGAGAGTGGGGGCCATGGCTAGATCAAGAGGAATGAATAGTGACGGCTGAAAAATGAGAAAAAGGTATTCTCCAAACCCTAACAGCCCTTTTAAACTCATAATCCCGAAATTCCCCTTTGGGCCTAGCTGTTAATCACCCGGTTAAGCCCAATTAAGCTGTTTTTCACCATCTGAAACTTGTTTCAGCCATATCTCCCAAACGGTGAGTCCGTTTGGCTAATGTGACCACTCTACGGAAAGAGAAACCATCATCCTAAGCCAGTGGAAGTGGTTTCGGGTCAAAATTCCTTTCCAGTCAAAAGTTATGGCCAAAACAGTGCCAAATAGGGGTAAAATGGTCATTTAAAAATCGGGAAAAATCATTAACATGGGAAATGACCCCAATAGTCATCCCCTAAAGTTACATGACCATACGACTTCGTATGTGAAAGAAATAAATATTCTACGATCCTATGATGCGTAGAATGCGGGTCGTTACAATTTAACATGGGAAATCATATCCTGTCTTTAACTGGGTTAAAGAACCAATGTCATTTAAAACACAGTTCACTATAAACCCAAAATCACATTCCATTAATTATCGGGTTAAAGAACAAGTGTTATTTAAAACACTGTTCACGATAAACCCAAAAATAAATTCAAATTCAATTCCAATTAAATACCATTTAATTGGTACACTTCATTAAATCTAAATAAAAAGATTTAATCTTTTTCTCAACTAGGTTTAAGAACAGTGTTAATGAAGACACCATTCACGACAAACCCAAATCCCATTTGATATTAAATACAAGGCTCTGAATAGAAAATATATCGGCTTATATTCAATATCAAATTCTGCAACTAACAAATAATGATATAAATATATCTAAAAATCTATTTATATCTTTTCAAATATGGAGATTTTCATCCCAATTCTTCACAAATCATTTCTTATGATTTTACACAAATTATTACTATTTTTAATAATTTTATCAAGGCCCGTACAGTCGAATTCCATCAACGGCTATCGAACTGCACTTACAACGACCTTTTCCAAATTTGATTTGGACATAATTCCAAATCCAACCGTTAGATTTCAAATCTCTAATATTTGTTAGAAATCTCTTTTCGATACGAACACAACGGTTCCAGTTTAAGGAGAATCCGATGGTCGGATCTCCCATAATATCCATTCGAAGTCAATGGTCGAAATTCGCGAACTACCGCGGCGTGGCGCGTTCTATTCAGGCCATTATATAATATATATATATATATATATATATATATATATATATATATATATTATATTTCGTTGATTTCCTTTCAAAACATATTTTATAAATCGTTTTAAATTCGTTTTCAAAACGATTTCAACTTCATATTCAATTTCGAAACAAAATTGAATATTACACATCATCGATATACAAACGATAATATTTTCAAAATATTATATTTTGAAATCACTTTTCTTTCTATAATCATTATAAAAACGAATATAATCGATAAAAATATCGTTCGCGTCAAAATGACGCATATCTAATCAACACGGCTTTATAGATTTCAATAACTTCGTTATTCTATTCAACACATGAATATTCTTCAACACATGAATATATATTTTATTCAACTCATGAATATTCTTTCTATTCAACACATGAATATTTATTCTATTCAACACATGAATTTATATTTTTATTCAGCACATGAATATTTTTATTTTATTCAACACATGAATATTTATCATGTTCAACACATGAATTTTCTATTCTATTCAACACATGAATTTATTTTCCAAATTGGGAATGAGACCCAATCAATTACCATATAATGTTAATTATATGGATTTTCTACAACATATGTATATAATAGCAACGATAAATCATCAACCATCATCCAGAGTGCACCACACAACTGCATAAGCATTGAATATAAATAATTAACGCTTACACAGTCTGTCAACCCATCAATTGACATACCACTAAACAATCGGGATTAGTGTACGTCAAATCTCATCCCAATACTTTGTGGGGTTTCAAATCAACAAACACAGATTTTTATTTGTGCAGTTGGGCGATGTGTAAAATTTATCGTCCCAATCAATATCAGTCAAATCATTGTATATAAACAATTCGTCCGATTTGTTTATTACTATTTATTTTATATACATGTTAAAAATTATATTTTTAACTATAAAATATTTTCCACTATAAAATATTTTATTCCATTCCACATCACACAATAAAATTTCACAACACAGCAATCAAACAAACAAGTCATCCATGGTCTGTGGACGATGGGTGTCGGGTGCTACTAAGCACCATCTGCATTCTAGTATATATTTCAACTAGAAATTAAAATAAAAGTGAGGAGTTCTCACCGAGGTTTCCACTCCTCCATTCTCTATTTCTGAACGGTCGGTTTCATCGCAATCTGTTTCAAATAATTTTTATATTAAACAACACATTTTTATTTCAACACTAAATGGATTAAAATCACATTTTTATGCTGTTCAGTTATGAACAAAAATCACATTTCTAAAGTTGCTACACATATAAAAATCATACTTTTATTATAATGCTAGTCGTATAAAAATCACATCTTTCTATTTTCAAAAATCAAATTTTTTTATAATTCAAAATCAAATTTTTTATCCTACTTTATAACAATTACATCTTTATTTCTATTCTATAAAAATTTAATCTTTATTTCTATTCTATAAAAATTTCATCTTTATTTCTATTCTAAACAAAGTATATTTTCTATTCTAAACAATGTGTATTTTTATTTTTATTTATCTTTTCAAAACATAGCATATTTACCTTTAAAAAAATCCTTGCTTTTGTATTTTAAAAATCCTTTGCTTTTGTATTATAAAAATCCTTTGCTTTTGTATTTTAAAAATCCTTGCTTTTGTATTTTAAAACTTTGTATATTTATTTTCAAAACAAAGTTCAAAGCAAAGTTACAGATATGATTACATTTAGAAGAAGAATTACCCTTAATCACATTTTTAACCCCTTCTTCCTTCTGGCCAAATCGCCATTCAAAAGAAACCCATCATCACAAGAAGAAGTCCACGCCGCTGCCTTCTACCTTCAATCTGAAACGGATCTGACAAGCCTACCTCATCGGCCTTCAAGCAAACCACCACCGCCCCAATTCGCACGCAAATCGATGCTTCCATTCTCCCCAAAATCCGTAGCGAACAGGTTGAGTTTGAGCTCGAAATCGGAGCACCTTACGCCACGAAGAACGATCATCTTCACGTCACTTTAAAGCCCTCGATAATCTCTTTTATTTTTCTTTGAAGTTGGGTTTTAATTTGAAATGGATTGGGAGTAAATTGATCGGGAAGGAACTGAAATGATTATCGTCAGTTTCTTTTGTAACAGGGCGGAGGCGGCTTCTGTTTGACCAGGAAGAATGTTTGACTTAGGTTTTGACCCATCTAGGGTTATATATTCAACTAATTATTATTATTTAATTCTAATTTTATTTATCCAAACTCCAAACGAATTCCAACGACTGTCGCCCTTAGCTAAATACGCCCATTCCGGACATAATGGGATATGTTTCATAACCCAATTCGGTTGTTACGTTCAGTTTTCGTTAAATTTAAAATATAAATCGTTGTATTTTAAATTCAAATGCACATTTTAATTTACCGGGACCACATAGAACTTCAAAAATTCTAGAAAAAATATTTCTAGCTTTGTATTGCCGATACGGTCTTAACAAAACTATTTTCGTCAAATTCTGAGACCTTTTGAAAAATGACCATTTTCCAGTCGATTGAAATTGATTGAAATTGACAAAACACGTTTTACTTTGCCACGCTCACATATTAATTCAGAAAATTAAAATTTTTGAAACCTAGCAATAATTTGACATTCCGGTTCCAACAAAAGTGGTTTCGTCGAAAACAGAGGTCGTTTGCAAAATGGCTATTTTTAAAGGCCTTTATATATATTAATATATATATAAATTCCACAGCGACTTTTCTGAATTTTAAACTGGACATATCTTTCACTTATAAAGTGAAATCTCAGTTTCTTAGATCCGTTAGAAAGATATGATCAAACAGATTCAAATATTTCTTGTTTCGTTGAAATCCGATTTATTTTGAATCCTGTACATTCATTTGAAATTTGAAATCGAATTTTCGAACTACCACGTCATTTCAGGCTCGTTATATAATTAAAATAAATTTATACGTTTTAACTCCGTCGAAAATATATTTTCCGTCGTTATTATTTAAAATAATTCGTTTTAAATACTCAAAATTCGCTAAAATTGCCAAAATAAAAAATTTAAATTGGCTCGAATTTCCGGGTTATTACAAATTGTTCATTACATTTCTAACAATGTAATTTTTATTCTAATCCACGGTTTTAATAAGTTAATCCACCGTTTTACTTTAATAAATTAATCCACAACTATTTTGTAAGTTAATCCACGAGTGGATTAACTTAAAGATTTCATTCTATCATACAGCTTACAATCAATTTTTATGCTTCTTGTTTTAACATGACATTACAAAATGCCTCATTCTACTAGACAATCGAATGCAACAAACATATACGAAAGAAGAAAACCAGACATGTTTCTATCAATTTCAAGATTCCAGAAAATAGCTAACAACAACTATATGTGATAATGATGATATTAAAAAAACAATTGTATACAATTAATCAACTTCAAACAAAAAATAAACAACTACTTACTGTTATTACGTTGAATTACTACACTTAAACTTGGATTTAGATGGTAGAATTTTAGAAATAAGAATATGACGCAAAACGCAGAGAAGAAGATTGAAAAGAAGAAAAATATGTACATTTTTTTAAGGTGGATACACTGGTTAAAATTTAAATTTTAGTAAAAGTCAATGATCATATTTTATATGGTGGATTAACTTATTAAAATTGTGGATTAAAATAAAAATTACCTTCTAACAAATGACGGTGCAAAATAATGTCAATTTCATTTTAACAAGTGACGGTGCAAAATAATGTCCCTTTCATTTTAACAAGTGACGGTGCAAAATAATGTCAATTTCATTTTAACAAGTGACTGTGCAAAATAATGTCAATTTCGATTTAACAAGTGACGGTGCAAAATAATGTCAATTTCATTTTAAAAAGTGACGGTGCAAAATAATGTCCATTTCATTTTAACAAGTGACTGTGCAAAATAATGTCAATTTCATTTTAACAAGTGGCGGTGCAAAATAATGTCCCTTTCATTTTAACAAGTGACGGTGCAAAATAATGTCCCTTTCATTTTAACAAAATCCATGAATATTTTCATTCTTAACAAAATGATAGTGAAAATCATTCTTCTCTTTTTAACAAAAATTATATCTTTTTACATTTTCAAAACAAAGACAAAATGATATCTTTTTACATTAACAAAACAAATGACAAAAAGGGTGTTTTTTTTTTCTTTTATAAACAAAAGTAAATACTTTTATTTACAAACAAAAGTGAATTATATTCATTTACCCACAAAAGTGACTTCTTTTCATTCATAAACACAAGTGATTTATTTTTATTTAAAACCAACAAAATGAAAGCTTTTATTTTAAAAACAAACAAAGTTACAATTTTTTAATGTTTACAAACACAACGAATATTTTTCATACATGGATTCAGAATAGAATTCAGATCTACAACTTAGATTAAATTAAAAGGGGGGATTCTGGTTTTACAAAACCAGATCTATCACACACGAATAGTACAAACAGTCACCATCAACAACCAATACAATTTTAAGTACAACAATCGCAGATTCAATTAAACAAATACGTACAAATGAGATTTAAACAACAGGGAATAAAATATAATTTTAAAAATAGAAATCTCACATCGTTATTGAGTTCTGCATTGTTCAGATCCAAAATTTGTCAAAAAATCAACTTGCTCAGAATCAGGTCTAGTCAGTTTAATCACGAAGGTCTCTGTCTCACGATCGCGGCGCACCTAAAATCATTCGAATCCGAGTCTGTACGAGCAAGATATGGTTTAATTAAGATTGAATAATATTTGAATTAATTAAATTGATTGGTCAAAGTTTAAAAAGTCAACCTTCCTCATCTTCCTCAAATCAACGTTCCAAGCCATTCATTGAACCTATAGAGTTCAAAATTAGGTTTCCACTTTTCTCGAAATTGGTGAAACTAGAAGTCGATCGGAAGGTGGCAAATCGAAGAGGGAGGGAAGGGCTTTGTGCGCCAGAAAGGTGGTGGCCGCGGTGGGCCATGGAGGGTGCGGCGGGTCCCTTAAGGCGACGGGTTTGGAGGAGAGATCCGGGCATTTTACTTCATGAAATCCAATCATATTCGTATGGAAACGAAGGTCTCGAAAATCTCTCCAATATTGTCTAAAGAATGAGGTGTTAATTCTTTGTGGATTGGGAGAATTTGAGGAAGGAAGAATCGGCCATTCTAGGCCATGGAAATTGCAAGTGGAGGCTGATCATATTAGACTAGGGTTAGGGTTCTAATATTTATATTATTTTAATCACTAATTAACCTGATTAAGGCTCGTTTTGGCCTGAACTCAGAATTAGGCATGCTTACTGTCTAACTATAGGTTTTGACGTCTTCTGAACGCAATGGCGCTAGTGATGAAGCCCAAATCCGAAGTCTACAACAAGTTTACTTTGTTTTTAAAATATAAATCATTTATTTTTAATTCAGCCGTACGTAAAAGTTCACCAGGGTCACAAATTAACTCCGAAAAATCCAAAAAAATATTTTTAGCTATATTTTGACGATATGGTCCTAACAAAATTAATTTCATTGAATTCTGAGACCGTTTGAAAAATGGCTATTTTCCAGTCGATCAGATTTGACTACAACAGACAAAACACATTTTCTTTTTCCACGCTCACATATTAATTCTAAAAATTATGAAAATTGAAACCTAGCAATAATTTGACATTCCGGTTCCAACAAAAGTGGTTTCGTCAAAAATGGAGGTCGTTTGAAAAAATGGCTATTTTTAATATTAAAAAAATATATAAATTCTACAGCGACTATTCTGAATTTTAAACTGGGCATAACTTTTGATTCCCGCTATGAAATTTCGATTTTTCATATTCGTTGAAAAGATATTTTTAAAAAGATTCTAATATTTTTGGTTTCACTAAAATCCGTTAAATTTTGAATCCGGTACATTCGGTCAAAGTTCAAGTTTGACCTTTCAAACTACCGTGCTATTTCTAACTCCTTTTATAATTAAAATTAAAATTTTCGTTCTAACTTCGATTTAAATATATTTTTAATCATTATTATTTAAAATAAATTATTTTAACTATTAAAATTTCATTAAAATTTCTAAAATAAAAATTTTAAATTGGTTCAGAATGTGCAGGTTGTTACAACATTGCTGCGGTTTTTATTTCTTTCCATTTGGTTCTTTTATGAATTACATTTCATTATTTCCTTTTGTTTTCTTTTTAAGAATACATCATAGTGATCTATTGGATGTGTTGAATTATAATGGTAAAGGCTGTGATAACGTCCGGGCGGTTGGATGTAATGAAGCTGTCAAAATTTTCTGTGGCTTAGATGTTTATGTTGGTTGCATAAGAAGTGTTTGAATAAATGCTTGTTCAAAAAATCCCCTTTCTATAGCTGAAGATTTTGATTTCGCTTACAACGTCTGATAACTTAGATGTTAATGTAAACAGGTATTGATTCAAAATCTTCAACAATTTGTGGATGTATTTTTAACAGGAAACACATTGTACATGTGAAGGTGAACAACCAAGCATTGACAACGAACCCTTCAAAAAGGTATGCATCTGGCTTGTATTACCTATTCACATTGGATTTGTAGCTTTCTTATTAAATATTAAATATCATACCACTGTTCCTGTATATATGGTTTTTGTACATAGATCTGAACTCAATATGATCATTCGAACATGTATTGAGTCACTCTCAGTTTCGTAAATATTAATTAGCAGTCTTTTGTAACATTTTACAATAATCCTATTCTATATTTTCTGGGTGGCATATAAAATGCACAATTTGTAGAACAATTATTGAGAAGAGATCTTTGTTATGTGCGGTAAACATGCATGTAAACAAACATATCTTATTGTATTAAATTTTGATTTTGTATGTAATTTCAATAGACATAAATTAGAATTATATAATGCTACATGTTTTTGTATAAATGTTAATTAATTTATAACATTTTGTCTATTTGGACATTCTTTTACATAGTCTGGTCTCTTGCTAATTCCTTCTTGGAAGTGACTTGTTGGAAGATCCCTCTATTTTTGGATTGTTGACATGTCTGATGTTTAGGCGCTGCGTACATATCTCAGCACGAGTATCCACATGCATAAGTCGACATTTGGTTCCATGTGACTTTAAAAAAAATGCATTTCATTGCTGTTGTCAGATTTTAAAAAGGGGCTTTGGACCACATGCAGTTCTTGCTATCAGGTACATTAACCATTTTTGTTAAGTTTTGGTATTGTTGGCCTAAAAAAACACTTTTTGTTCTTTTTTCTAACAACAGACATATTCTTATGCAATAGGTTTGATCACTTCAGTGAACTTGCATCAAAAAGATAAATGGTGTAAAGATTTCCTTGTCTTCGACTAGTGTACTCCCATAGGATATGCAATTTTTTGTGGATAACTTGTGCCTGTACTAAGTTGCTTTGTAACGGTCAAGTATGTAATAATGTACGAAATGTTGTCTAAAACTTAGTGTTTGTAATACTGAATATTTGAGTATTTTAATAAATTAGTTTGCAAATAACTGTACTATCGGAGTTGCTTATGGAGTATTGCTATATTTAGTGTATTATTGTTTTCAATTACAAAAGATGTTTATTTTTTTAAAAACCCAAATGTCAATCACAACGGTGCATAACAGTTGTAGTAGATTTTATTACAACAGTGCATAACTGTTGTAACAAAGTTTATTACAACGGTGGAAAAAGTTGTAAAATATACATATTACAACGGTGTTGCAACACTGCAAAAAAGTTGTAAAAGATATGAGTCTATTACAACTTATTAATACACGATGGTTTGCCTACCGTTGTAAAATGTATATTACAACGGTGTTCCACCGTTGTAATAGGGTCATTTTATTGTAGTGAACATTGGGAACCGCGGTAAATGGAATGGTGAAGGATCGAAGGAAGTCAGTGGAAACCCCGACCAAAGAGGAAATGCCAGAAAATGACCCCAGTTCCATGTTTTCAAAACCTATACAGCCTTGAATGACACGCTAAAGAATATTTACCTTGATACCTATAGCATAGTCCAGTACAAGAAGCCAACCCTACGTGAACCTACTGAGAAGGAGCGGGCGACTGGGAAGTATTGCTTATTTCATGAAATTTTCGGACATACGACCAACAAATGCCGACACCTTCGGGACATCGTCGAGAAGTTAATTTGAGAAGGAAAACTAGATGAATATAAAACAGCCTCAAGAGATAGGGGTCAAGGGACTTCAACACCCAAATAAAGTCCGGTCACGTCTCGAGCCACTGCCCAGGAGAAAGGAAAAGGGATTGTGATTAATGCCATTGTCGGAAGACTGCATCCTGCAGGTTACAGCATCCGATCCATGGAACGTCATGTATATTCTGCAAAGCACCTGGACGTTGTAGAAGCAAGTCCACGCGAAGCAGCAAGTCCCGTTAAGAAAAGAAAGACGATGACCGACAATATCATCTTCCATGATCGGGAATCGACCGGCACAGTTGCTCCAACCGTCGATCCAATGGTGATAACAACCATTATCAGAGCAGCCACGGTGCAGACGGTTCTAGTCGACAATGGAAGCTTGGTGAACATTTAATTTAAGCAGGCCTAACACCAAACGAAACTGGAGCTGAAGGACCTGGAGTTGTGTACTGGCCAGATACGCGGTTTCATTGGAGCATCTACCTAACTGGTCGGCTAGGTTAAGGTACCTGTAGAGTTGGGAGATGGAGACCGTCGAAGAGTTAGAATTATGCATTTCTTGTGATGAACATCAATTCCCTATATAATGCATTTCTGGGAAGACCGACCTTAGTTGTATTCAGGGCATGTATCGCTGCCTGGTATTTGCTTTTAAAATTCCTGACTGATGGTGGAATCGGGATAATACGAGGAGATTAGGAAACAGGACGAGCCTGCTACTTGGAGGAATGGAAAGATCTATGAAACAAGATTAGCAAAGAGTCTGAAGAAACCTTCCCTCCTACGGAAGAGAAGGAAGCATAGCAACTACAGAGAACATCTCGGTCGAGACCGCCCATCTGTGAAGTCTAGGACATCAACCCAAGAGAGGACGAAGAACCGGGATGTCGGAAGGCATCCCCGAACGAGGCTATCGTAGAGATCCAGATCGACAAGGACGACCCCACCAGGGTTTTGAAGATCGGGTCTCATCTTGATCCCCTCCGGACGAGGGAATTGACTGAGTTTCTCCATGCAAATCTTGACGTGTTTGCATGGACCCACCCTGACATGTGTGCAATCTCACCCTCTGTCATAACTCACTCCCTTAGCATTAATTGGAAGTATTTCCCTATAAAGCAGAAGAGGCAAATGCTTGGCCCTGAAAAATCTGCGACCCTAAAGGAAGAAGTTGGTACATTACAAGCCAATGGGTTTATCCGGGACTAGACTATCCTAACTAGATAGCCAACCTGGTGGTTGTGAAAAAGGCTAACGAGAATGGCGAACCCGCATCGATTTTTCTGACTTAAACAAAGTCTGCCCTATATATAGCTTTCTATTACCGAGGATCGACCATTTGGTCGACTCAACTACAGGTCACGAACTTCTCTCATTTATGGATGCTTACTTGGGGTATAACCAGATTGCCATGCACACTCCAGACCAAGAGCATACTAGTTTCATAAAGGATCTTGGATTATACTCTTATGTAGTCATGCTGTTCGGTCTGAAGAACGTGGGGGCCATGTACCAACGTTTAGTCAATTGGATGTTTCACAATCAAATAGGAAAAAAATGGAGGTATATGTGGATTGCATGCTGGTAAAGTCAAGACAATCATCCGACCACATAAGCGACCTATCAAAAATGTTTGGCATCCTCCGGAGATATGGAATGAAATTAAATCCTTTAAAGTGTTCTTTCGGAGTAGCATCAGACAAGTTTTTGGGTTTCATAGTTAGTTCTCGAGGGATCGAAATCAATCCCAACTAGATTTCGGCCCTTAAGGGATTCTAGGAACCTGTAAGAATCAAGGATGTTCAAAGCTTGACAGGTAAGGTAGCAACAATGGGTCAATTTATTTCCAAGGCGACTGTAATGATCTAGGCTTTTCAACCCTGAACCAGTGGGCTAACCTCTCACCATGGCATTACATCGGTACCGCGTACTTGCTTTTACGACCGCCCTCTCGAGTTGTAATGGCCCGAATTTCAGTACTCTTTGAGTCAACTAATAACACCACATGTCCAACCCAAATTACACAAAAATACGAATAATTATTAGAAAGAAGTTAGAGGATGAGAAATAGAAAGAAAGAAACATTAGAATAGAAGAAAACAAAGATCACAAACTCACAGTGGAATGAATAAAATATATTAGGTAACATAAACTTTGAAATACAATTCAGTAACTTTGTATACATACCATCATTAGAGCACATAAGCTATTTCTGGAACAGTTATAAGCACCTTGTAACACCCCACATCCGTTAAGGTCACTCACAAAGGGAATGCCTTAACTTCAATGGAGCATTATGGGTACTGGAACAGAAATATTACAAGATAGACATATATAAAACAGCGGAAAGTAAAGTGGAAGTACTTAAAATCACTTGCTAAATATAATTGTTTACAATAAAAGCCCCTCAACTTCCGATACCCAATTACATAGTTAAAATATCTGTCTTGCACAAAAACAAAGAAGCATAAAATAAGTTGTAGTATTCCCCAATAAAGCAAAGCAAGCAATAGCCAAGAGAAATCCAAGCCATACAAGAAAGAGCCTTGGAGCTTGGTAAGATCCGAACTAAGCTGTATTCCCACCCTGTGAACCTGGGGGGGGGGGAATGGAAGAAAAAGAGGCGAAACAAAACTGGTCAGTCATAAAGACTGAGTAAGTCCTAGTGACTTTCAGCATAAAAACAGGTAAAGATAACATGGCATGAATAAACTGAAAGTAAACATAAGCATGATGACAAGATAAGCTACATGAAAGATAACTAAGAATAACCTCATATGATTTTTTTGTCATGTATGACATTGCAAGGTTCCCATTCAAGATGAACTAAGTATAGTTTCGCAAGATTTCTATCAAGCATCGTAAGATTTCTCTACTTCACCATTAAAATGATATCTATTTGCTCTGCACCACCTAACTAGTGTCCCAACTAGTAATCTATATAAAATGATGAAATCATAACGTGATCCCAATCCCCGAAATTAAGGCTGCTTTCACGTGTACATCCATTATTTATTACCTAGATCAAATCTAGGGTTTTCTATCGAGCGATTCTTAGATTCAACCAGGATTTATGCCACCTAGGTCCAACCTAGGGATTATGCTACTAATTGAACGCTTCTTGGATTTAGGGTTTATGCCACCTAGGTCCAACCTAGGGATTATGCTACCTACGTGTATCATACGGCCCCCAATTATTGTAGATACCTATGCTGGTGCCACCATGGGGTGTATCAAGACCCATGGTGGTGGCCCCAACACAAAACTAGAAGACATAAGTTATACTACTGGTGTCCCCAGTGCCCTGGTTGTCTGCTCCGGAGTGTGTGCACGCCCGCACCCCGTTAAACCTGCACTGTGCACCCACTGCCGTCGTTTGACTGCTTACAATCAGCCCAGTAATCGTGCCCCACCCTGCCTAGTTTCAGGGTACCGTTGATACCTGATTTTGGGTTACTGCTGAAATGGATCCCCGTTACTAGGGTTTCCTTCTGGTTAAGTGTGTGCCTATATATACAAATATTACCCACCTTCCCGTGATGTACTTAACCCTCTCCGTCCATTACGTTAAATTGGTCAAGTGTTTCTCTTGTTTTACTTAACCCTACCACATATCATGTTATATTGGTTAAGTGTTGTTCCTTGTGTTACTTAACCCTACCGCAAGCCTTGTTATACTGGCTAAGTGTTCTCCCTTGTGTTAACTTAACCCCACCGCTTGTCATGTCATATTGGTTAAGTGTATATTGACTTAGCCCACCTACTTATCATGTTGTGATGGTTAAGTGTTACCCTCTGTTGTTACTTAACCTTACCACGCATCACGTTATATTGGTTAAGTGCATGTTAACTTAACCTCGTCCACCAGTCATATTATAATGGTTAAGTGTTACTCTCGTGTGTTTACTTAACCCTACAACACATCAGGTTATATCGATTGGGTGTTATCAACCTATTCAAGTTAGCCCAACCCATCCGCTAGTCACGTTATAACGGTTAAGTGTTATTAGCCACGTTACTTAACCCACCCACTCATATCATATTGGTTAAGTGTCATTCGTCTAGTCATATTACTTAACCCACACATTGGTCTGATCAACAGTTATGTTGGTAGAGCCTGCACTTATAAGTTTTTCATGTTCTTAACTCATACCGGTTAGGTCCACATTTATATGACAAATTTCCATGTCATCCCACCTAACCCTCTAACCATACCCACGTCTTATTATGGTTAGTATTCCTTAATTCATTCATTATGACGAACGAATCATGACCTCTCACATTAGACCGTGCATTTTGTGGCCACTGGATTTGCCGGGCGGTTTCAGGCAGATTTATACCACAACTGGGTCTAACCTCGTGTCATAAACCGTTACGCCTACAATTTGGCCTTCGACCTCCCGCATTAGACTGACACTTTGTGGCTACTGGATTTGCCGGGCGGTTCCGGGCAGATTTACACCACAAACTGAGTCTAACCTCGTGTCAAAGGTTCATTAATGGTCGCATTCCACCCAAAACCCCAATATCAATTCATGTGCTTAACATATATAAATGTTCATGATTCACATTTTTGCCCAAAACGTATTCCCAAATTATTATCATAATTTACTATAAGGTTATGCCAAGTTATAGCCTCCTATTTCCAATACATACCAACTACCCAAAACCCAACTTAGGCGCGTTCATATTAAACTTTCTCCAAATCATAAATTATCATATATGTTTCTACTCCAAATTTTACATAATTAACATAAGCCCAAGTTCTAGGTTACATGTCAGTTTTACATATGCCCAATTCATACCAAATTTACATATGTTCAATTCATGTCGTTTTACATGTATGCAAATTTTATGCCAATTTACACATATATCAAGTTTCATACCGTTTTACATAAATCAAGATTCATGATCTACATGTTTACAAAGGCTATGCTTAATTTACATAGATCCAGTTTTATACCCAAAATTACATGTTTAACATGTTTACACCAATTTACCCATAACGAGTTCTAGCCAAATTACATATATCAAGATCCATGTCAAACTATATATGCCAATCCCCATTCTTGCAATTACTATTACAATGACAATACCCAAATATTCAATTTCATGTTAATGGTAGTAATACCCAAATATCCAATTTTTATGTTATGCCATCAATTCCACCAAACACATATATCAAATTAGGTATTAACCCAATATGTCCCCATATTCAATCGTACGCAAATCGCGTTTTAGGCCTAGGTCCGAAATTGACCAAGGTTCATCAAAAGAAAATAAATAGGGGGAGGTAGAAGTTGCAATAAGAGCAAGATCAAAAAGGAAACAACATAAATCATCATAATAGGCATAAAGATTGCAACTTGATGATAACATCATTACGAATCAAGAAAACTGCTGAATAGATCATAAACTTGGCATGAGAATAAAGATAGAAAAGTATCAAATCTCAAGATTCAAGAAGCAACAGAAATAGATCGATAAACATACTTAAATCCAATTTCACTTCATCACATGCCCATATTATATTTAAATATTTTAATCTGAAAATAACTAGAACTTACAGAGCATGGCAAATGAATTACGAACTGAATTTGTTGTAAAAATGTCGCGGCGTTGTTGATTTATTGTCTTGAATCATTGTAGAAGCCTTGTTCTACGAATTAAATTTTGTATGAAAGCTTTGTCCCTAGAATTGATTGGAGTTTGAATGCTTAAGCTTTAATTTGGGGCGGCGGCCATGGTTCAAGAGGGAGTTCAGCAGCACGACGGCTTTAGTATTATATTATTTGTGTCAATTTAGGGTTAGACTTGAGTTGTATTTATAGAATTTTAATCTAATTTGAGCCGTCGATGAAGCTAGAGTGAATCCAGACCATCCATCTAAAGATAAGCCAATCAGAAAGTGACATGTAAGCCCTAGTGACTCAGCCAAGCCTCAGAAATCGACCAGAACCCGATCAGGCTAGCCAGGGCCTGACCAAGCCAGTTTTCTGGCTTGGGCGCACTTGGCAGGTGTGCCCGTGCTAAAATTGTACTGGCGCACTTCCCAAGTGCGCCAGTGCAATTTTGTTCTGGCGCACTTCCCAAGTGCGCCAGTGCATTCTGACCCGTTTCTGGTTTTTCTGCCCAACTTCGTTTGTCCATATCTTCTTCATACGGTATCCGTTTTATGCAAACTCGGACTCTATTTCAAGCAGAATTCTGGGACGAACGCAATGGCGTAACCCATTTCCCTTGATTCTTAATTTAAAAATTAATTATACCCTGATTTCTAGTTTCAACGTGTTATTAAAATTCGGGTTGTTACACACCTGTTTCCAAATACAAACATGGTATACAGCGGAATATATGATAGCCTATATAGCTAACTGTTGAAGCCTCCTGCTTCAAACTCCTCCAAATGAATCTGTAAAATCCCGACTACTTGACTGCCCGTACAAATTTGGGAAACCAAGAGTTTAGGGAAAACGAACAAAATATACTCTAGGTCAGCCATGAGACTGTTGTGAGTAAACTCCAACCACTGGTTTAACTTTAAAAATCCTTTCAAAAGAAATGATAATCGTAAGACAGATCAATACATAAACATGGATGTTTTTTACCTTACGATAACAAAATATATTTTTGATATCAAATCCGGTGATATTATAATAGTGTCTACATCAAATAATAGAATCCAGCGGAACGCTTGCATCTCATGCTCCATATATAATATTAAATCAAAAACTGCAAGCGCTTATTACAGATTGGATTAACAACACGACAAGGTATGGAACCACCTTCCGATAGTGTATCTCTAGAGGGGAATACACTGGGTTCAACAAGAACGTCTTGCAACCCGGCCCACACATGGCTGGCCACTCATTTAACTAGAGTGTACCGAGCATGTTATAACCAACTGTTGTGATCAGCAACCGTTACCGAAAGCATACAGCAACGAATATAATAAGAAGCAAATGAAATTTCTCTAGATCAGGTGATAATACCCCTAATGGGAATGACCCGCATGGTCATGTTGCCTGCCCGATTTTTGTCATTTCCCGGGAGATGAGGCTTGAGGTCGATTATCTTTCAGAACATCTTGCCATTATTTACTTTGAATGTCGTGGCGTCAAACATTCGTACATACACGTTGTCCTGGGACTAGACAAACCGAAGGCGATATCCCATCAATCCATCTTGGGCAAATTCCTACCTAGGATTTGTAGAACAACCCTTGCACTTTACTCCGCCTTCAAACATCTTCAGCATAAGTTGATTCGTAATGTTATGCCAATACGGAGTGGTTTTTAGATAATAAACCCGATCCCGGTCTCTCTGTATTGACAACGGAGGTATAAAATAAATCAAACTTTGATAGCCGGTGATTTAACTATCAAAGAAAACATCCATACAAACAACGATCCTATTTCTAAATGGAAATTCTAACGATCAACCATCGAACAACACTGGCTCCTTTTTATATTAATTCCTTATTATATTACCGATTCCAAATTCCCTTCTCCCCTCTTCCGGATTCTTTCAAAATTCACTTGTCTTTCTCGATTCTTGGAAAAACATTTCCAATATTACAATTTCGTTATTCGAGCAAATATCTCTTATTCTAGTTAGAAAACGTTTATATATATTCACGAATCCTTATTTTCTATATTCCGAAAATGTACCTTATTAATATCGGAAAATATTTCCATATTCCATTTATTAATTCCTCGTTGACCAATTCATTTCATTTTCTACGCGTAGAAAATTTCTCCCATTTTATTTGGGGAAAATATTTCAAAATCCTTTAAATTAACCGATGTTATAAAAACATTGTTATTATAACTCAAACCATTTATCATTTATTAACTAATCATATCCCTATCCAATCTTTTCTACCGAACATCAACTATTCCTCCATCAATCATGAAGTCAATCAAGTTGGGGTATAATTACCTCTCAGACCTTAATTGAACAACATTATCAATTTTGAAATAGCCAAAGCTCACACAAAACATCGCTTATGCGATTTTCAGATTCAATCTAAGAATATACTTCTTTTTACGAATAAAATATTGATTATGATGGTAGCATTACAATAGTTGTTTCCAAATATTTCATTTATAAACCATTAACTATAATGGTAGCGTTAAAACCGATGTTTATATTTACAAAACATTTATTATAACGGTAGCATTATAATCGCTGTTTATATAATAAAACATTTGTTATTACGGTAGCGTTATAATCGTTGTTTATATTATAAAACATTTATTATAACGACAACATTATAATCGTTGTTTTCCAAATATAACTTGTACTTATTAATTTAAATAATTTAATAAGAAAATAAATAATTAAATAATGAAATTTGATTCAAGCGGAAAGTAAAAAGAGCTACTTCCCTAAATTCTATATAATCGAATTCCGATAAATAATCTATAATCAGTTAATATTTCGAACTTCGGGATGATCTACCATTTCAGGTTAAATCAAATCCCCTTATAATTATTTCGATTCACAAAATAATTGCTCTCAAATCATTATTCAATTCCAAATATGAATATTTTTACTTAATAGGAATCTAGATTCATTTTATCAAATCAACTTGATTTTACTTTGCAAATATCATTCTTGATCCAAATCTCAGTTATTGATAAACCCATATCACATTCTACTCCATTTATAAATTCTGTTTATAAAGACAGCTACTGATATCATTCCGTTTATATAAAACAATTCAAATTCCCTTTTTAAAACATATTTACTAGCTTTACATTCCATTCTTCGAAAATCAGCTTATTTGATTCTTACAATCCCCTTCTTGTTTATAAATCTTAATTTTTTAAAATAATATAAAATAGTCTCAAAACATGTAATCCTATTTACATAGCTATAAATATTGAAATATTAGTTACTTGACATATTTTATAGATTCACACTAGATAAAATTTTAAATATCTTTTTCTGAAATAAATCCTTTAGATATGTCTGACATAGTCGAAATAAAAATCCATTGGATTTTATCCAGTTCCATTTTTTTATTCCAAACTTCGAAATAAAATCCATCGTTTCCTTATGGAACTGATTTCCCATTTCCCTTCTCACTCAAAATTCCATTTGAATTCATTGATCCCAACTCCAATCTCTTCTACCATTACTGCATTTAAATTCCACTTCCAATATCGGTGTCAACTAATTTCCATTTTACTTATATAAATTCAACTTGAATATATATTTTAATTTATCCTATGATAAATATTGTATTTAATTTATAAACATCGTTATAATTAACTTCTTGTTTAATCCACTTAAACAAATTTCTATTTCCGGACCACTTGAAATCTAATTTCTATTTTGGAAATAAATACATTTTAAAATCTCAAATTTCTTTCCTACATTCTAAAATATTTTACGGTATTTAAATACCAAAATTATGGGGCCAGTGTAATTCAACCACAACAAAATCAATCATTGGTTATATGCCACATCATAAATCACAATAAGTAAATAAAACAGTAAATAAAATGTTGAGGAATCCAGTTGGATCCCTCCAACCTGTTGCCCTACGTCCATAAATGTTAATCAGCAACAATAATATTAGTTCACATCAATATTACATATCAGAACTAATAATCAATCAACGATGTAATCATATCAACCATTTCAACCAATTTTATTAACAATTCAGCGAATCAACCATTGCACATTATAAAATTACTATAAATAAATTTAAAATTCGTTTATATAAAAATATAAACGAGTCAGAGTTAGTGAGTTTACTCACCTAGTGCTGCAGTTGATTGTTCTGACTTTGTTCCGATCGGCAATTTCTGTATGATTTATATGATTTCAAACGAGCATTTGAAATCATATAAAATTCCAGTTGTTCTGAATCCTCCTAAACCAGTTCAATCGTGTAGAAAATGTTCACATAATTCCAATGGACTCGGTTGCGCTGAATTCTTTTAACGAATGATCGAGTTATAGTGATTAGAATATTAAGTATTGATTAAAATAATAATGTTTAACTTAACTATATCAATTACCATTACCTTCTTAATTATCACGTTTTTGTTTTAAGTTGTGGCATAACATTCTTCTTTGTTTCAATATATAATGTTTAACCAAGTTGCCCTGGTTGTACTTCATTACCATTTCTCTCCAGTATTTGTGTTCCGGATTTTTGTACACACCAAATAGATCGAGCATCTCTAGCTACATCCCTCAGACTATGTTCGTAACACCATATAAATCACAACTTCGACCTCAACGTGATAGACACGGTGGAGGTTGCAGAAAAACTAGCTTCCACCTTCTTCGCCATCCACCTGATCAACTTGTGACTCCTTCCACGGCTATCCAACCAAAACCATTGTCAAACTCGCTCACCTTACCTTCTCGCGGCCTGAAGCTCCTTCATGCCCAACCAGTAAGATTGGCGACCTTATTTGTTGCAATAGAACCCACCAAAACAAGCTGTGCCATCCACATAACAAATTTCCACAACAGAAACATATTTCCCTCATAATCCGTTTATACCTTTCTTCCCAGTTCAAAGAAAACCAACCCACTCCTTTATATCCGTCTTCTTCCGGCGAACACCCAATTATTGAGCTCCAACTTCCACCTTGTTACCATCACACATCACCAGCATTTCACAATGCATCTGGTCTGAAAGTAAACTCGCGATCACCAGATGAAAATCGAAATGGTTCATTACCTAAAACCACCGAATGTCTCCACTGTGAGCCACCAGACCCCCCCTGTGATGTTGATAGCTTGCCACCACCGAGACCTTCCTCTACCCAAAACGCTGACCTCCAACAACCCTTCCTTGCTCTAGAAACCACAGTTGAACCAAACCCCTTCACACCAGAAATTCTGGCGCCACCGACCCTTTTTTGATAGGAGGCCACTGCCTATAGCTTCGCCTGACTCGCATGAACCTCTTACCGCCCAAAGTTGTCCCTTTGACGCAACCTAGCACAGCTGTTCTTCGATTCATTGATCGCTGCCCCCAAATGTCATTTTCGAATAAATGATCGAGCTGTGTAATACGCATGAGAAATGGAAGGTGGTGCTGAGGGATTTGAAGAGCTCAAAATTAGGAGTGTTCATAGAGGAATTTTATTTTTAATTGAATTGTAAAATTTTGATTTCTATACAGTTTCCTTTGCTTGAAGATATGAAGAAATGGGAAGGCCAGTATTAAAAGAGTAAACAGCTAGGGAGTCACGGTTTATAACACTGTGGAAGCCATGTTTCTAAAATTACTTGGCAGACACGGTTAACAGTGGTTAAAACGATAAATAGAGTGTACACTGGTGCTATGCAGTAATATATGAGTGTGTTTCCTTCATATATTGTAGAACATCAACTATGACACTGCATATAATCCATTAATGATCTTCTAAAATCTGGTGCTCACAAATATTGATCCAATAAATACCATTGGTCTTCCTCCAAGAAACAAGTTTAGATCCATCCACTAAAGTAGATGCTAAGCATTTATCTTCCCATGTTCACAAGGACTGGAACAAAATCACTCAATCCTATAAAAGCACATCCATTGACATTGCTTTGTGATATATAGTATACGGTGTATTATATTGTATTCCATGCGTGACCAATCATGCTACTTGATGTAGCATGATTTTTTTTCTTTTTGTAGTTCTAAACTTTTATTTTAACCTTTTCAGTTATTACTAATTGGTATATGCACCCCATTTAATTGACTTTGAGTGCATAATAGCCCTTGTAATGTGAAATATATACATTGAACTTGACCATATAACTTATTGAATATACGACTGTCATTACTCCAATTTGCTTGGTTAACCCATAGTGATCACTACAGTCCTTACAGCCCTGATAATCCATGTCTAATCGTGTTCGATAAGATATTATTTACAATACAGTTTACTTACTACAGATCCCCATGTACGAAAAATAGAAAATAGAAGTGATATCACACAAGCCATTCAATAATTAACGCAACTAGAACTTCATTCCTTACTCGTGTGCGAAGCACGGGCCACTATTTATATATATATAATTCCTCAAAAAAATATTTTATATTAACAATACAATATTTAAAATTAATTTAAATATTTTAAAATTAACAGCGAAAAATCCGGGTCGTTACACGAGTTCACAGCCAACCCTTAGGGCATGTAGGAGTAAGAGTCCACTACTCGCCACCAAATACCATGGCGAGAACCCCTTATCACATTCGTACTACATCTAGCAAGCAAGCTATGCTTCAATTGTAATGCTCTGATAAAATATTAATTTCGAAATAATTTGTATTTCAAAATACTTTATATTTCAAAGTTACGCTCTCTCTAGATTAATTCTGGTGATAATTCTACTCATTTTAGGGTATTGCTACCCTATCTATGATGAGTTTTAAACCCAATAAGCTAAGCTTTGTCAAACGAAAGCTCAGATACCAATTGTAACGATCCACTTTTTTTAACGTCTCGAATCCGTAATTAATCTGACTTAAGATGCTCAAAACGGTGAATCGTTATTGGCTTACATGATTTAAATGGAAATTACATCCAGAATCATAGCACACAATACTTGCAACGGAATAAAATTTTATATAAATAATAGAGTTTACATAATTTTGTACAGTGGAAGAATAATAAAATATATACGTGAATTTTAAAAGAATAAAAGCTTTACAATTTTGTTGTGTGCATGCATAAGCGTCGTGCGTCTTCACGTTCCTCTCCAATTTGTGAGCTGAAACTTTAAATCTGGAATATTTAGGACCTGACCCGAGCGTTTCATGCAAAATACACAAAACACCCGAGTTAGGATTAAACTTATTTCAAGTCAGTAAACTTTGATTAAATCACATAAATATAATTGTTAATCCTGATATTTTTATAAAATAATGTGAGCATAGAATTTTGTTGGATCTAGATTAGCCCTAGAGGGGGGTGAATAGGGTTTATCACAGTTTTTAACAGAATTAAGATTCTAACGAGATATTAAAATAATAAATAGATCACAGATTATAGCAGAAACAGAAATGCAGAAAATAAATCACACACAGATATACCCAGCTTCGGCAAAACCCTGCCTACTGCTGCATTTCTAAGGTTTCTACTAGGTGATAGAACAGATCATGCATACAAGACCATGTACACTCGCAAACCCTGCTCCTATTCTAACCCTACGCTCAAATCCCTAGACTGACCAATATCCACTCGATCAGATTTCCCCTGATTACAACCCCGTAATCAGTAACCCAGATTTTACAGACTCTGAAACTGTCAGTTACCCTTAACTGAATCCTAGAATTTTACAGACTTCTAGAAACTGTTTGATCGATTTCACAACACAATTTAAAATGACACAAAGTAGAATCAAAATTAAAACCCTAGGAATTAAAAACAAAGGGTCATATCCTTATTAAAACACTTGACTAGGTTTAACCCCATTAGGCCGGCCCCTTTCCTTTTTTATTTAGCTCGATGTCTCTAATCCTCTGAGAATAAAAATGGCGGCCGATATCAAACTAGGGTTTCTTCCCAAATCGAATCGCTTGCTTCTTGGAACTGAATCTCTGTGCCGTCGAGTTGTCGTGGCTTTCTGATGCATTCTTGCTCACTGATTTGTGGCTTTCAAGCGATTGAAACTCTTGTGAAAATTGTGAGTTATTCGAATTTTGTTTCTCTAATTGCTCTTGATTTTGTTGTTTGTGGGTTTTTCCATGCTTTTGCCAATGATGTAATAGGTGTTAAATAGGATTAGAAAATCCTAAAAAATACTCTGATTTCACGATTGATGACTTGGCTGATAATTTGCGGTTTGTTTCCTCCCTTTGACTTTCTTGAATGGATTTGAATTTCTCGGCTTCAATGCCTTTCCCTTTCTGATTTGCGGCTTGAATGAGATGAATTCCTTGACCACTTGATTTCCTCGATATAATTTGAAACTGCTTTGATGAAATGAGAAGTAATGGAAAGAATTTATTTGTGGCCCCTTGCGTGATTAAACTTGATTGAATCAGCCCCTTAAAAAAATTCTTGCGTGAATTTGTATTGTTGTTCCCACTGTATTGACTTAAAAGAATTGTGAATGCTGAATCATCACTGGAAATACTGGACACTAATTAGCAGATTTCCTACCATAAATGCTGGAGGAAATTTTGGAAATAAAAATAAAATCTTGCAAAAAAAAATGATTTTCATTTCCCAAAACTGTCTTCAATTTATAGTTGATTTGCTTGGCTACAAATGCTTGCATGATATTTCCATTTGTTGCCTAAAATTCCTTCAGTGAATTCTTGAAGTGTATTTGAGTATGGCATACTAAAACTTGATTCTCTGGAAAACATTAATACTGTGCAGTTTTGAAATCCTTTAAAAAAAAAAACTTGCCACAGGTCATGTTTTTAGAAATCAATGCTTAAAAAAAAACTTTGCCGAGTTGCTAATTGCATGACCAAATGGTATAAATCTGAAATGATCCTTTGCCATATATGTGTATAATAAAAACTGGAAAAACTTGAATGATGCCAAATATGGTCTCGACACTTTAACTTCACACTTGAAACCTGAATTTTGCAAACTGCTGCCATAATTAAAAGTGTATAGCAACCATGCTTTGTTAGCTGAGTTGATCATCACTTTGCTGTTTCATTTCTTGTTTGAATTGAGTCTGGCTGCACCATGAAACTTGTTTACTTGCACCAAGCTATTGTGTTGTTTCATATACATGTCTTGTGTCACTGAGTTGCTGCCACTGTCATGCTGCTGCCTTGTCCCACTTGTAATATGCCTGTGCTATATTGCATGATTCATCACTGTTCATGCTAGTTTACACACTTGTGTTTGCAGACATGTTTTGCCTAAGAGTGATCTGCACCATTTATTGTTGCATGCTTGAACTGCCCTGTTTGTCGACTTGAAAACCATGTTGCTGGTCCATCCATGTTATACAACTTCACTTTAATGTTGACCATTGCTTAATTGCCATTTATAACACTGCACCATGTTTCTTCATTGCTTGTTGCTGTGCTGATTGTCAGTGCATTGTTGTATCCACCTCATTTCAGTCACCATGAACACCAGGCTTGTACATGTATGTTATCATCCATATCTGTCTTGGCTATGGCTCGACCATTTTGATATGTTTTGACCACTTTAGCTTTTGCTGTCGACTTGTATATTGCACTTAAGCTTGCATGTTGTACTGTCCCTTACTTGTTGTGCACTGAGTCGAGCAGGTCCACGTGGCTACTCCTCAGTTGCACACTGGATTGGCGAGGCAGTGCACACATGTATATATATATATATATACACGTGTGTATATGCAGCCATTCAGTATTATTTTCCCTGTCCCTGTACTGTATATACATACTGTCTACCTTGTGATATTTACAGTGTATCACTGTGAATGTCACAAGCTGTCTAGACACAGATTGATGGTTATATAAATCAGATCAAGTCATGAAAAATGATGAGAAACACACCAGAAAACTGAGGCAAAAAAAAAAATTTAAAAATAAAATTTATATTCGCATACATTCAGTTTAAATTCTATTGCAGTGTACTGTGTGTGTTTTATTGTGACAGGTAAGCAGACAATGACAGGACTGACAGTGAAGATGCTGTGGAGACAGAAGACTGAAGACAAGAGGCAGTAAACAAAAACAGTGTGTAAATGTATGAGTTGATGAGAGTGTCTGTATATGTGAAATGTGAGTGTATATATAAACTGTATGAGTAGAAATGAAATTGAAATGTGAGATGTACAAATAGTGGAGTTACAAGAGTTGCACTGATTGAATGTATGAAATAAAATATTTATATTTAAACAAAATACTGTTGAATATTTGAATTCGTGTGAAGTCGTATTTTATTTAAATTTAAATATTATATTCCTATCTGTAATGTATATATAAAATAGTACAGTATCAAACACATTTGAAGTAATATTTATTTGTTTGTTATCATCAAACAAAAATCATATAATTGTGTATACAACACAGTTATATACAACAATCTCCCCCTTTTGATGATGACAAATAAATATGAAGATTTTGAAAACAGTAAATGTGTTTGACTGTGAAGAACAGAACTCCCCCTATTTGACTGCTCCCCCTACAACATAAACTCCTCTTATAAACTATTCACTCATAAATCAAAATCTCAACCCATTCTCCCCCTTTTGTTATCATCAAAAGGATACAGAATTTAAAATACAGATGATAAAATGACTAAAAAATATAATTTCAGCATAAGAGGAAGAATGATCATCATAAATCTCAATCAGTCAAACAAAAATCATAATATTCTGAGAACAGGTGGCATATTTCACATTTTAGAGAATGACGGATTTACGATGAATTTCATACATAATGGAGAGAGTTTTAAAAAACAAATCATTTCCAATTATTTTTCAATAAAAATTTATAAAAATGAGACACAAAAATAGTGATGGATTTGGACTATAATTAATAATTCAATTTAAGTGACAATATCGAGTAATCTAAAATCCCAATACCCATCAATCAACAAATCATAATACGTCATAAGATATTAACACATTTCACAGATTAGAAAGATGGATTGATAGGCTGGTTTTTAAATACCAAGGAGAATTTCATATTAATTTTAATTTATATTGCATTATTTTCTTTTTCTTTTTGTTTTATTTAAGAGCACACTGACCACGCATAACCAGAACTTGGATTTTTAAATGAGGTTAGAGACACACTTATGTGTTTATCAATTTCAGCTTTAAATAGAAAAAAAACTTCTCGGTATATAAAACCAATATGAATGACAGAAATGTGGTAAGTACAGAAATGGACTGTGAAATAAATTTCTAAATTACTTATATTATGAAATATGCTCGATTGTACTGGGATCATTGAAAAATTTCAATTGTCACCAATTCTGAAAAAAAATAACATAGTCCAAGTTCTATCACAAATATTTTCACTGTTTATCCATGATGATTTTTAAAAAAAAAAAAATTAAACTCTCCACATTAATATAAAATTATCATGGATGGCAGAAGGATGATAGGTAATGAAGATGGTCGTGAAATAATTGCCAGTTCAAAGATATTATAATAAACGTTCAACCATCATGAAAATCAAAATAACATCTCCTCTTGTTGTGAAAATATACTGCAATCATAATTCATCACAATTTCAAAATCTGATACTAATTTTGATGAATTATAAACACAGCACAAATTGGAAATTGATTTCAATTTCTGAATGAATAAAAAATAAATAATTTTAAAATTGAAAAACAATTACAAGAAGAAATTATACAGATTTATATAAAAAAATGAATCTATACAGGGTGATAATTCAAAAAACAGATGAGTGAAAAAGACTGATACCAAATGTTCTCGCTTATCGAGGAATTTAATTACACCCTGATGACTTATCATGGACATCTCAGGCTAAAGAAATTTAGACACAAACCCAGCCAGACAAATTTAGCACATTTGTTTGTATAAAGAAAAAAAAGTATGGATCTATACAAGGTGAAAAATTGAATCTCAGTACAGATGGGTGAAACAAATATAAGAACTTCTGATACCACTTGATGTCTTTATTCACAAAAGCCCAAACAGACAGACTTAACAAATTTGCACATTTTTCAAAACTGCAGACAAGAACAAGCAAATATTTGAAAAACAGTATCAGAGCAGTGCAGAACACAATATCACATCAGACTTGTCTGGGGATGGTCACATAAGAACTTTCATGATCCAAGATTAGAACTACCGTTTATTTGAAATCATTTGAGGAATATGAAAAATCTCTAGATTCAATGAATCAATCACACCAAATTATTATTTTCATATTCAGAATATGTGTGTGATTCAATAAATCAATAATTTCAAATGATTTTAAACAAACAAATACTTAAATCATATAACCATGAAATAACAGAGAAATTCAAGACCAGATTTTCAAAGAATTTTCACAAGAATTTTCTGACAAGTCCTCAAGAAATTTCAGATCATCTACATCAATTTTGTGAGATATTCATGATCCAAAGAATAAAAATAATTTATTTGAAATCATTTGAATCAGTGTCAAATTTTGAGATATAATGAATCAGTCACACAAGGTTAATAATTTCAGATTTAAGTGGTGTGTGAGATTCAAAATATCAGGAATTTCAGATGATTTCAAACTAAACTAATTTCAACCATAATAATCATGAATAAGGATGAAATTCTAGATGTATCACTGATTTAACCCAAATATTTTTCAAGTCAGAAATAATCAAGCCAATCTAAAAATTAATGAGATTATCACAACTGAGAAGTAACAGTGCTGTAATGAGTATAATACTTTAAGCATTTCCAAAATGAATTGGAAGGGACTCAAAACCGTATAAGTGTGTGAAATTTCATTAATTATTCAGATCTTCAAAAATTTAGAATTCTAGTTAACAGTGTTCAAGATATGATATGAATGCATCAACACTGTTATGAATTCAAAAATCAGAAAATAAACTTCAAAACAATTGCAGATATATACAAGTTCAAATTCAGGATATGGAAATAATTAACACATGATGATTTTATACAAGTAAGGCAAATTTCCAGAAAATCATTAATTCTGCAACTGGAAGTTTAAGAAGCACAAAATAAACAAAGAGATATGGTAGTGACAAATCAAAGAAAAACAAACAGAAGAAAAATAAAATAGAAAGGGGCAGAAGAAGGAGAAATAGACAAAAAAAATTTACAAGGATGAAGTTAGAAATCATACCTGACATATGATGAGAAACAAAATTTCTAACTTATCGGACTTGGCTAAGAAACAGTAGATGATTCAATGATGTGAAGCAGTTTGAATCAGTTTCTCTTTTCAGCACAGTTGTTCCTCAGCCTCCTTTGGTACCTAATGATTGAGATGATCAAGTGGTCGAACAAAATTAGTAAAACCACTCACAGTTGTATTCATTTGTTTTGGTACCCAAACTCGTTTATATAACAAACCATTCGAATCTACCTTTGTACCTTTCGGGACCCAAATCTGTTTGAATTTAGTCGAAGCCGTTTTATTTTTATTTGGGATCCAGGATTGTTTAGAAGGATTATTATAAAACAATTTCTCATTTTGATTTTGACTCAAAAAACCTTTGAAATTATAAGAGTTCAAATTTTCAAATTGATTCTTTTCAAGGTTGTTTGAAGGATTTTTCAAATCATTCGAAATTCGTCTTTCAAAAACATTATTTTTTTCAAACCCAAGTCCACGTTTATTTTGAACAGAAAATTGGTTTTTCAACAACATATTCAAAGATTTTTCACCGTTTGAAAAATTAGACAAGATTGTTTCAAGTTGTTGAATTTCAGTTTTAAGATCACCATTTTCTTTCAATAAATCTGAACAACGATTTTTAGTGATCTCACATCTTTCAAAAACAGATTTCAAAACCAAATTTTCATCATTGAGTAACTTTATTTTGGTTTGGGACTCAGCAATCTCAGACTCAAAATGTTTTCGACTTTCAGACTCAAATTTCTTGAAATTTTCAATCTCGTTTTCAAGTTCTTTCAAAATCGAATTCGATTTCAACAAATTTTCCTTTTCTGCAATTTCAAGTTTGGAATGAATATTAGTTTTAAAAATTTCAAATTCCTTTTGCAGATGATTGTTCAAATTTGATAACTCAATCTTGTTTGCTTTTAAGATCAAAATTTCATCTTCAAACTTTTGAATATTTTTATTGAGATGAACAAGATTGGTTTTCAATTTCAAACAATTTTTACAATCTGAATCTGAAAGGTTTTTAAAATATTCAAGCTGTGGTTCCAAATCATCAATTTTGCTGGTCAACTCAGAATTCCTAGATTTTGGAGTTTTGTTTTTAGATTTGAGTTTATCAACAGATTTAGTTAAATCAACACACATATAAACCAAATCTTCGTATGAGAAATTTTCAACTTCAGCATCCGTTGATTCTCCATCATCTGATCCTTCTGAATTCTCATTTGTAAATCCTGTTAAACAGAATTCTGAATCTGAGTTGACAATCTGGGGTTTTGAGCTGGAGTTGTCAATTTGACCATACTTCGTATTGAGAGCTGTCCAAATTTCCTGCGCAGTTAAACAATGGGAAATCATACTGTATTGATTATCATCAAGATGAGAATAAAGAATATGTGTAGCACGAGAATTAAAAACTTTATCTACCATATCGTACCCATTGATAACAACATCCCAACATTTAATATTAACAGATTTTAAATAAAATTCCATTTTGGATTTCCAGTTTAAAAAACCTGTTCCAGTGAAAATAGTTGGAGATGAACTGGACTGACTCTCGCTAGACAGACAACTAGGGTTACCCATGACTCTAGAGTTAAAAAAAATACCAACTCTGATACCACTTGTTGGATCTAGATTAGCCCTAGAGGGGGGTGAATAGGGTTTATCACAGTTTTTAACAGAATTAAGATTCTAACGAGATATTAAAATAATAAATAGATCACAGATTATAGCAGAAACAGAAATGCAGAAAATAAATCACACACAGATATACCCAGCTTCGGCAAAACCCTGCCTACTGCTGCATTTCTAAGGTTTCTACTAGGTGATAGAACAGATCACGCATACAAGACCATGTACACTCGCAAACCCTGCTCCTATTCTAACCCTACGCTCAAATCCCTAGACTGACCAATATCCACTCGATCAGATTTCCCCTGATTATAACCCCGTAATCAGTAACCCAGATTTTACAGAATCTGAAACTGTCAGTTACCCTTAACTGAATCCTAGAATTTTACAGACTTCTAGAAACTGTTTGATCGATTTCACAACACAATTTAAAATGACACAAAGTAGAATCAAAATTAAAACCCTAGGAATTAAAAACAAAGGGTCATATCCTTATTAAAACACTTGACTAGGTTTAACCCCATTAGGCCGGCCCCTTTCCTTTTTTATTTAGCTCGATGTCTCTTATCCTCTGAGAATAAAAATGGCGGCCGATATCAAACTAGGGTTTCTTCCCAAATCGAATCGCTTGCTTCTTGGAACTGAATCTCTGTGCCGTCGAGTTGTCGTGGCTTTCTGATGCTTTCTTGCTCACTGATTTGTGGCTTTCAGGCGATTGAAACTCTTGTGAAAATTGTGAGTTATTCGAATTTTGTTTCCCTGATTGCTCTTGATTTTGTTGTTTGTGGGTTTTTCCATGCTTTTGCCAATGATGTAATAGGTGTTAAATAGGATTAGAAAATCCTAAAAAATACTCTGATTTCACGATTGATGACTTGGCTGATAATTTGCGGTTTGTTTCCTCCCTTTGACTTTCTTGAATGGATTTGAATTTCTCGGCTTCAATGCCTTTCCCTTTCTGATTTGCGGATTGAATGAGATGAATTCCTTGACCACTTGATTTCCTCGATATAATTTGAAACTGCTTTGATGAAATGAGAAGTAATGGAAAGAATTTATTTGTGGCCCCTTGCGTGATTAAACCTGATTGAATCAGCCCCTTAAAAAAATTCTTGCGTGAATTTGTATTGTTGTTCCCACTATATTGACTTAAAAGAACTGTGAATGCTGAATCATCACTGGAAATACTGGACACTAATTAGCAGATTTACTACCATAAACGCTTGAGGAAATTTTGGAAATAAAAATAAAATCTTGCCAAAAAAAATGATTTTCATTTCCCAAAACTGTCTTCAATTTATAGTTGATTTGCTTGGCTACAAATGCTTGCATGATATTTCCATTTGTTGTCTAAAATTCCTTCAGCGAATTCTTGAAGTGTATTTGAGTATGGCATACTAAAACTTGATTCTCTGGAAAACATTAATACTGTGCAGTTTTGAAATCCTTTAAAAAAAAACTTGCCACAGGTCATGTTTTTAGAAATCAATGCTTAAAAAGAAACTTTGCCGAGTTGCTAATTGCATGACCAAATGGTATAAATCTGAAATGATCCTTTGCCATATATGTGTATAATAAAAACTGGAAAAACTTGAATGATGCCAAATATGGTCTCGACACTTTAACTTCACACTTGAAACATGAATTTTGCAAACTGCTGCCATAATTAAAAGTGTTTAGCAACCATGCTTTGTTAGCTGAGTTGATCATCGCTTTGCTATTTCAATTCTTGTTTGAATTGAGTCTGGCTGCACCATGAAACTTGTTTACTTGCACCAAGCTATTGTGTTGTTTCATATACATGTCTTGTGTCACTGAGTTGCTGCCACTGTCATGCTGCTGCCTTGTCCCACTTGTAATATGCCTGTGCTATATTGCATGATTCATCACTGTTCATGCTAGTTTACACACTTGTGTTTGCAGACATGTTTTGCCTAAGAGTGATCTGCACCATTTATTGTTGCATGCTTGAACTGCCCTGTTTGTCGACTTGAAAACCATGTTGCTGGTCCATCCATGTTATACAACTTCACTTTAATGTTGACCATTGCTTAATTGCCATTTATAACACTGCACCATGTTTCTTCATTGCTTGTTGCTGTGCTGATTGTCAGTGCATTGTTGTATCCACCTCATTTCAGTCACCATGAACACCAGGCTTGTACATGTATGTTATCATCCATATCTGTCTTGGCTATGGCTCGACCATTTTGATATGTTTTGACCACTTTAGCTTTTGCTGTCGACTTGTATATTGCACTTAATCTTGCATGTTGTACTGTCCCTTACTTGTTGTGCACTGAGTCGAGCAGGTCCACGTGGCTACTCCTCAGTTGCACACTGGATTGGCGAGGCAGTGCACACGTGTATATATATACACGTGTGTATATGCAGCCATTCAGTATTATTTTCCCTGTCCCTGTACTGTATATACATACTGTCTACCTTGTGATATTTACAGTGTATCACTGTGAATGTCACAAGCTGTCTAGACACAGATTGATGGTTATATAAATCAGATCAAGTCATGAAAAATGATGAGAAACACACCAGAAAACTGAGGCAAAATAAAATTAAAAATAAAATTTATATTCGCATACATTCAGTTTAAATTCTATTGCAGTGTATTGTGTGTGTTTTATTGTGACAGGTAAGCAGACAATGACAGGACTGACAGTGAAGATGCTATGGAGACAGAAGACTGAAGAGAAGAGGCAGTAAACAAAAACAGTGTGTAAATGTATGAGTTGATGAGAGTGTCTGTATATGTGAAATGTGAGTGTATATATAAACTGTATGAGTAGAAATGAAATTGAAATGTGAGATGTACAAATAGTGGAGTTACAAGAGTTGCACTGATTGAATGTATGAAATAAAATATTTATATTTAAACAAAATACTGTTGAATATTTGAATTCGTGTGAAGTCGTATTTTATTTAAATTTAAATATTATATTCCTATCTGTAATGTATATATAAAACAGTACAGTATCAAACACATTTGAAGTAATATTTATTTGTTTGTTATCATCAAACAAAAATCATATAATTGTGTATACAACACTATTATATACAACAAATTTTCCTTAAATGCATAATTTCCCTTATATGTACATTTATACATATTTTCTCTTTGGGACATATGTTATTTAAGTCGTTCTTTTAAAATAAAAATATGGTGCCTGTAGAGGTCGAATCTGCACCACTCTCATGAAAGTCACATGCTCAAACCAACTAGACTACCTAGGCTTTTGTTAATAAGGCTTAAAACAATGGTGGTCATTGTTCTTTTTCTTTTACCTTCTTTTCGTGTTCGTTGTAATATTTCATTTAGACCGTTGCATGTAACCTTATCAATTTGCATGTATTTTTTCTTTCATTTTTCTTTTCTTGTTAATGAATAATATTTGTAAATCATTGCATGCAACATAATTACACTGCATGCAACCAATTTCTTCTTTCTTTTAACTTATGCATTGCGTTGTTATTTACATTAATCATTTCTTCTTTTCAACGCATGTAGTTATTACATGCAATCGTACATTACCATTATTTTATTCTTCTTATATGTATGTATGTATGTATGTATGTATATACGTCTATCCATATATATATACACATATGCACTATTAAATATTTATTTGTCATAAGATGCGAGGTGTTACAAAACACAGAAAAGAAAATCGAATTATGTTCTCACACGAGTCCTAATTTAACTAATTCCTCTGACCGTTTAACCTAAGCTCCGATACTAAATGTAAGACCCCGCACTTTTCTACGCCTAAATTTCGGAAAAAAAATCAAAACTTGAGCACACCCAAGCATAGAGCGTGTATATGGTACCGACATCAAATGAGCATGAGCATAATCAGAGTACAATAAGATAACTCACAGCGGAAATAGAATAAGATAAACTAGTATTAACTCAAGCAAATACATTTTTCAAAGTAAGTCACTTTGTCAATACCGAGCATGAGAGAGAACGAGAACCGAAAGGAAAACTAAAACATCAGTGGGAACCCAGCCTTCTCTAGAAGACCTGGGGTTGTAATGAGGAAGGGGTCAGAATAACAAAATTCTGGTGAACAGGAAATGTACAGCACGGATTATAATGCACAGATGTATCTCATTTGGTTCAATCCAAGATATATGCCTATCAAGGTTAGTAATTCTAACCAAACCTTGTAGAATTTTACGCATGCCCTGCTACTCTTTCCAAAATAGTGTTCCTAAAGTATAATACTGAGATAGGACGTTTACAAATATTTTCATGAAGCCTTTAAACCACAGCTCAGCTGGTTACTATATCGAGATTAGACCCCTAATTACGGAGTTTCTATATCCATATACTTTCATTCGCTTATCCTTCATCATTTATTGCCTCACTGTCAATGATAAATAGGGTGGATTCTTCCTGATCGCCTAAGGACCAAGGCGAACTGATTGGTCACTTATTATTTCTTAATAATTTACTTAACGTTAACATGAACTAGAGGGCACTAGCTACAGGCCCTACTAGTTAAGGCTTCCGTCATTCACGCATATACCCTTGCCCCGCATATGGTGAGAGATGGTACTTTATCGTTCGCTATACCTTATAGCCGGCCTTATTAGATAACCCCCTTAATCGCTTATTCCTTCCGTAGGATAGGTAGCCATATCTGACATTTTTAGTTTTCAGGTTTGGGTAGGCTCACACACACCTATCATTTAAGATCCCTAAACCAAAAGACCTATTCTCAGGTGGACTCCTCAACCCTAGCCGCTTAAGACCCAAGGTAGCAGACTATACACGAAGGTTATTGGATTCGTACCCCATTTGCCTTTAGCACCTTTCCCTATTGGGATAAAGTAGGACTCATTATTAAGTTATTCTCGTTTAGTCCCTCTACACGAAAATACTATATGTATACGATTCATTATCATCACGGGTTAATATGGTAAATAATATTTGTATTATTAACCTACTAAGTCCAACTATATTTTATATTTTAAGCTCTATACTTATTAACATAATTAAGGAAGCTTGTATCCCTTTTTCCCTAGGGTATTTATTTGATTTCTTCCCTAATTTGGATGTAGTATTTAAACGACAATCAATATCCAATAATCCCCTTTTTAACACCCATTTTATTTGGTTTCTATTTTTATTGCCCTTTATGACTCTAACGGTCATATCCTTCTAAGGCAGCCATTTATCCGTCCCGATGTATCTATTTGTTGTACCCCAATGGACAATTACTATTCTTATTTGTTTATTTATTTATTGGTTAATTGTTGCATGTATATATATATATATAATATTTATGTACCAAGCCTCCTACATTAAGTTGACTACTTATGGATGCTGGATTTGCCAGTCGGTTCCGGGCAGACATCCACCACAAGTTGAACTTAACCTCGTGCCTTAGTACCTTTATATTTACGCAATAGACCCCTCACATTAAGCTGACTACCTATGGCTGCTAGATTTGTCGGTCGGTTCCGGGCAGGCTTATACCACAATATAAGCTTAACCACTTGTCTAAATGCAGTCACAATTCCAATTTCCTAATTGGGGGTGCACAACGTTAATCCTAATTTCCTAATTACATTTACATATGATTCCATAATTGAACCTTATGCCAACATTCCATACAATGTATATTTTACCG
Organism: Allium sativum; assembly: GCA_030737875.1. Taxonomy (NCBI): domain Eukaryota; kingdom Viridiplantae; phylum Streptophyta; class Magnoliopsida; order Asparagales; family Amaryllidaceae; genus Allium; species Allium sativum. The sequence continues at coordinate 461,285,683 of CM060921.1, forward strand.
TTTTACGCTAATTTGGTTGGATAATATGTATAGATTTATATTTTATGTTTTTGTGTAGTCAACGTAGTTATTTTTTTTATTATTATTATTAAGTGATTTGGTTTAATTGAAAACCAAATGTTCCTTTTTATGTTTAATATCATCAAAAGGTTCCAAATCTTACAAAAAGATCTTTAGCCGTAATTATTGTAAATTATGCCTAATTAGTGGAATTGACATATTTCAAAATCACAAGAAATATGAAAATATATAATTTGGAATAGTTGATGCAAATTATGCCCAAATATATATTTATACGTACATTTGCACAACTTTTCCCTTCTCTTGATCTTTTTATCACATCTCTTGTGATTCAAAACAATGCCTTTTTATGCAAAAGGTGGAAATCAGCATATTTACAATAATTAAGCAGAAACCCAACAATATTGAATACAAATAGACATATTTCTTTTAACATTACAATCACATAATTTACCAGTCATATATTTTTTCCCAAATTTGCATACTTTATTATTTAGCACTAAACTAGAGATCTGGAATATGACTACATCTAATTAGTGTTTAATGGGACTGATTTCCAAATCAGCTGTGCTCTACAATGATTTCAGCATATTTTACAACATAATTGTAGTAATATGCGTAAACAAGTCTAAGACATCCTAAAATTCATGTTCTGCATAGCCACAATATACAATTCACAAGTCTTACTACTTTTTACAACCAGATTTGATGGGTGTCATTCTAATTTCAATAATTTATTGACCAGATATGATAGGCATAGGCATAAAATTGAGATCTATTACAAACGAGATAAATACGTTATTACAAATGTATATATAAACTTTCCACTTACCTGCAAGCATCCAATTTCAAAGCTTAACCCCATTTAGACCTACAATTCCCAAATTCTTATAAATCTACAATTTATTTGGAAAGGGGAAAATTCCAGATCTGTAGAGATGTAAGAAAATAGGAAGAGAGGGAGAATCTGATTTGGGGCATTAATTGCATTCTTTTCCATTAGATATGTTAATCCTCTTAGTTTCATGAAGTGGATATGATTTGTTGTACAAGAACATATTTTAGATTAAGAAATTAGGTTTGGAGAAGGAGGAAAATGGCAGAGCTCCACTACTGTTGAATGAAAAATAATGAGGCCTTATCCATTTATTTATAGGAGTGGTATTGGCCTTGGACCGTCAGATCTATTTTTATCAACATCCGTCCATTCGTTCGAAAATTATTTTATGACCTAACCTTAAAAATCAAGCCCTCACTGGGCAAACTGACTCCCATAGGTCGACCGTCCAGGCCATCAAATGCCCAGGTTAGCTAGTTACTTAAGGTACAGTATATTTTTAAATTCTGATTTATTTATTTTCCATCCATTTTCATTTTTCATATGTAAATTTTCATATGGACTCCGTTCGCGAAACTCCAAACATGAAAGTTGACCAAAATTCCAAGACGAACGCATCAGTTAAAGTTTTGTAGCCAAATTCCATCATTTGCAAAAATTCATATTTTTTGAAATTCTAATAATTAATTTATATTGCTAAAATTCCGGGTTGTTACACCCCAAACCAAGTAAAAATTGACAATTCTTGTGAATATACATAAAAACAAAGGATTTAGGGATTTTTCAATTTAATATTTTTGTTATACCAAATCCTCTTATGCATACAAATCTATATGATAATCTACAATGGTAGAATGCCTAAGAAAACATTAATTCTACTCACAGTGATTGGAATTGTCGTAGATCTGACGTTGTTATGCCTTTTTGATGTAAACACTAACTTTAGAAATCTATGTACATAAGAATCAATTGACAAAAATTCTTATATATATTTCATGTGATTCCAAATATATATTCTAATATGAATTCTATAAGAAAAGATTAGAGAAAGGAGAATAGATTTGTAGAAGAATAGATTTATAGAAGATGTAACGCCTTAGAATATTTATATGTTTTTTATCAAGTCTTAATTTAAAATATAATATATTCGGAATATTTTCGCACAATAGTTGTTTAAATAATTTTAAGATGAAAACATCCTGCTCCGCCCGTTTATTTCAGTTAGTTTTATATTAAAGCGACAACCGATATATCATTAATCGCATTAAAATTTTAAAATATGAATTAAATTGTGAAATTTTATATTTGAGCTGCGCCTAGCTGGATATAGCTAAGGAACAAGTTCCATAAAAAAACCAAACATGTTGCACGGTTTGCATTAAAAATGAAATTATTTGACAATTAATATAAAAATTTATAAAACGAAACGGTATCAAAATCCAGGCAAACTTTGCCTAAAAATATTAAAAAAAGGTCTGAATAGAACACCATTTTTTCCTTTTGGAAATATCTGTCAGTTGGTCTTGTGAATTTTCATTTTTAGCCCAACGGAACGCATGCAACCATTTGTTACTGGTTTAGAACTTCATGTATTTAAATACATTATCAAAATAAATGTAAAAGTATTAACAAATTTTATTTTTGACGAAGTGGGCACTTGGTAGCAGCCTGCTTCAAGGATTAACACGTGCCCATCTGTCCCTGCAAGTACTCCACGTTTCCTCATGTTCTTTTATATACTCTCTCTCCCTCTTTTGTTGTTCGCCTTCTTTCACATTTTTCCTCAATCTTGCAAAGACAATTTCGAAATAGAGAAAAAATCGCTCAAACATATTACTGAGCCTCCTTCCACTCCTCTCACACAAGCCTCCCTATCCACCCTTCTAATTTTGTCGTCACCTGTCAAAGCTTTTAATCTTCAACCGGCAACTTCTCCGACCATCTCCTGCTTTCTCCGTGGACTTCTGCACCATGCCGACGTGTAATGCTGCTGTGAGGTAAACTTCGTTCATGTTTATGCAAATAAAAAGAGAGATGAAAAATACTAATAGCCTTTACATGAGTTGTGACCAAATGTATATAATACGGGTATGGTTTGAATATATGCGTTTGGCCAAAAAGGTTATATTAGAAGAATAAGGGACACAAATATGTATTTGTGAAGAAGAACCTGCTTGCGTAGGGCATATATAAAAAAATGGAAACATGCACTATGCACAATAGTTGCATGAAAATGGTTTACCTATAGAAAATGTTTGGTTGGACATTTTCCTTAGTACTAGCATGCACAGGCCTTAATAAAGGAAAAACAAAAAAACAAACAAAGTGGATGGATGCAGCTTGCAAATTAATTGCATGCGTGGTCGCCAAAGTATTCAGATTTCATGCACAAGTCTTAAGGAAGAAAAAAAAAGAAGAGAGAAAAAAATTTAGTTGCATGAGTTTGTAGTGTCAATATATATATATATGTGTGTGTGTTTAGTTAGAGCAACAACATGCCTATTGTTTATTTTCACCTTGTCTCTTCTGTTGATATGTATGAAAAGTGTGTATTGTATAAACAGGTTTGATGGTAGTAGGAACAAACCCAAGTAGGATAAATATGTATAAATTAGTATTTGGTTAGGGTAGAAGTTGCTAATATAGAAATGTTAGTGTAGCTTGGACCAGGAATGTTGGGACTTGTTTACCCTTACATGAAACTAAAATCTAGTTTCTCTATCTGCCTTAACAAGAAACTGTGTAGTCGAGTGGTAGTACATTCAGCTTAGAATTGAGAGGTTGGTCCGAGTCTTTGCTACGACTCAGTTTTGAGAGTTTTGATGAATTCCATATTTTGTTTTATTTTGGAAATCTTTGCGTATTAAATTGCGCCGTTTGATTTAGGTTGTTGATATCTTCCTTTGACCATCGTTTGCATCATCGTGCCATCTCATACTATTTTCAGTTACCGTATCTTCAGAATTCTGCGGAAGGTGAGTACCCAACTCACGCCTGACTAATTTATCAGTTTAAGTAAATTAAACATATGGAACATCATGCAAAATGTTAGGACTGCACTAGAACTTGATTATATTGTTATGACTTCACACCTGTGACACGCATGCATGCGACATTTGACACAAAATGATCTAATGATTTGTATGAAACATGTTGACATTTTATTAGTTTTAAATATTATATTTATTGTCTCTCACACTATAAATTCCCTTAAATTTAGAAAAACCACTACGGTTTGAAATGATACGTACCTGAATAACTGTATAGATTGTTATGAAATAAACTGAAATTTGGGATTTGGGTTGAAATGATAAATACACAAAATATTAACTAAACGGTTCTAAATGATAAATATCTGTATTACTTGACCTAGGTTGAAAACTGTATGCGGACGCCATGGTTGATTTTCTAGTATTCAAATATATTCCTCATACATTAGAGCTTATTTATAAATTTAAAATTTTATTGTATTTAAGTTTTGATCTAATTTAATCATAAATAGATTTTAAGTTTTGGTATACTGAAGCATAGTATAAATTTAGAAATTTATGGCTTATATATATATATATATTAAAATATGAATAGTGATTTCCAAACGTGACATTTTCTAATTGTATGCAGTGTAATTTTGTAAATTGGTTTCAAAGATTCAATAAAATTTGTTCTTTAAATATATGTACAAACATAAATTTCAAAAATTTGTATTATTCATACTTACTAAATAAGACCAAAGATTAGGTAATAAGGCTTCAATATTTTCAATGCAAATTGTCGAAAGATTTGCTATTAAACTTATTTTATCACTATATAAGTATATTTTTCAAAGTTATTATAAATTTACTTCTCAACCTTGATTGTATTATGTACGATTCAATAAAGTGACCACAGTGTGTAAAATGTGACGTTAGTTGTCAAAGAGACTGAAATCGATATTGACGTACTCTTTGTTAACACCAATACCACTTTCACAACTGTATACGTGATGGAGGTACCAAAACGAAGTAGGATAAATGGCGAACGTTACTGGAATGAAGCAAGAGAACGATGATGGAATAGCCTTGACCTTCGGGTCATAATTAAAATGACTAAAACAAGAGCTATACCATGACTAAGTGAGCTAGCAACTCCGATCAAACATGCTCCTTCGATACCATCTCTATTACACTGTGATTGATTTGGGGGCTCCTTTGATATGGGAGTGTGTTTGAGATGGGCGGTAGCTGCGGCTATACGTTACCACCGGTCCAAGAGTGTAACTGGTAGAATTCTGCCCTGGGTATTGCCTCGCATGTCTTGTCATATTATCCTGATTGAGCCCCTACGATTTTGATTTAACATTGTCGTATCACAGCGCATCCCTGTCTATCGACGTACTGGTGTTTTATATGCAATGTGTATGATAATGTATGTAAACGGCATAAGGTAAAAATGTAATTCCGCTTACACTATTTTTAAAATATTATATTTTACTAAATAAACACTATTATAATAATGTAATATTATATGTATTAGTTTTACGGATCCTTAAAGGATGAAATCCTAAATGTCCTTTAAGTTATTGTGCATTCTGTGAATGTTTCATTTGGATTAGTTTACTTAAATGAGAATATTGATCTGGGTGTATTGTTTCTTTACTTAATTGTCGAGTCAGCCTGAATATCGCATCTGTTCCTGTCACACTTTTGGTAGCTTGGTATCTCATTTTGGTTTCCTATCACTTATCAACTATCTTTTGGTTTCAGTTATTCAGCTCCAGTTATGTGTATATATGATATGATTTGTTATCTATGTATCGTATGGTATGTATGAGCTATGACTCTTTTTGTGTACATATGTGCATGATGTATTTTGGGTTGTGGCTTATGTACTGTTATGTCTTTGTTTTCCCACCGCAAGTTACTCTGCTTCTGTGTCTGTGATTCTGTGTTCTGATTTATATTTACCTCAAATAAAAGTAACAACTTACTATTTTGAACTATTCAAATCTGACATGTGTGGTTTATTGTCGATTTGGGTGGTTCGGTATAGTGGGTCGTTACAGATGTGGTATCAGATCCAGGATCAACCTTAGCTTTTTAGGTAACTAACTCATTAGAGATAGGGTAGAAATACCCTAGAATGAGTTGAATCAGTAACAGAATCGATCCTTAAGAGAGCATATTTCAGGTTATAAATAGTTTAGGGAAAAGGGATTTTGGAGATATAATATTTTCCTAGGTTTTAGATTTTGCCATAATCTTTCATTTAGAGTCTATCTCCTTTCTTAAACCATCTTATAGTTAGAATTTGGCCTTTAAGTCTAGTTAAACTCTTTTAAGTAGGATTTCCTTTTTAAGTTTGAATCGATTTTTAACCTTTTCCTAATCTATTCTTGATTCCAGATGACTACTAAGCGTAGTACCGCTAGAGGCCGTAGTAGGAGTCGTGGAGGTACTCCAGCTGAGCCTGAGCCTCTAGTCACTTCGGTTCAACCGGTCAAGTTCACGTAGTTATGTAAAGGCTACACTTAGATCAGGGTACTAAGTTTTTAGTTTCAGAATCGATTGTGGAAGCCCAGCAGTGACTAGATGACTTAGAGATGATATTCACTAGTCTTGAGATCACCGACGCATAGAAGTGTTAGATGGCAGTTTGGAAGCTTCGGGATGCTGCACGACATTGGTAGAAATCCATTACCGCACATTCGACAGAGACTGACTTTTCATGACAGCAGTTTAGGTATAAATCTTAAGTAAATCCTATCTCGTTCGCATCTTTTCTTTTGAATCCATTCTAAAACTTGGATCTTTTAGGGATGCTTTTGTCATGAAATGGATGCCCGAAGCAGGAAAGTCTTAATTATGTTGGGAATTCTTGGGTCTTAAGCAGGGCAACATGACTTTTGCAGAATATGAGAGAAAATTCAATGCGTTATATAAGTATGGCCCGAACTTGATCGAGGCACCATTATAGAAAAATGAAAAATTCATACTTGGTGCACGGCCGGAATTCTATGATCATTTGATGAACCATCTCAACCAGCCATTCTCTAAACTTATGAAATACGCTACTAGACTTGAGAACTCACCATACATCAAAGGAAAACAAGCTGCACATGTTCCACCATCTCATGGATCTTATAGTAGTTTAAAGAAGAGGAAGTCAAAGTTCTGGGAGCAGAAGAAAAAGTGGCAAAGCACTCATGGTATAGGGTATCAAGCCCATAAACCTCCTACGAATTTGTCAACCATTACTTGTTTTAAATGCAACAAGAATGGTTATTATTCCACCTATTGTCCTGAGATTACTGGAGTTCCCGTTCCACCTAATCAGCAGTCCCGCAATGATCTCTGCCATTCATGCCTTCAGCCCGGACACATTAAGAAGAACTGCCCCACTTAGAAGAAGGGATGGGCATCAGGAGTATTTGTTGTGACCTCATCTACCCCTTCTTCTACTGGTGACGAAACTAAGGGTACGCTTCTAAGTGCCTTTACTTTATTTTCACATCCTATTCGTATTTTATTCGACACTAATGCCTCACATAGTTTCATTTCAACTAATATTTGCGATGAGTTTGAACATATGTTAAAACCTAAATTTACAACTGAACCTTTATGTGTGTCAAATCCTATTGGTGGCCCAGCAAATCTTAGTAGGATAAGTAGAGGTGTGAAACTCCGTTTTGACCTTCATTGTTTTACGAGCAATTTCTACATCCTTGGATTTGATGCTTTTGATATTCTTCTTAGTGGTGATTGGTTAAAGAAATTTGATGCGAATATCTCATGCAAAGCCAGAACTGGTTCCTTAGTTAACGATCAGGGAAATTCTTTAATAATCAAATGTCGTATGCCAATGAAATTTGCAGGCAGCTTTATCTTTTCCCTTGATTCCGATATTGACGAGCTTAATTCAACTCCAATTGTCAAACGCTTTCCTGGTTTGTTTGGAGAAGTAATATGTCTTCCTCCTAAAAGAGAAATCGAATTTCGCATCGATCTTGTTTTAGGAGCACGTCCAGTTGTTCTTCCTCCATGGAGAATGGCGCCAAAAGGGAAAGCTGAGTTAAAAGCGCAAGTTGAAGATTTATATTCTAAAGGATTGATTAGGAAAAATTATTTAGAATGGGGTGTTTCAGTCGTATTTGTGACCAAGTCTGATGGCTCCTTGCGTATGTGCGTAGATTATCGAGAACCGAAAAGCTTACTTTGAAAAACAGATACCCGGTGCCATGAATCAGCGATATGTTTGACCAGTTCTATGGAGCAAAGGTATTCTCACAACTCGATCTTGCCACTGGGTTCCATCAGCTTATAGTAGCTGAGGAAAGTGTTCCTAAGACCGCTTTTCGAACCGAGAATGGTTTCTTCGAGTGGTTAGTTATGTAGTTCGGCTTAGCTAATGCTCCTGCTTTCTTTGTTGACGTTATGAATCGTGTCTTTCGCGAAGTTCTCAACAAAGTCATTCTTGTTTTCGTCGATGACATACTTGTTTTCTCCAAATCTGAGAAGGAGCATGAATTACATTTGAAGTTTGTTCTGGAAACCCTTAGGAACCACCAACTGAAAGCCAAATTTTCGAAATTCCATTTCTGGCAGAATGAGGTCAATTATCTTAGTCATATTGTTTCAGAAAATGGAGTATCAGTTGATCCAGCAAAGATTGCTGCGATCAATGTAAATCAAATATCTTTCTTCTTTCCGTATCTAAATCTTCTTATGCTTTGATTTAATTGTAATTCCAGTTCCATTTTCAGGATTGGGAAGAACCTAAGACTCCAATGGATGTCCGTAGTTTCTTGGGACTTGCTGGATACTATCGTAGGTTAATAGAGAACTTTGCACGCATTTACACCCCTTTGACTGCTTTAACCAGGAAGAACACAAAATTTGTTTGGAGTGATAAGTGTAAAGCCGCATTTGCAGAGTTGAAACAAAGGCTTACTTCAGTTTCTATTGTAACACCCTGAATTTTCTGTGACCATTAAAAGAACGAATTAAAGAATACTTAATTGTTAAAGTGAGAATTAAGGGAAACGGGTTACGCCATTGCGTTCATCTCGAAATTCTGCTTGGAATAGAGTCCAAGTTTTCATAAATCGGACTTCGTATGAGGAAGTTATGGCCCTCAGAATTTCAGAAATTTAAATAAATTAAAACAGTTCAGAATGAAATTCAAAATTCAAATTCAAACAAGGAAGCGGGCTGGGCGGGATTTTTCCCGCCCCAGGCCAGGTCGACCAGGGGGTCGACCTCCCCTATACAGGTCAACCTGGGGGTCGACCTACCCCCTCTGGTAGATCTGAACTATGACGATTCTGACTTGTTTCTGACCTGTTGCTGAGTCACTAGGGCATAGGTGGCAATTCTGGATAACTCTATCTAGTCTGAATGGTTCTGATTTTCTCCTATGATAATCTAACGGCTTATATTGATTTTAACTTCTATATAAGCACGCATAGACTCAAGCTTTAAACCTAAAATAAATTAATCTCTTAGCATCCATGCTGCTGCTAGTATAGTTCTTCTTCTTAAAGATTAGGAATTGCAAGTCAGGATTCTATTACAAACGACGAGCGAATTATTCTCTTCTCTAATCCGGCTTGGTGAGTACAATTTCTTTCACAAAATAATTATTCATATGCAAGTTTGTAGGAATCCATATGCAAGTTTAGGTGAAAACCAGATTCACATATGCAAGTTTAGGTGAAAACCATATTCATATATGCAAGTTCACAATTTCATGTTTAGATCTATATTTAGATCCATGGTAGTTTGTGCAAATTTATGTTCTATATGTCCATTGCCTATGCAAGTTATTGGCTATGCAAACTTATGTTATAATTCTTATTTGCAAGTTAGATCTATTTTATGTGTTATGCAAGTTGTGATGTTTCTTTTCTTTTTATGAGTTAGACTATTTGCGAGTCTAACATATTTCATATTAAACGTACGAACGGCGTGGATACAATGGGAAAATACTAAATATACATACTGTGAATTGGCATAAAATGGCTTTAAAGGCATATAATTAATTTGAGACAATAATTGGTATAATTTATATACCTGGAAAACTATGGACATAATTTAGGTGACAATTATGAACATATATTAATTTGGAAACGATTGACAATTTGAATAGGGATAATTAATTAATATTGGGGTGAAATAATTATGTATAATAATAAATGCCTAAGACACGAGATTAGACTCGTTTGTGGTACAAGACTGCCCGGACCCGCCCAGCAAATCCAGCAACCACAAACGGTAGTCTAATGTGAGAGGTCATAGGCATAAATTAAATGCGTAATAAATGCCTAAGACATAAGGTTAGACTCGTTTGTGGTATAAGACTTCCCGGACCCGCCTGAAAAATCCAACAACCACAAACGGTAGCCTAATGTAAGAGGTCAAAGGCATAAATTAAATGAGCAATAAATGCCTAAGACACGAGGTTAGACTCGTTTGTGGTATAAGACCGATGGACCCGCCCGAGACATCCAACAACCGCAAACAGTAGTCTAATATGAGAGGTCATAGGCATAATTAAAAGATGCTTAGACACGAGGTTAAGTCTGGCTTGTGGTGGAAGTCTGCTCGGAACCGCCCCACATATCCAGCGGCCACAAGCAATCGATTTAATGTGAGAGGTCTGTGCATTAATAATCAATTAATGTTGATCAAAGACGAATATGAATGACAAACAAAAGTTTGGTTGAGTTGAGTAATTCTCTGAGTACCAATCTGATGTTGATTTCGGTCTTCGGGGTTGATATTTAGGGAGTTATTCTCTTAACCAATGTATCCGTGAACTAAGATGCACTTAATCATAATTTGATAGGTGGATAGGGTTAAGATAAACTTAAATAATAATACATATTGATCTGATAAGTGGATAGGGTTAAGACAAACTTAACCAATAATACATATTGATCTAATAAGTGGATAAGGTTAACACCAGCTTAACCAATAATATATATTAATTTGATAAGTGGGTAGGGTTAAGACCAGACCAATAATATATATATTAATCTGATAAGCGGATAGGGTTAAGACAAGCTTAACCAATAACACATGTTGATTTGATAAGTGGGTAACATGGGTGACATGTGGGATATAATTATAAACACTTAACCAAGTTGAAACATGTAAGAAGACATGAATAAGAGGGGGTTAGGTGGGAAATCCTAAGTGGGGACCAAGCATGGGTGGAAAGCTTGTGTCAAGCATGGGGGACACTTTTCAAACCAGTAACTCATTAAGTATCTTTGTGAGCTCGAGTTAGATCGAGGACGGGACACGCTTACTAGGTTTGATTGTAAGAGGTCAAAACGGGTTAGCGGTGGCAATGCAAGTCCAACGGGGTCATGTGCGTGCGTGGACCCGGGCTGGTAGGCAAGACGTTGTTGCATCATATAGGTATAAGCCATGCATCTTTAGTGGTATCGTGTTGCCACTTTGGGGAGTGATACACTCCACTATGGGACCAGCATGGGTATCTACTAGTTATGGAGCCAATCGAATGGGGAAGGTAGTGAGTACGACTAGCGGAGATAGGAGCATGCGGCACCTATGAAGACAGCTAGGAGCCCTACTACCATATTATGAATAAATGTTATAATTAGAATGAGGAAGGTAGCGGGTACAACTAGTGGAGATAGGAGCAGACGGCTCCTATGAAGACAGCTAGGGGTACACGAAACTACCATTATTATTATTATTATGTTCAGTAGGCGGGACCAACCTTTAGGGTGACTAGTAGTGGTGCAGTATAGTAATTATCCTATAGTTATTAGGAGCGTGATTAACGCCAGCATATTCCTCTTGTTTGTTTTGTCTTGCCCATTTGCTTCATAGTCATTCCTTGTTTTACTAGTTTGTCTTATCCTAATTACTTTAATAATTATATTGTTAAAGTTATTGGACTCGCCGGAATTTATGTCTGACCCCCTTTGTTTTCGCTTCTTTTCTTCCTCCCCCCCCCCCCCGCCCCAAGGTTCTTAGGGTGGGACTAGTGCTAGTGGAGCTTGATTTGGACCTCTTTCTTTCTCTTTTGGAAGTGCTTGGATTGTTGAAAATAAAGTTCAGCTTATCTCTTTTATGGCTACTTATGTTGGGGTTATGCTTTTTTACTTTATGTACTCAGAAAATAATTTTTCAAGATGGATATTAAGTGTACTTGGTTTTATTGTTTGTTTTTGATGTTGTTGTAACCAAACTATTTCTCCACTGCAATAAAAGTTGTTTTAATTTTTAAATACAGATATATGTATCTGTCTTGTTATATTCTGTTCTATACACCAATAATACTCCATGAAAGTTAATGCATTCCTTTTGAGAGCGACATTAATGGACGTGGGGGGTTACACGTGGTATCAGAGCTGAAGGTTACCAAGAACAAATAAGTGATTTTGAAAAACTATTTTTCAAAAGCATTTTATAAAGAAATACTTTCAAAAATAGGTTTTAAGGAGAGTATTTTCAAGAGAAAAATTTATTTTGAAAAATATAACCCCCAAGAGCCATATATCTTTCCTTCGATTCTCCGTTTTAAACCTCTTTCTCTTTCCTTTTTGAATTTCTTCCTCCATGTATAGACGCTTTTTCTAAGATATGTAAGAACTTCCGTACGATGGACAGAAAACCACTTCATGGGACTGGGACGTTTCTCAAAGCTGGAAGGAAGTGGAGGACTTGTTGGTACCTTTAAGATAGACGATAGGAGTAAGGTTCAATTAGAAGCTTGGTTAATGAAGGACCAAGCCTCATTTTGGTAGGAGGTCATGAATGGAGAATGTGCAGGAGAGACATGGATAGACACACGATAAGAAAGTAGATCCAAAGAAAGGCGGTAAGGATAACAAGGGGCCAAGAGAAAAGGAAGGGCCACACTTGTAAAATACTTGACTACTTAAATAAAGGCATTAGAAAGAAGAAGAAGACTAGTTGTTATCGTTACGGAGAAACAAGACATCTTATTAGGATGGTCCAAAGAAGCAAAAGGCAAAGGTAAGGACAAAGTACAGGATCTTCTAGAGGGCAGACGCGTTCCTTCACGGATGGCATACCCGATAAAGGTAAAAATATCTTGGTTGGGAGTTCGGTTTTTCTTTTTGATCATCTTGTTCGAACCTTGTTTGAATTTTGGCGCTTCACACTCATTTGTATCTGCTTCGTTAGTTGAAACACTGCACCTGAATACTAGTCTAGTCACGGATCCCATAGTAGTCTCAAATCCTATTGGTGATTCGGCTCATCTTTCGATGATTTGTCGGGATTTGAGAGTGTCTATCTTGGGCATTGTGTTTGAGTGCAACGCCTTCATTCTTGGCTTCATGGGCTACGGCTTGATTCTAGGCATGGATTGGCTAGCCAGATACGGTGCCATCCTAGACTTGAAAGAAGGATAGTTAGATTGTTGGCTCGTTGTGGCAAGACCCTTGATATTTCTTGTGACCCTAGGGGTCCGGTGATGCTTAGATACCTAGAATCTCTTGATGCGTCCAACGATGATTTGGAATCTGTTCGTGTGGTCAATGAATATGGTGACCCCGAGGTGCGAGATAGAATTTCATATATACCTAGTAGATAATGCAAAGCCAGTTGCATTACCAGTGCGCCACATGGCTCCAAGGGAGAGAAAAGAGCTCAGCAAGCAAGTCAAAGAGTAGCTCGAAAAAGGGTTTATAAGGCGGAATATTTCTGAATGGGGTGCTCCAGTAGTATTCGCAACCAAATTGGATGGTTCACTTCGCCTATGCATTGATTATAGGGAGCTAAACAACCTGACCAAGAAAAATAGGCACCCACTACCAAGAAAAGACGACTTATTTGATCAGCTTGTAGGTGCATCGGTTTTCTCCCAACTAGATCTGGCTACTGGGTTTCATCAACTAAGAGTGGCTGAAGATAGCATTGATAAGACCGCGTTCAGAACCCCGAATGGTTTCTTCGAATGGCTTGTCATGCCTTTCGGCTTGACAAACGCACCCGCTTACCTCGTTGACTTGATGAGCAGGGTGTTCAGGGAGTTCCTCAATAAGTTTGTGGTGGTCTTCGTAGACGACATTTTGATTTTCTCGAAGAATGAAGAAGAACATGCTTTGCATTTAAGGGAAGTCATGGATACTCTTCGTGCACATCAGCTGAAAGCCAAATTCTACAAATGCCATTTCTGGAGAGAAGAAGTGAGGTTTCTTGGACATGTGGTGTCCAAAGAGGGGATAGATGCGGACCCCACAAAAGTAGTTGCGGTGCAAGATTGGAAGGTTCCATGGAATGCAACCGAAGTACGAAGCTTTCTCGGGCTAGTGGGCTTTTACCGAAAGTTCATTAAAGACTTTGCAAAAATCTCAGCCCCACTTACTCGGTTAATGAAGAAGAACTTGACTTTTGCTTGGCATGTTGACTATGACGAAGCTTTCCAGCATTTAAAGAGGGATTTGACGACGGCTCTAGTTTAAGTTTTGCCAGATGGAAGTGAGCCATTCACAGTGTATACCAGTGCTTGTGAGACAGGGCTTGGAGCAGTTTTCGATGCAAGAGGAAAAGGTGATATGCAAAAGGCGGCAAGTACGAGTATTGCTTATCGTCCATAGACAGATGGACGAATAGGAAGGGGTGAATAAAATCCTTGAAGATCTTTTGAGGTTATGTATCCTAGATTTTGGAGGGACATGAGAAGAGGCAACTAGCTTAGTAATGTTCATAACATGTTTCACGTATCGCATTTACGGAAGTGTTACAAGATACCGCAGAAGTAGTGGAGCCGAGCAGGCTTAGAGAAGCGGAAGTAAAGTGAGATGCCACAATTAGACGAGCTCCTACATGCATCCTTGGGTCGGAGGTATTAAAGCTACGAAACAGAGAAGTCATGTTGGTCAAAAATAAATGGGGAGATGATCAAGGAGATGCGACTTGAGAAACTGAACACAAGATGCGTACGCTGTACCCTTTCCTTTTTGAGGGTACTTTTTTTAACTTCTCCTTTTTCTACCGCTTCGTTGATGCTTTTCCTATCGTTTAATATGTCTTTGCGATGATATCTTCGATCTTTAGTTAGGAAAAACCTATGGTTGTAAACTTGTGTTTGAGACATGTTATGTTTGATGGATGCAAATGGATGCAAGTGGTTGCTAGTGGTTACTCGTGGATGCATGTACACACACATTAGGCACTAGATTGGCTCAGTCACTTTTATATTGCATATAAATGTGTGTGCATATTTAAATTAATGGATGTATAATAGTTGGGTTATCATATAGATGCTGCATTTTGATGAATGGTTGTGCACATATGTAGAAGTAATATGTATCGTTAGGATTCTTTCGCATACATAATGGACGCATGACACTATCATGATTTGCATTAAGGAGGTCAACTGAATCAGTAGACCGCTTGATTTTGCATTGGATAAGGAACATATACACACACTTTCTGCATATGTTCATACGACATTAGAAATCTTGTAAGGACAATGGATGCATGTGTTTGATGGTTGAGTAGATGGATGATTGGATGGTAGGATATACATTCTTCTTGACTTGAAGATTTCGGGAACGAAATCCTTTAAGGAGGGGAGAATCTGACAACCTAAATTTTCTGTGACTATTAAAAGAACGGATTAAAGAATACTTAATTGTTAAATTGAGAATTAAGGGAAATGGGTTACGCCATTGCGTTCGTCTTGAAATTCTGCTTGGAATAGAGTCCAAGTTTTTGTAAATAGGACTTCGTGTGAGGAAGTTATGGCCCTCAGAAGTTTCAGAAATTTAAATAAATTAAAAACAGTCCAGAATGAAGTTCAAAATTCAAATTCAAACAAGGAAGCGGGCTGGGCGGGATTTTTCTCGCCCCAGGCCAGGTCGACCAGGGGGTCGACCTCCCCTATACAGGTCGACCTAGGGGTCGGCCTGGTTGTCGACCTACCCCCTCTGGTAGATCTGAACTGTGACGATTCTAACTTGTTGCTGAGTCTTTTCTGACCCGTTGCTGAGTCACTAGGGCATAGGTGGCAATTCTGGATAACTCAATCTAGTCTGAATGGTTTTGATTTTCTCCTATGATAATCTAATGGCTTATATTGATTTAAACTTCTATATAAGCACGCATAGACTCAAGCTCTAAACCTAAACTAAATTAATCTCTTGGCCTTCATGCTGCTGCTAGAATAGTTCTTCTTATTAAAGCCTAGGAATTGTAAGTCAGGATTCTATTACAAACGACGAATGAATTATTCACTTCTCTAATCCGTCTTTGTGAGTACAATTTTTTTCACAAAATAATTAATAAATTAATTATGATGAGTTATAATTTGGATTATGAGAACATGTCTGTTGAATCATGTGATGTTACTTAACTTTGTTATCGTCTATTGGTGAACATATGACAGTTTTGTTGACTTATGTTGGTAGATCTATTTCATATGTTCAATCACATGTGTTTAACTTGATTCATTTTGTGACATCAGTTTATATGCAAGTTTGGGTTGTAAATCATATGCTAGTTTGTATGTGAATCTTATGCAAGTCTGTTTTTAATATGTTAGTTTGTATGTGAACCTTATGCAAGTCTGTATGTGAATTATACACAAGTTTGTATGTGAATCAAGTATATACATATGCTAGTTTATATGTAAAACATGTGATATTAGTTTACATGTTTAAATTCATATGCAAGTTTGTACGAATCCATATGCAAGTTTAGGTGAAAACCATATTCACATATGCAAGTTTAGGTTGAAACCATATTCATATATGCAAGTTCACAATTTCATGTTTATATCTATATTTAGATCCATGGTAGTTTATGCAAATTTATGTTCTATATGTCCATTGCCTATGCAAGTTATTGGCTATGCAAACTTATGTTATAATTCTTATTCGCAAGTTAGATCTATTTTATGTGTTATGCAAGTTGTGATGTTTCTTTTCTTTTTATGAGTTAGACTATTTGCAAGTCTAACATATTTCATATTAAACGTACGAACGGCGTGGAGACAATGGGAAAATATTAAATATACATACTGTGAATTGGCATAAAATGGCTTTAAAGGCATATAATTAATTTGAGACACTAATTGGTATAATTTATAAACCTGAAAACTTTGGACATAATTTAGGTGACAATTATGGACATAGATTAATTTGGAAATTATTGACAATTTGAATTGGGATAATTAATTCATATTGGGGTGAAATAATTATGTGTAATAATAAATGCCTAAGACACGAGGTTAGACTCGTTTGTGGTATAAGACTGCCCGGACCCGCCCGGCAAATCCAGCAACCACAAACGGTAGTCTAACATGAGAGGTCAAAGGCATAAATTAAAGGCGTAATAAATGCCTAAGACACGAGGTTAGACTCGTTTGTGGTATAAGACTTCCCGGACCCGCCCGGCAAATCTAGCAACCACAAACAGTAGTCTCGTTTGTGGTATAAGACTTCCTGGACCCGCCCGGCAAATCCAGGAATCACAAACAGTAGTCTAATATGAGAGGTCAAAGGCATAAATTAAATGCGTAATAAATGCCTAAGACACGAGGTTAGACTCGTTTGTGGTATAAGACTACCTGGACCCGCCTAGCACATCCAACAAACGCAAACGGTAGTCTAATGTGAGAGGTCGTATGCATAATTAAAAGATGCTTAGACACGAGGTTAAGTCTGGCTTGTGGTGGAAGTCTGCCCGGAACCGCCCGGCATATCCAGCGGCCACAAGCAATCGACTTAATGTGAGAGGTCTGTGCATCAATAATTAATTAATGCTGATTAAAGACAAATATGAATGACAAACAGAAGTTTAGTTAAGTTGAGTAATTATCTGAGTACCAATCTGATGTTGATTTCGGTCTTCGGGGTTGATATTTAGGGAGTTATTCTCCCAACCAATGTATCTGTGAACTAAGATGTACTTAATCATAATTTGATAAGTGGATAGGGTTAAGATAAACTTAAACAATAATACATATTGATCTGATAAGTGGATAGGGTTAAGACAAACTTAACTAACAATACATATTGATCTGATAAGTGGATAAGGTTAAGACCAGCTTAACCAATAATATATATTAATTTGATAAGTGGGTAGGGTTAATACCAGACCAATAATATATATATTAATCTGATAAGCGGATAGGATTAAGACAAGCTTAACCAATAACACATGTTGATTTGATAAGTAGGTAACATGGGTGACATGTGGGATATAATTATAAACACTTAACGAAGTTGAAACATGTAAGAAGACATGAATAAGAGGGGATTAAGTGGGAAATCCTAAGCATAGTTGGAAAGCTTGTGTCAAGCATGGAGGACCCTTTTCAAACTAGTAAACAATTTAGTATCTTTGTGAGCTCGAGTTAGACCAAGGACGGGACACACTTACTGGGTTTGATTGTAAGAGGTTAAAACGGGTTAGCGGGGGAAACACAAGTCCAATGGGGTCATGTGTGTGCATGGGCCCGGGCTGGTAGGTAAGACGTTGTTGCATCCTGTAGGTATAAGCCATACATCTTTAGTGGTATCGGGTTGCCACTTTGGTATCACTCCACTGTGGGACCAGCACGGGTATCTACGAGTTAGGGAGCCGATCGAATGGGGAAGGTTGTAGGTACGACTAGCGGAGATAGGAGCAGGCGGTACCTATGAAGACAGCTTGGAGTCCAACTACCATATTATGAATAAATGTTATAATTAGAATGGGGAAGGTAGTGGGTACAACTAGTGGAGATGGGAGCAGGCGGCACCTATGAAGACAGCTAGGGGTACACGAAACTACCATTATTATTATTATGTTCAGTAAGCGGGATCAACCTTTAGGGTGACAAGTAGTAGTGCAGTATAGTAATTATCCTATAGTGATTAGGAGCGCGGTTAACGCCAGCATATTCCTCTTGTTTATTTTTTCTTGCCCATTTGCTTCACTGTCATTCCTTATTTTACCAGTTTATGCCTTATCCTAATTACTTTAATAATTATATTGTTAAAGTTATTGGACTCGCCAGACTTTATGTCTGACCCCCTTTGTTTTCGCCTCTTTTCTTCCTCCTCCCTCACCCCCCACGCTTCTCAGGGTGGGACTAGTGCTAGTGGAGCTTGATTTAGACATCTTTCTCTCTCTTTTAGAAGTGCTTGGATTGCTGAAAGTAAAGTTCAGCTTATCTCTTTTATGGCTACTTATGTTGGGGTTATGCTTTTTACTTTATATACTCAGAAAATAATTTGTCAAGATGGATATTAAGTGTACTTGGTTTTATTGTTGGTTTTTGATGTTGTTGTAACCAAACTATTTCTCCGTTGCAATAAAAGTTGTTTTAATTTTTCAAGTACCGATATATGTATCTATCTTGTTATATTCTGTTCTATACACCAATAATACTCCATGAAAGTTAATGCATTCCCTTTGAGAGTGACATTAATGGACGTGGGGGGTTACACCTATTCTTACTGTACCCAATGGAAATGAAGGATTCACTATTTATACCGATGCTTGTAGAGAAGGTTTGGGAGTTGTTCTAATGCAAAATAGAAAGGTAATAGCTTATGCTAGCCGACAACTGAAAAATCATGAAGTAAACTATGCGGCCCATGACTTGGAGTTGCTGGCTGTGGTACTCGCTTTAAAGTTATGAAGACATCATCTTTTGGGGACCAAATTGAGTTATTCACTGATCACCAATCCCTTAAGTACATTTTCTGTCACAAAGATCTAAATCAAAGACAAGTGCGTTGGCTTGAGTTTCTCACTTCTTATGATCTCGATATTAATTATACTCGTGAAAAGACGAATGTGGTGGATGATGCATTAAGTCGGAAAAAGGCAATGATATGTCATATTTAAGTTTCACTACCTCTTATGGATCGCATAGCCGCTAAGCAAGACGAAGATATAATGCTCAGACCTATTAAGGAGAAGGTTAAAAATAGGGAAGAGGGCGATCATAGTAAGATGGATGAACAGATTGATGAGAAATGAACCTTATGGATTAAGAATCGAATATGCGTCCCTAATGTCGATGGTTTAATACAAGAAGTGTTGAGAGAATGTCACCAGTCCAAACTCTCTATTCATCCAGGAGTTACGAAGATGTTTCAAAATATGAAGAAATTATTCTGGTGGAGTGGTACGAAGCATGATGTGTCTCGTTATGTTAGCAGATGTGCAACTTGTCAGCAGATTAAAGCAGACCATCGGAAGTTGACTGGATTATTGCAACCACTTGAGATCCCTAGTTAGAAGTAGGATTAGGTGTCCATGGATTTCACTGACGGCCATCCTATTTTAAGGAAAGGAAATGAAAGTATATGGGAGATAGTTGATCGATTAACTAAGTCCGCTCATTTCCTTCCAGTTAGAGCTAATCGTACTGCTTCCAATTTGGCGGAGTTGTATATGAGAGACATAGTTAGATTGCACGACGTTCCTTCTAGCATTGTTTGCGACCGAGATCCCATATTTTTGAGTAGATTTTGGAGGGCATTTCAGGAAGCTTTAGGCACCCGGTTAAACCTTAGTACAACCTATCATCCGCAGACTGATGGCCAGATGGAGCGGGTAAATCAAATTCTAGAAGATCTCCTTCGTGCCTGTATCTTGTATTATGGAGAATCTTGGGAAGATCACCTCCATCTCATCGAATTTACTTATAACAATAGTTATCAGGCAAGTATTAAAGCATCTCCATTCAAGTTTTATATGGGCGACCGCGTAGATCTCCTGCTAGTTGGATCGAACCTGGAGATCGTTTACTTCTTGGAACAGATATGATTTTAGAAGCATCGCATAAAGTTGCTGATAATAGAAATAAACTGAGGATTGCACAAGACCATCAAAAGAAATATGCCAATGGAAGAAGAAGGAAGTTAGAGTTCTTGGTTGGTGATTAAGTCTTTTTAAAGATATCACCGCTAAAGAATGTGATTCGATTTGGAAGGAAGGGAAAGCTGGCTCCAAGATTCATTGGTCCATTTCGAATATCCGAGAAAATTAGTCCCTTGGCTTACCATTTAGATCTCCCAGATAAACTCGTGGGGGTGCATAACGTGTTCCATGTATCCCACCTCCGTAAGTATTTGCATGATCCTTCAGTTAATGTCACACACGTTGCAATAGATGATAAGGATATCGAGCCATATCTAACTGTTAAAAGGAGACCTCTTCGTATTATTGATAGAGGTACGAAGAAGCTTAGGAAAAAATCTTTCAGTCTAGTTAAGGTGCAGTGGAGTAAGATGAGTGAGATTGTACTTGGGAGACCGAAGAAAGTATTCGCGCTTCGAATCCAGAATTATTTACTCCAGGTATTAATCGTTGAATCTGTCTTATCTATATCTATCTTAGCTATTCACGCTTCACCTCGTTTCTTTTCGAGGATGAAAAGCTTTGAGTGGGGGTGAATGTAACGCCTTAGAATATTTAAATGTTTTTTTCATCAAGTCTTAATTTAAAATATAATATATTCGAAATATTTTCGCACAATAGTTGTTTAAATAATTTTAAGATGAAAACGTCCTGCTTTGCCCGTTTATTTCGGTTAGTTTTATACAGAAGCGGCAACCGATATATCATTAATTGCATTAAAATTTTAAAATATGAATCAAATTGTGAAATGTTATATTTGAGCTGCGCCTAGCCGGACATAGCTAAGGAAAAAGTTTCGTAAAAAAAAAGCATGTTGCGCAGTTTGCATTAAAAATGAAATTTGACAATTAATATAAAAATTTATAAAATGAAACGGTATCGAAATCCCGGCAAACTTTGCCTAAAAATATTAAAAAGAGGTCTGAATAGTGCACCATTTTTTCCTTTTGGAAATATCTATTGGTTGGTATTGTGAATTTTCATTTTTAGCCCAACAGAACGCATGCAACCGTTTGTTACCGGTTCAGAACTTCATATATTCAAATACATTATCAAAACAAATGTAAAAGTATTAACAAAATTTATTTTTGACGAAGTGGACACTTGGTAGCAGCCTGCTTCAAGGATTAACACGTGCCCTTCTGTTCCTGCAAATACTCCATGAGGCACTTTTGCTATTCGTCTTCTTTTACATTTCTACTATATCTAGCTTCAGCAAGACAATTTCGAAATAGAGAAAAAATCACTCAAACGTATTATTGAGCCTCCCTCCAACTCCTCTCATGCAAGCCTCCCTATCTACCCTTCTAGTTTTTTCGCCGCCTGTCAAAGCTTTCCATCTCCGACCGGCGACTGCTCCAACCATCTCCTGCTTTCTCCGCAGAATGCTGCACCGTTCCGACGTGTAGTGCTGCTGCGAGGTAAACTTCGTTCGTATTTATGTAAATAAAAAGAGAAATGAAAAATACTAGCAGCCTTTGCATGAGTTGTGGCCGAATGTATATAGCACGGGTATGGTTTGAGTACATGCGTTTGGCCAAAAAGGTTAAATTAGAAAAAAAAAAGGGATACAAATATGTATTTGTGAAGAAGAACCTGCTTGCGCAGGAGGGCATATATAAAAAAAATGGAAGCATGCACATGCACAATAGTTGCACGAAAATGGTTTACCTGTAGCATATGTTTGGTTGGACATTTTCCTTAGTACTAGCATGCGCAGGCCTTAATAAAGGAGAAAAAATAAAGTGGATGGATATAGCATGCAAATTAGTTGCATGCGTGGTCACCAAAGTATCCAGATTTCATGCGCAAGTCTCAAGGAAGAAAAAAAAAGAAGAGAGAAAAAAATTTAGTTGCATTAGTTTGTAGTGTCAATATATATATATATGTATATATATATATATATATATGTGTGTGTGTGTGTGTGTGTGTGTGTGTTTGTGTGTGTGTGTGTGTTTGTTTGTGTGTTTAGTTAGAGTAACAACATGCCTTTTGTTTAGTTTCACCTTGTCACTTCTGTTGATATGTATGAAAATTGTGTATTGTATACACAGGTTTGATGGTAGTAGGAACAAACCCAGGTAGGATAAATAGGTATAAATTAGTATTTGGTTAGGGTAGAAGTTGCTAATATAGAAATGTTAGCGTAGCCTGGATCAGGAATGTTGGGACTTGTTTACCTTTACATGAAACTAAAATCTAGTTTCTCTATCTGCCTTAACAAAAAACTGTGTAGTCAAGTGGTAATACATTCAGCTTAGAATTGAGAGGTTGGTCCGAGTCTTTGCTACGACTCAGCTTTGAGAGTTTTGATGAATTCTATATTTTGTTTTATTTTGGAAATCTTCGCGTATTAAATTGCGCCATTTGATTTAGGTTGTTGATATCTTCCTTTGATCATCGTTTGCATCATCTTGCCATCTCGTACTATTTTCACTTACCATATCTTCAAAATTCCTCGTAAGGTGAGTACCCAACTCACGCCTGACTAATTTATCAGTTTAAGTAAATTAAACATATGGAACGTCATGCGAAATGTTAGGACTGCATTAGAACTTGATTATATTGTTATCACTTCACAACTGTGACACGCATGCATGCGATATTTGACACAAAATGATCTAATGATTTGTATGACTTATGCTAATATTTTATTAGTTTTAAATAATTTATTTATTGCCTCTCACACTGCAAGTTACCTTAAATTTAGAAAAACCACTACGGTTTGAAATGATACATACTCGAATAACTGTATAGATTATTGGGAAATAAACTGAAATTTGGGAATTAGGTTGAAATGATAAATACCAAAAATATTAACTGAACGGAATGAAATGATAAATATTCGTATTACTTGACCTAGGTAGAAAATTGTATGCGGATATCGTGGTCGATTTTCAAGTATTTAAATATATTCCTTAAACATTAGAATTTATTTATAAATTTAAAATTTTATCGTATTTAAGTTTTGATCTAATTTAATCATAAATAGATTTAAGTTTTGGTATGTCGAAACGTAGCCTATATTTCGAAATTTATGGCTTTTATATATATTTTATAGTATGAATAGTGATTTTCAAATGTGACATTTTCTAATTGTATGCGGAGTAATTTTGTAAATTGGTTTCAAAGATTCAATAAAATTTGTTCTTTAAATATAAATATAAATATATATATATAAACATAAATTTCAAAAATTTATATTATTCATACTTACTAAATAAGACTAAAGATTAAGTAATAAGGCTTTAATATTTTCAATGCAAATTATCCAAAGATTTGCTATTAAACTTATTTTATCACTATATAAGTATATTTTTCAAAGTTATTATAAATTTACTTCTCAACCTTGATTTTATTATGTATGATTCAATAAAGTGACCATGATGTGTAAAATGTTACGTTAGTTGTCAATGAGACCGGAGTCGGTATTGACATACTCTTTGTCAATACCAATGCCACTTTGACAATCGTATACGTGGTGGAGGAACCAAAACGAGGTAGGATGAATGGCGAATGTTACTGGAATGAAGCAAGATAAAGATGAATGAATAACCTTGACCTTCGGGTCATAATTAAAATGACTAAAACTGGAGCTATACTGTGACCGAGTGAGCTAGCAACTCCGATAAAACACGCTCCTTCGATACCATCTCTATTACATTGTGATTGATTTGGGGCTCCCTTTGATATGGGAGTGTGTTTGAGGTGGGCGGTAGCTGCGGCTATCCGTTACCACCGATCCGGGAGTGTAATTGGTAGAATTCTACCCTGGGTATTGCCTTGCGTGCCTTATCATATTATCCTAATCGAGCCCCTACGATTTTGATTTAACATTGTCGTATCACAGTGCATCCCTATCTACCGACATACTGGTGTTTTATATGCAATGTGTACGATGAAGTATGTAAACGGTGTAAGGGTAAAAATGTAATTCCGCTTACGCTATTTTTAAAATATTATATTTTACTGATTAGACACTATTATAATAATGTATTATTATATGTATTAGTTTTACGGATCCTTAAAGGATGAAATCCCAAACAGCCTTTAAGTTATTGTGCATTTCTGTGAATGTTTCATTCTGATTAATTTACTTAAATGAGAATATTAGTCTTGATCCGGGTGTTTTGTTTCTTTACTTAATGCTCGGGTCAGCCTGAGTATCGCAGCTGTTCGTGCCACACTTTTGGTAGCTTGTTATCTCATGTTGGGTTCCTATCACTTATTAGCTATCTTTTGGTTTTAGTTATTCAGCACCAGTTATGTGTATATATATATGATATGATATGTTATCTGTGTATCGTATGGTCTGTATGAGCTATGACTATTTTTTGTGTACATATATGCATGATGTGTTTT
The DNA here is from genome assembly GCA_030737875.1 of Allium sativum. Taxonomy (NCBI): domain Eukaryota; kingdom Viridiplantae; phylum Streptophyta; class Magnoliopsida; order Asparagales; family Amaryllidaceae; genus Allium; species Allium sativum. Next base: position 461,310,748 of record CM060921.1, read on the forward strand.
GGGTTGTGACTTGTGTGCTGTTATGTCTTTGTTTTCCCGCAGCAAGTTACTCTGCTTCTGTGTCTGTGATTCTGTGTTCTGATTTATATTTACCTCAAATAGAAGTAACAACTTACTTTTTTGAACTATTCAAGTCTGACATGTGTGGTTTATTGTCGATTTGGGTGGTTCGATATAGTGGGTCGTTACAAAAGAAGATGAAAACTTATTTCTAGAATCAATGGTGGTAGAGTGGAGGCATAATTGAGAGAGTAGCAGGGGTTTAGGTATGGAGCCTAGAGGGTTATTTATAGTTGCTTGTGTAAGCAAGGACCGTGTCATTATTAAGATTTAATCCTAGTTGTCCGTTTATATAAATGAACCTTAAAAACTAACCAAACCCTAGCCTTATTGGGAACTTTAGCCATCCAACAAACGCATGTGGGGCTGGAGATATTAATTATATATAACGTTAATTGTTTTGGTTTATTTCTTACCTTATATATATTATTCTTGTCCCTCATTCGTTTCTTCATTTGAAATTCAAATTCATCAAGATAATATTATCCTTATCTAATTTATTAACATCTTAGATATACATATTATTTTTTTAACCATATATGTGTGTGTTTATTGTCTAATTTCATTCAGTTGTAATTTCTTCATACGAGCACCGTTTTCAACATATTATACATGAAAACGATTTAGAATTTTGCGACGAATAAAAAAAAATCATAGCCAAATTCTTAACGCTGCAAAATCTCATTTTTTCGCTTGTTTATATTTTATTATTTAATTGCTCATTTTTGCTAATTATTAATATTTATATTTTTAGGTATATTTTACGAGGTGTTACATTCTTCAGCCCTTAAAATAGATTTCGTCCCGAAATCTGTTTAAAGGGGAGAAAACCAAAACTCACTTCTATACGTCCATGTTGTACACCCCTATTATTTTTAATTCATCCATAAACATCCATGACTTGCAGTGATTATGAATTGCAAACTTACTAATGTGAGCTCAATCCTAACATGTACGTGTAATAAGTGATGCAATATGTACGCTAAACACCTTAACATGCATATATCTCTATATGAGTGCGCTATGCAATTGTGTTGCATCCATCTCCTACCATCCAATCTTGCAACCACAATGCAACCAAAAATCCTAAATTTTCGAGGGAGGCTACAAAAATTTTAAATTTTCATGCCTTCTCTCGAATTTTCTCCTTAGTGTACCCAAACCAATCTATCTGAAAAACGTGGAATCTCAAAATCTTTGCTCCGAAATATTTATGGTGACACATAATTTCTGAGGTTCCGTCTTTGTCCCCGTTTCTTGATCAGGCCCTACCAAAAATTCATTGTACCGTGTAGGTATCTTATCAAACATAAAATTTTACGGGTTCCTATTCACAATATCATATTTCTCCATAACCTAGAGAAACCCAAAATATATTATCAACTCATTATCTTCCATAGTCTGCTTAATCAAACTAGACTTTTTCTAAAGTCTAACCAATTTTTTTTTTGGGTCGAGTATAAATTTGTCAATTGTTATTCCATCAACACTTTCGTAATTTAGGCGACCTACTTGAAGTTATTCAAGAGTGCCCTCTAATTACCAAAGAAATAATTATGCTACTCCTATAAATATTTCTATTATTCTTATTACCTAAGAGGCTAATTGTGCAGAGCCATCTTTTTATCCCCAAAGCTTTGGCTGTCTTCATTTTGTCCTCCTGTCTTCAAGTGAAGTTTGACTCAAAAAGAATTTATAGATCTAACTAATCAATGTCCAATCTATACTCATGACTAGAATATTTTTCTATGCCCCAGTTTACTTAATTTTAAATCCGAGTAAGGTCTTTTGTTTTAATTTTCGTAAATTTTCCCAAATAATAACCTTGACATATTTAAAATTACAAGGAATGGATATTGTTTTATTTTAGATGGATAGTGTAATTACAAAGAATCACACATCACACCCTTTTCGTTTTGATCATATTCCTCATAATTTTAAATATAGTCTTCTCTCTTCTTCTTTTTATGAATAACAACGAAAGGGCTAATTTATAAGAATTAAACAAATACCAAAACACGGTCATATTCAACCAAAAAGTTTAATGCAATTCCAATATCTCATATTTTAAGGTCTTATTCTTGAGGGTGGCACTCTATAAGGCTAAATTTTCAAAAGTCATCAGACCAATACACTACTATATGTAGGCTATAAATCCAATTTGCTATGAAGTTGCCTTTTCCCATATATAGTAACTCACTAGGTTGAATGTCCACATAACGTTCTTCATCTTCTTACACAATTATCTTAAGAATTTAACTAGGGTTTTAAATCCCAACATCTCATGCATAACAGGGATTTATAACTTACATCACGTTTACACTTATCCGAATTATATGGGGGAACAACTAACGGTCACAGCCTAAAATTTATTTTGGAAGTTTTCTCTTATAATTAATCGGTCTAAATAGTACAGAGGTCTTAATATTTTTAATCCAAATTCTTAAGATGCCAAATCCATACCTTTAAACCTTCCATCTTTGTCTTCTTTTATAAATATGGTCCATTCAAATATTTATATATTCCACTAGACCGTTCCCTGAATACTTATTTAGTTCCCTCAAGATCCTTCAGGATAGAAATATATCCATGTTCTCCATACCAAATTGTCTTTTAAATCAGTCCCCAAAACTTCCTTCATCTAAGAATAAAATATCTTTCCTTATCCCAACACTCGTCTTATATGCCAAACGTTAGTCTTTAATGGCCATCAAAATGAAAATTGTTTTGAAAGGAATGTTCATTTCTATTTGCAAATGAAACCTAAATCTTTTAGCATGGAATTACTTAGCAATTAATTTTCTTATTCATATCCAAATTTTTAGTTTTTTTTCTTCAAATGTATTTTGAAACATTAGACTGCATTCATTATTAGAACCAAACCTAAAACTTTCATTCACACACACACACACACACACACACACACACACATATATATATATATATATGAATTTTGAAATTCCTTAATGAACACAACCATTCATTACTTTTTATTTGCACAATAAGAGGTCTTTCAGAAACTAGATCTAATGGTCATGAAACATTCCAAATTACTAACTAACTTCCTTGGAATAAGCTTTCATCCTTTATATAACTCCTTAGCACTCTTATTTCCTCGAATGCTTCTTATTTTATGATGATTTCTATCATTTCAACTCTACCTAATTTTTTAGTAAATAAATTTACTACCCTTTCTCTTTTAATTGAGTATGTTAACGATGTTTATTTTACCATGCTTATATGTCTTGCTTTATTTCTCTTTATGATTAAACGCCAATTTACTAACACAATATGTACTAGATTTTTAAAGAAAAGAATATGTCCAAATCTAACTTTAAAAGCTCATTACGTCATTAACCATTTGAATTGTTTATTGCTTTAATTTATTTTCCAGTAATGCCCTAATTTGCAAACATTTACAATTAACATCTTCATCTTTTGTCTTTGCTAAAACTCGTATCTATTATTTGTCTAACTGAAGAACTAATAAACACTTATAACCCCAAGTTATTTTTTTTCAGTTGGAATTATTATGTAATTCTAGTCTGTATACAAGAGAGGTTAATAGTTCTTCAAAAACTACCTCTTTCAAATAGTTTTTGTAGTATGTCAAAAATTCATCTTGATAGGTTTCTAAATATTCTTGATCTTTTATTTATATCTTCTGACACGCTATTCTATGGATTTATATTTTCTAAAATCTCTATATTTGTAGGCTTTACATTTCTTTGTCTATTAGGAAAACATGTTTATCCTTTTAAATTTTCCTACCGCATCCACAATCTTTTAAGCAAAGGTTGGTATCTTCATTTACGAAAACCTGTATCTTGTCTCAACCCTTTTTCTTCTGTTTCTTTAAATATATTTTTTTCCATCCCTACACATTCCTAATACATATCCGTTATATCCATTTTAGTCATTTTAAATATTACTTATTCTTATGGACACTTTTAAGATCTCTTCCAAATATTCATGTCGATAAATGGTCTTAATAAACCCACTAATACTTTCCTTTCTGACCATTTAACATTCCTTTGAAAGCTTGGACATTCATAGCTCTATTCTCGAAGTTTATGACAATAATCAAAGATGTTTTTTTAGCAAAAACCAGACATATTTCTCAATTTGGTCCATATTAATTGTTTACATAATGGACACTTATTTAAATGTTTTCTATACCATGATAGCTAATTCATCCGATTAACTTCCATTTATCATTTACTGAATAAGGGAGTTTCAATCCTTTCCATGCTCCAAATTCTATGACCATCCAATGCTCAGAGGTATTACTATATGGCCTTTAGAATATTTCTAGAATTTAATGCCAAATCTTTCCTGAAAGACCTATACATGCTCTTTTCTAAAGATATGTGTGCTTTAAAATGTATATATACTTATATATATGGTAGAAAATCCTTTTTCAAAATAACAAGTATGCATCTCATACGTATATATTTTCCCGAATTCGGGTAACCTATGCTTCGATACCGAATGTAACAACCCGCTAGGAATAAGACTAAATTTCGACCTAGAAAAGGTCCATCGAAACTTAAAGCCACTCTACGCAATCCATTGGTTCCTGTAATTAACTACATTTGCGCAGAATAATAAATCGACATTACATTGTGGAAATCTCACATAGCGAAACGAGAAAGTATAATAACAAATTATGATGTACCATTTCATTCAAAAGCCACATATTGTCAAGGTACAACAATCCCATAGGTACATCAATAAACTCATCATCAAAAGTTTTCATAAGCAATACAGCAATGATAAATAATAATAGCATAATATCTTCATTTTCGTCTCCAGTCTCCATCATTGCTTTGTCCATATGAAAAGTCGGTGTGTATACGACTTTAAGGATCTTTTTATATGGATATTTCGGAATATAAATGTGATACTAACTAGTTGATTCTATGATAATTATGTAAATAAATAGAGATTAATATGATATATCGCAAATAATAAAATGCGGTAAAGTAGGTTAAAAAGATACCAGGAATTTTATACCGGTTTAGACTTCCCGCCCTACTTCCAGTCCTGAAGCTCCTCTTTGGAATTCACTAACAACGCCCTCTCTTAACCCGAAGGAATAGGTTAGTACACCCGAGCCCCAACAAGGATGCCTCTCACCTGAGCAAACACACAGGTCTTCAATAATTACAAGAGTTTGACTTCTAATTTGTGTTCTCGAATCGACATGGATAGCCAATATTTTTAAGTACAACCTTCCTATAATCTAATCCTCGAGTATATGCTTTGAATGCGTAGATTTAAGGAAGTAAAATTTATTTGTTGAATCAATTGATATTAATATGATTCACGGATTCAACAAGTATTGAAATTGGAGAGCTTTTAACTGCAAAGAATGTAAATGGAGAGATTTGAATGATGATCAGAAAAATCAGTAAAATTCGAAAAGATTAGATTATTATAAAACATGATTAGTCTAAGAGTAACAATCATTCATGAATAGTTTCCATAATAAAAAATGTCCATTTCCTTTTATTAATGAAGAGGAATCTCTTCATGAATGGAAGAAACTCTTCAGAAAACAAGCTCTGGGTCGAATCAGTCGACTGGTTAAAAATCATCAGTTGACTGGTAAAAATAATTTATTTTTATAAAACTTTTAAAACTAGCCGTTATGTGCAAAAATTGCTCGACCAGTCGACTGGTGGATTTCCTACCAGTCGACTAGTAGACAATTTTATGCACAAACTTGCTTTTTGAAGGTTTTAATTTATATATATATAACTTTAGCACATTCGTGTATACTTAAGGATATATTTTAACATAATTCTAACACGACTCAATGTGTGTGTGTGTATGTATAACCTTATCTTTACGATCTGATTCCCATAGTAGCTTTATTTGTTGACCTCGATAAAAATCTAATTATTCAACATTCTCCCTCTTTTTGATTGGTGACAACAATGAATTTCTGCATAAATTTGTTAGTTTATATATTTTATATACTTACCATTTGAATCCTGCATTCACAAGTGTTAGCAAAATTTTCCAATAATATGGAAATACAATAGTATAATAGCATTGAAACATAACAATAGTATATAAAATAGATAGCATGAGAGATATTTTTCTCCCCCTTTGTCATCGATTAAAAAGAGATTAAGATATTACAAGCACATGATAATTGAAGAGAAACTTGACCTAAAAACGATAGAATGCATAATGAGCATAGAAATCCCATATATTACACAACCAAAATAGAGTCATTACACAATCCAAACTAAGAAGGTCATCTAAACATAACTAAGCTAAGAGTGTCATAAACAAAATAAGAACATTATTACACAAGCAAAATAAGTGTTTTAAAACGATTCTAAAGCGAATAAATTTCCCAGCATCATACTTAAGCTTCATCGGATTCGATATTTGATAAAAAGGCTACATTACTGACTAAATTAAGTTGACTTCTTGTCCTTATGTTTGAAGTTATTTCTCCAATGATATTTTGAATTGGATGATCTCTTAATATTCTTGGTAGAGATCGAACTTCATTAGCAGGAGTATTTTGATTATTGATATAATCTTTATAACGATCTGTATTTTTACGGTATTATAAATAATTTATTTAATTATTTAAATAATGGTTTGGTAATTTAAAATGACCAAAATTAAATAATATAATATTTAATTAAATTAAATAATACAATAATATATTTATTTCCGGAATAATCGGAAATAACTGAATTCACAATATAGTGTGAATTGGACAATTTAGAATATATAATTCAGCTTAGAGTTGAATTATATTAATGAATATATTATATTAACGACAGTTGAGCATATAATTATATTACAATTATAATTGAGCTCGAAATGGCACGGCAGTTCGTAATTTGGCGATTCAAACTTCAACTGAATATACAAAATCCATTTTAAGCCGGATTTCTATGAAACAAGAAACGTTCGGAGCAGGTGAAGTATATTTTTCTAATGGAAGAGAAAAATCGAGATTTCGTCGTGTAGGTTGTGAGTTATGTCCAAATCAAATTTTCGAGAAGTAGCTTTGGAATTCCTTTACAATTTATAACGATTTATTTATATTATAAAAGGATTTTTAATATAAATTGGATATCGATTTAACATTGGATTTGAAATATCGAGTTATAAATTCAGATAAGAATATTTTGGAGCTGTATGATATTCTATTGTGGATATATACAATAATATTAATTTATTAATATTTAATTTAATTATTTTTAAATATATTGATATTTAAACAGGGTTTATTTAGGGCTTTAAAAATAGCCAGTTTTGCAATCGAGCTCCGTTTTCGACGAAACTAATTTTGTTAGATCTGGAATATTAAATTATTGTTAGATTTCAATTTTCATTATTTTTGGAGTCATTGTGTGGTTGTACGGATTTTTAATGTGAAAACAATCAGTATTTCGATGGTTAAAAATATGCTGTGTGAGCAAACGGACTCGGAATTCGACGAAACTAGTTTCGTTGTGTCCGTAATGTCGAACTGTAGCTGCAAGTCCATTTTCATAAAAATTGGATACTGTATGTGATCATAGGGATTTTTAACAATGAATGCAGACAACGCTATAGATAATATTAATATAAAGTTCAAATATTAAAATATTTCTATAAATATACCTAACTTTTCTAACCCTAAGAATTCTCATTTTCTCTAGTTAATACATTAGGCAGCCACGGTTTCTTCCTCAAACATGAGAAAATCAACTTCAAAATTCCTTTAAAAATCGAATAAAAATCTTTAAACTTTGAAATCAAATTCTGTGAATTCCTTTAGACTTGTACTCCTTGAAGTTCAGCATGGTGCGATTCCAAATTCTGAAATGCGCAGCAGGGTAGTTAAACTAGGGTTGTGATTTTTGAAAGGTACAATCATCATTTTGTAAATTAGAATGCAGATTTGAGTTTATGGAGAACAAAGGCATCTCCAGCTGAAAAATGGTGCGGATCAACACAAATTGATGTCGCGCATTTCCTGTAACAGCTAACGCAAGTTCGAAGTCACATTCAGAAAGGATAGTGCGTGTTCGTCCTTATCGTGAGGAGTCTGTAAAGAAATGAAAGGGAAGTATAAAGATGGTTTTAACTCCCATTTTAATTGAGTAACGGAGGGAGACATGAAGTGGAGAGGTTCGAAAATGGTTGAATTCGATACTGGAGCGTGCAAGTTCGATTCGAAGGACATGAAGTGGTAGAGTTTTCAAATTGGAGATGAAGGGTGGAAGCAGTGTGTAAAACGGTGAAGTAAAAAGGAAATGAGGGAGGGAGAAGTCGTAGAAATGGTGTTGAAGTTGTCTGGAGTTTGCATTTTCCTGTATCTTCGATTTGGGAAGAAGAGGCTGATGGGTTTTGGTTTGGAGAAGGTATAAACGTGGGGGCCTGGTAATTTTAAAAGGGTATTGGGCCGGGAAAGAAATAATGAATGAAGCCCATTATAAAAGAAAGAGTAAAATAAAAGTAAAAAGGGATATAACGTGAAGAGGAATGTTCTCAGGCAAAATGGGAGCAGATGGTTGTTTTAAACCAAACATGGAAGGGGAATGATGATGGTCTTCACTGTAGCGAGGTCGGTTGAAGATGGTAAAGCCATATTTAATTTATTTATGTTTTATTAAAATAAAATAGTCTATTAACTTATAAATATTATATCTTGTACGTTCGTTGTTAATTTCACGAACGGTTTGATCCGTTGGGACCGTATGGACGAGGGCTACAAAATGGAACTGACTGAGGGTGAATTGGAACTCATTACAATTTATAGCAAAATAAATTTTCTATCTGAATCAACCGACAATTATCGTTATTTAACGATGATCGTCCAATGTGAGTAAATCTCACTAACTCGGTACAGTTTATATTTTTATAAATATAATCTGGTATTGATAAATGATGATTGATTGTAGTGTGTTGATTGTTTGGTTAAATTGCTGATGTATTGGCTGAAATTATAGCTAACGATATATATAAATCGTTAATCAAATATTGATTCTGTTTATCAGAATATTTCATATTGAAATGAAATCGATGTTATTTATATTGTTTAACATCTGTGATGCAGGGAAACAGGTTGGAGGGATCCAACTGGGTTCCTCAGTATTTATAATACTGTTTGTTTTCATATATTGTGATATATGATGTGATATAATCTGTGATTGATTATGATGACACTGGTCATGTTATGTGGTATTTTAAATACCATATGAAATACTGGAATGTAAAAAGGAAAATTTCAAGGTGAATATTGAAAATGAAATATATATATATATATAAAATGAATAGAATTATATAAAAGGATTTATACAAAATGAATAGAATTTTATAAAAGGATTTATATAAAATGAATAGAATTTTATAAAAGGATTTATATAAAATGAATAGAATTATATAAAAGGCTTTATATAAAATGAATGGAATTATATAAAAGGATTTATATAGAATGGACAGAATTATATAAAGGGAATTATAAACGAGATTTAAGTGTTAAAAGTCAAAGACAGGATTTTGTGTAAATAATTCTATAAATATAGATTAAATAGAATTTGGAATTTGGACATTATTTTCAAATGTGGAATCAGATTGTTTGGAGTATATAAAGAAATATTGTTCACATACATTGTGAATAATGGATTAAAGTAAATATTTGAAATTTAAAATTTTATAAAGGAAATTGGGTTTTGAAATAGAGATTTAAAATGGACTTAAAGGAATTAGAAACTAAGTGGGAATTTAGTCGAGTTGAATAGCTTTCTGGGTATCGATCTGATGCAATTTTCGGCCTTCGGGGTTAATTCGTAGGGGGTTGTTCTCTTACTAGTTTACAGTTAGAGACAGATATATGTGAGAAGATAGTGATGCATGAAACAGAAATGGAAACGTTTTCCAAAGTTAATAACATATATTTTCTAAAATTAGAAAATAAGGATTTGATGAATATATGGAAACGAGAAATGGGGAATGGATAAATGTTGATTGATGATTGATCGATAGAATTTCCATCCAGAAATAATATCGTTGTTTGCATACATGTTTTTCTTTGATAGTTAAATCACCGACTATCAAAGTACTTGACCATTTTTCCATCGTCAATACGGAGAGACCGGGATCAGATTCATTATCTAAAAACCACTCTGTATAAGTGTTTGCGTTGCGATTAAATATAAGGAAGATAATTGAAGATGGAGTTATGCAAGGGCTGTCCTGTTTACAGAATAGTGCCTTTGGTTTGTCCAGTCCCAGGACGACCTGTATGGAAGAATGTCTGACGGAGTATATTTAATAGATCACGCAAGTTGATCTCCTCAAACGTATTTACATTTGGTGGCAGAGGAATTTGTTTATTTTAGCTATTTACCCATGACATGTTTGGAGAAATCAATTTGTGATTTAGCGGGTATGACGATGTGACATCCAAAGTAAATGAAGATGTGGTTTGTAAAGGATACGTTATTGTCTCTAGCCTCATGAACAGAAATGGTATAAAATCGGTAGGTCGCATGTCTAAGTGGTTAGCTACCAATTAGGGTGTATTGTCACCTGATCTAGAGAAATTCCATTTATTTCTATAATCTATTTCGATGTTGCCCCTTTCGGGAATACGGTTGCTGATCCCAACCGTTGTGATAATACATTCGGTACACTCAAGCGAAATGAGTGATCGGTCATGCTTAGCCTGGATTGCAAGATGTTCTTATTGAACCCGGTGTGTTCCTCTCTAGAGATAACTGTCGGAAGGTGGTCCCGTACCTTGCCAGTTGGAATTCATTACTCAATAAGCGCCTACGGTTTTTTATTGTATATTATATATGTGGAACGTGAGATGAAAGCATTCCACTATATTGCTATTTATTTGATTTAGACATTACTATAATATCAGAAGAGTATGGATTTTAAAAGAATTTAAAAAGTTAAACAAATGGTTGGAGTTTACTCACACCGGTCCCATGACTGACCCGGAGTTTATTTTGTTTTGTTTTAGCCTAAACACTTAGGTGCCCAATTTGTACGGGAAGTCAAGTAGTCAGGTTTTACAGATATACTTGGAGAGCTTGGAGCAGGAGGCTTCAGGATTATGTAGCTATTGTTGTAACAACTCAAATTTTAGTACATTCTATGTCGACTAAAACCACATAAGTTAAGCTCAAATTTGCACTAAAACTCAGATGTTCAAGAAAGAAATTAGAGGGTGAGGAATAGAAAGAAAGAAATTAAGAATAAAAAACAAGAAGAACAGAATCAGGATAACACGAAACTCACAGCGGAACGAGTAAAATATATTAAATAACATAACTTGAAATACAAAACTGTATTTGTTCTTACATAGTAACATCAGAGTTCAACACATATACACTCACATATATATATATATATATATCACAGCAGAAATAAACTCTATATATCTAACGTTGAAGCCTCCTTCTCCAAGCTCCTTCCAGTGTATCTGTAAATCCTTAACTACTTGACTGCCTATACAAATTAGGGAAAACATAGAAAATAAACTCTGGGTCAGTCATGGGACTGATGTGAGCAAACGATTTAAATAGCTTGATTTTTAACTTTAAAAAATCCTTTTTGAAAGAAAAGATAATCGTAAGACCGATCCACACATAAATACGAATGGTTTTTACCTTATGATAACCCAAAACATTTTGAAGTCAATATCATTCTGATATTATAATAGTGTATAAATACAAATAATAATCCAGTGAAACGCTTGCATCTCACGCTCTACATGTATAATATACAAACAAAACCACGGGCGCTTATTGGCGAATGGATTCCAACTATGGCAAGGTATGAGACCACCTTCCGACAATGTACCTCCGGAGATGAATACATTGGGGTTCAATAAGAACGTCTTGCAACCCGGCTACACATGACTGGCCCCTTATTTCGCTTGAGAGTACCGAATATATCATCACCACAGTTGGGAGCCAGCCAACTGAACCAATAACATATAAATAAAAAGGACAACCGAAGGCATTTGATTTCTCCAGATCAGGTAATGATACACCCTCTTAATGGGAGCGGCCCACATAGCCATGTTGCCTACCCGATTTTATACCATTTCCCAGTTGAAGAGGCTTGAGGTCGGACCTTACCGGTAGGCAGTATATCTTAATTTACTTTGAATGTCACATCGTCAAACCCTCCAAATCACAAATTGACTTCCCCAAAAATAATTACGAGCATAATGCTAAGAGAAACAAATTCCTCTGCCACTAACGTAAATACGTTTAAAGAGATCAACTTACACGATTTATTAGCCATACTCTGTCAGACATTTGTCCATACAAGTTGTCCTGGGACTAGACAAACCGAAGGCACTATTCTTTCAATAGAACAGCCCTTGTATAAACTCCGTCTTCATTTGTCTTCAATAATCTTTATCTTATAATGTATAAATCGGATCAAAGTGGAATTTAGATTCCGGACTCTTCGAAACAATCAAATGGGGTCAAGTGATGTTTAAATAATGATCAAGTCACATATTACTTATGGATTAAATATTCATATTGATTATCAGTACTTATCTACAGCAAATATGTCACACAAAAGATTCAACTTTTAGATTTAACCGGCGATCTAATACATGATGATTTAAACGTGTCAATGCTTACTTTAAACTATTCAAGTTAGAATAACATATCATAATATAACTGCAAAAAAACAATCAAAAATCTATTATCACAACGTATTTAATGACTCCAGTTCGACAATTTACATTTTATTTATTTAAACGAAATCATATCTTTTTAATTCAACAATAGTCAATAATGATGATTTAATATCCATAAATTGTGTCAACGTTTTTATAAATGTTCGTTTTCAGTATTACACAACATAAATTATCAACATCCATTCAACACCATATGGTAAATAAATGCGGGTTTTATATTTTAACTTGAAACTAAATGTAGTTTGAAGTATTCGATCTTGGATTAATATTTAGCAGATCAATCAATGTCAACTTTTAATGTAGTGGCATGACAATGTTTATTTCAACTAAAAGATGTTTTAATGAAATTAGCTCAATTTATTTGTGGCGGAATGAGTTCTTGATTCCGCTAAAATGTTAATTATAATTACACTTCCTCGCAATTAAATTTAATTATAAATTGTAATTTATCATTAAATTAAATAGTAACATATGAGTCTATAGACTTTTACATATACCTACTACATGTCAATACGAGTCTAATATCGGAATATGGGTTCCGAATGGAAAAGTTATTCTAATTCCACATGGCATAATTTAATTTAATTATTTATGTCGATACTCGCCAAGACCATTGTCTGCTTGACTCGACAAAAACTTCAACTACTAATCTAGTCCTCCATTCATGCTCAACTCTATATACAAGTTTATACTTATTCTTATTATTCATAAGTTCCACAACACATTTGTATTTTTTTTTATTGATACTCCTTTCTTTTCCTATCTTTTCTAGTTTCTCCTTACTTTACGTTCCTTCCTTTCCTTTGATTCCTTTTCCCTTCTTTTCTATCCTATAATTTAATTATAATTATTTTATTTTTCCATAGCCCGGCCCAACAGCCCACTCTCCTTTGTTTTCTTCATTTGTCTTGTCCTTGGCCCATATACGATAGCCCACTCCCCTTTTGATTTCTTCATCCTTCCACGTCCTTTCTCCTTTTCATTTATTTCTTTGTAATTTATTTATTCATTTTTCGTTCAGCCTATACAAGTCCTATTCCTCAGCTCAACTTTTTCTTTCTTGCTTTTCCCTTATGTTACACAGGCTCGTGCTGTTATGTCCCATTCCTGTCTTCAGGAAACCAGTAGGCAAAACTCCACCGTGTCAATATGCAGACACTAGATCATCAGGAATGGCGCCGGGAGTTATCAGTGGTGAAGCTATCGGAGTTGGGTACACAAAGGCTCTGCTGGATGGCGACTGCAAGTGGTAACACGATGGTTGGCCAGTTATGGGTACATGCATACTCCATTTCCGATGACCGGACGACAGCGTACCGCCTCCTTTTCCATTCAATTTTATGATGCTACCTTCCACTTCTCTTCTTTCTCATGCTACTGCCATTTTCTCTCTTTCTTTTTCTACTGTCTCTTCTCTCTCAAAATGTAACTAAAATGGATATTTTTATGCAATACTGAATTGAGTTCAACACAACTAAAATGGTAATATGAACTATGAATGTTTTTAAACACATGCGCCATACTGAAGGGATCCTACTGGTTATCTTTAATATCAATTCAAAACCCTTAAGTTAGCTATGGAAATATAAGAGGTTATATAAGTAACCATACTCATTTCATTTCTTTTCAGTACAGTTGGTATCAATTTAGTATTGATATTTCACGGTGTCAGTATTAACACTATCCATTTGTTATTTAATTTGCAGGGTATCCTAATGTAAGGCTATACTGAAGTAATCATCGGTTATCAGTCAATAACATTTCATATTAGCTAATATCCTATACAAGTTCATTCCTATCCTTTTCCTTTGGTTTCTACTGTTACTACTGTTAAAACTGACCCTATGCGTTCCATCACGAGACCAAGAAATACTAACCCCTTCCAATTGTTTTAAAGATTTTATAATATAATGTATATCCATCTTTAAAGTAAAAACATCGGGTCTTGGAAATATTTACCTTGCAACAGAACATGCATCCATGTGGCTTGGAACATATTCGGTATTCCTGTTATCCTGCCGCCAAATAATACTAAATTGTACTTCTTGCCATGAAGGATCGACCTCCTACAAAACTATTTGTGACCAATATGGCTTTTAGTTATCAAACTAGTTTGTAGTACCTCCATTTTTTCCTTCCTAGATGTTTAGTATCGTTTCTCCTCTGGCCCAACCGTGTGAATTTATAAATTCAACGTTTTTATTTTTAATTACTTCATGCTTCCGGAACAACCAAAAAGAAACATCTGACCCAACTCATATTCATATACACCTCTCCCATATGCATGTGCATGACATCTCCCATCACCATGATCAGTCCACCGCAACCTCACCCTTACGGCACGCCTTTACTCATGATTTCAAAAGACGGGTTATCTCAGGTCCAAAACTACTCCTTAAATTCCATGTTTCTCACAAAGGTATAGTTTCAAGCATATATATAAATTGTTTCCGTGGTTCCATTTATTTGAAGTTTTTAATTTCAGGTTGTACATGAAAAATGAATTAATCAAAAACATAACATTCAGTAGCAAAGATGCATATATATATATATTAATCAGTAAACAATGGGAAAAGCTTACTCATAATATTCACCGTCCTTCTATCTTATTTTTCTTTGTTGTTTTAAGTAACTAGTAGTACATGCGTTTTAGTTCCTATTTCCAGATTTCAGGGTTTTTGTTTACATCCTCTATTTTAGTTCCAAGTTCTTTTTCATTTAGTGTTAGTCCATGAATTACGAATTAACTAAATACACGTACTCATGATAATCTATGCACATATACAATGGTTTATAATATAACATAATCGGTGAATAAAATGGGGGTAGTTTGCCAACCTTTTTCTCACAAGCTTGTTCACAGTTTTCTATTTTAGTTCCCAGACATAACAGTTTTTCAACCATATACCCTTAACAAACATTAGTATTTGGTTCACACATGAATCATATAAGCACATCAATCTTTCAAGTAAAACAGTAGCAGAATTGTGTGTTTACTCACATTATATACTCGGTTTTCATAATTTGTTTTCAGTTTTAACATGATGAAATGCACATCTAGTTAACCACAAAATGCATGTATACAAGTTTCTGTATTACACTATACAAAATTAGTAATGGTAAGAAAAGAAAGAGTTTACTCACAATACTAGCTCACTGTCTCTGCAGGTTTTCAAGGCAGAGCTTGTCCACTGGTTGATGCCATTTTCTATTGCGTTTGTGTGCAAGTGCTTGTGAATGAATTAGTGAACATGTGTGTGTATTTATAGGAGAAACAAGACTTCTACATGAAGTATGTAGGGTAATATAGGGACTGAGGGTAGTTGCAGTTTATGATTGAAAAGAGGTCTAAATGCTTTCACTTATCTAATCTTACAGGCTAGCAAGCTCGACCAAAATGGAGTGCATGTGCATGTGCATATAAATTAAATATTTATATCCATCTTTTTCTTAGTTGCTAAGCAACTCAACCGTCATTGTTTGATTTGATACAAATATCCCTGCCAACATATTTTGATTTGAAAACAGATGCTAGGGTGTAGATGTAAGTAGGGGTTTATAAGATGTAAGTGAGGGAGGTATATTGGCTTTAGGCTGATGTATAAGCTAGGAGAGGTGGTGCTAGTCTGTTTATTTGATTTGAAAAGAAAGAGATGTGATGAGTTGTATCCATTTGATCTTCTTTAGATTTATATGCATGACTATCAGAAATAAACGCATGCAAATTCCTATTTTATTTCCAAGTAAATCTAGCTATTACATAGGTATGTACAATTTGATTCAAATAGCATATTTATGTATAAAAGCCAATATTCACATTGAATGATTTGATCTTATTCTATTCTTAATCAATTAAATGCTATTTATATGTCATTTCATGTTTCGTTTTTCATGAAGTAACTTTACATTTTTACTTAAGTTATTATTTGTTTACATAAGAAAAAAAAGTCTTACCTAAGAAATTACTATACTCATGAGTTTAAACAAGTCTAAGAATACAAATATCGAAACATTACTCATTTGCCTTTATATACAAATATATGCGCATATATATGTTGGTTAATAAATTATGGACCACATTTAACAAACTTTAAAACAGGATTTCCAAATAAAAACGTTAAACATCATTTTCGTTCGTAAATAAATATAACAAGTTAAACTATTCATACGATTTTTGAACTAATAATTATTCTAATTTCTAAAATATTCGGATCCAAAATCCTTTATTTGAATTTATTTACAGATATAATCTATAATTATGTAATAACCCGGAAATCTAAGTGTAATAACCCGGAAATCCGAGCCAGTTTAAAATTTTTATTTTGGCAATTTTAGCGAATTTTGATTATTTAAAATGAATCATTTTAAATAATATCGACGAGAAATTTATTTTGAATGGAATTCGAACGAATATATTTATATAGATCGTCGTTAGAATATAAATAATTATTTATTATAAAAGGAATTGAAAATGGCGCGGTAGTTCGATAATTCGATTTCAAATTTCAATTGAACATACCGGGTGCAAAATAAACCGGATTTTAGCGAAACTAAAAATATTAGAATCTAACTGAGATTACCTTTCCAATGAATCCGAAAAATCAAAATTTCATAGTGGGAATCAAAATTTATGTCCAAATGAATTTTCAGAATAGTCGCTATGGAATTTTGGCCCTTAAAAATGGGAATTTTGCAAACGACCTCGGATTACGACGAAACCACTTTTGTTGGATCCGCGATGTCAGGTTATTGCTAGATTCCAAATTTCATAATTTTTCGATTCAATATGTAAGTGTGGCAAAGGAAAACGAGTTTGACCAGTTTTAGTTGATTTTAATCAACTTCAAAATGGCCATTTTTCAAACGGTCTCAGAATTCGACGAAACTAGTTTTGTTAGGACTGTACCGTCAATACGAAGCTAGAAAATATTTTTTGAGAATTTTTAGAGTTCATATGTGGCTCCAGTAAATTGAAATGTGCATTCAAACTCAATATATATAGTTATATGTTGATTGTGACGAAAACTGATCGAAATGATCGAATCAGCTTACGATACATATTCCATTGTGTTCGGAATGGGGGTAATTAGCTAGGGATGATAGTCGTGGGTCCGGTTTTGAGTTCGTATGCGAAAGCACATATTTAGGAATTAAATATATATATATATATATAATTAAACTCTCTTCCCCTTT
The DNA here is from genome assembly GCA_030737875.1 of Allium sativum. Taxonomy (NCBI): domain Eukaryota; kingdom Viridiplantae; phylum Streptophyta; class Magnoliopsida; order Asparagales; family Amaryllidaceae; genus Allium; species Allium sativum. The sequence continues at coordinate 461,328,698 of CM060921.1, forward strand.
TACTCCTCAGTCAACCCCCCCCCCACCATTTCGTTCAAATCGATTTAGGTAAAAGAAAAAAAACGACGCTCTTCTTCCTCGTTGACCGCGACCATCGCTTCCCCGTGCCTCCCTTCGACGAGCCCACCTCCGCCTGGAGCACCACCCTCCAATCGAACACCCCCTCTCTCCAGTAGATTGAAACCCACGCAGCAGCCCCTGAACCCGAACCGTTACCACCGTGGACCCCTGCTCAGCCTGCGCCAGCACCGAACCACCCCACCACGACCGCGACTCCCCCATCCCGCAACCATGAGCGCGGTAGGCCCCCCTTCCAACTCGAAAAGAAAAAAGTGAGTTTTTAATGTTTTATTTTAAGTATAAAACTGATTTTTCCTTTATATAAAAAAAAACTGCTTTTTCTTTATGATTAAAAAAACCGATTTTTAATGTGATAAAGATTAGATTTTAACATTAAAAAGATCGTATTTTTAATGAGGAAAAGCTAGGATTTTTAAGATTATGAAATATGATATTTTATTTAGAAAGATGAAGTCGAGATTTTTGATGTAGCAAGATCGAATTTTTATAAAGTAGAAAGAGTGGATTTTTAAATAAGAAAAGGATCTGATCTTTAATCGTTATAAAACTGATTTGAAAAGGTAAAAGATTTGATCTTTGTTTCGATAAGAGTATGATCTTTTATAATTTAAACAACGATATAAAAATATAATTTTTATATAATAGAGAATATAGAAATGTCATCTTTATATATGTAGCGAAATAAAAATCTGATTTTTATTATATATATATGTTGAAATAAAAAGGTGATTTTTATAGTGGTGGTATAAAAATTCGATTTTTATATATTGAATAGCGAAGTAAAAATTCAATTTTTATATATGTAGTGATTACGGATGATGAAAGTGATGAAAGAAGGAACGGCGAAGATTTCTGCATTTGAAGTGTCGTGGCGTTTGGATTAGCTAGTCGGTGAGAACTTCTCACTTTTAATTTAATTTTCTAGTTGAAATATATAATAGGATGCAGACGGTGTTTAGTAGCACCCGACACCCGTCGTCCACAGACCATGGACGGCTTGTTTGTTTGATTTTGATGTGTAGTTGATTGTGTGATGTGAAATGAAATAAAATATGTTATAGCGGAAAATATTTTATAGTTAAAATTATAATTTTTAACGTGTATATGAAATGAATATTTATAAACAAATCGACGATTTGTTTATATACAATGATTTGACTGATATTGATTGGGACGATATATTTTACACATCGCCCAACTGCACAAATAAAATCTGTGTTTGATTGTTTGAAACCCCACACGGGTATTGGGATGATATTTGACGTACACTAATCTCGATTGTTTAGTTGTATGTCGATCGATTGATTGATAGACTGTTATGAGCGTTGAATATTTATATTTGATGCTTATACAATATAGAATGCACTTTGGATGATGGTTGATTATTTGTCATTGTTGAGATATACATGTGTTGTAGAAAATCCATATAATTAACACTATATGGTAATTGATTGGGCCTCATTTTAATTTGGAAAATAAGAAAATAATTTCATGTGTTGAATAAAAGCCATGTTGATTAGATTGACGCCATTTCAACGTGAACGATATTTATATTGATTTTATTCATTTTATAATGAATATCGAAAGTGATTTCAAAATCAGTTAAATTGGAATGAACTGAAATTCGAATTAGATTGGAAAGAATTGAAACTCGAATTAGATTGAAATAGAATTGAAATCGTTTTGAATTGAATTTAAAACATATTGAAATTGAACTGAAATTGATTTGAATTGAAACTAATTCGAATTAAATGGAAATTGAATTGAAATCGATTTGAAATGAAATTAAAATGAATTTATGTTGAAAAAAATCGATTTTGATTTGAATTTGAAAAGGAAGTTGAAATCGTTTTGAAAACGAATTTAAAACGATTTATAAAATAAGTTTTAAAAGGAAATTGCCAAAATATATAATATATATATATATATATTATATATATATATATATTATATATAATGGCCTGAATAGAACGGGCCGCGCCGCGGTAGTTCGTGAATTTCGACCATTGACTTCGAATTGACGTTGCGGGAGATCCGACCGTCGGATTCTACTAAAACCAGAACCGTTGGGTTCGTTTCGAAAAGAGATTTCTAACGAATAGTAGAAATTAGAAATCTAATGGTTGGATTTGGAATTATGTCCAAATCAAATTTGGAAAAGGCCGCTATAAGTGCAGTTCGACGGCCGTTGATGGAAATCGACTGTATGGGCCTAGATAAAATTATTAAAAATAGTAATAATTTGTGTAAAATCATAAGAAATGATTTGTGAAGAATTAGGATGAAAAACTCCATATTTGAAAAGATAAAAATAGATTTTCATCGAAATGAACTAGATTTGAACTAGAATTATAATTCTATTTATTTTTAAGCAAATAAATTGAATTTGAAAAGGGTTTTAAAAGTAACCAGAATTTCCAATAATTGAATTGGAATGGATTTGAATCGGAATTGTCTTTGGAATATTTCGATATTGGATTTCGTGATGATACATGTATTGTTATGGGAATTTGAAAGATATATTTATATCGTTATTTCCAATACGATATTTGTTGGTCATAGAATTTGATATTGAATATAAATCGATATATTTTCTAATCGGAGCCTTGTATTTAATATCAAAAGTGATTTGGGTTTTTCGTGAATGGTGTCTTCATCAACACTGTTCTTAAGCCTAGTTGAGAAAAAAAAATTAAATCTTTTTATTTAGATTTAATGAAGTGTACCAATTAAATAATATTTAATTGGAATTGAATTGGTATTGATTTTTGGGTTTATCGTGAACCGTGTTTTAAATGACACTGCTTCTTTAACCCAGTCAAAGATTAAAACTAAGTGGAGTTCTAATGAATCTTTAATTAGATTGAAAAGATCGAGAATGGAGTATCACCAGTTTTGCTTCAGGCGATAGTTAAATCTTTTAATTAGATTTGAACGTGAAATGGTAATTGAATTTACCGATAACACCGTGGTGTTAGGTATGAAGTATTACCGGTTTTACTTCATGGGATAAATATGTTGGGATTGGGAAATAAAATAAATAATTACTTCGGTGTGGTTCGCTAATCCCGACTAGTTTGAAGTGATATTCAGAGGAAGATTAAAGAATAAATTTAAAGAATTTATCTTTGATAAAATTAATGGGAACCTTTCCCAAAGTGTAAGAATATTTGAATAAAAGAATATTCTGAATTGGAATGAGGCGTATGTTGTGTTTGTGTAACATTTGTTTATTATATACGTGAGTTATTCGGAAAGACCGGGTTTATCCCATTCTGAATAACTGATTCGACGTGGTGTCTAAGATGAAGACGGTGGTCGAAGACCGTAGGTCTTCACGTCGTTTGGGTGATTACTGATGATCTTGATTGGGCCGTACACCCAAGAGGAGGGAATCAGTTAGTGGTCGTCCAGACGTACTTGGAGATCGATGGATATGCGAGGTACTAGGTGCCTCCGGTTTCGTTCAGACCCAGAACGGACTTGTAAATGGACTGCGTGTCTGACATTGGATTTTAGTCTGTGTGATTGATTTCTATTAATATATATCTGTTTGGCGGCGGAGAATTTATTCTCTTGCTTAACGCCCTTCTCTGAGACATACGAGCTCAGGGGTTATATATCGATGGATATCAAACGCATGGAATGAATTGCCTGTGTGGCATGCCTAAGTGGCAATATGATCAAGGCTTCTGTTGAAAAGCAAAGTCTTGTGGTGGATGATCATAGCACGACCTGTATGGCATAGCTTTGTGTAACGTTGATTCGCGAGCCTCACACCCCGGTTGTGAACCAGAAACGGGAGAAGGACCTCAGGGAGGACATGCGTTTCTTTCTAGTTAGAAGTGGCGTCAATGGTTTTACACGCCCTGACGAGTTTGACTTATGTGGTTGTTGCTGTTGCGAGGCGCCTCGGTTAGATCGGATGATCCGGGTCCGATGGAGCCATTCGTTGGCTCATTTACGCCCCAAAGGGCGGGGAAACGCAGTGTTCAGGCATTTTAATCCACATCGGTGGATCGGCCCTGACGATCCAAGTGGCTTGACTGAGTACTTGCCCTGAGACTCAGACTAGACAGTCTCGAATCGGTTGAGGACTATCTTTTGCCTCGGTTCACAGATGGAAATCCAACTTCCAATACGTGACTTTGCGGTTTTATTTGTAGAGCCTAGTATGGCGACATAGTGGGATGGGGCGCTTATGCCGTCTATGATTGATACTTATGATTTGAAGTTGTTTTATACACTATGCACTTATAATAATATCAAATAATTTGTTTTAAACGTATCAACCATTCTTGGCTATTATAAGGTAAAAAACCCTATCCTCCGGCTTGCGTTGCATTGTGTGATGGGACCTGGGTCTTATAATAGCTCCATTGTTCTTTATTTGGCATTGCGCTGTTGTTTTATGCACTGGTATTCTTGGGAGGAAACCCGATCCATGTTATACGGTGTGGTCCCTTGATTTACCGAACTTTAAAATAAAGATTAATGACTGTTTTAGTTCTCACACCAGTCCCATGACTGACCTGGAGTTTATTTTTTTAACCTAAACTCTGGGTGCCCCTATTTTCCACATGGGCAGCTAGTAGTTTTGGTTTTGCAGATTTATATTCACAAGAACCTGGTTTACAGCTGGAACGATGCTCGGAAAGCTCTGTATCCGTGTATCACTTTCGGTTGTGTTTTGTATATTTTTCCGCTGCTATGTAATTTATTGTAATCTCTGATATTCATCGAATGTATTTTATTCATTTATACTCTGTATATTTTTGTATCTGATGGAATTGTTGTAATAACAATGAAATGTTCTTCCGTTTGCGTTCCATTTTGTCGTGTTCTCAAGGTAATCCGCGCTTTCCTTCACGGGGAAGTTACGGGTTACTACAGTGGTACCAGAGCTTTGGTTTACAAAGCTCAGAGAACAAGACACATTAGAACCAAACGAAAGAATTCATCAGAAATTGGATTAGTAATATCCAATGGGAATGACTCGTTAAAGATGGGATCAGTAGTATCCTAGAACGAGTGTGAAGAGTAGTGTTTTTGAAATAAAATTGAAAACAAGTTATATTTTGAAAATTTAAATCAATTATTCGTATTTGATTATTTATTTATATTAATTTGGACAATGCAGTATATAAAGATTTTGCGTATACGTCTGATCCGCGTGTATTTGAAGTTTTAATATACTGGATAGATATAGAATCACGCTCTTGACTCCCGGACATGATTCTAGTGATGCCCGGGCATCATCAGTAATTATATCCGAGTGACAAAAGTGAGATTTCTATATATTTCCTATTGACTGGTGTGAGAACCAAAATTAGATAGGGCTTATTGTTGTGATTTGGCATCAAAAATCTGATTTTTAGACTATGTATCAAAGTTATGAATTTGAAAAGCTAATCAACTAATTGATTGATGGTTGTGTTGTTTGATTATTGTTTGATTAATTAAAGTTGAACCTTTAGCCAAATTGTATCAAATAGTGAGTGTATTGAAAATTAGTCGCATTTGCTTGCATATACATGTACTTACATTGAACAGGTCATAGCAAAGAGGCTAGAGCAGAAGAATAAAATTGTTTGCCCGACAAATAGGTACATGTTTACCATAATTTACTGTTTTGTTTGGGTGATGATGATTTTATGAGCCGATTGGCTAGCCGCTTGGCTTTTTCTTTTTCTTTTTGAGATCAGAGGGCCTGTATGGCAATTTCGGGATTTTCCCGGTGCTCCCGTTGCAGGGGAGGTTATGGCAAAAAAATTCGAAAATTTAGGGTGTTAGCCAAATTTTTTGAAAAAATTGAAAAGTTCTTAGAAACTGAAAAGTTGAAGAACTTAAGCCGTAGTCAAAATAATGGAAGTTGAGTGGATTTGTTAAACAACTTTCGGCTTCGTTCCTTTTCGGGGACAAAAAGTTTTAAGTGGGGGAGATTGTAATAACCCAGAAATCCGAGCCAATTTAAAAAATTTATTTTTGCAATTTTAGCGAATTTTGATTATTTAAAATGAATTATTTTAAATAATATCGATGAGAAATTTATTTTGAATGGAATTCGAACGAATATATTTATATAGATCGTCATTAGAATATAAATAATTATTTATAATTATAAAAGGAATTGAAAATGGCGCGGTAGTTCGATAATTCGATTTCAAATTTCAATTGAACATACCGGGTGCAAAATAAACCGGATTTTAGCAAAACCAAAAATATTAGAATCTAATTGAGATTATCTTTCCAATGAATCCGAAAAATCGAAATTTCATAGCGGGAATCAAATGTTATGTCCAAATGAATTTTCAGAATAGTCGCTATGGAATTCTGACCCTTAAAAATGGAAATTTTGCAAATGACCTCGGTTTACGACGAAACCACTTTTGTTGGATCCGCGATGTCAGGTTATTGCTAGATTCCAAATTTCATAATTTTTCGATTCAATATGTAAGCGTGGCAAAGGAAAACGCGTTTGACCAGTTTCAGTTGGTTTTAATCAACTTGAAAATGGCCATTTTTCAAACGGTCTCAGAATTCGACGAAACTAGTTTTGTTAGGACCGTACCGTCAATACGAAGCTAGAAAATATTTTTCGAGAATTTTTAGAGTTCATATGTGGCTCCAGTAAATTGAAATGTGCATTCAAATTCAATATATAGAGTTATATGTTGATTGTGACGAAAACTGATCGAATCAGCTTACGATACATATCCCATTGTGTTTGGAATGGGGGTAATTAGCTAGGGACGACAGTCGTTGGGTCCGGTTTTGAGGTCGTATGCGAAAGCACATATTTAGGAATTAAATATAATATATATATATATAATTAAACTCTCTTCCCCTTTTACTCCTCAGTCAACCCCCCTCCCCCACCATTTCGTTCAAATCGATTTAGGTAAAAGAAGAAAAAAAACGACGCTCTTCTTCCTCGTTGACCGCGACCATCGCTTCCCCGCGCCTCCCTTCGACGAGCCCACCTCCGCCTGGAGCGCCACCCTCCAATCGAACACCCCCTCTCTCCAGTAGATTGAAACCCGCGCAGCAGCCCCTGAACCCGAACCGTTGCCACCGTGGACCCCTGCTCAGCCAGCACCGGACCACCCCACCACGACCGCGACTCCCCCATCTCGCCACCGTGAGCGCGGCAGGCCCCCCTTCCAACTCGAAAAGAAAAAGTGAGTTTTTAATGTTTTATTTGAAGTATAAAATTGATTTTTCCTTTATATAAAAAACTGTTTTTTCTTTATGATAAAAAAAAACCGATTTTTAATGTGGTAAAGATTAGATTTTTAACATTGAAAAGATCGTATTTTTAATGAGGAAAAGCTAGGATTTTTAAGATTATGAAATATGATATTTTATTTAGAAAGATGAAGTCGAGATTTTTGATGTAGCAAGATCGAATTTTTATAAAGTAGAAAGAGTGGATTTTTGAAAAGAAAAGGATCTGATCTTTAATCGTTATAAATCTGATTTGAAAAGGTAAAAGATTTGATCTTTGTTTCGGTAAGAGTATGATCTTTTATAATTTAAACAACGATATAAAAATATAATTTTTATATAATAGAGAATATAGAAATGTCATCTTTATATATGTAGCGAAATAAAAATCTGATTTTTATTATATATATGTTGAAATAAAAAGGTGATTTTTATAGTGGTGGTATAAAAATTCGATTTTTATATATTAAATAGCGAAGTAAAAATTCGATTTTTATATATGTAGTGATTACGGATGATGAAAGTGATGAAAGAAGGAACGACGAAGATTTCTACATTTGAAGAGTCGTGGCGTTTGGATTAGCTAGTCGGTGAGAACTTCTCACTTTTAATTTAATTTTCTAGTTGAAATATATACTAGGATGCAGACGGTGTTTAGTAGCACCGGACACCCGTCGTCCACAGACCATGGACGGCTTGTTTGTTTGATTTTGATGTGTAGTTGATTGTGTGATGTGATGTGAAATGAAATAAAATATGTTATAGTGGAAAATATTTTATAGTTAAAAATATAATTTTTAACGTGTATATGAAATGAATATCTATAAACAAATCGACGATTTGTTTATATACACTGATTTGACTGATATTGATTGGGACGATAAATTTTACACATCGCCCAACTGCACAAATAAAATATGTGTTTGATTGTTTGAAATACCACACGGGTATTGGGATGGTATTTGACGTACACTAATCCCGATTGTTTAGTTGTATGTCGATCGATTGATTGACAGACTGTTATGAGCGTTGAATATTTATATTTGATGCTTATACAGTATAGAATGCACTTTGGATGATGGTTAATTATTTGTCATTGTTGAGATATACATGTGTTGTAGAAAATCCATATAATTAACACTATATGGTAATTGATTGGGCCTCATTTAAATTTGGAAAATAAGAAAATAATTTCATGTGTTGAATAAAAGCCATGTTGATTAGATTGATGCCATTTCAACGTGAACGATATTTATATCGATTTTATTCATTTTATAAATAATATCGAAAGTGATTTCAAAATCAGTTAAATTGAAATGAATTGAAATTCGAATTAGATTGGAAAGAACTGAAACTCGAATTAGATTGAAATAGAATAGAAATCGTTTTGAATTGAATTTAAAACGTATTGAAATTGAACTGAAATTGATTTGAATTAAAACTAATTCGAATTAAATGGAAATTGAATTGAAATCGATTTGAAATGAAATTAAAATGAATTTATGATGAAAATTTCGATTTTGATTTGAATTTGAAAAGGAAGTTGAAATCGTTTTGAAAACGAATTTAAAACGATTTATAAAATACGTTTTAAAAGGAAATCGACGAAATATTTAATATATATATATATATATATATATATTATATATATAATGGCCTGAATAGAACGCGCAGCGCCGCGCCGTGGTAGTTCGTGAATTTCGACCATTGACTTCGAATTGACGTTGTGGGAGATCCGACCGTCGGGTTCTCCTAAAACCGGAATCGTTGGGTTCGTATCAAAAAGTGCTTTCTAACTAATAGTAGAAATTAGAAATTTAACGGTTGGATTTGGAATTATGTCCAAATCAAATTTGGAAAAGGTCGTTGTAAGTGCAGTTCGATGGCCGTTGATGGAAATCGATTGTACGGGCCTGGATAAAATTATTAAAAATAGTAATAATTTGTGTAAAATCATAAGAAATGATTTGTGAAGAATTAGGATGAAAAACCCCATATTTGAAAATATAAAAATAGATTTTTATCGAAATGAACTAGTTTTGAACTAGAATTATAATTCTATTTATTTTTAAGCAAATAAATTGAATTTGAAAAGGGTTTTAAAAGTAACCAGAATTTCCAATAATTGAATTGGAATGGATTTGAATCGGAATTGTCTTTGGAATATTTCGATATTGGATTTCGTGATGATACATGTATTGTTATGGGAATTTGAAAGATATATTTATATCGTTATTTCCAATACGATATTTGTTGGTCATAGAATTTGATATTGAATATAAACCGATATATTTTCTATTCAGAGCCTTGTATTTAATATCAAAAGTGATTTGGGTTTGTCGTGAATGGTGTCTTCATCAACACTATTCTTAAGCCCAGTTGAGAAAAAAATTAAATCTTTTTATTTAGATTTAATGAAGTGTACCAATTAAATAATATTTAATTGGAATTGAATTGGTATTGATTTTTGGGTTTATCGTGAATAGTGTTTTAAATAACACTCGTTCTTTAACCTGATAATTAATGGAATGTGATTTTGGGTTTATCGTGAACCGTGTTTTAAATGACACTGATTCTTTAACCCAGTCAAAGATTAAAACTAAGTGGAGTTCTAATGAATCTTTAATTAGATTGAAAAGATCGAGAATGGAGTATCACCAGTTTTGCTTCAGGCGATAGTTAAATCTTTTAATTAGATTTGAACGTGAAATGGTAATTGAATTTACCGATAACACCGTGGTGTTAGGTATGAAGTATTACCAGTTTTACTTCATGGGATAAATATGTTGGGATTGGGAAATAAAATAAATAATTACTTCGGTGTGGTTCGCTAATCCCGACTAGTTTGAAGTGATATTCAGAGGAAGATTAAAGAATAAATTTAAAGAATTTATCTTTGATAAAATTAATGGGAACCTTTCCCAAAGTGTAAGAATATTTGAATAAAAGAATATGCTGAATTAGAATGAGGCGTATGTTGTGTTTGTGTAACATTTTTTTATTATATACGCTAGTTATTCGGAAAGACCGGGTTTATCCCATTCTGAATAACTGATTCGACGTGGTGTCGAAGATGAATACAGTGGTCGAAGACCGGAGGTCTTCACGTCGTTTGGGTGATTACTGATGATCTTGATTGGGCCGTACACCCAAGAGGAGGGAATCAGTTAGTGGTCGTCCAGACGTACTTGGAGATCGATGGATATGCGAGGTACTAGGTCCCTCCGGTTTCGTTCAGACCCAGAACAGACTTGTAAATGGACTGCGTGTCTGACATTGGATTTTAGTCTGTGTGATTGATTTCTATTAAATATATATCTGTTTGGCGGTGGAGAATTTATTCTCTTGCTTAACGCCCTTCTCTGAGACGTACGAGCTCAGGGGTTATATATCGATGGATATCAAACGCATGGAGTGAATTGCCTGTGTGGCATGTCTAAGTGGCAATATGATCAAGGCTTCTGTTGAAAAGCAAATTCTTGTGGTGGATGATCAAAGCACAGCCTGTGTGGCATAGCTTTGTGTAACGTTGATTCGCGAGCCTCACACCCCGGTTGTGAACCAGAAACGGGAGAAGGACCTCAGGGAGGACATGCGTTTCTTTCTAGTTAGAAGTGGCGTCAGTGGTTTTACACGCCCTGACGAGTTTGACTTACGAGTTTGACTTACAAGTTTGACCAATGTACCTCCGGAGATGAATACATTGGTGTTCAACAAGAACGTCTTGCAACCCAGCTACACATGACCGGCCCCTCATTTCGCTTGAGAGTACCGAATATATCATCACCACAGTTGGGGGCCAGCCAACTGAACCGATAGCATATAAATAAAAAGGGACAACCATTTGATTTCTCCAGATCAGGTAATGATACACCCTTTTATTGGGATCGACCCACATAGCCATGTTGCCTACCCAATTTTATACCATTTCACAGTTGAAGAGGCTTGAGGTCGGACCTTACTGGTAGACAGTATATCTACATTTACTTTGAATGTCACATCGTCAACCCCTCCAAATCACAAATTGACTTCCCCAAAAATAATTACGAGCATAATGCTAAGAGAAACAAATTCCTCTGCCACTAATGTAAATACGTTTGAAGAGATCAACTTACGCGATTTATTAGGCATACTCTATCAGACATTCGTCCAAACAAGTTGTCCTGGGACTGGACAAACCGAAGGCACTATTCTGTCAACAGAACGCCCTTGTATAAACTCCGTATTCATTTGTCTTCAATAATCTTTATCTTATGATGTATAAATCGGATCAAAGTGGAATTTAGATTCGGGACACTTCGAAACGATCAAGTGGTGTTTAAATAATGATCAAGTCACATATTACTTATGGATTAAATATTCATATTGATTATCAGTACTTATCTACTGCAAATATGTCACACAAAAGATTCAACTTTTAGATTTAACCGGCAATCTAATACATGATGATTTAAACGTGTCAATGCTTACTTTAAACTATTCAAATTAGAATAACGTATTATAATATAACTGCAAAAAAACAATCAAAAATCAATTATCACAACGTATTTAATGACTCCAGTTCGACAATTTACATTTTATTTATTTAAACGAAATCATATCTTTTTAATTCAACAATAGTAAATAAGGATGATTTAATATCCATAAATTTTGTCAACGTTTTTATTATTGTTCGTTTTCATTATTACACAACATAAATTATCAACATCCATTCAACACCATATGGTTCATAAATGCTGGTTTTATATTTTAACTTCAAACTAAATGTAGTTTGAAGTATTCGATCTTGGATTAATATTTAGCAGATCAATCAATGTCAACTTTTAATGTCGTAGCATGACAATGTTTATTTCGACTAAAAGATGTTTTAATGAAATCATCTTAGTTTATTTGTGGTGGAATGAGTTCTTGATTCCGCTAAAATGTTAATTATAATTACACTTCCTCGCAATTAAATTTAATTATAAATTATAATTTATCATTAAATTAAATAGTAACATATGAGTCTATAGACTTTTACATATACCTACTACATGTCAATACGAGTCTAATATCGGAACATGGGTTCCGAATGGAAAAGTTATTCAAATTCCACACTACATAATTTAATTCAATTATTTACGTCAATACTCGCCAAGACCATTGTCTGCTTGACTCGACAAAAACTTCAACTACTAATCTAGTCCTCCATTCATGCTCAACTCTATATACAAGTTTATACTTATTCTTATTGTTCATAAGTTACACAACACATTTGTATTTTTTTTATTGATACTCCTTTCTTTTCCTATCTTTTCTGATTTCTCCTTACTTTACGTTCCTTCCTTTCCTTCCTTTCCTTTGATTCCTTTTCCCTTCTTTTCTATCCTATACTTTAATTATAATTATTTTATTTTTCCATAGCTCGGCCCAACAGCCCACTCTCCTTTGTTTTCTTCATTTGTCTTGTCCTTGGCCCGTATACGATAGCCCACTCGCCTTTAGATTTCTTCATCCTTCCACGTCATTTCTCCTTTTCATTTATTTCTTTGTAATTTATTTATTCATTTTTCGTTCAGCCTATACAAGTCCTATTTCTCAGCTCAACTTTTTCTTTCTTGCTTTTCCCTTATGTTATACAGGCTTGTGCTGTTATGTCCCATTCCTGTCTTCAGGAAACCAGTAGGCAAAACTCCACCATGTCAAGATGCAGGCACTAGATCATCAGAAATGGCGCCGGGAGTTATCAGTGGTGAAGCTGTCAGAGTTGGGTACACAAAGGCTCAGCTGGATGGCGACTGCAAGTAGTAACACGGCGGTTGGCCAGTTATGGGTACATGCATACTCCATTTCCGATGAAAGGACGACAACGTACCGCCTCCTTTTCCTTTCTATTTTCTGATGTTACCTTCCACTTCTCTTCTTTCTCATGCTATTTGCAATGACCCATAGTTTCTGCAGTATATAATTAATTTATTTAATTACTTAAATAGTGATTTAGAGAATATAATGGTCATTGAATTAAATAACTTTGAATATTTAATTAAAATAATAATTAAAAAATATATTTAATTTTGAAATAATTAGAATGGGCTGAAATGGCGATATGGTGTGAATTGGGCAATTCAAAATATGTAATTCAGTTTTGAATTGAATTTATATTAACGAATATATTATTTAAAATGAAGATTGAATGTATAATTATATTTTAATTATAATCGAGCTCGAAATGGAGCTGCAATTTGTAAATTGGCGATTCGAACTTCAACTGAATATAGAGGGTTCGTTTTAAATCGGATTTCTGTGAAACAAGAAATGTACGTAGCTGGTGGGGTATATCTTTCTAGTGGAAGAGAAAATTGGGATTTCGTCGTGTATATTTTGATTTAGGTCCAAAACAAATATTTAGAAAAACAGCGGTATATTCGTTCGTGGCCATAACGGTTATTTAAAAATATTTGAATATCGGGTTTGAATTTAGACAAGGTTCTTTTGAGACATAGCGATAATTTAATTTTTAGAATTTTATTGAAATTTTTAATTAATTAAATAACAACTTTTTTTTTGGAGTATTGTGCACCCTATATCAGTATTTTGGGGTTTCAAAATATGAGTTAATCTATCGGTATTATTATATTTTTGAGATCGTGACACATTGTTCATCACGATGGTGTATTTGATCCTGTCGATAGCATTTCATAAATTTACGAAGTTTTATAAAATGAGATGACCAAAATCTTTTAAACTGAAACAAATACACAGACCTTAGCATCATATAAAAACTAGACAACAGAATGATATAAATTCACTTCATTTCTTTCGTACTGACATGTGCTGAAACAATTGTGATAAATCTACAAAACGTGATCAATGTATAAAATGGAAACGGTAACATGCGAGGCAAATGAAATGAAAGCTCACATCACCTACAGTAGTGTAGCTGTACACTATGAAAGGAAAGCTCACTGTAAAGACTTACATGCTAAGTAATACTACGTTATATATTTACAACCACACATACTTAATCATTCAATATGTTCAATATCATCCACAATATATAGCATTTAGAAACAAAAGATGTACATTGCTTGAGCTTGGGTACTTACGTGTATAGTTCCTTCACCGCTAAGTTTACCTACTGGCCACGAATTGTCACCGTCCTATCCTAGTCCTTTTTTTCCTTAGCCTTAAAGCTTCTCTTCCTATTCGTACATCACATTCTTAAACCAAGAACGTTTTACAGCAAACATTTCAACAGCCTCTCTCGTTCACTTCATTATTTAGATGTCTCTTCTACCACTACAAATGGGTACCTTTACAAATGCTAGACGGATCACGTGGAAGGATACAGAGAGGGTTCGGTGGGAAGAAGTGACCATGCTATCACTATACGGCGTGAGCCAAGGCTCTCTTTACCATGAGATTTGGAGGGAGTTTGATCCCCAGCGTGTGTGGCAAGGTTAAGAATAACGTGATGGGTTTAGTTAGAAGTTTTGGTGGGTTCTAGTATGAAAACATGTCGTGACCTATGAAGCCACGAGCAGGAGCAGTTCTCGACGCAAATTTTAGAAGGGTGGTTGAGTATGGTATTTCGGGCTGAGGTTGAAGAGAGATTGAAGGGGAAGAGGGTGGTGTGTTTAGTTTGAAGGATAATGAAGTAGGGAAGGAGGGAAGTGGGTTCAAGGATTTGGTCATGGCGTTGTATATACGTGGAGCAGGTTCGAATTATAAGAGGAGGAAGAAAGGGATACGCGGGTGGGTATTATGAAGTTTAGATGGGCCGGCTAAAAAGGTGAAGGCCCAATACAATATTAGTTTAACTTTTATTTAAGTAATGAATACATCTAACTTATAAATTACGTAACTTCTACATACGTGATCATAATTTCAAACGGTCAGATCCATTGGGATCGTATGGACGGTGGCTCCACAATGGAACTGACTGGTAGTGAATCGAAGCTCGTTACAATCTATCGCAAAATAAATTGTCCATCTGAATCAGGCGATGATTATCGTCATTAACGATGATCGTCCAATGTGAGTAAATCTCACAAACTCTGAACAGTTTATATTTTCATGTTGTATTTTTAGAACTGTTAAAAATTGTCTGATTGATTGTGTGTTGACTGTTTGATTGAACTGCTAGTCAGTTAGTGGAAATGATATATATATATATATATATATATATATATATATATATAAACCATTAAATCTATATATATTGATTCTGTTAATAGAATATTTCATATTGAACTGAAAGTGATGTTGATTATATTGTGTAACATCTGTGGATGCAGGGAAACAGGTTGGAGGGGTCCAGTTGGACACCTCAATATTTATAATACTGTTCTGTTCATATATTGTTTTATATGATGTGATATAAAATTTGTTGATGATTTTATATGTTTGAATGATACTGATCATTGTTATATGGTACGTTAAATACCATAAGAAATATTGGGATGTAAAAAGGAGATTTTCAAAGTATATTTTGAAAATAAATTATTTATATAAAATCAATGGATTTTATAAAAGGAAGTAATTATAAAATCAAAAAAAATATAAAGGAATATATTTGTCAAATCGAACATAAAGGAAATTATTTGTGTAAACAAATATAAAGGATCATTTATTTATAGGAAATAAATAAAAGTAAAGGATCATTTATTTATAGGAAATAAATAAAAGATAAAAGAAATATTTATTATTTAAATAAATAAAAGAAATATTTATTTGTTAAATAAATAGAAGTAAAAAGAAATATTTATTTGTTAAATAAATAGAAGTAAAAGGAAATATTTGTTTGTTAAATAAATAGAATAATTGAAAGGAATATTTATTTGCTAAATAAACAGAGTTAAAAGAGTTATCAAATATGGTATTCTAATAGAGTTGAAAGGAGTTAATCAAAAGAAGTTAATTAAAATGAGTTAATCGAATATTAGTTATTTGATTAAAGTTAATTGATTTGAGTTAATCAATTATGGAAATTGATTAGAATAAACCCATTAGAGTTAGAGTTAGAGTAAATCAATTAGAGTAATTCAATTAAAGTTAATCAGTTAGGGTTGACCAGTCAGAGTTAATCAGTTAGGGTTGACCATTCAAAGTTAATCAATTAGAGTAAATCAGTTAGGGTTGACCAGTTAGAGTTTATCGGTTAGAGTTAACCAGTTAGAGTTAGAGTTAACCAATAGAGTAATTAAATAGAGTTAATCAATTAGAATAAATCGATTAGAGTTAGTCGAAAGGAGTTCATCGAATTTAGTTTAAATCAAAAGGAGTTATCGAATATTAGTTATTCGAATCGATTAAAAAGGAGTTATCGAATCTAGTTATCTGAAAGGAGTTATCGATTAGTTTAATCGAAAGGAGTTAATCGAATTTAGTTATTCGAAAAGGAGTAATCGAATATAGTATTCGAAAAGAGAGATTATCGAATATCGTTTATTCGAAAGAAAGAGTAATTGAATATTAGTTATTCGAAGTGAGTTAATCGAATATTAGTTATTCGAAGAGAGTTAATCGTCGAATTCGATTATATCGAATTCGGGAAAGCACTTATACATTCCGGTGTTTAAATCAAGATTTATTTATTTATAAATTAGGAGTTTATTTATTTTTTCACATTAATGAATAAAAGTTACAATAGAGGTTAGATATTTCGAAAGTAGGTATTATAACGTTATCGTTATAATCAATGTTTTCAATAAAGAAGTGGATTCGTAAATTGAATCCAAGAGAGATGTAAGGAAGTTGTTAAAGGTTTAAAAGATAAACTTTGACAATTTCGAAGTTAAAACGTTGTTCAGTTAAGGTCTGAGAGGTAATTATACTCCCAACTTGATTGACTTCCTTCTTAACTAAGGAATGGTAAGGTTTGATCGTGAAGAAGTTTGGAAATGTTTTCCAAATAAGAATCAGAAATGTTTTCTGATAAAAGAAGATAAGAATTTAAAATATATGGAAACTTGAGATAAGAAAATTAATGAACTAAAGAGATAAATGTCAAACGATGATTGATTGATATAATTTCCACCGGGAAATAATATCGTTGTTTGCACACTTGTTTTTCTTTGATAGTTAACTCACCGACTATCGAAGTTTTCGACCATTTTAACGTTGTTATGGAGAGACCGGTTGAATTATTATCCGAAGAACCACTCTGTATTGGCATAAGCGTTGCGAATCATATATGCCAAAGATAATTGAAGATGGAGTAAAGTGCAAGGGCTATTGTATAAATCTTAGATAACAGTGCCTAAGATGGATATACTGAATAGTGCCTTCGGTTTGTCCAGTCCCAGGACACCTTGTATTGACGAAGGTCTGACATAGTATATCTGGTAGATCACGTAAGTTGATCGTTTCAAACGTATTCACGTTTGCTAGCGGAGGAATTCGTTTCTCTTAGTTTTATACCCGTGGTATTTTTGGATAAGTCAATTTGTGACTTGGCGGGTATGACGATGTGACATTCTAAGTGAATGGACATGTGGCATGTAAAAGATAAGCGTAGCTTCTAGCCTCACATCCGGTAAATGACAGAAATCGGGAAGGCGGCATGGCTATGTAGGTCGCACCTATTAGGGTGTTTAATCACCTGATCTAGAGTTTCATTTACTTCTAAAAATCTATTGTTGTTGCTGTCCCATTCGAGAAACGGTTGCTGATCCCAACCGTTGGTGATATACATTCGATACACTCAGCGAAATGAGTGGTCGGTCATGTGTGGCCGGGTTGCAAGATGTTCTTATTGAACCCGGTGTATTCCTCTCTAGAGGTAAACTAGCGTAAGGTAGTTCCATATCTTGTCATAGTTGGAAATCCATTAGCCAATACGTGCTTGCGGTTTTGATTGTATACTATATATGTAGAACGTGAGATGAAAGCGTTTCTACTAGATGATTATTATATTGTGGTTGGTAGACATTATTATAATATCAAAAGGTTTTTGATATAAAGATATTTTGGATTCTCATAAGGGAAAAACCCGTTCTATTATACGACATGGTCTTATGAGATATCATTTACTTGTTCAAACTGTTTTAAACTGTTTTACTTACACCAGTCCCATGACTGACCCGGAGTTTATTTTGTTTTGTTTTCCCTAAACTCTTGGGTGCCCAATTTTGTACGGAAAGTCAAGTAGTCGGGGTTTACAGATACGTGAAGAGCTCAAGCAGGAGGCTTCAGGATCATATAGCTATTGTTTATTTCCGTTGTGTTGTAAGTGTTGTACTTTGATATTGATGTATATTCAAGTACATAATTATATTTCAAAGTTATGTTATATATATTATATGTTATTCGTTCCGCTGTGAGGTTCGTGTTACTCTGATGTTGTGTTCTTCTTCTTCTTCTATTCTAAGTTTCTATCTTATCTTTCCTCACCCTCTAATTTCTTTCATTAACCATCTGTTTTTTTTTATGTTTGGTTAGTCATCATTGAGTTTATGGCGATAACCAAAGTCGACAAAAACCGGGTCGTTACAGTTGGTATCAGAGCTTAAGCTAAGTATTACCTTGGCTCTGTGGCATGACTCGGTAGAGATAGGGTTAGTAATACCCTAGATTGAGTTTGAGTATATATATATATATATACGAGTGCGTATTTGTAATTCGATATAAAGTGGTTTTTTATTGTGAAGATTCATTGGTTAAGTAGTTTATGAATTCTGGTCGATCAGTTTGATCCACTGTATCGGTAGGGGTTTGTAAACACTTGAATACGATGGACCGACACAGTATGGATATGTGATATATTTTCATATATAGGAAGTGTTGGTTGTGATTATAATCAGATAATATTATAAAATGTGAAATGGTTATATATAACCAATCAGAATTTATATAAGTGAAATATATGGAGTCGAAATGAATTAAATCTGAATTTAAATTAGAATTGGAATTCTGGGAGATTTTAAATTGATTACAAACATTGAAAGGATATTTTGAATTGTATTTCAAAATGGAGGTGTTAGAAATGGTTTTGAAAGTGATATAGTATTGAACTTACTTCTGTAGCTGGAAAATAATTTTGATGATGACTGCAACATCATCAGTGTTCATTTTCGAGTTGCTAAGTGACGGATTACTACCAAGGATTTTTGTTTTTGAATTGTTTGAGAAAAACAAGTTGTTATAAATTCAAATGTTTTGAATTGGTATTTTGATTTCAAATTGATTTGAAATGAGCCCAGGAATTTATATTATGGAATTTAAATTTAACTTATAAAGTTAAATATATCGAGATGGTAAAAGTCAATTAAATTTAACTTGAATTAAGTTAAATAAGATCTGGATTTGATTATAGAATAATCTAGAATGGAATTGAGTTGATGAGTTAAGGATTTAAAAATTGAAAATGGAACTTTGATTTGAAATTTAATTCGACTTGGATATGAGTGAATGATTTGGTTTGAGGATATAAACCGATTTGGAGTTTGATTGGGATGACATTGTTATGTGCTGAATTGATAGCAGATGGAAATGATATAACGATATGCCCGACAAAAAGGTATAAGTTCATATTTGATATAAGCATGAGATTTATGAGCCGAGTGGGCAAGCCGCTTGGCTGTTTGATTTTCTTTTGAGTTGGAGATGGCCCAGAGAGACGAGTTGGAGTTTGAATTATTGACCAGTACAAAGGAGGTGCTGGCGAAATTTTTCGAAAAGTTAAGGAGTTAGAATATTTTCAGGATTTTTGAAAATTTTGGTTGATAAAAATAAATTTATATTTAATTGAATTTAAATTGATTCAGTTGAAAACTGAAATTAAGAAGTGAACAAATAAGTTTGGCCAGTCGATAGGGTTTGCTTTCTACCTTAGCAATTTCGAGGACGAAATTATTTTAAGTGGGGAAGAATGTAATGACCCGTATTTTCTGCGATATATAATTAATTTATTTAATTATTTAAATAGTGATTTAGAGAATATAATGGTCGTTGAATTAAATAACTTTGAATATTTAATTTAAATTATAATAAAATAATAATATATTTAATTCTGAAATAATAAGAATGGGCTGAAATGGCGATATGGTGTGAATTGGGCAATTCAAAATATATTATTCAGTTTGGAATTAAATTTATATTAACGAATATATTATTTAAAACGAAGATTGAACGTATAATTGTATTTTAATTATAATCGAGCTCGAAATGGCGCTGTAGTTCGTAAATTGGCGATTCGAACTTCAACTGAATATACAGGGTTCGTTTTAAATCGGATTTCTGTGAAATAAGAAACGTATGGAGCTGGTAGGGTATATCTTTCTAGTGGAAGAGAAAATCGGGATTTCATCATGTAGATTTTGATTTATGTCCAAATCAAATATTCAGAAAAACAGCGGTATATTCGTTCGTGGCCACAACGGTTATATAAAAATATTTGAATATCGGGTTTGAATTTAGACGAGGTTCTTTTGAGACATAGCGATAATTTAATTTTTAGAATTTTATTGAAATTTTTAATTAATTAAATAAGCAACTTTTTATTTGGAGTATCGTGCACCCTATATCAGTATTTTGGGGTTTCAAAATATGAGTTAATCTACCGATATTATTATATTTTTGGGACCGTGACACATTGGTCGTCAAGATGGTGTACTTGATCCTGTCAATAGCAGTTCGTAAATTTACGAAGTTTTATAAAATGAGATGACCAAAATCTTTTAAACTGAAAAAAATACACAGACCTTAGCATCATATAAAAACTAGACAACAAAACGATATAAATTCACTTCATTTCTTTCGTACGGACATGTGCTGAAACAATTGTGATAAATCTACAAAATTTGATCAATGTATAAAACGGAAATGGTAACGTGCGAGGCAAATGAAAGGAAACCTCACATCACCTACAGTAGTGTAGTTGTACACTATGAAAGGAAAGCTCACTGTAAAGACTTACTTGCTAAGTAATACTACGTTATATATTTACAGCCACACATACTTAATCATTCAGTATGTTCAGTATCATCCACATTATATAAAACATTTAGAAACAAAATATGTACATTGCTTGAGCTTGGGTACGTACATGTATAGTTCCTTCACCGCTAAGTTTACCTACTGGCCACGAATTGTCATCGTCCTATCCTAGTCCTTTTTTCCTTAGCCTTAAAGCTTCTCTTCCTATTTATACATCGCATTCCCAAACCAAGAACGTTTTTACAACAAACATTTCAATAGCCTCTCCCATTCTCTTCTTTATTTAGATGTCTCTTCTACCAATACAAATGGGTACCTTTAGAAATGCTAGACGGATCACATGGAAGGATGCGGAGCGGGTTCGGTGGGAAGAAGTGACCACGTTGTCACTAATAGCATGAGCCAAGGCTCTCTTTACCATGAGATTTGGAGGGAGTTTGATCCCCAGCATGTGTGCCAAGGTTGAGAAGAACGTATTGGGTTTAATTAGAAGTTTTGGTGGGGTTCTAGTATGAAAACATGTCGTGACCTCTGAAGCCACGAGCAGGAGCAGTTCTCAACGCAAATTTTAGAAGGGTGGTCGAGTATGGTATTTCGGGCTGAGGTTGAAGAGAGATTGAAGGGGAAGAGGGTGGTGTGTTTAGTTTGAAGGATAATGAAGTAGGGAAGGAGGGAAGTGGGTTCATGGATTTGGTCATGGCGTTGTATATACATGGAGCAGGTTCGGATTATAAGAGGAGGAAGAAAGGGATACGCGGGTGGGTATTATGAAGTTTAGATGGGTCGGCTAAAAAGGTGAAGGCCCAATACAATATTAGTTTAACTTTTATTTAAGTAATGAATACATCTAACTTATAAATTACGTAACTTCTGCATACGTGATCAGAATTTCGAACGGTCAGATCCGTTGGGATCGTATGGACGGTGGCTCCACAATGGAACTGACTGGGAGTGAATCGAAGCTCGTTACAATTTATCGCAAAATAAATTGTCCATCTGAATCAAGCGATGATTATCGTTATTAACGATGATCGTCCAATGTGAGTAAATCTCACTAACTCTGAACAGTTTATATTTTCATGTTGTATTTTTAGAACTGTTAAAACTTGTCTGATTGACTGTGTGTTGACTGTTTGATTGAACTGCTAGTCAGTTAGTGGAAATGATATATATATATATATAAACTGTTAAATCTATATATATATATATAATTCTGTTAACAGAATATTTCATATTGAACTGAAAATGATGTTGATTATATTGTGTAATATCTGTGGATGCAGGGAAACAGGTTGGACGGGTCCAACTGGACTCCTCAATATTTATAATACTGTTTTATTCATATATTATGTTATATGATGTGATATAAAATCTGTTGATGATTTTATATGTTTGAATGATACCGATCATTGTTTATGGTACGTTAAATACCATAAGAAATATTGGGATGTAAAAGGGAGATTTTCAAAGTATATTTTGAAAATAAATTATTTATATAAAATCAATGGATTTTATATATAAAAGGAAAAGGATTTTATAAAAGGAAATAATTATAAAATCAAAACAAATATAAAGGAATATATTTGTCAAATCAAATATAAAGGAAATTATTTGTGAAAACAAATATAAAGGACCACTTATTTATAGTAAATAAATAAAAGTAAAGGATCATTTATTTATAGGAAATAAATAAAAGATAAAAGAAATATTTATGTTTAAATAAATAAAATATAAAAGAAATATTTATTTGTTAAATAAATAGAAGTAAAAAGAAATATTTATTTGTTAAATAAATAGAAGTAAAAGGGAATATTTATTTGTTAAACAAATAGAAGAATTGAAAGGAATATTTATTTGCTAAATAAATAGAGTCAAAAGAGTTATCGAATATGGTATTCGAATAGAGTTGAAAGGAGTTAATCAAAAGAAGTTAATTAAAATGAGTTAATCGAATATTAGTTATTTGATTGAAGTTAATTGATTTGAGTTAATCAATTAGGGAAATTGATTAGAGTAAACCCATTAGAGTTAGAGTTAGAGTAAATCAATTAGAGTAAATCAATTAGAGTTAATCAGTTAGGGTTGACCAGTCAGAGTTAATCAGTTAGGGTTGACCAGTCAGAGTTAATCAATAAGAGTAAATCAGTTAGGGTTGAACAGTTAGAGTTTATCAGTTAGAGTTAACCAGTTAGAGTTAACCAATAGAGTAATTAAATAGAGTTAATCAATTAGAATAAATCGATTAGAGTTAGTCGAAAGGAGTTAATCGAATTTAGTTTAAATCGAAAGGTGTTATCGAATATTAATTATTCGAATCGATTAAAAAGGAGTTATCGAATCTAGTTATTTGAAAGGAGTTATCGATTAGTTTAATCAAAAGGAGTTAATCGAATTAAGTTATTCGAAAAGGAGTAATCGAATATAGTATTCGAAAAGAGAAATTATCGAATATCGTTTATTCGAAAGAAAGAGTAATAGAATATTAGTTATTCGAAGTGAGTTAATCGAATATTAGTTATTCGAAGAGAGTTAATCGTCGAATTCGATTATATCGAATTCGGGAAAGTACTTATACTTTCCGGTGCTTAAATCAACATTTATTTATTTATAAATTGGCTGTTTATTTATTTGTTCACATTAAAGAATAAAAGTTATAATTGAGATTAGATATTTCGAAAGTAGGGATTATAACGTCATCGTTATAACCAATGTTTTCAATAAAGAAGTGGATTCGTAAATTGAATCTGAGAGAGACGTAAGGAAGTTGTTAAAGGTTTAAAAGATAAACTTTGACTATTTCTAAGTTAAAACGTTGTTTAGTTAAGGTCTGAGAGGTAATTATACCCCAACTTGATTGACTTCCTTCTTAACTAAGGAATGGTAAGGTTTGATCGTGAAGAAGTTTGGAAACGTTTTCCAAATAAGAATCAGAAACGTTTTCTGATAATAGAAGATAAGAATTTAAAATATATGGAAACATGAGATAAGAAAATTAATGAACCAAAGAGATAAATGTTAAATGATGATTGATCGATATAATTTCCACTGGGAAATAATATCGTTGTTTGCACACTTGTTTTTCTTTGATAGCTAACTCACCGACTATCAAAGTTTTCGACCATTTTAACATTGTTAATATGGAGAGACCGGTTGGATTATTATCCGAAGAACCACTCTGTATTGGCATAAGCGTTGCGAATCATATATGCCAAAGATAATTGAAGATGGAGTAAAGTGCAAGGACTGTTGTATAAATCTTAGATAACAGCGCCTAAGAAGGATATACTGAATAGTGCCTTCGGTTTGTCCAGTCCCAGGACAACTTGTATGGACGAAGGTCTGACAGAGTATATCTTGTAGATCACATAAGTTGATTGTTTCAAACATATTCACGTTTAGTGGTGGAGGAATTCATTTCTCTTAGTTTTATACCCGTGGTATTTTTGGATAAGTCAATTTGTGATTTGGCGGGTATGACGATGTGACAATCTACGTGAATGGAGATGTGGCGTGTAAAAGATAAGCATAGCTTCTAGCCTCACATACGGTAAATGACAGAAATCGGGCAGGCAGCATGGCTATGTAGGTCGCACCTATTAGGATGTATAATCACCTGAACTAGAGTTTCATTTACTTCTAAAAATTTATTGTTGATGCTGTCCCATTCAAGAACCGGTTGTTGATCCCAACCATTGGTGATATACATTCGATACACTCAGCGAAATGAGTGGTCGGTCATGTGTGGCCGGGTTGCAAGATGTTCTTGTTGAACCCAGTGTATTCCTCTCTAGAGGTACACTAGTGTAAGGTGGTTCCATACCTTGTCATAGTTGGAAATCCATTACCCAATACGTGCTTGCAGTTTTGATTGTATACTATATATGTAGAACGTGAGATGAAAGCGTTTCTGCTAGATAATTATTATATTGTGGTTGGTAGACATTATTATAATATTAAAAGGTTTTTGATATAAGGATATTTTGGATTCTCATAAGGGAAAAACCCGTTCCGTTATACGGCGTGGTCTTATGAGATATCGTTTACTTATTCAAACTGTTTTACTCACCCCAGTCCTATGACTGGCTCGGGGTTTATTTTGTTTTGTTTTCCTTAAACTCTTGTGTGCCCAATTTTGTACGGGCAGTCAAGTAGTCGGGATTTACAGATACTTGAAGAGCTGGAGTAGGAGGCTTCAGGATCATATAGCTATTGTTTATTTCCGCTGTGTTGTAAGTGTTGTACTTTGATAATGATGTATATTCAAGTACAGAATTACATTTCAAAGTTATGTTATATATTATATGTTATTCGTTCCGCTGTGAGGTTCGTGTTACTCTGATGTTGTGTTCTTCTTCTTCTTCTATTCTAAGTTTCTATCTTATCTTTCCTCACCTTCTAATTTCTTTCATTAACCATCTGGTTTTTTTTATGTTTGGTTAGTCATCATTGAGTTTATGGTGATAACCAAAGTTGACAAAAACCGGGTCATTACACTACTACCTTTCTCTCTCTTTCTTTTGCTACTATCTCTTCTCTTTCAAAATGTAACTAAAATGGATATTTTTATGCAATACTGAATTGAGTTCAACACAACTAAAATGATTATATGAACCATGAATGATTTTAAACACATGCGCCATACTGAAGTGATCCTACTGGTTATCTATAATATCAATTCAAAACCCTTAAGTTAGCTATGGAAATATAAGAGGTTATATAAGTAACAATACTCATTTCATTTCTTTTCAGTATAGTTGGTATCAATTTAGTAATGATATTTCACGGTGTCAGTATTACCATTGTCCATTTGTTATTTAATTTGCAGGGTATCCTTATGTAAGGCTATACTGAAGTGATCATCGGTTATCAGTCAATAACATTTCTTATTAGCTAATATCTTCGTTCCTATCCTTTTCCTTTGGTTTCTATTGTTACTACTGTTAAAACTGGCCCTATGCGTTCCATCACGAGACCAAGAAATACAAATCCCTTCCAATTGTTTTAAAGATTTTATAATAGAATTTATATTCATCTTTAAAGTAAAAACATCGGGTCTTGTAAATATTTACCTTGCAACAGAACAAGCATCCATGTGGCTTGGAACATATTCGGTGTTCCTGTCATCCTGCCGCCAAATAATACTAAATTGTTCTTCTTGCCATGAAGGATCGGACTCCTACAAAACTATTTGTGACCAATAAGTCTTTTAGTTATCAAACTAGTTTGCAGTACCTCCATTTTTCCCTTCCCAGATGTTTAGTATCATTTCTCCTCTGGCCCAACGGTGTGAATTTATAAATTCAACGTTTTTATTTTTCATTACTTCATGCTTCCAGAACAGCCAAAAAGAAACATCTGACCCAACTCATAATCATGTACACCTCTCCCATATGCATGTGCACGACATCTCCGATCACCGTGATCAGTCCACCGCAACCTCACCCTTACGGCACGCCTTTACTTACGATTTCAAAACACGAGTTATCTCAGGTCTAAAACTACTCCTTAAATTCCATGTTTCTCACAAAGGTATAGTTTCAAGCATATATATAAATTGTTTCCGTGGTTCCATTTATTTAAAGTTGTTAATTTCAGGTTGTACATGAAAATTGAATTAATTAAAAACATCACATTTAGTAGCAAAGATGCATATATATATATATATATATATATATATATTAATCAGTAAACAATGGGAAAAGCTTACTCATAATATTCACCGTCCTTCTATCTTATTTTTCTTTGTTGTTTTAAGTAACTAGTAGTACATGCGTTTTAGTTCCTATTTCCAGATTTCAGGGTTTTTGTTTACATCCTCTATTTTAGTTCCAAGTTCTTTTTCATTTAGTGTTAGTCCATGAATTACGAATTAACTAAATACACGTACTCATGATAATCTATGCACATATACAATGGTTTATAATATAACATAATCGGTGAATAAAATGGGGGTAGTTTGCCAACCTTTTTCTCACAAGCTTGTTCACAGTTTTCTATTTTAGTTCCCAGACATAACAGTTTTTCAACCATATACCCTTAACAAACATTAGTATTTGGTTCACACATGAATCATATAAGCACATCAATCTTTCAAGTAAAACAGTAGCAGAATTGTGTGTTTACTCACATTATATACTCGGTTTTCATAATTTGTTTTCAGTTTTAACATGATGAAATGCACATCTAGTTAACCACAAAATGCATGTATACAAGTTTCTGTATTACACTATACAAAATTAGTAATGGTAAGAAAAGAAAGAGTTTACTCACAATACTAGCTCACTGTCTCTGCAGGTTTTCAAGGCAGAGCTTGTCCACTGGTTGATGCCATTTTCTATTGCGTTTGTGTGCAAGTGCTTGTGAATGAATTAGTGAACATGTGTGTGTATATTTATAGGAGAAACAAGACTTCTACATGAAGTATGTAGGGTAATATAGGGACCGAGGGTAGCTGCAGTTTCTGATTGAAAAGAGGTCTAAATGCTTCTAGTTATCTAATCTTACAGGCTAGCAAGCTCGAACAAAATGGAGTGCATGTGCATATAAATTAAATATTTATATCCAGCTTTTTCTTAGTTGCTAAGCAACTCAACTGTCATTGTTTGATTTGATACAAATATCCCTGCCAACATATTTTGATTTGAAAACAGATGCTAGGGCGTAGATGTAAGTACGGGTTTAGAAGATGTAAGTGAGAGAGGTATATTAGCTTTAGGCTGATGTACAAGCTAGGAGAGGTGGTGCTAGTCTGTTTATTTGATTTGAAAAGAAAGAGATGTGATGAGCTGTGTCCATTTGATCTTCTTTAGATTTATATGCACGACTATCAGAAATAAACACACGCAAATTCCTATTTTATTTCCAAGCAAATCTAGCTATTACATAGGTATGTACAATTTGATTCAAATAGCATATTTATGTATAAAAACCAATATTCACATTGAATGATTTGATCTTATTCTATTCTTAATCAATTAAATGCTATTTCTATGTCATTTCATGTTTCCTTTTTCATGAAGTAACTTTACATTTTTACTTAAGTTATTATTTGTTTACATAAGAAAAAAAAAGTCTTACCTAAGAAATTACTATACTCATGAGTTTAAACAAGTCTAAGAATACAAATATCAAAACATTACTCATTTGCCTTTATATACAAATATATGCGCATATATATGTTGGTTAATAAATTATGGATCACATTTAACAAAATGTTCAAACCACATAAAATTTTAAATACAAACTTTAAAACAGGATTTCCAGATAAAAATGTTAAACATCATTTTCGTTCGTAAATAAATATAACAAGTTAAACTATTCATACGATTTTTGAACTAATAATTATTCTAATTTCTAAAATATTCGGATCCAAAATCCTTTATTTGAATTTATTTACAGATATAATCTATAATTATTGTTCAACAAAATCAATTAAAAACTGGGAAGTTACAATTGTTATTTCCGTTGTATTGTAAGTGTCGTACTCTGATAATGTTATTGAATACATATACTGATTTTATTTCAAAGTTATGTATCTATTATATATTGTTTGTTCCGCTATGAGATTCGTGTTTACTCTGATGTTGTATGTTCTTCTTCTTCTTCTTCTATTCTAAGTTTCTATCTTGTCAATTCTCACCTTCTAATTCTTTCATTAACTATCCAGTATTTTTCAGTTCTTAGATGTTCGACATGGTGTTGTATGCCGATATCCAAGGTCGCAAATTCCATGAGTCGTTACAGTTGGTATCAGAGTTGAAGGTTAAGAATTACCTTGGCTCTGTGACATGACTCAGTAGAGATGGGGTTAGTAATGCCCTAGATTGAGTTGAGTGTATATATTCGAGTGAACGTATTTGTTATTTGGTATAAAAATGGTTTTATATTATGGAGATTTATTGGTTGAGTTGTTTATGAGTTCTGGTCGATCAGTTTGATCCACTATATCGGTAGGAGTTTCTAAACACTTGAATACGATGAACCGACACAGTATGTTTTGATAAGAGGGTAAATGAAATAATTTTGCCCAAACTATATTTTGATAGAAAAGAAAGTATAGATATTGAAAATATTTTAGAATATTGGATGTGTTGGTTGGGATTATAATCAGATAAGATTATAATTGAAACGATTATGTAAATAACCAATCAAAATTCATATACATGTTACGAAATAAATTAAATCTGAATTTAAATCAGAATTGAAATTAAAACTCTGGAAATTGGAATAATTGTTTGTAAATGAATATGGATTAAATATATGAGAAATTTAAAATCCTGGGTGATTTTAAAATTGTTTACAAGCATTATGAAGGATATTTTGAAAGTGATTTCAAAATGAAGGTGTTTAGATATGGTTTTGAAATTGTTATAGTATTGAACTCACCTCGATAGCTGGAAAATAAACCTGATGATGATGGCCACATCATCAGTGTCATTTTCGAGTTGCTAAGTGACGGATTACTACCAAAGAGATTGTTTTCGAATTATTTTGGGAAAAAGAGTTGTTTTGATATTCCGAAATGAATATTTGATTTTTGAAAAGCAAAGCTATTTAAAAACTCCTAGAAACGGATTTTTTGACTTAAGACAAATTAGATGGAAATTTGTGAAATCAAGATTTGAGAATCAAGAATGGTATTTGAGATTGAAAATGGAATTTGGCTTGAATAAGTGAATGATTGTGTTGAAGATAAATTGATTGGAGATCAATTTGGAAATGTACTGGTATATGCAGAATTGGTGACAGATGGAAATGATAGAATGATATGCCCGACAAAAAGGTACAAGTTTATATTTGGTATAAGCATGAGATTTATTAGCCGAACTGGCAAGCCGCTTGGATGTTTGATTTTCTTTCGGGTTGGAGAAGGCCTAGAGAGGCGAGTTGTAGTTGTACCGATTTGCCAATACAAAGGAGGTGCAAGCGAAATTTTTCGAAAATTTCAAGTGTTAGAAAATTTTCAGGATTTTTGAAAATTTTAGTTGATAAGAATAAATTAATAATTTAAAATGAAATTAAATTGGTTCGGTGAAACTGAAATTTAAGAAGTAAACAAAAAAAATTGGTTAATAGGGTTAGTTTATACCTTAGCAATTTCGAGGACGAAATTATTTTAAGGGGGGAAGAATGTAACGACCCATACATTTACGGTATTATAAATAATTTATTTAATTATTTAAATAATGTTTTGGTAATTTAAAATGACCAGAATTAAATAATATAATATTCAATTAAATTAAATAATAGAATAATATATTTATTTTTGGAATGATCGGAAATAACAAAATTCACAATATAGTGTGAATCGGACAATTTAGAATATATAATTCAGTTTAGAGTTGAATTATATTAACGAATATGTTATATAAACAACAGTTGAATGTATAATTATATTATAATTATAATCGAGCTCGAAGTGGTGCAGCACTTCGTAATTTGGCAATTCAAACTTCAATTGAATATACAGAATCCGTTTTAAGCCGGATTTCTGTGAAATAAGAAACGTTCGGAGCTGGTGAAGTATATTTTTCTAATGGAAGAGAAAAATCGAGATTTCGTCATGTAGATTGTGAGTTATGTCCAAATCAAATTTTCGGAAAGTCGCAATGCAATTCCTTTATAATTAATAATGATTTATTTATATTATAAAACGATTTTTAATATAAATTGGATGTCGATTTAACAGTGGATTTGAAATATCGAGTTATAAATTCAGATAAGAATATTTTGGAGCTGTATGATATTCTATTGTGAATATATAAGATAATATTAATTTATTAATATTTAATTTAATTACTTTTAAATATATTAATATTTAAATAAGGTTTATTTAGAGCTTTAAAAATAGCCTGTTTTGCAAACGAGCTCCGTTTTTGACGAAACTAATTTTGTTGGAACCGGAATATTAAATTATTGTTAGATTTCAATTTTCGTGATTTTTGGAGTCAGTGTCTGGTCGTACGGATTTTTAATGTGAAAAACAGTCAGTATTTCGATGGTTAAAAATACGCTGTGTAAGCAATAGGACTTGGAATTCAACGAAACCAGTTTCGTTTGGTCTGTAATGTCGAACTGTAGTTGCATGTCCATTTTCATCAAAATTGGTTATTGTATGTGATCATAAGGAATTTTAACAATGAATGTAGACAGCGCTATGGATAATATTAATATAAAATTCAAATATTAAAATATTTCTATAAATATACCTAACATTTCTGTCCCTAAGAATTCTCATTTTCTCTGGTCAATACATCAGGCCGCCACGGTTTCTTCCTCAAACGTGAGAAAATCAACTTCAAAATTCCTTTAAAAATCGAATAAAATTTATAAACTTTGAAATCAATTTCTGTGAGTTCCTTTAGACTTGTACTTCTCTTCCTTGGAGTTTAGCATGGTGCGATTCCAAATTCTGAAATGCGCAGCAGGGTAGTTAAACTAGGGTTGTGATTTTTGAAAGGTGCAATCATCGTTTTGTAAAATAGAATGCGGAATTGAGTTTGTGGAGAACAAAGGCATCTCTAGCTGAAAAATGGGGTGGATCGACATAAATTGATGTCGTACCTTTCCTGTAACAGCTAACGCAAGTTCGAAGTCGCATTCAGAAAGGATAGTGCGAGTTCGTCCTTATGGTGAGGAGTCTGTAAAGAAACGAAAGAGAAGTCTAAAGATGGTTTTAACTCCCATTTTCATTGAGTAACGGAGGGAGACATGAAGTGGAGAGGTTCGAAAATGGTTGAATTCGATACTGGAGCGTGCGAGTTCGATTCAAAGGACATGAAGTGGTAGAGTTTTCGAATTGGAGATGAAGGGTGAAAGTTGTGTGTAAAACGATGAAGTAAAAAGGAAATGAGGGAGGGAGGAAGTCATGGAAATGGTGTTGAAGTTGTCTGGAGTTTGCTTTTTCCTGAATCTTCGATTTGGGAAGAAGAGGCCTATGGGTTTCGGTTTGGAGAAGATATAAACATGTGGGCCTGGTATTTTTAAAAGGGTATTGGGCCGAGAAAGAAATAATGAATGAAGCCCATCATAAAAGAAAGTGTAAAATAAAAGTAAAAATGGATATTACATGAAGAGGAATGTTCTCCGGCAAAATGGGAGCATGTGGTTGTTTTAAACCAAACATGGGAGGGGAATGATGATGGTCTTCAATGTTGCAAGGCCAGTTGAAGATGGTAAAGCCATATTTAATTTATTTATATTAAATTAAAATAGTCTATTAACTTATAAATATTATATCTTGTACATTCGTTGTTAGTTTCACGAACGGTTTGATCCGTTATGGACAAGGGCTACAAAATGGAACTGATTGGGGGTGAATTGGAGCTCGTTACAATTTATAGCAAAATAAATAGTCTGTCTGAATCAATCAACAATTATCGTTATTTAACGATGATCATCCAATGTGAGTAAATCTCACTAACTCTGTACAGTTTATATTTTTATAAATAAAATCTGGTATTGATAAAGATGATTGATTGTTGTGTGTTGATTGTTTGGTTGAATTGCTGATGTATTTGTTGAAATTATAGATAACGATATATATAAATCGTTAATCAAATATTGATTCTGTTTATCAGAATATTTGATATTGAAATGAAATCGATGCTATTTATATTGTTTAACATCTGTGATGTAGGGAAACAAGTTGGAGGGATCCATTGGATTCCTCAACATTTATAATACTGTTTGTTTTCATATATTGTCATATATGATATGATATAATCTGTGATTGATTATGATGACACTGGTCATGTTATGTGGTATTTTAAATACCATATGAAATACTGGAATGTAAAAAGGAAATTTTCAAAGTGAATATTGAAAATGAAATATTTATATATAAAATGAATAGAATTATATAAATGGATTTATATAAAATGAATAGAATTTTATAAAAGGATTTAAATAAAATGAATAGAATTTTATAAAAGGATTTACATAAATTGAATAGAATTATATAAAAGGATTTGTATAAAATGAATAGAATTATATAAAGGGAATTATAAATGAGATTTAAGTGTTAGAAGTTTAAGACAGGATTTTGTATAAATAATTCTATAAATATTGATTAAATAGAATTTGGAATTTGGATATTATTTTCAAATATGGAATCAGATTGTTTGGAGTATATAAAGAAATACTGTTCGCATACAATGTGAATAATGGATTAAAGTAAATATTTGAAATTTAAACTTTTATAAAGGAATTTGGGTTTTGAAATAGAGTAAAGGAATTAGAAACTGAGTGGGAATCTAGTCGAGTTGAATAGCTTTATGGGTATCGATCTGATGTTGGTTTCGGCCGTCGGGGTTAATACGTAAGGGGTTGTTCTCTTACTAGTTTGCAGTTAGAGATTGATATATATGGGAAGATAGTGATGCATGAATCAGAAATGGAAACGTTTTCCAAAGTTAATAATGTATATTTTCTAAAATTAGAAAATAAGGATTTGATGAATATATGGAAACGAGAAATGAGGAGATGGATAAATGTTCATTGATGATTGATCGATAGAATTTCCATCTGGAAATAATATCGTTGTTTGCACACATGTTTTTCTTTGATAGTTAAATCACCGACTATCAAAGTTCATGATCATTTTTTCGTCGTCAATACAGAGAGACCGGGATCAGATTCATTATCTGAAAACCACTCTGTACGGGCGTCTGCGTTGCGATCAAATATGAGGAAGATAATTGAAGATGGAGTGATGCAAGGGCTGTCCTGTTTACAGAATAGTGCCTTCAGTTTGTCCAGTCCCAGGACGACCTGTATGGAAGAATGTCTGACGAAGTATATTTAAAAGATCGCGTAAGTTGATGTCTTCAAACGTATTTTCGTTTGGTGATGGAGGAATTCGTTTCTTTTAGCTGTTTACCCATGATATGTTTGGAGAAATCAATTTATGATTTAGATGGTATGACAATGTGACATTCAATGTAAATGAAGATGTGGTTTGTAAAGGATACATTATGGACTCTAGCCTCACAACCGGAAATGGTATGAAATTGGGTAGGTCGCATGGCTAAGTGGTTAGCTGCCGATTAGGGTGTATTGTCACCTGATCTAGAGAAATTCCATTTACTTCTATAATCTTTTTCGATCCTGTCCCTTTCGGGAAAACGGTTGCTGATCCCAACCATTTGTGATAATGCATTCGGTACACTCAAGCGAAATGAGTGACCGGTCATGCTTAGCCTGGGTTGCAAGATGTTCTTGTTGAACCTGGTGTATTCCTCTCTAGAGATACACTGTCGGAAGGAGGTCCCATACCTTGCCAATTGGAATTCATTACTCATACGGTTTTTGATTGTATATTATATATGTGGAACGTGAGATGAAAGCGTTCCACTAGATTGCTATTTATTTGATTTAGACATTATTATAATATCAGCAGAGTATGGATTTTAAAAGAATTTTAAACGTTAAACAAACGGTTGGAGTTTACTCATACCTGTCCCATGACTGACCCGGAGTTTATTTTGTTTTGTTTTAGCCTAAATTCTTGGGTGCCCAATTTGTATGGGCATTCAAGTAGTCAGGTTTTATAGATATACTTGGAGAGCTTGGAGCCGAAGGCTTCAGGATTATGTAGCTATTGTTATTTCCGTTGTATTTTAAGTGTTGTACTCTGATAATGTAATTAGATACATATACTGATTTTATTTCAAAGTTTTGTATCTATTATATATTGTTCGTTCTGCTGTGAGATTCGTGTTTACTCTGATTTTGTATGTTCTTCTTCTTCTATTCTAAGTTTCTATCTTGTCTATTCTCACCCTCTAATTTCTTTCATTAACTATCCGGTATTTTTCGGTTCTTGGATGTTCGACATGATGTTGTATGCCGATATCCAAGGTCGCAAATTCCCCGGGTCGTTACAATCTTGTAATTCTGTAGTATTATTCTCTATATTATCATGAGTAATGTTTTCATCTTCTCTGTATATTTCAATATCATCATCACGTAAATGATTATTTTTCAGAGTATCTGAATTTAAAGAATTTTGAATAATATTTTTGTCAAATGATACATGAAATGATTCTCTGTATAAGCTTTGCTACGCTTAGAATATCCTAAGAATATTCCTTCGTCGGATTTTGAATCGAATTTTCCAAGCGGCTCTTTTGTATTTAAAACAAAACATTTCGAACCAAAAACTTTGAAATAAGATATATTTATTTTTCTACCAGTAAAAAGCTCATATGGGGTGTTTTTAGTAAGTGGTCGAATGGAAACATGGTCAAAAACATAGCAAGCTGTTGTGACTGCTTCAGCCCAAAAATGTTTTGGTGATGTACTTCCATTTAATAATGTTCTAGCACATTCTTGTAAAGTTCTATTCTTACGTTCTACAACTCCATTTTGTTGCAGAATTCTAGGAAATGAAAAGTTATGAAAAATTCCTTTCTTTTCAAAAATAAATCAAATTTCTCATTTTCAAATTCTCTTCATGATCACTTCATATATTCTTTATTTTCAAATTAGTTAAGTTCTGAATTTGCTTGACGAAATTCTTAAAAAAATATCAAAAGTATCGCTTTTATTCCTTAAAAACATAGTCCAAGTATATCTTGAAAAATCATCAACAATTACAAACGCATATCTACTATGATTTATGGATTGAACTTGAGTTGGTCCGAATAAATCCATGTGTAATAATTCAAGTGGTTGTAAGGTTGATATAACTTTTTTAGATTTAAAAGAGGATTTTGTTAATTTTCCAAGTTGACAATCATCGCATAAATTTTTAGTTTTGAATTTTATTTTGGGTAATCCTCCTACAAGATCATTTTCAGATAATTTGTTAATGGATTTAAAGTTAATGTGACAAAATCGTTTTGCCATAACCAAGGGTCATTATCTTTGGCTAATAAACACATGGTTGGATTATTATTAATGGACATATTTAAAATATAAATATTTTTATCTTGATTTCCTTCGAAAATAAGCTTTTGGCTTGAATCAAATTTACTACATTTATTTTCGGAAAATGTTATTTTAAAACCTTTATCACACAATTGACTTATGCTTAATAAATTGTGTTTTAAATTCTTAACTAATAAAACAAATGAAATAAGAGGTGAATTACATATACCGTAATTGCTCACGTCACCTTTGCCTATGATGTATCCTTTGGAATTATCTCCAAATGTGATAGTTCCTCCTTTTGAGTAAGTAATATTTGTTAGCATTTCCTTGTCTCCTGTCATGTGTTTTGAACAACCACTATCTAGTATCCATTTTCCTCGGTTTTTGTGAAGTGGAACCTGCAAAAAATAATTCAAAAAATTTCATTGGTCCCCACTTCCTCCGTTAGGGTCCTAAGGGTTAAGTCTTAGGAAGCCAAACCCAAGAGGGCTTAGGTTCCTTTTTGAAAAAATAATTACTATTATAATGAACCGTATCTAAAAGGTTTTCAATATATTTATTCCTAATAAGAATATTATTTGTTTTAGGAATCCATATACTAATATTTTCCGAATATTTTTTCTTAGTAGTAGTATTTAATTTTCAACTAGAAATTCTCGGTATATTGTTAGAACTTTCAAAACTAGATTACCTTTTTGAATTTATTTTATTATCATATCCAAGTCCTTTTTACTAAAAACTAATTGATAATTTTCTATAATTTTAGATAAATTATCTCTACCCTTGTTAAGAATTATTTACATTTTTAGAAATACTTTCTAATTTGGTTATTAAACTAGAATTTTCTAATTCTATAATTTTAACTTTATTATTCAAATCATGATTTTCAGAAAGTAATAAATCATTTTTAATCTTTTGAATTTCTATTTCTTGACTTAACAAAGAAATTTGAGAATTTGCATTTGAAAGAGAATCTTGTAATTTTCTAATTTCATCTTCTAAGATTTCTTTTTCATCTTTCAAAAGTTCTCTCTCAAATTCGGGTTTGTTTTTGTCTTCGTTAGCTTTTGTAAATTTTCTTTTAAACATTTTTCTAGATTCTAAAATTTACCTATTTATTTCTACTTGTTCATCAAAAGTAAAATCACTTACATCGTTGTATTTAGCCATAAAGCACACATTTGCTTGCTCACTATCGCTGTTGCTATCACTTTCAGAAGATGAGTTTGAATTATCCCAAGTGACTGAAAAAGCTCGTTTCTTTGATTTTTTTTCGCTTTTGCTATTTCTCTTTAGCTCTGGAAAGTTCTTTTGATAGTGTCTAGTCTTGTGACAGTTGAAACATTCTACTAAAGCCGGATCTGGTTCTTTTGATGAATTCTTCTTTATATTTTTGCTTTGAGTCTTTCGGTATTTTAGAAATTTTCTAAAAAAATTAGCAACAAATGCTACATCTTCTTCATCTGAATCGAAGTCTTCCTTTTCTGTATGGAAAAATAATTTCTTCTTATCTTGTACCTGTGCTTTCTTTGCCTGCAAGTTCACTTCATACATTAGACTACCGATCAATTATTCTGGTTTCATGGCAGAGAGATCATTAGCTTCTTCGATCGCTAATACTTTTCTCTCCCATTCATTTGTTAAAGAACTAAAAAAATTTGAAACTATGTCAAAGTCAGAATATTTTTCTCCTAGCCCTAATAATGAATGATAAATATTTTGAAAATGTGAATACATATCATTTATGGATTCGTTCTCAGTCATCTTAAAATTTTGAAACTAATTTTTGAGCATAGAAATTTTACTTTGTTTAACTTTGTTAGTGCCTTCATGAGTAATCTTAAGTGTTCTCTAGATTTCATATGTAGTGTTGCACATACAAATCTAATTGAACTCATTTCTATCAAGAGCACAATGTAGCATATTCATGGCCTTAGCATTTGCAGTAGCTTCATTTTTCTCGGTGTTTGACCATTCAGTGTATGCAGTAGTATGTGATGTATATTCTTTTTGAGTAATATTCCATGCATCATAGCTATTCGCTTGCATGTATATTCTCATTCTAGTAGCCAGTAACTAAAATTCATGCCATTAAAGAAGGGTGGTCTGGCGGTTGATTGGCCTTCAGAATATCCGGTGTTATTGCTAATGCTAGTGTTACTATCCATATTACCTAATTATCAAATAACGGTTTTATGGTAATATGATAACTTTTCTCCGATACCAATTGAAAGTCGGTGTGTATACAACTTTAAGGATCTTTTTATATGGATATTGCGGAGTATAAATGTGATACTAACTAGTTGATTCTATAATAATTGTGCAAATAAATAGATATTAATTTGATATATCAAAAATAATAAAACGCGGTAAAGTAAGTTAAAAAGACACTAGGAATTTTATACTAGTTCGGAATTCCCGCCCTACTTCCAGTCCCGAAGCTCCTCTTCGGAATTCACTAACAACGCGCTCTTTTAACCCTGAAGAACAGGTCTGTACACCCGAGCCCCAACAAGGATGCCTCTTGCCTGGGAAACTGCACAGGTCTTCAATAATCACAAGAGTTTGACTTCTGATTTGTGTTCTCGAATCAACATAGATAGCCAATATTTTAAATACAACATTCCGATAATATGATCCTCGAGTATATGCTTTGAATGCGTAGATTTAAGGAAGTAAAATTTACTTGTTGAATCAAATGATATTAATATGATTCATGGATTCAACAAGTATTGAACTTAGAGAGCTTTTAATTGAAAAGAATGTAAATGGAGAGATTAGAATGATGATCAGAAAAATCTGTAAAATTCGGAAAGATTAGATTATTATAAAACATGATTGAAGTTGTTTATATAATAGTCTAAGAGTATCAATCATTCATGAATAGTTTCCATAAAAAGATATGTCCATTTCCTTTGATTAATGACAAGGAATCTCTTCATGGATGGAAGCAACTCTTCAGAAAACAAGTTCTGGGTCGAATCAGTCAGCTGGTTAAAAATCATCAGTTGACTGGTAGAAATAATTTATTTTTATAAAACTTCTAAAACTAGCCGTTATATGCAAAAATTGCTCGACCAGTCGATTGGTGGATTTCCTACTAGTCGACTGGTAGACAATTTTATAAACAATTTGGCTTTTTGAAGGTTTTAAATTATATATATATAATACTTGATTAGCACATTCGTGTATAGTTGAGAATAGATTTTGACATAACTCTAACACGACTCAATGTACATATATATACAACTTATCTTTATGTTTTGATTCCCATAGTAGCTTTATTCGTTGACATCGATCAAAATCTAGTTACTCAACACCATTGAATCTACCCCACCTACTGGCATGTTGGATATATTAAGGAGAGGAGTCAGAACATAAAGTCATGTGTGACTAAAAATAATATTTACTTAAAGACCATACCCTAGATTTAGCAGGTTATATATATATATACATACATACATACATATATAAAGGTATGTCTGCGCAACACACAAACATTCACACAACCGCAAAATATCTAACCAACAAGGTGGATATCTGAGTCAACTGCTTAAGACCTCCATTAGTGCATTTAGGGTAAAGACCCAACGAGGCAGGCATTCTCAGCCACTTATGGCCCAAGTAGAGGTAGATTCTTATGATCTCTTATAACCATGAAATGGACCCTTAGCCCCTTAAGACCCCATCCTAATACGTCGATGTTCCTAAGTCTACACTCTCACAAGTAATATGAGAAGTAGTATTGCGAACATTACTACGCGAGTGATATTACTGTAGGACACCTATGTCGCTTAAGACTTCCCTTAGATTGCTGTGAGCAAGCTATGGTCACATATCCAATATAAACCAATCCTGACCCTAGTTTAGCCCTTACAAGCTTCTAGAGGAAGTAGACATCCCCCATGAACTACCCTACACTGTTACCGTTATGCCTAACCACTTTTAGAGAAGGAGGACCCATAGACTTTCTTCGAATTTAATAAGAGTGGGTCCCATGACTTTGATACCTATCCAAGGAATAAACCTTCAGATAAGATCCTAGTCCTAACCAATTAAGACCCAACCTAGACAAAAAGAGAGCCAACTACTTCAGACCTTCTCAAGGCGTAGTAAACCAGCCTGTTCTCACACAATATATATATATATACATACATACATGCATACTAGACTTCGCACATTAAAATGTTGACACGACCTAAACCCCCGATCCACGTTGTTAAGGACTGTCTTTGGAATATAACACATTAATCACATCTGCAGATCACAGAATATAGCATAATAAAAAATATTAGACAATAATATACATCATAGCATATCAGCAGAAATAAACAACTCATCAGAGTTACACAGTTTTGCAGCATCCTACTTAGTACATGACAGGTTTCATCAAATAGATAATAAGTTTATAGGGTAATCAAATATAATTATACATAAGATAGTGTCTTAGAGTTCAAAAGGATGATAAAAAGATAAGTCTTCATCTTCAGCCAAAATAACACCCACTGCTATGTTGCATATCCAAAAGAAAGCAAATAACCTGATCACTTTCCTACCCATGTAAAAATATGGGAACCCGAGTTTGCAAGGGAAAGACAAACTACGAGTCAATCATGGGACCGGTATGAGAAATCCTACACTTACTTAACTTATTTAAAAGATGAGGAAATTCACGGGACCACGCAGTATGATATGGAATGGGTTTCCTCCGGTCGATAGCTAGTGCATAAAATAAAATAATAAAATAAACAACGCAATGCTTTTTAGAAAATTGAATCCGTTACAAGACTTCGGTCCTATCACACAATGCAACACAAGTCGGAGGATAGAGTTTTACCTTATAATTGATAAATATTCTTGATACGTAGAAAATAAAAATCATTTGGTATTATTATTAGTGTCTAGGTGCTTTTAAA
The DNA here is from genome assembly GCA_030737875.1 of Allium sativum. NCBI lineage: Eukaryota > Viridiplantae > Streptophyta > Magnoliopsida > Asparagales > Amaryllidaceae > Allium > Allium sativum. The sequence goes on from CM060921.1 coordinate 461,369,713, forward strand.
ACAACTTCAACATAAATGTATCAATCCTAGACGGCATAGTACCTCATCCTACTATGTCGTCGATAGAATATAACTAAAACTGTAACTCTACACATTGGAAATTGGATTCCATCTATGAGCCGAGGCAAGGGATCTCTCCTCACTTAATTCAATTATCTCTAGCCGGATGTCCAGGATCACCCTTTTGGGCAACCCTTGGCTCGGCAGGGCCGGTCAGCCTGCACGTAACTGATTATTTATGTCTGAATCATACGTTTCCCGATCCTATTAGAACTATCACCTGGTCAGTATGTTGACCATATTGGCCTTGCGCATCCATATCCGAGGCGCCTCGCTTTCCATCATCCACATAAGTGAAGTGTTTGGGCTCTATACCATGCCATCGTTCCTAGCTAAAAGAAACGCATGTTATCCATACGGTCCCTCCTCCCGTTTTGACTCATACCGGGGTGTGAAGGTCGCAAACTAATGCTATATATAAAGCTATCCTATATTAAGGCCGATCATCATCCACAAAGCTCTGCCTTTCAAAACAAGCTTTGATTCATGCATCTTAGCTATAACGACCCGGATTTTTAGCTGTTGAATTCTGAATATTTAAATTCGTTTTAAATATTTTATTTGAATTATATATAGAATTTTTTTAAGGAATTTTTTAAATAAGATAAATGGATTTTGAAATATATTGAATATCATTTTAACTTAAAAATAGAAATATCGAGTTTAAAATTCAAATTAGATTACTTTGAAATTATATGTATATATTCAGATTAGATGAGTATTTCTATTTGTTTATTTTGAAACTAATTCAATTTAATTTCCATACAATATATGATTTTAACAAGATTATTTTATAAAATCCGAAATAGATTATTATTGCAAGATTTTTTGGGACGTAGTTATAATATAATTCATAGAATTTTTCTGTAATTTTTATTTTGGAAAAAAGCAACTTTTTATTTGAAGTATTTTACACCCTATATTAGTGTCTTGAGATATCACAATATAAGTTATTTTGTCTATTTTATTATATTTCTGGAATCGTAGCACGTTGCTCAGCATAGCGATATTTTTATTTTTGTCCGTAGCGGAAGGTAAGTAAACAGAATTATATACAGCCGGTACCGCGTCAACATTAACTTTTCAAAACAAATATTTCCAAATGGTAGCATGTTAAGAATATGGGTGTATTCCGGAAGCATGGGAAATTTACATAAGGTAAAATATTGGTTTTGGTTATGAAAACACTTGCCATATACTCAGCGTATTCAATGTAGAACCACATTTTCAAGTATAAGGGTTCCGAAACAAAAGGGATAATGTACAGACACCACTTTGAGACTTCGTCAAAAATTTAATAATGCACATGATCAACAACAGCGTGCCTACTACGGCTTCAAAACAGCGTGTCCTGCACATTTTCAAAACCGTGCGTGCCAAGAGAATTATTCCGTGCTTCCCAAGCTATTGCATGCCGTGCTCCGCAAACTACTTCATCTTTTAAATATAGAGGTATACCCATTCCAGTTTCTTCATGCTCATTCTTCAGTAAACCACAGAAATGGCCACTGCAAAATTCAATAAAAATATTAACTGTTTTCTTTATAAAACTAACACAAGCTGAAATCCCTAATTCCTATTCCCTCTTCAACTTCGTTTCCTCAACCCGAATTACTTCTTTTAGTAAAAATCACGAGCTCAGAAATTTTAATCGTTTTGTTCAATGAAAATTTCAAAATCGAATCTCTTTGCGTTTGCAAACCATTGTTCTTCCATCCTATATATGTTTCATTGCGAATGATTGTGATTATCGAGCTTGACAGTTTATTACCTGGTAGCTAGGGCTCGGGTTAATCAACAATGAGAGGGTAGCTGGGTTCTTTTTGACGGTTGCGATGTGTTGGTGGGGGTGAGGATGTTGCCGACCGGGGTTGCTGCTGGTGGTAGCAAAAGTCACGACGCAGAGGATGAAGGGGTTGTCGGATCTCCGACGTACGGAGGAGGTGGTACTGAGCGTCTGAATGTCGTGATTCTAGTTTGAAGCCTTCGAACATGGATAACCGGGTTTTTGGGTCTGAGAAAAGGGTAAAACTAGGCAGAAGTTGCGTATTCTCTAGAGTCCACGCATGTGAGTTTGAGAACTAGAGGAGTTTGACCGAGTTTTCCAGTAATGGTTTCGAACCGGTGACAAGAATTTGGGGGTGGGGGGGGGGGAGAATCATGCGGGAAGGAATAATTATTTCGAGAATTTGTGCAATTCTTGTGGTTTCTTGAAAGGTGATGCAAGGATTGGTTTTGTCATTGGGTTGAACTGTGGTGTGAAGAAGGAAATGGGGAAGTTCAACAATGTTCAGAAGCAGTTAATGTTACAAGAATATGGAAGCCTCAAAGACAATTGAATGTGTGGGTGTGCGACATTGGGACTGAGTTGCGTTGGGGAGAGACATGCATGCGCATGAAAATCGAAGGAATATATATTTATATATGTAAGCAGGCAAGGACGGAGCAATATTGTTCCAGCTGCACTGCAAATGATGTGGTATCGAGTTTTCAAAGTGACGATTTGGTCTGAGTTCGTGAGCACTAGAAGCTTTCTGAAGTTATTCTGTTTGTTATGGGTGGAGTTGAATTAATAGAGGTTGAGGTAGGTTGATGCTGTGATTAAATTAAGGTAGAAGAATGTTAATTTTGGGATTAACGTGAGAATGAAGGAGAAGTGGAACATTTTGGTGAAGAACGTGGATGTACTGTAGTGGGCCAAAGGGGGACTGGCGACGCATCGGTATGGTAAGATGAGTTCTAGGCAAAGATGATGGTTGTATCGGAGATTGTGAAGGGAACAAATATAATTATGGTTTCATAAAATTTAGTGAGAAAAAGGGATAAGTTGGATGTAATCAATGGCATGGCATGGTGAATAGTGGTCTCAAGGATTTGCTGCATCGTATTTTGGGAGGTAAAGGACTAAAGAGGGATAGCTGCATTAATTTAAAGGGTGGGAATGGATTAAAGATTAATTAATTTAATAATTAATCGCTAGTGACGATTATATAATTATAACTTGAAATATTCATGTTTGGTGCATACATGAACAGAATTGAATGCTATCGGGTCCATTGAAATCATCATGACGAGATCTACATTGTGGCACCAATATGGCAGAGAATAGAGCTATTGGAAATTTCATGATAAAATCAAACGTTGATTTGACTTTAAATAAAATAAAAGCAAAGTCGTCAACTGCGAACCAAGGTGAGTAAACTCACTAACTCTAACTCATTTATATTTTTATATAAAAGAGTTTTAAATTTATTTATAGTAATTTTATAATATGCAATGGTCGGTTGGTTGAAATGGTTGATATGATTGCATTGTTGATCGATTATTAGTTCTGATATTTCATATTGATGTAAAATAATATTATTGATGCTGATTAACATATGTGGATGCAGGGAAACAAGTTGGAGGAATCCAACTGGATTCCTCAACATTTATTTTACTATTTTTATTTGATTGTGATATATGATGTGTTATATAATCCATGATTGGATATGTTGTGTTTGATTTACCCTGGCCCTAGAAACTTGGCATTTTAGATACCATAAAACATTTTCGAATAGAAAAGAAAAATTGGGATTTAAAAATGGAATTTATTCCCAATACTAGAAATTTAATCTCTAATAGAGTTGGAAATAGAAACCTGTTTAAATGGATAAAATAAGAAGTAAATTATAAATGAGTTTATAAATTAAGTGATATTTTTATTATTAGATAAATTGAAAATATAAATTCAAGTTCAAATTTATATAGGAAAGTGGAAAGGTGTTTTAAAACCGATATTCAGAATTGGGATTGAACTTAATAAGTTATAAAGGGAATTATGAACGAGAGAAGTAAATAAAAGAAAATTGGATTTGAGATATTTAGTACGAAATCAAATAAATTTGATTATACAAAAAGGAATAGTATTCACGACTGATGTGAATAATGGTTTAAAGTGAAAACATTTATAAAGGAAATTTGAATTTGGAAACACAATTACAAATGGATATTTAAATGAGAAATAGAAACAGGAATTCGTTTTCGAAGGACAATGATGGATTTTATTCCAATATTTATAGTTATGTCAATAAAACTCTATGTTTTGAAATATTTAAGTTAGAATTACCATATGAGAAGAGATTTATAGAAAGATAAATAAAATTGATTTTGGAAATCAGGGGATGTAGATCTTGTATATCCATTCAGAAATAAAATTTGAATTATGTAAAATAAACGGAGAAAGTGCTGATGGAGTAGTAGTTTTTATAAATGAAGTTTTGGAATGAAACAGAATATGGTGTGGATTTCGAAAGTGAATCGATAACTCGAAGTTGAGTAGTAATGATATTTGCAAATAAAAATCAAGTTGATTTGAATAAACGAGTCTAGATTCCTATCAAGGAATGAAATTCATATTTGAAATTGAATAACAGTTGGCAAAAAATGTTTACAAATGGAAATAAATATTAAGACCATTTGAGTTAAGTTGAAATGGTAGATAAATACTGAAATTTGGAATATAAATCGAATATAGATTATTTGAGAGAGAGAATTATTTACCGGAATTCGATTATATCGAATTTAGGGAAATAGTTGTTTATACTTTCCGTTTGAATCAAATTTAATTATTTAATTATTTACCTATTAATTTATTTACTGAGATTAATAAGTACAAGTTATATTTTTATAAACCAAATATTTGGGAACAGCGATTATAACTCTGCTGTATAATAAATGTTTTGTAAATCTAAACAGCGATTATAACGCTATTGTATAATAAATGTTTTGTGAATCCGAACAGCGATTATAACCCTATTGTAGAATAAATGTTTTGTAAATCTAAACAGTGATTTTAATGCTACCGTTATAAATAATGTTTTTGTAACGACCCGGATATTTGATGATGAAATAATTAACTTATTTAATTATTTAAATAATGAATATATTATTTAATCGACGACGTTAGAACGTATAATTATATTGTAATTAAAACCGAGCTCGAGATGGCGCTGCAGTTCGTTATTTGGCGATTCGAACTTCAACTGAATATACTGAAGCCGTTTTAAGTCGGATTTCTGTGAAACAAGAAACGTTAGGAGCTGGTGGAGTATATCTTTCTAGTGGAAGAGAAAAATTGGGATTTCGTCGTGTAGATTTTGATTTATGTCCAAGTTAAATACTCAGAAAAACAGCGGTATATTCGTTCGTGGCCATAACGGTTATTTAAAAATATTTGAATATCGGGTTTGAATTTAGACAGGGTTCTTTTGAGACATAGCCATAATTTAATTTTTAGAATTTTACTGTAATTTTTAATTAATTAAATAAGCAACTTTTTATTGGAAGTATTTTGCACCCTGAAATAAAACATTTTTGGGGTTTCACAATATGAATCAACCTACCGATATTATTATATTTTTGGGATCGTGGCACCGAGCTCATCTCAACAGTATTTTTACATCTGTCAATACCAGTCCGTAAGTGGATAGAATTAATGGTTACGGGGTACGCTAAAACTTTATATATACATAGAGGGAGCCAACTGCTAGTTATGATGCGAGTCATGTACTACAAGTGGAAATACATAAACTACCCTAACTTGCTTTCTTGAACCTAGATACCAAAACGACTAACTGTCAAGAAAAATCACAAACATAGGATAATATTAGTACTTGCCACTTCATCCATTATTTTGTAGAGCCTGTTGGGACTACAGTGACACCGGATCGAATAAAAACCATCTTCGTGTCTGTCAGCTTCTTGAACATTTTCTTTGTTGTAATAAATATATTTTTTCCAATTCTCGCATTGTGGTCACTGATTCTTTTTCAAATTGGAAACAGGACGTCTTCGGCCAGGACACTTGAATGATGTATAAATATGTTTTCTTCAAGGATGCACGTTCCTAGTAAGCTAGTTGATGTTAAGTTATAGCAAAGAACGAAAGCCTTAATGTGTAAGTAACCAACAGGCGTTAATACTTCGCAACCAAGAAAATAAAATCAATAAAATATCTAGACTCCTCTACCCTATAAATAAGACTTAAGTACCTCTTCTTAAAACCTAACTAATTTCCTTCATTTGACAGTCAATGAAAAGAGGCCGCCACCCCTCAAGATTTCACCCAATTAAAATCAACAGTTTACTAAATGAAATCAATCAATTTAAGATCCATTCAACTCGTATGTTCAAGAGCTTCCACCCCATATACTCAGTTTCAAGGTGCGATCAGGACCTGAGTTTTTGGGAAATTCCTAGCGTGCCTAGTGCACGGATTCGATGAGAAGGTTGGCAAACGATGATGAGAAGCTATGAAGGAATAAATAAATCGGAGATGGCCATTTTGTTTTCATGTTGTTTACTGGAGGGACCGGCGGATCTGGCAAGCAGCGCAGGTCATTGGAAATTTGGGGAAGGAGTTTGAGGTGTGTAAAGCATGGAAAGAAGTTGAAGTGTGGATACTGTAAAGAAGTTGAAAATGGGTTTTTGCTGAAGCTTCTAAGCGGCGAGGGGAGGAACTTTACTGTTTGAAAATGGTGAAAACTTGCATGGAGTTTCTGGGTGGGATCGACACAAGTATTTGTCGGTGAGTGTACTATAGTTAAGTTGGGGGAGTACGTATGTAATCTGGAGATGAAGAAGTCTTGATTAAGGGGATTTGGAAGTAGTATTTGGGAGGATACAGATCCGTGCTTGATGAAAACGTCAGATATGAGGAACTGGGAAGTTCGGAGTTTGGTTTTTGGAGTGGTATTCGATGTTGTTGTAGGGTGAAAGGTAAGGATTTGAAGTTGAACGTGATTACGCCTGTAGGAGTGAGGTGAGCGTGAGGACATGTAAGGCTTGAGGTGGTGCTGAAGATCAGAAATGGTGGATGTTTTAACCGGAAGCGAGAGTGCTGAAATCTGGAGCACGGTATTTTGATTGTGGAGGAAGAATACTGTAGGGTACGGACGTGGGTTCTAGTGGGTGTGGGCCGACATAGGATGAGGCCCAACTTAAGAAAAAGAAAACGTGATTAGTGAAGGAACGGATGGAAATTGTGAGTAGAACGCAAGAGAAAAGGCTGATGTAATTTCCTGGAGTTCAAATCTAATTGGGGAAGAAGAGTTTCACAAGGGTGGGCTTTTGTGTGAGGGAAATGGGCCGAATCCTAAATGGTGAAGCCCAATACAAATAAAAGGAAAAGAAATAATAAAATATAGAAGTAAAAGAAGAAAGAAAGAAAGGGGAGAAACTTGCGGTCATCGGCCATTGGAGAATATTTGTATCGGGATGTTTTTGTTTAGAAGAAGGTCACTGTAGGCAGGCGGGTTGATGGTAATGGACCGGATAAGAAAGATTGACGAGCCGTAAGTTGCGTTGGGACCGTATGGACGGACACTACGCACTGGAACTGATAGGGAGTGGAATGGAGCTCATTACAATTTATAGCAAAATAAATTGTCCGTTCAAAATCAAGCGACGATTACCGTTATTAACAATGATCGTCCAATGTGAGTAAAACTCACCAACTCTGAACAGTTATATTTTTATAACGTACTTTTAGAACTGTTAGATATTGATTGACTGTTGTGTGTAGATTGGTTGATTGAACTGCTAGTCAGTTAGTTGAAATTTCATATATATATATATATATATATATAAACCATGTTATATATATAAATATATATATATATATATATTTTTTGATTCTGTTTATCAGAATAATTCGTACTGAACTGAAATTGATGTTGTTTATATTGTATAACATCTTTGGATGCAGGGATACAGGTTGGAGGGATCCAACTGGATTCCTCAACATTTATTTTACTGTTTATCATATATTGTGATATATGCTGTGATATAAAATCAGTTATTGATTTTATATGTGTGGATGATTTTAATCATGGTTATACGGTATTTTAAATACCAAAATGAATACTGGAAAATAAAAAGGGAAATTTTCAAACTGTGTATTGAAATAGAAGTGTCAAACGATTATTTACTTAGCAAGTAAATAGAAGTATAAAGAAAGATGTTTACTTAGGAAGTGAATAGAATTTATAAAGGAATATTTATTCAGAAAATAGAATAAATGAAAAAGGGGAAATATTTAGGAAATAAATATGATATTATAAAAGGAAATTTATTTAGGAAATCAAAGAGGTTTTATAAAAGGGATATTTGTTATAAAAAATGAATTTTAAACTTGTTAAAGAGAATTTGTTTATAAAATCAAGGGATTTTATAAAGGAGAATTTATTTATAAAATCAAAGGATTTTATAAAGAGGGATATTTATTGGGATAATATAATAGAAAGAATATGAGGGAGGAAATCATTATAAGTGATTAAACGCTGTTATAGGAAATCATTATAAGTGATTAAACGTTGTTATAGGAAACCATTATAAGTGATTAAACGCTGTTATAGGAAACCATTATAAGTGATTAAACGCTGTTATAGGAAATCATTATAAGTGATTAAACGCTGTTATAGGAAACCATTATAAGTGATTAAACGCTATTATAGGAAATCATTATAAGTGATTAAACACTATTATAGGAAACCATTATAAGTGATTTAACGCTGTTATAAGGAAATCTGTATAAGTGGAGAAACGTTATAAAAAGGACATTTTTAAAGTGAAGAACCGTTACTAAAAGTAAATCTTTATAAATGGATAAACGTTATTTAAAGGAGTAAATCGAATATAGGTTATTCGAATTTGAGTTAATCAGTTAGAGTTAATCAGTTAGAGTTAATCGAATAGAGTTAAAGAAATAGAGTGAAGCAAGATTAGAAACTGACTAGAGATTAGTAAGCTGAATCGTTTTCTGAGTGTGGATCTGATGTTGGTTTCGGTCTTCGGGGTTTATACTTAGAGAATTGTTCTCTTATTAGTTTACAGTTAGGGACTGATGGTTGTGAAAGGATAGTGATACGTGAATAAGCTATGGAAATGTTTTCCAGCGTTAATAACGTATATTTTCTAATCATAGGAAATAAGGAAATATGAATATGAATATATATATATATATATATGTGTGTGTTGGATGATTTGATCGATAATTCCATTTGGAATTAAGATCGTTGTGTGAACACCGACATGTTTTTCTTTGATAGTTAACTCACCGACTATCGAAGTTTTTTTACCATTTTAATGTTGTTAATATGGAGAGACCGGTTGGATTCTTATCCAAAGAACCACTCTGTATTGGCATAAGCGTTGCGAATATGCCAACGAAAATTGAAGACGGAGTAAAGTGCAAGGGCTGTTGTATAAGTCTTAGATAACAGTGACTAAGATGGATGTACTGAATAGTGCCTTTGGTTTCGTTCAGTCCCAGAACGAACGTATATGAACGAGTGTCTGACAGAGTACTTCCAATGATCGAATATGATTGGACTGTACTAATATATATGGTGGCAACGGATTTATTCCCTTAGCATAACATCCAGAATATTTGTGCAGATCAATTAGTGATTAACGGATCTGACAATGTGACATTCAAAGTGATCGTGTTATCAATGAATGGAAAGTAGTCGTAGCCTCTGGCCTCAACATCCGGTAAATGACAAAAATCGGGTAGGCAGCATGGCTAAGTCGGTCGCACTGAAGTAGGGTGTATAATCACCTATCTAGAGAATATTCATTTGCTTCTTTAATCTATCAATGTTGTCCCATATATATACGGGAAACGGTTGCTGATCCCAACCGTTGGTGATGTACATTCGATACACTCAAGCGAAATGAGTGGTCGGTCATGTGTGGCTGAGTTGCAAGATGTTCTTGTTGAACTCCAGTGTATCGTTCCTAGAGTACACTGATCGGAAGGTGGTTCCATACCTTGTCATAGTTGGAAATCCATTACCCAATACGTGCTTGCGGTTTTGATTGTATACTATATATGTAGAATGTGAGATGAAAGCGTTCTGCTAGATGATTATTATATTGTGGTTGATAGACATTATTATAATATCAAAAGGTTTTTGATATAAAGATATTTTGGATTCTCATAAGGGAAAAGCCCGTTCCGTTATACGGCGTGGTCTTATAAGATATCGTTTACTTGTTCAAACTGTTTTAAACTGTTTTACTCATACCAGTCCCATGACTGACCCGGAGTTTACTTTGTTTTGTTCTACCTAAACTCTTGGGTGTCTAAATTTGTATGAGCAGTCAAGTAGTTCAGGATTTTGCAGATACACTTGGAGAGCTTGGAGCAGGAGGCTTCAAGATTCTATAGCTATTATAATTTCCGTTGTGTTGTAAGTGTTGTACTCTGAAATGTTATTGTATACATATACTGTTTGTATTTCAAAAGTTATGTTATATTTTATTCGTTCCGCTGTGAGATTCGTGTTACTCTGATGATGATGTTCTTCTTCTTCTATTCTATAAGTTTCTATCTTATCTATCCTCACCCTCTATCTTCTTTCTATTAATTTCTTGAATTTTCAGTGCAATTTGGGGTTGGACTTGTGTTATTTAGTCAGCTCAAATTGGACCGGATTTTCGGGTCATTACATTTGGTATCAGAGCCAGGTTAAGTGAATTACCTTGGCTCTGTGCCGTGACTCAGTAGAGATGGGGTTAGTAATACCCTAGACTGAGATTGAGTGTATATATACGAGTGAACGTATTTGTTATTTGATATAAAAAATTGATTTATATTGTGGAGTTTTATTGGTTGTGTGGCTTATGAATTCTAGTCGATAGTGGGGCACCACAATATCGATAGGGGTTTCTAAACACTCGAATACGATGAACCAACATGATATGTTTTGAAATTAACATAGTATAATTGGTTGTGTTGATTGTTATTTAATCGAATGAGATTATAATTGAAATGGTTATATAAATGACCAGGTGGAATGCATATAAGTATAATATATGAGAATTTTAAAATCCTGGGAGATTTTAAATGTGTTTACAAACATTGGAAGGATATTTTGAAATAGTTTCAAAATGGGAAATGTTTAAGAATGGTTTTTAAAATTATATAGTATTGAACTCACTTCGATAAACTGGGAAATAACCCTGATGAGTGTGGCCACATCATCAGTGTTCATTTTCGAGTTGCTAAGTGACAGATTACTACCAGGGGTTTTATTTTTGAATTGTTTTGCGAAAACAAGTTATTTCGAAATTCAAAGGTTTTGAATTGGTATTAGGATTTCAAATTGATTTGAAATGAGCCCAGGAATTTAAATTTTGGAATTTAAATTTAACTTACGAAGTTAAATAGAAGAAAATGGTAAAAGTGAATTAAAAATTTAACTTGAACTAAGTTAAATAGAACTAAATGTGGTTAGAGAATAATCCTGAATGAAATTAATTTGATAAGATTGAGAGCTTGGATATTGAGATTAAAGTTCGAATTGAATTCGACTTATGTATAAGCGAATGATTGGAGTTTGATTGGTATAACATTGGTATATGCATATATTGGTAACAGGTGCAAAGTGATATAATGATATACCTGGCAAAAAGGTACAAGTTTATATTTCATATGAGTTTGGTGATTTATGAGCCGAATTGGCAAGCCGCTTGGCTGTTTGATTTTCTTTTGGGTTGGAGATAGCCGAGAGAGGCGAGTTGTGGTTTTACAGATAGGGTTGTACAAAGGAGGTTATGACAAAATTTTCCAAAAATTCCAGGTATTAGAAAATTTTCAAAATTTTTGAAAATTTAGTAAGTTGGAATGAATTAATATTTTAATCGGAATTTAAGTGGTTCAGTGGAACCAGAGTTAAGAGGTAAACAGATAAATTTTTACCCAATAGATAGGGTCGACCACTACCTTAGCAATTTCGAGGACGAAATTATTTTAAGTGGGGAAGAATGTAATGACCAGATATTTGATGATGAAATAATTAACTTATTTAATTATTTAAATAATGAATACATTATTTAATCGACGACGTTAGAACGTATAATTATATTATAATTAAAACCGAGCTCGAGATGGCGCTGCAGTTCGTTATTTGGCGATTCGAACTTCAACTGAATATATTGAAGCCGTTTTAAGTCGGATTTCTGTGAAACAAGAAACGTTAGGAGCTGGTGGAGTATATCTTTCTAGTGGAAGAGAAAAATCGGGATTTCGTCGTGTAGATTTTGATTTATGTCCAAGTTAAATACTCAGAAAAACAGTGTTATATTCGTTCGTGGCCATAACGGTTATTTAAAAATATTTGAATATCGGGTTTGAATTTAGACAGGGTTCTTTTGAGACATAGCGATAATTTAATTTTTAGAATTTTACTGTAATTTTTAATTAATTAAATAAGCAACTTTTTATTGGAAGTATTTTGCACCCTGAAATAAAACATTTTTGGGGTTTCACAATATGAATCAACCTACCGATATTATTATATTTTTGGGATTGTGGCACCGAGCTCATCTCAACAGTATTTTTACATCAGTCAATACCAGTCCGTAAGTGGATAGAATTAAAGGTTACGGGGTACGTTAAAACTTTATATATACATAGAGGGAGCCAAGTGCTAGTTATGATGCGAGTCATGTACTACAAGTGGAAATACATAAACTACCCTAACTTGCTTTCTTGAACCTAGATACCAAAACGACTAACTGTCAAGAAAAATCACAAACATAGGATAATATTAGTACTTGCCACTTCATCCATTATTTTGTAGAGCCTGTTGGGACTACAGTGACACCGGATCGAATAAAAACCATCTTCGTGCCTGTCAGCTTCTTGAACATTTTCTTTGTTGTAATAAATATATTTTTTCCAATTCTCGCATTGTGGTCACTGATTCTTTTTCAAATTGGAAACAGGACGTCTTCGGCCAGGACACTTGAATGATGTATAAATATGTTTTCTTCAAGGATGCACGTTCCTAGTAAGCTAGTTGATGTTAAGTTATAGCAAAGAACGAAAGCCTTAATGTGTAAGTAACCAACAGGCGCTAATACTTCGCAACCAAGAAAATAAAATCAATAAAATATTTAAACTCCTCTACCCTATAAATAAGACTTAAGTACCTCTTCTTAAAACCTAACTAATTTCCTTCATTTGACAATCAATGAAAAGAGGCCGCTACCCCTCAAGATTTCACCCAATTAAAATCAACAGTTTACTAAATGAAATCAATCGATTTAAGATCCATTCAACTCGTATGTTCAAGAGCTTCCACCCCATATACTCAGTTTCAAGGTGCAATCAGGACCTGAGTTTTTGGGAAATTCCCAGCATGCCTAGTGCACGGATTCGATGAGAAGGTTGGCAAACGATGATGAGAAGCTGTGAAGGAATAAATAAATCGGAGATGGCCATTTTGTTTTCATGTTGTTTACTGGAGGGACCGGCGGATCTGGCAAGCAGCGCAGGTCATTGGAAATTTGGGGAAGGAGTTTGAGGTGTGTAAAGCATGGAAAGAAGTTGAAGTGTGGATACTGTAAAGAAGTTGAAAATGGGTATTTGCTGAAGCTTCTAAGCGGTGAGGGGAGGAACTTTACTTTTCGAAAATGGTGAAAACTTGCATGGAGTTTCTGGGTGGGATCGACACAAGTATTTGTCGATGAGTGTACTATAGTTAAGTTGGGGGAGTACGTATGTAATCTGGAGATGAAGAAGTCTTGATTAAGGGGATTTGGAAGTAGTATTTGGGAGGATACAGATCCGTGCTTGGTGAAAACGTCAGATATGAGGAACTGGGAAGTTCGGAGTTTGGTTTTTGGAGTGGTATTCGATGTTGTTGTAGGGTGAAAGGTAAGGATTTGAAGTTGAACGTGATTATGCCTGTAGGAGTGAGGTGAGCGTGAGGACATGTAAGGCTTGAGGTGGTGCTGAAGATCAGAAATGGTGGATGTTTTAACCGGATGCGAGAGTGCTGAAATCTGGAGCACGGTATTTTGATTGTGGAGGAAGATTACTGTAGGGTACGAACGTGGGTTCTAGTGGGTGTGGGCCGACATAGGATGAGGCCCAACTTAAGAAAAAGAAAATGTGATTAGTGAAGGAACGGATGGAAATTGTGAGTAGAACGCAAGTGAAAAGGCTGATGTAATTTCCTGGAGTTCAAATCTAATTGGGGAAGAAGAGTTTCACAAGGGTGGGCTTTTGTGTGAGGGAAATGGGCCGAATCCTAAATGGTGAAGCCCAATACAAATAAAAGGAAAAGAAATAATAAAATATAGAAGTAAAAGAAGAAAGAAAGAAAGGGGAGAAACTTGCGGTCATCGGCCATTGGAGAATATCTGTATCGGGATGTTTTTGTTTAGAAGAAGGTCATTGTAGGCAGGCGGGCTGATGGTAATGGACCGGATAAGAAAGATTGACGAACCGTAAGTTGCGTTGGGACCGTATGGATGGACACTACGCACTGGAACTGATAGGGAGTGGAATGGAGCTCATTACAATTTATAGCAAAATAAATTGTCCGTTCAGAATCAAGCGACGGTTATCGTTATTAACAATGATCGTCCAATGTGAGTAAAACTCACCAACTCTGAACAGTTATATTTTTATAACGTACTTTTAGAACTGTTAGATATTGATTGACTGTTGTGTGTAGATTGGTTGATTGAACTGCTAGTCAGTTAGTTGAAATTTCATATATATATATATATATATAAACCGTGTTATATATATAAATATATATATTTTTTGATTCTGTTTATCAGAATAATTCGTACTGAACTGAAATTGATGTTGTTTATATTGTATAACATCTTTGGATGCAGGGATACAGGTTGGAGGGATCCAACTGGATTCCTCAACATTTATTTTACTGTTTATCATATATTGTGATATATGCTGTGATATAAAATCAGTTATTGATTTTATATGTGTGGATGATTTTAATCATGGTTATACAGTATTTTAAATACCAAAATGAATACTGGAAAATAAAAAGGGAAATTTTCAAACTGTGTATTGAAATTGAAGTGTCAAACGATTATTTACTTAGCAAGTAAATAGAAGTATAAAGAAAGATGTTTACTTAGGAAGTGAATAGAATTTATAAAGGAATATTTATTCAGAAAATAGAATAAATGAAAAAGGGGAAATATTTAGGAAATAAATATGATATTATAAAAGGAAATTTATTTAGGAAATCAAAGAGGTTTTATAAAAGGGATATTTGTTATAAAAAATGAATTTTAAACTTGTTAAAGAGAATTTGTTTATAAAATCAAGGGATTTTATAAAGGAGAATTTATTTATAAAATCAAAGGATTTTATAAAGAGGGATATTTATTGGGATAATATAATAGAAAGAATATGAGGGATATTTATTAGGAAATCATTACAAGTGATTAAACGCTGTTATAGGAAATCATTATAAGTGATTAAACGTTGTTATAGGAAACCATTATAAGTGATTAAACGCTGTTATAGGAAACCATTATAAGTGATTAAACGCTGTTATAGGAAATCATTATAAGTGATTAAACGCTGTTATAGGAAACCATTATAAGTGATTAAACGCTATTATAGGAAATCATTATAAGTGATTAAACGCTGTTATAGGAAACCATTATAAGTGATTTAACGTTGTTATAAGGAAATCTGTATAAGTGGAGAAACGTTATAAAAAGGACATTTTTAAAGTGAAGAACTGTTACTAAAAGTAAATCTTTATAAATGGATAAACGTTATTTAAAGGAGTAAATCGAATATAGGTTATTCGAATTTGAGTTAATCAGTTAGAGTTAATCAGTTAGAGTTAATCGAATAGAGTTAAGCAAGATTAGAAACTGACTAGAGATTAGTAAGTTGAATCGTTTTCTGAGTGTGGATCTGATGTTGGTTTCGGCCTTCGGGGTTTATACTTAGAGATTTACAGTTAGGGACTGATGGTTGTGAAAGGATAGTGATACGTGAATAAGCTATGGAAATGTTTTCCAGTGTTAATAACGTATATTTTCTAATCATAGGAAATAAGGAAATATGAATATTAATATATATATATATATATATGTGTGTGTGTGTGTTGGATGATTTGATCGATAATTCCATTTGGAATTAAGATCGTTGTGTGAACACCGACATGTTTTTCTTTGATAGTTAACTCACCGACTATCGAAGTTTTTTTACCATTTTAACGTTGTTAATATGGAGAGACCGGTTGGATTCTTATCCAAAGAACCACTCTATATTGGCATAAGCGTTGCGAATATGCCAACGAAAATTGAAGACGGAGTAAAGTGCAAGGGCTGTTGTATAAGTCTTAGATAACAGTGACTAAGATGGATGTACTGAATAGTGCCTTCGGTTTCGTTCAGTCCCAGAACGAACGTATATGAACGAGTGTCTGACAGAGTACTTCCAATGATCGAATATGATTGGACTGTACTAATATATATGGTGGCAACGGATTTATTCCCTTAGCATAACATCCAGAATATTTGTGCAGATCAATTAGTGATTAATGGATCTGACAATGTGACATTCAAAGTGATCGTGTTATCAATGAATGGAATGT
Organism: Allium sativum; assembly: GCA_030737875.1. Taxonomy (NCBI): domain Eukaryota; kingdom Viridiplantae; phylum Streptophyta; class Magnoliopsida; order Asparagales; family Amaryllidaceae; genus Allium; species Allium sativum. The sequence goes on from CM060921.1 coordinate 461,386,200, forward strand.
AGTCGTAGCCTCTGGCCTCAACATCCGGTAAATGACAAAAATCGGGCAGGCAGCATGGCTAAGTCGGTCGCACCGAAGTAGGGTGTATAATCACCTATCTAGAGAATATTCATTTGCTTCTTTAATCTATCAATGTTGTCCCATATATATACGGGAAACGGTTGCTGATCCCAACCGTTGGTGATGTACATTCGATACACTCAAGCGAAATGAGTGGTCGGTCATGTGTGGCTGAGTTGCAAGATGTTCTTGTTGAACTCCAGTGTATCGTTCCTAGAGTACACTGATCGGAAGGTGGTTCCATACCTTGTCATAGTTGGAAATCCATTACCCAATACGTGCTTGCGGTTTTGATTGTATACTATATATGTAGAATGTGAGATGAAAGCGTTCTGCTAGATGATTATTATATTGTGGTTGATAGACATTATTATAATATCAAAAGGTTTTTGATATAAAGATATTTTGGATTCTCATAAGGGAAAAGCCCGTTCCGTTATACGACGTGGTCTTATAAGATATCGTTTACTTGTTCAAACTGTTTTAAACTGTTTTACTCATACCAGTCCCATGACTGACCCGGAGTTTACTTTGTTTTGTTCTACCTAAACTCTTGGGTGCCTAAATTTGTATGGGCAGTCAAGTAGTTCAGGATTTTGCAGATACACTTGGAGAGCTTGGAGCAGGAGGCTTCAAGATTCTATAGCTATTATAATTTCCGTTGTGTTGTAAGTGTTGTACTCTGAAATGTTATTGTATACATATACTGTTTGTATTTCAAAAGTTATGTTATATTTTATTCGTTCCGCTGTGAGATTCGTGTGACTCTGATGATGATGTTCTTCTTCTTCTATTCTATAAGTTTCTATCTTATCTATCCTCACCCACTATCTTCTTTCTATTAATTTCTTGAATTTTCAGTGCAATTTGGGGTTGGACTTGTGTTATTTAGTCAGCTCAAATTGGACCGGATTTTCGGGTCATTACAGTTTTGTGAATCAAATATTGCGATTATAACGCTACCATTATAATTAATGTTTTTTCCGTAAAGGAAGTGGGAATCTGAGAGTTGCATAAGCGATGTTTTGTTAGAAGTTGTGAGCTTTGACTATTTCAAAGTTAAGAATGTCGTTCAGTTAAGGTCTGAGAGGTAATTATACCCCAACTTAACTAACTGCATGATTTACGGAGAAATGATTAAGGTTCGGTAGCAGGGATTGGTTAGTGAAATCATTAGTTAACGAATGATTTATGGTTTGAGTTGTAATAACGATGTTTTATAACATCAGTTTAGTTTAAAGGGTTTTGAAATTTTTTCCCCAAATAAAATGAGAGATATTTTCTATGCATAGAAAATAAAATGAATTGGTTAATGAGGAATTAAGTAATGGAAGATGGAAATATTTCCCAATATTAATAAGGTATATTTTCTTAATATAGAAAATAAGGATTCATGAATATTAAGAAATGTTTTCTAACTGGAATACGAGATATTTGTCTCAAATAAAGAAATTAGAATATTCGAAATATTTTCCAAGAATTGAGAAAGACAATTGAATTTTGAAAGAATCTAACAGAGGGGAAGATAGGAATCGGAAATGATAATATAAAAAGGGGCCAGTATTGTTTGATGCTTGATCGGTAGAATTTCCAATTGGAAATAAGATCGTTGATTGTATGGATGTTTCTTTTATAGTTAAATCACTGACTATCAAAGTTTTGATTTATATTTACCTCCGTTGTCAATATGGAGAGACAAGGATCAGATTTAATATTTGAAAACCACTCCGTATTGGTATAAGCGTTACGAATCAACTCATGCTGAAGATAATTGAAGATGGAGTAAAATGCAAGGGTTGTTCCGTTAATCCTAGGTAGAAATTGCCTAAGATGAATTAATAGAATAGTGCCTTCGGTTGTCCAGTCCCAGGACAACGTATATGGACGAATGTCTGACGATGTGATATTCAAAGCAAATGGCAGCCAGATGTTCTGAAAGATAATCGTGACCTCAAGCCTTATCACCCGAGAAATGACAGAAATCGGGCAGGCAACATGGCCATGTGGGTTGTTCCCATTAGGGATATTATCACCTGATCTAGAGAAATTTCATTTTACTTCTTGTTCTACTCGTTGTTGTACGCTTTCGAGCGGTTGCTGATAACAACTATTGGTGATAATATGCTTGATACACTCAAGTTAAATGAGTGTTCAGCCATGTGTGGGCCGGGTTGCAAGATGTTCTTGTTGAACCAAGTGTATTCCCCTCTAGAGATACACAATCGGAAGGTGGTTCCATACCTTGTCATGTTGGAAATCCAATCTCCAATAAGTGCCCTGCGGTTTTCGATTTTATATTATATATGGAGCATGAGATGCAAGCGTTCCGCTAGATTTCTATTATTTGATTTAGAAACTATTGTAATATCACTGGGTTTGATATCAAAAATATTTTTGGTTATCGTAAGGTAAAAACCATCCGTGTTTATGTGTGGATCAGTCTTACAATTATCATTTCTTTCGAAAGGATTTTGGAAGTTAAACAAATGGTTGGAGTTTACTTAAACTAGTCCCATGACTGGCCTAGAGTTTATTTTGTTTGTTTTCCCTAAACTCTTAGGTGCCCCAAATTTGTACGGGCAGTCAAGTAGTTGGGATTTTTCAGATTCACTTGGAAGAGCTGAAAGCAGGAGGCTTCACCAGTTAGCTATAGACTATCATATTTCCGCTGTGTACTGTGTTGTATCTGGAAATAGGTGTTTATAACTATTCCAGGAATAACCACTGTGCTCTGATGATGGTATGTATATACCGTTACTGATTTGTATTTCAAAAGTTATGTTATTTAATATATTTTATTCGATTCGTTGTGAGATTTGTGTTTTTCATTTTTCTTCTATTCTAACTTTTCTTTCTATTCCTCATCCTCTAACTTCTTTCTACTAATGATTCGTATTTCTGTGTCATTTGGGTTGGACGTGTGGTGTTATTAGTCAACCCAAAGGGTACGGAAATTCGGGTCATTACATTAGCATGCCACATTTTCAGTTCATACCTTACAAGTGATGTCTACCAATATATAACCTCTGAGCCCGTACATCTCATAGAACGGTGTTAAGCTAATATAATAAATTCTTCACCACTAAACAGATATATATTCAATAGAAATCAATCGATATAGAATGAAATACAATGTCAGACACGCCATCCATTTACAAGTCCATTCTGGGTCAGAACGAAATCGGAGGCACCTTATAACACCCCGTAATTTTAATAAGCATTATAATGATAAACTAAAGAATACTTAATTAAATATTGGGAATTAAGTAAAACGGACTTCATCATTGCGTTCATCTCGGAATTTTGCTTATGATAGACTCCGAGTTTGTGTAAAATGGACATCGTATGAAGAAGATATTAAGGTTTGACGTTTATATACATATAAGCCATTTAAATATAAATAAAACAAATCTAGAAATTAAAATCACGAAGTGGAAAAGGGAGGGAAATCGACCCGTTAGGGGTCGACCCCGTCCCATATGGGTGTCGACCCATGGGTCGACCCCTCCACGGGGGTGTCGACCCCTATGTCGACCTCGGGGTCGACCCCGACCGAGATCTAGAGCAGATCCTTCTCCTGCACATGGACACATTTCTTAGCAAGATTTTTTGACCCTAGGCTATAAATAGGACCTCATTCTCATTGTTTTATACGCTACCAACAATGGACACAACGAGGTGCTGCCCTAGCTCAGATTAAAATAAGCCTATTCCTCTGCAATAACAAGTTATATGTATTCAAGAATCTCTGCTACAAAACCAACGGTCAATTCTCTGTTCTTTAGATCCAGTCACAGTGTGTCTATGTTATTTTTAGATGTAAACATGTAAAAAGTTATCCTAACATGTTCGAAGTTGGATCTCAATCAGTGCCTGTTAATAACTTGAATCATAACTAATCAGATCTGCTATTACTTGTTCACCTAATCTGCTAATTAGTTCTCATATGCATATTCCTGATTTGCTTGTTATGTTATCATGCCTAATTTTGTAATCATATGCCCATTCTGCCATGCCTATTTCTGTCACCATATGCTTATTCGGTTAGTATGCCTATTTCAGACATATTATGTCTGCTTTATTATTATGCTTATTCTCTTCTCTCCCTCCTTCGCTTTTTATTTTTATAGCCAGGCTACCTTTGAACCTAGGCCTACCGCTGAATTACGCGAACGTATGAAATTGGGAATAGCTGGGGATGATAAATTTGGGAATAACTTATATTAAAACATGATTGGGATTTGGGCATTATTTATACCTTGATATAAAACTTAAATTTGGGGCATAACTTGTATTGTGAATCAACCTGCGATCTGGGGCATAGTCTTGGATAAACATGAAAGTTGGTTAATAATGAACATGCATAGACTTAAAGTAATAAGAAACTGTTACTGCACTTATACACGAGGTTAGATTGCACTTGTGGTAGAAGTCTGCCTAGAACCACCAGGAAAATCCAATGTCCACAAGTTGTTAATCTAATGTGAGGGGTCGATCGCATAAATGTACACGTAACGGTACTAAGACATGAGGTTAAGTCCGACTTGTGGTAGAAGTCTACCCAAAACCGCCTGGCATATCCAACATCCACAAGCAGTAGACTTAATGTGAGAGGTCTAATCCATTAATAAGCCATAGATGGATAACTTATTAACTTGTAATACTAAACCTCTTTAAATCTGGGGGGGGGGGGGTTATAGGAACCTGTTAAAGTTAGGGGTTAAGTAAACTTGCTTGAATCAGTGGGGGTTAAGTTAATCTTATTAAATCTGTGGGGGCGGGTTATATATATATACATATATATACACACACCCGACAAACTTATCCTATTTTACATGTAGGGGTTATGCAACCTTGTTAACTATTAAACATAACCTGTTAAAATCTTGATAGTGGGGATGCAAGCCTAAGAGGGAAGCTTGTATCATATGTTGTGTGGGATCCATTTCCGTCACTAACCCATCTTGGTATCAAACGAGTACTTAGAACTAGGTCGGGGTCTGGGCACGTTTACTGAGCTAATTATAAGAGGTCAATTGAGTGATGGTGTTAACGGAGCTTTCCATCGGAGTCATGCGTGTGCATGGGTCCACCTTCTATGGAAGATAAGTCGTTGTGGCATCGATATATATAGCTGTGCATCTTGAAAATAATAGAGTTGCCACTTTAGGAAGTGATACATCCTACTATGGGGCCAGCACGGGTATCTATGAGATAGGAAGCCGATCGATTGGGGGTAGTAATTAGGGTACATCTACACTTGCTTGTTGGGAGCCTGTTGTTATTGTTGGGGTTATCACCTGTCATTCCTGTTGGGCTACCTGTTATTCTTGTTGGGGTAAAACCTATCACTAGATGTGCACCTAAGTCTACCACCTTGTTCTAGTTGGGATCATCTTGTTTATGTTATGCTAGTGTTGGTGCAGAGAAAAGTACTTGAGAAGCACAATATATTATGTCATGTTTATTCTATTTATCTTGCTTGGTTTGTTATACCTGACTTATGATACTGTTATCCCCCTCATCCAGTTTATATGCCTATCATGATGCTTTTACTTGTATGCTAAAAGTAACAGGACTCACCAGACTATATGTATGACCCATTTTGTTTCCTCTTCTCTCTCTTCCGTCCCCCTCCCCTCCCTCTTTCAGGTTCTCAGGGTGGGAATACTCAGGCTTGATTTGGATTCTCTCTTTCATTCTGCTTGGAGTTGCTTAGAAGTATCATTTGGTTTCTCGTCTTCTCTTATATGGCTATATTTATGGGGAACTATGTTTCTTTTACTACTGTACTCTGACGATTTTAGTACAAGACGGAGGTTTCAAGTTGATGTAATGGTTTTCTGTATTTCAGACTTATGATGTAACTATATTTTGGACCACGATGTTTTCTGTTTAATAAAGTATTAAATTCCGCTCTTATTTTATATCTATCCTGTAATGTTTCTGTTTCTGTTTACCTATAATGCTTCACGAAACTTTATGTATTCTGATAAAGAGTGACATCTACGGACGTGAGGTGTCACATTTGGTATCAGAGCTGAAGGTTACCAGATCGGATAAAAGATTTTGAAAATTATTTTCAAAAAGGTTTTAAACACTACAAGAAAACACTGATTTAGCGTCAAATATTTAGAAGCGTAAATTTCTGTCGCTAATTTGCGACGGATTTCCATGTGATCGGCAAGGGATAATTTTTTGTTTTTTCGACTTCTTTTTCTTTTATTTATTACCATCGTCTTTTGTCATCCCTTACTAAGCCGTTACAAATTACGTCAAATTACCGATAAAAAAATTCTCCCGCTATTTTTCGTTGCAAATCCAGGCAGAATACCGACGAATATTTATCAAAGCTTTTTTGCAGCAAAATTCCAATAGATATGCAAGAGATGAAAATATCACTTTATTATAATAATTATTTAATAATTAATAATAAAATTTACTACTTATGAAATGATATATAGTATTTAATAATTAATTTTAAATAATTGCGTTTAATAAATACAGTTGATAATTATAGTTGATACTTATATTTTATAATTATAGTTGATAATTATATTTTACATTTCAAAAAATTAAAAAATTTGAAATCATCTTAAATAAATTTGAAATAAATCATAAAGTTTATAAAACCAATTATTGTAAGACACGAAATTACCAAAATTTCAAAACTTTAAAATATTGAAAAGGTTCATTTAATAGTTTAATTTAAATTGTATAATACTTCATATTCTAATTTTAAAATTTTCTATAAATTCTGACTAAGATAAAGTACACATTTTTTAAACGTTGGCTTTGTAGGTGAAATTTTGGCTCCAACGTGTGAAACTTTTGGCTCCATCGTTCGCGTTTCATTCAAGTTTCATAAACCGTCGTTGATTTATATTTATTTATTCCCATTTCTAAAAAATTTAATCTCATTCTCAAACCTAATCTCAATTTCTAAACATATCAATGCTGGCGCTACTCTTGATCGAAGAAGAAGCTGCCTCTGTTCCCGATGTTGCTTCCATCGTCGAAATGGAACCATAAATAAATAAATAGCAATTAATTAATAATTAATTAGTAAATAATAAGCAAATAAATAAATATTAATTAATATATAATTTACAAATAATTCACTATTAAATACTAGTAATTAATAATTGATAATAATTTATTAATAAATAATAATTAAATAAATACTAAAAATAAATTGTAGAATAATATTAAATATTAACAGCAATAAATTTATAAATAAATAGAAGAATCTGATTCATCCACTTTGTGTATAAATGAATATTGTTTCTATAAAGACCTTGCCAAAAAAAGAATATTGTTTGCATAAAACCAATGATATCATCATATTTTTAATTTCTTGACTATTTATAAGCATAAGTACTAAAATGGTTATATACTGATTCAAGGTTATTTTTTAATTTATTAATTATAAGCAATTATAAAATTATTTTTTATTCAACTTTATTAGTGTGAAAAATATATATTTGTTCACAAAAAATAAATTAAAAAAAAGCTTGATTATTACCTGATTTATTTTTGTCAGTTATAATTTTTTGTTGCTTATGGATTTGATAGAATTAAATCTATTTAGTACTAATTTGTAAATGGTTACTCAATTTATGATAGTAGAAGTGGTTTCACGTTTTACCCATTATATTTGTTTGAATTGTTTTAACTTTATAACAAGTTTTTGAATTATTTCCTAATTCATTTTTTTTTCAATTTAACAATTATTTGCTCTTCATGGAAATGGTATGTATTTAATTTAGTTGGCAAATATTTATTTGTAAAGCATTGGTCATGTTATGACATTAGAAATATGTGGAAAAAAAAGTTTACTTTAATAACATGATAGGTTTCCATGTAAGAATAAATGTTGCTAATTTTTGTTTATATTTCGAATTTTGGGTTGATATTTCATCTTTAACTTCACTGTTTTTATGTGTAAACAAACACTCGTTCGTATTCGAAAATTAAGTGAATAACCGATTCAAGGTAATTTTTTAATTATAAGCAATTATAAAATTATTTTTTATTCAAGTTTATTAGTGTGAAAATTATATATTTGTTCATAAAAAAATAAATTAAAAAAAAGCTTGATTATTACCTGATTTATTGTTGTCAGTTATAATTTTTTATTGCTCATGGATTTGATAGAATTAAATCTATTTAGTACTAATTTGTAAATGGTTACTCATTTTATGACAGTAGAAGTGGTTTCACGTTTTACCCATTATATTTATTTGAATTGTTTTAACTTTATAACAAGTCTTTGAATTATTTCCTGATTCACTTTTTGTCAATTTAACAATTATTTGCTCTACATGGAAATGGTATGTATTTAATTTAGTTGGCAGATATTTATTTGTAAAGTGTTAATCATGTTATGACATTAGAAATATATGTAAAAAAAAGTTTAATTTAATAACATGATAGGTTTCCATGTAAGAATAAATGTTGCTAATTTTTTTTTATATTTCTAATTTTGGGTTGATATTTCATCTTTAACTTCACTGTTTTTATTGTAAACAAACATTCGTTAGTATTCGAAAATTAAGTGAATAACCGATTCAAGGTTATTTTTTTAATTTATTAATTGTAAGAAATTATAATTTTTTTTTCAAGTTTATTAGTGTGAAAATTATATATTTGTTCACAAAAAATAAATTAAAAAAAAGCTTGATTATTACCTGATTTATTGTTGTCAGTTATAATTTTTTGTTGCTCATGGATTTGATAGAATTAAATCTATTTAGTACTAATTTGTAAATGGTTACTCATTTTATGACAGTAGAAGCGGTTTCACGTTTTACCCATTATAATAGTTTGAATTGTTTTAACTTTATAATAAGTCTTTGAATTATTTCCTGATTCACTTATTATCAATTTAACAATTATTTGCTCTTCATGGAAATGGTATGCATTTAATTTAGTTGGCAAATATTTATTTGTAAAGCGTTGATCATGTTATGACATTAGAAATATGTGGAAAATAAAGTTTACTTTTATAACATGATAGGTTTCCATATAAGAATAAATGTTGCTAATTTTTTTTATATTTCTAATCTTGGGTTGATATTTCATCTTTAACTTCACTTTTTTTATATGTAAACAAACATTTGTTCGTATTCAAAAATTAAGTGAATAACCGATTCAAGGTTATTTTTTAATTTATTAATTATAAGCAATTATAATATTATTTTTTATTCAAGTTTATTAGTGTGAACGTTATATATTTGTTCATAAAAAATAAATTAAAAAAAAGCTTGATTATTACCTGATTTATTGTTGTCAATTATAATTTTTTGTTGCTCATGGATTTGATAGAATTAAATCTATTTAATACTAATTTGTAAATGGTTACTCATTTTATGACAGTAGAAGTGGTTTCACGTTTTACCCATTATATTTGTTTGAATTGTTTTAACTTTATAACAAGTCTTTGAATTATTTCCTAATTCACATTTTGTCAATTTAAAAATTATTTGCTCTTCATGGAAATGGTATGTATTTAATTTAGTTAGCAAATATTTATTTGTAAAGCGCTGATCATGTTATGACATTAGAAATATGTGGAAAAAAAAGTTTACTTTAATAACATGATAGGTTTCCATGTAAGAATAAATGTTGCTAATTTTTTTTAATATTTCTAATTTTGGGTTGATATTTCATCTTTAACTTCACTGTTTTTATGTGTAAACAAACATTCGTTCTTATTCGAAAATTAAGTGAATAACAGATTCAAGGTTATTTTTTTAATTTATTAATTATAAGCGATTATAAAATTATTTTTTATTTAAGTTTATTAGTGTGAAAATTATATATTTGTTCATAAAAAATAAATTAAAAAAAAGCTTGATTATTACCTAGTTTATTGTTGTCAATTATAATTTTTTGTTACTATGGATTTGATAGAATTAAATCTATTTAGTACTAATTTGTAAATGGTTACTCATTTTATGATAGTAGAAGTGGTTTCACGTTTTACCCATTATATTTGTTTGAATTGTTTTAACTTTATAACAAGTCTTTGAATTATTTCATGATTCACTTTTTGTCAATTCAACAATTATTTTCTCTTCATGGAAATGGTATGTATTTAATTTAGTTGGAAAATATTTATTTGTAAAGCACTGATCATGTTATGACATTAGAAACATGTGGAAAAAAAAGTTTACTTTAATAACATGATAGGTTTCCATGTAAGAATAAATGTTGCTAATTTTTTTTATATTTTTAGTTTTGGGTTGATATTTCATCTTTAACTTCACTGTTTTTATGTGTAAACAAACATTCATTCGTATTCGAAAATTACGTGAATATGAATATCCGGTATTCAAAAATAAAACTATTTACGTATCCAAAATTATTTCTTGATATATCTATATTTAAGCTTTTATTGGTTGTTTAATGTAAAAAATAGTCCTTTAGTTATAGATAATAATCAAGGGGATTGTTAAAGGGACTCTATTTTTTGTTGGGGGGGGGGGGACAATTTTCTTATTTTTGATGAATTGTTAAGGAAGGGATAAAATAAATTAGCTCCCTTAACCATATAAGTAAAAATTCCAGTACTATCCATACTTATTAACACTTAAGCATAAGTCTGACTACACTTGCATGAATTCAAATACCTAAGCATAAGTCAGACCATTACTTATTAACACTTCTTAGTCTAATAAGATAGGTGAATAATTAATTCTGCAAATTGCAAAATAAATTTAGAAACAATATACAGTGACTTTTTATAATTCAACTTAAAAGGAAAATAAAAAGAAATAACAATCAGACAAAGATCCACCTCTTTCAACTCCCCCTAATTCAAACAAAGTTCGTATAATCTCAGTAATTCAATTTAAATCTTGCATTTATCACTCATATATATATATATATATATATGTATATATGTATATATATGTATGTATGTGTGTGTGTATAACGATAATTACAATTGCATGTGCCTTATCTTTGTTGATGATATAAATAGCGTAGATGATTCCAGGCAAGTATCCATAGAAAGTGAATATCGAACATTTCCAAAACTCAGCCTGGAATTATGAGATGTAATTAACAAATTAAAATATAGTTAATCGCTGCATGTCTAATTAATTAAGGTTACGAGGGGCAGTTTAATCCATGCTTATTTTAAAATAAAATAAAAAACCAAACCCTCCCTTAACTTCTTTTTTTTGAGGTGGAGTCCCCTAAAAAATGTCCCCCCCAAACCAAAAGTGGAGTCCCTTTAACAATCCCCATAATCAATTTAATAAAGAAAAATAGAAGAGATGTATCTAGTACATTGAAATTTTCGTTACCCCCGCTCGTCCCGCTCTTAATATTTCCCAATATTTTCATCTTCCCTCCACATACCCACGAGACCCAACCTAATCTAACGACTCCAGTTAAATCACAAGACCCCCAACTCAAAAGGAAACCCTAACCAGTCTCTAGATCTTTAATGGCCGCCTCAAAAAATCCTGGCTGTTACGTTCTCCACTGGCTTCTAACACCACTGCCGCAACTAAAACTCACGAGACCCATCTTTAGAAATCGCGCAGCAACAAAATTAAGATTCTCAAATCAATCAATGGAAAATGAAAAAAAAAAACAAGATCTCCATCTACAGCAAATAGTGACTCCAAATTAGATGGTGAATCGACGACAACGACGACTCCAATTGACAGTTTGATCTTCGATGATGGCTCAAGTGCGAGGACAAGTACGGCCAGGCTTCTCTACAACCTCCTTCGGCAGAACTAGGGCATGGTCGACGTCTTTGATTGTTCGGTTACTTGCATCTGTGTTCCGTACTTTATTTGATTCATGCTTTTCAATTTCTCATCCCTGTTCTGAAATTTAGCAATACTTGCAACTGTGTTTGCTACTTTATTTGGTTCCTTCTTTTCAATTTCTCGTCCCTATTTTGAAAATTGGCAACACTACACTTAGGTCGACATACTATTTATTTGGTTTATTGTTGTAGCTTTAAATCCACAACCATATTGAATATGCTGTAAACAAATACATTATATAATGACAAATGAAGATTTATGTTTCCTAATTTTCATTTACTGTTATTAGAAACTGTAAACATACTGATGTTTGAAAATCTTCCAGAAAACGTTATGATGTAATCAAAGAAGATCTTTTGGTGAGATGGTGCAGAACATTCACTGATGCTTGTTATTAAAGAGTTCAGAAGAAGATCACCATTGAAAAGCGCTTGCAAGAGGTAAAAGTCTGCAGTCTATATTTACCGTTTCCATTGCGTTTGAATATTCTTTACAGCAATTGTGAACATACTTGATTGGAAATTTGGAATCATGGTTTATAGTCAAGGTTGCATATGGTTTCACTTAAATGACAGTATATTTTTAAGAAGTAAGATTGATATAGGGGAAACATCATTATTTCGGCATATATTATTGGATTGTTTTTAACCGGTGCCGGTTTAAACCCAGTTCACATATGACCAATTCTTAACTACTTAATTCTAGGATATTAATTGAAAATGATATATGTTGGGTTTGTTAACAATGGACTTCTTCCAATTTCCAAATTCTCATTAATAATGCTGAAATAATGTGATGGAAACTTTTCGATATACTTAGTGAGTCAAGTTCATTTTGTCAATCTAATTTATTGTATCTTGTTTGCATGTCGACAATATTTGACATCTATAAATATTTAGCTTTTCAAAATAAATTATTTCAACGTTGTGACGTTTCAACTCGAATGACTAGCACCCGTTAACTTCGAAGGACTAGCATTCGTTAGAGTAATAAATAAATATATTTTATTTTATGTCTCGATAGTCACTACCATGATTATATATCCATCTATCTCCATCTATCTCCAATACAACAAATAAAGGTAGATGTTACTGATAAAAATTTACCGTTTATGAAACTAGAAACTAAGATGTAGGAAATTTTAAGTTAACTTATATATGTACAAAGGAAAAACACATTTATTCCAAAATATTTGAAAATCCCATCTTAAAAGAAAAGTACTTTAAGTTGCCTCCATGTGAAATTAAGAGGTTGGCATTTAGGAAAGCTGATGTATCTAGTTATGGCCACTTTTCTGTATCTTCTGTGCATTGTTACCATTTCTTTATACATTGACAACTTCATTTACATGATGGTCGTGTATATATTTACATTCTTCATTATCATTATCATGATATCAATATTTATATATCTTACATGCTTAGGGACCACTATTGAGCTGAAAATCTGTATACACTATTTCATTGGCTTACCACAATGAGAAACTGGTTATTATATGTGCGCAATAGCCAGAGGGTAATAAAACGTTTATATAAAAGAAAAATATCAAATGGGTAAAAATGGGATGAACATATATATGGATAGTGATTGTGTTCACTGTTTTTGCTTTTGCATTTAGTTCTATGCAATTTGTAGTATATATCCTTTAATTTGTACAAAAATTGTGTTATTCTTTCATTTGTTATACTATTTTTAGGAAAAATGTTTTGTTGCTCATTTGTTTTAAAAAGGTGTTGTTATAATTATTTCATTTGGTTTAGAAAAACGTACTATTATTAATTGTTCTGATTTTTAGGAAATCTGCATCTATTTTTGCCAATAGAGGCATTTATATTTGCTTGTGAATGTATGCTAAGTATTTATATTATACTAATGTTTTGATTGTTTATTTGACATTAACAGGACCATCGTTGTTGATGTTAAGGAGAAAATAACAAAAGCAAAGCAAGACTAAATCTATCATTTTTCTATTTTGTATGTAAGTTTATTGATGTAAAAATGTATGTCGTATTATGTGTGGACATGGAAAAGTTGATAAAACAATATATATGAGATTCTAAGTTGTTTGAATGATATGTATGAATAATATACATTAATTTATATATTTATTGTTTACTTTTTTTGTTGGGTTATGTTATTTATTTTACTATTGATAGTTGAACGATAGTATTCGGTAAAGTTGTAAGCAGAAAACATGAAAGAATATTTATTGGCAGAATAGAAAGGGAATAACGACGGATCACCTATAGAAAATGTTTGATCTAAAAAATATTTTGTCGCTAATCCCTTGGCAATTAGTAAGGGTTTACCCACTCCTTTTGTAAATAATATTTTATTATAAATTAATTATCCATCGGTAATTAGTCGGTATATAAATAAAAATTAAATTAATAAATAAAATGTTATTTTTATTATAAAATTAGTAAAATGATGGAAAACTGTCAGTAAACTCGTGCTAAATTATGTCGCAAAATCTTACCGACCACCGAGTTATGCAGGAAATCCATCGCTAAGTTCAATTTAGCGATGGATTAGAAGTGGATATTGCCGCTGCTATATGCTGCTTTTCTTGTAGTGAAAAGAAATCATTTTTAAAACAAAACTCTGTTTTGAAAAACATATTCCCCAAAGCCATACGAAATATTTTTCGATATCTGTTTGAATCTCTTTTTCTTTTCTTTTTCAGCATGTCTGGGGAACCGATTCTTCTCGAGGGAATTATGATACAACCTTAGTTCCTTATGTATCTTGAGGCTACGATGCCTGCCGAAGGCCAAGCAGACGCCCCTCCTCCAACTGCAGCCGTTCCTCCTCCTCCCCCTCCTCGAGCAGATAATTTCTCCAAGATATATAAGGACTTTCGTGCTATAGGAGGGAAGCCATTCCGAGGAATTAAGACTTTTGTAGAAGCAATGAATTGTCTCAAAGAGATGGAGGATTTATTTGGGATTTTTGAGGTTAACGACCATAGGAAGATTCTATTGGCCATTTGGCAGCTGAGAGATGAGGCTTCATTTTGGTGGGAGTAACGCACGCAGAACGTCCAGTTGAGACTTGGGATGATTTCCGATAGAGATCCAAAATGAAGTTTCTTTCTCAAGCCGAGAAAATTATGCAAATGGAAAGGTTTTTGGCACTCAAGCAAGGGGCTATGTCTGTCAAAGAGTATGTTAATAAATTCAATCAATCGGCAAGGTATGGGTTGGAGTTGTGAATATCCCGCACAAGAAGGCTTTGAGGTTTGCTAAAGGATTGAATGAACCACTTCACGGGTTGGATATATCTCATATTCCAATGGGAGCAACTTTGAGAAACTCGTTGATATGGCATTGATGCACGAAGAAGGCAAAGGTGGAAAGAAAGATGCTAAGGTTGATGAAACACAAAACCAGAAAGTGTGGCCCAAGAAAGAACAACAACAACAGAAAAAGAAGGGAAGAAAGAACGACAAAGCTCGATATAAGAGAAAATGTCATAATTGTGGACGTGAGGGTGACTTCGTCAAACACTAAAAAAGAAAGAATAATGCTTGTTTCCATTGTAGAGAGGTCGGACACTATTCTAAGGAGTGCCCGAAGAAGAAATGACAAGGCCAAAGGGCAGGATCTTCTAGAGGGCAAGTGCATGCTCTCGTGGTTAGTGTACCGGATAGAGGTAGGAAAGTCTCTGTTGAAGGTTTGATTTCTCTTTTTAATCATCCTATTAGAACTCTTTTTTTTTCTGGCACTTCGCATTCTTTTATATATGATTCTATGGTTGAGTCTCTACACCTTAGTACTAGTATGGTTTTGGATCCCGTTGTTGTCTCAAACCCCATTGGGGGTATGACTTATTTGTCTATGATTTATCAAGGTTTGAGAATATCTGTGTTGGGCGTCGAGTTTGAATGCGATGCATATGTGCTTGGTTTTATGGGATATGGTTTGATTCTAGGGATGGATTGGCTAGCCATGTATGGTGCCATTCTAGATTGTGAGAGGAGGATCGTTATACTTTTGACTTGCCATGGGAGGACCCTTAAGATTTCTTATGACCCTAAAGAGTTTGTCATGCTTAGTTTCATATAGTCGCTTGATGCATCTATCGATGATCTACAATTTGTACTAGTAGTCTATGAGTATCCCGATGTTTTTGAGGAGGTTCGGGGCTTACCTCCGAGGCGCGAGATTGATTTTCGTATATACGGGGTGAACAATGCAAAGCCATTTGCATCGTATGTGCGCCTTATGGCTCCGAGAGAAAGGAGGGAGCTCAGCAAGAAAGTAGGGGAGCTACTTGAGAAAGGATTTATTAGGCGAAGCATATCTGAATGGGGTGCCCCAGTAGTATTCGCCACTAAGGCGGATGGTTCGCTTCGCTTATGCATGGATTACACGGAGTCGAATAATCTCACTAAGAAAATAGGCACCCACTTCCACGGATAGATGATCTGTTTGACCAGCTTGTTGATGCATTTGTTTTCTCCCAGTTAGACTTGGCCACGGGGTTTCATCAGTTGAGGGTGGCAGAGGATAGTATAGACAAGACTACCTTTAGAACTCCAGATGGTTTCTTCGAGTGACTCGTCATGCCTTTTGGATTGACGAATGCACCCACCTATTTTGTGGATCTGATGAGTATGGTGTTTTGAGAGTTTCTACATAAGTTTGTCGTGGTCTTTTTTGATGACATCTTGATTTTCATAAAGAGCGAGGAAGAGCATGCCCTATGTTTAAGAGAGGTTTTGGAAACTCTTCGAGCTCATCAGCTTAAGGCGAAATTCTCCAAATGTCATTTTTGGAGAAAAGAAGTGAGATTTCTAGGGAATGTGGTCTCTAAGGATGTGATAGTAGTAAATCCTGCGAAAGTAGTTGTAGTTCAAGATTAGCAGATTCCAAAGAATGCAACAGAGGTGATGAGTTTTCTTGGTTTAGCGGGCTATTGTAGGAAATTCATTAAGGACTTCGCAAAGATAACGTCCCCACTCACCGGACTGACGAAGAAGAATCTGACATTTTCTTGGGGTATAGACTGTGAGGATGCTTTCCATCTATTGAAGTAGGCTCTGGCAAAAGCCCCAGTCTTGACTTTGCTTGATGGGAACAAGGTGTTAACAGTATGCACTGATGCATGTGGTGCATTGCTTGGTGCGGTTCTAATGCAAGAGGGAAGGGTGGTATGTTTTAGAGGTAGATAGTTAAGAATTCATGAGAAGAACTACCCTACCTATGATTTAGAGTTAGCTGCCATAGTGTTCATGCTTAAGACTTGGTGCCATTATCTACTTGGAGAGAAGTTCGAGTTGCACACTGATCATAAATCTCTCAAGTACTTGATCTCACAGAAGGATCTCAATTTGAGGCAACAAAGAAGGATGGAGTTCCTAGCGTCCTATGACTTTGAGATAGCTTATACCGCTGGCAAGGGTAATGTGGTGGTGGATGCATTGAGTAGGCAGAGGATGACCTTAAGCCCTCTGTTTGTAGAGAGGCAGAGCTTGGAGTTTATATCAACTTTTGATTTTAGACCCTCCACCTAGTTCACACTTGGTTTATTGGCATCATTAGAGGTGCGACCTACTATGTTGGATCAGATAATAACTTCGTAGCGAGAGGACCCACAGCTACCAGAATCTTGGATCGGCTCCATAGAGGGGAGACTTCCAGTCACCTCAGTAGATATTCCACAGATGATAGGGGATGGTTGCGACGAGATGGAAAGCTTTGAGTTCCACGGATTGGGAGTTTGTTGAAGATACTCCTTGAGGAAGCCCATCATTCTAGGATGACTATCCATCCAGGCGGTGATAAGATGTATAGAGATATGAAGTGGATTTTTTTTAGGCTGGGATAAAGAAAGATGTAGCGGAGTTTGTTTCTCAATGTTTGTTATGCCAGCAAGTCAAGGCTGAGCAAGGGAAACCCAGAGGTTTACTTCATCCTTTGGAAGTCCTACAATGGAAGTGGGAGAGCGTCTCTATGGGTTTCATTGATGGTTTGCCTAGACCGTGGAAAGGCAACACCGGTATTTGGGTTATAGTTGACAGACTTACTAAGAGCGCTCATTTCATTCCTGTCAAGAATAAGAGGACGGCAGCACGGTTGACAGCCGTTTATCTTCGTGAGATAGTCTGTCTACATGGAGTACCTTCTAGTATTGTGAGTGATCATGACCTCATTTTCACCAGTGAGCTCTGAAGAAGCTTACAAGAGGCATTAGGTACAAAGTTGTGTTTGAGCACCGCTTATCACCCTCAGACCGATGAATAGACGGAGAGGATGAATAGAGTTTTTGAGGATCTTTTAAGACTGTGTATCCTAGACTTCGAAGGAACTTGGGAAGAGCATCTTCCTTTGGTAAATTTTGCCTACAACAATAGTTATCAGGCTAGTATTGGCATGGCACCCTTCGAGGCATTGTACGGATGACCCTGTAGATCACTCACTTATTGGAGGGAGTCTACAGAAAGGCTTCTACTTGGACCTGAGATGATTAGAGAAACCTCAGAAAAGATTGATCTTATTCGAAGGCGCATGAAGACAGCTCAGGACAAGAAGAATTCCTACACAAATAAGAGAAGGACCGATATTGAGTTTAAAGTAGAGACATGGTTTTCATCAAGGTATCACCTTTGAGGAATGTGGTCCGCTTTGGATCTATAGGGAAATTGGCATCAAGATTTGTAGGTCCATTTCCCATAACAGAAAGGATTGGCCAAATAGCCTATAGAATAAAGCTACTAAAGAGACTGTCCGGTGTTCATGATGTTTTCACATTTCTCATTTACGGAAGTGCTTGCATGGTACCGCAGAAGTAGTTGAGCCGAGTATGCTTGAGGAAGTAGAGGTGGAACGGGATGCGACAGTTAGACGAGTCTCTACCCGTATTCTTGGATCAGAGGTTAAGAAGCTACGCAACCGAGAGGTCAAGTTGATGAAAGTTCAATGGGGAGAAGAGCCCAAGAATGAAACTTGGGAGACTGAAGACAAGATTAGTGCTTCACCCTTTTCTTTTCAAGGGTATGGTCTTAAGCTCTTTTTCCAAAGCTTTTATTCGTACTTGTTTCTGTCATTTAGTATATCCTATTGATCGAATCTTTGACCTTTAGGTAGAAATCCAATGAATGTAAACATGTGTTTGAGACATGTTATGATTTATGGATGCAAGTGGATGCAAGTGGTCGCTAGTGGTTGCTCGCGGATGCATATACACACACATTAGGCAGTAGATTGGTTCAATCACTCTCATATTGGATATGGATGCGTGTGCATATTTTTCTTCTTTTAATGGATGAAAGTGGGTGTAGCATCATGTGGATGTTGCATTTGGATGAACGATTGTGCACACATATAGAACTTACATGTTATATTAGGATTATTTGCATGCATGTTGGATTCATGGCACTAATATACATTGCATCAAGGAGGTCAACTAAATTAATAGACCGCCTGATATTTCGCATTTGTATAGGAACATATACACACACCTTTGCATATGTTCATAAAACCACTAGGAATTTTTAAGGATAATGAATGCATGTGATTCGTGGATGAGTAAATGGATGATGGATGTTAAGATATACATTCTTCTTAGCTTAGAGATTCTAAGGACGAAATCCTTTAAGTAGGGGAGAATGTAACACCCTGTAATTTTAACAAACATTATAATGATAAACTAAAGAATACTTAATTAAATATTGGGAACTAAGTAAAACAGATTGCACCATTGCGTTCATCTCAGAATTCTGCTTAAGATAGACTTCGAGTTTTCGTAAAACGGACATAGTATGAAGAAGATATTAAGGTTTGAAGTTTACATACATACAAGTCACTTAAATATAAATATAACAAATCCAGAAATCAAAATCACGAAGCGGAAAAGGGAGGGAAATCGTCTTGTTAGGGGTCAACCCCGTCCCTTACGGGTGTCGACCCATGGGTCGACTCCTCCATGGTGGTGTCGACCCCTATATCGACTCCGGGGTTGACCCCACCGAGATCAGGGGCAGATCCTTCCCCTGCACGTGGACACATTTCTGAGTGAGATTCGTTGACCTTAGGCTATAAATAGGACCTCATTCTCATTGTTTTATTCACCAAAAACAATAAAGACAATGAGGTTTTGCCCCAACTCAAATTAAAATAAGCCTATTCTTCTGCTACAACAAGTTATACGTATTTAAGAATCTCTGCTACAACACTAACAGTCAATTCTCTGTTCTTTGGATCCAGTCATAGTGAGTCTAATGTTATTTTTAGATGTAAACATGTAAAAAGTAATCCTGACATGTTTAAAGTTGAATCTAAGTCAGTGCCTGTTGAAAACATGAATCCTAACCAATCAGATCTGCTATTACTTATTCACCTAATCTGCTGATTAGTTCTCATATGCCTATTACTGATATGCCTGTTCTGTTATCATGCCTAATTTTGTAATCATATGCCCATTCTGCCATTATGCCTATTTCTGTCACCATATGCCTATTCGGTTAGTATGCTTATTTCGTACATATTATGTCTGTTTTATTATTATGCTTATTCTTGTTCTCTTCTCTCCCTCCTTCCCTTTTTATATTTATAGTCAGGCTACCTTCGAGCCTAGGCCTACGGCTGAATTATGCGAACGTATGAAATTGAGAACGATTGGGGATGATTAATTGGGGCATAACTTATATTAAAACATGATTGGGATTTTGGCATAGTTTATATCTTGATCTAAAAATTTATTTTGGGGAATAACTTATATTGTGAATCAAAGCGGGATTTGGGGCATAATCTTGGATAAACATCAAAATTGATTAATAATGAACATGCATAGATTTACAGTAATAAGAAACTGTAACTGCACTTAGACACGAGGTTAGATTACACTTGTGGTAGAAGCCTGCCCGGAACCCCCCGACAAATCCAGTGTCCACAAGTGCTTAATCTAATGTGAGGGGTCGAGTGCATAAATGTACACATAATGGTACTAAGACACGAGGTTAAGTCCGACATGTGGTAGAAGTCTACCCGGAACCGTCCGGCATATCCAGCATCCATAAGTAGTAGACTTAGTGTGACAGATCTAATCCATTAATAAGCCATAAATGGATAACTTGTTAACCTGTAATACTTAACTTGTTTTAATCTGTGGGGGGTTACATGAACCTGTTAAAATTAGGGGTTAAGTAAACTTGCTTGAATTAGCGGGGGTTAAGCTAATCTTGTTAAATATATGGGGGTGGGTTATACACACACATACATACATACGTATATATATATATATATATATATAAATATATATCCGACAAACCTAACCTGTTTTACAAGTGGGGGTTATGCAACCTTGTTAAACTGTTAGGCATAACCTGTTAATATCCTAGTAGTGGGGATGCAAGCCTAGGAGAGAAGCTTGTATCATCTGTTGTGTGGGATCTGTTTCAGTCAGTAACCCATCTTGGTATCAAATGAGTACTCCAAACTAGGTCAGGGTGGGGGCACGCTTACTGAGCTGATTATAAGAGGTCACTTGAGTGAGGGTCTTGCCGGCATGTTTCATCGCAGTCATGTGTGTGCATGGGTCCGCTTGTTAGAGAAGATTAGACGTTGTGGCATCAGTAGATATAGCTGTGCATCTTAAAAATAACGGGGTTGCCACTTTAGGAAGTGATACATCCGCCAGCATGGTATCTATGGGATAGGGAGCCGATCGATTGGGGATAGTAATTAGGGTACATCTAGTCTTGCTTGTTGGGAGCCTGTTATTATTGTTGGGGTTAACTTCTGTCATCCTGTTGGGTTACCTGTTTTTTTATTGGGGTAAAACCTATCACTAGAAGTACACCTAAGTCTACTATCTTGTTCTAGTTGGGATCATCTTGTTCTTGTTATACTAGTATTGGTGTAGAGAAAAGTACTTGAGAAGCGCAATATATTCCGTCATGTTTATTCTGTTTATCCTACACAGTCTTTTATACCTGTCTTATGATACTGTTATCTCCCTCATCCAATTTATATGCCAGTCATGATGCTTTTACTTATTTATATGCTAAAAGTAACTGGACTCACCAGACTTTAAGTTTGAACCATTTTGTTTCCTATTCTCCCTCTTCTGTTCCCCTCCCCCCAGGTTCTCAGGGTGGGAATACTCAGGCTTGATTTGGATTCTCTCCTTCATTCTACTTGGAGCTGCTTAGATGTGTCACTTTGATTTCCTGTCTTCTCTGATATGGCTATATTTATGAGGAACTATATTTCTTTTATTACTGTACTTTGATGATTTTAGTACAAGACAAAAGTTTTTAAGTTGATGTAATGGGTTTTCTGTATTTCAGACTTATGATGTAACTATATTTTGGACCACGATGTTTTCTGTGTAATTAAGTTTTAATTTCCGCTGTTATTTTATATCTATCTTGTAATGTTTTTGTTTAAGATTACCTATAACGCTTCACAAAATTTAATGCATTCTGATAAATAGTGACATTAACGGACGTGGGGTGTCGCACACCTTATTCCTCAGCCATTATGTCCAAAACAGGAGAGAAGCCCTCACATATCCTAACAATCAACAAGTACATTCGGACAACTACCACTATAACTCCTTCAAGGGAGCTACCCATATCCAGGGCATCAGTTGTAATCCATTTGATGTGATGATTGCCGATCTTGCGCCGTCTTCAATATCTTCGACTTATAATCGTCTTTTAATTATTTGAAATGGGTTAAACCCGGTTTTTCAAATAATTCTCGCATATACAAATCAAATCAAATTCTTTTCTTTGGTTGGGTTATTGGCCTTCACAATTCATTTCATTACACTGCCACCTATTTTATAAGTTTTCATACCAAATCGCAATTAACCAATTTTATTTTATAAACCATGCGAACTAGTTTGTACACATCCCAGACCATTTACAATAATATAAAACGATTTTTCGCTATTTTTATATTTATAAAAATAGTCCATTTCAGTCAAATGACGTTTCAGGTCATTCAATTAACTACATTGGCGTTGTTTTTATTCAAATTTGAATTAAACATTTTTGAAAAATCTAACCATTGGATCTTAAAATATTTATTATCGTTGGAAAGATCTTTTTGAAACGAATCCAACGGTTCTAATTTCGGGAAAATCAGACGGTCAAATCTCTCGGTATACTCATTTAAATTAGGAGTCGAAAACGCAAACTACCACTGCACAATACATTTATATTAATTTATATTTGACGTATATAAATATTATATATGAATGACTTCCGAACTATTATATTCATTAAATATTTGGTTAACGCCTTAGATTTTCAGAAAAATTCGCCATAACCTCCTTTGTACGGAGTGCTCGAAAAAATCACAACTGGCCTTAAAAGGCTCCAATACCAGTATATAATCAAACAAATGCCCATTGGGAGATGTGTAAAAATTTACCATCCCAATACCCGTGAGTGGGATTTAAAGTCAAGTGAACAACCATTGTGACTTGCATATATGCAAGAGTGACATGTATGTTTTTGTCATCTCAAGACCCGTGTGGGGTTTATTATCAAATCCTACAATTTTAGTTATTTATTTATTTAGTCCATCATTCACTGTCATCCGATAATCATTATGTCGTATACCTGATCTCCGGTCATTCAGTTCTCGTCGTATAGCATCCGCAATTACATGTTATACGGTTCACAACATATAAGCATCAAACAACTACATGCTTATATAGGTATGCTAGGCTATGCTATGCGATTAAGTCTATACCTGTTTACTATCCTATGGCATATGTTCAATTTCAACCAAGTATCAATCACAATGCATCTAAATCACACATTGTAGTAGTAAATAAATAAATTACTCATCAAATGCCATTTAAGGCGCAATATATTTAAATAAACTGGGTTTGCAGTTCAAGTGTTGAACGTAGAAACATAGCATATAACTGATAAAATTGATGTTTTCATCTAGCTAATCAATGTTCAACCTAGAAATAAACTTATGATATCAATGATAAACATGATTAAATATTTCAATCGATAATTAGTAGTTAAATTAAATTCACTAACTACTACGCAAATTCCTGTTTCGCGCAAACTCAAATAACCACTTACATACAGATTAAAAATAATATTTTTATATTACCAATTGTTAACTAACATTATAATTAACTTTTATTATTCATTCATATTTATCGTATAACTTCGCAGTTATATTTATTTAATCAATTTCAACTCTAGTTTCTTCTCATTGATACAGTTTTACTCGTATATATCACATATCTGAACTACGTCACATATAGTAGTTAAAAATGATATTTTAATTTTCTAAACATTATTTCACATCTTAATACATTTTATTTATTAACCAACACTCATCAATTAATTTAAACAATTAACTCATAAACATTTATTTTCTAATTTAGCCTTTTAATAAGTGAGTTTAAAATTTCTCATCGAGATTTCCACTCCACCAAAGCTTTATGCGAGGAATGCAACATTTTATCTACTTCTACGCGGCTTCATGGAGTTCCATAGAGCTCGAACTTCATGCTAATGCTCGCTAACACTCGGATATTGATAGATCCGGGAGTTTAGATCTTAACGGAGGAGGAAACGGACATGAACGGTGGTGCCAAAGGCGTAGTCTCTGCTGTTCGGACTTAGCGCGGTGAAAGCAGAGGATTTTGTTGGTTATAGATGGTGTTTGAGGAGGTATAAAGGAGGCTGGGGGTGTAGGAAGTGATGGGGGTGAAAAGGTGGAGTTTTTGAGCTAGACGGGGTCACTACAAAAAAATGACCGTATTACAACGGTGGAACACCGTTGTAATATACATTTTACAACGGTGGGCAAACCGTCGTGTATTAAGAAGTTGTAATAGACTAATATCTTTTACAACTTTTTTGCACTGTTGCAACACCGTTGTAGTATGCAAATTTTACAACTTTTTTCCACCATTGTAATAAACTTTATTACAACAGTTATGCACCGTTGTAATAAAATCTACTACAACTGTTATACACCATTATGATTGACATTTGGGTTTTTTAAAAAATAGACATCGTTTGCAACTCAAAAGAACAATACACTAAATATAGCAATACTCCATAAGCAAATCCGATATTACAGTTATTTGCAAACTAATTTATTAAAATACTCAAATATTCAGTATTACAAACAATAAGTTTTAGACAACATTTCGTACATTATTACATATTTGACCGTTATAAAGCAACTTAGTACAAGCACAAGTTATCCACAAAAAATTGCATATCCTACAGGAGTACACTAGTCGAAGACAAGAAAATATTTACGCCATTTATCTTTTTGGTGCAAGTTCACTGCTGTGATCAAACCTATTGCATAAGAATATATCTGTTGTTAGAAAAAAGAACAAAAAGTGTTTTTTTAAGCCAACAATACGAAAACTTAACAATAATGCTTAACGTGCCTAATAGCATGAACGACATGTGGTTCAAAGCCTCTTTTCAAACAATTGGATGTTGCACAACTTCTAAAAAAAAGAGCATCTACACTTGGACTTTCAGAAAACAAATTAGCAGATGATAATATTGATATGGTAGCTAAATCCATTAATAAACAAAGTAGTTCATGCTAAATCCATTAATGAACACAATTACAATGTTTATTACTATTACTACCTAAAGTTTCTTATAAATGTAAAATAACTTGAATACTAAGAAGACTTGAAGCTGTTCTTGTATTGCATCCAATATATACAGAGGCGTAGAGCCAAAGTAATGTTAAATATTATTGAGTTTATCCTGAACTCGTCCTTGCCTTTTATTATTTCAAGTTGCACTGCAGTTTTACATAGTTTATGATTGTTGCTAATCCTATTTTATATCCTAGAACTAGAAAAAGAAAACAACTTCAGCACAAGAAATCTTTTTTGTTACTGCAGGATACATACTTTAATCATTATAGCATCCTTCTTCTAATTTCAACTATAAATCAAGGAAGATATCAGAAACTGCATTACTTTTATTGACTCCAAATTTCAACTGCTTATGATCTTCATATTTTGATGCAACAAAAATTAATTCAGCGAATAATTCTGAATGCGTATCTGAGAAGGAGGAGCAAAGATACTTCCAATTTGATGTGTACTTCAATGAATGCAACTTCAAGAATATTATATAAAGTGAAACAATCCAGGTAAAAGCATGTGTGAGTGGACTTTGTAGGTAAAAGACATTGTCCTGAGTGACATAATGTTAATATATGTAGCAAATATTGTATTATTGATTTTCAGGATTATTATAGTTGCAGTATTGTCGCCTGCTCAGTCATATATTGATATGTTTTCAATCATTCATACTTTTCAATATTTTTACTTTTTAAATTAATTACCTGTTATTTCATATGTGAGATTTCAAGTAAATCCGCCATGCTAATTGTTCCGAAGGAAACAGCCATGCCCCAACACATCAAGTAAAGCAAGACAAATTCCGAGCCAAACTCATGAGGAAACTTCCATTGAATCACTAATATCCTAGCTTAGCCACGATCATCAATAAGTCCATCCAGTAACTAATACCAGTTAAGGTTGGTCTAGCTATCTAGGCAGCAAGGTCGGCCCTGAGTCCTGCGAGGCCCAAGGCGACATTATATTAGAGGCCCATTACATGAAAAAAAAGGGTAAAAACTAAATGATTCAATGACATTACTTAGATAAGTTATAACACTACTTAGATAAGTTACCCAAACATCCATCTTCCTACATTTTCATTGGTTTGTTTCACCAATCAAGTTTCACATAACATATTTTTACACACCTATAAGATTTTAAAATTAAATACTTGAACTGGCGTTTGAACCCAGATATAGAACATGGTCACAAAGGCAAGCACACGCTGCACACGGTCCAGAATACTAGCAAGCTGGCATTTCCAATTTTCCAAACCCACATACAACAATCAAGTATCTAAATTGACAACTGAATATTTTAAAACACCTCTAAGTTCTAACATTTACCTTTATAAAAATAAACAAGCTGAATTAGATTGTTCAGCCTGTTTTCCCAAACCAGCAATCCAAGTCGTTGAGGTGCGTTGCCTTCGAGTTGCGGTCGCCGCCGTCCGTCCCCTTCCGATCGCGGTGGCTGTAGCAGTTTAGGCCGCGAGTTTTTTTTTTAAATGTTGGATGCCGGCCTTAAATCTTGCGTTGTGAAGCTGCTGCTCATCTTTGCCAGAAACAGAAATTTCAAAGGAAAATTGAATCGGAGAGTAAAAAAGGTAGTAGAGGATGCGATTAACTTAGGAGCAGACTAAATAAGGTGGAGGCAATACTAGATATGAGGCGGAGACGAAGGGTTACTGATAGGTTTTTACAAAGAGATCGGTTCTTACAGTAGTGAGGATGTCGAAAGGTGATAAAGAGATCAAATTAAGTAGGATAAGAAGAGAGGCGGTGGTGAAAAAAAATTGGATTAGGGTTTGAAGGTGAGGCGAGGTTTCTTATTTGGTTTGGATTCGGGGGGAGAACATTTGAAGATGAGCGAAACTGAAGATACGATGGGAGAGGAGAGAGGGTGCGCGCTGATTAATACAGAAAAGTAATTTGAGAGCCAAAATTTTGATTTTGGAGCCTAAAACAAATCTCGTTTCAGAGCCGAAATTTCAATTTGGAGCAAACGAAAATTTGTCTGCTCCAACAAAAAGCATGGTATTTACTGTTGTTCGTTTGCAAAAATACAACATATGGGATATGTTAGAGCCAAAATTTCAGTCTTCTACTTAAATTTTGTATTTTGCGTTGACATAAACAACCTATTTCTTTCAAAGCCAGTTTTTTATTGATTATAATGAAAATTTCATCCAAATTTATGAAATCAAAAGTCAGAATTAATAAATAAAAATTATATTAAATATAATATGAATTACTTGAGAATTATATTTTATTTAAATAATAACTATTACTTATAAACAATAGCTATAATTAATTATTACCTATTTCTTCAAAGTTATAATTGAATTCCAGCTATTAATTAAAAGTTAATTATTATGTAAATGTTATTGATTATAAACTATTAAATATTTAATAGTAATTTTTAAAAAGTAACTATTATTTATTAATCATCAATTAAGCGGTTTTTATCTAATCTAATAGTAATGAATAGTAATTGGATTTAATTTGTAAATTTATTATTGAATATGAATTATTCATAAATGTTAATATTACTAATTATTAAATATAAGTTGTTATTCATAGGTCTCTAAGACAAGAAATAGAAAAAAGAGTTACTAAAAATAAGTTTGAACAACTTTCTAATTTAACTATTAATTATCAGAAATTAATTAGTATATATTAGTTATTACAACATACAAAAAAGAAAAGTTGTGATATATATGTTTATTACAACAACGATGTTTTCACAGTTGTAAAAATCATTTATTACAACAGTGTGTTTTGCACAGTTGTAAAAAAGCATTTATTACAACTGTGCTTTTCGCACAGTTGTAAAACTAAAGTTGTAATATGGTGTTTTTGTTGTAGTGGGTGAGGGGTGCGGCCTTCGGGTCTAAAGGGCGGCGCTGACATGTGGGGGTTCGGGGGAGGTGACGGGTAGTGGCTCAAGCTGTGGGGGAGGGTGTGGAAGCGAGGAGATAGTTGGTGGTAGCCTTTTAAAGAGAAAGAGGAGGAAGGAAAGGAGGAGGAAGAAAGGAAAAGGAAAGAAAAGAAAGGGTTTATTTGCAAAATAACCACCCGTAACGCGGATCGCTGACGTGGCGCGATCGCATGAGTTTAAACAAAACCACCTTGGCACGTTGGAAGACCTTCGTTTTAATTTAAATTCAATAATTTCACATTTATAAAGGTGTTCTAGTTAGCCTCCACCTTTTTTTTGATCGCACGATCCCAAGTTGATTCTATTTGCTATGAAATTTTGGATTACGATAATAAACACAATTCTAAAACCAATGGATTAGGTTTTTTGAATTCCGAGTTCGTGTGACTTTCTGTTTTATTTTTTGAACGAGTTTTAACTAGTTTCAAAAATGTGATTTTAGCTTATGTTTTCTTCTTGCACGCCCACATGCTAACTCCAAAAATTATGAAACTCGGGACTCTACCATTATTTGACACTACAAATTCAGTAGAAAAGGATTCTTTGAATTCTGAGGTCATCTCAATAATGTTTCTTTGTAAACTGATCGTAAGTATCACATCAAATGGTTTTATTGCGCACTGCCACATACTAACTTCAGTTGGCGCGAAATTTGAAACCTAGCAATGGTTTATTATTCTGAATCCAATGAAAATTTCACATTGAATTCTAAGGTTGCTAGCAAAGTTTCACTTTTAAAGGCTATGTATCGATTTAAAAATCGAATTTTTATATTTCGACGTATTTTCTTATAGAACTATATTAAAAAATAATATTTGGTTGTGAAATTCCGGGATGTTAACACTGTATACCTGTAGATGCTGGATATGCCGGGTGGTTCCGGGCAGACTTCTATGACAAGTGGGGTTGACCTCGTGTCATAGTATACTAAACTTGAATAGCCCATGACATCTAGACCTCTCATATTAGTCGGACCCACTTGTGGTTGATGGATTTGTCGGTCAGTTCCCGGCAGGCTTTTACTACATATGACGACTAACCTCGTGTTTGTGTGTCATTATTTAATATATTATATATACATACACACACATAAGCCATTCTATACGCACACACAGGCAATCAATATATGGGGACATTTCAAATCTTATTATATTCGCATCAATACATCATTATTACGCTAATTTCGTTAATTACGCTATCTAAGTAAAATATTTAGTATGTATAAATAATGTTAGTTTTCGTATGAATGAGAGAACGTTTTAACAAGGCAAAATTGTCAACTTGTTCGAAATTTAAGGAACACAAATTAATTTATACATTTGACCGCTACATTTAAGACAGAATGACATAATTGCATAATAACAGATAGCAGTAATGGAAAATACAACATACATACAATTACAACTTACATCCTAGGCTTATTGGAATAATTCTAGTAATGAACCAAGAATATGGTCTACTTTCAATGTGTGTGTGTATATATATGTGTGTGTGTGTGTGTGTGCATGTGTGTGTGTGTATGTACATACATATACATAGACCTTTATTTACCTAATTTACCTTTTTCTCGTATTGTACATAAAAACGTTCATATTTGACTGGTTTGAAATCTGTACACGTTCGGATTATTTAATTAGAATAGAACCCAAACTCATTTAAATAATGAATCAAATCAAATCTAAACAATTTTAGGTTACAAAAAAAGAATTAGACAAAAAGGACAAATCACATAAAATAGAGTACACCCAATTGTTCTCAATCCGCTACTAAAACCAAATCCACAAACCCAATATAAATTGACAATTCTTGTGAATATACATAAAAACAGAGGATTTGTGGGCTTTTCGGTTTAATATTGTCATTATACCAAATCCTCTTAGGTATACAAATCTACAAATGTAGAATATGCCTAAGAAAACACTAATTCCACTCACAGTGATTGAAATTGCCGTAGATCTGATGTTGTTATGCCTTTTTGATGTGAATTCCAACTTTAGAGATCTATATACATAAGAATCAGTTGATTAAAATTCTTATATATATATATATATATCATATGATTCCAAAAATATATTCTAATCTAGATTTTATAAGATAAGATTAGAGAAAGAAGAATAGATTTGCAGAAGAAGATGGAAACCTATTTCTAGAATCAATGGCGGTAGAGTGGAGGCACAATTGAGAGAGTGGCTAGGGTTTAGGTATGGTGTCTAGAGGGTTATTTGTAGTTGCTTGTATAAGCAAGGACTCTACGATTATTAAGATTTAATGCTAGTAATCCTTTTATATAAATTAACCCTAAAAACTAACCAAAACCCAGCCTTATTGGGCATTTCAAATGCCTAATAAACGTATGTGGGGCTGGAGGTTTTAAATAAATATGATGTTAACTGAACTGGATTATTTCTAACCTTGTATATATTTTCTTGTCCCCTCATTCTTATCTTCATTTGAAATTCAAATTCATCTAAGAGAATATTATCCTTATCAAATTTATTTACCTCTTAGATATACATATATATATATATATATATTATTTAACCACATATGTATGTGCGTTTACAGTCTAATTGAAGGAATTTCGATGGATCTAGATGCATCGGATTAGAATAAATTTTCCTTAACCCTAATTGAATTCGGATCATAATTAAAAACAAAATGTGTACCTTTCTTTGAATATCGAATTTAAACGAATATTGTTCATTGATTAAATCGAATCGAACGCCTGAATCGAGATGTCTCTATTGGAAATCCACAAACGATGATCTCGAAAACGTCTGACGAAATCGATGAAGGATGGGCAGGTACTAGGCAAGAGAGATTGGGATTCTAGGTTTTACTGAGTATCGAAGTTGTGATGATCTAATTTAAAAAGTCAGTCCTTTCTTTAATAACATAACAACGCGATATTTTAGATGAAACCAATACACCATTCTCCGTTATTCAAATAAAAAAATTGCCAAACTTTTGATTTCATTTTATTTAAACGTTCCCACCTTATACAACGTTTATATGCATGACCCTATAGGTTGTCATAACGTTGGCAACAATTTAAACAATATTTAAATTGTAAACAATGAATGGCATCTAGTAATACATCATTGTTACCCAAGTTATAATAATATCAATGATTCGATACAATCCCTTTTGCGACTAGTGTATCAGTGTAATATAATCCTTTTAATCAGTATGTCTTGGATTAAACTCAAGGCATGGAACGTATCATCCTCTTTATAATTTAAGTCGTTTATCTTGATCGATGAGTAGAATATATAAAAAAATCAATATTTGAGCACGGTCATGAATTTCATAGTCTCACTCAATCAATGGGCCCATGGATAATTCTACATATATATACATATACTCGTAGTGTTAAATTCCATCTAGATCGTTCATAATTTTCGTTCGATTCGAGATGTATCCAATAATCTCCTTTATCGTTAACTCAGTTACGAGTAACTTTTGACGACATAAATGCACAAATATATTCGAATAAAATTATAATGATTTCAGGTCTGAGGACCATTACATCATGTCACTATGAGAATAACTTATGATACTATTAATTATTTTCCACGTAGTTATTCTCATGTTGGGTCAGCCCAATATGCTATTCTCTAATATGTATTTATGCTATGACATTAATATCATGTATATTAATGATCAACGAGAAGTGATCATCAGTTAATCAACATACTAGTCTCAGTGGTCTATTGTTGCCCTATATAAACAATAAAACTAGACTAGGGACATTCAAGAATTATAATACTTAATATTTATATAATCTCTTGCTCAAATCACTTACTTGAAACTATATAAACCCGTATTATTATTCTAAGAACTTCTATTATGTTAATATTCATATTACGCAGTAAATATAAAATAATAGAATATTTTATTCCAAATAAAATATAACAACAATAATGTTATTATTATTCACATCTAACAGATTGCCTTTAGGGCACAAACTCTAACACTAATTTCATTCATCTGTAATATCTTCATATGAGCATTGTTTTCAACATATTATGTATATGAAAACGATGCAGAATTTCGCCACGAATGCAAAAAAATCGTAGTCAAATTCTTGATGCTGCAAAATCTCATTTTCAACCTGTTTATATTTTATTATTTAATTGCTTATTTCCGTTAATTATTAATATTTAAAATTTTAGGTATATTTTACGGGGTGTTACATTCTTCACCCCTTAAAATAGATTTCATCTTGAAATCTGTTTGAAGGGGAGAAAAACACAACTCGCTTCTACACATCCATGTTGTATACCCATGTTATTTTTAATTCTTCCATAAACATCCATGACTCGTAGTTATTATGAATTGCAGACTTACTAAAATGAGTTCAATCCTAACGTGCACGTGTAATAAGTGAGCAGTATGTATGTAAAACACCTTAACATGCATATATCTCTATATGAGTGCGATGTGCAATCGTGTTGCATTAATCTTCAACCATCTAATCTAGCAACCACAATGCAACCAAAAATCCTAAATTTTTTAGGGAGACTACAAACATTTTAAAATTTTCACCCCTTCTCTCAAATTTTCTCCTTACTGTGCCCGAACCAATCTATCTGAGAAATGTGGAGTCTTGAAATCCTATGCTCCAAAATATCTATCATGGCACCAGATTTTCGAGGTTTCGTCTTTGTCCCCGTTTCTTGATCAGGCCCTACTAAAAATTCATTGTACCATGGAGGTATTTTATCAAACATAAAACTTTTATGGGTTCATATTCACAATATCATATATCTCAATAACTTAGAAAAACCAAAAATATATTATCAACTCATTATCCTCCATAGTCTACCTAATCAAATTAGACTTTTTCTAAAGTCTAACCACCACAAATTTTTTTTGTTCGAGCAAAGATTTGTCATGGTTATTCCATCAACACTTTCGTAATTTAGGTGGCCCACTTGAAGTTATTCAAGAGTGTCCTCTAATTATCAAAGAGATAATTATGCTATTTATATAAGTATTATGATTATTCCTATTGTCTATGAGGCTAATTCTGCAGATCCTTCCATTTTATCCCCAAAGCTTTGGCAGTCTTCATTTTGTCCTCCAGTCTTCAAGTGAAGTTTGACTCAAAATGAATTTCTAGATCTAACTAATCAATATCTAATCTATACTAATGACTAGAATATTTTTCTATGCTCCAATTTACTTTATTTCAAATCCGAGCAAGGTCTTTTGTTTTAATTTTCATAAATTTTCCCAAGTAATAGCATTGACATATTTAAAATTACAAGGAACAGGTATTGTTTTATTTTAGATGTACAGTGTAATTTACAAAGAATCACACATCACACCCTTTACATTTGAGCATATTCCTCATAATTTTAAATACAGTCTTTTTTTTTGAATAATGACAAAAGGACTAATTTATAAAAATTAAACAAACACGAAAACACGGTCATATTCAACCAAAAAGGTTAATGCAATTCCAATATCTCATATTTTATGTTCTTATTCTTGAGGGTGGCATTTTATAAGGCTAAATTTCCAAAAGTCATAAGACCAATACACAATATCTATGTAGGTTATAAATCCATTTTGCTATTAACTTTCCTTTTTCCATATATAGTAGGTCACTAGGTTGAATGTCCTCATGTGGTTCTTCCTCTTCTTACACATTTATATTTAGAAGTTAACAAGGGTTTCAAATCCCAACATTTCGTGCATAACAGGGATTTATTACTTACATCAAGGTTATACTCTTACCCAATAAATACGGGGGAGCAACTAACGATCACAGCTTAAAAATTATTTTTTGAAGTTTTCACTTATATACAAATATATACATAGACCTTTATTTATCTAATTTACCCTTATCTCTTATTGGACATTCATATTTGACTGGTTTCAAACCTAAATACATTCGGAATATCTAATTAAAATAGTACCCAAACCCATTCAAATAATGAATCAAATCAAATCTAAACCTTTTTAGGTTGCAAAAAAAGATTAGACAAGTATATATCACATAAAATAAAAGTACATCACCCAATTGTTCTTAATTTGCGACTAAAACCAAATCCACAAACCCAATATAAATTGACAATTCTTGTGAATATACATAAAAACAGAGGATTTGGGGGTTTTGCATTTTAATATTGTCGTTATAGCAAATCTTATTAGGCATAAAAATCTATACGATAATCTACAAATGTATAATATGTCGTAGAAAACACTAATTCCACTCACGGTGATCGGAATTGCCATAGATCTGACGTTGTTGTGCCTTTTTGATGTAAACTCCAACTTTAGAGATCTATATACATAAGAATCAATTGATTAAAATTCTTATATATATATATATATATCATGTGATTCGAAGAATATATTCTAAGAAAAATTCTATAAGAAAAAATTAGAGAAAGAAGAATAGATTTGTGGAAGAAGATGAAAACCTATTTCTAGAGTCAATGGAGGCAGAGTGAAGGCACAAATGAGAGAATTGCTAGGGTTTTTGTATGGAGTATGGAGGGTTATTTAAAGTTGCTTGTGTAAGCAAGGAAAATAAGATTATTAAGATTTAATCCTAGATGTCTGTTTATATAAATTAACCCTAAAAACTAACCAAAACCTAGCCTTGTTGAGCACTTCAGCCACCCAGTAAACGTATGTGGGGCTGGAGATATTAATTATATATAACTTTAATTGATTTGGCATATTTTTCACCTTGTATACATTATAATTGTCCCCTCATTCTTATCTTCATTTGAAATTCAAATTCATCTAAGAGAATATTATCCTTATCTAATTTATTTACCTCTTAGATATATATATATATATATATATATTATTTATTTAACCACATATGTATTTGCATTTACCGTCTAATTTCATTCAACTGTAGTTTCTTCATACGAGCACCATTTTCCACATATTATATATGAAAACGATTCAGAATTTCGCCAAGAATCCAGAAAGAATATTTTTGTAGCCAAATCTTAATGATGCAAAATCTCATTTTTCAGCCTGTTTATATTTTATTATTTAATTGTTCATTTCCGTTAATTACTAATATTTATATTTTTAGATATATTATACGGGGTGTTACATGTCTACTTGACTTGCGACCTTTCTTGATCGTATGATTTCTTTTTCTCAAGCCGTCTTTGTTAAAAGTCAACTGATCACCAATAATGTTCTTTTTTCCCAAGAACTGATTCTCAGAGTGATCGCAAGATCTATGGCTCAAATATGATCATCAAGCTCGGCATGGCTAAGGCTTTTGACCGTATACCTTGGTTCTTTATCATTTGGGTTCTCCCAACTTTGGATTCCCTGAATCCATATTGATATGATGTAGAGAATCATTTCAAATTGTTGGTTTTCTGTTCTCATCAATAGTGCAGCTAAAGGGTTTCTTCTTCGGGCAAGGGGTTGAGGCAAGCCGACCCCTTTCTCCGACACTCTTTTTGATAGCGGATGAAGAGCTTGTTAGAGAGGTGCACGCTCTCACTATTTTTTGGTAGATTCATTGGTTTGGTATTCCAAAAAGATGTCCAATCATATCATCCTTGTCATTCGTTGATGATATTATCATTTTCTCAAATGGGAATCAATGTTCTTCCCACTGTCTTCTTTCTGTCCTCCATCTCTACCAAGAGTGCACGGGGTAGTTGAATAATTCTCTGAAGAGCTGCTTCGTCCCCTCCAAATCAATGGACCAGGGGAAGGTTTCATGGATTGAGAACCATTTGGGTTTCAGGGTGGCTTCGCTTCCTCTTATCTTGGCATTATTCTTTGTAGAGGGCGAAAGTTCAATGTCTTTTTGACCACCTTACATATAAAGCAAGGAGGATATTTTGAGATGGAACATGACTCTCACTTCTTAAGCCGGCAGGTGGGCCTTATCAAGTTGGTTCTCGACTCCTTTGGGTCGCATGTCTTTATAGCCATGTTGCCAACTTCTTCTTTCTTCTGTGCATACCGCTCGTTGGCCTATTCATTTTTTTAGAGGCAGCAGAGTATTAGGGATTGTGGAATGGATCGTTAGGGAAAAACTAACACTATAGGGGGGTGAATAGTATCTTTGAGAATTAAAAAAAACTAAATATTATATGATCTGCTATATGAATCAAAAACCATAGAAACAATCACAGACAGAGAATCAAACACAAACACAAAGATAAACAAAAATCAAATGCAGAAAAGGAAAAAACACACCAGATTTCATACTGGTTCGGAATTGCTCCTACGTCTAGTCCCACGCAACGCTGCATTGCGCAGAGTTGTATTACTATATCAATATCCAATTACAATCCTCTCCTTGATTTTACGGCTACAAGGGATACAACCGATTCTAGACACACTTGATCAAGTATACTTTCCTTGATTTTACAACTGCAAAGGATACCACTAATTCTGACCTCCCTGGTTTCACGGCTGCAAGGAATAACACTGATTCTAACCTTCCCAAATGATTACAATAGCCATATTACTCTTCAGTAGCACTTTGATTCAGAGAGTAATGAGTAGAGAGTGAGAAGAGAAGATGTTTTATGCAAATAGAATTGAATTTGGCAGAGTATAAGTGTAGAAATCATAAAAATGAAAAGATATAATGGTGTAAAGAAAGGAGATGAAGATGGAGAAGAAGAATTGTAAAAAATTAGAAATCATCCCTATTTATAACATTTGAAAGGTTGCAAAGTTTCTGGAGCATCATAAATAGTGAAAAGACACTTCCTTTTCAATTTTTAAAGAGTGACAGTTATATGTCGACATGGGCATAAATGTATGTCAACATATGCATGGTAAAACTAAATTTTGAGCATTTTGAAGTGTTTCGATATATATATATATATATATATATATACACAATTCTGGAAATTCTTAAATTAAAACGTAGTGTTATAAATGAATATTATAATGTAGAAAATCATATGAAAACGTAAATATAAACTGTATAAACATATCTATAAAATTATAGAGTTTAAAACTATATAAATATAAAGTATATAATATATCAAACTTATAAATTATAAATCTTGAGTTTTAAAATAAAAAGTAAAGTAAATAGAATAGAGAAGATAGAGATTGAAGATAGAATTTAAAAACAGAAATTGAAATCAGAAATTGAAAAATAGAATTTGAATTTGAACCTGGAGTGTTATTCAGGGTTTACATAAACTAGACTCTATTACTATATTTGTATTGAACTCTTGAAATCTTGATTACTCATGAGTCTTGAATTATCTATGAATTCTGAATCTCTTATATCTTTAAATTGTACAGTCTTCAGTATAAATTAATGTATATATATCCTGCATATGTGTATGTGTGTGTGTGTATATATCCTAGATTAAAGTGTTAGTATATATTTTATAATCAATTAATATTGAAATAAGGTTGTGGTCATCAAAACTCCTTTCTCCAACAATCTCCCCCTTTTTTATGATGACAACCTTAGTTTATAAAATTTCATACATGTAACAACCTGTTTTTTTGGAACCAATTTAAAATTTATTTTCAATTCATTTTCATAGAAATGAAAATTTTTAGATGAATTATTTTAAGAATTAACGATTTAAAATTTACTTTAATTGAAGTTTGAACGTATAAATTTAAATTTAATTAAAACAAGCTTGAAATGGCACGGTAATTTGAAAATTTGGTTTTGAACTTTGAATCAATGTATAGAATTCAAAATAAATCAGAATTTGATAAAAACAAGAAACGCTGGAATATTTTGAATTATAATTTTCTGACGAATGTAAGAACTAGAGATTTCGCTTTAAAAATTGTAAGTTATGTCTAAATTAAAATTTAGAATAGATGCTATGGAATTTATATAAATTTTAACATTATATATAGCACTTAAAAATTACCATTTTGCAAACGTCTTCTGTTTTCGACGAAACCACTTTTATTGGATTTTAAATGCCATTTGTGACTTTTAAAACTATAAACATCGATACCTTTGGAGTTGGAGAAATTTGGTCTCTTTCATTAAAATGTATGACCAAAATATCACTTTTTACGTACGGACGAATTTGGCCTCGAAACCACTTCCATTGAGTTCAAAATGTTGTTTACATGTTCGAAAACTATAAACTATGATATATTCCGAACTTTGGTGTTTGGCACTTGGGTTGGTCTTGGTATGGCTAGACCTAGCCACTTAAAACACCCCTAAATCAGCCTACTCTCCCTCATTCTCTTCCTCTCTTCAAAACACTTCACCAAAATAGAAATGGGGATTGGGAAAGGGAAATAGAAATTCCTAAGCTAGGGATGTTGATTCCATGAATAAATCAAGTGCTAATTTAGAGAGACAACTAGGGTAAGCTTTTCCATCTTCTCCAACTCCATTCCTCTTCAATATCTCATGATTTCCTAAACCTAACTTCTAGGAAATTTGTGCATTCATGTTTATATTGAAGATTCGTGAGTAATATTGGAAGAGAGGTAGTTCTAGCTTCTCATTGGATTGATTTCTTACTTCTAACCATCAAAGGTGAGAGCTTTGTGAGTTATTCATGAACCCACATCTATGCCATAAGTTTTTAGATTGTAAAAGTGTAGCTTAGTATCCATTTAAGTTCACATATGCTAGTAAATTGGGTAGGCTAGTGTAATTTAGTTGATTTCAAGTGTTCATGTTTCATTGAGTAAAAAATTATGATTAGAATTGTCCACACAGTCTAATTCATAAGCTACTAGTTGATTTGGTGATATTGTGAAGCTTCGTTCCTGCCTCGGCAAAGTTCCAAGTCTTCTCAAGTCGCTTGAATCGCATTTGATAGTTTTGGTTTTGCCCATTTTGGAATTTATAATCAAAAATCATTGCAAATTTCTTGTATGAATGTTTGTGCATGTGTGTTTGGTGTTATGAGTTGTTACGGCGAGTTATAAAAGTCTCATTTGCATGTACATAACTTCATAAACCTTCGGGCATTGTCCAATATCATTTTGAACATGTTTTCTAGGCAAAATTGTAAAAAAAATTGAAGTTTAATAGCATGCGGCCATAAATGGCCGAAACAATGGCCTACCTTCGGTGTTAACAACTGAATAGGGAAAATTTTTGAAGTTTAACAGCCATTCGGCCATCAACGACCGAGATAATGGCCTACCTTTGGTTGTAAACAACCAAACAGAGGCTGAAGCCTGTTTTTTTTTTAACTGTTGACCAGTGGAGACCATGGTCAACAAGGTCCATCCAGGCTCATTCCCGGCCGAGTTTCGGCCCGTTTCGCCTTTGTTTGTGACTTTTCAGTTTCTCTGATTCACAATTCCAGCAGCCCAAGTCTTATGAAATTGTTTTATAAATCATCAATTAAAGAATGACGAAGTGGAAACCAATAGTGAGGACTCTCTCACTCAAACTATTTGTACAGTTATTTATTTTTATAACTGAATATATGTTGATTGCTTGTGATAGCAATATTTGTTTGGTGGTTATTGGATGTTAACAGTTTTTATGCCATTATTATTACACTATAGATAAATTCATATGGATTGTGATGAAAACCCTACACAGGTATTGGGACGATAATTTTACACATCGCCCAAGTTTGCAAATAATAATATTTGTTTGATGGTTGGAAACCCACACGGGTATAGGGATAATAATTATTTCACAGCTCCCTTGGAGTTAATTGTATTTCAAAAAATTGATTGACAGACTATTATAAGCGTTACTTAATTGTTTAATGCTTATGCAGTTGCAAATTGCACTCTGGATGCGAATTGAATGTTTAATAGTTGTTTATCGCTAGTTTTTGAATACATGCGATGTATGGAATCCATATAAATAAAATTATATGGTAATTGATTGATTCTGATTTCAATTCAAAAATAAAAAATATTTTAAAATAATATTCACTGAAGAACCAAAATATGATTTTGATGTCTGATTTTGGATGGACATGAAAATATTGAAATACTCGAAGATTAAAAAGATAAAAGATATTTTAATCTGAATGAAATGGTTAACAACTAAAATAAAGAATCGATAGGGTTTTACTATAATCAGAATTTTTCCAACATATGAATTGGAAAGGATTTCGATGGAAATAATCTCCGGAATATTTCGAGATTGGATTCCGTGATTATATGGATATCGTCAAGGAATTTGAAAGATATAAATATTGTTATTCCCAATACGATATCTGTTGGTTTCAGAATTTAATATTGAATATAAGTCGACATGATTTCTATCCAAAAGCCTTGTATTTCATATCAAATGGACTTTTGGGTTTGTCGTGAATGGTGTCTTTAATAACAATCTTCTTAAACCCAGTTGAGAAAGGAATAAATCTTTTAATTAGGATTTAATGAAGTTTTCCAATTAACAAATATAGCTGAAATTAAATAGTAGATGATTTTGGGTTCATTGTGAACTGTGTTTTAAATGACACTAGTTCTTAAACCTAATTAACGTGAAGATATTATCTAGAGTTTATAAATCTTTTAACTAAGATTTAAGGGAGTTTGCCAAAGTAAAGTTTTTTCCAATTTAATATATTAAATTGGAATTGAGTGGAACTCGATTTAGTGATAATCAAAATGAGCTTCTATGAAGGAAGACAGTTACTATATATGGAATTTAAAAGGCCTTGCCGTTATTTGACCTATAATATTAGTCTGATATGAAAAATTATATCGATTATATATTGTTATGATTTCCGTAAAGGTTCCATTTTAATGGAAGATGATTTTGGGTTTATCGTGAACTGTGTTTTAAATGACATTGGTTCTTTAACCCAAGTAAAGACATGATTTAATTCCTAAATTTGAATAATCATTAAGTAATGAATTTTTAGATTAAAATTAATTTGAGTTTTAACGAATCTTTAATTAGATAGAAATGTGAATAAAGTAATTAAATTTACCAAATTCAAGAAATGATCGAGATATGGAGTACCACCAATTTAACTCCATGCGATAGTTAAATCTTTAATTATATTTGAAACGTGAAATGGTAATTAATCTTACCAATAACACAATGGGTGTAGATATGGAGTACTACCAGTTTTGCTCCATGGGATGAATAAGTTGGGATTAGGATAATAAAATGAATGATTACTTCGGTAAGGCTCATTAATCCCAACTAGTTAAAGCTTAATTTGGTTTAAGTTGAGAAAAGATATTAAAAATCTTTTGAAATGATTTCCAACAAGATTTGAATAAAAGAATATTCTGGATTGGAATGGGGCATATGATGTGTTTTTATAGATATTAATTATAAGATACACTAGTTATTCGGAAATACCGGGTTTAAACCATTCTAAATAACTGTTACTACGATTAAAAGTCGAAGATTAGAAGACGGTGATTGAAGACCGGAGATCTTCACATTGTTTGGATGATTACTAATGTCTTGATTGGGTTATACACCCAAGACGAGGTAATAAGTGACGATTGTACAAACGTACTTGGAGATCGACCGGATATGCGAGGGCCTCTCTTCTGTAGTGGACATATGGGACGAGGAATAAGGTGCGTTCGATTTCGTTCAGACCCGGAACGAACTTGTAAATGGATTATGTCTGACATTGTATTTCGTTCTGTATTGATTGATTTCGTTCAGCCCATACATTTTTATTTATGTGGTTTATAGATAGCGAGGTGCCTCGAATATAGAGCTGACTAAAAGGCTCAAGTGATAGGTCCGATAGGACCGGGAAACGTATTGTTCAGGAATAACCAATCCACAAAAGTAAATGTGGACCGGCCTTGCAAGTTCCAAGGGTCACATGTGTTGATCTTGGGCATCTTGCTAGAGATGGATCGAAACTGGTAAGGAGACATCCCTCGCCTTGACTCATGATGGAATCCAATTTCCAATAAGTGACTTTTTGGTTTTAGTTGTAAACCTATGTATGGCGACATAATATATGGTAGTTATGTTGTCTATGATTGATACATTTATATTTGAAGTTGTTTTTTACACTATGCACTTATAGTAATAACAAAATGATTTGTTTCAAAGCGTATCAAGCATGTTTGGCTATTATAAGGTAAAACGCTATCCTTTGGCTTGCGTTGCATTGTGTGATGGGACCTGAGTCTTATAATAGCTTATTTTTTTAAAAAGCATTATGATGTTTATAAATTGTTTTATTTAGAGTATTCATGGGAGTAAGCCTGTTCCGTGACATACGGCGTGGTCCCATGATGTACCATATTTTAGGATAAAAGTTTAATAACTATTTTGAGTTCTCACACCAGTCCCATGACTGAACTGAAGTTTATTATTTCTACCTTAACTCTGGATGCCCCTATTTTCCACAAGAGTAGCTAGTGGTTTTGGTTTTGCAGATTTTTATTTAGCAGGATCCTAGTTTACAGCTGGAGCTATATTCGGAAAGCTTTGTATCTGTGTATTTCTTTCAGTTGTGGTAGTTGATGTTATCCACCGCATATTATGTTCATGTATTTAAATGTAAAATATTAATCTCTGATATTGTATTTCCGCTATATATTATTTATTTCATACTCTGATATCTTTTACTCTAATGTAAATTGTTGTAATGGCAATGAAATGCTCTCATGTTTGTGTTATGATGCGTCGTGTTCTCAAAACTGTTTGCCTTCTTGTTCAGTTTAAGCCGGCCGAGAAGTTCGGGTCGCTATAATGTATATCATACCTGTACATACCTGTTGATGATGATCCTTTTAATACTCCTCCTGTCTATATGAATCCTATAAACTAATTCTATATTTTATAATTTCTCCCCCATTGGCATTATCAAAAAGAAATTCTAGAACTACTCCCCCTCAATCATACAACAATATAAATAATTCCTAAAGTAAAATACTCCCCCTAAGTTCTAAATTTATCTATATAATCCTATAATATGATTATCAATCATCAATACAAACCAATCTAAGTATTACGTATGTTTGACGTCATATATACAAACCAAACCGAACAGATCAAAGCACACCACACCAAATGTTTAATATATACAAGTTTTTGATCCAAATCAAACAAATTAAAAATCAATCAATCAAATTAAATCAATCATACCAAACTATTAAACATTTCTTGGGACTTCTACCCAACTGTCTTCTCCAAAGATTGGATCCTTCTTGATGACTTCCCAATCTTCATCTTCTTTGGTTGGTGGTGCTTTTGCAAGATTATTATCTTCATCTCCAAAAAGAGAGGATATTAGCCACCGAATTGCATCAAAATGCTTCTCTTGCTGTTCAAACATCTTTATTTGGCTTAACTCAAGATGACGCTGGTTGCCTAGAATTATAGAGAGAATGTTCTTAAAGGAATTCAATGTTTCTTCAAGATTTTCGCTTAGGTTATGGATTGTATTTTCCATGAATTTAAGAGGAAATGAATAAGGAAGAAGGAGAAATGGAATAATGATTTTTTCTAAAAGAAGTAGGCTTAAGTAGGGTCTGGAATTCGTTAGATTTGAATGGATATGAATTAGCTACTTAATTTTAAAATTTGAAAAGATTTGAAAATCTAGCAATTATATGTCGACATATACATAAATGTATGTCGACATATCCTATTGAAAATTTTGAAAATTTTCAAATTTTGAATCATTTATTCTTATATTATAATTAACTCTAAGACTTTAACAGTAACTTGAAGATGATTTTAGCACAAATAAAACTCCATTAATTACTTAATTGAAAGAAAATACATCCAACAAATTAAGACACACTAAATACGAGATTCGAAAGCAAATAAATAAGCTAATACATAAGGATAAATTAAACTAGATAGACTAGTTTTCGGAAGATGATGAGGAAGGTGAGATTCCAAGCTTTCTTCCAATCTTAACCATGAACTTGGTCATTTTTGAAAAGTTTTTCTTAAGCTTCTTTAGATTATTGACAATCTTCACTTGATTTTGAACAATCGTCTATTTGAAAATGTGTCTAATGTTGGTTAGACACTCAACACTTTCTAAAGAAGTTTCTTCTTCTTCTTCGACTTCCATTGGCACTTGCTCTTGTTGCATTTGGGCTTATTTGGCTTCAAATGTCTTGTATGGTTAGAAAGTGAGAGGAATTTGCATGAGATGTATGTTTGATGAGTCAAACACTTTTCTAGGCACAAACTCTTCTCCATGAAGATCAACTCCAAAATATTTGAAAATGTGGGAGAGATAAACACCACAGTAGAAAGTGTTTTCTCTTGATGATATTTCTATGGGTTTGATCTCTTTTAAGATCATATCGGCCCAATTAATGTTACAGCCACCCATAATAGCAAAGAGGACTTTTTGGACTTTGAGAGTTGGATTATTAAAGTTTCTAGAGTGGGGAGTGATGGTATATTAGAGGAGAAGGTTGACAATTCTTGTTTTTGGATGGAAAAGGCGATTTTTGAAATCCATGTAAGCATCGCTTTCGAACATGTCATAATAGGTCTCTAAATCGGTTTCATTGATAACGAAATTCGGAAAATCTGAGCCTATGCTTCTACATTTCAAGATATTGCCTAAGAGTTCGGCATCAAGAAAAATTTGCGTGCCTTTGACGCTACTCCAAATTTGGTCTTTTTTGCCTTCGTAGATTCTGCGATTAAGATTCACATAAAGCATCTTGACAAGCTTAGG
Source organism: Allium sativum (assembly GCA_030737875.1). Taxonomy (NCBI): domain Eukaryota; kingdom Viridiplantae; phylum Streptophyta; class Magnoliopsida; order Asparagales; family Amaryllidaceae; genus Allium; species Allium sativum. The sequence continues at coordinate 461,431,162 of CM060921.1, forward strand.
ATAACATACTTCGTCATTATCCCATGAGTCAATTAGACTTAAGACTTCATTTTGTTGAAAGAGAGAGGTAATATCGTAAGAGCGAAAATCGCTAAAGATGGCGAAAGCTCCTTTGTAAACTTTATCGTTTGCTACATAGTTAACATAGGTTTTGATAGCTTCTTTGTCATTATGAAGATAACCTCTGATGGTTTTGGTTAACTTCAATTTTTGAGTTGAACATGAGGAAGCCATTGAATTGATAGTTTTGACGAGAATAGATATGAATAATATTGATTTGAGTTATGAATAAAAGGTAGAGAGAATAGGTGTATATATAGAAATTGAATGGATATGAATTAAATAGGCACAATTTTTCAGTAGTCAATAACACCTTTTCAGACCTTGAGAGTTGGTAAAAAGTTGGAAGGAAGTTTAAAAGTTTAAACCTTTGAAATTCAAAATTTAAGTTTCAAATTTCTGGTCATATATGTCGACATATGGACATATGTATGTTGACATATGTACCTATTTTCAAAGGAGTTGACTTTTGTGAAGTATGATTTATATTATCAATTTATGTTTCAGGTTTCACAATTTCCTGAAATAATTCTAATCCTAACAAACATTCAAAATTTTATTTTATTATTTTATTTATTGTTTATTATTATATTATTATTCTGAATTTCAAATTTGAATTTCAATTTTCATGTATAAAATTTAAAGTTTTTAAATTCAAAACAAAGCAAACAAAATAACCATTCAACCAAATAAAATTTAAAAATTAATTAAGGTATACCCGGTTTTTAGATCCTTTTCATTGAAATTTTCTGAATTTTGAATTTTCGTGAAGCACATATTTGAATTTCCGGTTTCTGGATCTTCATCACTTGATAATGAATATGAATCATCTAACGTTGTTGTGTATGCTTTCTTTCTTTTCCTTGACGATTTGTTGTTGTTTGTTTATTGAGTCGATTTATCTGGATATGACACATTTTCCTTAAATGGCCTGGTTTGTTGCAGTTATAACATCGACCTTCATTCCTTCTTGAATTTCCTTAGTTATTATCTTGAAAATGATTTTTCCTTCTATATTTCAGAAATTTTCTGAAATGTCTTGTCATAAGGGTTGTTTCTTCATCATCTTCACTACTCGAATCAGAATCAATTGTTGTTGCTTTAAGTGCAATGGATTTCTTTTCTATTGACATGTTTTCCTCTCTTTTCTATAATTGGACTTCAAAAGACATCAAATTTACGATTAACTCCTCAATCTTTATTTCATTGACATTATTGGATTCTTCAATTGCCAAAGTCTTCTGATCCCATTCTAGAGTCAACGAACTCAATATTTTTCTGACTTGATCTTCTTTAGAATAAGTTTTTCCAAGTCCTGTTAACTAATGCACTATCTCTTGAAATCTGCAATACATATCGAAGATAGACTCATTCTTGTTCATTTTGATTAACTCAAACTGATTAACTAACATTGATATCTTGGTTTGTTTAACTTTACTAGTTCCTTCGTGAGTTACTTGTAAAGTTATCCAAATTTCATAAGCAGTTTTACATATAGACACTCTATTAAACTCATTCTTCTTTAGTGAACAAAATAACATATTCATGGCTTTAGAATTGCTTTCTACGGCAGTCTTTTGTTCATTTGTCCATTGTGCAAAAGCAGTTGTGGGTTCAATAAACTCATTTTGGGTACCATTCCATGTGTATAATCCTACTGATTGTAAATATATATTCATTCTACATGCCCAATATGAATAATTACTACCATCAAATAGTGGTATGTGGCTAACAGTGGACTGACCCTCTACAAAGGAATTATTTTTGCTACCAGTGTTGGTTGCCATTATCACTATTTTCAAAATTCAGATTATGAACTTTTTAAAGACCTTGCTCTGATACCAATTATTAGGGATTGTGGAATGGATCGTTAAGGAAAAACTAACACTAGAGGGGGGGTGAATAGTGTTTTTGAGAATTTAAACAAAATCTAAAACGTATATGATACGCTATATGAATAAAATTCCACAGAAACAATCTCAAACATAGAATCAAACACAAACACAAAGATAAACAAAAATAAAATGTAGAAAAGGGAAGAACACACTGGATTTTATACTGGTTCAGAATTGCTCCTACGTCCAGTCCCACGCAACGCTGGATTGTGTAGAGTTTTATTACTATATCAATATCCAATTACAATCCTCTCCTTGACGGCTATAAAGGAAACTACCAATTCCAGACACACTTGATCAAGTATACTCTTCTTGATTTCACGGCTACAAGGGATACCACCAATTCTAACCTCCTTGATTTCATTGCTACAAGGGATACCACTAGTTCCAACCTTCCCAAATGATTACAGTAGCCTTATAATTCTTCAATAGCACTTTGATTCAGAGAGTAATGCGTAGAGAGCGAGAAGATAAGATGTTTTATGTAAATAAATTGAATTCGACAGATTATAAGTGTAGAAATCATAAAAATGGAAAGATATAATGGTGTAAAGAAAGGACATGAAGACGGTGAAGAAGAATTATCAAATAAGAAATCAGACCCAATTTATAACATTTGAAAGGTTGCAACGTTTCTGGAGCGTCACAAATAGTGAAAAGACACTTCCTTTAAGTTTACAAAAAGTGATAGTTATATGTCGACATGGGCATAAATGTATGTCGAAATATGCATGTGTAAAACTAAATTTTGAGCATTTTTGAAGTGTTTTGACGTACATTATAAAGTATAAAATCATATGAAAACATAAATATAAACATATTTATAAAATTATAGAGTTTAAAATTGTATAAATATAAAGTATATAATATATAAAACTTATAAATTATAAATCTTGAGTTTTAAAATCAAAAGTAAAGTAAATAAAATAGAGAAGATAGAGATTGAAGATAGAATTTGAAGTCAGAAATTGAAAAATAGAATTTGAATTTGAACCAAGAGTGTTATTTAGAGTCTAAACTAGACTCTATTACTACATTTGTCTTAAACTCTTGAACTCTTGAAATCATAATTACTCATGAGTCTTGAATTATCTCTAAATTCTGAATCTCTTATATCTTTAAACTGTACAGTCTTCGATATAAGATCCTGTATATAAATTCTGCATATGTGAATATATATTCTAGATAAAAGTGTTAGCGTATATTTTATAATCAATTAATATTGAAATAAGGTTGTTGTCGTCAAAACTCCATTCTCCAACATAGAGACGTCTCCATGAAACATCATTTGGTCTCTTAGGGCACCATCTTTCAACCCAAGGAGAAAGGGGTCTCGGTACTTGGAATCCTCGGGATATGTGCAAAGATTATGCTTGTAAGCTTTTGGCCCGATTCTTGTAACGACCCGGATTTTTGGTTGATTAATTTTGAACACTTAATTTTGTTTTAAATATTGAACTCATAATATAAACTGATTTTTGTATGAAATTTATTGGGTTAATAAACGAAATACGATTTAATTTCAAATTTATCAAATAATCGTATACCAAAATGTCAAATAATTGAATTCTGAGTTAAAACTAAGTCAAAACCATTCAGATGATCAATTTAAAGTCTATTCGAATATAAACGATAATATTAATCATAAAAATTATTATTGAGGAGTTGATTGTTTTGAAATTAAATTATGTTTGCTCGATTTAATTTGATATGTGAAAAGAACCAATTTGCAAACAACTTCGGATTTCAACGAAACTTATTTTATAAAATCGTTGTAAGATTTCAATTTCAAGTCAACTATAGTTATTTTGTAATTGTGCGCAATTTAAACATGTATCGATTAATGTTGAGAATTAAAATGAAGCTTTACAAATGATCTTGGAATTGTATGAAACCAGCTCCATCGGGTTCGAAATATTAAATTATTACGAAATTACAAGTTTCATCGCGATTGGAGCTCATATGTGGTCGTTTAGACATGTTACTTTGGGATTAAGTTTCATCAAAATATTTTATTATTAATTTTCTCTATAAATAGACACCCATACCCCTACCTTCTCTTCTATTTCTTTCCTCCCTTCCTCTTCGTTCATTTCATTTTGAATGATAAAAACTGGAAACCGTCTCCCCCTTTTTATTATCAAAAAGTATCATAAATTCAAATACTCCATGAAATTGAAAAATTGCTAAAATTATTAAACTCTTGGGAACGGGCTCTTCAATCTGGTAGGTAGTTTGTAGGGTGCGATCAGTGTTGGCTGGCTCTGGTTTTTATTCAGTCGGCCTGGCTTTTTCGGGGACGAATGGTAGCGATTTTGGATGAAGGCGGTATTGTAGTTGGGATTGTCGTTGTCGGGAGCTCTGATTACCGGAGTACAGTCATCTATGGTCGCAAATTAAGGTGGCGACATTGTTACTGTAGCCTTAAGCTATAGGTCACGGTCATGGAAGAAATTTCAAGTTGTGGTTGGTGAGGTCGATACGGAGGAGGAGGAGAAGCTAGTCAAATTGGAGAAGGTGGCGCAGTCAATAGGTGGCCGCAGGTGGATGTTGAGATGGAAACGTGCTATAGAGAAGAGGGACACCCGGTTTTCGTGACTTTGAACTGGGAGGATGCATGTCGTGAAGATGATTAGGGGATTAAAGACGAGGGTTAAGGTATATTATTAGTTAATTAAATAGTTAGTGAATTAATGAATGTTCTTTAAATCAATAGCATATAAAATTTGTAATTTGTTCATATGGTGTCAGATTGGAACAAATAAAGTGGTGACGGATTCGAATTCGTGAAGGCTAGGCTATGGAAATATTTTGGAATAGTTTGGAGGCAGTTGGGATTTTGATTAAATTAAACATTAATTTACTTTAATTGAAAACAAATCACTATTTCATCAATTAAAAATCAGTGTGAGTAAACTCACTCTCTTGATTCATTTATAATTTATTATAAACGAATTTTATTTAGTATATAATTTTATAAGTTGTTTGGATGCATTGAATAATTGTTAATCAATTGTGGTCATGATATATATTATTTATATTTAGGCTTGGCATTTGGATATTCCCCGTAGCACTATTAGCAAATGAAACTCTATGTGCCCCCACAATATATATAGTGGATAACCTTCATACCGATATCCTGCCAAGAAGCAGGATTGGTATTATTTGTGTTGTTTAATATCTGTGGATGCAGGAAAAACAAGTTGGAGGAATCCAGCTGGATTCCTCAACAATTTTATTGTTTGTTTCCATATATAGTGTTATATGGTATGATAAATAACCTATGATTAATTACTGGGTATTTTGAAGAATTGAGTAGCATTGGCCCTAGAATAATTGGTATTTACGTAGTGTAAAAATATATTTGAATGAAAAGAAAGGAATTTTGAGATTTTGAAAAAGAAAAAAAAAAATACTTTTTCCAAAATAGAAAGTGAATTTTGAATGTGCTGGGAAATATTAACTTGTTTTAATAATAAAAACAAGTAACCATGTTTTCATGGTGAAAAATTGTTAATGCAAATAAAGCCAATTTTTCCCCCTTCTTCCTTTTCTACATTCTCCTACGACTTCAAAACTTTAATCCCCTCGCTCCTCACAACCCATCATCACACTACACTTCTCTAATCCAGGTTTGCTTTCGTCATCGTAACTTTTCATATGATTTAATTTTGATATCTACTTCTTCGATCTGGACCCATTAGCTCCAAACAACTGCTTTTTTCTTCCCTTCTCTCACACTTTCTTCCATCTCCATCTACAAATGCTACCCTTTCGATATCTAGTGTGGTGTCCTTCTCTTATTACCTTCTTCTTAGGTCATGCCTCTACGCTTAGGGTTTCATGGCTTTCCTAAAGCCTGCTCCTATAATACGCTTAGATAGGTTTCCAAGCGAGTTTGGGCATGCATTGCTTGGTGAATTTTCATTCGACTAGTCTGATTGTTTGTCAAGTGTCGTAGTTGGTAGGAGTTTGTTTGGTTCTTTCGTTTTGGTTATAGATTTGGGGTTTTTGTTATTATGATTTGGTTTGACTTGTTTTTTGCTGAATTTTCGTGTTCTCCATGGAGTCACCATGTTCTATGATCAGTTCACTTTGGAGGATGCTTTCGCATCTCCGCCTTTTTTCATCTAAGAAGCTATGCGTAAACACTACATTAATCAGGTTTTCCTGGGGTGAGCAGAGCATTATCTCTATCCTGTTGAGATATCGATGTGTCAGAACTTTGTTCTAGCTTGACGAGAAGGTATGTGATGGGGTTACCTCGATGAGCTTTATCGTTTGTAGTTTATGGTTGTTCGTCTTGGTGGGTATAAGTCGATGGAGTTTGCTATGGTGTTGCTGGAGGTCATATGTGTGAGTTTTTTCGTTCTTATTTGGAGTTTGTGATGTGCTAAGGTTGAGCATCTCCTTTGGGTTGATGATATTCTGTGATGCACTTCTGATGTTTGGGGGATGTAAGTTTTATGTGCCATGTCCTGTTAGTTCTTAAGGTTTGTGGCGCTGACTTTCTCCATGGCGAAAGCTTTGCTTTGGTGTAGTGTGTTTCGGTGTTATTCTGGTCTTTGGTACTAACTTGCTGCAGTGCTATTCAATTTTTATGTCATTGTCTCACCCATATGCTTTTTTTGTGAATTGGGTGTATGGCTTAAGATGGTGTACATGTCATATGTTCTGGTCTTTGTACTCAGGTTAATGTAATTGCTTGTCGCCCAACGCGGTGTGTCATGCTAATTATAGTCTAGTTAATTTAGGCTAGCTCCAATGTTGTAAGTCATAAGGTACAATGGACGAAACACTATAAACTGCAAAAGTAGTGGATGGACCACCTAAAAAATCGATGTAGCTGATTGTCAACTAAGAATCACTTGTACTATACTGTATTTTTTATTATTAGTTATAATAAAAGGTGTTTGCAGTCACCTTGAAAACCAGTCAGCTTTGCCAAAAAAAAAAACAAGTAGTTAAATTTATAAACGATGTATGTAAATGAAGTGGAATAATTATCATTAGATAATTTGAGAATGTGAATTCAAGTATGAATGAAAAGGAAAAAATGACGAAATTGATTCTGATATTCAGAATGTAAATTGAATTGAAATAAATCCATACAAATTTATGATTAGAATTTGACTATGTTGAATTTATAAAATAAATTATTTCCAAAAAGGATATTGGAATTATATTAAATAGAAACTAAAATTTAAAATTAAACATGATAACATATCTATATTTATATATAAGTTTAATAATAAATATACAAATTGGAATCGAGTTTCAAGTGGATTTTAAAATGGAAGCTTGTTTTGATATATAAAATAAGGAAGTTAATTTGTAAACAACATTTATAAATATTGTTGGAGAATGGCATTTTGATGACAACAACCTTATTTCAATTATCATTATTAATTGATTATCAAATATATATAAACATCTTTATCTAGAATATATATACATACAAACACATACACACACCCACACACACACACACACACACACACACACATATATATATATATATATATATATATATATGCAGGGTTTGTATATACCGAAGACTATATAGTTTAGAGTTCCAAGAGATTCAGAATTCAAAGAGATTCATGACTCACAAGTATCAAGATTTCAAGAGCTCAAGAAAATATAGTAATTTAGTCTAGTTTATATGAAAGACTCTAAATAGCACTTCACTTTCAAATTTTGTTTTACAAAATTCAAATTTTGTTTTCAAATTCAAAAATTATGATTTCAAGATAGTTTAAACTACTTTTAAATGATTTCAAATATATATTTATAGTTTATAAAGTTTTATAATAATATGTTTATAATATATATAGTTTATAGTTTTAAATCATATAACTTTATAAATATGTTTATATTATATATCACTATGTTTTTATACATTAGAAACTTCATTTGAAACATTAGTTTTGATCCAAGAATTTCCGGAAAATATATATTGGTTTTAACACTTGAAATTTGATTTTAAAAATAAAAATACAAGGCATATGTCGACATACCCATATTGACATGTCGACATATTACTGTCATAAATTCAATTTTCAAAGGAAGTGACTTTTCATTATTTGTAACATTTCAGAAATGTTGCAATCTTTAGGACACTATAAAAAGGGGCTGGTTTCAAATTTTTAATCATTCTTTCTTCTCATTCTTCACCCTTTTACTTACCACCATAAAATACATAAATTTCTTGATTTTTACACTTACACTCTCCCGATTTCAACAAAATTTATATCATTCTTTTTCTTTCTCAATCTCTATCAAGTACTCTCTGTTCCTCCTATTGATGAGGAAACCACGCAGGAGTTTGCCGAGGGGAAGCCTACTATGAGAACAGGCGCCCTAGATATTAACTACTAGGAGGGAGTCACTCGCTACTGACGAAGCAAGGAAGGTCTGCTTCTCCTAACTGCCAAGTGAAGCAAAGGAAGGTATCCCCAACAATCAATAAGGCTTGCGAAGAGCAGGTATTATTATCCTAACAGTCGGATACTAGAGGACAAGGTACTTCGAGCAAAGCACAGGTCGCTCTGCACCTTTGGGAATTGTTTGGGAAAGGATATGTTCCTTGTAGCCTTGAAATCAAGGAAACAGAGCGGCGTTAACCTTGTAACCGTGGAATCAAGGGTGGAGGAATCGGTGTTAACCTTGTAGCCGTGGAATCGGTGTTAACCTTGTAGCCATTTAATCTGAATTTTGGAATAATTAAATGGCAACCAACACGAGTAATAATAGTTCTTTTGTAGAGGGTCAGTCCACTGTTGGACCACCACTATTTAATGGTAGTAGTTATTCTTATTGGGCATGTAGAATGAAAATATGTTTACAATTAGTACGATTAGACGCATGGAATATCACATAGGCTAAATATGTTGAGCCCACTACTAATTTTGCACAATGGACAAATGATCAAAAGGCTGCTGCACAAAGTAATTTTAAGGCCAGGAATATGTTATTATGTTCATTAGATAGAAATGAATTTAATAAATGTTAGTTTGTAAATCTTCTTATGAAATATGGAGAACATTGCAAGTTACTCTGAAGGAACCAACAAAGTTAAATAGACAAAGATATCAATGTTAATTAATCAATTTGAATTATTTAAAATGAATGAGAATGAATCAGTCACTGATATGCATTGCAGATTTCTGGAAATCGTGCATTCATTAATGGCTCTGGGAAAAAACTATTCAAAAGAAGCCCAAGTCAGAAAAACGATAAGTTCATTGACTCTAGAGTGGGATCAGAAAAACTAGCGATTAAAGAAGCCAATAATGTCAGTTAAATGAAGATTAAGGAGCTAATTGGGAATTTGATGTCATTCAAAGTCCAATTACATAAAAGAAACGATAATAAGCCCATAGAAAAGAAATCTATATCATTTAAAGCAACAACAAATGGTTTTGATTCTAGCAGCGAGGACATGAAGAAATATCTCTTAGACAAGATATTTCAGAAAATTTCTAAGATATAAAAGAAGAACTAATTTTTAGAGAAATAATCAAGAAAGTTCGGGAAGAAATGATGATAAATGTTATAATTGCAACAAACTAGGTCATATAAAGAGAATGTGTCCATATCCAGATAAGTCAAATCAACAAACAGACAATTGTAATTCGTCAAAGAAAAGAAAGAGAGCATATGCAGCAACTTCAGATGATCAAGATTCATCATCAACCGATGAAGAGCCAGAAACCGGAAAATAAAATATGTGTTTCATGGCGATTCAGAATTCAGAAAATGTCGAAGAAATGGATCTAAAAACTAGGTACACCTTAATTAATTTTTAAATTTTTTGGTTGATTTGGATGAATAAATGTTTAGTTTGTTTGTCTTGTTTGAATTTGAAATTTAAAATTCAAATTTAAAATTTAAAATTCATAATAATAGTTAAAAATATATATAATAAATAATAATAATTATTTTTAATGAGTGTTAGCATTAATATTATCTCAGGAAATAATAAAATGAAATATAAAACATTAATATAATAAAATAAAGTCAAATAGAAACATGTCTTTTCAAAATAAACCTATATGTCGACATACCCAAACAGATATGTCGACATATGTGCTAGTAAATGAAATTCAAATTTTGAATTTCAAAAGTTTGAAATTTCAAACTTCCCTCCTACTTTTCACCAATTTTCAAGGTATGAAAAGATGTCCTTAATTTCAAAAAAGTTGTGCCCATTCAATCTCTATTTATTTATTTATTCAATCCTATTCTCTCTACCTCTCATTCAAAATTCAAATAACTTTCTTCATATCTATTCTCTTCAAAAACAAATCTTTAATGGCTTCCTCTAACACACCAAAAACCATGAGATTGACCAAAACCCTAAATGTCATTTCCATAATGATAAAGAAGCTATTCAAGCCTATGTTGACTATATGGTAAATGGAAAACTCAACACGAGAGCCTTCGATATGTTTGAAGATTTTCCCTCTTATGATCTTCTTTCTCTTTTCAATCAAAATGAAGTTCTAAGCTTGGTTGATACTCGAGATAATAATTAAGTATGTAACTCGAATCTTGTCAAAAATATTTTACGTAAATTTGAATCGTGGATTTTATGAAGGAGACGAGAATCAAGTATGCAGTAGCATAAAAGTAACTCAAATCATTTTGGATTGTGAAATTTTGGGTACTATTTTAAATTGTAAGTGTACAGGCTCAGATTTTTCGAAATGCGAAATTGATGAAACGAATTTGGAAACCTTTCATCACATATTTTAAAGTGATGATCATTTGGAATTCAAAAATCGCTTTTTTCGCCCAAAAGTAAGAATCGACAACCTCTTCCTTCAACATACTCTCACATCTCGTTTCGGAAATTTCAACAACCCTACCCTTAAAGTCCAAAAAGCCCTATTTTCTATTTTTGGTGTTTATGACATAAATTGGGCCAATGTAATTTTAAAAGAATTTAAGCCCAAAGATATGTCTACCAAAGAAAACATACTTTATCATGGAGTTTATCTTACTTGGATTTTTAAGTATTTTGGAGTGGATCTCAAAGGAGAAGAATTTGTGTCAAGAAAGGTGTTTAACTCGGCAAATATACACCTTACGCAAATTCCAATCACCTTTATGCCTTATGAAACATTCGAAGATAAACAAGCTCGAATGCAAAAACAATAAGAGGAAAATCAAATGGAAATTGATGAAGAAGAAGATTCCTCTTTAGAAAGTGTAGTATGCCCCACGAATACTAAGACCATAACCAAAGAAACACTTGTTCAAAACCAATTTAAATTAGCCAAGAACCAAAAGAAGATCAAGAAGACTCTTACATAAGTTCAATGGAAAAATAGGAAGAAAAACTGGCATATCATCTTCCTCCTCATCATCCGTTGAAATCTAAGCTTATTTAGTTTATGTTATCTTTCGTATTTTCTTTCAAATCTCGTATTTAGTATCGGCTGAATGTATTTGCTTTCAAGTAGTAATGGATGGTGTTTATTTCTGAAAAAACAATTTTTAATTTATTGTAAAAACACATTATAATTAAATGAATTAAAATAATATAATAAGAATTAACTAAAAATTAAAAATACCCAAAAAATAACTAGGGTATGTCGACATGTACAAAATGACATGTCGACATATAACTGCCAGTTGTTCATATTTGTTCAAAATTTGAAATTTGAAATTTGAAATTTAAATAACCAACCGATGTCTATTCATTTCCAACGAATTACAGACACTATAAATACCTCTTTCTTCCAGAAAAACATAGTCTAAACTTTCTTCTTCTTCTCTAAACATTCCTTTTCTATAATATCAAATTATGGCATATCCAATTAACGATTTGAGCGAGAGTTTTGAAAAAACACTCTATTCATTCAAGAATATTCTATCTATAATACTTCATAATCAACGTCATCTCAAATTGAGTCAAATAAAGACAGTTGAACATCAAGATAAGCACTTTGATGCCATTCGTTGGCCAATATCTTCTCTTTTCAGAGACGAAGACAACAATCTCGCTAAAGCACCACCCACAAAAGAAGATGAAGATTGGGAAGTCATCTAGATGGATCCAATCTTTGGAGGAGATAGATGGGTGGAAGTTCCAAAAGATATTTTAATTGTTTGGTATGATTTATTTGATTGGTTTATTTGATTGAACTTGCCTGTTAATATTGTTTTGTTTGGATTGGATTTGAAATTTGTATATATGTGGATTGAAATATTTGTAAATATTGATATAATACTTAGATTGTTAGATTTTTTATAATTTTAGAATTAGGATAATATAGACATGAATTTATGAGGAGTCATGTATATTAGTATAGATTTAAGTATTATAACCTTAGAATATATAGATAGATAGATATAGGTTATAGTTTTTATGGTATAAATTTAAGGGGAGTATATTTAGAGGTTCTTTTTGTTTATGACAAAGGGGGATAAATTATAAAACAAGGAGTACTTAGGCTTAGTTTAAGGGGGGCGTATGTAGGATTTATGGTGGAAGGGGGAGTATTCGAAGAATCAGATCAACAGGTATTAAACAGGTATGAATATTTTATAAATCAAGGTTGCCATCATCAAAAAAGGGGAAATTGTTGGAGAATGGAGTTCTGATGACAACAACCTTATTTAAATTATCATTATTAATTGATTATAAAATATATACTAACATATTTGTCTAGAATATATATACATACATACATACATATATATATATATGTGTGTGTGTGTGTGTGTGTGTGTGTGTAGTGTTTGTATACAAGATTTAATACTAAACACTGCACAGTTTTAGAGTTCCAAGAGATTCAGGATTCAAAGAGAATCAAGACTCATGAGTACGAAGATATCAAGATTTCAAGAGCTCAAGCACATAGTAATTGAGTCTATTTTATACGCATGACTCTAAATAGCACTTCATTTTCAAATTCTGTTTTTCCAAAATTCAAATTCTGTTTTTAAAGTTCAAAATTCTGATTTCGGGATTTTTCAAACTACTTTTAAATGATTTCAAATATATATTTATAGTTTATAAAGTTTTACAATAATATGTTTATAATATATATAGTTTATAGTTTTAAATCATAAAACTTTGTAAATATGTTTATACTATATATCACTATATTTCTATATGTTTTTATACTTTAGAAACTTAATTTAAAGCATTAGTTTTAATTCAGAAATTTCCAGAAAATATATATTGTTTTAACACTAGAAATTTGATTTTAAAAATAAATATACAAGGCATATGTGGACATACCCATACTGACATATCGAAGTAAAAGTGTCATAAATTCAATTTTCAAAGAAAGTGTATTTTCACTATTTGTAACATTTCAGAAATGTTGCAATCTTTGGGATACTATAAAAAGGGGCTGATTTCGAATTTTTAATCATTCTTTCTTCTCCTTCTTCACGCCTTTACTTACCACCATTAAAATACATAAATTTCTTTATTTCTACACCTATACAATGTCTATTTCAACAAAATTTATATCATTCTTCTTCTCTTCTCAATCTTTATCAACTACTCTCTGTTTAAAGTGCTACTGAAGAGTTCTAAGGCTATTGTTATCATTTGGGAATTGTTTGGGAAATGATGTGTTCCTCGTAATCCCGACATCAAGGAAAGAGAGAGAGGTGTTAATCTTGTAGCTATGGAATCAAGGGTGGTGGAATCGGTGTTAACCATGTAGCCATGAAATCAAGGGTGTCGTACTTGATTATTGATAATAATAAAACTTTGCGCAATCCAGGGTTGCGTGGGACTAGACGTAGGAGTAATCCAAACCAGTATAAAATTCGGTATGTGCTTTCCTTTTCTGCATTTTATATTTACTCATTTCTGTGTATGTGATTGTTTCTATGTTTGTGATCATTTCTAGTGTAATAAATACTGTCTGATTCATATAGTAATTCAAGTTAGTTTAAGATTTATAAATTCCTCATAAACACTATTCCCCTCCTATGATGACCGCCCATAACCCCTGCACTAAATAAGAGGAATAATGCGCTGAAAGATGTGCACGATAGCTATGGATGATCATCAAGGTATGATAACACAAGACGAACCTGTCGTAAACTCACAGCGCAAGGATAAAATATAATAGAATATATACAACATGTAATGTCCCGGGTTTTTATATCACTGACACAGATGTTAATTAATCGTAAGCACGTATTTACAAATATGATTTAAAATCTAGACTTTGAAATTTGAAAACAAGTTAATTTATGAATAACAGCATTTACATATGCATATATCACAGCACTTGCTAAAACTAATTTTTAGATATTCATTGTATGGTAGCATATGTTTGATAGCGTTTGTTTAAATTAATTTTATACATGTATGATGATAACACTTTTTAATAGCAAGTTTTTAATGCCATTTTACTATACATGTTTGTTCATTTTTTTCAAAGGATTTAAGAAATTGATTTTTTGGTAAATCCTTGTTTTAAAAACTTTTAATACTTGAATTTTAAACATGCCAAATCCTTTTGTTATCAATGCAAGTTCAAAAGCAAGTTTAAGTTTACATTACATTATCAAAACATGAGAATACCATTTTCATATGCAAGCATGTTCATGAACATAATGCAAGGATGCAACCTACCCTAGAAAAAGCTAGAGAGCGGATCTAAAGAGATATTGATCACATGGCCAAATCTATTTGTTATCGAGTATTTTCAGTTTTCAAATCCTTCTCTTTTCTCTCAAAATTTCTGAAAATTGTCACTTTCTTTTGTATTTTCAAAAACATTTTTTTTTTGTCAAAAGACATGTGCATAAAGATTCACAAAATCTTGCATATACACCATTATTTTACCTACACTAGACCTTTGTGTAACATATAGCTTTTTCATGATATTTCTATGTTAAATCATCACATGCCAGGATCATTTTTGGTGAAAGAACTTTCATATTTTTGCCTAACCTTGCAAGGCAAGTAAATATATTTTATTCTTTCTTGTAAAATCAATTTAACATGTGAGATTTTGGTTTAAAAACCCAATGGAAACCTGAATATGTATGATGCTAAAAGGGATACTAAAACTTGTCTAAAACTAAGAAAGAATTGCGAAGAATAGGTATGTTACATAAACATTTATTTTAGGTGATGATTCATAGAAACCAATGAGGGAAAAGGAATATCATGTGTAGGAGATTTATAGGGATGATGGTGGCTGAGATAAGCTATGTGAAAGGAGGAGGTGCTGTTTTGATTTGGTAGGACAAAGATTTTCTTTTGAGTTGTCAATCATATTGTCAACAAAATAAAATCTGAAAATAGTTTTTAAATGCACCATTACTTTATCATTTTTACCACTATAAATATACCTGAGCACACACACATTTCCTCACACCACACAAGAGTATTTGAATCAAATCAGTAAAGGAAAAAAAGCCAAGGGTTTAAGCATTTTCTGGTGAGTAAACCTGCATTTTTATTTTCTTTTTTAAAATTTCTACAGTTTGCTATTTGAACCATTATTTAAACTTAGATTTATTTTGTGTCCATGTTCAAGTAACCTATCATGTATGGTTTGCTTGTTTGGTATGACGTAGTGATCATAGATTGTTAATGAAAACCTTAAGTGTCATATGTTAAAAGTTGTATTACCTGCTACTGTTACCTGAACTGTTTTCTTTGGTTGAATCTCTATAGATTTAGATAGATCAGTAAACATAGGTTCGGGGATTTAGGATATGATGCCATACCATTTTAAAAACCCTTACATAATCATTCAATGATTCAAAATGAAACAAATCTTTTCCAAAGACTTTACTGTATTTAAAAACAGAAATATACAGGAAGCTCTCTGTAATCACAAAATCAAGTGGATTTTTAAATGGATTAAAAAACTTGATTTGATTACATAAATGGAATGATAGATCAAAATCATGATTTTTAAAAGAAGTTTCAAGAATTTTAGCAATGGGAATAAGGAGAATTCTAGAATTGTTCAAAGGGGGGATTTTTGTCAAATTCAGGTGACGGCGATGATGGGTGGAGGAGCGTAATGAAGTAAGGATTATAGGAAAAATACAACTTAATTTTTAAAATGAAGAGATTTGGAGTCCTTGATCAAATTGGGTTTTTAATAGCAGTTTTGGTTACCATTTGAATACGATTTTCAAACCAGTCGTAAGGGACCTTACCGTGATCGAGTGGGCCAAAACCAAGGCTGGAGGTGCGGCCGAGGTTGGTGAAGTGTTTGGATGTGGCGCGGTCACTTCTGATGGACGGAGTCGATCTGGGGAGGCAGGGTTTCAAGGTCGAACTACTGTTGTTGTTTTTTTTGATCAATGGTGAGATGAAGATTTTGAGAAGAAGAAGATCTGGAATTGAAATGGTTGGTCATTGGTGATCGGGGGTGCAGATGTGACTTGCAGGTGGTGGTCGGGGAATCGTCCGGTGTCTGGCATGGCTGTACACGTGCAAAGGCAAGAAGGAAGAAGGAAGAAGAAGACACGGAGGTGTCGGGTTTTTAAAGTGATCAACTGTGATTTTTTCAGGGTTGGTGCTACCACCTGGTAAAGACGGGCGCACGACGACTAGTAAGTGATCGGGCTAAAGATCACGTGTGCAAGGGGGTGGTATTTTTGGCATTTTGGTACTTTGGCCTGGAAGTGATATTTTGTCAAAAACATGGGAACCGGGGTTGTTTCCATGTGCGCACACCACGATCTCGACGTGGTACTCTAATAAAAATGGTGCTTTGCTATTTTGACTTTAAAAAGAAGATTTTGAACATAATTTAAATTTAAACTAGTTTTTAAATTAAATAATGGTTTAAATAAAAAGCGAAAAGTAAATATTTAAATAAAAATAGAATTTTTATTTAAATAAGAAAAGAAATAAGTGAATCAGGATTTAGTGTTGTTTGTCAAAAGTTAAAATCTGAAATACAGGAACTGGAATTTAAATTAAATTATAAAAATTTATAAATATAATTGGAGATGGTTTTCTAATGAAATATTCAAACTGTAAAGTCAACAAAAAAGGAAAGTCGATCGAGGGTAAAGATCGGATATGGTTATGACAGAAGTCGAACAGTTAACACAGAAGTTGTAATTTTGTTAAATTATAATTTTAGTTTATAATTTAAATTAGAACTTATTTTCTATTGGAATAATTAAATTTTAAAACAAAAAATGTAATAAACCGTATGTAACACATACGCTGAGTTTGTCAGTTTTAAACTGTAATCTAAATTTCCCGGTACCAGTAACTGATCATGTATAGTTCTGAAATTTATAAAATAAGAACTGTAAGTCATATTTTTAGTCAGGTTTAGATTGATAAATAAAGATATATATTTTTATTGGTATAGATCAAGTATAATAAATAAAAGAGAAATTTTATTTGGTATATGGAAGGAAATAAGAAATAGATCAAGAATAAAGGATCAAAAGGGAAAATTTGACAAAAACAATACAAAGTGTAAAAGCTGTAAAGAAAATTGTAAATCATAATTTCATTCATTTATGAGTGATCAGATTAAGGAATAATTAGGAGAAATATTTTTCTAAAGAAAAATAAGGTAAGTATTCATATTTAAAGTGACGCACAAAATGGAAATAAAATCCATGTGCGACGCACACACTAAAACTGTCCATTTTTAAGACATGATCAAAATACCAGATTTAAGCCAGATAATCATATGATGTTTAGCTTGACTGTAATTATATATGTTAATTAGTTTATAATCATGTTAGATTAATGAATTTATAAAGAAAATGTTCGTTAATCATTTCAAAGAGACCAAAATAAATATTTCACTTTGATTTGATTATACGCCGCGCGTCAGTGATTTTTAAATTAAAGACGACGATATACAAGGGCTATTCTTAAGTAGTGCCTTCGGTTTGTCCAGTCCCAAGACAACTTGTATGGATGAATGTCTGACAGAGTATTTCCAATGGAATCACGTACGTTGTTTTCTTCAAACGTACCAGTTACTGGCACAGAAGGGAAACTTCTTTAGCCTGACAACCAAAGTATTTTTGTGGAAAGCAATTAGTGATTTCCGATGAATTTGACGATGTGGCATTCAAAGAAATTAAACAGTGATGATGGAAAGGTAAGTCTAGCCTCGAGCCTCACACCCAAGAAATAACAAAAATCGGGCAGGCAGCATGGCTATGTGGGTCTCTCCCATTAGGGTGATCTAGAGAAATTCCTTTTGTTTCTTACTCTATCGATTCTGCCTATTCGGGAATGGTTGTCGTACACAACCATTGGTGATATACACTCGATACACTCAAGAGAAATGAGTGGTCGGTCATGTGTGGGCCGGGCTGCAAGACGTTCTTGTTGAACCCAGGTGTATTCGCCTCTAGAGATACCCTATTGGAAGGTGGTCCCATAACTTGTCATAGTGGGAAATCCAATTTCCATAAGCGCCAAGTGGATTTTATTTGTATACTATATAGGAGAATGTGAGATGCAAGCATTCTTCTAGATTCTAATTTATTTGTGAAACACCTAGACACTATGATAATATCTGTTTTAAAGTATATAAAGTGTTTTTGATCTCATAAGGTAAAAATCTGTTCCGTATTCACGGCGTGGTCTTATGAGATGTTTTCATTCCTTAAAGCTATTTTTAAACTATTTACTCATACCAGTCCCCTGACTGACCCGGAGTTTATTTTTTCGTGTTTCCCTTAAACTCTTGGGTATTCATAACGCCTGTTATGAATAGACAAGTGAATCAAGATTGGATAAAACTCGAGAAGCTGGGATGGAACTTTTTGTGTGCTGATCTACTTATCTTATCTACTGTATAATTATAAGTATGCAAGTTTGGTCATCAATGATATGTATAATTAAAGATGTACTATGAATGGCTTGTATTACCAGATCTATAATGCTCTGATGTAATATGTTCCGCTGTGTAATATTATGAAGTATCATCTTTTGTAAAAATACCGCTGTGAGATTCTGATGTTTCTGTGATTTTATCTTCTATCTATTCTTATTCTTATTAATGACACGAATTTCGATGTGTTCGAAAGTTGGGTCGTTACACAACAGGTAGAGATAGTGAAGCAGAAAATACTGAACTTTCATGACAACTAGAAATTAAATCCCATACACGTGGATAACAACAATAATGCTTGCACAATTTTGCCTCACTACAGCTCTCAGAGTAGAATAACAAACAACCGAAAACAAAGGAACTAGATAATAGTAAAATAGTATGTCGGCCTCCTGCTCGCCTCCGAACAACAACCTCACCCTCACTAAGCAATCACCTGTTACCTGCCACCTAGTCTGCCCATCCAAACAGTCGGATGAACAACCCAATGTAAAAAGAGGAAACATAAAACCTTGAGTCAGACAATAGTCTTAATGAGCGATAAAATAGCTAACAAACTTCATCAATAAAGTATATGAGAATGGGTAAATAAACGAACTAATCTACCTAGCTCCAGAGAAGAATTCACAAATGCCTTCCCCACATCCGACAGTTATAGCCTTTATGATCCATACATCCAAAGGAAACAACAATCTAGTCATGGAAATCAGAACAATCATTCATACATGGCAGAAGCAACTCAACCATCATCACAACAAATCATTCAAACATCCATGACTGACTCTGGCTATCACCGCCAACCTTGCTTTGAAACCATCGTTATCGTAGGACTGAATAACAACTCACCATCAACTCTCAAGGACCATACTCGACGCCCCGATTCTAACAAAACCCCCAAACGCTATACTAACCACGTGTCTAGGCCATACACAATGCCCAAGGAACTCGACCTACAATTAGTCTTTAATTGTACCCCTGCTTTGAGCCCGCTAGAACCTATGACAACGATAATTTCTCGGCCTTCACATCTCTAGTCGTTATCAATTATGACTATTAATAGGCTCAGAGCACTTTAGAGCTATAACTTCACATGAACTTAATACATCCTTGGGTTGCCTCCTCATTCATCACATTCGACGGACAAATCACTTCACTTCGTCATTTCCCCATGGAATTCACTTCAAAATTATCACCACCTTTAAACCAAAGAAAAGATCAATCATCAGGTTCAAAACAATCTATAGCATCACATCAAGTTGCTAAGGGAAACAAACCACAACACTTAAGCCATCAACCACAACATTTTATAAGCGCTGTTAAAAAACCATTCCATGAATGATCCACAGCTCCTCATCCTTTATACTTCTGCTTGAGCCATCCCCGCCCGACCGATCCTTCCACTGTCAGACTTGCTCGATAGAACCAACCATCCTGGAACATACGACTGTCCCATTAATCCACATGTAGGGTCGCTCGTTCGAACCTTTCCCTTTCCTTAGGATCGCTTGACTGTCCCAACAGCAGGAGCGACCGATCATCTGCTTTCCAAAATCAAGACCCTAGGCCTTTTTCCTACTTGCGTCGCCGACCCTGTTTGTTTCCACTATGTGCGATCGATCCTTGTTCATGTCATGTTCTCCAAGAAATTACACCATGATTGAGCGATCCCCCTATGTGCGACCCAAAATATGCACTTCTCCAAAACAACTCCGATTTCCACCAAAACATCGCCAAATGATAGATTCGACAAAACCAACTTGTCCAATCCATCAAATATGATCAAAAACACGGTATGAATCTGCTAACAACATGAAAACAAAAGTTTTCACCAAATCATGCAAATCACTTTAAAACATAATGAATGATCATATGAACAAAACTATAGATCTAACTTGCATAATTATATGAAGTAACATGGAATCACCAATTTAAACTTACTAAATGAGATCATAGGGTGATTTACATGAAATTGGACTTAAAATGGCATAGATCTATGGAAAAACACTCAAATGTGATTGAAAACTTGATCAATCACTCATACACTTGATGGAATCCATGTGAGAGATGTAAACCACTCACTGATTCTCCAAAACAAGTTAAAGTGATAGAAATATGAATTCGGAAAGCAAGCAACTCGCACCAAACCCCTTGATTCGATGAATCCTTGCTTCAATTGATGTACATCTAGCCTCCTATTGTGTAGATCTATGATTTCCCTCCTTGGATTATGATTTTTAACGGTGGAAAGGTGCTAGAGGAAGAAGGAGCTTAAGGCCAGCTAATGAGAGAATGGGAGAAGTAACCTATTCTCCATACCCCTCACCCCCTATTTATAGTTTCCACCAGCCCACTAATGGGCCTTCCCAATTCATCCCATTAGGCTTCTCAAAACCTGAACAGCCAACTGAAAAACCTTAAAACAACTATTTCTCCCAAACCGCTGAGCCAAATCCTTAATGTAACCACTATACGGAAAGGAAATCATCATTTCCTTTCCAATGGCATAGGTCTCGCCTCTGATTCGACCTGAGTCAAAAGTTATGGCCTATACAAGACTGACAGGGGTTAAATGGTCACAAAAAATTGGTAAAAATTATGGACATGTCTCACATCCGCATAAGCAACATGTTAAAAGATGAGAATGATCCAACCCCCAGGGAATAAAATAAAAATATTTACGATCTTCTGATACGTAAAATGCAGGTTGTTACATTCTCCCCCCTTAATAATTTTGCCTTCGAAATTTCAAGCAACACAAGCAACCATAACAATTCTGCATGCCTATTACCCATAAGAAGCCAATTTTATCATCCAAACTAGCAACCATCAAGCCATGCATCCATAGCCTTATCCTAACATGTAGAATTCTATCAAACAACAACAAGAAACAATGATATAATGATGATACGACATCAAAGGGTCCTATCGACGAAGAGTTCTGGATGAGTCCCCCTCATGCTCTCTTCCATCTTCCATGTACAATCGTCACTATCTTCACTCCATTGTACTTTGACCAGCTTAACTGTCTTCCTCTTAAGCTGTTACATGTCTTTTCCCACAACACGAAGCAGCTTACGAGGTCTTGTATCTGTGGTTTCTACTTCTAGGTCTTCATTTTGCTCTGGAGGTACCACCACATTCGAGTCATGCACAAGATTTCGTAGAAACGACAAGTGGAAAACATTATGCACACTAGACATCTTCTCGGGTAACTCCAATCTATATGCGAGCTTTCCAATTCGCTCGAATATCGGAAATGGTTGTGCCTAAGATCCAACTTTCCTTTGTTTCCGAATTTAACTGTATGCTTCATTGGTCAAACCTTCACGAAAACCATATCGCCAACGTCGAATTCCAAATCTTTTCGACGCTTATCAGCATAACTTTTCTGACGATCTTGGGTTGCCTCCATGCATTGTCGAACAATCTCGATATAATCCGAGGTTTCTTTTATCATCTCTTGCCCAAGTACCAACTTATCTCCAGTTTCTAACCAACATGTTGGAGAATTTGTAACGACCCGCATTCTACATATCGAAGGATCATAGAATATTTATTTGATTTTCATATGAAGTCGTACGGTCGTGTAACTTTGGGGATCGACTATTGGGGTCATTTCCCATGTTCATGATTTTTGCCGATTTTTAAATGACCGCTTTGCCCTTGGCGAATCTTGTTTCGCCTATAACTTTTGATTGGTATGGAGTTTAGACCTGAAACCACTTCCATTGGATTTGAATGATGGTTTATCTTTTCTTAGACTGGTCACATGTGTCAAACGGACTTATCGTTTGGGAGATATGGTTGAAATAAGGTTTAGAAGGTGAAAAACAGCTTAACCGGGCCTAATTAAGGTGATTAGCAGCTAGGCCCATAACCCATTTCGGGATTAGGGTTATGAGAGGGCAGAAAGGGTTAGGAAAACATTTCATTTTAGTTTTTACAGCCGCCAATTTCATCCTTTGAACCCTAGCAATGGCCTCCACCATCTAAATCACCTCTAAATCACCGTTTAAGCATATATTAGCCTAATCAACATCAAATCAAGGCAAATCAACACCAAATCAGAGTTGGAGCTGTTGTGTTGCATAGGAATTCGACCCAAAACAGTAGAGAAGTTCAGATCTATAATTCATTTGCGGCTAAGGTGAGTGATTTGCATTGTATTTCATTAATTACGGCTAATTAGGGGTGACTAGTGTTAATTAACGAAATTATGCATTATAAAAATCTAGAAAAATATGTAAAAATTCTTAAATATTACTTTAGGGCTCTGATAAATATTTGGGTTAATTTGGACATGTTTTGCTAATCCTATCATCAGTTATGGTTAAACATGGTTAAGGAGAAAACTATGGGTTTTGGGTATGCTTGACCATATTAACACGTTAGATTGATGTTTTAGTGTTTATGGTTGTTTCTCTTTGTTGTTATTACTGTTTGGAATGTTTTGTGGTTGCTTAGTGAAGTTAGATTGGTCAAAAATGTCGTCGTATAGTGTAAATAGCTTGTTGGAAAAGTGCCAGGATTTCAGATCGGATCAAGATAGGGGATCAGATCGGGAAAGGGGATCGGATCGGACATATCCGAACCGAACCGGAGTAGTGGCAAGTTTTGTGCATGGCAAAAAGGAAGGCCACCTACATTGAGTTGGAGTTGGGATCGGATCGGATCTTGGCGTGGGGATCGGGTTGGACTAAAGCTAGGGAGCGGAATCGGATCAACATGAGAGGAGCTGGAAATAAAGGAGCCGAGCCGAACCGCAACGAAGAATCCAAACCGAACCAAATAGGGAAGCCCGAGCCGAACCGGATGGGGAAACCCGAGCCGAACCAGAGGACCCGAAGCGAATGAGAAACCTGAAAACGATGTATTCAAACCGAACCGATGGGAGCAGATCGAGCCGAACTGAACAGGGAGCGTGAGCATAGTATAGCCGAACCGAACCAGATTCAAGCAACTTCTATGCGACACTTCTGAAGACCAAGTCTAATTCGACCAAAACCCGAGATGCAAAAGAAGTCCAAGTGAGAAGTTAGAACTCAGGATCTAGATGGGAACCAAGGAGTTAACTTCATGAGTTGGACTTTACTGCGAGACATGTGCAAAGGGGTCATCGATGTCTTTATCTTTGACTCACCACTGAGAGATGGATATTGGCTATGGATCAGTGCATTGGAGTTGTCATAACTCCATGGGGAAAAATGATCATAGCAAGGCTATGAGCCAGTGCAGTGGGGTTGTCATAATTGCTATGTTTGATGTTTTCTATCACCGTGACATGCACACCCCCTCCCCATTATTTCCACACCATGTGTTAGTTTCACCTTAGAGTATTGTACATCATGTTGTGCTAAATCTTTGGTTGCAGGTCCAGGTTCAGGTATGGTTATGTATACCTGTTATTGTTCTGTTTTGCTGCTTATCGCTGATACCAAACTTTTGTCTGGCCCAGAGTTTTATGACTCTTCTTATTACTCTGGGTGCTCCTAAATGAGCAGACTAGAGACAGGTTAGCTGTTTATGCACGAGTAGCTGTCCGGAAACGAGCAGGAGGCTTACACGTATTGTTCCCATATATTCTCCCTGTGTTGTTGTTGGTCACTGCTTTGGGCATTAGTAGTGTACCTTCCTATTTTGCTTTAGAGGCAGTTTTAAAAGTTATAGTAATGATGGTTTAGATCATAAGCTGTATTTTTGAATCTTTTCGCTGCTAAGATGGTTTAGTTTTCAGCTTATGCACCGTCTCGCCTGTTTTATATCAAGTTATGTTATTATTATGTTTTGTTCCATGCGTTGTGAGATATACTACAGGTTCTTTGATGATTCATAGTTTCAAATAATTTCCTTTTTCCTTTCAATTGACGACCGTCCTGTGCTGGCTGGACATCAGTACAACGCATTTCAGGGAAATGTCGGCTGGTGCGGGGTGGGCCGTCACACTTGGTATCAGAGCTCTAGGTTGCGTAGTTAACCTAGGGAAAGACACCAGGGAGAGATAGTACGTATATGAGAGCGTGTATTTGTGATATTTTGGTTTTCAAAGGCTATATATATATATATGTATATACTATTAGTATATCTAAGGATGGAGTCGCACTACACTGGCACCATTGAAGAGATGGTTAATTGTTTTCTCTTCATAGATTGAACGATGAGCCGATATACGAGGAATATTGGTTCAGGAGCCAATAATAGGATTGCTCCTGATATGAGGACGATGTTCATTGACTTCATGAGAGAGATGCATAAGGATGTTCAGAGGCCAGCTCCTAATGCTGCAAATGGTGGTGGTGCAGCGGTACAAGCGCCTAGGGCGATTTCGCCAAGCTTTATAAGGACTACACTAGTCCTGGTGGGAAGTCGTTCCATGGAATGGAATCGGCTTCAGAAGTTCAGGATTGGATTGATAGTTGTGAGCCTATCTTCGAGGATCTAGGAATCGAAGACGCGATGAAGAGGAAGCTAGCATTGTGTCAACTGCAAGGACGGACTATGAATTGGTGGAATGCTATTAAGACAGCTACCCCTGAGGATCAAGTTACTTGGGATCAGTTCAAGGTCCGATTCAGTAATAAGTTTATCCCAACTGCTCAGAAATCAGTTTTGTTAAGGAAATTTCTTAAGCTTAAGCAGAATGGTAGGGCAGTCTCGGAGTATATTGTTGAGTTCGATATTTTATCGAAGTACGGATTATCCTTGATTGACACTCCCAAGAAGAAGAATGAGAAGCTCATAATAGGCTTAGATCAGTACTTGGGGGAAAGGCTTATAAACCATATTGATGAGACTTTTGAATCGATTGTTGGAAAAGCATTGAGATCAGAGAGACTTTATCCTAAGCCCAAGACCGAAGTCGTTGTTGCATCTGCAGAGGGGCTAAAACCGCAGGCAACCTATGGAGGCAAGAATAATTCTCAGAATAAAAGGAAGCAGACTCAGACCAAGGATGGTTAGAAAAAGAAGGATAAAAAGATGTTGAGTGCTTTAGCTATGGCAAGACGGGCCACTATGCTAAAGAATGTCGAGCAATGCCAGCGAACATGAAGTGCTTCAACTGCGGCCAAGTGGGACATCACAAGGATAAATGTCCGCAACCTCCTAAAGAGAAGCAGATTGTGAAAGCATATGCTATTAATGTCGTACCTTCTTCATCGAATTCCCCAACTGCGACGGAGAAAGGAAAGAATATCGTCATTCAAGGTATGCTTTCTGTTTATGATGTTCCTATTCGAGTATTGTTTGATACTGGGGCATCTTGTTCCTTCATATCTAGTGACTGTGTTGGGATTGGAACCCGAGATAGTCAATAGACCTTTAGTGGTGACGAACCCGATTGGTGGTTCAACTAGCCTTAGTATGATTTGTCGAAATTTGGTCTTATCGAGTCATGGATGTATGTTTGCTTGTGATTGCTTTTTTTGGGCTTTACTGGGTTTGGCATTATTTTGGGAGTCGATTGGCTCCAAAGGTATGGTGTGGTGGTAGACTGTGAGGGATTTTCGGTGACTATTAGGGCGGATGATGGGCGGAGGGTAGTGTTTGGTGGCCTACCTAGTGATGAGGTAATGACTAGCTTTCTAAATTCCCTCGACACTCCATAGGATGAGTTATCAGGGGTTCCCGTTGCTAGCTAGCATCCGGATATCTTTGAGGAAGTGACCGGACTTCCACCACACCGAGAGATTGAGTTTCGTATTAATTTAGTGAAAGATGCCAGACCTATAGTGATGCCACTACGTCGTATGGCGCCAAGGGAGCAGCGAGAGCTCGGGGTGCAAGTAAGCGATCTTTTGAAGAAGGGATTTATCCGAAGGAGTGTCTCCGAGTGGGAAGCACCGGTTGTATTTGCTACCAAGGTAGATAGTTCCCTTCGTTCATGTGTGGACTATCGCGAGTTGAATAAAGTGACTAGGAAGAACAAGTATCCTCTTCCACGGATATATGATTTGTTTGATCAACTGGAGGGAGCAAGAGTGTTCTCTCATTTGGACCTCGTGATAGGATTTCATCAGCTCCGAGTAGCAGTTGAGCATATTCCAAAAACGACATTTCGGACGCTGTCTGGATTCTATGAGTGGTCGGTCATGCCATTAGGGTTGACCAATGCACTAGCATATTTTGTGGATCTTATGAGTAGAGTATTCCGAGATCAATTGAATAAGTTTGTTCTTGTGTTTGTAGACGATATACTTGTTTACTCAAGGACAGAGGATGAACACAAGGAACGTTTGAGGATAGTGATGGAGGTGTTGAGAAAACACCAATTAAAAACAAAATTTTCTGAGTGTCACTTCTGGAGGAGGCAAGTGAGATTCTTGGGCCATGTTGTTCTAGATAATGGTATTGTCGTGGACCCTACAAAGATTGCTACAGTAGAGGATTGGTCTACGCCCAAGAATGCAACGGATGTGAGAAGTTTCTTAGGATTAGCCGGATATTATCGTAAGCTTATCCAAGACTTTTCCAAGATAGCGGCACCATTAACTCAGTTGACCAAGAAGAATCAAGCTTTCGTCTAGGATGAAAGGTATGAAAATTCAATCAAGAGTCTAAAGGAAAATTTGATGCATGCGCCAATGTTTGTCATTTCTAAAGGGAATGAAGAGATGACAATATACACGGATGCATGTGGTACCGGACTAGATGTTGTACTGATGCAAGGAAGTAGGGTTGTAGCTTATACTAGTCGGCAACTGAAACCACATGAGAAAAGATATCCTACCCTTGATTTGGAATTGGCAGCAATCGTATCCGCGTTGAAGATGTGGATACATTATCTTTTGGGAGAAAGATTCGAGTTTTTTACCGATCATAAGTCGTTAAAGTATCTTTTCTCTCAGAAGGATCTAAACCTCCGTCAACAGAGATTGTTAGAATTTTTGGCTTCTTATGATTTCGATATCGCATATACACTAGGGAAGGGCAATGCGGTAGCTGATGCATTGAGTAGGAAACATGCCAGTTTAGGGGCTATGTTTGTTGAATGGAAGCAACTAGAGTATATCATATGGTACGATTTCAAACCAAAGTGCAAATTGGATCTAGAGATGTTAGCAAGTTTGACGATCAGACCCACTTTGATTGAGCGGATTGGTTCGAGTCAGAGGGACGATCCTAACCTATTGGAAATCATCTCCAGGTTAGAAATGGGAATTGACAAGGAGATGAACAAGTATGGGCTTGATCGAGATGGATGGCTTAGAAATAATGTGAGACTAGTTGTGCCCAATGTAAATGGATTGAGAGATGAAGTGCTTAGAGAATGTCATCACTCAAAACTGACTATACATCTCCGTGGTAACAAAATGTATCGAGACATGAAGCGGACATACTACTGGGAAGGTATGAAAAGAGACGTTGGGAAGTTTATATCCAAATGCAAGAATTGCCAGCTAGTTAAAGTTGAGCAAAAGAAGCCTAGTGGTTTGTTGCAACAATTAGAAGTTCTAGAATGGAAATGGGAACAAGTCTCAATGGATTTCATTGATGGGTTACCAAGGACTAGATCGGGCCATGATAGTATTTGGGTGATTGTGAACCGACTGACCAAGAGTGCACCTGTCAAGTTGAATAGAACGACAGCTAAGTTAGCGGAACTGTATATGAAGTGGGTAGTGAGATTTCATGGAGTACCCAAAGGCATTGTGAGTGACCGAGATCCGTTGTTTACTAGTGGATTTTGGAAGAGCTTACAAGAGGCTTTAGGATCAGGATTACATCTCAGTACCACGTACCATCCTCAAACCAACGGCCAAACAGAGAGGGTGAATCGAGTATTAGAAGATCTCTTGAGAGCTTGCATATTAGATTTTGGAGGGTCATGGGATGACCATTTACATCTGGTTGAATTCGCATATAATAATAGTTATCAGTCCAGTATTGATATGGCTCCATTTGAAGCTTTGTACGAAAGACCGTGCAACTCACCATCATGTTGGTTGGAAACCGGTGAGAAATTCGTGCTTGGACCATATGTGATAAGAGAAACTTCAGACATGATCAGGGTTATCTAACAGCGAATGAAGGCTGCTCAAGATAGGCAAAAGAGCTATGCTAATAAGAGGAGAAGAGATTTTAAATTCTCCATTGGTGACTTGGTGTTTGTCAAGATTTCTCCGTTAAAGAGCGTTATTCGATTTCGTAGGAGAGGCAAGTTAGAACCAAGATTTTTTGGTGGATTCCCAGTTCTCGAGCAAGTTGAGAATATGGCATATAAAGTTGAGTTACCTGACAAGATGGTAGGAGTTCACAACGTATTTCATGTTTCCCAGTTAAGAAAGTTCATGCACGACCCCGATATGGCTATTTCACTGGATCAGTTGGATGACATCGACGTAGAACCTGAGGCGGTTGGGAACCGCAAACTGATCTGTATTGTCGAGTACGATACAAAGCGACTTCGAAGGAAGGCGATGAAACTGCTCAAGGTTCGGTGGGGCGAGAATTAAAATGACTGTACCTGGGAAACAGAGGAGAGCATAAGGAAGTCGCACCCAGAACTCTTTGCCTGGTAAGATTTTAATAGTTTAAGTTTCTTCCCTTATTAGTAAACCGCATGCTAGGGTAGGCTTTTTATGGTTGTGGGGTATGTTTGATTGTTTGTGAATGACTGATAGGCATGCGGAACACCTTTGTATGTTTTTGGTTAAGGAATTTCGGGGGGCGAAATTTCTTAAGAGGGGATAGTGTAACGACCCGCATTCTACGTATCGAAGGATCGTAGAATATTTATTTCTTTTTCATATGAAGTCGTACAGTCATGTAGCTTTGGGGATCGACTATTGGGGTCATTTCCCATGTTCACGATTTTTGCTGATTTTTAAATGACTGTTTTGCCCCTGGAAAATCTTATTTCGCCTACAACTTTTGATTGGTATGGAGTTTTAACCTAAAACCACTTCCATTGGATTCCAATGATGGTTATCTTTCCGTAGAGTGATACATGTGTCAAACGGACTTATTGTTTGGGAGATATGGCTGAAACAAGGTTTAAAAGGTGAAAAACAGCTTAACCGGGCCTAATTAAGGTGATTAGCAGCTAGGGGTGAGCGTTTGGTTGGTTTGGTTTATCTGATAATGAAATTTGTCAAACCAAACCAAACAAATTAAGTTTGGTTGGTTATCTGATTAAACCGAACTAATTTTTTTTATACTTTGTGTTTGGAATATTCACTATAATTTGAAATAAATTTATAAATATTTGGTTAGATTATTATTATTTATGATTTTTATGCTTTCTAATATTAACTTTGACACATAGATGATGATTAAAATTTATTTAAGTAACCAAACTAACCTAAATAAATTTATTATAATACCGACAATTTTGAAAATATAGTAAAAGTTTGGTTAATTTGGTTAAACCGATAACTGAACTTAATAATTTTCTGGGCTGATTACAAACCGATTTAATTTCAAAACCGAACCAAACCAACCAAAATAAATTGGTTTGGTCGATTTATTTGGTTTAACCGAATAATGCTCACCCCTATTAGCAGCTAGGCCCATAACCCATTTCAGGATTAGGGTTATAAGAGGGCTGATAAGATTAGGAAAAACATTTCATTTCAGTTTTTACTGCCGCCACTTTCATCCTTTGAACATTAGCAATGCCCTCCACCTTCTAAATCACTCCCAAATCACCGTTTAAGCATATATTAGCCTAATCAACATCAAATAAAGGAAAATCAACACCAAATCAGAGTTGGAGCTACTGTGTTGCATATGAATTCGACCCAAAACAGTAGAGAAGTTCAGATCTATAATTCGTTTGTGGCTAAGGTGAGTGATTTGCATTGTTTTTCACTAATTACGGCTAATTATGGGTGATTAGTGCAAATTAACGAAATTATGCATTATAAAAATCTGGAAAAATATGTGGAAATTCTTAAATATTATTTTAGGACTCTGATAAATATTTGGGTTAATTTGGACATGTTTTGCTAATCCTATCATTAGTTATGGTTAAACATGATTAAGGGGAAAACCGTGGGTTTTGGGTATGTTTGATCCATATTAACATGTTAGATTGATATTTTAGTGCTTATGGTCGATTCTCTTTGTTGTTATTATTGTTTGGAATGTTTTGTGGTTGCTTAGTGAAGTTAGATTGGTCAAAAACATCGTCGTATGGCGTAAATAGCTTGCTGAAAAGGTGCCAGGATTCCGGATCGGATCAGGATAGAGGATCAGATCGGGATAGGGGATCGGATCAGACAAATCCGAACCGAACCGGAGTAGTGGCAAGTTTTGTGCATAGAAAAAAGGAAGGCCACCTACATTGAGTTAGAGTTGGGATCGGATCGGAGCTTGGCGTGGGGATCGAGTCGGACTAAAGCTAGGGAGCGGGATCGGATCAATGTGAGAGGAGCTGGAAATGAAGGAGCTGAGCCGAACCGCAACGAAGAATCCGAACCGGATGGGGAAACCTGAGCCGAACCAGAGGACCCAAACCGGACGAGAAACCTGGAAACGATGTATTCAAATCAAACCGGTGGGAGCAGATCGATCCGAACTGAATAGGGAGCGTGAGCATAGTATAGCTGAACCGAACCAGATTCAAGCTACTTCTATGCGACAACTCTTCTGAAGACCAACTCCAATTCGACCAAAACCCGAAATGCAAAGGAAGTCCAAGTGAGAAGTTAGAACTCAAGATCTAGATGGGAAACAACGAGTTAACTTCATGAGTTGGACTTTGCTGCGGGACATGTGCAATGGGGTCATCGATGTCTATAGCTTTGACTCACCACTGAGAGATGGATATTGGCTATGGATGTGCAGTGGAGCAATCATAACTCCATGGGGCAAAGTGACCATAGCAAGGCTATGAGCCAGTGCAGTTGGGTTGTCATGACTCTATGGGGTAGAGTGGACATAGCAAAGTATTAGTGGTTATGGATCAGTGCAGTGGAGCCGTCATGGCCCCATGGGGCAGAGTGATCGTATCAAAGAATCAGGTGATCAAAGCGATGGATATCGTATACTTTACACACTGAGTGAGAGATGTGAGGATAATTGCTATGTTTGATGTTTTCCATTACCGATACATGCACACCCCCTCCCCATTATTTTCACACCATAGGTTAGTGTCACCTTAGAGTATTGTACATCCTGTTGTGCTAACTCTTTGGTTGTAGGTCCAGGTTCAGGTATGGTTATGTATACCTGTTATTGTTCTGTTTTGCTGCTTATCGCTGATACCAGACTTTTGTTGACCCAGAGTTTTATGTCTCTTATTATTACTCTGGGTGCTCCTAAACATGCAGACTAGAGACATATTAGTTGGTTATGCACAAGTAGCTTTCCGGGGACGAGCAGGAGGCTTACACGTATTGTTCCCATATATTCTTCTTGTGCAGTTGCTGGTCACTACTTTGGGCATTAGTAGTGTACCTTCCTATTTTGCTTTAGGGACAGTTTTAAAAGTTGTAATAATGATGGTTTAGATCATAAGCTATATTTTTGAATCTTTCTGCTACAATGATGGTTTAGTTTTTAGCTTATGCATTGTCTCGCATGTTTTATATCAAGTTATGTTATTATTATATTTTGTTCCATGCGCTGTGAGATATGCTACAAGTTCTTTGATGATTCATAGTTTCAAATCCCTTCCTTTTTCCTTTCATTTGACGACCGTCCCATGCTGGTTGGACATCACTACAATGCATTTCATGGAAATGTTGGCTAGTGCGGGGCAGACCGTCACAGAATTACACGGCCTCCCATACAACGCTTCGTATGGTGTCATCCCAATGCTAGACTGGTAGCTATTATTATATGAAAACTCAACTAGATGTAGATGGTTTTCACATGATCCTCTGAAGTCTAACACACAAGCCCTCTGGAGATCTTCCAAAACTCGGTTAGCCCTCTCGGTTTGACCAACCGTTTGGGGATGATAAGCCATACTTAAACACAACTCGGTTCCCAAAGCTTCTTGTAGACTCTTCCAAAATCCACTCGTAAACAATGGATCTTGGTCACTTACTATGCTCTTCGGGATGCAATGGAATCGAACTATCTATTTCACACAAAGTTCAGCCAATTTCGATGTTGTCCTAGTCGACTTGACAGGAATGAACCTTGCACTTTTGGTCAAGCGATCCACAAGACCCAAATTCCTTCGTTTCCTGCCCTAGTCCTAGGTAGTCCACCGATGAAATCCATCGATATCTGCTCCTACTTCCATGTAAGAACTTCCAATGGCTGAAGCAAACCACTCGGCTTCTTCTGTTCAGCTTGCACCAACTGACAGTTCATGCACTTGGAAATGAATTTTCCAATATCTCGCTTCATCCCCTCCCATTAGTAGACTTGCTTCATGTCCTGATACATTTTACTACCACTAAGATGAATCGTCAACTTCGAGTGATGACATTCTCTCAGAACCTCATCTCTCAATCAGTTGACATCAGGAACAACTAATCGCCCTTGCTTTCGAAGCCAACCTTCTCGATCGACTTCGAACTCTTTATCTTCTGGTTCCAGTTTCTGGATAAACTCAACAAGCTTCACATCTCGCTTTTAGCTCTCGCCAATCCTTTCAATGAGAGTATGTCTTATCGATAAGCTTGCCAACATTTTAGGTTCCAACTACACCTTGGGCTGAATCCAAACCTTGCCAAATACTCAAGGCTTTTCCACTCAGAAAACATCGCACCCAAACTTGCATGTCTTCGACTTAATGCATCTGCAACAGCGTTACCTTTTCCAGGAGTATCAGCTATACCGAAGTCATATGATGCCATAAGCTCTAACCACTGTTGTTGCCGAAGATTCAAATCCCTTTGGGAGAAATGATATTTCAACGACTTGTGATCCGTAAACAACTCGAATCAAACTCCCAATAGGTAATGTCTCCATATCTTCGGAGCAAACACAATCACCGCCAACTCCAAATCATGAGGTGGGTAGTTCCTTCCATGCGGCTTCAGCTATCGACTCGCGTAGGCCATAACCTTACCCCTTTGCATTAGCACTGCCCCAAGCCCAGTACCACATGCATCGGTATATACCTCCATCTCTTCATTCCCACTCAGAATGGTCAACAAGGGAGCACTCATTAATCTCTCCTTCAGGATTCCAAAAGCTTTCTCATACTTTGCAACCCATGTGAACACTGGTTCTTCTTCGTCAATCCTGTCAACGAGGCAGCTGTCTTTGAAAAATCCTTGATAAACCGTCGGTAAGAACTAGACAACCCAAGGAAACTTCTTACATCCGTCGCATTCTAAGATTTATCCCAGTCCTGGATTGCTGCAACCTTAGCGGGGTCAACTTCTATCCCATGTCCAGAGACAACATGGCCTAAGAACCTCACTTTACTCTTCCAGAAGTGACATTTCGAAAAATTAGCTCTTAGCTGATGCTTTCGCAAGATCTCTAACACAATCCTCAAGTGTGTCTTGTGTTATTCCTCATTCCCAGAATAAACTGATGTATCATCAATGAACAAAAGAATGAACCTATTCAACTGATTTCTGAATACCCTATTCATAAGATCCATAAAATACGCTGGCGCATTAGTCAACCCAAATGGCATCACCAACAATTCGATGAAACCGGATGGTGTCCTAAAAGCAGCCTTTGTCACACTATCCTTTGCCACTTTCAACAAGTGAAACCCCATTGCCAAATCCATTTAAGAAAACACTTTGGCCTTGTGAAGCTGATATAACAAGTCATCAATCCTTGGTAATGGATACTTGTTCTTCTTAGTCATCTTGTTCAGCTCACGATAGTCCACACACAATCTTAACGAGCCATCTACCTTGGTTGCAAACACGAACGGTGCACCCCATTTGGAAACACTCCTCCGAATGAATCCCTTCCCTATAAGGTCTCTAACTTGCACCTCCAACTCTCGATGTTCCTTAGGCGCCATTCGCCTAAGAGGCATAATAATTGGTCTAGCACCCTCGACCAAATCGATCCTAAACTCAATCTCATGATGCGGAGGCAACCCTTTGACCTTGACAAAGACATCCTCATACTCAATAGTGAATAGCACAAATGACAAGTCTTCTTGTGGAATCACAAGCGAATATAGATAGCTAACAAATACACCCTCTTTGCACTTACACCTTATCAACACCTTTTTCCCTTCCACATCCCCGAATCTCACCTCTAGCTTCTCGTAATTCACCCTTTTCGCATATCTCTTGAGCCAATCCAAGCCCAAGATGATCCCAAACCCAACGAAGTTAAGAACGAAGTTAAGAACGAAGTTAAGAACGAAGTTAAGAACGAAGTTAAGAACGAAGTTAAGAACGAAGTTAAGAACAAAGTAATCACACACAAAAGAGCAACCATAACTCGACAACACTAGACCACGACATAACATGCAAAAACTAGGCGAACCTCCAACTGGATTAGTCATGATCAATGGTCTATCACAAATCTCAGGTTCCAAACCCAAGTGACATGCAAGCTCATTGCAAATAGATGAATGTGATGCTCCAATATCAAACAAAACTCGAACTGATACACCTTGAATAGAAAGAGTGCATTGCACCACGACAACCTTTCCCTTCTCCTCAGCAGCAGGAGCTTTTGAATAAAATGGCACAGCCCCCAAATCATAAGCCTTAACCACTTGCTTCCCTTGAGTTGGCTCCGAATAATCTTTCTTCTCATGTCCCGGTTTTCCACACTTGAAGCATTTCTTCTCAGCTTTAGGATTCTTGCATACACTAGCTAAATGGCCCTTCTGCCAACAAGTGAAGCAAGTCACTTCTTTCTCCTGCTTCTTCTGGCCATCCTTTTCTTTTTGTTGTTACTGCTTTCTCTTTTTATTATTACCGCCCTACTATGGCTTATGTTTTCCCTTAGCTGCAACAATAGACACTTTCTTAGGAAATAGACTTTCATGCCTTAAAGCCTTCTCGATGATCTTCTCAAAGTTATCATCGAGATGATCCACAAGCTGATTCCTAAGATATTCATCCAATCCCAAGACAAACTTCTCGTTCTTTTGATAAGGAGTATCCATATATGAACGAGCATACTTCGACAAAGCCTCGAAGTCAGAAATATAGTCAAGAACAGGTTGATCATTATGTTTAAGCTCCACGAATCTCTTAAACAGAATTGGCTTTTTCACGGTGGAGATAAAATTTGCTTCAAACTTAGCTTGGAACTGCTCTCATGATATTTCTTCCTTTGGAGTCTCGAGTGTGACAGAGTTCCATTAGTCCATTGCTCTGCCCTCTAACTGCCTTGATGCAAGCTTCCACTTTGTTGCATCATCAATGCCTGAGTCCTTGAAGATTCGAATACAAGTATCCAACCATCTTGGAACCTCTTCAATTGGTTCAGTTCCCTTGAACTGTTTCCATCCCAACGATGTAAATTCTTTGCACAACTTTGCAAATTTTACAGCTCTAGGCACTGGAACTCCAACATCAACCTTAGCCGCCACTGGAGCGGGAACCATATTCATGATCGCTGCCGCCATGGCCTCGAACATGGCTGGGTAGTCTGGTTCGCCATCATATCCCCCTCCAATATTAGCTCCCTAGTAGAGTGTCTTAATGATCGTTTACTCATTCTAAATCTGCAATTTAGAATAATTAGCCACTTCCAAGAAAAACTGTTAAAGGAAAACAACCATTACTACTATATATGCTAATATATATAGTAAGCATCCAACTGAAATCTACAAATATGTCTCTCATACATAATTAGGACTTTGAACTTTGGCTAAAATCATTAACTAGAGCTCTAATACTAAATGTGACGACCGTCCATAACCCCTGCACTAAACAAGAGGAATAATGCACTGAAAGGTGTGCACGGCAGCTATGGACGATCATTAAGGTATGATATCACAAGCGAAACCTATTGTATACTCAAAGCGCAAGGATAAAATATAATAGAACATATACAATAGGTATGGATAGTGAAGCAGAAAATACTGAACTTTCATGACAACTAGAAATTAAATCCCACGCACGTGGATAACAACAATAGTGTTTGTACAATTTTGCCTTACTACAACTCTCAAAGTAGAATAAAAAACAGCGAGAAACAAACGTACGAGATAGTAGTAAAAAGTACGCCAGCCTCCTACTCGCCTCTGAATAGCAACCTCGCCCTCACTATGCAATCACCTGTTACCTACCACCTTGTTTGCCCATCCAAACAGTCGGATGAACAGCCCAAGGTAACAAGAGGAAATAAAAAACCTTGAGTCAGACAACAGTCTTAGTGAGCGATAAAACAGCTAACAAACTTCATCATACATTAGAATGGGTAAATAAACGAACTAATCTACCCAGTTCCAGAGAGGAAAACACAACTTCCTTCCCCACATCCGACAGTGATAGCCTTTACGATCCATACATCCAAAGGAAACAACAATCTAGTCATGGAAATCAGAACAATCATTCATACATGGCAAAAGCAACTCAACCATCATCACAACAAAGAATTCAAACATCCATGACTAACTCTGGCTATCACCGCCAACCTTGCTTTGAAACCATCGTTATCGTACAACTGGCTAACAACTCACCATCAACTATCAAGGACCATACTCAATGCCCAGGTTCTAACAAAACCCCCACATGCTATACTCAACATGTGTCTAGGACATATAAGACGCCCAGGGCACTCGACCTACAATTGGTCTTCAATTGTACCCCTGCTTTGAGTCCGCTAGAACCTACGACAACGATAATTTCTTGGCCTTCACATCTCTAGTCGTTATCAATTACGACTATTCATAAGCTCATAGTACTTTAGAGCTATCACTTCACACAAACTCAATACATCCTTGAATTGCCTCCTTATTCCTCACATACGACGAACAAATCACTTCACTTCGTCATTTCTCTATGGAATTCATTTTGAAGTTATCACCACTTTCGAACCAAAGAAAACATCAATCATGAGGTTCAAAACAATCCATAGCATCACATCAATTTGCTAAGGGAAACAAACCACAACACTTAAGACATCAACCATAGTGTTTTAGAAGCGCTGTTTAAAAATCATCACCGACCAGGTTATGAACGATCGACCATTCCGCGAACGACTGACCAGCTCTTCATCCTATATATTTCTGCTCGATCCCTCCCCGCTCGACCGATCCTTTCACTGCCAGACTCGCTCGATCGAACCAACCATCCTAGAACATACGACCGTCCCATTAATCCACATGTAGGCTCGCTTGTTCGAACCTTTCCCTTCCCTTAGGATCGCTCGACCGTCCCAACACCAAGAGCGATCGATCACCTGCTTTCCAAAGTCAAGACCCTCGGCCTTTTTCCTACTTGCACGACTGACCCTGTTTGCTTCCACTACGTGCGACCAGTCCATGTTCATGTCTTGTTCTCTAAGGAAACACACCATGAGCGAGCGACCCCCCCCCCCAAATTTGCGACCCAAAACCTGCACTTCTCCAAAACAACTCCGATTTCCACCAAAAATTCGCCAAGCGATAGATTTGACGAAATCAATTTGTCCAAATCCATCAAATATGATCAAAACCAAAATATCAATCCGCTAACAACATGTAAACAAAAGTTTTCACCAAATCATGCAAATCATTCAAAAACCATAATGAATGATCATATGAACAAAGCTATAGATCTAACATGCATAATCATAAGGGGTAACATGGAATCACCAATTTAAACTTACTAAATAAGATCATAGGGTGATTTATGTGAAAATGGACTTAATATGGCACAAATCTATGGAAAAACACTCAAATGTGATAGAAAACATTATCAATCACTCATACACTTCATTGAATCCATGTAAGAGATGTAAACCACTCGCTGATTCTCTAAAACAAGCTAAAATGGTAGAAATATGAATCCAGACAGCAAGCACCTTGCGCCAAACACCTTGATCCAATGAATCCTTGCTTCAATTGATGTAGATCTAGCCTCCAAAGGTGTAGATCTATGATTTCTCTCCTTGGATTATGATTTTTAATGTTGGAAAGGTGCTAGAGGAAGAAGGAGCTTAAGGCCACCTAACGAGAGAATGGGAGAAGTAACATATTCTCTATACCCCTCACCCCCTATTTATAGTTTTCACCAGCCCACTAATGGGCCTTCCCAATTCAGGCCATTAGCCTTCCCAATTCAGGACATTAGCCTTCCCAAAATTTGAACAACCAACTGAAAAACCATAAAACATCGATTCCTCCCAAACCGCTGAGCCAAATCCTTAATGTAACAACTCTACGGAAAGGAAATCATCATTTCCTTTCCAATGGCATAAGTCTCACCCTCTGATTCGACCTGAGTCAAAAGTTATGGCCTGTGCAAGACTAACAAGGGCAAAATGGTCATAAAAAATTTGGTAAAAATTATGGACATATCTTACATCCCCATAGGCAACATGTTAAAAGATGAGAAGGAATAAAATAAAAATATTTTACGATCTTCCGATACGCAAAATGCGGGTTGTTACACCTCCCCTCTCTAGTGTTAATTCTGCCTTAAGATCCGCTTTCTGCATCCTTAACAAATATAATGAAGTAATTTTCATCGGATAATTTGGAAATAGATTTTCCAAATGTAAGAAATGGAATT
Source organism: Allium sativum (assembly GCA_030737875.1). Lineage (NCBI taxonomy): Eukaryota > Viridiplantae > Streptophyta > Magnoliopsida > Asparagales > Amaryllidaceae > Allium > Allium sativum. The sequence continues at coordinate 461,470,501 of CM060921.1, forward strand.
TAAAAACCATATTTTAAATGAGATAGAAGATGAGATTTTTATGATATTATAAGTAAAATTGGTTTTTAAATTACAAACTTTTATCAATCTCAAGATAAGAACGTTGTCGATCAAGGTCTGAAAGGTAAATAAATTACCATAACTTGAAATATTTACTATTATCAAGGGATGGTATTAGTTTGTAATGTTAAAGGATGTTGAATTAACTGATTATTTCCATAAAAGGAATACTACAACTTACTTGCAAGAATTTGAGATATAATCAAATTTATTGGGTTTGTATAATTTAACATTGTTTGACCCAAGCATGAAGTATGACTATACTTATACCATTTAATTAAGTATACAATCTATTTTCAAACAATGAAAATAGAGTGGTATTGGAAATACGTTTATAACTAGAAATAAGTATATATCCATGGTTTCGTGAAACATACATAAGAGAGTATGGCTGGGTTGAAATGGAAACGGATATGGAGATTAAATCATTATTCCCTAAAATTAAGTTGTGAAAATAAAGAAACCCATTTAGATATATATAATAAGAAGGGTGTCAAATAACATCGTTTTGACCCATATATAAGCTTGGAAATTTATTTCGTACCACCTGATTAGGTAAATAAACGATATTTCCAAGGTAAAGGAAATAAAAAGGGATTTGTGAAATATTGTAATATTTTCAAAGCTAAGGAAATAAAATGGGTTTTTATAAAATTATAGCAATAGTTTAAAAGTAAAAGACATGAGAGGACTTTAGTGAATACACTATTTTATTTATATAAAGGTATAGTTATTGTTCCAACGAATTAGTGATCGTTTAGAAAAGGTAACGATAGATTTATTCTGGAATTTGGATATAAAATGAATTGAGATAAATTCGAGGAATTTATAGTTGGAATTCGATTATGTTGAATTTTACAAAATAATTTATTTCCATAGGACGTGGAATTTAATATAGAAGTTGAGTTGTAAATGAATTTATATCTGAGTTGTGAATTTTGAAGGGAATAATCGATAGTTTTGGATAATCGAATTTTTAAATTTAAATTTGAAATCCTAGCTTAAATTATATTAAAATATGAAAGAATGGAGTTGGAATTTATTTATAAACGAAATTTAACTGCTTATTCAATTTTAACGAACTCCCCGCAACATGGAAGTTAGTAGTTTTACGTTTCGAACTTCAATTGAGTGTATAGAGCTCAATATAGGTCGAAATTCTTTGAAACACGAATCTCTGAATCTATTGAATGATAGTTTTCTATTGGAAGAGAAAATTCTGGATTTTGCCTTATAGATTTTTATTTATGTCAAAATCGAATTTCCAGAATAACAGCGGTATAATCGTTTATAAACTATAAAGATTTATTTAATAAAATAAAATCATTTTAATGAGTAAAACTTGTATTTCCATTAGTAAAATTCAGGCTTGAGTTATAAAATAAATATGAACTCAAGTGGAGTAAATGGGTTGATTTTTGAAAACAAAAATCGGTTTTTGATTATTGAATGAAGTCAACTAATTAGAAATTAATTAGTTAAAGGATTTTTTGATTGAACTTAACTTTGGTTAAGTGAATTGCATTTGTAAATTAAAATTTGAAGTTGAATATGAAACTCAAGTTAGAAATAGAATTCGACTTGTGTATAAGCGAATTATAAACATATATTTGAACATGATACGTTCAAATAAAAAAGGGATTAGACAAAAGAGCTAATTAGATAATAATTTAGTGAATTGAGTTAAAATGATTGTATTGAGTTAAAATAAATTGGTAATGGCTAAATATATCTTAAACAAGTATGGAATGAAGGGAATGAAAGAAATGAATTGAATGCTTGTCAAAAAGGTACCTATTTAATTGAATATGAAATTTTATGAGTCTATTAGGCAAGCCACTTGGCTTTTTGATTTTCTTTTTGAATGGAAAGAGCCTAGAAAGGTGAGTTGCAGTTGTACTGGTTAAGCCATACAAAGGAGACGCTAGTGAATTTTTTTGAAAATCTAAGGGGATAGGAAAATTTTAAGGAATTTAATAACTAGAAATCGATTTGTCGATTATATATAGAATTTGGAACCAAATTGGTTGATAAAATTTTAGGTATTCTAATAGACGTTTTTCATTAAAAATATAAAAGCATGGACTATAACATTATTGTCATAGTAAATGATTTCCAAAAAGGAAATGATTAAGATTTAATACAAGATTTAAATATAGTTAGTTAAGTGCAGTATTTTTGGATTGTTGTAACGATGTTTTACGCAACATTCGTTTTAACCCAAATAAATGTGATTTGGAAAAGTTTTCCAAATAAAATAAAGAATATGTCTAAGTATAGGAAGTGAATGAGTTCGTGGAAGGGACAAGACACTGGAAATGTTTTCCAACTAAATAGAAGATATTTTCTAAGTATAGAAAATAAAAGATGTGGAATATGGAAATGTTTTCAAGGTATAGTGATAATCCAAAGCGGGTGTGAGGAATATCTCGGTAAGGAGATTTGATAAATGAATATTGAGAAGACTTTAATAAATGAAATATTAATTAAAAGGGATCAGTGATTGTTTGGTGCAAATCAATAGTATTTCCTTTTGAAAATAGGGATTTAGATGAATGTTTGTTTCTTCAATAGTTAAATAACTGAATATCGAAATCATGGGCAATTAAATGTTATCATAGTCAATACAAAGAGACTGGGATTGGGTTTATTATCTAAAAACCACTCTGTATAGGCATAAGTGTTGTGAATCAAATTATGTTGAAGATAATTGAAGACGAAGTAAAGTGCTAGGGCTATTCTGTTAATCCTAGGTAGAAATTGCCTAAGATGGATTGATGGGATGGTGCTTCGGTTTGTCCAGTTGTAGGACAACTTATATGGAAGGATATCTGAAAGAGTATTTCCCGATGATCACGTACATTGGTTTCTTCAAAACAAACAATAGTTGGTGGAAGAGAAGGAAACTTATCTTAACTTTACACCTAGTGTATTTTTTAAGACATCAATTAGTGATTTGACAGATTTGATAATGTGTCATTCGAAGTGAATGATGTTGTGGTATTATAAAGGTAATACGTAGCCTCAGGCTTCATCAACCAAGAAATGACAGAAATCAGGCATGTAGCATGGCTACGTGGGTCATTTCCAATATGGCATATTGTCATCAACTAGAGAAAATTCGTTTATTTCTTTTTTGTCACTTCCGTATGCTTATGGGAAGTGGTTGTTGATCACAACCATGGGTGACAATATATTCGATAAACTCAAGTTGAATGAGTGGTTGGTCATGAATGGCCGGGTTGCAAGGTGTTCTTGTTGAACCCCAGTGTATCCCCTCTAGAGTACACTAATCAGGAGGTGGTCCCATACCTTATCATAGATGGAAATCCATTCTTCAATAAGCGCCAGTGGGTTTTTTATTGTATACTATGTATGTGGACCGGGAGACGCAAGCCTACCACTAGATTGTTATTTATTTGATTTACATACTATAATAATATGAGAATAGTTTTGATACAAAGAATGTTTTGGGTTATTATAAGGTGAAAACCATCCAAGTTTATGTGTGGATTGGTCTTATGGTTATCTTTTCTTTAGAAGGATTTTTTTAAAGGTAAATCAAATGGTTGGAGTTTACCCACACTAGTGCCATGACTGACCCGGAGTATATTTTTTTTGTTTTACCCTAAACTCATCGGGGTCTATATTTGTATAGACAATCAAGTAGCTCAGGTGTTTACAGATATCCTTGGAGGAGCTTGGATCAGGAGGCTTTAGTGTTAGATATCTATTGTTTATTCCGCTGTGTTGTATATATGATGTACTCTGATGATGTATGTAAATACTGATACAGTTTGTATTCCAAAGGTTATAATATATATTATATATTTTATGCCGCTGCAATTGTGAGATTTTGTATTGTTGTTTGGTTCTTCTTCTATCTTTTCTTCTTTACCCATAATGACTCATGTTTATGTGCTATATGGGTTGGACGTGTGGTGTATTTAGTCAACTCAAAGGGTATGGATTTGCTGGCCTTTACGCTTCTATTCTAATGACTCACTCTGAGCTTCGATCCTCCATGCAAGTATAGGTGCCTTTTGCCTCTCGACTATTTTGGAACCCCGTTATACGCCTATGAGAAGTGGAAACTATGTAGTTGGTTCGTTAGCCATGACCATGACTTTACCTTAAATGGAGGCCCTTTTCCCTTAGAGCTACTTGGAATTCTTCTTGAGTTCCAACAAGTAGGAATCATGATTTCTCTTTCATCTGGGATAAGCGCATTCGCCCCAAGGTCTCAATTCTCATGTGGAAATTCCTTCTAATGGGGTTCCATTAGATGTAAACCTTATGAGAATTGGCATCTCACTCGTATCTCAGTGCAGGTGCTGCCGGGCAGGATTTATGGAGTCGATTGCGCACTTATATCGGGATAGCGACTGTGCGATCGCAGTTTGATCTCATTTCAGGAACTTGGTTGGATCTTTTGGGCTCCCCCTTTCCTTCCTTGAATTGCTTCGTTCCTTGTGGGTAGGGAAAGTTGGAAAGGATCTTAGGTCGATCCTCTTCGGGCTTATTCCTTGCCTCATCTGCTGACATCTTTGGAATTCCCGAAACAAGGCGGTTTTTGATGATTCCCCCTTGATTGCATGTAACATCCCGTAAATTTTGACCATTTAAGTTATTGAATTAAATTTAATTGTTAAATTTAAAATGGTTTTAAAATAAGAATTAAATGATAAACGTAACTTAGAATGTATTTGTTTAAATCATAAAATCGAAGTACAATGAAATATTAATATTTGAAATTTATTATTTTTATTTAGAAGTGATTTAAATAATTTTATATTGAAAACGTCAAAGTTCGTTTGCTCTATTTGAATTGATTTTTGACGAATAATTTGCAGTAGCGAAAACTGATATATCACAAATAAATAAAATATAAAATAAAAATCCAAAATTTAATATTTGAGATGCGTCTAATGAGACAAAGCGTAGAAATGAATTTTGTGGAAAAATACGCAAGTTTATTTCATTCTAGTTAATTTAATTAAACATTTAACAAATAGCTACGAATAAAACATTGTCGGAATTTGAGAGAATTTGAACTAAAAATACTAGACTATATTATAAGAATAACACAATTTTTCATTTTGAAAAATACAAACATTTATTGTCCTAAATAAATGATTTTGTGTTCGAAGTGCGCAGAAAGAGTGGTTTTGTTCATTATTTCTCACGTTTTGCACTTGTGCACACTTTCAAAATAGAAAATGTTTTGTACAATAATATGCATGTCATGGCCATCCATTATCAAGTTCTCTTTGTTTTCAAACTCTCTTTTATAATTTCAACTTACATGCATGCATTTGTTCATTTATTTAGTGCATGCGTTACCTGTGTTAGTACATTTCCAAAAGCCTTCACATCTTCACATACCTTCACATACGTTACTTCATTTCTTCCACCTCCCTTCTTCTCTCTTCCCTTTCTCCTTAAATTTGAACCCGTTTGTGTCTACATTTTAACCCATCCACTCTCACTTATTCCATGTCAAACACACATCTTTTTCCATGTGCTCCCCTTTCCTTTACTTCTTTTATTTCGTGCTTTTAGCTCCTGCCACATTTACTTCTCAAGCTTTCTAAAAAAAATATGTATGAATGGAAGTTGATCCTCCTTTCCATTTGTCAAAACCACCATTTTCATCCCTCATCCACCGCCCTCCGCCTTCACAAACCCGACTATCGTATCCACATCCTGGAAATGCCTGGAACCACCAAGTGACACATCTTCTCCATGCGCGCAGCCACCACACCCTGCTAAACCCGCACTCAATCCTCTAGTGTCCACCGTGCCTTCTCCCTCGCCACTGAAACTGGCACCGCTTCAGCCAACACTGCCATTTAAGACGAGTCATCTCACGATTTTATTTAAGTCAAGTTCAACTTCAATTTAATACTAGAAACATAGCGTAATTGTTGGATTTTGAACTGCCTATTTGCCGTGAAACTGATGTCTTATATTGCTTCTTTGATGTGTTGATGTGAGTATGTGAGATGGACACACTTAATTACCTGTAACTTGGTATTTTCTGCCGTATGCACATGTTTCTACCTATAGAGATTGAAATATGCACTTGTGTGTTACATATATGTGTGTGTATATTTGGTGTTGTGCCTTAAATTTTTACTTAGCAATTTCGATACATATATTTGAAATTTAGGAACTGCCTAAAAGCTAGAATTTCGAACCAATTTATGATTATAGCCATTTGAGCCTGGTTTGCAGATCCCAAATACAAACGTGCTTCACACATATTCCACTATTTGCCTTGTTTGAAAACTTGGAAATATTGGATTCGCATGTCTGTTTCCCCTGAACTTATGTGTCAGTACACACCTTTCTCTATTGAAAAAAGTTTATGGAATGAATTCTTGTTTTTGGTAATTTGAGAAGCATGCACATTGTACCAAATGTATTTGATTAGCTATGTTGCTTATCAACTATTGTATTCTAACCATGCGGCACATATTTGAGATTTAGAAACTATATACAAAAGTTTGGATTAACTATCATATTTGAGTTTATTTGAAGTTGATTTACTTGAATTAATTTTATCCTGACTCAAGTGTTTTGTGTTTTGCATGGAACGCTCGGGTTGGACTAAGTGTTACAACTTAAAGATTTTAGATAGTAAAGTTAGAGGCACGTGAAGATGCATGCGCACTAGTTCGACAAAATCTGTAAATTTATTTTACATTAAAGCCATGCAATTTCTTCTGTATAAAAATATTATATAACTTTTATGTTTTGTATATAAATTATTCTACTGCAATAAATTGTATTTTGTGATTCTATTTTTGATTTTGTTTAAACCACATAAGCTAATAACAATCTGTTGTTTTGAATGGTTCTAGTTGCTTTAATTACCCATTTGAAGCAGTTGAAAAGGTAGGTCGTTACAATGCAGGTTCCAACATAAGAAGAGTGTCAGACAATGTTCGTTTCGTCCATCGAGGTAAGCCCTTTTTGGAAACCTCAATTCTATCTCAGTTTCGCTAACTTGGGCTTTCTTGATTTATAGGGGCTGGTTGAGCTGGTTTTTTTTGGCTTGTGGACTTGGCGGCGATCTTGAGAGGGTTTTTGTAACGACCCAGATTTTATCTGTTAAGTTTGAACATTTAAAATTGGTTTTAAATGTTGATTTGGAAGTTTAAATAACTCGAATTCTACGAGTATTAATTTAATTTGAATAATATAATAATAAATTTAATTCTGGAATAACTAAGACTAAATTGGATTTGAGATATAGTATGAATTGGATGATTTATTAAGATCCAATCAGGTTCAAATTTGAATTATAATAAGTAAGTTATTTATTCAATGAAGTTTGAATGTATAGATTTTTTAATTTAATTAAAAACGAGCTCCCCACGTCGAGATAGTTTGTAGTTTTTCGTTTTGAACTTTAATTGAGTGTACATAATCCAATACAGGTCGGAATTCCTTGAAACAAGAATCTGCTAGATCTATTGGATTATAATTCTCTAAAGGGAGAGAAAAATCCAGATTTCATCTTGTAGATTTTGCGTTATGTGAAAATCAAAATTTCAGAAAAATCGTGGTATAATCGTCAGTGAACCATAACGATTTATTAAACAAAATTAAAGGATTCTAAATAAATTGAATATCGATTTAACTTGGAATTCAAATCTTGAATTTTAAATCAAGTTAGTTGAAGCTATTTAAAATTCTATTTTGAATATATATGATAATTAGTTATCAATAGATTCGATTCTTCTAAAATCGATTTATATTATATCGATTTAATTTAACACTTGAGTATAGCCAATTTTCAAATGATATCGGATTTCAACGAAACCAATTTTATAAAATCCGTTAATGGTTAATTATTGTAAGATTTCCAATTTCATGTCAATTGGAATTATTACATGATCTTATAAATGCGTATCGATGTACATTATGAAATAAAAAGGAAGTTTTTCAGGTGATCTCGGAATTTGACGAAATCAGTTCCATTGTGTTCAAAATATTAAGTTATTATAGGATTTCAATTTTCATCACGATCAGAACTCATATGTGGTCGTTTAAGCGTAACTTCAAATGTAAGTTTCATGTAAATATTTTATTATTAAAAATCATTTATAAATAACCTAACCCCAAGTCAGAATTTAATTAGTGGTCAACATAATATTTGCCCCACCCTCTTTTCATATTTTTGAAAATTTAATCAAATCTCACAAATGGTCGAGAATTGGATGAAGTGTTAAACTGGAAAGTTGGAGAGGGGAGAGAGGCGGACCTATCGACGGTGGTACAGGGTGGTGCGATAGCCATATTGGGTTTTGGTTTTTCATCAATTCCGGCAGCTGTGATCATTTTTAAGTCTTAGGTTCTGAAGGGAAGAGGAGAAGGGAGGATAGGGCTATCGATTCCAGGTGGTGTGGTCCCCTCTAGTGGTCGGAGGCGGCCAAATTTTAACAAAGAATATTTTTTTGTTTATCTTGAGATTGGTGACAAACGATGGCGATTTCCGAAGGGCGCCTGGAAGCGGGGATCATGGTGATGGGGTCGACGGTGGCTCTAGTGAATGTATGTCCGTGCAGTGGTGGTGAGAGGGAAGCGCAGGTTAGGTTCAAACCTAGAACGAGAGGATGTGTTAAATCGTGATTAGCAGTTAATAATAACGTAATTAAGGAGGATTAACCAAGGTAATTAGGCTGTTAACATAATTAGCGAATTAATAATGTTTTAGTTTATATAAAATGTTGTAACGCATGAATCTTCTCCATACGTGAATAGCTTTTTACGAAACATGTCTTGTTGGATTCATATTCGAGAATACAATGCAGTCTGAGTGAATTGAATAGATTTTGTATCACTGGGAATTTTATCTAATTTAAAATGCTAGTTTAAAATTACATCAATCGACCTGAAATCATCGATCGAAAATATAATGTGGGTTAACTCTCACGCCTTCTGGAATTCTATGATAAAATCAAATTCGTATAATTATAACTCACTGTTGATAGCATAAATTGGATGTTTGAATGTTTAATGTTGATTGTTGATTGACGTTATTCCGTTATTTTAAATTTATTAGATTGAAATTATCGATTTCATATGCATTATTAAATGATATTCTGAGTTGTGATGCAGGGAAAATTGGTTGGAGGAATCCAATTGGATTCCTCAAATATTTTGTACGTTAGTTGTTCCATATTATTCATATATGAACTATTTAACCCAAGTAGCGTTAAATTGTTGTTGGGATGTTGCTTGTTGAATTGGATGTTGATCATTGAATTGAACTCAATATTGGTGTTTTCTTAATCAAAAGACAATAATGATTTTGTGATTGGCAGTAAATGGCCAAAAATCCATCTTTTTTAAGATGTTGATTTATCGTCAGGCGAATTGACGAAGTTTAAGTTATAAAAATTATTTTTATAACTGAATCAAGATTTTCAAGTCTATTTTTATATAAGTTATATAAAGTGGATGTTTTATTAAATAACCAGTATTTGTAATTGGTTTTTATAAGCTAATTATAAATGATTTTAGGGTCCATTTGGCACAGGTCCCTATAAAGTTTCAAAATTAGGCTCACAACCGTTCCAAAACTTATTGAAAATTTAGTCCCTATTTTTCAAAAATTCAGTAAATAAAAATAAAATAAAAAATCAAGTAAATTCATATTTAAATAAAGAACGAAAACGTTAAAAAAAATCAAATCAAAAAGGTCGTCAAAAATGGAAAAAACAACGAAACTGCAGTTAAATGCATAACGGTATGCACGCATTTAAATTTTCTTGCATGCATCCTTGCAAACATTTCTGTTATGCATCCATGTTGATTTTCTTGCATACGTCAGTGCAAGTATTGCAGAATTCTTGCACAAAAATGTGCAATAATTCGCAGCCATGCAATTCAGTTCACATTTATTTGCATTTAGGTGTGCAAATAAAATAGAAAAGTATGTGTGCAACAATCTGCAGGCAAAATTTCAGTTAAGTTTTCATCATGCAATACTTGCATACATGTCTGCAAGTATTTCAAAATAGTTGCACACAGGTATGCAAGTTTCTATCCAGATTTTCAATAGAAATGGCATATGCAATAGTTGCATACATGTGTGCAATTATTGGTTATAGTTGCATACATGTATTCAAAAAAATTAAATTTGTGTGGACTTCCGAGAACATTTCCAGATTTTAGAAGAAAAAAAAATTAACTCAGGTGCACATTTTTTTGGGCAGAAAAACGTAAAAGGCGAAAGGTTTGCAAACAGGGACCGGGTTTGAAATGAAAACATGGAAGGGACGTGGCTTGCGTTTGAAACAATAATAGGGGTGCAACCTAATTTCCACATGAATTTATATCGCAAATTCTTATGTTTAAATAAGTTTTATAAGCAATTAAGTCAGGAATTAACCTAATGAAATTTTAGATAATTGTTTTCAAGAAACAATTAAGTGATATTATTAAATTAATTAAGCTATTAATCAATTCAAGAGGAAGGACCATTAAAAATCAGTTAAATGATGTTTCAAGTTGATTAAGCCAACTGTTTAAACTGAAATTGTTATTAGATTAATTTGTTACTCATTAATCTAACAGTAATAATTTTTGACAAATAGTTGTATGAACTTAGTAAGACTTCTTACAAAGCAAATTATCTTTTAATTGACGATGTTTAAAGCTAGTTATTGAGTTGTAGATCAGTAATAAAATTAATTACTATTTTAATAACTATTTAAAGAGATTAACTATTCTATTTTTAGTTAATAATGAAGTAGACTACTTTTACTTTAGCTAATTATTATTTTAATTAATAATAATTAAAGCAATTACTTGTTTAAATGGAATTCATTTAAAAAGTAATCGAGTTTGTAATGAGACTTAGTTGAACTTTAAAAGAGCTTTGTAAAGGGATTAGAAATTAAATCAAAGCCATACAAGCAAAGTACATAAAAGAGTTTTTGTAACTACCCAAATTTTTAGTCAATTTAAAATATGGATTTAGATAAGATTAGTGGACTTATAAAATTATTAAAAGATAAATAATTAAAATTTGATATTTTAATAGTATTTAAATAGTCTAAAAATAAACATTTTGCAAACAATCTTGGATTTCAACAAAACCACTTTCTTGGGATCGGTAATAGTAAACTATTGTTAGGTTTAAAATTTCAAGTCAATCGGAGTTAGTGTGTAAGCATACATAACATAAACGCGTATTGAAAATTCAATCAGAACCCAATAGCTTAAAATGAGACATTTTTTTAAATGATCTTAGAATTCGACGAAGCTAATTTTATCGGATTTGGAATGTTGAAAAATGGAAAGGATTCAAATTTCATAGTTTTTAGAGTTAATATGTGAGTGTACGAAAAATAAACGTGTATTGGGTCAACCGGCCAAAATTAAGAAAAACGTAATAAAATAATAAGATGGTTGGTCAAATGAACTCCAAATTCGACGGGATTTATTTCATTGGATCTGTAATTATAAAATATGTGTCAATTAGATTTACCATTTTATCATACGATCGATAAACGTAGGATAGAACAAAAACAAGCTTTCACCTTTAAGTAAATAAGAAACACAAATGTTCCTTTGTGGGGTGTCTTCCATCCAAGGACACAAATTGTGCTTTCTTCCCTCTCTTCATCTGCCGACAACTCACTAATCCATAACCTCCTTTCTTTCTATAAAACCAAATCTCATTCTCCCTTTTTTCTACTTTCATTTTCTACTTTTCCTTCCACTTCTTCTTCTCCTTCCTGCCTCCATGGCCATGGCCGCCACCACCACCTGACCTACTCTTCCCCTCCCCTCTTACCAGCAGACCCCGCCACCAGGATCCCCCTCAAGTTGTGTCCCCCATCCTTCCAAAAATCCAAATTTACCCCCTTAAAACCCTAAAATTACCACCCTCTTAGACAATTTCACCGAAATCTCCGCCTTTTAGACCCCCTTTCCCCACCCTAGCCCCATCAGCACCTACCAGACCCCACTCCGGCCAGCCAACGTGTGGACCAAACCTTCCCAAGACATGGGCCCTACCAAGCTTCCAAACCCCTAAAAATATGATTTTTCCTATTCCAAATTCAAGTATAATCATATGCATATATTATTGGTAATTAGTGATTTGGAGTGGTAGTGAAGTGGTAATGGAGTGAGAGCATCCTACATAAAAGATTGGTGGAGTGGATCCCTCGATGAGAACCCCTTACTCAAGTTTTGTTAACTAGTTTTACTATGTTTGGAGAATTAGTCAATTGTTTGATGTTTATAATGTTCATAAGTGGTTATGATTGATGATTTGGGGTTTTTATTGGGTTTAATGATATTTAACGTGATAAAAATGTGATTTTTAAGTGATATACATGTAGCTGCTTGGACATGTGACACCTAGAACTAATAATGTTGACCTGGAAATTAATTAAACCTTAAACGGTCATTAAAAAGTAACAAACCAATAACTGGTTAATGGATGTTGATGAGAACCCAATTTAGGTAATTGAACAATGATTGGTTGAGACATTGATGATTGAAATTGATTGATATTGCGGTTAATCTATTGATTGACAAACTCATATAAGCATTGATTGTTTAAGGTTTATATGGTGTATACCACGATATGTGGTTATTGGATGTAAAAAGTTAGTAGTAACTATCACTAGATGCTAATGATGTTTGAAATTCATATAAATTAAATTATATGGTGATTGGTTGAACCTCATCCCAATTTGGAATTAATTCGAATATTTTATTAATAAAATATTCAGTGAGCAATAAAAGTTTGAATTTGATGCCCGATTTTGGATGGACACAAAGTTTATAAAATAAAGATGAATATTCATAACTGAAATGAATTGATTTGAACCTATTTCATATAGTTATGGCTTGTTCAAGTTTTATTTCTAAAATGAATAGTAACGGGTAAAAGTGAAGTTCGGTTAGGGTATATAGAAAAGGTTTTAATAAAAGTTCCTTTTCAAAACTATCTAATTTGTTTTTATAATGGGCTTCAGAAAAATTTGGACTTCAAATAACAAATTTTGAAAAATAATATTATTTTAATGATTAAAATAATATTAAAATAATATTAAAATGATTATATAATGGAATATTGGATTTTCAAGGGAAATGAATTGAAATGTAGTTTACAAAAATTATTAATAAATTATTTTGCAAGGATTTTGATTTAATTTTAATAATAATCGAATGTGATCTGAATAAAACTTGTCGTGCAGCAGTAGTTAGCGAACTTCGACCATTAACTTTGAATTGACATGCCGGGAGATCCGACCCTCGAATTCTCCCGAAACGAAAATTTTTGGGTTCAAAATGAAAAGAGTTTACAAATGGAATAGAAAATTTAAAAATCAATTGGTTAGATTTTAAGATAAGTTCAAAACTATTTCTGAAAAGGTAGTTATAAATGCAGTTCGGTGACCAGAATTGGAAAGCAACTGAAATGGCTTTATAAAAATTATTAAAATATGAAAAAACATGATAAATCATAATTATTAATTTTAAAATGATTCAGGTAAGAATTATGAAGATTCGAACTATGATTTGAATTTTTGGGCTTTTGACATGATTTACTTAACACAGTAAATCAATATTTTGAAATTTAGTTTGAAGATAAACTATAAGTTTTCAAACGTAAGTTCATTTCGGTATGAATGTACATAATCTTCGGATATTTCAATATTGGATTCCAAAGTTATATGGATACAATTGAGTAATTTGGAAGATGTATATCATTATTCCCCATACAGTACCAATTGCTTTCAGAATTTGATATTGAATATAAGTCGGTACGAAATCTATTTAAAGTCTTATATTTGATATCAAATTGGATTTTGGGTTTTGTTATGAAAGATGTCTTGAATAACAACTATTCTTTAACCTAGTTAAAGACAAAATTGGTTTCCAAAGTTAAGCAATCATTGAAAAATGATTTTGGAGATTAAAATTATGTTAGAGTTTTAATAAATCTTTCAATAAAGATTTAACTGGGTGAAATGAAGATCAAAACCATGTTAGAGTTTTAATAAATCTTTCGATAAAGATTTGAAATGAAAGATGGTAATTAAACTACCAAAAACGAGGGGTGTTAGATATGAAGTATCACCAGTTTTGCTCCATGGGATGAATAGGATAGGAATGGGATAACGATATGAGAAATTACCTCTTTGGTATGGCTCAATAATCCCGGTAAGGCCTATAAACCTTAGCTTGGATAAAAGAATATTTCGAATTGGAATAAGACTTCTGATATGTTTATATATCAATTGATTTTAATGATGTGATAGTTTTTTTGGAAAGACTGGGTTTCAACCCATTGTGAATAACTAATATGATAATTGTCCAAGATATTGGAGACTGTGGCTGTAGACCGGAGATCTTCACATCATTTGAATTATTGTTGATGTCTTGGGTAGCTCCTGTTATAAGGTTAAAGTGGCAGTCGTTTAGACATACTTAGAGATCGACCGGATATGCAAAAGCCTCTCTTCCTTAGGGGATGAGGAATAAGGTACCTTCGGTTTTGTTTAGACCAAGAACGAACATGGAAACGGATGTGTGTCTAATGTTTTATTTCATAACATGACCAATTAGTTGTTATTGATGACATATCTGCGGTGCTGGAGAATTTATTCTTCTAGCTTAACACCCTTCTTTGAATCGTATGAGCTCAAAGGTTATATTATTAATAGAAACTGATCATATGTGTGAATTGACAATGTGGCATTCTAAGTTCCTAATTGATCAAAGTTTTGAAAAGCAAATCTTTGTGGATGATGATCAAAGCATGGCTGATATAGCATAGCTTTTTGTTGAAACGTGACTTCGACAAGCCTCACAACCCGGGAACGGCCGAAAACAGGATGAAAAACAGTAGAGAGGACTAACGTTTCCTTGTAGCAGAAAAGTGATGCTATGGTATGGAGCCCAGACAATTTACTTATGTGGATAATGGATTGAGGCGCCTTGAATGATGGTCAATCAATGGCCAGGATGACTGTCAACAATGACCGGGGGAACATTATTTTCAAGTAAACTTCTAACCAGTCGTGTACAGTGTTGGCCGGCTCTACCGATCAAGGTGCACATGTGTGCAAGTCCTGGAAATCTTGTTAGTGATGATTCCGAATCGGATAAGGAAGATCCTTTGCCTTGGTCATTGATGGAAATCCAACTTCCAATAGCAACTTTACGTTTTTAGTTGTAAATCAATATGGCGACATAATATGATGGGGTATTATTCCATTTAAGATTGATACATTTATTTTGGAAATTGATTTTCACACTATGCATTAGTGATAATAAAAGAGAAATTTCGGTAACAAGAATGTTTGGCTATCATAAGGTAAAAATCTAACATAGGGTTTGCGCTTACATTGTGTGATGAACTTGAGTCTTATAATAGCTTCATTTTCAAAAGGCATTGCGAGTTTTATAATTGGTATTCATGTGGAGAAAACTCGTTCCGTGACGGCGTAGTCATGTCATATACCTAACTTTAAAATAAAGTAAATAATTTTTTTAGTTCTCATATCAGTCCCATGACTGACTCGGAGTTTATTCTTTCCCACCTAAACTCTGGGTGCCCATATTTTTCACACGGGAAGTTAGTAGTTTTGATTTTGCAGACATATCTTGGTGTCTTTTTAGAGCAGGATTCTGGACTAAAGCTTAAAGCTGTGTCCAGAGCATTTGATAGTCTTCCGCTAAATGTAATTTGTTTCCGTTATGTATTGTAAGTTGTTATTTTTTGATATTTGTGTTGTACTATGATATAATCTGTATCTTGATGTAAAATTGTTGTAATAACAATGAAATGTTCTTTTATATTTTGTTTTAATGTGTTGTATCTCATAACGGTTCGAGGATTTCTGCCCTTTGGATCAGATCAGCGTGCTTATGGTCAATTCAAAAGGTCGAGATTTTCGGGTTATTAAATAGTGGTACCAGAGCTTTGGTTTACGACTCACTATAACAAGATGAAAAGTATCATCAAAGATATGATCAACAATATCCTAGAATGAGTGACTCATTAGAGATGGAGTTAGTAAATTCCTAGAATGAGTTTGAAGAGTATTTTATATAAAAGAAAACGAATTGGTGTATATATAAAATGAATTTAATAATGGAATAATATTTGTGTATTTTATTTGATGATTGAGTTTGGACTATCGGGTATAAGAAGATTTTGCATATCGGCTTGGCATATGTATATATGAAGTCTCAAATATATTGGATATATATAATCACACTATAATCGCTTAGGGATGATTCCGATGATTGTTGCAACATCATCAGTGTTTAGTTTCAAGTTTCAAAAGTGGGATGTCTATATAATTCCAATTGACTAGTGTAGGGACCAAGAACTTAGTTACAGTTTAATGTTTTTAATTAGACTTTGAAAATATACTTTGAGTATATAAAAGATATATGTTTTGGCAACATATAAATTTTGAAAGTTATTCAAACAAATGATTGTTGGTTGTGATGTGCATTAATCAGGTTGACTAAAAATCAAATAAAATAAAAATTGGAAGATAACACCAATATGGGAATAGATGGTAAATTGAGCCAAAGCAAATTTAATGTTGAATTGAATTGGAAATCGGATAGAGTTGGATATATATGTTGAATAGGTTGCTGCATGGAAGCTGCGAAGAGAAATAAAATTGCATCCCTGACGCAAAGGTACATATTTACTATACTGATTGGGTGTGATAATTTTACAAGCTACTTGGTTTTTGGATTTTCTTTTTGATCAATGAAGGCCCAAAGAGGCATTGTACCGATTAACCCGTACAAAGGAGATTATAGCGAAAATTTAAGGCGTCAACCAAATTTCGAGATAATGAGAAGTTTTTAGAAACTGAAAAGTTAAAGAACTTAAGTTAAAATAAAAGCTGAGTTGGTAATCTTTTTAACGGGGGAGAATGTAACGATCCAAATTTTTAGTCAATTTAAAATATGGATTTATATAAGATTAGTGGACTTTTGAAAGTGATTTAATGGCAAACACATTAAAAATTGATATTCTAATATTATTTAAATAGTCTTAAAATAGACATTTTGCAAACGACCTCGGATTTCAACGAAAAAACTTTCATCAGTTCCATAATAGTAAGTCATTGTTAGGTTTAAAATTTCAAGTCAATCGGAGTTAGTGTGTAAACATACATAATATAAACGCGTATTGAAAAATCAGCTAGAATTTAATAGCTTAAAAAGAGACACTTTTCAAACGATCTTGGAATTCGACGAAACCAATTTTACTGGATCCAGAATGTTGAAAATGGTAAGGTTTCAAATTTCATAATTTTGGGAGTTAACATGTGAGCATAAGAAAAATAAACGTGTACAGCGTCAATCAGTGAAATTTAAGAAGAAAACGTAATAAAATAATAAGATGGATGGTCAAATAAACTCGAAATTCGACGAGACCTGTTTCGTTGGATATGTAATTATGAAATATGTGTCAGTCGGACTTACCATTTGATCATACGAGCGTTAAAAGCTGGATAGAAGAAAAACAAGCTTTCACCTTTAAGTAAATAAGAAACACAAATGTTTCTTTGTGAACTGCCTTCCATCCAAGGACAAAAATTGTGTTTTCTTCCCTCTCTTCATCCACCGAAACCTCACAAATCCATGATGTCCTCTTTTATATAAACCAAGTCTCATTCCCTCTTTTTTTCCACTTTCATTTTTTACATTTCCTTCCACTTCTTCTTCTCCTTCCTTTCTCTATGGCCAGGCCGCCCACCACCACCTCCACCACTCTTCCCCTCCTCTTTGACCAGCGAACCCCACCACCAGCAGTCCCCCCAAGTCGTGGCCCCACCCTTCCAAAAACCCTAATTCACACCCTTTAAACCCTAAAATAACCACTACTATAGCCAATTTCACCCAAACCTCCACCTCTTGGACCCCACCTGGCCCACTAGAACCTACCCCCTTATGCCATCTAAGATTGATATATTTAATTTCAAAATTGATTTTCACACTATGCACTAGTGATAATAAAAGAGAAATTTTGCGTATCGAGCATGTTTGGCATAAGGTAAAACTCTAACCTTCGGTTTGCACTTGCATTATGCGATAGGGCTTGAGTCTTATAATAGCTTTATTTTTTTAAAAAAACATTGTGAGTTTTATGATTGAAATTCATGTGGAGAAAACACGTTCCATGTTATGCGGCATGGTCCAGTGATATACCTAACTTTAAAATAAAATAAATAACTGTTTTGGTTCTCATACCAGTCCTATGACTGACTCAGAATTTATTGTTTCCCACCTAAACTCTGGGTACCCATATTTTCTACACGGGTAGCTAGTACTTTTGGTTTTGCAGATATGTCTTGGAATCTTTTTAGAGAAGGATTCTGGATTGAAGCTTAAAGTTGTGTCCAGAGCATTTGATAGTCTCCCGTTGAATGTAATTATATTTCCACTGTGAATTGTAATTTATTATTTTCTGATATTTGCGTTGTACCCTGATATATTCTATACTCTGATGTAAAATTGTTGTAATAACAATGAAATATTATTTTGTGTTTTATTTTGATGTGTTGTATCCCATAACGGTTCAAGTGTTTCTACCGTTTGGACCGGACCTCCCTGGCTTATGGTCGATTCGAAAGGTAGGGATTTTTGGGTCATTACAGGTTCTAACAAAGGCGATGATTTTAAAATAATCGTTTACTTAAGAACTGAATTAAGTAAAACTTTTGTAATCGAAAGAAAAAGATTTCAAAAGTTAAAAAGGAAGGATGATAAGGGGTTTTGTGTAAAGAATGTGACAAGTGAATTTTTAGTAAGAAATCCAAGTTATAAATGATTTTTATTAAAAGAGATTTAGACTAAAGATTGGTGTTTTAATGAGAATCTACTAAATAAATGGATTAAGTGAAAATAGTTATAATTGGAAGGAGATTTTCCAATTGCAAATAAGGGCTTATAAAACCCTACTTTTAATGAATAGTAAATGAAATTTTGTGATATTATAATTAATACCATTTTTTGAGATTACAAACTTTTATCTATCTCAAGATAGTAATGTTATCAATCAAGGTCTAAGAAGTAAATAAGATACCCCAACTTGAACGACTTCATGATTATCTAAGGATTGTCACTAGTTTGTAATAGTAAAGATATTGGAAATAAATTATTCTTTCCATAAGAAGGATATTGCAACTTTATTGAGAAGTTTTATAAATTTAAATGAAACTATTGGGCTTTATAGCAAACAATGTATTACTAGACATTGTTTAACCAAGATATGAAATGTGACTATATTTATACCGTTTGGTTAAGCAAATGACACTATTTTATAGATAATGAAAATAGGAAGGTTTTGAGAATATACTTATTCTAAGCAGTAAGTAAATATTTAGAGTTTTTGAAGTAACGAAATAAGAAATTATATGGAAATGGAAATGGAGTTGGAAATTTGATTATTATTTCCATAATCGCTATTGCAAACTTCAAACTGTAAAGTTTGAAGCTAAATAAAAGTCGTTGGGGGTTAAATAAAGGTCATTGGGGTTATATATAATGAAGTAAAGAAAATAAAAATGGGGTTTGTGAAAATATAGCAATATTTTTTAGGTAAAGAAAATAAAGAGGTGGATTTTGTGAAAACATTTATTTTGAAGAGATAAAGGTATGATTATTATTTTCAAAGTAACGAATACAAAAGAGAATTGTTGAGATAAGTTTATGGAATTGATTTTAAATTGATAAAATAGTTTCAATTGAAAGGGTCTGTGTTGTCAATGTATTTGTTTGTACTGTTTGATTTGATAGTTAAAAAGCAGACTATCAATGAATTATCCCTTTTGACTATTGACATGTTAGTTCAAAGAGATAGGGATGAGAACTGGACCCAAAACCACTTCGAACTAACTTTGCGTTCGAAAATTTACATGTAGGGGTGATGATGAGAAAATGTGAAGACAAAGATCTTTGGAGCGAGAGGGTTGTCTGCTAATGTCTTTGGTTAATTACCAGGATTAAACTTGTAGCATTAAAACTCTACGTTCTAAGGGTATCTTGGTTTCATTCGATCCTAAAACGAACTTGTATGGACGAATGTATGACAACATATTCCTAAGATTATGCACATTAGTATTTACAAATATACCAAGTATGGTGGCAGAGAAGGTAACTTATTCTAGCTTAATATCCAGAGTATATTTGTGTAAATCAATTAGTGATTTGATAGATCTGACAATTTGGCATTCAAATTTTGGATGTGATATTTCTGAAAAGATATTTGCGAACTCAATCCTCATCAACTGGGAAATGACTGAAATCGGGCAGACAGCTGGATTATGTGGGTCATACCCATTAGGATATATCATCACCTGGTCTAGAGAAGTCGTTTATCCCTTGTTGTATGTTTCAGAATATTACGGTTGTTGGTCCTAACTGTGGTGATGACATATTCGGTACACGCGAGTTGAATGAGTGGCCGGTTCTATGTGGCAGGGTTGCAAGATATTCTTAGTTGAAACCTAGTGTTTCATCGCTAGAGGACACTGATTGGAAGGTGGTTCCATACCTAGTCATGTTAGAAATCCAAACTCCAATACAAGTCGTACATTTTTAGATGTAAACCAAATATGTTGAAAAGAGAGATGCAAGCTTTTCGACTATATTCCTATTTTATTTGTGGATTGATAGACAATATTATAATATCATTGAATTTTATTATACAAAAGTGATTTGGTTATCGTAAGATAAAAACTCGTGCCATGCTTATATGTGGTCGTATGTTACGAGAGTTCCATTCTTCCAAAGGATTTTCTAAAGTTAAGTAAGATGCTGATGTGAGTTTTATCACTAAAAATATTCCAAACTGATATGGGTTGATTTGAATTGCTTCAAAATGTGCACGAGTCAGACCGAGTATATTTTCCAGGTTAGGTTTTACTTGGAGCTTTAGGAGAGAAGCCGGCGTCGAGAGGTATTCCCATATTCTCTGGTATTAATTAATTTACATTGTGTGTGTTGTATAGTCTAATCAAGTGTGTACTCTTATATTGTATAATCATATATATATATATATAATATTTTCTGTTTGTGTGAAGAGTATTGAGATATTATATTTTATTCGTTTCACTATGAGATTCTATTCTACTCTGATTTTGTAGTGTTGGTTTTATTCTTCGTCTATTCTAACATGTCTTTCTTTTTTCTTCTCACCACCTAACTTCTTTCCTCTAACTGTCCGCTTTCATGAGCCCTTTGAGTTGGACAGTGTGAGATTAAATGTCAATTTGAATGGTATAGAAAAATCGGTATGTTATAGTTTGGCTTTCTATTTTGGAGCTGGATGGCTTCTCTGAGCGGATGCTGCAAACTGGTTTTCTTACAATTGCTCTAGAGGAATGGTGTAACAACCCTGAATTTTAAAACCAATTTGAAATTTATTTTTAATTGATTTTAATGGACATTAAACATTTAAATCTTTATTTCGAGAATAAGCGACTTAGAGTTTTTTAAAACAAAGCTTGAACGTATAAATTAAAATTTTAACTAAAACGAGCTCGTAACAGCGCGAAAGTTCATAATATTACGTTTTTAAACTTTAAACGAATATATTGAATTCGATATAAGCCAGATTTTAGTAAAACAAGAAACAATACGATCAATTTAATAATATCTTTCTAACAAATGTAAGAAATTGATATTTCATATTATGAATTGTAAGTTATTGTCCAGATTAAAGTTTCAAATAGTCGCTATGAAATCGTTTATAGATTATAACGATTTATTTGAATAGAATAAAAGGATTTTCATGTAAATTGAACACTGTTTGGCTAGAAAATAGTAAAAACGAGTTATAAACTCAAGTATGTTTATTTTACAACTATATAGTATTTTATTTGGATATATATGATAATATTAATTTATTATTACTATTTTTTTATTTAAATTGTTTCTAAAATTATTAATATTTTATCGATATTACATAAGCCCTTAAAAATGGTCATTTTGCAGACGACCTCCGTTTTCGATGAAACAAATTTTGTTGGATCCGGTACGTCAAATTATTGTCAGATTTAAAATTTCAAGTCAATTGGAATTAGTATGTAAGCGTAGTAAATTTAATCGTGTGTTCGGTTTTAGTTATAATTCAACAAAGCAAGTTATAAGGCCATTTTTCGAACGGTCTCTAAATCGAACAAACAAATTTTGTCAAAACCGTAATTGTAAAATATAGCGAGGTTTCAAATTTCGTAATTTATGGATTAGTATATGGTCGTGGTAGATTAAAACGTACATTCCAATTCAATATTTAACGTTATATTGATTTATATTTTAATTTTGGAAAAAAGTTGATTGAAATAGTCGAATCAGCTTACGAAACATACCCCATTATGTCCAGAATGGGGGTATTTGATTAGGGATTCCAATTATTGGGGTTCATTTGGAGTTCAAAGCGTTAAAAGAATAAAATATTATTTAATTCATGCTATAAATAACCAGTTAAAACCCCACACCTATCTCTACACAAGTAGCCGCAGCAATTCAAGTTTTCAATGGCTGAAAAGGTTCGGTTTTAGATCGTTAATCATTTCCAATCCAGCAACAATTACTCAAACTTATACGATGAATATCATAGAGATTTTTACCAGCTTTAATTTCATATAGACATGATCGTATATCATGGTGGGGATTGCTTGAATTTCTGATGCAAACTTGTCACGTTCGCATGGGTTTTCGTGGCCATAGGGAAGCTCGAGTTCAATAAGGAGCGCGAGTAGGAAGGAGTGGCGAATGACGACATGCCGGTGGGTTCAAATCAACGTCTAGTGGCGTGTATATGCGTGCATTTTAGAGCAAGGGTTGGCGAAGTCAAGTTTTTCATGACCTGGGAGAAGTTATGGGGAAGAGAAAGTTAAACGAGAGATAAACATTTAATTAAAGATTAAAAATAATATGATTTATTTAAACTAATTATCTAATTTAGTTATTCAATGTTTAAACACCCATAATTTTTTCCAACATAAACAGAATTCGACGATTCAAAGTGCGTTGGAATCATCTCAACAGGATCTACGCAATGGAACTAATTTGGTCAGATTTGGAGCTAGCTACAAATTTTGGTTAGATTAATCGCACAGTTTGATTTAATTAAAATAATCATCTTACAACGATTTCAAACCGGGCAATGTGAGAACTCTGTCACTCAATTATTTTGTTATGTTATTATAATGATATTTAAAAATTATTGATTGCCTATGCTGATTTTTATCAGGTTAATTAATAAAAATTGTTATATGGTATATAGCAGCTCACATCATAATTGTTTGAAAACCCGATGGATGAATGGATTATTGATTGTGATATGATTTGAATGTGATTTGAAAGTAACTAACATGTTAAAAACGATGTTAAATTATTTGGGGTAATTGAAATTGGATTAAACATCCACTTACAAGCCGAACGACTTATTTATGTTCACCTATTCAAGTGATATAAATTGGACCAAATAATAACTTGAATTGAATAAGTTATAATCTACTAGATTGAATAAATAATTTATTAATTGATTATTTATTAGTTGAAAACCCCACACGGGTATTAGGATTATATTTTGATTTACACTAATCCATAGTGTTTGGATTGGATGTTAGTCGGTTGATTGACAGACCAATATAAGCATTAAACAATTGTTTTAAGGCCTATGCGGGTGTAAGTGCACACTGGATGTTGATTGGATGTTTGATAGTTGTTTACAACTATTGCTCGATGCATATGATGAATGAAATCCATATAAAATTAATTTATATGGATATTGGTTGAATGTTATTTCAATCCGGAATAAAATATGAATATTTTAATAACATGGTATTCAGTGAAAATCAAATTTTGATTTAGATGTCTGATTTTGGATGAACGCGTAGATATAAAAATATCGATGAATATTCGTAACTGTAACGAATGATTTTGAAGTAAATTTAATATACTTATGGCTTGTCAAAGTTTTTAAATTAACATGAATAGTAACATTTTAAAGTGAAGTTCTGTCAAGCCATTTAGAAGATGTTTTAAAAAGAATTTCTTTTCGAAATTTTCTTATTTATTTTCATAATGACTGTACTATTTAGAAGATGTTTTAAAAAAATCTTTTCAAAATTTTCTTGTTTATTTTTATAACGACTGTAAAGAAAAATTGAACTGAAAATAATGAGTTTTGAAAAATAATATTATTTTATTCGTTAAAATAATATTAGAATTGACCGGACGGTGAAATGTTCAATTTTGAAGATAAATTACTAAAACAAGTCTTCAAAGATGATTATATATATTTTATATAATTTATAAAAATGGTTTAGAAGCGTTTCTATTTATATTTAAAATTTATAAATCGATTCGGGCTTGAATAGAACGTGTCGCTCAGCGATGGCTCACGAACGTCAAAAACCCATAACTTCGAATTGACGCACCGGGAGATCCGACTGTCGGATCCTCCTAAAATTGGAATCATTGGAACCATAATGAAATGAGATTTCCAATAAAATGAGAATTTTTTAAATCCAACGGTTCGATTTTTAGATATGTCTAAATCTGTTTTGGAAAAAGTCGCTATGGATGTAGTTCGGTGGTCAATATTGGAAACCGACTGTAAGGGCCTATATAATATTATTAAAAATATAAATAAATTATGATAAATCATAATAATTGATTCAAAAAGATTTTGGATGAAATATTCCACGTTTAAAGATAAAATATATTTTTATCTGAATAAGTTGTTTACCAACTTGAGTAAAGAACTGAAAGGAATTGAAATGGTTTCAATATTACCAGAATTTACCAATATATAAATTGGATTGGATTTGAATAGAAATTATCTTTGGATATTTCGGTTTTGGATTCCGTGATTTACGGATATCGTTGAGGAATTTGAAAGATATAGATATCATTATTCCTAATACGATATCTGTTGGTTTCAGAATTTGATGTTGAATATAAGCCGATATGATTTCTCTTTAGAGCCTTGTATTTAATATCAAATTGGATTTTGTGGTTTGTCGTGAATGGTGTCTTCAATAACACTGTTCTTAAACCCAGCTGAGAATAGAATAAATCTTTTAATTAAGATTTAGTGAAGTTTCCAATTTAATAAATTTAAATGGAACTGAATTGAAACTGGACTTTGGGTTCATTGTGAACGATGTCCTAAACAACATTGGTTCTTAAATCCAATTAATAATTCAGTTGTGATTGGAATTTATGAATCTTTTAATTAAGATTTTATGGAATTTTCCAAGTAAAGTTTTCCCATTTAATATATTAAATTGGAACTGAATGGAATTCAATATCATGATAATCGAGATGACCCCCGTGGAGGAAGACCTATACTATTTAAGGAATTTAAAAGATTTTGTCGTTATTTCATTTATATTATTAGTCTGATACGGAAATTTATATCAATTATATACTACTATGATTTTCATGAAGATTCCAGTGAAATGGAAATTGATTTTGGGTTTATTGTGAATGGTGTTTAAAATGACATTTGTTCTTCAACCCAGTTAAAGACATGATTAATTTCCTAAGGTTAATAATCATTAAATAATGATTTTGGAGATTAAAACTAAGTGGTAACTAAATTTCAAGAAGTGTTCGAGATGAAGTACCACCAGTTTTACTCCATACGATATTAAATCTTTAATTAGATTTGGAATGTAAAATGGTAATTAAATTTACTGATAATACGTGGGTGTTAAATATGGAGTATCACTAGTTTTGCTCCATGGGACGAATAGGTTGGGATTGGGATAATAAAATGAGTGATAGCTTCGGTAAGGCTCGATAATCCGGACTAGCTTTATAAACCTTAATTTGGTTTAAGTTGTGAAAAGATATTAAAAAAATCTTTTGAAATAATTTCCAAGGAATAGATTTAAACAATAAGTTTAAATGAGAAAAATCTTTGATAAGATTAATGGGAACCTTTCCCAAAGTAATGAATATTTGAATAAAAGAATATTCTGGATTGGAATGAGATATGTGTAATCTTTATTTATCATTTGATTTTAAAGATGCGTGAGTTATCCGGAAAGACCGGGTTTAACCCATTCAGAATAACTGTTACGACGATTAAAAGTCAAAGATATAAAGACGGTGGTTGAAGACCGGAGATCTATACATCGTTTGGGTTATTGCTGATGTCTCGATTGGGCAGTACAACCAAGATGAAGTAATAAGTGGTGATTGTCCAGACGTACTTGGAGATCGACTGGATATGCGAGGGCCTCTCTCTTATATTGGACATATAGGATGAGGAATAAGGAGCCTCTGGTTTCGTTCAGACCCAGAACAAACTTGTAAATGGACTGTATGTCTGACATTGTATTTTATACTGTATTCGTTGATCTCTACTAAAAATATATCTGCTTGGTGGCGACGAATTTATTCTCTTAGCTTAACAACCTTCTCTGAGATGTACGAGCTTAGAGGTTATATATTGGTGAAAATCAATGGTATAGTATGGATTGACAATGTGGCATGCTGAGATGCATGGATCAAAGATTTTGTTGAAAAGCAGAGTTTTATGGATGATGATCAAAGAACAGCTTTAATATAGCAAAGCATTGTGTATGGCGTTAATTCACGAGCCTCACTCCTCAGTATAAGTAAAAAATGGGATGAAGGACAACAGAGAAAGGACATGTGTTCCATTCCAGCTAGAAGTAATGTCATGGTATGAAGCCTAGGCATATTTACTTATGTGGATGATGGATTGAGGTGCTCGGATATGGCCGCACAAGGCTAAAGTGGTCGACGTACTGAC
Organism: Allium sativum; assembly: GCA_030737875.1. Taxonomy (NCBI): domain Eukaryota; kingdom Viridiplantae; phylum Streptophyta; class Magnoliopsida; order Asparagales; family Amaryllidaceae; genus Allium; species Allium sativum. The sequence goes on from CM060921.1 coordinate 461,497,379, forward strand.
CACGGTCAACGGACAGACCAAGATTGCGGTCAAATACGACCGGGAACATACTATTCAGGAGTAACCCTAATCAGTGACGGTTGGCCGACTCTTTCGCTCCTAGGTGCACATGCATGTGAGTCGTAGACGTCTTGATAGAGATGCTCTAAATCGGATGAGGAAGATCCATTGCCCTGACTCATAGATGGAAATCCAAATTCCAATATGCGACTGTGCAATTTTAGTTGTAAACCTATACGGTGTCATACTAGGATGGGGTGTTATTCCGTCTAAGATTGACACGTTTGTTTTTTTAAATTATTTTCTTCGCTATGTGTAACACCCCGTAATTTTAAAGAACATTAAAATAATAAACTAAGAAACACCTAATTAAAAATTGGGAATTAAGTAAAACGGATTGTACCATTGTGTTCGTCTCGGAATTCTGCTTAGGATAGACTTCAAGATTGCATAAAACGGACATTGTATGAGGAAGGTATGAAGGTTAGAATTTTGTATACATATAAGAGTCTTATGTATAAATAAATTCAAACCAGAAATTCAAAACAATTCAGATTCACGAAGCGGGAAAATAGGAGAAAAGTTACCCGTTGGGTCTGACCCACACCTGGATTGGGTCAACCTATGAGTCGACCCAGGCGAGGCTGGGTCGACCCCACGAGGATCTGGGCAAATTCTCTTTTCTGAATCTGGACACGATGTTTGACCGGGTTCACTGGCAGTAGGCTATAAATAGGACAACATTGCTACTATTTTCTACACCTCAAAACAATGGAGATAATGAGATGCTTCCCCAGCTTGGATTGAATCAAACTATTTTCTTTAACAACAGCCTACATACATACAAGAATTTCTTCTGCCACTTCAACATATTATTCTTTGTTTTTTTAGATCCAATCTCTATGAGTTCACGTTACTCTTAGACGTAAAAAATTTAACAAGTAACCCTGACATATTTATAAATCTAGATCTAAACCTATATCTATTAAGAACCTGATTCATACCTAAACAGTTTTATTATTACATGTATTCTTCTATACACCTGATCTGCTGCTCATTTCTTATATGTCTATTTCTGTTATGCCTATTTCTGCTGTCATATGCCCATCTCTGTTACTATATGCTTATTTTTTTCATATGCCTATTTTTGTTCTTCTCTCTCTCATTCCCTTTTTATTTTTATAGCCTAGGCTACCTTCGAGCCTAGGCAAATATTGTTGAAACATGCATACGAACGAAATTGGGATAATTTGGGAATGATTGGGAATGATAACCTGGGGGCATAACTTGTACTAAGAATCATGACTTGAATTTGGGGCCATAACCTATACTGTGAAGTATGACTAAAATTTGGGTAATATCTTATATTGTGAATTATGACTTGAGATTTGGGCATATAAATCTATAGGTTTACTTTAAAGATTAAGCGAAACATGTTAATGAAACTATAAGTAACTACTGAAACATGTTGGGGGTTATGCATACCTGTTAACCTGCAATACTTAACCTGTTTAATCGGTGAGGGTTTTATACAATGTTAATATATGGCTTGTTTAATCTGTTTGTGGGGTTAAGTAAACATGTTGAATCTACGGGGTTAAGTAAATTTGTGGGGGGTTATACGGCCCATTAAACTTAATTTGTTTGATTTGTTGGGATTATGCGGGCTTGTTAATCTATTGGGCATAACCTGTCAAAATCCTAGTTAATTAGGGATACAAGACTAAGGGGTGGCTTGTGTTATCTGTTATGTGGGGCCCATATCTGTCAGTAACCCATTCTGATATTAAAGGGGGACCCCACACAAGGTAGGGGTTTGGGCACGCTTACTGAATTGATTATAAGAGTTTCATTTGGGTGGAGGTGTTCTGATGGCGCATTCCAATAGAGTCGTGCGTGCATGGGTCCGGCTTCCTTGGGAAAATAAGCTGTTATAACACTAGTAAACGGGTATGTGTCCTTCTGTAGGTTGCCACTTTAGGAAGTAATATACCCTACTGTGGGGACGACACAGGGTATTTATGAGTTAGGGAGCCGATCGCTTGGGAAAGTAATTAGGGTACATCTAGTCCTATTTAGGTACTGTAATATGACGACCGCCCACAACCCCGACACTAAACAAGATGAATGATGCGTTAAAAGGTGTGCCAGGAAGCTATGGATGATCTTCAAGATATGAAAACGCATGTGGAACATGTTGTATATCTCACAGCGCAAGGATAAAATATAGTAGAACATATACAATAGGTAATATTAGTGAAGCAGAAAACACTAAACTTTCATAACAACTAGAAAGTTATATCCATACACTTAGATTAAAACAATAGTGTTTATATATATAAATTGCATCACTACAGCACTCAGGGAAGAATAACAAACAACGGAAATCCAAATACTATATAGTAGGTAAGATAACACGCCAGTCTCATGCTCGCCTCCGAACTGCAACATCATCCTCACTAAGCTATCACCTGTCACCTAACATGCCCATCCACAACCGGATGGACAACCCAAAGCAATAAGAGAGAAACATAAAACCTTGAGTCAGACAACAGTCTTAGTGAGCGATAAAATAACTATCTAACATCATCAATAAAGCATATGAGAATGGGTAAATAAACGAACTAATCTACCCACAACACCATAGAGGAACTCAACATGTCTTCCCCACATCGGACAATGATAGCCTTTACAATCCGTTCAACCAAAGGAATAACAATCCATTCATGGAAATAGAGCAGTCAATGATAACACTTATAACATCCAGATTATATATCTCACGTAAAACATCCTAATATAATTCAATCATTCCTCAAGCACAAGCCCTAGAGGCCTAAACCAATATCAGACAAGCACCCAAGGAACATCTCCTTTGACGTTGGAAAATCTACGTGAGACGGTACAAACCAAACAACTAGTCAACCATGACAGACTCTGGCTATCACCGTCAGTATTGCTTTGAAACCATCGTTAATCGTAAGATGACCAACTTTGTCGTATGTCAAGGGCTAATGGTAACCCTAGTTCTAGCATAAAATCCATACGCCTTTTAACGATACGTATGTTTGTCCAACCTTGACAACTAGGCCTTTCAACGATACCCAGGGTACTCGACCGACAACCATCCAGTTTTTTGGGTACCCCCATTGTACCCTTGCTTTGAGCCTGCTAGAACTTACGAAAATGATAACTTCTTGGCCTTCGCCTCTCTAGGCATCCAACCCGACGACTTTTCATAGCTCAAGCAACCTTCTCAAGCAACCACTATGCACCAACTAATGACTTTTGAGTTGTCATCTCGTTCATTATTCCACACCGATCAATGAACACATTCAATACTTATAATATTTCCACTTGAATTCCCCTTGAAGCACTGTTTCAAATCTCACAAATATCACCTGAGATCTCGTTTTGGGCTCCTTCCAAAACGAAACAGCAAATATCACTCTAAATCTCCTTTCGAATATATCGCCCGAGATATTGCAATATCGAACGATATATCGACCGAGACGAAATACTGGAATATCGTCTGAGATCTTAGTTTTTTGGTTAAAATTTAAATTTGTGCCTGAACTAGAACTATAATAAAAAAAACTCAAATTTAGCCATATCAATCTTTTGTTATTTTACATTTTGCATGTTAAATGACTATATTGTATGTTCGTATATGTTTTACAATGCTTATGATTTTCATATTCGTCTTTTTACATACATGTTACGTATGAAATTATGTGTTTTATGGTTTATTTATGCTGAATTTTTTGATGTTTTGGATCCTTTTAATGTTTCCTATCTAAAAATATTTCTATTTTAAGCATATTACGATTTTGAGTATGAACGATCTTTCACAAAATAAATAATAATAAAGTTATTTTGCATTTTAAGTTTAAGTTACTATGTTTTTAATAGCATTCATAAAAATCATTTTGTTAAAATATCATTTTTAACATATCATGCACCCTGGGATTGTTCCGATATGAACATTCAGACCCGAGATGAAAATCCGAGACGAACTCCCGAGTAAGACTCATCTCGTCCGAGATCTCCCCCGATACGAGACCAAGTCTATAAAATCCCCGAGACAAAACGTGACTGATATCCGAGATTTAAAACCTTGCCTTGAAGTCACAACATCACTGAACCAAATAACATCGATATACGATTCAACACAATTCATAGCGTTACGTCCATTTGCTATGAAATAAACCACAGCGTTTAGAGCGCACTGCGCTGCGGCACGGGGTTCGGGGGAATCACCCCCGATTATTTTCCAGAAACGACCCCATGTCTGTTCGACTGATCATAAGTGAACGGCCAGAACCCAACATAACTCTCATGCCGAACATGACATGACTCATCATACCGATCGCGACATGGCTCTCTAAGCCGTTATCTCAACCATGTCATTTTCCACCATGTCGGTCTCCACCCATATCGCACCACTGTGTCAGTCTCGGTATGGATCACCATGTCAGTTTACACCATGTTGTTCACGACATGACTCACCATGTCGGTTTCGACATGACTCACCATGTCGGATCCGGCATGCCCCCTGTGCCTTGACTTCCTGTGCCTTGGAAAGGAAGAAACGACCTGGCTTATGGGAAATGACATGACTTCAGATCTAACCAAAATAGCTCCAAATTTGACCAAATCTTTGACAAACGACTGCAACGTTGAAATCCACTCATCCCAAGCATCCAAATCAATCATAATCACTTCAACAAATCATCAATAACATCAAAATAACCATTATCATCATTAAATCATAGGAAATGTTCTAAATTATGATAATTCGATATTTAAACCAAAAATAATGGATCTAACTTGCATAAACATATGAAATGACATAGAAATTACAAGTTTAAAGTTGCTAGATTAGATCCTATGGTGGTTCATCTAAATATACACTTACCATGATGTAGATCTAAGGAAAATGACTTGAAAATGATGAAATTAAGATCATAGAACCCATATACTTGATTGAATCCACATAAGAGATGCATTTCACTCACCAAATCCCCAAAACGAGTCAAAAGCAATGAATTATGATTCCGGACAGCGAAGAATTTGCTCTAAACTCTTAGATTTGATGATCACTCTCTTTGAATGGTGTAGATCTAGCTTTAACCAATGTAGATCTTTGATTCTCTAAGCTATAATGGTAGAAGGGTGTAGAAGATGGAGGAATAGAGGACCCGTAGCTCTTTCAAATGAATGAATGGAGAAAGTAAACTATTCTCCATGGCTAGTACCCCCTATTTATAGCCTCCCACCGGCCCACTAATGGACTTCCCCAAATCAGCACATTATGGCTTAAAAACCTGAACAACGAACTATTAAACCTTAAAATAGTAATTCCCCCCAAACTGCTGAACTAAATCTTTAATGCGACCAATCTACGGAAAGGGAAACATCATTTCCTTTCCAATGGCACAGGTCTGAGCACCTGATTCGATCTGAGTCAAAAGTTATGCCCTGTACAAGACTGATAAAGGGAAATATTCACAAACAAAATTGGTAAAAATTATGGACATGTCTCACATCCCCATAAGCAAATATTAAAATATGAGAATGATTCAACCCTCAGGGAATAAAATAAAAATATTTTATGATCTTCTGATACATAAAATTCGCGTTGTTACATTCTCCCCACCTTTAAAATTTTTGCCCCCGAAATCCCAACAAACACAAGCAACCAAAGCAATTCTGCATTCCTATCATTCGTGAGCAGCCAATTCTATCACCCAAACTAGCAGCCATGCATCCATAGCCTTATCCTAGCATGCAGAATTCTAACAACTATATCACAAGTTACAATGATGTAATGATGGCACAATATCAGTGGGTCATACCAACGAAGAGTTCTAGATGGGTCGACTTCATACTCTCTTCCGTCTCCCATGTACAATCGTCGCCATCCTCACTCCATTATATCTTGACTAGCTTAACCATCTTCCTCCTAAGCTGTTTCGTGTCATTTCCCACAACTAGAGCCGACCCTGAGGCAAGGCTACCAAGAAATCTGTCTAGGGCAGCACCGTCGAGCGTGATGGAGGAGGCTGCCGGAGGGGCAGCAAGTGGCTGAGAAATTGTATTAAAGAAAGTGGCAAGGGCAGTGTGTTGTGGAAACAAGAATAATTGAGTGGTATGATCTCTAGTTTACAGCTGGAAAAGCCAATGTTCAAGTCTCCATTTTACCACATTTGTTTTTTATACCTGCTTGCTTCTCATTATTTCTGCCTAGGGAAGCAACTAGGCTTGGGCCGGCACTGCCCACAACATGAAGCATCTTATGAGATTTCATAACTACAGTCTCAACTTCTAGGTCTTCGTACTGTTCTGGAGATACCACCACATTCGAATTATGCATGAACTTCCGTAGAAACAACACATGGAAAACATTATGCACACTCGACATCTTCTCGGGTAACTCCATTCTGTATGCATGCTTTCCAATCCACTCGATTATTAGAAACGGTCCAAAGAACCTAGGAGCTAACTTTCCTTTACTTCCAAACTAAAACACATGCTTCAACAGTGAAATTTTCACGAAAACCATATCGCCTATGTCGAATCCAAATCTTTACAACGCATATCGATGTAACTCTTCTGACGATCTTGGGCTACCTTCATTCGTTGTTGAACGATCTCGATACAATCCGAGGTCTCCCTGGTCATCTCTGGCCCAAGTACAAACTTATCTCCAGTTTCTAACCAACATGCTGGAGAATTGCACGACCTCCCATACAACGCCTCGTATGGTGTCATCCCAATGCTAGACTGGTAGCTATTATTATATGCAAACTTAAATAAATGTAGATGGTCTTCCCACGATCCTCCGAAGTCTAACGCACAAGCCCTTAGGGGATCCTCCAAAACTCGGTTAACCCTCTCGATTTGACCATCAGTTTAGGGATGATAAGCCGTACTCAGATATAATTCGGTTCCCAAAGCTTCTTGCAAACTTTTCCAAAACCCACTCATGAACAATGGATCTCGGTCACTCACTATACTCTTTGGGATACCATGGAATTGAACTATCCATTTCACATAAAGTTCAGCCAATGTCGATGATGTCCTAATCGATCTGATAGGAATGAACCTTGCAGTTTTGGTCAAGCGATCCACGATGACCAAAATTCCTTCATTTCCTTCCCTGATTTTAGGTAATCCATCGATACATGCTCCCATTTCCATGTAGGAACTTCCAATGGCTGAAGCACCCCATTCGGCTTCTTCTGTTCATCTTTAACCAACTGGCAGTTCATACACTTGGAAATGAACTTTCCAATGTCTCTCTTCATCCCTTCCCAGTAGTAGATTCGCTTCACGTCTTGATACATCTTATTACCACTGGGATGAATCGTCAACTTCGAGTGATGACATTCCCTTAGAACCTCATCTCTCAATCCGTTGATATTAGGAACAACTAGTCGCTCTTGCTTTCGAAACCAATCTTGTTGATCGACTTCGAATTCTTTATTCTCTTGTTCCAGCTTCTGGATAAACTCGACAAGCTTCATATATTGCTTTTGGCTCTCACCAATCCTTTTGATAAGAGTAGGTCTTATCGATAAGCTTGCCAACATTTCATTCTCTAACTCACATCATGGCCTGAAATCGAATCTTGCCAAATACCCAAGACTCTTCCATTCCAAAAACATCGCTCCCAAACTTGTGTGTCTTCGACTCAATGCATTTGCCACTTCGTTGCCTTTGCCAGGAGTATAGGCTATACCAAAATCATATGACCCAGAAACTCTAACCATCGTTGCTGCCGAAGATTCAAATCCCTTTAGGAGAAAAGATACTTCAATGACTTATGATCCGTAAGCAACTCGAATTGAACTCCCAACAGATAATGTATCTATATCTTCAGAGCAAAAACGATCGCTGCCAACTTAAAATCATGAGTTGGAAAATTCCTTTCATGCGGCTTTAGCTGTCCACTCGCGTAAGCCACAACCTTATCCTTTTGCATCAGTACTGCTCCAAGCCCAGTACCACATGCATTGGTATACACAATTATCTCTTCATTCCCACTTGGAATGGTCAGCACAGGAGCACTCGTCGGCCTCTCCTTCAGGATTCCAGAAGCTTGCTCACACTTTACATCCCTTGTGAACACTTGGTTCTTCTTCGTCAATCCTGTTAACGGTGCAACTATCTTGAAGAAATCCTTGATAAATCGTCTGTAGTAACCTGCCAATCCAAGGAAACTCCAAACATCCATCGAAATCATAGGTCGATCCCAGTCCTAGATTATTGCCACCTAAGCGGGGTCAACCTCTATTCCATTTCCAAAAACTACATTGCCTAAGAACCTCACTTCGCTCTTCTAGAAATGACACTTCGAAAACTTTGCTCTCAAATGATGTTTTCGCAAGATTTCCAACATAACTCTCAAGTGCGTCTTGTGCTCTTCCTCATTCCGAGAGTAAACCAGAATGTCATCCACAAACACAAGAAAGAACTTGTTCAATTGATCTCTGAACACTCTATTCATAAGATCCACAAAATACGTTGGTGCATTAGTCAACCCGAATGGCATCACCAACCATTCAAAGAAACCATATAGTGTCCTAAAACACTATCCTTTGCCACCCTCAACTGGTGAAATCCCATTGCCAAATCCATCTGAGGAAACACTTTGGCCTCGAGAAGCTGATCGAACAAGTCATCAATCCTGGATAACGGATACTCGTTCTTCTTGGTCACCTTGTTCAGCTCACTATAGTCCACACACAATCTCAGTGAGCCATCAGCCTTGGTTGAAAACACAACTGGTGCACCCCATTCGGATACACTCCTTCGAATAATCCTTTTCCCAAAAGGTCACTAAAATGCACCTCTAACTCTCATTGTTCCTTAAGCACTATCCACCTAAGAGGTATAACAATTGGTCTAGCACCCTCGACCAAATCGATCCTAAACTCGATCTCACGATGCGGTAGCAACCCTTTGACCTTGTCAAAGGCATCTTCAAACTCATTCGCGATTAGCACTGATGACAAGTCTTCCGGTGGAATCACAAGTGAATATAGATAGCTTACGAAGACCCTGTCTTTGGGCTTACATCTAATCAACACCTTTCCCCTTCCACATCCCCGACTCTCACCTCTAGCTTCTCGCAATTCACTTTTGCCGCATACCTCTTGAGCCATCCATGCCCAAGATGATCTGAAACCCAGTGAAGTTAATAACAAAGCAATCACACACAAAAGAGCAACCATGACTCGACAACACTAGACCATGACTCGACAACACTAGACCACGACACAACATGCACAAACTAAACGAACCCCCAACTGGATTAGTCACGATCAATGGTTTATCACAAATCTTGGTTTCCAAACCCAAGCGACACACAAGCTCAATACAGATGAATGAATGTGATGCTCCAGTATCGAACAACACACGAACTTAAACACCATTAACTGAAAGAGTACCTTGAACAAAACACCCTTTCCCTTCTCCTCTGCGGTAGGAGTTCTTGAAGAAGATGGCACGGCTTCCAAATCATATGCCTTTACAACCTATTTACCCTTAGCTGATTATGGACAATCTTTCTTCTCATGCCCAGGAATTCCACACCTGAAGCACTTCTTCTCAGCTTTGGGATTCTTGCACTCATTCGAGTAATGACCCTTCTGTTGGAAGTTAAAGAAAACTACCTCACTCTTAAGCTTCTTTTGACCATCCTTTCCTTTCTGCTGTTGCTGCTTACTCTTCTTATTATTACCACCTTGCTGTGGTTTCTGAACTTCCTTGGTTGCAGCGACAACATTTGCTTCTTTAGGAAACAAGCTTTCATGGCGAACGACTTTTTCCACAATCTTCTCAAACGGACCGTCAAGGGGATCCACCAACGGCCTTCCAATATATGTATCCAGGCCCGTAACAAACTTCTCGTTCTTCTAATAGGGTGTATCAATGTATAAACGAGCATATCTGAACAAGGCCTTGAATTCAGAAACATAATCAAGCACAAAACGACCATTTTGTTTCAGCTTTACGAACTTCTTGAACAAGGCTAACTTCTGAAAAGTGAAGAAAAACTTTGCTTCAAATTTAGCATGGAATTGCTCCCATGAAATCTCCTCTTCTGGAGTCTCAAGTGTAACAGAATTCCACCACTCCATGGCCCTGCCCTGGAATTGTCTAGACGCAAGCTTCCTCTTTGTTGCATTATCCAAACCCAAGTCTCCAAAAATACGAACACAAAAATCCATCCACCTATGAACCTCTTCAGCTGGCTCATTTCCTTCGAATGGTTTTCCTCCCAGAGATGTATAATCCTTGCACAACTTCGCAATATCCACAACCTTAGGAATTCACACACCTACATCTACCACGGCTGCCACTAGAGCGGGTACCCTTCACATGATTGCTTCCATCATAGCTAGGTAATCTGGTGTACCGCCATAACCCCCTCCAGGAACAGCCATCTCCCTAGCAGTATGTCTTGAAGCACGTCGACTCATTTTAAATTTGCAAATTATAACGATTAGCCACTTACAAGATAAGCCGCTAAAGAAGTACAAATGTTATTATACTATATACTATAATATAGTATACGTCAGATTGAAATCTACAAATATGTCTCTAATATGTAATTACATCTTCGAACTTTGGTTAAAATCGTTAACCAGAGCTCTGATACCAAATGTGACGACCACCCATAACCCCTACACTAAACAAGAGGAACGATGCGCTGAAAGGTGTGCCAACCAACTATGGACGATCATCTAGATATGAAAACACATGCAGAACCTGTCGTAAATCTCACAACGCAAGGATAAAATACAAATGAACATACACAACAGGTAATATTAGTGAAGCCGAGAACACTAAACTTCTAGAAAGTAATATCCACACACTTGGATTACAACAATAGTGTTTATACAAATTACCTCATTACAACACTCAGAGAATAATAAGAAACAACGGAAATCCAAATACTATATAGTAGTAAGATAATATGCCAGCCTCTTGCTCGCCTACGAACTGCAACATCGTCCTCACTAAGCTATCACCTGTCACCTGCCACCTAATCTGCCCATCCACAACCGGATGAACAACCCAAGGTAATAAGAGGGAAACATAAAACCTTGAGTCAGACAACTGAAAAGTAGGTGTGTGTGACTTAGATAGGATCTTTATATGGATATAGAGGAAATGTAAATGATAAGCTAACTTGTAAGCTGCAATAGTTATGTAAGTAAAACTAAGCTATAGAGACATATCACAAATAAAATAAAGTGCAGTAAATAAAGACACCAGGAATTTTATATTGGTTGAGACTTCCCGTCCTACGTCCAATCTCAAAGCTCCTCTTCGGAATTCACTATCACGCCCTCTCTTAACCCGAAAGAATAGGTCACAATACACCCGAGCACCAACAAGGATCTCCACGCCTGAGCACCCACACAGGGCTTCACAAATTACAAGAGTTCTGACTTTTGAATGTGTTCTCTAATCAACACTGAATAGTCACGATGAAGTACACCCTTCCTATAATCTTATCCTCAAGTATTTGATGTGTATGTGAAGATTGAAGGAAGTATGTTACTTGTTGAATCAAGAGAATTGAAATAATATCAAAGATTCAACAAGTAACTTGAATTTAAGAGAGCTTTAGAATGCGATGAGTAAAGAAGTGCATATCAAAAATTAGAATAGAATATTTTAGAATCGGTGATTTGGAAAACATGTTTGTAGTGCTTATATAATTGTAAAAGAGCAGCATTCTTTCATGATAAGTTTCAACAAAGAGTTGCATCCATTTCTATTCATAATTGAAGAGGAATCTCTTCATGAAAGAAGGTGACTCTTTATAAAAATGACTGTTGATATCTGATCAGTAGACTATAGAAAAGTCACTAGTCGACTAGTTAAGAATGAAATTCATATATGTTTAAATATGCTCAGGAACTAGCCATTACTGGACTTCTGGTCTGTGACTAATCGACTGTTCTATTTCCTATCAATCGATTGGTTACAGAACCAATCCAGTATCAGCTGGTTTATAGAGCACATATTTATATATATTAAAAAAACTTAAAATTCATGCAATTGTGTTATACTTTGAGGATAGATTTTAACATAAATCTAACACGACTCGATACTTATGTATATATATAAACTTAGCTCCTTGACATGATTTTCATTGCTCTTCTCTTTGTTGTCATTAATCGAAATTCTTATGAATCAACATTCTCTCCCTTTTTGATTGATGACAACATATTGCATTTTTGTTTTAAAAAAGAGGAATTTCTCCCCCTGAATGTATGTTTGCATACATATTTAGCTCCCCTTGAATTTCTGCAATATTTTGTTAGTTCATAAATATACAACTTACCGTTCAGATTCCTACAACAAAATGTTAGCGCATATATATATTTTTAACGCATAAATAATTAAATCTATTATTATGAGCATAAAAAATATATTATTCTCCCCCTTTGTCATTGATTAAAGTATTAAACAATATAATTGCAAAGTAATCGAATAAGTTTTCATAGATCTTCAAAAGAAACAATTCCTAATTCTCTTCAAAGTTTTATGAAAGAATTCTCTAAAAGGGGTTTAGTAAATATGTCAACAATTTGATTTTATGAGCTTATAAACTCCAAGTTGATGATTTGTTTTTCAATATTGTCTCTCAAGAAATGATGTCTTATATCAATATGTTTAGTTCTAGAATGGTTTACTGGATTTTTAGATAAATTTATTGCGGTTGTATTGTCGCAATAAATCGTGGAATTTGATAAATTAACATTAAAATATTTTAGTGTTTGCTGCATATATATTACTTGAGCACATGCTAGTGTAGTAGATATATATATATTTAGCTTCACATGTTGACAGTGAAACGCAATTCTGTTTCTTGCTGAACCAAGATATAAGTGATTTACCGACAAAGTGACATGTTCCACGTGTACTTTTACGATCCTTTTGTGATCCTCCAAAATCAGCATCACTATATGAAACTAATTCGAAGGAACAATCTTTTGCGTAGAAAAGTCCAAAATCTTTGGTACTACTAAGATAACGTAAAATACATTTTACTGCCCTCAAATGTGATTCTTTTGGATTAGCTTGAAAATGAGCACATAGGCAAACACTCATCATAATATCCGGTCTACTAGCAGTTAAATACAGAAGTGAACCTATCATGCGTTGATATAATTTTTGATCGACACTTTTTCCATTTTCATCTTTATCTAAGTGTGTTGTCGTGCTCACTGGTGTAGGCTTACTTGAATTATTTTCTACTCCAAAACGTTTCATTAGATTAATGCAATATTTTTCTTGATTAATGAAAATTCCATCTGATAATTGTTTAATTTGTAAGCCCAGAAAATACGATAGTTCTCCCATGTGAGACATTTCAAATTCACTTGTCATTATTTTTGAAAATTCCTGACATAATTTATCATTTGTAGATCCAAAAATAATGTCATCGACATATGTTTGTACTACTAAAATATCTTTATCAGCTTTCTTAATAAAAGGAGTCTAATCAACTTTTCCTATTTGAGATCCCGACTCTAATAAATAGTTCTTGAGATGTTCATACCAAGCACGAGGTGCTTGTCTTAAACCATATATTGCCTTTATTAATTTAAAAACATGATCAGGAAATTTCTCATGAGCAAATAGTGGAGGTTGTTCAACATATACTCTCTCTTTAATATAGCCATTTAAGAAAGCGCCTTTAACAACCATCTGATATAGTTTAAAGTTACGATAACATGCGTATGCTAATAAAATTCGAATTGCTTCTAGTCGTGCGACTGGAGCAAACATTTCTTCGTAGTCTACACCTTCTTCTTGATTGTAACCTTATGCAGCAAGTCTAGCTTTATTTCTAGTAATATTACCCAATTCATCTGCTTTATTTTTATAAACCCATTTTGTTCCAATGACAGTTTGATCATTAGGACTTGGAACTAATTCCCAGACTCATTACATTCAAACTTGTTTAATTCATCTTGCATGGCGATTATCCAATTTTCATTTGTAGATGCTTCCTTAGGGTTTTTGGGTTCGATATTTGATAAGAAGGCCACATTACTTACTAAATTAAGTTGACTTCTTGTTCTTACGTTTGAACTTATTTCTCCAATAATATTTTGAGTTGGATGGTCTCGTAATATTCTTAGTGGAGATCTAACTTCATTAATAGGAATATTTTGATTATCAATATTATCTTGAATTTCTGTAGTATTGTTTTCTATGTTATTATGAACAATGTTTTCATCTTCTCTATATATATCAATATCATCGTCATGAGAAGAATTATTTTTCATAATATCAGAATTAAACGAATTTTGAATAAAATTTTCGTCAAATGAAACATGAAGTGATTCTTCTATTTTACTGGTTCTCTTATTGAAAATATGATAAGCTTTGCTACGTTCAGAATATATATCCTAAGAATATTCCTTCGTCGGATTTTGAATCAAATTTTCCAAGTTGGTCTTTTGTATTTAAAATAAAACATTTTGAACCAAATATTTTAAAATATGAAATATTCGGTTCTCTTCCAGTAAAAAGTTCATATGGAGTGTTTTTAGTAAGAGGTCGAATGGAGATACGATTCAAAACATAACAAGCTGTAGAAACTGCTTTAGCCCAAAAATGTTTTGGCAGTGTACTTCCATTTAATAGTGTTCTGGCACATTCTTGCAAAGTTTTATTTTTACGTTCTATAACTCCATTTTGTTGTGGAGTTTTAGGAAAAGAGAAATTATGAAAAATTTCTTTCTTTTGGCAAAATAAATCAAATTTCTCATTCTCAATTTCTCCTCCATGATCACTTTGTATATTCTTTATTTTTAAATCAGTTAAATTTTGAATTTGTTTGACAAAAGTTTTAAAGAGGTCAAAAGTATCACTTTTATTCTTTAAAAACATAATCTAAGTATATCTTGAAAAGTCATCAACAATTACAAACACATGTCTATTATGATTTATGGACTGAACCTAAGTTGGTCCGAATAAATTCATGTGTAGTAATTCAAGTGGTTATAGTGTTGATATAACCTATTTAGATTTAAAAGAAGATTTAGTTAACTTTCCAAGTTGACAAGCATAGCATAAATTTTCAGTTTTGAATTTTATTTTGGTTAATCCTCTTACAAGATCATTTTTAGAAATCTTGTTTATCGTTTTAAAATTAGTATGACAAAATCGTTTGTGCCATAACCAAGGATCGTTGTCTTTGGCTAATAAACACATACTAGGATTATTATTAACTGCCATGTTCAACATATAAATATTTTTATCTCGGTTTCCTTCAAAGATAAGATTTCGATTTGAATCTAATATACTACATTTATTTTTGGAAATGGTATTTTAAAATCTTTATCACATAATTGACTAATACTTAATAAATTATGATTTAAGTTCTTAACTAATAAAACATCATAAAAAAGAGGTGAATTAGATATGCCGTAATTGCTCACATCGCCTTTGCCGATGATATATCCTTTGGAGTTATCTCCAAATGTGACAATTCCTCTTTTTGAGTAGACAATATTAGTTAAATGGCTTTGTCTCCTATCATACGTTTTGAGCAACCACTGTCTAGAATCCATTTTCCTTTGTTCTTGTTAAGTAGGACCTGCAAAAGTAAAACAAGTTTTATTGGTACCCACTTCCTCCGTTAGGGTCCTAAGGGTTAAATCTTAGGAAGCCAAACCAAGAGGGTTTAGAGTCCTTTTTGAGAATATAATTAATATTGTTGTGAATAGTATCTAAAAAATTCTTAATGTATTTATTTCTAATAAGAATATTATTGGCTTTTGGAAACCATATACTAATATTTCCCAAGTAATTTTTCTTAGTAGAAATATCTAATTTACTACTACGAATTACTGGTTTAATACTAGATTTCTTAGAACTAGACTTTTTCTGTGAATTAATTTTCTGAACATATCCTAGTCCTTTTTTTACTAGAAACCGGTTGAGAATTTTCTAATATCTTAGATAAATTTTCTCTACCTTTATTATTAACATTCTTAGAAATACTATCCAGTTTAACTTCTAAACTAGAATTTCCTAATTCTATAATTTTAACCTTAGTATTCAATTCATGATTCTCAGAAGCTAGTATATCATTTTTATTCTTTTGAGTCTCAATTTCTTGACTCAACATAGAAATCTGAGAATTTTCTACTGATAAAGATTTTTGTATTTTCTAATCTCGTCTTCTTAAATCTCTTTTTTTTATCTTTTAATAAGTCTCTTTCAAATTTTGCTCTTTTTCTATCTTCATTTTCTTGTTTATACTTTCCTTTAAAATTATTTCTAGATTCTAAAACTTCCGTATTAATTTCCATTAATTCATCATAAGTAAATTCACTGACCTCGGTATCCTTTACCATGAAGCATACGTTTTCTTGTTCGTTGTTACTATCACTGTCATTATCAGAAGATGATGAATCTGAATTATCCCCAGTGACTGAGAATGCTCGTCTTTTCGATTCCTCCTTTTTATTGCGATTTTTCCTCAATTTTGGACAATTCTTTTGATAATTTCCGGTTTCGTGACAATTAAAGCATTTTACCAGGGCAGGGTCAGGTTCTTTCAATGAATTCTTTTTCACATTCTTGCTTTGGCCTTTTCTATATTTCAGAAACTTTCTGAAATTCTTTGCTACACAAGAAATATCCTCTTCATCTGAATTTGAATCTTCTTTCTCAGCATGGAAAGCTAAATTTTTCTTGTCTTGTACATATGCTTTCTTTGCCTGCAAATTTACTTCATAGGACATGAGATTACCGATTAACTTTTCGGGTTTCATAGCAAAAAGATCATTAGCCTCTTCAATAGCTAACACCTTTCTTTCCCACTCATCCGTTAAAGAGTTTAATATTTTTGAGACTATATCAAAATCAGAGTATTTTTCTCCTAATCCTAATTGAGAACGATAAATATTTCAAAATCGTGAGTACGTGTCATTTATGGACTCATTCTCGTTCATTTTGAAAATTTGAAACTGATTCTTAAGCATAGATATCTTGCTTTGTTTGACCTTGCTTGTTCCTTCATGAATTATTTTGAGTGTTCTACAGATTTCATATGCTGTGTTGCACATATAAACCCGGTTAAACTCGTTTCTGTCCAAGGCACAATGCAATAAATTCATGGCTTTAGCATTGGCGGTACCCTCTGCTTTTTCATTTGCAGACCATTCAGTATATAGAGTAGTGGGTTGCATATACTCTTTTTGTGTAATATTCCAAGCATCAAAACTATTAGCTTGCATATATATTCTCATTCGTGTAGCTCAATAACTATAATTCATGCCAGTGAAAAGGGGTGGTCTTGCAATAGATTGGCCTTCAGTATATCCAGTATTAGTGCTAGTACTAGTTGTTGATCTCAAAATTGGAATCAACACCAAGGGTGTGAAATTACACTTCTTTACTTATCGCTCTCTTTCCGCTTTAGATCGCACTTTGATTCGAGAAGGAACAGATTGGATTGTGCAATTATATGCTTTTCCTTGGTTCCATCATGAAAATGATTTTAGATCCGTGCATTAAGGAGGAGCTATGGCGATTGGAGATCACTTGGAGTAGATCGGAGTGTGAATTAATGGTGCTTGGAGAAGATAAGATCCATCTCATGTTGGAGAAAGGAGGAGAGAAGTTTGGCAGCCATTAAAGAAGTTTTTGAAGCTTTTAGAGAGGTATAGGAATGGTTTAGGCAGCCCTTCGGGGTCCAGAAATCGGTTCCTTTAATTGTGGAGCAAGGGGCTATTTATAGAAGAAGTTTGAAGGGAGTGGCAGTTTCGTAATTACAGAATGTGGAGTTTGGATCGGGTAGTAACTTGTATCGGGTGTTAGTTTGGATCGGGCATTAGTTTGGATCGGGTGTAAAGTTGGATCGGGGTAGACATGGATCGGGACTTGCTTTTAAGGAGCTTCTGCCTTTTTTGTACCGTTCCACTTTATCATAACATACCGATCCATTTTCAACGCACTATACCGATCCAATTTGTAATTAAGTGATTGATCCACTTTCTGCACACCGATTCAAGATAGCACTGATCTAGTTCTAGCCATATGCACCGATCCGTTTTCCAGTAAATTGCCACTACATCAATTAACACCGATCCACGTGCACTTTCTTTGGACGAACCACTTTGTTTTAGCATGCCGGTCCAATTTATTACATAATGTGTCACCGTATCACTATATAATGACCGATCCAGTTTAAATACTGTTGCCCCATCATTTAAATGCTGACCACATGGCAAATAGTGAAGCTGCCCTTTGAATTGAACAAGGTACCGATCCATACATTTTTTGCTCTATATATCAGTCCATGAATATTCTGATACCGCTTATATTATTCTGAAGCACCATAATATCATATTGTTAGCGCAAATACGAATTGATCCATTTATGTTCTCTATTGAGATATTATGACACATGTGCAAATCTAATTTACTGACTTCACAACTTTGCCATGTAACTTTTATTCCATTTTATGCATGCAAATTGCTTTATTCAGTCATGTGGCTTCAACATATGCTACGTGTTCAAGAAGCATTTTGCCAAGTCTTTGAAGTGCCATATATTCATGGTGAACAGTTCACGTTATGCTTTATGATGATGTTCTTAAGTACTTTGTTGTGTAAACTTCATTTATACTTGTGCATGGTTCAATTCTTATGAAGGAGTTGCTCCACGTAAACACTAGCATCATATAAGCTTTGTTTAACTTGTGGCTGATTCAACTTCAACTAAATAGGTCCGATCCATTTTTGTATACAACAGGACCAAGCCATTTCTATGATACTGGTCCAGCTTTGCAATGTATGACTGATGGTCGATCCAAGATGCTTGTTGAAGTCACATGGAGTATTCATGTTTGTTTCATGAATGGTGCTGACCGATCCGGTGCTTCGCAACTGACCGACCTGGTCCACTGATATCGACCGACCCGGTGCTTTAGTAGGGTTAACATTTGCCCCTCGGAGCTTGTATTTTTTTCTTGCAAGAAATGCGGGCTTCGAAATAAGCATTGTTGTTGATATATTCTGCATTGAGATCCAGCAATAACATTTTTTCTTGTTATGGTGAACCATGCTTTGAATTCATATGCTTCGTATCACCTGTTTTGTAATTAAAACAAGTACCCGTGCAATTTTGGACTTATACTTCGCTATCGGTTGTCCATATCGATATCGGATTAGTTATTCATCAGAAAATGAATTATAGCGAATTTTATTCTTGAATTGAATAAAGTATCTGCATAGAATTTTATTCAACGGTTTATGAACTGTCAAATGTTGTTTGCACATACGATATTCTGATTCAAATTCGCTTTAACACTTGAAATTAACTAATTGACTAAGATCGACTATGGATTCCAAATGCTATTATTTTAATGAATAATATGATGGTGTATGGTATTTCACATTTGAGAAATACGTATTTGTGATTTGTTCTCTGTTTCTCTTCGGAGAAGTTTTTGATTATTGGTTCCCCGGCCTAGGAGGTCATCACTAGTCTTCATTATGAGAAGAATATTTTCTGTAGCTCAATTTTTGTTTGCTTTGTTGATCAGTTTTGACGTTGGAGATTCCACTGGATGCCCCGTGTTTTGGAGAGGTCATTTTAATCCAACGTTCATCTTCTCCAGTTGACTGACTTGACATTGTAGAGTTCATTGAATGTTGATCTCTGCTAAGGAGAAGTTTCTTTTTCTATGGAAAATATTTTTTTGGTTGTTGCATCGTTTCGCAGTGCGAACTTCCGTGATGTTTGGGTGAGGTTGCATCGATCCGCGGAGTAAACATCGGTCATCGGTCGGAGTCACTTAACTTGGTAAGTGATCGATGCCCGACTGAGGTGCCCTGGACTCCCGCGAACCTTTGGTTAAGGCTATATCGATCCATGGAGCGGGTGTCAGTCATCGGTCGAAGTCACTTAACTTTGGTAAGTGCTCGCTACCAGACTGAAGCATCCTGGACCTCCATGAACCATGAGTTAAAGGTTGTTTTGATCTACGGAGAGGGCATCGGCCATCGGTCGGAGTCACTTAACTTTGGTAAGTGATCGCTGCCCAACTGAAGCACCTGGACCTCCATGAACCATGAGGTAAGGTTGGGTTGATCCACAGAGCGGGCATTAGCCTTCGGTCGGAGTCACTTAACTTTGGTAAGTGATCGCTGCCCGACTAAAGCACCTGGACCTCCATGAACCATGAGGTAAGGTTGGGTTAATCCATGGAGCGGGCATCAGCCTTCTGTCGGAGTCACTTAACTTTGGTAAGTGATCGCTGCCTGGCTGAAGCACCTGGACCTCCGTGAACCATAAGGTAAGGTGAAGGTTGCATCAATCCGCAGAGTAAACGTCAGTCACCGGTCGGAGTCACTTAACTTTGGTAAGTGATCGATGCCCGACTGACGTGCCCTAGACTCCCGCGAACCTTTGGTGGATGAGGTTTTGAATCCGGGATTGCTTGATGCTTTATTGTGCGTTTGACTCGTCAGGGCTCTCTTGATCAACCACTGGGTTGGAATTATTGGAGCTGTCTCACTTAGTCGGGTTGTGAGAAAGCAAGCGCTCGTCGGATAGCCTATAATGGGAATTCGTCTGTTAGCAAATTTTCATGTAAATTGGCAAGACATAGATTTATACAGGCAGGTAATACTTCATTCATAGTGCTATTGTTCGATACAATGCATGTAAATCACTACAGAATATTTACAAGAAAGTAGAACATAACAAAGAGTAAAGTAATGCAGGAAGTAATATAAATGTGATAGAGATTGCTCATTTTGAGTTGTAGATATTAGATCATCACCAATGGTCATCGGTTGATTATCAGCCTTGGCATAGTGTGAGCAGAAGCTATGTTGCTTGGACCGGATTGGTCATTTGATACCCCTTACCCTTGGGTAGTCGCAGAAGGATTTGCATCTTGAGAATTTTTCACATACTATTGCAAATGGTTCTTCTTAATAAGCTCTTCGATCAATGATTTTAGTTGTCTGCACTTGTTGGTGTTGTGGCTTGGCTAATTATGATACCGACAAAATTTCCAAGATTTGGTCAGATGGTCGTTCATTCTCATTGGCCGAGGCTCTGGATAATCTTCTGCATCCTTTATGGCAAGGTAAATGTTCTCGGGAGTATCATTCAGAGGTGTTAGATCAGACGAGTCAAGAGGGCGAAACTTTTTATTAGCTTTGTTTTCATTTCTGTCATTGGCTCGCATCTGCCCCTGAATATTCTTCTGATTAGGTTGAATAGCTGCACTTTTAGGAGCTTCAAGGAGTTGGTTACCACCAATAATCTGAAGAGTTATAGGATTATCGTCCGCTCTCATGTATTCTTCCGCTTTCTTATAGAACTTGTCAAGCGTAGTCGGTTCCTTCATCTTTATCCATCTTCCGAATTCGCTCGTTCTGTCTATAGCATCGAGTAAAGCCATGAGGACTATGCGCAGTTCCGGATTCCTTACTTCAGACAAGGTAATATTGAATCGATGAAGGAAGGCTTTAACAGTTCCCCTTGGCTTCTGCTTCATTGCTGAGAGAGTTATAGTGTCCTTGGCTTTGGTAGCATATAAGCGGAACCGCTCCTTGAACTTTCTGGTTAGATCAGAGAATCGATCGATGGATTTGGGTGGTAGCTTCGTGAACCATAATGACGCGACACCTTCTAGATAAAGAGGAAAGTAGGTGCATCTCATTTCGTCAGTCGCTTTAGCTGCACTCATATGCCACTCATATTTGAATAGGAAGTAGTTGGGATCAACGATGCCGTTGTATGGAGGCAAAGTCGGAGGATTAAATTTCTTTGGACATTCTGCTTCGAGGATCCTTTCGATGAATGGAGTCCTATCGGGGAAGAAGTCCTATTCTCTTTCGTCGTCTTTGCTAGCTTAATTCTTTTTCATGGCTCATTCTATCATATCCGAAATGTATTCTTCGGTGTTATGGCGCTCTATGAAGCTGAGCTCTTTACCAAATGTCCGTCTAGGCATATGATCTCGATTAGAGAGCTTAGGTGCTTTGCCTTTTCGACGAGGGGGTTCCCCTATGATAGGGTTAGCGATCCTTCGAGCATCCATTTCGGAATGATTCTTATTTTTGATCTCAATTCTTCGATGTTAGCTTCGTCCCTGTCACTTGCCCAATCATAATCGTCTTCCATACTGTCGCTGCGGTTATGACCGGAAGCGGGCGATTTTTCGTTCTCTTCGAGGTCCATATGCACTTTCGGAGGGGTTGGATTCGATCGAGCGTTAAGAATGGCATCAAGTTTCTCCATCATCATTTTAGTAGAGGCATCCATTCGGTTGTTGACATTGGCAATAGCGGCTTTCAATTCATTTCTGCTCACGCCGGCTCCGCTTTCTGAATTTTCGCCAACTTCAAAGCGATTTGTGAGCAGTGTTTCTTCATTAGTAACATCATCGGCGTCTACCACAGTTCTGCTAACGGTCTTCTTAGATTTGGCCATAATTTTGAGGAAGGAAAACAAAAATGGCGAAGCATTTAACCTTGTGACAGTGTGAGAGGAAGTAGGAGAAGCGAACGCGGCCCCATGGTGGGAGCCAAATGTTGATGTCAAAATTGGAATCAACACCAAAGGTGTGAAATTACACTTCACCAATTATGGTTAGAAAATAAAGCGGCCACAAACGCAAAATAAATGAAGGAAAACAAGTAAGAGACACGGGATTTTTATAGTGGTTCGATTCAATATGAATCTACGTCCACTTTTCAATCATTCTTCATCATTATGGAGAGAATTTCAAATTTTATCATTTCATACATCGCATTAATTACACTTGTCCACTTTTGTGATAATTCTCCACTTTTCGCTCTCTTTCTGCTTTAGATCGCACTTTGATTCGAGAAGGAACAGACTGGATTGCATAATTATATGCTTTTCCTTGGTTCCATCATGAAAATGATTTTAGATCTGTGCATTAAGGAGGAGCTATGGCGATTGGAGATCACTTGGAGTAGATCGGAGTGTGAATTAATGGTGCTTGGAGAAGATAAGATCCATCTCATGTTGGAGAAAGGAGGAGAGAAGTTTGGCGGTCATTAATGAAGTTTTTGAAGCTTTTAGAGAGGTGCAGGAATGGTTTAGGCAGCCCTTCGGGGTCCAGAAATCGGTCCCTTGAATTGTGGAGCAAGGGGCTGTTTATAGAAGAAGTTTGAAGGGATTGGCAGTTTCGTAATTACGGAATGTGGAGTTTGGATCGTGTAGTAACTTGGATCGGGTGTTAGTTTGGATTGGGCATTAGTTTGGATCGGGTGTAAAGTTGGATCGGGGTAGACATGGATCAGGACTTGCTTTTAAGGAGCTTTTGCCTTTATTGCACCGTTCCACTTTATCATATCATACCGATCCATTTTCAATGCACCGTGCCAATCCAATATATAATTAAGTGACTGATCCACTTTCTGCACACCGATTCAAGATAGCACTGATCTAGTTCTAGCCACATGCACCGATCCATTTTCCAGTAAATTGTCACCGCATCAATTGACACCGATCCACGTGTACTTTCTTTGGACGAACCACTTTGTTTTAGCATGTCAGTCCAGTTTATTACATAATGTGTCACCGCATCACTATATAATGACCGGTCCAGTTTAAATGCTGCTGCCCCATCATTTAAATGCTGACCACATGGCAAATAGTGAATCCGCCCTTTGAATTGAACAAGGTACCAATCCATACATTTTTTGCTCTATATATCAGTCCATGAATATTCTGATACCGCTTATATTATTCTGGAGCACCATAATATTATATTGTCAGCGCAAATACGAATTGGTCCATTTATGTTCTCTATTGAGATATTATGACACATGTGCAAATCTAATTTACTGACTTCACAACTTTGCCATGTAACTTTTATTCCATTCTATGCATGCAAATTGCTTTATGCGGTCATGTGGCTTCAACATCTTCTACGTGTTCAAGAAGCATTTTGCCAAGTCTTTGAAGTGCCATATATTCATGGTGAACAGTTCACGTTATGCTTTATGATGATCTTCTTTAGTACTTTGTTGTGTAAACTTCATTTATACTTGAGCACGGTTCAATTCTTATGAAGGAGTTGCTCCACGTAAACACTAGCATTATATAAGCTTTGTCTAACTTATGGCTGATTCAACTTCAACTAAATAGGTCCGATCCATTTTTGTATATAGCAGGACCGAGCCATTTCTATGATACTGATCCAACTTTGCAACGTACGAATGATGGTCGACCCAAGCTGCTTGTTGTAGTCACATGGAGTATTCATGTTTGTTTCATGAATGGTGCCGATCGATCCGGTGCTTCGCAACTAACCAACCCGGTCCACTGATATCGACTGACCCGGTGCTTTAGTAGGGTTAACACTAGTGTTGTTATCCATATTAGCTATGTATCAGATAACAGTTTTACGGCTAAATGATGACCTTGCTCCGACACCAATTGAAAAGTCGGTGTGTGTGACTTAGATAGGATCTTTATATGGATATAGCGGAAATGTAAATGATAAGCTAACTTGTAAGCTACAATAGTTATGCAGGTAAAACTTAGCTATAAAGATATATCACAAATAAAATAAAGTGCAGTAAATAAAGACATCAGAAATTTTATATTGGTTCAGACTTCCCGTCTTACATCTAGTCCCGAAGCTCCTCTTCAGATTTTACTATCACGCCCACTCTTAACCTGGAGGAATAGGTCACAATACACCCCAGCACCAACAAGGATGTCCACGCCTGAGCACCTATATAGGACTTCACAAATTACAAGAGTTCTGACTTTTGAATGTGTTCTCTAATCAACACTAAATAGTCATGATTAAGTACACCCTTCCTATAATCTTGTCCTCAAGTATTTGACGTGTATGTGAAGATTGAAGGAATGTTGCTTGTTGAATCAAGAAATTTGAAATAATATCAAAGATTCAACAAGTAACTTGAATTTAAGAGAGCTTTATAATGCGATGAGTAAAGAAGTGCAAATCAGAAATTAGAGTAGAATATTTGAGAATCGGTGATTTGGAAAACATGTCTGTAGTGATTATATAATTGTAAAAGAGTAGCATTCTTTCATGAAAAGTTTCAACAAAGAGTTGCATCCATTTCTGTTCATAATTGAAGAGGAATCTCTTCATGAAAGAAGGTGACTCTTCATAAAAATGATTGTTAATCTCTAATCAGTCGACTGGTGGAAAAGTCACTAGTCGACCGGTTAAGAATGAAATTTGTATATATATTTAAATATGCTCAAGAACTAGCCGTTACTGGACTTCTGATCTATGACCAGTCTGGTCTATTTCCTATTAGTTGACTGGTTACGGACCAGTCCAGTATCAGCTGGTTTATAGAGCACATATTTATATATAAAAAAAACTAAAAATTCGTGAAATCGTGTTATACTTTGAGGATAGATTTTAACATAAATCTAACACGACTCAATACATACATACATATATATATAAACTTAGCTCCTTGACATGATTTCCATTGCTCTTCTCTTTGTTGTCATTAATCGAAATTCTAGTGAATCAACAACAGTCTTAGTAAGCGATAAAACAGCTATCTAACATCATTAATAAAGTATATGAGAATGGGTAAATAAAAGAACTAATCTACCCACAATATGAGAGAAGAGCTCAACCTATCTTCCCCACATCGGACAATGATAGCCTTAACAATTTATCCATTCAACCAAAGGAATAACAATCCATTCATGGAAATAGAACAGTCAATGATAACACTTATAACATCTAGATTATATATCTCACATAAACCATCCTAATCGAATTCAATCATTCCTCAAGCACAATCCCCAGATGCCTAAACCAATATCAGACAAGCACCAAGGAGCATCTCTTTCAACGTTGGAAAATCTACGGGAGACGATACAAACTAAACAACCAGTCAACCATGACAGACTCTGGCTATCACCGCCAATCCTTCTTCGAAACCATCGTTAATCGTATGACAACCAACCATGCCATATGTCAAGGGCTAAGGGTAACCCTAGTTCTAGCATAAACTCCATACACCTTTCAACGATACATATGTTTGTCCAACCTTGACAACTAGGCCTTTCAACGATACCCAGGGTACTCGAGCAAAAACCTTCCAGTCTTTTGGGTGCCTCCATTGTACCCCTACTTTGAGCCCGCTAAAACTTACGACAACGATAACTTCTCGGCCTTCGCCTCTCTAGGCATCCAACCCGACAACTTTTCACAGCTCAAACAACCTTCTCAAGCAACCATTATCCACCAACTCACAACTTTTGAGTTGTCATCTCGTTCATTGTTCCACACCGATCAGCGAACACATTCAACACTTCGAATATTCTCACTTGAATTCCCGTTGAAGTCAAAACATCACTGAACCAAATAACATTGATATATGATTCAACACAATTCATAGCATTACGTCCATTTTATATTAAATAAACCACAGCGTTTTGAGTGCACTGCGCTGCGGCACGGGTTTGGGGGAATTGCCCCCGAATTTTTTTCTTCAGAAACAACCCTATGTCTATTCGACCGATCATAAGTGACCGACCTGAACCCAACATAACTCCCATGTCAAACACGACATGACTCCTCATACCGACCATGACATGACTCTCCAAGCCGTTATCTCAACCATGTCATTTTCCAGTATATCGTTTTCCACCATGTCGTACCACCATGTCGGTCTCCACCTATGTCACACCACCATGCCGGTCTCGGTATGGCTCACCATGCTCATTTACACCATGTCAGTTTACACCATATCGTTCGCGACATGACTCACCATGTCGGTTTCAACATGACTTACCATGTCGGATCCGACATGCCTCCCTGCGCCTTGACTTCCTGTGCTTTGGAAAGGAAGAAACAACTTGGCTCATTGGAAACGACATGACTCTAGATCTAACCAAAATAGCTCCAAATTTGACCAAATCTTCAACAAACGACTACAACGATGAAATCTACTCATCCCAAGCATCTAAATCAATCATAATCACTTCAACAAATCATCAATAACATCAAGATAACCATTATCATCATTAAATCATAGGAAATGTTCTAAATTACGATAATTCGATAATTAAACCAAAAATGATGGATCTAACTTGCATAAACATATGAAATGACATAGAAATTACTGGTTTAAAGTTGCTAGAAATGACATATGAAATGACATGGAAAGGAGGGAGCTTATCAAGCAAGTAGGGGAGCTACTTGGGAAGGGGCTTATTAGGCAAAGCATATTAGATTGGGGTGCTCCAGTCGTCTTTGTAACTAAGGTGGATGGCTCACTTCGCTTATGTGTGGATTATAGGGAGTTGAATAAGCTCACTAAGAAAAACATGCACCCACTTCTGAGAACTGATGATCTGTTTAACCAGCTTGTTGGCGCATTTGTTTTCTCTTAGTTAAACTTGGCCTCGGGGTTTCATCAATTGAGGGTGGCCGAGGACAGTATAGACAAGACCGCTTTCAGAACTCCAAATGGTTTCTTTGAGTGGCTAGTCATGCCTTTTGGGTTGACAAATGCACCCGCGTGTTTTGTGGATCGGATGAGTAGGGTGTTCCAAGAGTTTCTGAATAAGTTTGTTGTGGTCTTTGTGGATGACATTCTGATCTTCTCGAGGAGTGAGGAAGAGCATACCCTATATTTTGGGGGAGGTTTTGAGGACTCTCTGAGCACATCAGATTAAGGCGAAATTCTCCAAATGTCACTTTTGGAGAGAGAAAGTAAGATTTCTAGGGCATGTGGTCTCCAAGGATGGGATAGCGGTTGATCCTGCGAAAGTAGTGGCAGTTCAAGATTAGAAGGTTTCTAAGAATGCAACGGAGGTGAGGAGTTTTCTTGGTTTAGCGGGCTATCATAGGAAGTTTATCAAGGACTTCGCATAGGTATCAGCCCCACTCACCTGACTACAAAGAAGAATCTGACCTTTTCTTGGAGCGTTGACCGTGAGGATACTTTTCAGTGCTTGAAGAGGGCTCTGACAACAGCCCCAGTCTTGACTTTTCCTAATGGGAACAAAGTGTTTATATGTACACTTATGCATGTGGTACAGGGCTTGGTGCCGTCTTGATGCAAGAGTGAAGGGTAGTGTGTTATGGTAGTAGACGGTTGGGAGTCCATGAGAAGAACTACCCTACGCATGATTTGGAGTTGGCTGTTATAGTATTTGCACTTAAGACTTGGCAACATTATCTACTTGGAGAGATGTATGAGTTGTACACATGTCATAAATCTCTCAAGTATCTATTCTCGCAAAGGGATCTCAACTTGAGACAACAGAGATGGATGGAGTTCCTAGCGTCCTATAATTTTGAGATTGCTTATACCACTAGCAAGGGTAATGTGGTGGCGGACGCATTGAGCAGGCAGAGGATGACTTTGAGTCCTCTATTCGTAGAGAGGCGGAGCTTGGAGTACATATTGACATTCGATTTTAGGCCATCTACGGATCTTACACCTGGTTTGTTAGCATCCTTAGAGGTGAGACCTACTCATATGGATCAGGTAAGACCTTCACAGTGAGAAGACCCACAAATAGCAGATATCTTGGATAGGCTCAATAGAAGGGAGATTTCTAGTCACCTTAGTAGATATTCCGCGGATGATAGAGAATGGTTGCGACGGGATGAAAGGCTTTGTGTTCCCCGAGTTGGGAATTTGTTAAAGACAATCCTTGAGGAAGCCCATCATTCTAGGATGACTATCCATCCGAGAGGTGATAAGATGTATAAAGATATGAAGAGGGTTTTCTTTCGGGCTGGGATAGAGAAAGATATAGCAGAGTTTGTCTCATGATGCTTAGTTCGCTAGCATGTTAAAGCTGAACAGAAAAAAGCCTGGTGGTTTGCTTCATCCTCTGGAAGTCCCACAGTGGAAGTGGGAGAGCGGCTCTATGGATTTCATTGATGGTTTGTCTAGATCGAGGAAAGGCAACACCAGTATTTGGGTGATAGTAGACAGACTTACTAAGAGAGCTCATTTCATTCTTGTTAAGAGTAAGAGAACGACAACATGGTTGGCATTAGGCTATCTTCGTGAGATAGTCCATTTACATGGAGTACCTTTTAGCACAGTGAGTGATCGTGGCCCCATCTTCACTAGTGAGTTCTAGAAGAGCCTGCAAGAGGCATTAGGTACACAGTTGTGTTTGAGCATCACATATCACCCTCAGACCGATGGGAAAACTGAGAGAGAGAATATAATTCTTGAGCATCTTTTGAGGCCGTGTATCCTAGACTTCGAAGGGACTTCGGAAGAGGATCTTTCATTGGTTAAATTCGCCAACAACAACATTTATCATGCTAGTATAGACATGGCACCCTTCGAGGCACTGTATGGATGACCTTGCAGATCACTGACTTGTTGGTGGTAGTCTACAGATAAGCACTACACTAAAATAGCAAATTTTACACACTATGATGTAGAGATTTGAAACGGCTTTAAGCCGTATCAAATTTGATACAGCTAAAAGCCGTATCAAATTTCATTTTCTACATCTCAACCAATCCACACCTCCCTAATCGTTAAAATGTAGCCATAGATCATCCAAAATTCGGATCGGTTCCTATGATACGGGTTTGAGCCGTATCATATTTTTTCCCTTAGTTTTTACTTTTCATTGTCGCTCCTCAATTCATTCCGATCGGAAAAAAAAAGCTTTCCCAAATCAAAAAAAATGTCGTCCCTCCTTCTCCAAATCAAGTCGTGTCAAATCTTCTGATGCCCCGATTCCTCTTGTTTGCCTATGCCTGCAAAAGCGTAGCCATCACAAATTTTAGGGTTTTCCACCTTTCCCTAAAATCTAATCAGATTGTTGCCGATGGAATTTTCGCCATGACGATGACTCAATTTGCAATGGTAAATGCATAATTATAGTATATTTTTTCCCTTTTTGTTCAAGTTTCATTTTTTTTTGTTCTTATCATATGACAACAATTGTGCAACTTATTATTTATGTACAATGGTTAAACATGACATGATCTAAATCTCTGAAAAAGACCGAGTATTCCCTTATGTTTGGAGTAAATGAGTATTCCCTTTTGTTCTTATCATATGACAACAGCTGTGCCTCCTTTGTACATCATTGATGTTAATACTCTATGATTCATCACATTTCAACTTGTAGTAGAATAGTTTGGAAATTAAGAAGGGATGCATAGAATGTGCAGTTGTTTTCTAAAAAATAAAAATAAAATCAAAAGTAATGAAGAGTGCCCGAACCTTATGATAATGGAATCAATGTAATTCCGACTATTAGATGGGATTGTGTTATACATCTTGAGTAATTATCTAATGGCGTGCACATGCTTGCTAATAAGCTACCATATGCTTGTTTGTTTTTGTTTCCTGGGGCTTACCTCTTGTTTGACATTTATTTTGTTTTTTTTTATTTCTTTTTGGGACTTACCTCTTGTTTGATGTTTAATCGCATTGATACAATGATACTGTCCTTTTCTTTTAAACCAAACATGCTTATACCATGTCTACAATCAGTGTATTTATCTTCTAATCAATGTTTTGGACTCTTATAAGCCTAGTAAGCGAAGTGTTGTCTTTTTTTAAGTTATCTCTTACTTAACAATACGACATTGGTGAATTTCATTTATAACGGTAGTTTAATTTGTAGATGGAGGAATTGGCATCTTTGATCAAGGATAACCTGTACTACAAACAACGTGTTCTATCTGTAGAGGAAGCATTAATTAAATTTATTGATAATGGTGGTTATCAAAATGGGTTGATAGAGCTTCAACCAGTTGGTCCTTACTACCGCTTACTTCTGCATCGTCTTGTAGATATATATATATGGGGTTGATAGATTCACGTTATTGTTTCATTTTCCATATCTTTATTCTGTTCTTTTATATTTATTATATTCAACATTATGCAAATTTGCTCATGAATCTGTTGGAGAAGGAGATGATCGCCATTTGGTTTTGGAGCAAAGCTCAGAGACAGCAATGTAAGTGTTGATTGTTTACCCATATTGGTTCATTTAGCTGATTCGGGTCAGAGTGTGTACTGTATGTTGGCACTGTAAGTCCACTGGTTACAATTTGTTCTGTGGAAAATCAAATATGTTATCTTCTTTGAATTCAATACAACATTTTGTCGCTTTTGTACTATACTGTTTTGTACTCATGGGTGTTCTTCTATACCATCATAGTTATGTTTTGTTCAAATTTCATAGCATGTAAATGCTCGCTTCTTGTTTTCTTATTTGCACGCTAATACAAGAAAAAAAAACTTATAACTCAGTTAAGTGGTTTAATCATTATTTGTATATCTCATGGTCTTCTGTTTATATGTGTATGTTTGACTATTGCACTAGTAAATCCTATTCTTTTCCTGTGCGGACCACCAATCCTTATCAGTGATATTTTGTCGCGGTATGATGACACTACAAGAAAAGCTGTAAACAGCGACGGCCGAATACGCTGCTAATCCGTCGCTAAACAGGTATTAGCGACGGATTTCCTACATAAGTGGGTGGTCGGTAAAAACCATGACGGTATCTGTGTCAGATTTAGCGACGGAATTTCGCAAGTGATTTCCGACATTCTACCGACGTTTTCCTAATTTTATAATAAAAATAAATATTATTTATTAATTTAATTTATTTTTAATTTTAATTTATATACCGACGATTTACCGACGGATTATTAATTTAGAATAAAATATTATTTAAAAAATATGTCAGTAAACCCTTACTAATTACCAAGGGATTAGCGACGAAAATTAAATTAAGGTAAATTTAACCTTCTTTTTTTGTTGGTAATCCGCTGCTATTCCCCTTCTACTATATATATATATATATATATATATATATATATATATATATACACACACACACACACACATACATACATACATATACATACTCATCACACACACAACTTGTGTTCCATTCAATAGATTTCTATTACAACAATTTTTGCCCTATGTTAAAAAGAAGCAAATTAAAAAAGAAAAAACATTGATCCAAACCAACACAAATTATATATTCACATCTTTATGAAGTCACGCATTTATTTCTTTTTATACATATTATCACACATTTACAAGAAATAACAACGTACTCCATAATAAATAATAATAATAATAATAATAACAACAACTATTTTTTGGCAATAGATAAGATACAAGCATCCATTGCTAACACCCTAGGCCATACATAATCAAGAAAAACTTTATGATACACAGGTAACAAAAACTATCTCATTGCTCCATTGCTATTGAAGGTGAAGCCCAGCAAGCAACAAACAAATACACAAGTAACAAAAACTACCTCATTTCTAACATCCTGCAAGATGATAAATTCAAGAATAATACAGAATCAACTAAATGAGTATAATATTAAAAACAAAAAGGCCTTTCACCTCCTGCATTTTTTAATTTTATTTTAATTTAATTCATAGAAAAAAGAAAGAAAAAAAGGGAGGAGGAAGTACTCATATGCATTTTCCACCTCCTGCTTGCCGGTTGCCACAGCCTTATAATCATTGAACCACTTTCACACAGTTGAAGGAACCTGTTAAAATATAAGTATTCAAAAGGAACAAGGTAATCTTTATATTCGGAGAACGATACAGGATACTAAGTTGAAGAAGATTCACCTTTTTAACTTTTTTTTCAAGATATCAAATTTATTCAAGAAAAACGTGAAAGATATTTTCTGCTCTAATGAAAAATAATAACGTTTAGAGAGTAACAATGAATGGAAGTAATGCAAGCAGATTACAGATGCAAATATAAACTTACTTGCTCATAGCAACACAACATATAATAGCTTGAACACCTTCAAATAAATGGATCCATTTTCCTCACTCATTTCTTTGACTTTCAACATCGTATAGTTGATACACCACCTCGCGTTTTCTGGTTTTTCCAACCGGACAACCTGTAAATTCAATATACAGGTTATAAACTGGACACTAGATTGACATTGTAAGTTACAGCGAAAGAGATGCAGACATGAGTACAGAGAAACAAAATTGGCATTCAGTTCGAAAATTGTCCGAATGACAAGGATTTTGAAACCCTTTTTTTTCTCCAACACCATTTGACAAACATGCTAAAGTAAATACAAAACAGAATTTTTTTTGCCATGGATTTCGATAAAAAAGTGTCAGGATGTATCATTTTAAGCCATATCCATGGGTTATGTAGCCGATCAGTACATGTCTCAAAGATGATAAAATTTTACTAAGTGGTGATATAATCCTGAAAGGTGATGAAATAAGATTGTATGCTTGATATATAACTATTTGATCCCACATGATCATTCTATACAGATGTAGCTTTGTTGATAATAATTAGTCATAGACGATCGTTTGACTTCAGTCAAAAGCATTAGAAAAAATATGGTTTAAGAAATTACAGTTACACTGGACTTGCAATAGCATGACGGCTTCTGGAAGACCACATGGCAAGTTTTATGATTTAAGACACAAAAAAATAGGCAAAAATTAAAAGTGACTACATAAAATGAGTGTTAGCATTACCTTTAGAGTACTGTTAGCCACCAACATGAACTTTATTTTTATTGGCAGCAATATCAGTTCGAGTAGGCCTTGAAGAGCAATAATATTGTAATAAACGGCTAATATGGATGAACCTGATGAAGCGGAGTTCCACCCTTGTGACCCAAAGAAATAAATCTTCTCATGGTAAAGCAATAAAATTTATGTAGTACTTGCACAGAACAAAGATGCATTTGTGGTTGTAGATGGTAGACCAAATGAAGCAATAATATCTCTTCATTTTCTATCTTTTATTGTCTGAGAATATCTCGGAAGATCGATAAGTAAACAAACTGCAAAAGTGGCCAAAATGCATAATCATAATAATAGCCTTAAAGTTCCAAAAAGACAAGACATGTTATAAGTATTCTGTATTGTGTTTTTATATAGTAAACATTGACATTGCAGACAATGCAAAGATACGTAAATGACAGCTGTTACAGGTAAAATACATATCTACATTGGTGAAAATAAATGATGTATATATCCATTTTTGTATGGCATTATATATCACAATGGTTACCAGTAAAAAAGATTCTAGCTTGACCAACCTGAGGATAGTAATTGCCATACTAATATGCATCATGTAAACTTACTAATTAATATTCGTGTAATGTTTACCCTTGATGGTCCCAACTGAAGTATTTGGTGCTGCCATTCTTAGACATCACATACATACATTAGAAAATGAAATAATGACTAATGTGATAGTATTAAATATTATATCATCTCCCAGAATAAATCAATACATGGATTATTACATTACCATATAATACCTGATAACCTTGTCAATACCACCATGAGAAGTCACTTCTGCAAAAAATTGATGAAGATCAAGTTCTTTCCCTGCTATAACAAGAATTCTGACAAAAGGAAAAAAAAAAGATCAGCTGATGGATAATCATACATACATACAAACACACACATACATACATACAGCCACAATCTGTTTAACACTTTAATTCTAAACTGTATCCCAAACAAACAGCCAAACAAACATACAAAATCACTCAACAAACATGTATACTTATTTATAACAATCCTACAATAAACATATAAGTAAATCGGCTGCCTGTAAAAGGGCTTATTGCCAAATAAGTACAGTACACTCACGTAGGGTTTAATCTCGATTTCTATTTCTCAGATCTCGATTTCAGGGTTCTGGTTTCTCCCAGACTCGTTTCTCTCTCTCGATTCCGTCTCCATCTCGAATCCCTGCTTTATCTTTGAATCGAGACGCCGTATCTTGATTTTCCCCCAATTCGTTTTCCTAGGGTTCGGCCATTCTTAGTTTTATTTTGTGAACGAGAGAAAAATGAATGAAACTGAAGGCTTAGTTTTCTTTTTACTACATTATACCAGGGTACGACTAGGGTTTCTAATGCTAATTCCCTTTCTGCCCTTACGGTTTTTATGTGGACCTTACTCAACATTTTGGCCCATTTGTATTAACACTTGAACCAATTTCAAGTTACCCAATATACAAACAAACATTTATATGTTCATATAAATTTTTATACACCAATTTTATCCATATACAAAGAATTATAATCTATTTATTCTTCATATAAATGAAGTTACTGATAAAATAGGGTTATTATAATTATCAAATCAATTCAAGATTATTTCAAATTTCGAAATATAAAAAATAATTATCAAATATAATTGTAAAATATAAGTATCAATTATAATTATCAACTGTAATTATTAAATACAATTATTTAAAATTAATTATTGAATACTAAATATCATTTCATAAGTATTAAATTATAATATTAATTATTAAATAATTATTATAATAAACTGATATTTTCATTATTTAGGGGAATAATTATAAAAGAATAATTTAAAATTTTGGGATTTAGCATAAAATATACTGGCATACTGACTGAGATTTATGACGAAAGCAGAGGACTTAATTAAGAATTTAGTAATTACATTGGTTATGAGCAAAGATTATTTTGTTAATTTTAAATAAGCAATGATTATAAGTTATTTATTATAGAACGTAAATTAATATTTATTATTACTTATAAATCATTAATTAGAACAAATTAATTATTAATTATTGAACATGTTTATAATTATTAAAAAATAACACTAAAGTATATCTTAGAAAAATAATATAAACATCTCTTGCAAATTTGTTGGAATTCTGCTACAAAATAGTTTCGACAAATATTCGTCGGTATTCTGCCTGATTTTGCAGCGGATAATAGCGGCAGAAATTTTCTATCGGTAATTTGACGCTGTTTGCAACAGCTTAGTGAGGGATGGCAGAAAACGAAGGTAATAAATAAAAGAAAAAAAAGTTGAAAATTTAAAAAACTATCCCTTGCAGATCACATGGAAATCCGCCGCTAATTAGCGACGGAATTTTCTACTGCTAAAAATCTATCGCTAATCTCGGTTTTTCTTGTAGTGTGATTGTGACCCTCCCACCATGCCATCACACAATATTCTGAGAAGAGAAGTGCAAGGTGTTGTTTTTTCTCATTTAGCTGTGAGGAAAATTCCATGTTAATTCAAACTCTTTTTCTCATGATTGTTGTGAAACAACAAGTTTGCTTGCTGTTTCACAACAAGCTCAGGCTTGCGGAAACAGCAAGCCGACTTGCTGTGTCAAACAACAAGCCAGCTTGCTGTTTGAAACAGCAAGCTTGCTGTAATTACTATCATCATAGATGCCTTGTTGTTTGAAACAACAAGCTTGCTGTAATTACTATCTTCATAGATTGTATAACTTATCGCTTTAAGTCATAAAGAGGTATTACTTTTGTGTCAGTTTTAGCAACGCTCTGTAATGAAGAGGTACAGCTTTTGTGTCTGTTTTGGCAACGTTTTAAAATATTTTTACCAATGCATTAATATTATGGTTGTTTAATTCTATGCAGTAGTAACCAAGTAGATCTTAAGGCAAGTAAACTGTATTTGTTCACTTCATTATGAATATGCTTCTTATATCATGGTTATCTTTTTTCAGAAGCACATAATGATCATTCGAATTTTCGAAACCAAGTATCCATCATCGATTTGGAATTAAACCTACAAGATATGATTTGTCGATCTGAAACTCTGGCATTTTGAGATCCATACATATAGATCCATTTTGATATTTGTTTTGTTTTTCCTTTTCAGGTTGGTGGTATGGAGTTGTAGGGCACTTGGAATCATGAAGTGGTATGCATCTTGATCTGCTATATTTTTAATGCCTGCTACATTGTATCGTGTTGAGTTTACTCTTATTAAAAACAGTTGTATTTTGGTTTTCAGTTGTGACTAGGTAAGACTTGGAGATTGTAGATTGTTTTGGCAGTGACAATGTCAGCTGTAACCATCTAGCTTTCATGTTTATTATTTCAAATGCAATGTAATTTCTTTTAAATAGATCATTATATGTTGTAAAATAGATCATTGTATGTTTATTATTTCAAATGCAATGTAATTTCTTTTAAATATACCATTATAGGTTGTAAAACTAGAGAACCAAGGAATGGTATGATGCTGTAAGACTTGGAGATTGCATATTGTTTTGGCAGTGACAGTGTCAGCTGTAACCATCTAGCTTTCATGTTTATTATTTCAAATGTAATGCAATGTGGTTATATATATATATATGTATGTATATATATATATATAAATTTGATACGGCACAAAGTCGTATCAAATTCATGGATTGATACGGCCTTGAGCCATATCAAATTCATGGATTTGATACGGCTTCGAGCCGTATCAAATAACAAAGACGCAATTTTTTGATACGGCCTAAAGCACTGCCAAATCGATTTTGATACGGCTTAGAGCATTGCTTAATTGGCATTTCTGGTGTAGTGAGGCTTCTACTTGGACCTGAGATGATTAGAGAAACTTCAGAAAAAATTGAACTTATCCGCAGACGCATGAAGACAGCTTAGGACAGGCAGAAGTCCTACATAGATAGGAGAAGGACCGATATTGAGTTTGAGGTGGGAGACATGGTTTTCATCAAAGTATCACCTTTGAGGAATGTGGTTCGCTTTGGATCTATAGGGAAATTGGCACCAAGATTCGTAAGGCCATTTCGCATAATGGAAAAGATAGGACAAATGGCCTATAGGGTGAGACTACCAGAGAGATTGGCTGGAGTTCATGATGTTTTCCACGTTTCTAATTTGCAGAAGTGTCTGCATGATACAACAGAGATAGTTGAGCTGAGCATGCTTGAGGAAGTAAAGGTAGAACGGGAGGAAATAGTTATATGAGTTCCTACCCATATACACTACACGAAAATGTTATTTTGACCACAGAAGTGCACAGCGTTTCGATGATGAATGCTGAAAAAAGCATTTTGCAAAGTAAAATTTAGAAATCCAAACGCTGTACAAATGGGCCCGCCTCATTCCTAGTTTTTTTTCATTGCACGGCAATCTGGCCGCCTTTCCTTTTCAATATTCACTTCTCTTCCGTGTAAAGTGAAACTACCGATCTTCCCCCAATTTATTTGAAACCTAACTAAAATCCATCCTAAATATGCCTAAAACCCATAGAAATTTTTCATCCTCTAATTTCGCCAGCAACATACAGTTCGATCCAGCTTAACATCCTTGAATCCATCAACGGAATACATAAGAGCATGAATCTCGTTCTAAGTTAACTCAATAACTGGAGCCGTCGTTCACTTCAAAATTCCACTAACTCCCTTGGGAACGGAGCAAGCAAGAGCTGCAGACTAGAGGATCAGCCAAGTGATTTCAGATGGTTGCGTGCACTTTTACGTGTCGCCGTATCAGAGGACGAGGTCGACTTTAAAGGAGATAGGAAGGGCGTTTCAGAGAAATCAAATAATCGGTGTGAGGGAAGAGTGTAGGGTGAGAGATCAGGATTTTGGGAACTTTCATGTGGAAGAGAGGATGAGGGCGATTAAGGAGATTAGAGCGAGGTTTGGGAGGTTCTTTTCCAGGTTTTCGGAAGGTGAGTCGACTGCTGATGTGTTTGACAGGGTTGCAAGTAAGTTCTCTGCCTCTTTTCTTGGTAGTTGAGATGATGATAAACTAAAAAGGTTACATATCTAAGGTCAAAAATTATATTTTTATTGTTGATTTTTGTTACTATTAATAACTAGCTGATTACATTTTTACAAGAGAAATGGGAAATAAGAGTTTCCCTGGATAGCATGAAAGTATTGACTATGTAAGATATTGTTTATATCCTTCAAATAACATTTCAGGTTACATGGAATCGTTATGGAGAGACACGGACATGAAAAGACTGGACCAAGACAAGCGAACAGAAATGAACCTGGTAATAGTCTCGCATGGGCTAACATCCGGGGTGTTCCTAATGAAGTGGTTCAAGTGGACAGTTGACCAGTTTGACAGACTGAACAACTTCGACAACTGCGAGTACAAAGTAATGTAGCTAGGCCCAATTGGTGAGTACAGCCTAGCCATCCACCACGCAAGGAGGAAATGGAGACGTTGTTGTTGTACGACATGTAGACAATCACCATTTCATATGTTGGCCATCTCGCCAGTCTTGAGCTTGCTTCCATCTCCATAGCACTTAATGTCATGCTTTTGCACTTCGGATTACTAGTAAACAAATCTTTATACTTAACTAAACTGACATGTCATATTCGTTTGATTTCAGGTTACACTTCACAAATTCAATCAACATAGTTTAGAAATCATATTAAGAACAGTACGAACAATTTTTTAACAGCTTGGCATTGCAAGCGGAATGGAGATTCTATGTGGGCAAGGCTATGGTGCAAAAAAATACCATATGCTTGGAGTTTAGTTACAAAGATCTTGGATTATTCTTTTCTTTTGTGCAATTTTAGCTCTTCCGGTATATTTCCAGGTGCTTCCTTTTTCAAATATGCTTGTTTAAATTTTAAATTGCACTCCTCGGTAATCACCAACTGGGTTAATTTAATAGCATATCCCTAACCTTTCTCAGCAGAATGTATTCTAAATGTAGTTATTGTCCATGTAGATTTGTGTTAAACCGTTAATCATAAGCAGCATGGCTTGTTTCAAGGTGAAGACCATAACAGTGAAAGTATTTTCCTTTTTTTGGTTTATTAAGCAAACCCACATGGTAAATATATGGAATTTTATGCCTGAAAGTTTTAAATGGTTTTGTAAATGATTGTGTTTTAAGTTTATTATTCTTCTATTGGTATGTTGTCTTCATATTTGGCTTTTACTTCTCTTTCGGTAAATTGATTTATTACGTTGGTTCATTTTTTAGATCTGTTCACGTGCTATATTGCCCCTTCTCTAAGATATATACGATGGGAACTTTGTCGACGCCAATGGTAATACAGTCCTTTCTGTACAATTACTTTGTTTGTTATTAGAAACAAATGTTAACATCCAAGATAGATAAGTCAATATGTACTGGCGAGTATCATACTAATAATTCAAAGGACCTCTTAGAGTGTGCAATGGATTTGTGATCTGAATCCAGCTAGATTTAGGAGCAGATCAATTGAAAACAAAAGGAGTAATGAAGAGTAAAAGGTTCTTATTTTCGAATCAATTTATTGGAGCTAACGGTACAAATTATAAGAGCAGCTAATACAATTGTAACTATTTATGCATTCATTTCCTTCAGCGTGAATTTTCTGTAAGATATTAATAGGTCGGTGCTCAAGCATTAAGATGCAAATGGAATGACCATGCGCTGCTAATATCGTAAGATTCAAGACTCGTAAAAAAAATCTACAGTAGTCTCTACGAATTGCTCGTATCAGCTTTCAATAAGGTATCCAGTGTTATTC
Organism: Allium sativum; assembly: GCA_030737875.1. Classification (NCBI taxonomy): domain Eukaryota; kingdom Viridiplantae; phylum Streptophyta; class Magnoliopsida; order Asparagales; family Amaryllidaceae; genus Allium; species Allium sativum. The sequence goes on from CM060921.1 coordinate 461,537,710, forward strand.
TATATTAAATTATCTGGTCATGCATTACTGCATATTAAAGATAGTTAAAGGTATGTTAACGCATATTATAGTTTTTATGTCTTTATGTTCCTTTTTATTGACTAATAATTATACATTCTTTATTATAATGTACACTACCTACACTCTATGATGAGTTAAACTCAGAACATAGCAGTGCGTTGTTTTCGAATTTAGTGCAAATCGATTTGCACTCAGATAGTTTGCTCTCAGTGCACAACAGTTTGAACTCAGAACATATGTGTCTACTGCATTGAGAAAGTGTGACCTTTTGTGTACTAATTCTGTTTCTACTTGTATTTGCGGCTTCTTAGCTCTGTATTTAAGATTAGGACTCAGTGCACATTTACGTATATTTGCAGCATGTATTTAAGATGGAGCAAGAAGATTATACAAGGGCAGAGATTGATTGGAGCTATGTAGAATTTGTAAACAACCAAGATGTCCTTGACTTTACTGAAAAGTTAATTGCGTTATACAGGGAATTTATTTATTTATTTTTGAATTCGAGTAGAAGATGAATCATTACGCCAGTTCTTTATATATTGTCTTTGGTGGTTATACTCAATTTCTGAGCTGACTTATTATGAATGAAAGTAGATCCAGCATTTAAAATGCAAATTATTGTATGATTGGCCCGTTCTCTAATTTGAGTGTGTGAAATGATCTTTAGAAGTCTAGAATTACTCCTTACAGACTTTTGACTCCTAGAAGAGAGAATGTTCAACTGTCATGTGACTTTGATTCTGCTACTGAATAGTTTTTTGGTCAACATTTGTCTCAATAAAACATGTGGAACGTGGTGGATTCTTTAAAATCTACAGGCCTATAAGCTCTTACATTATATTATATGTTATTTAGATGCAACCTATAAACTTTTCTGCAATAACTAAATTTGAATCTGTCTAATTGCCATTACAAGTTTTCCTGGTTGGTTGAGGTTAAAGCGGCTATGGTATCAAAGAGGGTGGTCATGTGTGTTTTGATACTAAACCTTATTTTAGTCTGTATTTTGAATGCATATCATTGATAGGATCGTTTATCAGAGAACTGAACATGATGCTAAAATACATATGGTTGGGAACAAACGGGAATTTGAGATAGGATTTTATCTTGAACAAAAGATGGTAAGTGGGTGCTTAAAAATCATCTTGGTTCAAGAATTAAAATCACATGACAATTTAGTTATCTCCGTTTTAAGACAATTTGAATGATTACTTTTCACCTTATCGATGAAACTAAAATATTACTTTGGTGAAATACTGTTACTGGCTTTTTACTGAACACGTTGTTTCTGTCTTAGTGAGATTACAGCTGAAGGACGTCGGATTACCAAATTGGATTGGATATTGCTGAACGGAAACAACATTGCCATTGTAAGTTACATCTAGTTTTGTTTTTCTAAGGGACTTATCTTGCAAAAACTAGTTCACGCATTTATATGTTGAGGAACTAAAATCTCTAAGAGCATACTTGATGAGAGAGAGAGGAGGAAGGGCTTAGTTGCACGTATGATGGATTCTATGAGTCAAAAAGGGAGTGGATGGGAAAAAGGCATTTCATTTCAGCTTATGAAGGGTATATATGAATTAGCATATATGAAATATTTGTTTACATTGGACTAGATTTTGTAACATAAACAGTGAAGATATATATATTATATAACTCAAATATGTCTATACTTAATTTTGATCTTTTTGTTTGTGTTCCAGCTCAGATCCTGGTTTTTTAAAGATACTTCGACCAGCCATTGGGGAAAATCGAGGTACTTAGTGATCGTTCAGTTTGTCCAATGTTGTATGACGTTTGTTTATGAATGTATATAAATTTTGTCTACGGATATTGTATTCATATTACTTTATGAAAATGATTAATAATTATATTTTCATATGTTAGTTTCTAGTTTAATACGATGTTATGTATATTGTTTAGCTGAAATATGATGAAATGATCGTAGATTATATTTATATATATATATATATATATATCTGTGTGTGTGTATATATATATATATAGCAATGAAACGTGACAGTAGTGGAGTAAAAATATCAGGAACTAACGACAACGTTTATATAACGCTATTAGTTATATGAAAAGACAAAGCATATTCACTATAACAGCACAGGGAAAACGCTGTGAAATAATAGTAACATTGTTTATAATCCGCTGTTGAAAATGGAAGCAACACACAGTTGAAAAGTATTAACAACTCATTATAAACGCTGTGCATAAAGTATTAACAGCTTAGAAAAAAACGTTGTACATAAAGTATTAACAGCTCAGAAAAAACGCTGTGAAACACACTTTCTAACAGCGTTTATTTTCTGCTATTGAAAAGTAGGGGCCAACGACCGCATGTCGTTATACAGCGTTTATACTAACCCTGTTATAACTTCTAACAGCGTTTTTAAACCGCTGTTAAAATCCTTTTTTGTTGTAGTGATACTTGGATCAGAGATTAAGAAGCTTCGCAACTGAGAGGTCAAGTTGATGAAAGTTCAATAGGGAGAAGACTGCGAGGATGCAACTTAGGAGATGAAGACAAGATTCGCGCTTCATACCCTTTTCTTTTCAAGGGTATGTTCTTAACTTCTTTTTCCAAGCTTTTATTCATATTTTCTTCTGTCATTTGAATATATTATATCGATCGAATCTTCGACCTTTAGGTAGGAAACCAATGGATGGAAACATGCGTTTGAGACATGTTATGTTTGATGGATACAAGTGGATGGAAGTGTTTCCTAGTGGTTACCCGTCGACGCATACACACACACACACACACTAGGCACTAGATCGGCTCAAAGCACTCTCATACTACATATGGATGTGTGTGCATTTTAAATTTTTATGGATGGAAATGGGTGTATCATCACATGGATATTGCATTTGGACAGATGATTCTGCACACATATAGATTTTACATGATATACTAGGACTATTTGCATACATATTGGATTCATGGCACTAACATACATTACATTAAGGTGGTCGACTGAATCAGTAGACTGCCTGATTTTTCGCATTAGTATTGGAACATACACACACACCTTTGCATATGTTCATATAAGCATTAGAAATCTCTTAAGGACAATGGATGCCTATGATTGATGGATGAGTATATGATTGATGAATGTTAGGATAAACGTTCTTCTTAACTTAGAGATTTCGAGGATGAATTCCCTTAAGTGCAGGAAAATGTAATACCCTGTAATTTTTAAAGGACATTAAAATAGTAAACTAAGGAATACTTAACTAAATATTGCGAACTAAGTAAAAAGGCCCGTACCATTGCGTTCGCCTCGGAATTCCTCTTAAGATAGACTCCAAGTTTACATAAAACGGACATTGTATGAGGAAGATATGAAGGTTAGAAATTTATATACATATAAGAGTCTTATGTATAAATAAATTCAAACCAAAAATTCAAAGCAATTCAAATTCACGAAGCGGGAAAACAGGGGGAAAAGTGACCCATTGGGTCTGACCCACATCTTGGTTGGGTCATCCCAAGGCCACGTGGGTCGACCTACGGGTCGACCTAGGTGAGGGTGGGTCGACCCAACGAGGATCTGGGCAAATTCTCTTTTCTAAATCTGGACGAGATGTTTGACCGGGTTCGTTTGCAATAGGCTATATATAGGACATCATTTCTACTGTTTTCTACACCTAAAAACAATGGAGACAATGAGATGCTGCCCCAGCTTAGATTGAATCAAACTATTTTCTTCAACAACAGCCTACACACATACAAGAATTTCTTTTGCAACTTCAGCATATTATTCTCTATTCTTTAGACCCAATCTCTGTGAGTTCATTTTACTTTTAGATGTAAAAAATTTAACAAGTAACCCTGACATGTTTATAAATATGGATCTAAACCTATACCTGTTAAGAATCTGATTCACACCTAAATAGTTTTGTTATTACATGTATTCTTCTATACACCTAATCTGCTGCTCATTTCTTATGTGCCTATTTCTGATATGCCTATTTCTGCTATCATATGCCCATCTCTGTTACTATATGCTTATTTTGTTTTATATGCCTATTTTTGTTTTTCACTCTCTCATTCCCTTTTTATTTTTATAGCCTGGGCTACCTTCGAGCCTAGGACAATATCGCTGAAACATGCATACGAACGAAATTGCGATAATTTGGGAATGACTGGGAATGATAATTTGAGGGCATAACTTGTACTATGAATCATGACTTGAATTTGGGGGGAATAACCTATACTATGAAGTATGACTAAAATCTAGGGAATATCTTATACTGTGAATTATGACTTGTGATTTGGGTATATAAATCTGTAGGTTTAATTTAAAGATTAAGTTGAATATGTTAATGAAACTGTAAGTAACCTGTGAAACATGTTGGGGGTTATGCATACCTGTTAACCTGTAATACATAACCCATTTAATTTGTGGGGGTTATACTGTGAAGTTTATGCCCCGCTATATCGCCGATATATCATGTAGCGGGTTTCTAACGCTACACTATTTCCAAATAGCCTTTGAAATAGCCTTTCCGCTTTAAACCTCGCTATATTCCAATATTCCCGATATATCCCATAATTTCAGCTATATTCCGCTATATCTTAGGTAAGAGAAATGAATTAAAAATGACATTTATGCATTATAAAATTATTTTTAAATATTTTTTTAACATATACTTTTTCAGAGTATAAAATAAAATAATATTTTATTAAATTTAGTCAAACTAAATATAAGTTTATGCCAATTTACATATATTTGTTTATGCTTTTATTTAAAATTAAAATTGTACTAATTATAATTAAATTGAATGCTAATTTTCCATTTATTTATCATTTATATATATGTAAAAGCATTAAATAGGAGTTTTATATGCTATTTTAGACTCATCCGCTATATCCTTCTATTTCCTCGCTTTATTTCCGCTACAACTTTTTGCGCCTCCACCGCATTGGATCCCCTGAGCACTTTAGGGTGGGGTTAAGTAAACATGTTGATTCTATGGGGTTAAGTAAATCTGTTAAATCTGGGGGGGGGAGTTATACAAACTTGTTAAACTTAACCTATTTGATATGTTAGGGTTATGCGGGCATGTTAATCTATTAGGCATAACCTGTCAAAATCCTAGTCAATTGGGAATACAAGTCTAAGGGGTGTCTTGTGTTATCTGTTTTGTGGGGCCCATATTAGTTAGTGACCCATTCTAATATTAAAGGGGGACCCCGCACTAAGTAGGAGTCTGTGCACGCTTACTGAACTGATTATAAGAGGTTCATTTGGATGGAGGTGTTCTGATGGCGTGTTCCAACGGAATCATGTGCGTGCATGGGTCCAGCTTACTTGGGAAAATAAGCCGCTATAACACCAGTAAATATGTTTGTGACCTTCTGTAGGTTGCCACTTTAGGAAGTAATACACTCTACTATGGGGCGACACAGGGTAATTACGAGTTAGGGAGCCGATCGTTTGGGGAAATAATTATGGTACATCTAGTCCTGTTTAGGTACCTGTTATTTCAGTCTAGGTTAACACCCGTTATTTTTATTTAGGTAGCTGTTATTCCTGTTTGGGGGTAAATCACATTACTAGAAGTACACCTAGGTCTACCATTATGTTTCTGTTGGGATCATTCTGTTTTTGTTAAGTAATTGGAAAACACTTAATGCGGTATACTAGTATGGGTGCAGATAAAGTAATTGAGAAGCATAGTTTATCTTGTTTAATTTATTTATCCCACCCATCATGTTTACACCCTTTTTACACAATTGTTATCTCTCATCCAGTATATATGGCTATCATGATACTTTTTTACTTCTTTATATGCTAAAGGTCACTGGAATCGCTAGGAGTGAGCGTTTGCTTGGTTCGGTTTATCCGATGATGAAATTTGTCAAAACAAATTAAAACCAATAAAAACGAAAACCAAACCAACCAAATTAAGTTTGGTTGGTTCGGTTGGTTATCCGAATAAACCGAACTAAAAATGTTTTATACTTTGTGTTTGGAATATTCACTATAATTTGAAATAAATTATAAATATTTGATTAGAGTATTATTATTTATGATTTTTATGCTTTCTAGTATTAATTTTGACACATAGGTGATGATAAAAATTTACTTAAATAACCAAACTAACCTAAATATATTTATTATAATATCGATAATTTTGGAAATACAGTAAAAGTTTGGTTAATTTGGTTAAACCAATAACCGAACTTAATAATTTTTCGGGCCGATTACAAACCGATTTAATTTCAAAACCGAACCAAACCGACCAAAATAAATTGGTTTGGTTGGTTTATTTGGTTTAACCGAATAATGCTTACCCCTAGGACTCGCCAGACTTTATGTCTGACCCGTTTTGCTTCCTTTTCTCTCTCTTTGTCTTCCCCTTCAGGTTCTTAGGGTGGGAACGCTCAGGCTTGATTATGACCCTCTCTTCCGTTCTACTTGGATTTGGATCTGCTTTGATGTACCGCTTTGACTACTTGTCTACTTTATTATGGCTGTTACTGGGATTATGATTTTACATTTATATACTTGATGGTTTTTAGCATAAGACAGATGTTTTTATTTGATGTATTTTGTTCCAGTATTTCAATCTGATGTTGTAACTGGATTTTGAGACCACGATGTTTTCTGTTGGAAAATAAAAGTTTTAAATTTCTGTCTATTTTATATATCTATCTTGTGAGATTTTGTTCTGTTTACCTATAACGCTTCACAGAACTTAATGCATTCTGATTAAAAAAACATTAATAGACATGGGGTATGCACTAATAATTATATCAGCAATATTTGTTTTAAAGCGTATTAAGCATGTTTGGCTATTATAAGGTAAAACTCTATCCTCCGGCTTGCGTTGCATTGTGTGATGGGACCCGGGTCTTATAATAACTTCAATTTTCAAAAAAAAAAACATTGCGTTGTTTTTGTTTTAAATTGGTATTCATGTGGAGAAAACCCGTTCCGTACCCAACTTTAAATAATTTTAATAACTCTTTTGGTTCTCATAACTGTCACATGACTGACTGGAGTTTATTCTATTTCACCTAAACTCTGGGTGCCTATATTTTCCACACGGTAACTAGTAGTTTTGGTTTTTCCAGATATTTCTTTAATAGCATCTTGAATTATGAAAGGAGTTTTACTCTAGTTTATTTTGCGGTCTTCCGTTGTATTGTATATATGTATTTATATTTCCGTTGTTTTGTAATTTATTAATCTCTGATATTTTTACGTTGTATATTATTTGTTCGTGCTCTGATATCTTGTGCTCTGATGTTAATTGTTGTAATAGATACGAAATGTTCTCTTGTTCTGATGCGTCTAGTTCCCATGACAATCCGCGGATTTCTTTCTTCCGGATCAGACCTTTGTGGTTTATAGTTGGTTCGAAGGGCGGCGATTTTCGGGTCGTCACAATTAGGGATGGCAAAAAAATCCATACCCGCGGTTATCCTTGGGTAAAATCCGTCATGGATATGAAACAGATAGTTAAATGGGTATCCATGGGTAAAATAAACGGGTATTTTTAATATCCGTTAATTAATGGGGCGGGTACGGATAGTAAGATATCCATGTCCATGGGTACCCATACCCGCATTGAATGTGATTTATTATCAATTGTCAATACAAAAAATATTGTTGTTGGCTATTCGGTATTTGTGTGCATGCTTTTACTCAACAATTTATAACTGGTTGTTGATGTTTTAATGGATACTTTTGTTTTTGTCTTTTTTTTTATGTTGATTTAAATATGTATTGTATTTTGAGGTTAGCATTTAAGAATTGGTCTAATTTGTTTTTTTGTTTTTTTACCAAATGTACTTTTGAATAATTTCAATAAATGGCTAAAAAATAAATTGAATAAATATAATGGATACCCACAAATACCCGTCATTACCCACAACCTGTTTAAAACCCGTTTAATGGATACCTGTGCGGGTATGGGGCGGGCACGGGGCAAAAAATCACCCAACGGGGCAGGTGATGGGGTGGTACTACCCGCTCCCGCCCCGCCCCATTGCCATCCCTAGTCACAATTGGAGCTCTTAGGCTTTGCTTTTCTGGCATGCGATGATTGAGGGTTTTGTCTTTGGAGCTTGGATGCATTGGTTGGTTGTATGTTTTTTGGGTCTACTCTGTTCTCGCTTGTTTTAGAGCTGGAATGAGGTTCCCTTTGACATTTGTTAGCTGGTTGTATTTTTGGTTTAATTTGTTGTGCACTTTTTTGCGGCATGTTTTAGGTTTGTCTGCTCTTTTTTGCAGCATGTTTTCGGTGCGTTTGGCGTTCCTTTAGTCTACCTTTTGTAAGCCGTCGAAGAAAGACGTTCTTTTATCTTTTTAGCGTGTCATGTTTCTCCTTGTAAAAAAATACAATAAAAAATAAAAATAAAAATAAAATAAATAGGCAACTAAGATGTTCTATATCCTATTTTATATTGGCTAATTATGTTTTCACCCCCTTCGCTCCTTCCACACCCTACTATTCTATCAATATTTTTATTTTCAAAACTATGCTCATCTTCGAGTATTTTTAAATGGAACAATCACGTACTTAACACTAATAAAGTGATGTTTCTATACTAACTTCGCTCGCTCTAAGTGAGGTCCATGTAATAACCTAAATCAGGTTGTATGAGGTTCATACAATAACCTAGTTCACATTAAGCTATGTTTGTATGATAACCTAAATTATGGTATTTTTAGAAGAAACGAGCGGTGGAAAAAGAAAAGCGGGGATGCGAGTATTTTTAAAAACCGGATGGGGCATGAAAGGAAGAAGCAACATTGAGAATAAAGCTAAGGGTGAGTTCGCAGCAATAATTTGGCACGTTTGAGTTTTTTGTGGCGTCTGGACACGTCGAACACAAATTGCTTTTCCCCCTTCCAGATGGGACGATTTCCAACTTCCCTCTACTCTCCCTATAAAACCATTACCTTCACCTACCTCTTCATCCACACTACAGCAACCCAATCCTCTTCTATTTTTCCTTACAACCGAATTCGAGCAGCAATCAGTTTTTTTTTACAGTTTGGTGTTCATATTATTTTCCGTTATTCAACCTAGTTTTTTCCTTATTTTTTTAAATTTATTTCTAATATATATTGTTTTTCATTTTTCAGTATGGCCAATCGAAAAACTGCACATCACTGGTTGTTTACTGCAACTCAGATTATGCTGCAATGTTCTGTTGAAGCATATGGTGCTTGTGGCAGCAACAAAAAAGTTGTTCATGAAGTCATTGCAGAAAAGTTTAAGGATGCCATACAAAACTATCCAGACATCGAACCGATTGACGAAAGCAAGATCCGAAACAAATATGATAGTCTTCGGCGAGATTGGATGAAATGGGATGCACTGATGAACAAGACTGGCGTTGGTTGGGATGCTTATAAGGGAACGACCTCCGGAAGCGATGAATTGTGGGAAAATCGTGTTAAAGTCTGTAAATTTATTTTGTTACCATTTATTTATAGTTAGTTTCTTACAATTTATTTCTTTCTTACATTTAGGAATTTGGAACAGGTGTTATGAAATATAAGAAGCGTCCACTAGAAAACTTGGAGATGATGCAACAATTATTCCGTGGGACGAATGCAACTGGTCAAACGTCGTACACTCCTGCTGCTACCGTACAACCGTTGCAAACTGGCACGCCGCCATCAACACAAAGCACTTTTGACAAAACATGAGCTTTCGATGAGTTTTTTAATCCATTGGATGAAACGCGAAATAATCATATTCCAAATTTGAATTTGCCATCAAATCCTCCATTGCAACAAACTTCAATGAATCCACCAATTTATGAAGCTCCAGTAATCCCTCCGTCAACCCAAAATCCAATGAATCCGCCTACTCAACCAACTGTACGTCAAAATTTAAGAAGACGACGTGGTGAAAATGACGATAAGATGACTATGCTCATTGATCTAATGCACGAGAGACAGTCGAAAAAATCTCGCATGCATTCTGATAGTCCGAATACGGGTACTAGCGTGAAATCAACGGGAGGTTCTATAAATTATGCAAATACGGTAGCTCACATGCAACGAGTGAGTTTGATGTTGCAGAAGCACTATTATTTGTTTTGGACCCCAGAATAAATGATATGTTCACTGCTCTTCCGGATGAGATAGCGAAATGTTGGTTGATATCAGGGCTTGCAGACAAACGCCACACAAAAGAATACCAAACTTATCTGTTAAATACCAACAAGTAAGAGGTTCATGTCATCATGTTATTGTATTTCTGTCGTATTTATGTTTATATTTTCTTTGTGTAATGAAATGTAGTCGTTTTGTTTTTACGAAATTAGTATTTAATTAAATCAAAACAATTAATTTAACAATTAAATATCCTGCTCAGATACCACGCTCAAATATCCCGTTCGCAGCTAAAAACACATTCCTCGTTCGCTATAGTATCACGCTCAAACATCCCGTTCAAATGTCCCGCTCAAAAATCCCACTAGCATTGGTCAAAAGCACCGTAACCTTTCTTATTAGGCGGCTCATGCCAATGTGCTAATTTATCGCTCCAAAAAAAATTGAAGAGGAAAAAAATCACAAATAATATCTGGCTAATAAATATCACAAATAATATCTGGCTAATAAATAACTCAGTAGTTATCCAATAAGCATATTCCTCTTCCTTGTTGCCGTATTCTCTATATCATAAATCCGAGCCCAGACTGTTCTGGGTTTCGGATCCTACAATTGATCCGAAACTCTCTTCTCTCATCGGTAGGAAACTGAAAGTGATGGGCTGTTGTGGATCTTCCCAAGCCAAAGCAGATGGTAAAACCCTTATTATCGTAGACAGTGGGATTTACTTTTGTATTGATTGTACAGTATTTGTTGACTGCAATCATATCTTTTCTTGAATGCGGATGTGGAATCCTGTGCCTGGTTGGACAGAAACAATCTTGTTGTTGATCCCTGGAAGGATTTGCTGGGTTCTGTTTGATACTGAGTTATGGTTTGAAGAGGACAATTTCTTAGGGAAAATGTCGGCTTTTATTTTACTGTAAAATTTTAAAATATAGTTGTATATTGAGCTAAAAATACAAATAAAAATGTTATATCATATCATTTGATATTGGTTTTGCATTTCAAACTTAATTTCTGAAATTTAGAAAGATTACATTTAAAAATTTTCTGAATTATTTTGATTGCTTTGAATGGATAACAAATATTCTTGCATTCATCAAATGCTACATCCAAATGATTTAATCTTAAATGATTGCTTTTGGTCATATGACTGTATTTTTCATGCTTGGAGAGTTCGGAAAGTGGTTTGATCATTTCAAGCTTTCACAATATACTATCAATATTCCGTGGTATGGTTAATCTTAAATTCTCCTTCTGAAGGTGCATGATAGTCACCACTATTTATATTTTAATTGACTGTTATGGGCAATCTTATATTCTTATTGTAATGTTGACTTTATAATAACAAAACTCTTCCACTTAATCCTTAAGTTTTTATTCAAGTTTGAGTAAAATATAAGAACCAAGCAGATGGATATAGAGGGTGCTATAATATACCTTTGGATACAGTTTTTCAACTGGATTCACTGAAGGGACTCCAAAAATAGTAAAGAGGATATTATTTATTATTAGTTTAGTGTTATGAGTAGTAACTGAATATTTGGTTTCCTCTCGTAGCCTAAGGACTAATCCCATTTTAACCCTCAATTTATAAATCGTTTAACTCTTAATCACTTGAATAAATCTTTGACACTATATAGGATGGCTCTTGTATATTAAAAATCATTCAAATTTTCTGCATCCACTGATTATCCCATTGCAAAAATCATATATTTTGCTGATGCAATACAAACTATCAGCCATTTATTTTATCCTATGCAACAATTATGATGTAAAATCCTAAGTTTTTCGACAACAAAGTTGACAATTGAATTTGCAGAAAACAGTTTTTGATTAACCACATCATTTCACGTTGTTTTGAAGTCTTGAGTGGTTATTTTTGTTTAAAGTGTCATTATTTACATTTAGTGTAGATGAAGACTTTTGAACAGTAAATTTTGAGAAATATGTCTTTGATAACTTTCTAATTCACTTTTAAAACGCTTTTGAATAATAGTGATAATCTAAGGCCCTATGGTCCAATATTTTAGAAAACCAAACTTCCTCTGAAAGGAAAATCTAGCCCGAATTTATAGTACAATTTTGTCCTGGTAACAAATTGATTTAGAAATTCTGCTGATCATTGTCCAGATAGACCTAGCCAACTACTTAAATGTGTGTCGTCATTAGATGATCATAATGATTGCTCAATGGAAACTGGTACTTGTAAAAAATAAAAGTAGGAAAAGATCTAAACATTGAAGTATATGGTTAGCTGAAGGTTTTATTTCAGGCATATTCACCCTATTGGATTTGATCATAGAAGAATGCATGAACCCTCCCCCCTCCCCCCCCCCCCCCCCCCCAAAAAAAAAAGGTCTCATGTACTTCTCCACATAACCCTAAAAGTACAGATGACTAGCTCCGAAATGACGGTGCCAATAAGGTTAACGTTTTTAGGAAAGAATTTATCCACTATATAATGCAAATGTAATAGTTTTCTTATTATAGTTTTGTGCAAAAAGTTTCAGACACCAACAAGAAACTGCGAAAGCCTAAGCCATGGAAGCATTCTCAGGCATTGACTAGGGCTGAGCTCAAGCGCTTGCGTGATGAGTTTTGGGACACTGCTCCTCACTATGGCGGTAGAAAAGGTGATAACTAGCCTTTGAAGCGATTTTATGCTCGATAATGTAGTATGTTTATTTGTTTGCTTATTAGTGGTACTAAAAAACTGCCATGAGAATAATGTCTTCCTCAATAAAATTCATATGTTCTTATAGTTTTACTTGCTTTACATATGTAATATATTTGGTCAGAGTTAAAATAATTAACACATCTCAATATATTTGGTCAGAGTTAAAATAATTAACACATCTCAATGAAGCTTAGCTTAACGGTTTGTCTGGTACTGAAGCAGCTAAAAGGTTTTAATCTGTACCCCTGACTTAAAACAGTGTTCTAGGATATTTTCTTATCAGATACGTATTGGCCAACCATCAAGAAATTTGTGTTAAACAAAGCCATGGTTATTCTTTGTAATAACTCTTAAGAAACAAATAAAAAAAAAATGATTTTTATGTATCTCGAAGAATCCATTTCGGAAAGATACATTTGACCTGTTAATATTGTAATTTGTACGCATATTCAGACCCTGCCTCCTTACACGACTTTTCAGGTTCCTGATATAGTGTCTTTCAGATATATCGTGTCATCTATAGCGCACATGTCATCCATAGTGCATATGTTTGTTTTGAATCTACAACGCACATTTCAGTTCTATTCAGACGCTGCCTCCTTCCAAGGTGTGCGCTACTTATAGCATTGTAGCACATATCATCTATAGTGCAAAATAATACACTACTTGAAATTGTTCACTAGGACCGTGATAACTTGTATACGATGATAGGTATATAAATAGTAAAATGTAGAGTAGAGATAAAGAGATAAAACAATAACATCGGTGTTTTTATATTGGTTCGGACTTCCCATCTTACATCCAGTTCCGGAGCTCCCCTTCGACTTTTCACTAATCAATAAAAAAACTCTCACTTCGCTTGGAGGAATGAGCTTGTATAATCTTTCTTTTTTTGAAAAAATTGTGTTCGATAAACACGGATTTCACTTCAAGTACAACTTTTCATATTATCTCCGATGAGAGTATATCGTGAGTGAACTTAGATTTTGTAGGAAGAAGTTTTGCTAGTGATAACAAATAAGTATGAATGCAAGAACAGTTGACTGCTTGAATTCTTTTTAGAATATATTGAGTACGATAGTTAGAAGAAAATTTGATGATCATAGTGTTACGATTTGTGATATTCACATGTCCATTAAAGCAGACTATATGTGTTAGTTATAGAAGTAGATTTGTGATAGAGAAGATGATTTGCAATTCAGAGCTTGGATGAGGAAGATATGAAGAAGTGTTGATTTATTGCAGCTTAGACATCTGGGGGATGAACCAGACGTCTGAGCATTGGGTTCAAAATTTTCTCGAGACTCAGCTCAGACGTCGGGGGTATGAAACCACAGACGGTCTGAGAAAATGGTCTGAAATTTTCAGAACCTTAACTCAGATGTTTGGTCGCTCATCCCAGACGTCCGAGCCGGAAATATCTGGTTTTGACCGAGTCTTTCTCAGATTTGATTTGTGATATTTTGAAGGGGCTATTTGGATATTTGCCTAGGCTTGCTACTTTCCTATGTAAGCTACGTTCAGGTTTGGATCAAGATGCACAAAATTGGAGGCACTTAATTAGAGGGTCTTAAGATTATATCTAGGGTTAGCCGTCGTTCTTCGTGATTCTTTCTATCCAACAATTTTAGTCATCTAATCTTTCTCAATTTGGTTATTGATTTAATTGTGTTTTGTTTGTTTTAACTTTGTTCTATTAATTGTAAACAAATTTTCGGTGAACCAATAAAGATAATAGTTGAGTGGAATATCTTGTGTTATTGTGTTTTGTTTTCACTTTCGTCATATTTTCCATTTCGTCATGTTATCAATCCAAGTCATCTCTTTGTAATTTGGTGACGAAAATCCTAATATAAGCTTCCGCAAAGCGCTACCTACCCTGTTTTTGGGCACAACAGTTAGTATCAGAGCAGATTATCGCAAAGCTTAAGAGTAATTTTGGTTTTTTGAAAAGTTACTGATGTCGATATGATTTCATTTCCGAATATGGCTAGTTTTTATGGGAGAAATTGGGGTATTTGGAAGTTTAAGATGGATGATGTTCTATACCTCAATCATCTTCATGATCTGATTGGTGGAGATGGAAAGAAGCCATCTGATGTAGATAAGGGAAAGTGGAAGAAGATGGATAAGAAGGCCATTGCTTTGATTTGTCAGTACCTTGATGATTCAGTTGTCCATCATGTAGCTAGTTGTGAATTCACGAAGGATTTGTGGGGGCAAGTTGATATCTGTATGAGTCAAACAATGCTATTAGTGAGGCTTTTCTGGTTCGAAAGTTAGCACAACTGAGATTGGATGAAAAGAAGTTTGTTGTAGAGCATTTGAATGAATTTCAAGATGTAATAATCAATTGGCAGGTGTAAAAGTCAATTTTGATGATGAGTTATATGCTCTTTTATTGATGAGATCGCTTTCAGAAAATTGGGAAACTTTAGTTGTTCCATTGAATAATTTCAATGCTAAGGAAACTATTTCTCTTGAAGTTGTTTGAAGCAGCCTTTTGAATGAGAAGCATAAGAGAAAAGAGTTAGGTTTGAAATCAGTTTAAAGTGAGACTATGGTGGTAAGGGATTCGAAGAAAGATACAATTTGGAAGAAGGAAGCTAATGGTAAAGATGTCATCACTTGTCATTATTGTAATAAGGTCTCATACGCAACAAGTGTTAAGGTTATAAAATGGATAAGAAAGGTTGCACATGGTGATAGTAGTAATGATGTACAAATATGTTTTGCTGAAGGTACCAAAAGTGATGCTTCTTGTGATGTCATCTTTAGTGAAAATAAGCCTTGGAAGATGGATACGGGAGTTGGTTTTTACATTTGTAGCGATGTGAATTGTTTCTCTTCTTATAAGAAGAATGAGACGGTTAATGAAGTAGAGCTACCGATTTGTAGTATTAGACTTATCTGGTTTCGTATGCATGACGGTGTGGTTAGAGAAGTCTCTGGAGTTAGACATGTACCCACTTGTTTGCTCAATCTTATTTCTCTTGATTAGTTGGTCGTGGTTGCACTGATGAGACTCAAAGTGGAGTTTTGAAAGTAAAGAAATGTGGTCGTGTAAGGATGAGAGGAGTATGGGAAGAAGGAAACTTTTGTAGATCAGTTGGTTCTGTAGTCGACCGTGGAAAGCGAGTGACGGTTGAAAGACCTAGTCCACAACAAGATAGAGAGATTAATGTGGTCACTGCTTATGATTCTAATTTTGATGATCATATTTTAGACACATGTCTTCATGTTGACGATGCTCGTGGGATCGATAGTGATCATGTAATGAGCTCAGATCAAATGATAGACGAGTGTCGAGTTGTAAAATCCACAAAGATAAGATGGATATCGTTGTGTATTACAAACGTTTTTTAGACCGGTTTTGTGTGGTGCACCTCACGAGGGAAATGCATCACTTGCAGACAGTGGTTGAGATCTGTAATTTAGTATGGTTAAGATATAGGGATTCATGAGAGAGCTAGTGATGACATGTTTGTGTTTGTTAGGGCTTTTGATGTGATTTTCATATCAATGTGAAGTGTTGGCATTTATGATATTTAATCATATGCCCATTGAAGCTGGCTATATGTGTTAATTATGGAAGTAGATTCGTGACAGAGAGATGGTTCACAACTTGGAGCTCGAAGGAAGAAAATATAGAGAAATGCTAAGTTGTTTCAAGTCGGACGTCTGGGTGATGGACCAAACGTCTGTGCATTGGGTCTGGAGTTTCCCGAGACTCAACTCAGAGTCTGGGGGTATGAAACCAGACGTTTATGCATTTGTTTGAAATTTCCAGAACCTTAACTCAGACGTTTGGTCGCTCATCCTAGACGTCTAAGCCGAAAATATATGATTTTGACCGAGCCTTTCTCATATTTGATTTGTGATATTATGAATGGGCATTTGGGATACTTGCCTAAATTTATTACTCTCCTATATAAGCTACTTTTAGGTTTGGATCAAAATGCATCAAATTGGAGATATTGAATTAGAGGATCTTAATCTTAAGGTAAGCTTTAGGATTAGCCGTCGTTTTTCATGGTTCTTCCTTTCCAACAATTTTAGTCATCTACATATTTTTTTTCAATTTGATTATTGATTCAATTGTATTTTGTTTATTTTAGTTTTGTTCTATTAATTATAAACAAAATTTGGTGAATCAATAAAGAGAGTGATTGGCTGGAATATCTTGTGTTATTGCGTTTGTTTTCAGTTCCATCTTGTTTTCAGTCCAAGTTATCTGTTTGTGATTTAGATAATGAAGATCCAGGTATAAGCTTCCGTCAAACGCTACCTATCCTATTTTTGGGCATAACACATAGTTCAGGAAATAACTTGTATTTATAGATGATCAATGGTTTTCATCAATAGTTACAACTCTTAAGATTATTCAAGTTGATCAGAGGTTGCAACTATTGACAAAGGGATGCAGAGCAGAAGGATGAATCGAAGTGTCTATTTATAGTTTTCAGTTATGTAAGTAGTCAGATGTTTGGATATTTATATCAGACGTCTGACTTAAGTTTGGAAAATTTTCTGGGACATGAGTCAGACGTCTGATTCGAGGTTAAGGCGTCTGATTCATTTTAGAAATGTTTTCTCAATTTCAAATCAGACGTCTGGTCCTATATTCAGACATCTGGCACATGTATATGTACATGTGTGCACTGTGTGTCAGACGACTGAGATTTTTATCAGATGTCTATCTTTTAAAACAATCATAGCTTTGTTTTGGTTATAGAAGTTAACTGTACAAGTGTGTTTCTTTCAAGGGAGATTGTATGAGTTATCTAAGACACAACATACTCAAGTATACTTATCTTCAATAATTACTTGAGAGTTCTTCGAGTTCTTCACTTGACGAAATAGTTTCATATCTTTATCTCAGCTCATCATGTCTTTTGTGCCTACAATTTGCTAGATAACTTGATAATATGTGATTATGTAGTTGTTGTAATTAAGACCCGAAGGATGAGGACCTAACATTATTTTGTCAAATCGTAAAATGTTAAATAGCCTGAAATAGAGCACTGTTTTGTCTATTTGTGTATTTTATGTATGTTCGTTGGAAAAATTCAAATAATTTTGAATGACAAACTACGATATGGGTACACTAATCCTCCATATATTTCAGTAATAAATCAATTTCGTTGTTAAAGAACGACCATATTCTTTCAAGTAACATTGAATTAGGTTTTAAGTAGGCATATCATGCTCGAAACGTCTAAGTAAAAAAGTTGATATTTTTTGTTTTTCTCTGGCTATATTAATAGAAAGAAGCTTTTTAACCATTAGATTTCATTTTAAATTTGCTAGTGATGCTATTTTACGCCATTTAACGCTTTTTTATTACAATTTTTTACTTTATAGAACTCAATAATTTATTATATTAGACTTTGTTATCTGCATCGTGTCTAATATCGAAAAAACAAATGAATCTTGAACGTCTTCTTTTTTCTTAAAAAATAATCTTTTGAATAAACTCTTAAAAGCAAAGTTCTTACATTTGATAAAACATCCATCTCTCATGTGTCAAAAGTGCTACTTACATAATTTGGAAATTACTTTGTTGGCTAATTTATTTTGGTTGTATAAGAAAGCAAATTATTCGGTACAAGAATAGATACCAAATTTTGATGAATAATCAATTGCGTTATTTAAAAAAAAAATCCATAAAAAGAAGGGGAATTCATGTATTAACAAATGTTTTAACTTATAATCTACTACTGCCAAATTTATAATCTACTATTACAAAATAGTCATTCACATAGTATCAGTTATGTCATTATGTGCATATTCATATATGACTCAACCCCTTTTCATGCCCCCCTCAGATTTAGACTTAAGGTAAAATTTATCTACATCAACAAGGTAGTTAGTTAATCCACAGTTTGATTTTTATAAGTTAATCCACGTCGGATCAACTAATAAATATGTTTTAATAATTTATACACCTATAATCGTTCACCATTTTTATACTTTTTTCAAAGGAAAGAGAAGAACTTGCGTATTTACATTTAAGTTTCCAAAATTTAGAAATGAAATTGCCATAATAGAAAATTTTGACATAAGGGCTAAGCTGCGAGAAATAAAATTTGCAACTGGAACAACTTTTGGGTAATACCAAAGATTTCACAAAATTTGTACTACTTCGGATAAATCAAAGTGAAAATTAGGCTCAGGTCCCTAATAAGTTTCAAAATTAGGCTCACATCCGGCCCTAAACGTATTATAAATTACATCCTTTTTTTCCGAAAATTCATTAAAAAAAATCACGTAAATTCATATTTAAATTCAACATGACGACATAACAAAATTTAGATGAAAAAACAACCAAAAAACGCATCAAAACCGAAAAATACAAAAAAATAACGAAACTGCAGTATTCTACGTCAAATTTTGCATATATTTGAAATTCTTTCATACATGTATGCAACTATTTCAGTGATGCATCTGTGTTGACTTTTATTCATACATGTATGCATGTATTACAGAATAAATGCATACATGTATGCATATATTCGTGCCAATGCATATCAGTTCATATTTATTTGCATACATGAATGCATGTATTTAGAATAAATGCATTAATGAATGCAACAATCCGTAGGACCGTAGGCATAAATATTAGTTCATCTTTATTTGCATACATGTATGCTATAAAACAGAATACTTGCATACTTGTATGCAAATATTCATGCAGATTTTTCAACGTAAAATCTACGTGAATTGTTTCACACATGTATGCATATATTTAAAATAGTTGCATACATGTATGCAAGAATTCATGCAGATTTCAGTGTAAACTGCTTCATGAATTGTTGCATACATGTATGCAACCATTGAGTTTAATTGCATACATGTATGCAATATTTTTTTTCCAAAATCTTCTTGGAATATTTGCAGATATATGTATATATATATATATATATATATATATATATATATATATATATATATATTAGTAGCGTATTATTTTTGAAAAAACACGTAACTCCCAAAATAGGGACCCGCTTTGAAATATAAAGTTGGGGAGGATGCCGTTTCTATTTTGAAACTTTCCAGGGATATATGCCAAACGGACCCTAAACCAAATTTCCATTAGGCAAGATAGCCAGAACAATAATCCCAACAGATCACCAAAATGACATTGAGAAACTTTGCGCTGAAATCCTTACAGAAAAAAAAGAGGCAAAAGAATAAGTATAAAAGTGGATAAATGAATAATATTTCTCATTATTAAATAGACAAAAAGAAACCTAAATAATAGGGTGTATTGACTGCTTAAAGTTGTGGATGCAAATAAAAGTGACCGACATTATAATGGCAGTACACTTTCATCTCTTTTGCTTTATAAGCATATAAGAAATATGCATATGTTTTGACATTCTGTATCACATTTCTTTTTTCCACTTGGTAACTGAATAATAAGTTCGTTTCGATAAGTACAGTTTTTATATTGTTTGAAATCTCAACAAATGAAATCAAAATTAACATAAAAAACGTATACTGAAAATAATCTAAGGATATAGTAAGTTTAACAAAATTATGATCCAACATAGAAATATATGAAAAATAACAATTTAAATAGTCAATCTTAATTAAGAGAAACTAAAGATGTTGAGGATGATAAATCTCCGGAAACAAAATAAAATTGTTAAATGGATTTATTGCTGGATGCAATGCTAAGGATTTTATAGCGTGGTTCTGGCGTTCTTAATTTGAATTGGAGACATCAACTAACCGTTAACAGTAATTCCAATCTATAATTAAATTAGTATTTTTAAAATAAAATAAAAAAAGAGATATATACCAAAAATGGAGAAAAAGAGCATTTTTGGGATGGCTCACAAAAATGGAATGGCAGGGCAAAACACTGCGACAAGGAAGCAAAATAAAGCACAACCCAAACAACTCCAAACAGACAAAACAGAGCAAAAAATGATTGGGTTGATATTTATGTAAACATTGACCATGACTACTTTAGTCTCATTGTACACAAACAATTTAATGCAAAATTTATAAAAGTGCACATAAACAACGTGTGCTATAGCACATGCAGTTCGCTATTTTGCGCTATAAGCTATTGACAATCTTGATATCTTTTAATATTACCGCTGTTCAAAGTTTACTGTTGAGAAATCCGTGTTCCCTTAAATAAATATCCAGAAGACTTCTCAAGTTTGCGTCTTTAACTTTGCAGGCATTTGATTGAGTATATTGTGCGTGTCAAAGTTTTAGGTTTTGGCCAGGTTAATGAAATTCCAGCCATCTTAGACCTGTGAGGATCGATCCCCAAAAAAAAAAAAAAAAAACCTTTTTTTTCCCAATTTCAACTGATTTTTTTTTCTTTTCTAAAGCAACACGCTTGTTAAACACTGGATGTATGAAGGTAGGACTGAGTATAAAAAAAAAAAAAAAAGGAAACTTATAGATTGGAAGATGATAACAAACAATATCTAAAATTTGACTTGCTGTATATTTATATCGGCTCAGTGTTTTGTATGCATCAACTGTAACTTTGATTATGATGAATTATAAAATTACATGCATATTCTTTTTAATGGCATGTAGAATTTAACATGCTACATATTGCATTTTCATTAAAATAAAACGAAATCGGAGCTGAAACAGAAACTTTCAAAATTGATCGAATCAATAAAATTAAGATGAATGAAATCAGGTTATTGAATTTTCGTCTATATAATTTTTATGCATTGTGATTAGTCATAACCTTGTTTTGAACACAAACATAAAACTAAGAATTTATTGGTGGATAGCTACTATGATTGTGTTAGCTCTTCCTTTTATCTTTTAAAAGGTTGAACCTTTAAACGGTTGATGCTGTTTGTGGTTTTTAATTGAAAATGAATGAACACACATTCCAAAGTATATGAGAGCCGTAGTCATGAAAGGTAGGACTGAGCGCATGGAAAGGCGCGACGAATGATGCTTACGATGCAAATTGCATGCGGTGCAGAAATGACGTGCCCTTGTGTTATTTTATTGTTTTTTAACTTCATTTTCAATTTTCTTTTTCACATTCCGAACCAGTTTCCAGCAATTCAGTGTATCACACACACGCGTGCACACATGCACACCAAGGTCATCACGACACCAAGTCGAGCCACTACCGTCTAGAAGACCAGTCGACAAATCGCCCGACTAGTCGTGACTAGTCGACAAGTCTTTTATATACATAAATTTATAAGACTTAAATATATAATATAATTAGATATAAAGATAACATAACTTAAATGTATAATATAATTAGATATAAAGACAACATAATAATAGGTTCAAATTCAACAAAGATAACACAATAATAGGTTCAAATTCAACAAAGATAACACAATAATAGGTTCAAATTCAACAAATATCCATAATAGATTCTAGTTGCAACATAATAATACCCATATTATCCATAATAGATCATAAAATGAGTATGAACTCAAGCAAAATCATCTATCTCAATATCATCTCCATCTCATTCTTCAACATTGGCATTGCTTGGATCGAGTAATGGTATGTCATAATCATCCTCCAGTATCATCGATTTAGGATTTTCTGGGCTGGTTAAGCCCAGTATCGTCGAAATGGAAAAAGTCGACCATCGTCGAATCTTCTCGAGCGACTGGTCGACTAGTCGTCGACGTGATAACAATGACGTGCACACACACACGCGCACACACAGCGCTATGGTTACACTTCAACTAATCTTCTTCTTTTTTTTGAATTGTTTATTTATATCATTGTTGCATCAAATACGACAAGCAATTAGAACCGATATCCGCAAATCCAAATCAAATCGATTTGTCGACTTGAACCCAGTGGATCTTAGATTAGGTCTACTTGATGAAAAATAACTTGAAAAACCAATCCGTCCCGTGGGATTAGATTAAAAAGAGAGAAAGCATATGCATTTTTAGTCTTATTAGTCGGATAGATATTCCTTGTTTATCAGTAATATTTACTATTACCATAAATTTGGCTTCTGAAAACGATTATGCATCAAATTCTATGCTTATGATGTTAAATTTGATGCTTTTTTTGTTTGCAAAATGTCTTCAATTTTAATTTTTTTACATACGTTTTTATAAAAATAAATTAACTATATTGAACTATTTAAATTAATCATTATGTATATTAAACTTATAAAAAAGAAGACTAAACAGGTACAGTAAATTAAAAGGGCTTGTGTCATTTGCCGCCCCATACGCCAATACTCCAGGGAGTTCTGCGGAATTTTTTTTAGGAGTCGTGCGCCATTAGTGGTTATGATGAGAACATGTTTTAATATAAATGTGCATTTACATGGTGATGTAATATTGAGCTATATGGTTTAAAAAACAGGTATATTTCTTTTGAAAAATCTTGGAAGAATTTTTTGCCGTCTCCCCCCCCCCCCCCCCCCCTCCAAAGTGGTGGTGAAATGAAATAAATAGAATTTATCATATTGCTTATTTTCTGAAGAATATTACATTTTTAAACTTTTGTTATTTATGGTTATTAGTAAGACTAGAGTGGAGTATCTGTTTGAATTGAATTTCAAATATTCTGTATCCGCTAACACAAAATTTCTAATATATAAGGTGGAACCCAGTGCACGAGGCTTTATGTACGGTAACGGGCTCTAGGAAGGTCGATAGTACGCAGCCTTTCCCTCGCACTGCGAATATATTAAACACTATTTTGATTTCGTGAAAATATTAACAAATATTTTGGCTGTAGTTAAGCATGTTCCCATCTCATTCCAAAGTATATACTTTTCCAAGCAGGTGCATTATTACATTCTCTCTAGTCATCGTACTTTCCGCTGATTGATTATCATATTGCTTAACATATATTTTCCGCTGATTGATGATCTCGTGTCTCTCTCTCTCTCTCTCTCTCTCTCTCTCTCTCTCTCTATATATATATATATATATATATATATATATATATATATATGAAATTGGTACACATATTAATAATTAGAAAGTACATGAAAAAGGTTAGCATACTAACCCTGATACAAATACTGCAAGAAGCGAAAAGAAAGTACACTAAAAAGCAATACAAGTATAAGATAGTTGGATCCATGATACGGATCAACAACTACAAAGCCTACAAGTGCGAACCCGCTGCACTTCTGACCCACAAATCTTTGAAGAGATAACTTCATGATATAGCTTCATATCTTCATGCAATCTTCTATTTATGTTGGATTGATACTAAGAGATAACTCTTTTAAGAACTACCATATGACACTTTGAAAGCAGAGCCTCCATGAGAACAGCTAACCCGATCACTTGTGAGACATGCTAAATGTGTGCCCCAAACCCATTAAAAGGGTACATGAATTTGGAGACCGAATGTAGCAGCCAAATTTAAGTGATGAGTTCAGTTTGTCAGTATTACCAGAGTTCAAGACGCACAGCATGAAGGAACTGTTGCTTCTAAATTTATAACAGAAACAAGTTGAAATAAATCTGACCAATATACCGTTTTTTCCATATAGTCCAATAGTCGTTTCAGAGAATGGCATGTATGAGCAGTTAAACCAAAACGCAATAATATTCAAGAAATCCCACAAGTTAGGCATTGCAGCACATGGAAACCAAAGCATCATCCAGAAACTTGCCAAGTTAACAACCAGAAAGTAGCTTCATACCCTTTAGAGTTCGGATCTGAATCAGAGAGTAGGGACAGAGTTATAGAAGATCGGTTGAAAGGTTAATGGCTTGATCTTCAGTAGCATGACAGAGGCGAACAGAGGCACGAGTCGAGTTGCTGGCGAACATGGCAGATGAACGATGACACCGGAATCAAGATACAGCTTGGTTTGTTTAATATCTCAGAGTGCAAAACGGTTAACAAATTAAACGAACAGAAGCAATATTTTTGGTTTACATCCAGAAATGTAAAACAATTACCAAGATAACAGTTTCCAGTAACTCACAGAATTATTTCACTGTAGCCAACTTGATTTGCAATAAGTAAATGCCATTAATTCGAGTAGAAGCCCAAATAACCGGGAAAAAGTAGTAGAAAATCCAAGGCCGTCGTAATCAACTATTCCCCCAATCTTGAGTTGAGAAGAGCCGCTTACCCAATGTAAATTGAAATCGGCAGAACAATTGTTATCTTCAGAAGATCGGTTTGAAAAGTAGGGATGATCCAGCACCATATCGATCTGTGAAAGTGGAGTCGCCAAATCGCCCTCTCTAGTGGATTGATCATCTGAAATCCGTCGATGCAAATCTCTATTTATAGGAGGGTTCCATAAGAAAAATGGAGAGATGTTCGAAAAATAAAAGGCGATTCAATTGGATCTTCCATTTCCTTTCCTGATCTCACAAACAAACGATTTTTGGAGCGATTAAGTTGGAATGTGGCTCGTTTTACATCTGAGTGTAAAACAGTTTTCGAACTTACTGTTCTGATAACCGCTAAACTCCAGTAATAAGAATCCAACCCACAATGAAAATTCTAATTCTTTCGGTCACTCTAATTCACATCATTACTACCTTGTGCAAATCGGATCTGAGTCGAAAAGTATTCCAGATTAAAGAAGATCGATTGGAGGACTACGAAGATGTGGTATTGAAAGTTGTAAGAAAACTGGCTTCATCAGATCTCACTTTGTCCACTTAAGGCTTGATCTTCAGTGGTACGAACTTCAGGATTCAATTTGGAAGACAAACGTTTGATGACAGGATGGTTGTTTTCTGATCGAAGTTGAATCGAAAGACGCAGATTCAAAAGTCGGCATGTTAATCATCGGATTTTTAATCGTAGTATAAATCGCCATTCCTACACACACATACATGTGTGTGTGTGTGCGCCCGCGCACGCGCCGGGACACCCATATTTTGCAGCACCCATATTCTACCGTGAGCTACACTAACTCAAATCCAATAAGATTTTGTGGATGTTCAATTTACACATATTATCATTTATCCAAAATTTGAGTTTGTTTCGAAATTGGAACATTTTCTAAATCTTAGATCAATTATTCATCATTCAAACATTTATTCGAACCGTTAAATCTAAACATCAAATATATTATTCTATAACTTTGGATAGATGATAATATATGTGTGGATTGAACATCTATAAAGTTTTGTTGGATTTGGTTTAATATAGCTCACGGTAGGGTAAAAGTGCTAAATGTGTGTTGGAAATCACGGGTGTCCTGGAACGTTTCTATGATAAACCAGTGTAATTTTACTACTGGGAAGTTTGATTGTTATGTTTTACTAAAATATTTTTTGTTTTTTAAAGCAGCATGATTTGATAATATATTTTCATATAAAATCCAGAATATCACGAGCTCATAAATCTGTTTAATCAAATTGAGTTGTCCTTAAAAGTTTATATTTTGTGATTTTTTTTTTAAGTTGGTTTGGAAGGTCTTCATTCTTTTTTACAGGTCCAATTATTCACGAGGTTCACTGAGCCAATTGCTTCACATAGCATTTCTTTCTCCTTAAATATGACTACATGCCAAAAACGAAGTCTGTATGACTACATGCATGGTATATTCATCAATAATTCGACTCATTAAAGAAATCTGATATCACCAAGCTTATTATTAACACATCTTTCAATATTTTAGCCGTCCTTATGCCAACTGTAAATAAAAGAGTTTATATTCCAAGATGTCTTGATTAACCAGTAATCTAAATGTATATATCCATTCTATTCCAAGCGCCTTCATTCCATGGAAAATTTCTTACATGTTAGAGATCAAGTTTAATTGTCAGATATAATTTTAGAGTGGTACTACGAGTTTACACATGCCATTGTTTTTGGCAGAAATATGGGATGCGCTTCAGGCTGCAGCGGAGGCTGATTTAGCCCTGGCTCAAGCAATTGTGGATAGTGCTGGAATTATCATTGCAAACGCTGACATGACTACCTGCTATGATGAACGAGGTTAGAAAATGTGATTTCATTATATATGTTTTTTTTTTTTTTTTTTTTTTTTTTTCCCTTTATGTCTTTGTTTTACTATACTAAATAAATCATGCTCTTCTCTTGAAGGTGCCAAATATGAACTTCCCAAATACGTTTTGAGCGAGCCTACCAACTTGATCGAAGACAGATGACGTTACAAAGCTGCTCACAACTGAAGAGCTTATATTTGAATCAAAATCTTAACTGTAAATTGTGTAAATGGTTTTCAACTGTTTTTCTTTTCTCATTTAAGTGTGCTTTTTTCTACTGCTCCCAGCATTCTGTGTTGGTTGTAGAGGTATTATGTTTACTGGTACAGGCAAGTCTGATGATATGCGCCGTAACGTTTTAACGTATAATGTAGCTCGTAGACATCAGCCAATATGGAGACGTATGTGCTAAACAATCGTATTTTGTAAGAGTTGACTTGAAGGACATAGCCAGTGGTGGGCAGGCCTTGGTTCTGGAGAAAGTTAATGTCCAACTGAGTTGGCCCATGTTGACCTCAGCTAATTCGGTATGTTGGGTCCGTAATTTATTCAAGTTACAAAAATTTGGAGAAATTGTCATGTCACCATTTGAATTCAAATGTTTGATTAAAGAATAACAACGAAACTCACCAAATTCTCGTATGTTACTATTTCAGTGATTGATTACCAAATGAAAAGCATAAATTTGGACTTGAGTGGTTTTATTGAATATGAGAATTTATCTTACATGTACATATATTTTTAATGACTTTAGAACTTTAGTAAATATAAGCCAAAAAAAACAAATTTCTCTTTGTTGGATTTGAAATTTTGATCTTTTGTTTGCCTTTCTATTTCATGTATTATTAAATATTTTCTTGTGTTTATAAGAAATATATACCTATTTTCAACAGATAAAGTTGTCTACTATTTTTAATAATCAAAATGATAACAATTCCATAATTTTGAGTAATATCACAAAATTTTAGGTAGCTTGATTACTTCAATATCTTTATTAATAGTTTGAATAAAAACTCAAATTTTTGGTTCGATTGCGAAATTCTGAAAAGAGTCGTATATTTATCTTTAGACATTAATTAAAAACATGATCAAACAATTTATTTTCTTTTTATAAATTCAAGTTGCATTTCTATAAATATCAATAAGTCTTAATATCGAAAAAGTATAGTTTAATAGCTAAATATTCTTTACAATATAGTTTTTAATACTTAACAATAAAAATTAAAAAAAATAGATATTGCAATTTAAAAAAAATTAAACAAATTATGTATGATTTTAATATAAAAATATAACTAAATATTCATACAAGTTATTTTCTCGTTAATGCGTTAAACATATGGGGTTTTAAAAATATAATTTATGCGCTAACCATGTCTCATCATCACATGTAAAAGACATGCCACACTCACATTTCAAATATATATCATAAAAATCGAATTTAAATCGATTTAGTCTTATAATCAAATCAAATATTATTCAATATTCGATTCTAATCAAATATTGTTCATTCTCACTTTGATTATAATTGAATATTGCTCATCTGTAGACTCATGCTTAGTCGAATAATTGTTTCATGTGGGACTAAAGGTATAGTGTTGTCGTTTAGATGGACACTGTATTTGTGAAAGAACCAATTTCACAATAATTACATGCATGAATATATGTGTTCTTATAATGTCTTAATCATAGTTATACAAGAGATATGTTCCATCATCCTTGGTAGTAAGATTTGTTCTTCCTTTCCATGTGTACAAAATGTTTGATTTACTTGTGTTTTTGTGGATTAATAAGAGACACGTTTACACGTGCCATTAATATTAAAATTAGTCACACTTTTGCTATTATTAAATGCGAATATCTAACGGCGGGTGCAAGGATAACTTTGCAGTTGGATATTAGAAAGCTTGCTTAGCTTTTCGTTTGAAAATTTTAATTTTGAGTTTTCGTCTATACAAAAGTGTGAACAACGCATCTACCATTTAAAAAAATTTGAATTCGGTGCATAAAACTTTTTTTTTCTTTGGTGTGTTTTGAGAAATAATGGAAAAACGAGTGATAATTCACTTGTCGTCTTCCTATCATTGACCTCTCCGTCATCCATCTATCTCCTTCGTTGTCCCTTCATTCGTATCGTATTTTGTAATTAATGTCGAAAACTTAAAATAAAAAGCGCAAAATAAATCAAACCCCTCTTATATATTTTAGTAATACAATGAAACCTTAACGCGAGTCCATGTCCCCTGTTACGAAGATGCTTACAACTTGAAACTATGATTAAGTAATCAATTTTATTTCGGTGTTTTACCAGTTAAACCGCCTTAATATAAAAGAGTTACAAATATACCAGTAAATGCAGTTGCTTCCTAAAAATATCAAAACCTGTGTGCTGTAAATCTTCCAAAACAAATAAAATTTCAAATACTTTTATTATTATTTTGTATTCCTTTATGTTAGAATTTGAAAATTATCACAACCACAAACCTCAGTGTGCTTTGCAATCTTCCATAGAATTTAGAATATGGTTTCTCAATGCTTCATAATCCCATGATTTCAGTTGTGACTACTACTCATGCTTAAAGTTTACTTAGTTTTGATCTTGGTAATGATTATGATTCTCTCTGTCGATCACAATTAAAGTTTGATTAAGAACTTTTAATCTGATGGTTATATATGATTTTTATTATATTATGGTTTCGACATTAGAAAAGGATATTTGTACCTAAACACTTTACTCAAAATTTTGTTTGGCTTACATTAAAGATGAGCGAATGGTTGGTTCGGTTTGAAATCAATCAAAAATGTTAAAAATCGAAATAATTATTCACAAAACATAAATCAAACCAAACAAATATTTTTTGAAATTAAAATCGACTGAACCGATAGTATTAGATTCGATATGGTTGATTTTTTTTGTTATCTTAGAATGAAATAGTTATTTTAGTTGTTGATATAACATAGGATTAAAAGAACCAATTGAACACATATGATGCAAATATTTTAAAGTTTAAACTCTTCTTTTGAAAAAGTTAATATGAAATTAAAGGATTAACATTGTTCTGAAAATATTGTAAATAATAGCATTATTAGTGATATTTTTTTATTTTTAAAATAAATAAAATTTTAAATTTGGTTTAGTTGGTTGGTTAGATTTTCAATTATTAAAAACCATACCCGACCAATAAACTAAAATAATATAAAAATAAAAGTCAAAACCAACCAACTAACTTACAAAACCAAACCAAACTAACCAAACTTTATTGTTTGGTTAGTTTAACTGGTTTTTACCGATAAATGTTCACCCTTAGTTTATATTTGGTCTCAATCTTAACATCTTAAATTCCTCTCATGTTTATTATCTCTTCGCATCGTGTTAAGCCAAAATTTGGCCTAACTTTCAAATCTTGAGGGATCAGTTGGATGATACTTGCAAGGGGGGGTCCTCATAAACGAGTGTGCAACAAAAAATATTGTAGGTCTTTTATCACAGATTTGATCTACTCACCTATAGGATTACTGAATCAAGCCTTTAGCAATATTTTGAGCTATACATCATGGATTTTTTTCAAAATTCTTGTTTATTATTTTGTTTTCTAAAGAGAGCAGAATAAAGAAGAAAGAATAGTGTCATGTCTTAGGAAATGAGGAGCTATATTTGTTTAAATATAGGTTCCTTATAAGAAGATTGAGCAATTTGTGCACCCAAATATTTGATTTATTGTGAGAGCGAAAGATATGCATAACCATCACACATCCGCGTTGTCGTCCGTTCATTTGAACGGAACCCTAGGTCCGGATCTAATAACGTAACTTTTGGGTAAAACGTGTAAACAATAATGGATCGATTATGGATCCAGATTTCGAACTCAAATAAGACAGGAAGACGTGATTATTTGAAATGGTTTTTAACGTTTTGAAGAGACGTGACAGTTGGCAATGGCGAATGTTTGAACGAATGGGCGTGGCCATTAGCAATGGTTCCTCTCTAGTGTTATAAATAGTGATGTCCGAAACTGTAGCAAACAGAAGAACAATTTCTTCTTCTTTATCCAGAACAACAACACGATAGAGTATCCCAAAACACTTTCTTTTTAACCATATTTTGCGACACCTATAGGGTGTTGCAAACGTAGAAACGTTGGAGATCTCTTCTTCTCCACTCTTTTTTGGTTCATACTTTGCATCATCGAAAATAAACAAAGAATTCTTAGTCAGATCAAAGATCGTATAAATCTTAAATTTGGTTAAAGTATTCCAAGACTTCATGAATCATGAAGTAAATAGTTTGATAACTAATGCATAGTTGGTTGATATATTATCTGAAAGAACTATACTATGGATCCTTGAAGTCAAAAGTATGACACTATTGCAATTTTCTTCATCTCGAACCACAAAAATTCTGACTAAAATAAAATTAAACGAGAAGAGAAAAAAAATGGAAAAACATCATTTTTTTCTTCTAAGGAGGTATATATGTTTATAGTAAAATAGTATTATTTTTTTATACTTGTTGACCTGCCTTTTGGCAAGGTCGTCATTGCTTCAAACACACCACAAGCAAGCCTAGGCCATTTCAGATCGAATCAAGTCCCAAGTCGGTGGGGGTTCATCTCAGCGTATGGTCCCACCACTTAATGAATAAGCACTAGGATAAGCATCATCAACTCGACTCGATTAAAGCCTCGGATCGATCAAGAGAATCCTTCCTGGTGAAGACAGACTACGGGTCGATGCAAGCTTCGGGCCGACTGGCAAGGGATATCGACCCGACCCCGTAACGCAAGAGGAAGCTCAACAAACAAGTCCCCAAGCCTCGGGTCAAATTATTCTTGGCTCGACTAGGCTGACCCGGGCCTCTCACGAATATCTCTCTAAAAACTCGTTCCAACTCTGATTAGACCGCTTCCAACACTTCTACAACACCGGATTAGCCTCCACATGTCCATACCGCTTGGGTCAGGCCTTCTCCCACGTTTTGAATATTTCCTCCATACTTTCTACACTCAAATAGATTAAATATAAATCCATAATAAAATTAACTATATATTGGCATTAAAGAATATTCCAAGAGAATTTAAATTTGTGTGTATATATCCATATGCAAAGGGGATAAATATAATCAACTTAAGGAAATAAATCAAAGGCATAAATTCAGAATTAATAGAAAATGATGTTACAGGAGATTCAAAATCTCCTGGCTCAACCCCAAAAGGGGGTCGATCGCCCCCATAGAAGGGAGCGTGTCGACCGCCCTCTTATAGAGGGGGTCGACCCCTTCCTGAGGGATGAATGGTGAATGTATATTTCTATAGGGGATTTACATAGTTTTGCATGAAATAAACTGTCCAGATTAAATCTAAATAATTCAACGGTTTATACACACATTTACAAATATGGATATAGCTCCATAGCCTCACTATAAACCCTACTCTCCTTTCTTTCTATGCCTCTATATCGTACTTCCACCATTGCAAATTTCACAGAAAAAGGTTAGGATTATCTTTAATTCCTTTAACTTCCATTTTACTTCTCTAATCTAGCTTCATTTAGGTTTAGATTCCGGAATCTAGATTCATTTAGATATTAAGTGGCTGACCTACCTTATTGGGTATTAAGTGGTTAGGACTAGGTCCACTTCTAAGGTTCACTTCTTGGTTCTAGACCAGTGCCATGGGACCCGTCCTACTAGGTCTTAAATGGTCATCGGGTCCGTCTTTCTCTAATAAGGTATTAAATGGTCTTAATAGACATTGGCAATTAACAGGATAGTTCTTCGAAAGTGTCCACTTCTTACCTAGGAGCTAGTAAGCGCTGACCTAGGGAAGACTTATATAAGAGGCTTAAAAGAACCATTGTCCAAGGGAAGTATTAATAGGCTAGGAGTTCACTCGTAGAGACAGCTGGATAGTAATGGGAGGGGTTCACCAAGGGGGTCTTAAATTATGTTGTGCTCCTACATAAACCTAGTAGTAAGTGACTGATTACGATCTCTCGTCCTACGAGGAGAGTATATATTTGATAACTTTGACGTTAGAGACAAGGTCTTATGTGGCTAGGGGTCTGCCATATGGTAGTAAGTGATGGTAGGAATCCGCCCTTAAATAAACCTATGTAGTGACCTTATGTGATGGGGGAGAGCCCACCTCGTGGGGGGTATTAAGTAATTGTGAGGATGTTAACATTTATATTAACGTACAGGGCTTAAGTGACTCTAGGGATGTCCGCCACATATGTTTAGTTGTGTGTGATTGTTTGCGTATACATAACATGAAGAATTTACACTACCAAATATATGAAATAGTTATTTTTAAACTTATACGATTTTCATTCACCAGAGCTTTATGTTTTGACTTCCCTCCTCTTAACATAAACAAGTTAATATGTGAGGACGCTTGGGATTAGTAATGATCAGTGATGCTTTGGAGGTGGAGCCCGACGATGGAGGCTTTAATTTTTTATGACAATATTATTATTACCGTGTTATTGGGATGATGTTGTTGTTGATGTACCTTTTATTTGAGATTTGTTGTATCATCACATTTATAATGGTACACCTATTTTGAGATTTTATATTTTAACCCTTTCGATGTATGAGTTCTGATTTTATTTAGATTTCTCTGTAATATTCGTTTAGTATTTTCTTACAGGAACCAACAATCCATTTAGAATTGCTCTAAGCTCCGATGAGCCTTTTCTGGATTGAAATATAGGTTCATTCCGGATGGGTTGTTACAACTTAGAATTGTGTGGTAGTATTGGATGACTTCAGCCGACTATGTAGTGGGTTGGCTATGTATGGTTCGATGTTCTCTAATTTTCCCGAGACTGTGTGGTATGATAATTGTGTGGTGCTATATTTTCTAGATTTCAATTATCCTTGGGTTTCTAGAATGCTATGATGTTACGATGTTTTGCAATCTTATGTATGTTGAGTTTTACACGTAGTTGTCTGATATTCAATGTTTATTTCATGATGATTATAACACTATGTGGTAAACTCTTAATCGAGTTCAACATGATGGATTTATGTGTTTTTGATTGTATTTTATATTTGATTGTGATTTCTTAAGACCAACATAGTCTTAAGCTTTGGTCATTTAGATGATGCAAATAGTTGTATTGTGTTGTGTGTGTATTACTTTATATGAGACCTGACCCTTGAGTATGAGCTAGTGATCCTATTTCATGTATTCTATGTTGCTTGTGCATTTTTCATATTCCTCCTTTATTGTGAGGAATTATTCCTTATATGATATTACTCTTTATTTATTATGTGTTAACTAGGATGTTTAAGTTAGAATGATTCGTGTATTTTATATTTGGTTAGATCGAGTTGTTTCAGATTTACACTGTTATAGATATCTGCTTATTCTCACTGCTGTTATGGACTCTCTATTACACTTTTGGGATGCTTACGTTTTTTTTTTAGTAGCAAGGTAGTGGCAACTCAACTGAGTTCCACGCCATATATAAATACTGAAGCATGTACAAAGTTTGCAGTTACACCGGCACAACCAAAAGAAAACATAAAACGCTCATGCAGAAGCGAAAAAAAGACAGCATAACATCATAACACCCACATAGTAGCCAAAAGATAACAACTATATGCCCACTCATGAGCTACATATAACAACATAACAAAAGATATCACTACATATCAGTGTCGTGCAACTCCAAAGCGGTAGGAGCCAAACAAATGCTCCAGCTCCCTTGCCATCTGTAATGAAATCAATGAAATTCCAATTATCAATACCAACCTACTTGTAGAAATACTTTAAGACTAAAAATATAATAGTAGTCGAAGATTTGGCAATGTTTTTAAAGCATCTATTGTTCCACTCATTCCAAAGCACCCAACAGAATGAAAAATTAAGAAATGCTAAGTTTCTTGAAGTGGCATGATTCCAAAACAGTACTTGATCTCAAATTAATTCCTTCCATGCAAGATTAATATTCACATTCACCAAGCATTTAACCCATACGTAGAAGGCTAAATCACAATCACAAAACAAATACATGCAATCTTCCACTTCAGCTCCACAGAAGATGCAATGCTCATCAATGTTGATGTTCTTTCTTCTTAATAGACTCTTAGTATTTAATTTTCCATGCATTAAGGTCCACATATGCATGCGAACCTTCAAAGGAACCTCAGCAAAATTCTATATATACTTAAATCCATTCACCCTTCTTCCAGAAAAATTAATCAACTCATAACATTGTTTGACTGAAAAGCGAGCCTTGTTCTTCCATAAGCTTTCATCATCAGCTTCTACAAGATGAGCATCATCCAAAAGCTTGAAAAGCTCCAATAGCTGTTCAAAGCTCTCCCCTCAATAATTATATTAAAACTCAGTTTCCACTTAAATCCAACAGCAAACGGATCGAACACATCAGAGACACTTGCAAGTTTATCACATGGAATTTCAAACAAGCTGTCAAATTCAGAAGCTAAAGCAATTGGGAGAAGCCACTTATCCAACAAAAAATAGCACCATCTACCATTGTTAATTTTCACACTATACTATATCTTAAAAATATGGGATGTATCCAAAACGCCTTTCCAAAATGTAGAGGGATGGCTAACATTACTATATAGTGAAAAAACACCATAATAATAAGTATTAGTTACCCACTCACACCATACTGTGCCCTTATGAGCTGAGATATGCCACAACCATCTACACAGCAGTGCCTTGTTCATATCAAATAGAATAAGAACTCCTAAACCACCGTGCTCTTTGGACTTGCATACCTGATTCTAAGAAATCAAGCAAATTGCTGCACTAGCATCACTTTTACCAACCCAAAGAAAATTTCTTCTTACTGCATATATCTTCTTGATCACCCATTCTAGAAATTTATAGAATGACAACCAATACAATGGAATTGCCGAAAGAACAGAGTTGACAAGAATCAGCCTACCAGCTTTAGATAATGAGTTCCCCTTCCATCTTGATAATCTAGTATCCACTTTATTAATAAGATAATACCAATCATCCTTTAGCAACCTACTTGGTCGAATGCATAAACCAATATAGTTCAATGTAAAAAACCCCAACTTGCAGTTTAACATATCAGCAATACCATCCTCAACTCCAACAGCAGCTCCAATAACTATAACAGAGCCTTTATGAACACTGATCTGCAAACCAAAGAGATTCTCAATGGCATAAAGAATGAATTTGAAAGAAGCTATGTATTTGCAATCCGGTCTACTAAAGATAATAGTGTCATCGGCATAGTGTAATGAAGTGATTCCTCCCATAACATATTCATCTCTAAATCTTTTTAATATGCCATTTGCACAGCTAACTCTCAAAATCTGAGTGAACACATCAGCTGCCAAATCAAATAACAAAGACGAGAGAGGATCACCTTGCCTTAACCCTCTCTTCGATCCTATTGTTTTCCCTGCAACATCATTTACAAAAATATTCGCTTTACAAGCCACAAAAATATTCCTTATCCATCCAATCCATACTTGACCGAATCCCCTTGCTTCAAGCAGATCCAACATAAACTTCCAGTCAACAGTGTCGAATGCTTTTGCAAAGTCAAGTTTCAAAATAGCACAAGGAACAGAATTACTAGAGCAAAAGGAGATAACCTCCTGCACCATAGCCGCTCCTTCAAGAATATATTTGCCCTTAATAAATGCTATTTAAAACCTGTCAATCAAACGATCCATAACCAATTTTATCCTGTTAGCAAGTACATTGGTGATCAATTTGTAAGTACTATTTAAAAGACTAATTGGTATAAAACCGGATGGAGACAAGAATCCCTCTTTTTTTGGAATAAGAACAACATTTGCATAGCTTAACATTTCTAACCGCAATGTTCCCCTCTCCAAATCATCAAACAATTTGATAACATCAGCTTTGATCCAGCTACAGTATTTTTTAAAGAAAAAAATTAGGGAAGCCATCAGGACCTGGAGCCTTATCATTGGGCATTTCATTTAAAGCAGCAAAAATCTCATCCTTTGAAAAGCTGACATCCAAGCTAGAAAGATCCATTTTCTCTGGATAAAGCACATTCCAGTCAACCTCAGCTCTACTACCACAACAGGAACAAAATATTATTCCATAATAATCAGTGAACACTTTATTCAAGTCCTCTTGATTGCTCATTTCCTCTCCATTATGCTCAATACTGCAAATCATATTTGATCTTCTCATACCATTCGCTACTTTGTGAAAATAGCCAGTATTCTTATCACCTTCCTTAACCCATTGATCTCTGGATCTCTGCTTCCAATATGCTTCTTCTTGATCAATCACCTTCAGTAACTCAGTTTCTTTATTCTTCAATAAAGTTTTTTCACTATCAGACAAAACTCTTTATTCATCAAGAATGTTAAATTTGTGAATCTCATCCTCCAAACATTTTTCTTCTTCTTTCGAACAGATCCAAACACTTCTCTATTCCATCTCTTCAAAAACTTCCTTAGTAGCTTCAAATTTCTACTAATTGAACCTGCAGCACCATTTAGGTTTGAAAACTCAGACCAATTGCACCTCACCATGTCATCAAAACCCCCTTCTAAGAACCACATCTTCTCAAATCAAAAGATGGATTTTCTGAAAGCTCCATCTCCTGAATCGCTTAACGTTCCAAACCCATCCACTACAACAAAAAACACTTTTCGCAACAGGCGATATCCGTTGCAGCAGACCTATTGTAATAGGTCTGCGCCTATTGGTATAGCCAAAGTTGTAAAAAGTTCGCAACATTTTCTGCCTGTTGCAATAAGATGTTGCGGTATACTTTTTTGCAACAGGCTTTTGTTGTTGCAACAGATCATTTTGCAACAATATATGCCTATTGCAATAGATCCATAAATCTATTAAAAAAATATATTACAGCTTATAGATGTTACATATTAAATGTATTCGTTTTAGTAATAGTGTATATCACAAAATAAAATAAACAAATAAAATTTTTATTTTAACAAAGTTTTAATAGTACAAACAATTACAACAAAAATTTCTACAATTTTCATACACCACTCATGTATAATAATTTCTTCTCTCATACAACACATTTTTTTCAAATAGAATATTTTCTAATCATATTTCCACTCTACCATACATATACTATAACAAGAGAATAAATATCATCAATTCACTAGAATAAATATGTAGTTCATGCTCCAAATTTGTTGTCGATCATGAACATGCACATGCCTATCCAGGAATATGCATGTCATTCCAACAAACTCTACATCAAATAAAAATCTAGAATTGACAACATCTTTCCATGCTTTGCACCAATTAATGACTTCTACAGAAAGCCTATAAATTACACAAATTTAATTTTATTTAACCAACTTAACAAAAGTGAGCTTTTTCTTTTGAAGCTATATTTTAAGGGGGGGGGGGAAGCAGAAAAAGAAATTACACCTGACTTTTTTTAAATCTGACTAAGTATATATTGGAAGGAGGTATGCAACTATCTGTAACTGATTATTCTAGGTCTTCGACTGATTATCTTACGCCTTCGTAAGGGTCAAGCGTTTAGCCTTCCTGTAGAAGTTTCACTGTATGTTTGCATCACTCACTTAGCTAGCTGATTTTGCCGTTTCAACTGTACTAAATGGGATTTCATGCTGCTTTCTTGTACCTACAAATTTGCAATCAAAGTCAGCATTAGATTTGCGTTAATTGACCCATTCATTTCCTGTTAATTTTCCAGTCCTATCCGACTATCTCGTTAGTAATTCCTTCCTTTCCACCATACATGGCAAGCATACACAACTGCAGTTGAGTACGATTTGGAAGCGAGAACTTAAAAGGGCATGAAGAAGTCGTTGGATGAGGGGTGTGCGACTTGTCTGCGTTAATCGTTTTTAGAGGAGTATTCAAAGTAAACGTACCTAGGAGAATGACTAGGGAAAACGAGGAAATTAGTGGTGGAGTGGACGGGTATTCAAAGTGAGCGTACCTAGGAGATATCGGCAGGTGGCAGATCGTCGTAGGCGGCAGTGGAAGCTCTAGATGGCGGCATGGAATCGAAAGAGGGAAACCCTAAAACAAAATTGGGGAAAACAACGACCAGCGATGTGGAAGACAGTGAATTGGAATCGTCGTCAATTTGGATGATGGGTAGGCAGTGGAATGGTATTAATTTGGATCTGGCAGCAATTTAGAAGAATTGGGGTTTTTGATCCGAAAAGGGCATATGTTAAGAAGCTAAAATGAAATAAGGAGGTGAGTAAAATGTTGCGATGGAGCCAAAAATTTAGGTGGGATGCGTGGAAAATTTTGAAAATGGAGCCAAAATTTTGGCCTTCGGATCCAAGAGAATAACTTATATTAAACCCTTAATTGCAACTGGTATGAGAGATAGTTGCTAAAAAGTCCATTGCAACTAGTAAGGAGCGATTACCAAAAGTAATTTTATTGCAAAAGTAGAAAATATACTTGCTAAAAATATGTTTTTCACAATTGATAGAAAATTATAATTGTAAAAAATCGTTAATTATTTAGTAATTATTATGAATATTTTTTTAATTATTTAATATTTTTTTTAATTAGATTTATTAGTTATTAAATGTTATTAATAATTGTAAAGTATAATTTACACATTATTAATAACTAACCATGATATATTATTGAGGTATAATTCATATTAATTAATTATTATTACTTAATACTTACTATATTAAACTAAACATTACTTACTACTTCATACTTTTATAACAAATATTACTTGGGGAAAAATAATTTTCAAAAGTACGTTTTTCGCAAGTAGCTTTACCTATTGCAAAAAAATTGCAGTTATCGCAACTGGTGAAAACAGTTGCTAAATATATAATTTTTGCAACTGGTTTGATAGTGTAGTTGCAAATAATATGTCTATTGCAACAGGAATGAAAATGCAGTTGCTAAAGATATGTTTTCGCAAGAGACGTGAAAGGGTTGTTGCGAAAAATATGTTTTTCGCAATAGGAAGAAAAAGTCTGTTGTTAAATCTTATCTATTGCAACAGCTACGAAAGGTCTATTGCTAAATATCATTTACTGCAATTTGCATTTAAGGTGTGTTGCAAATAGCTAGTTGCAATAGGGTATTTTTCTTGTAGTGATCTGTCAAGATAATGAAAATTTTGCTTCAAATACTGCTCCATAAGGCTAATCGAGTACTCTCCCTTCACGATAGTAATTGTTGCCCAAGAATTAAGCCTATTAAGATCATCGTCACCAGAGAACTGAGAAACATGGATTTCATTCCCAACCACCATTTTTTTCTTCAGAGGAAAATTCTTATGCGAGCTGATAAGGCAATTATACCCTTTATGATCAGTTTTCTTGCAATTGAAACAAATGGTCGGATTGTGGCATTCTTTGATCCAGTGGCCAGGATCCCCACATCGAAGACATCGCTTACGAGATTTGACATTCTACAAAAAGGTAGAATACGAATCGACTAAATTTGGGAATGATTGTTTCTTCTTTTCGATAACAGGGTCTGCTTTCTTCAAAAGCATTTCTTTGAATGAGGGCACATGAGGAGAACTGTGTGGGGGCAACTGATTAGAGGAATTAGAGTTAATGAAGTTAGAAGTCGTCTTAACGAAATCAAGAACTCCGTTAAGGGTGGATGCCAGTACTGAAGCTCCGCAAAGCTGCTTAGGTGTGTTTTGACCTAGTCATTTAGCTGTTTTATTTTGGGTCTTTGAGGTGTAAGTATTCTTTGTAGGGCAGGATGTTGAATATATTATGGTACATAAACCCAATTTTGTATGTCACTTTGTATTATACTTGTATATGTCAGTGACTGTATTTGTTGTTTCATGATCTGTGTTGCTTATTGATATTTTATTTTGCTGTGAATTAGTTCGTTATTCACTATAGCATGGTATTAGATACGTATTAATTATGTCGAACCACTTGAGATAAGAATTAAAAAAAATATAAACACTATTTCTACTTACTAAATTAATCAAACCGACTTTGTCAGTTTTCATAATTCTACAGCGATGTTAAAAACTCCCGTCCGTGTGAAGCCCAACAATAACCCTATTTTCTTCCTTAAGCGAAGCCATGTCCTCCACATATTCATTTCTTACGATCCTTTCCTCCTCCGCTTTCGCAACTGACATTTTTTCTCCACATATATTTACAGACGGACATTCCATTACAAACGGGGGCAAGTCCCCATTTCACACGCTTACAAATAATCAAACTCAATCGCATATCAAAATAAACCTAATCAGATCAAACTGCAAATTGGTTGAGTCTCCAAACCCTAAGCTATTTCAATGGAACCAACGTCGGTAATTGAACTCTCTGACAAATCCCAGTCCAAATCTGAAACCAAATCCTCCATCGCAGTAGACAAATCCTAGTCCAAATCTGAAACCATACCCTCCGTCGCCGTTGATCAGAGAAGCACACTTCTGAGTACCTATCAGTGGATGCGGCAGTGAGAGATCACCAGGTGACAGTTATGCTAACAAAATCCAATCCTTATGTTGCACCAGCTCCCGCCAGTCAATCTACTAAGCGTAAGTTATCATTTTTTTTTTTTTTTTTGAAATGCTAAACATTATTCTAAAACAAAAGTTGTGTATCAAACAGTCAAAAGAACCTGGATGTTCTCAATGTCGTGTACAAACCTTTGTGACTGTTACTTTAATTTCTTTCGTTTAGACAGGGAGGTGGTGTTTTTTTTTAATCAATTGAAGGGACTTACAAATGAGGGTCTGGGAGATTCCCGAACCCATCAAAGATGATTTTAATTTAGGTACCATTTGTTTAGGCCAGCTACTTCTGAATCTGCTTCTGAACACTGGTTCATCCAGAGTTAAGAACTTGAAAAACCCGTTTGTACTTTCCTAGCAGTCAGTGAGACCAGCTCATTTCAGCGAGATATTATTAAGCGGAAAATTTTCTCTTACCTAATCCTCTGGCTCTGATTCAGCTCAACATACCAATAATACCCATGTTTTCTCCCGCTATATAAACAGATTTTCTACAACATCTGTAATCACTTCAGCCGAAAGCAGCAAGCTTTAGGGAAACAACTCCATCGAGATCTACAAGCTAGAAGAAAGGTACTGTGCATTACTTTTGCTTTATTGGCTACTGCTTTTTAGGTGACTTTTATGTATCAATAGTGCTTTAATGTGTGTTGTTGCATTATTTTCCAATAGTAATACTTATATAGTACAAACATTATGTACGGTGCAGAGCTTTGCTTTAAAGATATACATGTTTCTCCTAGATTTGCAAAGAACAATTCTGGAACAAAAGTTGTGACTTTTTTTGTTGATGTTTTTAGATAAACCTTTATTTTGTACTTCGCTAAAACCTTTTTATATGTTAATTAGAGTTTAGTAGCCTGCTTTAACAAGGATTAGAGGTTCGATTTATCATTTTTAGATTATACAGCAAAACATGGCAATAGTGTTCATTTCTAGTTTTATTGTATACAAATGAAGTTAAGGTTGCTCTTACCAGGTTTAGGTAGTGACATAGTTATTAGTTCCCTTAGCTTTTGTGGTACTATTGTATGTTACTGCTAATATGAAAATTATCAAATCCATGAAAGCACATCCACTTTGGCTTTTTACGATTGTGTATTCTCCTGAGTTTGCAATCTTACAAGTGAGATTGCATATCATGATTTTTTTGGTTTTTTTGTTCTTTTATAGTAAATGTAATGCACATATATCAATGAAATTAGGTATATGCATGTGTTCTTTCTGTTTGTTTTTAGAGCATGAGGTTAAAAAAATTGTACCACTTCAGTTGTACGTTTGAGTACTTATATACATGTTCGTATACCTGTATGTATGAGCATGAGTATGCTTAATGTCACTTGCAACCATGTTGGCACCACTTAAATAATCAACTTGTGATACCCACATGTAAACTTATTCAGTATTATCCATTCATACATATATGTTGCACCTTATTTATTTTCAGTCCAAATTAGACCTCTACTGCACGGCAATAATTGAAAGCTTAGGTTAAATAACTTTATTGTAAGTCTAATATTTGCAAACTAATAGAAATGACATCAAGCAAAAACTCCAAAGGAAAAAAAAATCTGGGAATGAAGCAAATACATCTTCTGACACTAGAGCAGTTTTTTCTCGCAACGATGAAATGGAGAAACACTTTCTTGAGTTATGTTTGTAAGAAGTCAACAACCAAGGACACAAAGGAGTTTCTCTTATGCAAGAATCGTGGAAAATATTAGAAAAAGAGTTCAATTCAAAATGGGGTGTCAGTTATGATCATAAGAAGTTCAAAAACCGTTATGACTATTTGCGAGCTGATTATGCACTATGGTCGAAAACAACCAACTTATCTGGACATGGATTCAACGCGGACACAAATACCATACTGTGGCCCCCCGAAAAATGGAACGATGTCATGGAGGCAAGTCAATTACATCTCGTTTAGAAAAAATTAATTTAAATAATAATTGCAAGTATGTATTTTCATTTATTGCATGTATTTCATTGCACAACAATATCCAAAAGCGGCAAAGTTTCGCAACAATCCTTTGGAAAATGTTGAGCTATTGAAAGGGATTTTTGAAACCATTCTCGCACATGGAAAGTTTGCATGGTCAACTGCATCCGCAAATCCACCACCTAATAATGATGCACCACCGAACGATGATAACAACGCAAACGATGATGAACAAGGGAATGCTCAAGTCGTAGTCGAAGAAGTGCCGCAGGGGGATGACGGTGGCTTGCATAGGTATGGAGGAGATGACTTCTTTGACGGGGTATCAATCAATGAAAACGATGATAGTTTCTTAGGCGGTGAAATAGATGACAACGGTTCGTCTAAGGCTAAACCTCGTCCTTCAAAGAAGAAAAAAGGGAAAAAGCTAGCTGGTGCATTGATTGATATGAAAATTGAAAATTTAATTAGCACTATAAACAAATAGATTGGCAAAGAGGAGGAAAGCAAAGGACCTTCATTGACTGATGTGGTCGTTGTTTTAAAAGAGCTGAAGAGTATGAACGTATTATCACAACAAGGTATGTGAAAGCTAAAATGATGTTCTGCGAGAAGCCTGATTCGAGAATAGCCTTCATGGATGAAAAAAGTTTAATTGAAAAAATCGAATTTCTGAACTGTAGTCTAGGTGTTTAAATTAAAGTACTTGTTTTAGGTAGGTATTTCTTTGTTTAGCTTGTTAAAAATAACTTTGTTTCATTTGTTTGTTGGTTGAAACTATGTTCAGTTTTTTTTTTATTTGAATAAAGTTTGCTTTGTATTATTCATATAATTGGTTTTCCATTTATTGGTTGTTTACTACCCAGTATTGTGCCTATACTAATATGTTACCACCCATTTATTGTTGTAAATTCATGATATCATAATGCTAAGCTACGGATAACATAGAATTTTAAAGCTGCGTTTACATTTTGTTTACATCTTTTTCATTGCCAATTCATTTGTGATCTATCACATAAAAAAGAAATTTGTTTCTGCTAATTCATGATACGACATGGCACTTTGTGTTTGTTGTAAGATGGTTATTTTTATTTTATTACTTTAATCAATAATCTAATACATCATGCTTAATTGATCAAGTTAGGTGTATTCATAAGTCATGCGTGAGTTCATGCGTAAGTTCCACATACACCTGATTCCTTCTATTTTGTTTAA
Source organism: Allium sativum (assembly GCA_030737875.1). Taxonomy (NCBI): domain Eukaryota; kingdom Viridiplantae; phylum Streptophyta; class Magnoliopsida; order Asparagales; family Amaryllidaceae; genus Allium; species Allium sativum. The sequence goes on from CM060921.1 coordinate 461,582,083, forward strand.
CAAATTTTAACTTCAAACTGTGTATTCATGCGTGAGTTCCAAATACTAGTCATGTATGAATACAAGTTTGGGTATTGTGGTTTCTATATTTGAACCGACAATAATAGACATTATATCAACATTTCATAATGTTAATAACTTTTATGGCATTGTAGGATGTTGCTGAACACGTTATTGCTGATGATACTACTACTACTTCTGATGCTATATAAGAAGAAGAATCATAATAGTAGCCGTCAGAAAGTGTTGATTTCATCTCTTTCTGGTAAAAAAAATATGCAAGAGCTAATGGAAGGTCCGTCCATTGTGATGTATGATAAATTCAGAATGAATAAATCATCATTTGTAGAGCTATGTGGTTTCTTTCGAGAAAAAATTGGCTTAAAGACAGTAAATTTATAGATGTTGAAGAGAAAATGGCAATGTTTTTGTCCATCATAAGTCATAATGATAGAAATCGAATTGTGAGATATCGTTACCAACATTCGAGTCAAACAGTAAGCAAGTATTTTCATGAAGTTTTAGAAGCCATGAAAGAATTCGATCGAGAAATGATAGTTCCACCAGATTTCAATAAACCTCCTGAAATTATACGATCTCATGTTGAATTAAGACAAGGACCATTTAGAGGAGCAATTGAAGCATTAGACGGTACGTTAATAGATGTGAATATACCTACTAGTGATCAGGTCCCATTTAGAGGAAGAGGACAGGGAAACTGTTATCAGAATGTCATGGCAGTATGTGATTTTGACATGAAATTTGTATATGTAATGGGAGGATGGGAGGGAATAGCACATGATTCAGGGGTCCTTAACGAGACAATTCGAAATCCGGCAAATAATTTTCCTGTGCCTCCTTTGTGTAAGTACTTTTAATATTTTGATATCTTATCGTACACTAGTAATAACATATCAAATTTTTTTCCTCGTAGATATGTACTACCTCTGTGATGCAGCATATACAAATACAAGAGGATATCTCACTCCTTATTGCAACACACGTTATTGGTTGAAAGACTATCGACATAACAATGCAACGACTAAAAAAGAGAAATTCAATCATGCATATGCTCAACTACGAAATGTTAATGAACGAAGTTTTGGAGTATTAAAAAAAAAGATTTCCTATATTAGTGAAAATGCCACCTTATAAGTTTTCTGTGTAAAGGGATATAGTTATTGCATGTATGGCAATACATAATTTTTTACGTTGCGTCTCGCTGGATGATGAATTATTTCTACAGGCCGAAGAAGACTATAATACAAATGGTTCTAATGAAACAAATATTGAAGTTGACAACCAAGAACCGCCAAAAGCTCCACCAAGTCATACTGAAGTGTTTTCATCTCAATCTCAAGCTTTCATGGCGAATCTATGTGATGAAATTGCCGATCTCCTATAGCTTCATCTGTATTTTAAAGAATAGTACTTATCAATAATCTAGCAAATGTATGGTTTTTTTTTTGCATTTCATATGTAAGCATGACAAGTATTTAGCTTGAATGAGTTATAAACAAGCCAAGGGTAATTTTGTCAATTGTGTGCTAGTTTTAAATAATCAATTTTATATTCAGCAAAGAATCAAACAATATTTCTTTTATTCAGCATTCAACATTCATCGTTCAGCATTCAGCATTCATCGTTCAACATTCAGTGTTCACCATTCAGCATTTTCAACCAAACGAAGCCTTAGCTTCTCATGCGTGGATGTTATATTTAATCTTTATCTATTCATTGCATTGCACTTGCATTGATGTCTGAAGTTCATTTTGTTATTTCTTTTCAAAGGAAAATACTATATTTTATGGGTTTAAAATTTGAAATATTGGAGTATCTAATAAAATGAATGACATGGGATTAAGATTTATAAATTACCTCCTGCCCCTTCACATTATCAGAATCGTTACAAAACCATAATACTGTTTTACCCAAACGAATTTCGGCTAAATCACCAATAAGAAAAAAAAAATAGCGGGCCCCCCCTGAATTGCGCCTAAAAATCCGGATATGGGATCCACCTATTTCTATCTGTTTCGGGTATTCTACCATAAATTATTTCGGGTAGTACAGGAAAGTTCGTCATTGCTATACAAATTCATCCCTCCCTATTCCTTTCTCTTTTCTTTACTACTACTTTGGAGAAAGAAAATATGCGAAAAGGTGGATGGTACATACATTTTGTAGTAACCCGGATTTTCGGCGACTTTGGTTATCGACGTAAGCACGACGTCGATAACCAAAACATCGAAAAATCCCGGTAATTAATGAAAGAAATTAGATGGTGAGAATAGATAAGATAGAACTTATAGAATAGAAGAAGAAGAAGAACATCATCATCAGAGTAAACACGAATCTCACAGCGGAACGAATAAAATATAACATAACATATCTTTGAAATAACATCAGTATATGTATACCATAACACTTATCAGAGTACAACACTTACAACAACAGCGGTAATAATAATAGCTATAGAATCCTGAAGCCTCCTGCTCCAAGCTCTCCAAGTGTATCTGTAAAATCCCGACTACTTGACTGCCCGTACAAATTTAGGCACCCAAGAGTTTAGGGAAAACAACAAAATAAACTCCGGGTCAGTCATGGGACTAGTATGAGTAAAACAATTTAATACTTGATTTAATAAAGGATATCTCACAAGACCACGCCGCATAATGGAACGGGTTTTTCCCTTATGAGAATCCAAACAACTTTGTAAAGTAATATCATTCTGATATTATAATAATGTCTAAATACAAATAGATATCAATCTAGCAGAAACGCTTGCATCTCACGCTCTACATATATAATGTAAAATCATAAACCGTAGGCGCTTATTGGATGATTGGATTTCCAACTATGACAAGGTATGGAACCACCTTCTGATCAGTGTACTCTAGGAATGATACACTGGAGTTCAACAAGAACATCTTGCAACTCAGCCACACATGACCGACCACTCATTTCGCTTAAGTGTATCGAATGTACATCACCAACGGTTGGGATCAGCAACCGTTCCCGTATATATATGGGACATCATTGATAGATTTAAGAAACAAATGAATATTCACTAGATAGGTGATTATACACCCTACTTCGGTGCGACCGACTTAGCCATGCTGCCTGCCCGATTTCTGTCATTTACCGGTTGATGAGGCTAGAAGCTACGCTTTATCATCACATCAGATTCACTTCGAATGCTACATTGTCAAATCCATCGAAATCACTAATTGACGTTTTACAACAGTACAATACGTGTCAGCTAAAAGAAGTTTCCTTCTTCGCTTCCACTCTTGGTATAGTTGGAGAAATCAATGTACGTGATCGTCTGGAAATACTCTGTCAGACATCCATCTTCATTCACTTAGAATGTCACATCGTCATACCCGCCAAATCACAAATTGCTTATCCAAAAATAACACGGGTATACAGCTAAGAGAAACGAATTCCTCCACCACCAAACGTGAATACGTTTGAACAGATTAACTTACGCGATCCATTGGATATACTCTGTCAGACCTTCGTCTATACAAGTTGTCCTGGGACTGGACAAACCGAAGGCACTATTCTGTAAACAGGATAGCCCTTGCATTTTACTCCGTCTTCAATTATCTTTGGCATATATGATTCGCGACGCTTATGCCAATACAGAGTGGTTCTTTGGATAATAATCCAACCGGTCTCTCCATATTAACAACGTTAAAATGGTCAAAACTTCGATAGTCGGTGAGTTAACTATCAAAGAAAAAACAAGTGTGCAAACAACGATATTTTTTCCAAATGGAAATTATATCGAACAAACATCATTTAACATAAATCTCTTTAGTTCATTTATTTACTTATCTCCTGTTTCCTTATATTCTAAATTCTTATTTTCTTTTATCAGAAAACATTTCTGATCCTCGTCTGGAAAACATTTCCAAAACTCCTTTACGATCAAAACTTACCATTTCTTAGTTAAGAAGGAAGTCACTCAAGTTGGGGTATAATTACCTCTCAGACCTTAACTGAACAACGTTATAACTTCGAAATGGTCAAAGTTTATCTTTTAAATCTTTAACAACTTCTTTACACCTTTCTCGGATTCAATTTTACTAATCCACTCCTATATTTAAACATTGGTTATAACGATAACGTTATAATCCCTCCTTTCGAATTATCTAACTTTAATTATAACTTCTATTCTTATTAGTGAATAATTAACCTAACACTTATTTATTTATAAATAAATAAATCTCTATTTAAACACTGGAAAGTATAAGCACTTTCCTGAATTCGATATAATCGAATTCGCCGATTAACTCTCTTCGAGAAATCTCTATTTGATTAACTCTTCTTCGAATAACCTATATTCGATTAACTCCTTCTCGAATAAACGATATTCGATAATCTCTCTTCGAATAACTAATATTCGATGACTCTTCCTTTTCAAATATCTCCTATTTGAAAATCTCACTTCGATTAAACTATAATCGATAACTTCCTTCGATGAAACTAACATCGATAACTCCTTTCGATGAAACTAACATCGATAACTCCTTTCGATAAAACTAAGATCGATAACTCCTTTCAATGAAACTAACATCGATAACTTTAACTCGACAAACTTAACTCGACTAACTTAACTTGACTCGACTAACTCGACTTACTTGGTTCGACCAATTCGATTCGATTAACTAGGCTCGACTAACTTGGTTTTATTTAATTCAACTTGATTAACTCCTATCGAATAACTAGGTTCGATTAACTTAACTTATTTAACTCATCTTGATTAACTCCTATCGAATAACTAGATTCGATTAACTTAACTTATTTAACTCATCTTGATTAACTCTTATCGAATAACTAGCTTCGATTTAACTCTAATCGATTAACTCTAACTGGTTAACTTTATTTGACTAAATCGACTTGACGAACCCCTTTCGAATAACATATTCGATTAACTAACTTTCGAATACCATATTCGATTAACTAACTTCGAATACCACATTCGATTAACTAACTTCGAATACCATATTCGATTAACCAACTTCGAATACCATATTCGATTATCTCCTTTCGAATAACTATATTCGATTAACTAACTTCGAATACCATATTCGATTAACTAACTTCGAATACCATATTCGATTAACTAACTTCGAATACCATATTCGATTAACTCCTTTCGAATGTCTATATTCGATTACTTTATTCACTTTATAAAGATTTCCTTTTTAACAACGTTTTATTCATTTGAAAAGATTTACTTTTAAATAACGGTTCTACACTTTAAAAATGATTTCCTTTTTATAATGTACCCTTTCAATTCTATTTGTAAATGGTTTACAAATATTTCCTTTTTAAATTTATGCTTCAAATATTCTAACTCCTTAAATTTCTGGAAAAATTCGCCATAACCTCCTTTGTATTGGGAGCATCGGGAAAATCCCCAAACCCGCCACACAGGCCTTTCCATTCAAAAAGGAATGTTTTGAATTTATTTCCTTTTCAAATATCTCCTATTTAAAAATATTCCAATTTATAAACATTGCTTATTTATAAATATTCCATCTTATAAAAATGCTATTTTCAATATCACTTTGAAAATTCCCTTATCTATATTCCGGTATGTTATGGTATTCAATTATATCAAATTACGATGTCTAATCTCGTCCATACACACACAATCAACAGCAGGTTATAATTCACATCATATATCAAAATATATGAAAAACAATAAAAATAACTGTTGAGGAATCCAGTCGGATTCCTCCAACCTGTTTCCCTGCATCACAGATGTTAGACAATATAGATAACATCACTGTCAGTTCCATATGATATATTCTGTTAAACAGAATCAATATAGAAATTTAACTAACTGACTAGCAGTTCAATCAAACAATCAACACACAGTCAAACAGACAATTTTAACAGTTCTAACAATACAACGTGAAAATAGAACTGTTCAGAGTTGGTGAGTTTTACTCACTTTGGACTGTTATCGTTAAAAACGATTAACTGTCTTTGATTCAGACGGACAATTTATTTTGCCATAAATTCGTACGAGCCCCAATCTACTTCCCGTCAGTTCTATTGTGGAGCTCTCGTCCATACGATCCTAACGAATCCTTTCGTTCGAAATTCTGATATCATGTGTAAAAGATATCGCATTAAAAAGATTGTATGTTATTTAAATAAAATAAAACTTATATATATTTTAACTAGTTAGGCCTTTACCCAAAATATTACGGCCCATATCCGCTTTAATCCCGTCCGCTCCTCAACCCTTCTTCTCAAATCTGAAGACCCGTATCCAGTAAACACTCTAATGGTCATAACGTTGAAGCCTCCATTTCGAAAAGCCATTATCATCGTTTGCCGTATGCCCCTTTCTCACCAAAGTTCAACTTCGAGCCTCCTTGTCCGGACAATACTCATCTGCACCTCATTCAACTCCAACCGTACCATACATATCGGGCCACCTCTTCCCTCCTTTGAATCCGCATGTTCTCCTCTCCAAATTTGGACTCGCGTGTGCACTTCAGTACACAAATTCAACCCTATCAAAGAACCGAAGTAGAGCTCCCCTCCACGTTAAACAACTAATTCACTTCCCTAAATAGCCGTGACCTCCTGATAAATTCTCAACCGCTCCCAAATGCAAAACCGTAAGCCACTTCTTGATCCAACATCCCATCGTTTTACCGCCAAAGATCACCTTGCTTCACACATACGGGCTCAGCACTCCACCAAAATACACGCCTGCTTCTTCACGTTTCTACTCCTCCCTTCATGTTTATTTTTCACGTCTGACCTCCATTCACCATTTCAGACCTTCCAAGGTCCCCTTCTCCCTCCACGCACTGACCCTAGGTCACGCTGCGTTTAGAACAACGAACACCATATTGTTTGAACAAGCCAAAATTCACACTAGATCGTAGAGAATCCTTCAAGTATTCTATATATATGTTTTAACATTTATAGGATTTCTTTTGGGTTTGTTTGGATTTTCGAAGGAGGAGATTCACGTTTTGATTTTGTTTGAAGTGGCGGCCGGTTTTCTCAGCAAGAATTAGGCTGTAAGGAAATCAGTTGAGTCCTATTTATAATGAAGAAGGATTGGAGATATTTAAGGGAAAATAATATTATTTTATTATGTTAGAAATTTCATCACAAAATAACACTCAAAACAATATCATATGATCTCTGTTTCTAACAAACTAAGCTAATCCTAGCATAGAAAAATATTCCGGACCCAATGGGACAGGTTTCGTCGAATTCCGACACCGTTTGTGAAAATCCCTTAGAAAATATTGAGGAAAAACACCGAGCATTAATTCCTTAAAATTACAGAAAAAATCTTAAAAATATGAGGCCTTGACGTTTCACTAAACCTCTTCCTACGGTTTCGTATGAAACTTGTTTCGTTGAATTTCGAGTTCGTTTGACATGTTAACCATTCAGTTTAGTTTGTTTTAAGTTAAAAACATAGCGTACCCCACTATGAAATATTCTGTTCATGTACGGACTGTTATGGATAGAAACAAAAATACCATTGAAATGAGTGACGTGCTTTGGTCCCAAAAATGTAATAATACCGGTAGATGAACTCATATTGTGAAACCCCGAAATGTCGATACAGGGTGCCAAATACTCCGAATAAAAAGTTGTTTATTTAATTAATTAAAAATTACCATAAAGTTCTAAAAATTAAATTATCACTATTTCCCAAAAGATCCTTGTCTAAATTCAAATCCGGTCTCTAGTTATATCGAATAAACCGTTACGGTCGATAAACGATTTATAACGACTATTCTAAAATTTGATTTGGACATATCTCAAAATCTACACGACGAAATCCTGATTTTCTCTTCCGCTAGAAAGATATACTCTACCAGCTCAACACGTTTCTTGTTTCACGGAAATCCGATTTAAAACGAACCCTGTATACTCATTTGAAGTTCAAATCGCCAAATAGCGAACTGCCGCGTCGTTACGCGCTCGATTTGAAATAAAAATATAATTATACGTTCAAACTGTCGTCGATTGAATATATTCGTCAATATAATCCAACTCTAAGTTGAATTACATCTTTGGGATGACCCCATTCACAGAATATTTGTATTTCCAATATTTTTGATTATTTCGACATTATAATATATTTTATTATATTATAATTATTAATTAAATATTCAATATTATTCAATTCACGTTCTCGATATCGATAAATCGATATTTAATAATTAAATAAATAAATTATTCTACAGCTAAAAATGCGGGTTACTACACATTTGATCAAATCATTCAAATTTTATTTTTGTTTCCATCTTCATTTGGTAAAAATTGCTGTCAGATTTATGTTTAACTGAAATTTTCAAATATTTGATTTTATGATTCCAACATCCATAAATTTCTGCATCATGTTCAATTAAATTTCTGAGATTCAAGAGTACAATCAAATATCATATAGCAGTCTAGGACATCATTCTCAATATAGATTATGAAATTTACTTGATTTTCTTACGCACTTTCTCTAATAATTGAAACCGTTGTCTCTATGAGTGATGATAATTGTTCCACGCTTTGGTGGTGCCTTGTATCGGTAATCTATATACTTTCCGAAGTATGATAACCGGAAAAAAAACTTAAATAAACTTGTATCAGCAATTCTAGGCTGTTATAATTGCTGCTGGGATCATCGGTCCTCTTGTGCATTTGCCTCAAACTGCAGAGTTTGACATCAAGAAAGAAGCAGCTTGGGCAATATCCAATGCTACTTTAGGTGGAACAACCGACCAAATTCAGTATGTTATCTTATCAGGCCTTGAGAAATTGAACTTTTTTACCTTTTAACCAAAGATCTCATTGCACCTGTACCATTTATTTTTTGTTTAATACATGTGACAATTACATAAATATAACGGTTCTTACCTTCCATACTTGGCCATGCAGTAAACATTTTGTTTTTCTTTCAGATTTTGAAGCGCAACTAACACAAGTGTATGAAATCAAAAAAAAAAAAACAATTTTTTTTTTGGATTACTGGATTTGAAACATTAAATGTAAAGTAAGAATGAGAATTATTAGATTCGAATTTGACCTGACGAATGTTGAATTAAAGAACTCTGGTTTGAACTTTTAACTTTGTCTTTGAATTTTAATTTGAAATTAGGACTGCTAAATATAGATACGTAAAATCAGGCTACTTATTTCCAGTTTCAGAATTATTACCAAATTTGAATGGAAAATAGATTTCAAATAGGTCAGAATTTTGAAACATACATATGCACTAATTTGAATGGAAAATAGATTTCAAATAGGTCAGAATTTTCAAATAGATCCCAGAACAGCGACGGTCTGTTTAGAAGGCCTTGAAAACATACTAAGGTGGGCGAAGTTGAGAAAACCCTGGGTAACTCAGGAGAGCTAACATATATACACTAATGATCGATGAAGATAAGGGTTGGAGAAGATTGAAAATCTTCAAAGCCATGATTACATGAGATATACGAGAAGTCTGTTAAGATTCTGAAACATTTTGGTTAGAGGAAGATGACGATACCATGCCTGTCGGTGATGGTGGTGAAATTGGGTTCCAGTTCGGTGGACAACAACAACCTCCTTCTGGTGGATTCACGTTTGGGTAAAAGGTAATCAATAGATTTTCCGCTTCTATTTGTCTTATCTTATTTTCTCTCTATTTGTTTTAGGTTGGATTAAAATTCCGCTTCTATTTATCATGTGCACATTGATTTGCTTTGCAAAAGGAAATTAATAGATTTTCTCTATTTCTTTACTATCAATAACAAAATCTCAATCAGTAGGTTTTCCTCTGTGTCCTTTTCGAATTCCTAAAATAACGTGTAGTATATCTTCATGACCTCACCACTATCATGCCACTCCCATCCATCCATCAATGGAATTTCACTATTGATTTACGTCCAATATCCACCAGCAAACACTTTGAAATAACCCGAAATTTTGCACTTATAATACGTCCTTGATTGAATTTTATTATAAAAAAGTAACCACGATTAGATATTAGATCCACATACCCATGTAAATACCTGATTTAGCATTAGTGTGACAGAAACTTGTTTGCATTTGTCTAACTTGATCACAGTGCATGGATTAAAAGCTAGTTTGTACATGCATTTGCAATTTGTTGTATACACATTGAAAGAAATAATTTCACTATTGTGGCAATAAATTACATTATTATGGATAAATTATGCCTATTTAGATGATTTGTTATGAACCAGTTTCAGTGTCCTTTTCATCAATTTTAAAGAATGTGTTTATTGTTTTATTGCAAGCACCGAGGCTATAAACTTTTGTATTATTGTCCTAGTCCAATGTGCATTTCTGGTGGATTATTTGTTTGAAGAAAAAAGTTTGTAACCTGTACTTGTGTATTGATTTTGGGAGAGGATCACCTGAACCCAATATTCCATGTTCTCATGGACCCAACCAATCACAGCCCCCTGATTTCCTCCATTTTGCATCTAAACCCCCGAAATAATTCGGGTTTAATTGCAAAATGGACAAATCAGAAGTTTGTGATTGGTTGGGTTCATGGAAACAGGGTATTTTTGGTCCAAACGATTCATGCTCATTGATTTTTTGTTGTAACCTGTACTTGTCTATTGATTTTTTGTTGTAAATGTATGGGTTGCTGAAGTATGCGATACTATGTGTTAGATTGAGGAGGATATTTCGGGATATTTCGAATATTTAGGATCTGGAGGATATTTTCATGTCTAGAGAATATTTAGGATCTGGAGGATATTTAGGATCTGGAGGATATTTCGGATCTAGAGGAAATTTTGGGAATTTCCAAATACTTCCCTATGTCTATATAAGCTACATCGGATCCAAAAGGAGGAGGGAAAAACAAAATCAAGAGATTAGATCAAGGTTTATTCTAATTAGGGTTTAGGAAATCCTAATCTTCTTCAATTCCTTTCTCCACAAAATCAAATTTTTCTAGTAAATTTGATCATTGTAATCAATCTCTTGTACTCTTCTATTGATATTAATAAAGGTTTCTCTCTCAAAGTGGACGTACACTGACCAGACGTCGGTGGAACCACTATAAATCCCAGTGTGATTTTGTTTCTCATTATTGCTCTATTATTTCCATTGTTTGGTGATTGTGATTGGCTTGGATAAGATTGAGATTGTTTGATTGGTTGTTTTTGCACTATTACCACGATCCCATTTTCCGCGGCGTTGGAGATTTTTGATTTAAGCGGTCTTGAATCAAAATTTCTCCACAACATTTGGTATCAAAGCATTGATGTTGGTAGACAGTTGTAGAAATGCTGGAATTGGGTTCAAATAATCCATCAACAGTTGATCCAAGTGGTGTAGCTCCTTATGTACGTGGGTCGTATGCAGCTGCTGGTTCACAATTGGTTATCGACAAGTGGAATGGCGATAATGATTTCGAAAAGTGGCAATGGAAGATGAAAGCGGTTCTTAGGCGGAATCGGGTACATCAGATGGTGTTTGATACACATTTATTGCCAGAGGACATCTCAGATGTGGAGAGAGAAGAAATGGAAGAGTGGGCATTCACTACACTTCAACTTGCCATGGGGGAGAATGTTATTTCCGAAATTAGTGGTGAGACGACTGCTAAAGGTATTTGGAACAAGTTGGAGGAGTTGTATATGAAGAAGTCACTCACAAATCGAATGATCTTGTTGCGGACTTTCTTTACCTACAAGATGAAGGAAGGAACTTCGCTAAAGGCGCACTTAAATGTGTTTGATGATTTGCTAATGAAGATGAAGGCGGTAGATTTGAAGATTGAGGAGGAGCAGAAGGCGATGATATTGTTATGTTCACTGCCTGAGCGCTATACTGGGTTCTCAAACAGTTTGATCTATGGCCGGGATACATTGACTCTTAATGATGTCAAGACGGGTCTTTTTAGTGAGGAATTGCGAGATCAGATGAAGGAGCTGAGTGATGGTAGTAGTGGTACTGGTAATGGTCAAGGTTTATTTGCGGAGAAAGAAAAGTCAGAGAAGAAAGGAAACCGGGGGCGTTCTAAGTCTAAAAAGCCCGGTGGAAGAGGAAAGTCAAAGGAAAGAAATGGCAAGTGCTTTATATGCAAGAAACCTGGTCACTGGAAGAGTGATTGTCCAGACAAGGGGAAGAAGGAAGTAGCATCTTCATCAGTTGCGGTGGAGAGAGATGTTAGTGAGGGAGACGTAGATGTTTTGTCGGCAATAGCATCAGATGTTTCGGGCAGGGATTGGGTGCTTGATTCGGGGGCTTCATATCACATGACGCCTAGTAGGAATTGTTTTTCTTCTTATGTTGAATGGGAAGGAAGATCAATTGTTATGGGAAATGGTGCAGTTTGCAAGTCGAAGGGCATTGGATCCGTGCAAATTCGGATGTTTGACGGAGTGGTTCGTACTCTCACTAATGTGCGCTTTGTTCCGGGACTACGGAAGTCACTTATCTCTTTGGGACAGTTGGATTCTTTAGGTTGTAAGATCACCATTGAGAGTGATAGCTTGAGGCTTTCGAAGGGTGCGCTTATGGTTATGATGAGTGCTAAAACTCATGGTATCTATTTGCTTCAAGGAGTGACCGTGGAAGGCGAAACTTGTGTCAGTGTTGATAGTTCTCGTGGCTTAGATGCTACACGGCTGCGGCATTTGAGATTGGGTCATGTCTCGGAGAAGAGTTTAGATGGTCTTCGTCGAAGGGAGATGATTGATGGTGAGAGTTTCAGCAAGTTGGAGTTTTGCGAGGAATGTGTCATGGGGAAGAAAACTAGAGTATCATTCGGTGAAGGAAAACATGATTCAAGAGGGATTCTTGAGTATGTGCACACGGATGTTTGGGGACCAGCGCCTGTAGCTTCTTTGGGAGGAGCAAGATATTATATTTCTTTCATTAATAATTTTTCTTGGAAGGTTTGGGTGTATGTAATGAAGGCCAAGTCGGAGGCATTTGCAAGATTCAATGAATAGAAGGTTCTTGTTGAGAATGAGAGTGGAAAGACTTTGAAGGTTCTTAGGTCCGATAATGGCGGCGAATATGTTTCTGGAGAATTTCTGAATTTTTGCAAGCATCATGGTATTCGGAGGCATTTTACTACACCGGGAGATCCGCAATCTAATGGAGTGGCGGAGAGAATGAACCGAACTCTACTAGAGAAAGCTCGATTCTTGAGATTGACATCGGGTTTGTCTAAGGAATTTTGGGCCGAAGCTTTGTCAACCGCGGTGCATATTATTAATCGGATTCCGTGCTCGGCCATTGATAATAAAATTCTGGAGGAAGTGTGGGAGGCGAAGAGCATTGACTTGAGTTATCTTCGTGTGTTTGGCAGTCCTATTTATGTGCATGATCCGGGGAATGATAAGCTCTCACCTAGAGCTTTCAAAGGGATTTTTCTCGGTTATATGGATGGTGTCAAAGGTTATTGGATTTGGAATCCGGAAACGAAGAAGGCTATGGTTTCTCGTTATGTTACTTTTGATGAGTCGGCTATGTTCAAGGAGAACGAAGGCTCATCGGATGTTCCGGATTTGGTTCATGGTGAATCAAAGGAGAAGGAAGTTATTCCCACTTTCAGGCGTAGAGAGAGTAGAGTTGTTGGAGGTGCTTGCGAGGTGAATGTGGTTGATGTTACATCACAAGTCCACATGATTCCTCTAGTAGGTTGGTGATGTGCATGAGCCTAGAGAAGATTCAGTTCAAGTTGGAGCTGAAGAAAGACCGGATGATGGCATTGTTATTCGGGTTGGTCGTCGTGCTATAAGGACACCCGAAAGATATGGTGATTGGAATTATCTTAGCTTTTGTGAGAATTTGGACTATGCTCTTCATGTAGTCCAAGATGAGCCGATGGATCTTGATGACGTCATGGATTCGAGTGATAGCTCGAAGTGGATTTGCGCCATGGAGGAAAAGATGCAATCGTTGATGAAGAACCATACTTGGGAGTTGGTTCCACTTCCTCAAGGAAACCGTGCTGTTGGGTGCAAATGGATATATAAGGTGAATGACGATGGAAGATACAAAGCTAGGCTAGTGGCTAAGGGGTTTGCACAGAGGAAAGGAAAGGAGTATGATGAGATCTTCGCACCGGTTGTGAGGCATACTTCTATCTGGATATTACTTGCATTAGTTGCTATTTACGACTTGGAGTTGGAGCAATTAGATGTGAAAATCGCCTTTTTGCATGGAGACTTGGATGAAGACATCTACATGGAGCAACCGGAAGGGTTTGTTGTAGAAGATAAGTCAGAACTAGTTTGCAAGTTGAAGAAATCACTATATAGTTTGAAGCAATTACCTAGGCAATGGTACAAGAGATTTGATCATTTCATGCTTAAAAGTGGCTTCCATCGAAGCATTAAGGATGCTTGCGTTTACTTCAAGAAGTTAGGAAATGATTGTTGGGTGTATTTACTCTTGTATGTGGACGATATGCTCATTGCTTCTAAGGACAAGGCAGAAATCAACAAGCTGAAAAAGAAATTAAAGGCGGAGTTCGAAATGAAAGACCTTGGAGAAGCAAAGAAAATTTTGGGCATGGAAATTGAAAGAGATCAAAAGCATTTTGAGTTGAAATTAACTCAAAAGGAGTACATTAAGAAAGTGCTTTGCCTAGCATGGAGGATGCAAAGACGTTAAATACACATTTACCTTTGCATATAAAGCTTTCGAGTAAGGGATCACCTATCAAGGAGAAAGACAAAACTTATATGGCAAGGGTGTCATATGCTAGTGTGGTTGGAAGTTTGATGTATGTCATGGTGTGTACAAGACCCGATATTGCAAATACCGTCAGGGTGGTTAGTCGGTATATGGCTAATCCGGGGAAATCGCATTGGGAAGCCGTGAAGGCTATATTGAGATACTTGAAAGGCACAGCATCTCATGGTCTTGTTTTTTGTGGTAGTGATGGATTGAGTTGCAAGTAAGTTGGTTATTGTGACTCGGACTACGCCGGTGATAAGGATCGGAGGAAATCAACTTCCGGTATGTCTTCACACTTGGTGATAAGGATCGGAGGAAATCAACTTCCGGGTATGTCTTCACACTTGGTGATACGACCATTAGTTGGAGATCGAGATTGCAAACCGTAGTTGCTTTATCCACTACGGAGGCGGAGTTGATAGCTACTGTGGAAGCGGCAAAGGAGACACTCTATTTGAAGCGACTATTGCGTGACTTGGGTTTCGAACATGAGAGTATCGATGTTCGATGTGATAGCCAAAGTCTATACATTTGGCAGAGAATTTGGCATTTAGCTCACGAACGAAGCATATTGAAGTGAGAGGGTCATTTCTAGTAGCCATGGACGAAGACAAGCAAGTATGCCTTCGGAAAGTGCACACAAAGAATAACGCGGCGGACATGTTCACTAAGGCATCGCCGATTGGAAAGTTCGAGCATTGTTCAAACTTAATTCGCTTGGAGAGATGCTAGGTGCCACGTGGTGGCACAGTTGAGAGAGAAACTTGGATGTAGAAGAGTATTGGTGAGAGGTTGGTGTTTTGTCTTCATGGTAAGTACTCGTTTTCACTTCCGAATACATTGTCTTTTGGTGAGACTGGTTTAGGAGTTGGATGTTTCAACACTTCATTGACGAGTGGGGCCTGTGCCTGAACTCGTTAGTGAAGTGCAATATGCGGTGGCTATGCCGGAGTTCATTGGGGAAACATTCAAGCTTTCTTGATTGAAGAGAGAAGGAAATGCATGGGTGCATTGAAGTTTATGATGTAGATGGATATAGTATCGAGGTGGAGTGTTGAAGTATGCGATACTATGTGTTAGATTGAGGAGGATATTTCAAATATTTATGATCTGGAGAATATGTAGATCTGGAGGATATTTCGGATCTAGAGGAAATTTTGGGAATTTCCATATACTTCCCTATGTCTATATAAGCTACATCGGATCCAAAATGAGGAGGGACAACAAAATCAAGAGGTTAGATCAAGGTTTATTCTAATTAGGGTTTAGGCAATCCTAATCTTCTTCAATTCCTTTCTCCACAAAATTAAATTTTTCTAGTAAATTTGATCATTGTAATCAATCTCTTGTACTCTTCTATTGATATTAATAAAGGTTTCTCTCTCAAAGTGAACGTACACTGACCATAGGTCAATGGAACCACTATAAATTCCTGTGTGATTTAGTTTCTCGTTATTGCTCTATTATTTTCATTGTTTGGTGATCGTGATTGGCTTGGATAAGATTGATATTGTTCGATTGGTTGTTTTTGCACTATTACCACGATCTCGTTTTCCACGGCGCTGGGGATTTTTGATTTAAGCGGTATTGAATCAAAATTTCTCCACAACATGGGCTACGCAATGTGGGTGTGCATTTTTAGGCTTAAACATGCGTGAGGATTTTCATGTAGTTTATGTGCTTGGTACGAGCGATGATTAAAATTGGTTTTGTCAATGCATTTGTTGAAGTCTTTCTTTTCTTTTTACTAGTTCCGTTAAGTATTCTTGTGTTTATTTCATTTGGTTGGTTTCAAGTCCATTTTATTGAACACTACTTATAGTCCTTTTTATTGAACTAATATTATAGTATAAACTTATGGTGGATGTTAACTGGCTGTAGATGATGCTAACTAAAAATGATTATTGATTAATACGCCCAAATTTTCACTCTACAGTGCATCATTTCTACAGCCTCTAATTGCTGCAACATTGCCTGAATTAGACAATGGGGCTGTTGGAAAGAGTGAAGACCTCATAATCTAATAAGCGTTGGATGGTGAAAACTAGAGTGTCAAATGGACATGTACTATTTGGGTTGCCATTTGATATTGTGGTTGAATACCTATCATATTTACGGAGAATTCAATGGACTATTGATATTGACATTCCCTTTCTTTTACTGAGAGGGGCTTGTCTTCTATTTGCACTCTGTTAAAGTTAGAACTGTTATGAAGTGTACTTAGTGGTATACGACTAAGCGAAATGCGACGCACAATCGTGCCTAAACGACTGTGTGCAACACTCACGTTTTTACTGACCCTCTGAATTCAGGGAACCAGCAAAAAACGCGAGTGTTATGCACAGTCGCTCAGACGTGACTGTGCATAGAACTCTATAAATAACGTTATTTTATTCGTTATTTTTTTTTAGGATCGACTGGTTTTTTTAGTGCTTCGTAACTTAATTATTTTATCCATTATTTCTTTCTGCTTACAATTTATATCGTATAGACTTAATTTTCTTTTTTCACACGTACTTGTTACGGATGGACTTCAAAACAGAATACAACATTTCATGGATAATTATGTTATTATTAAGATATCAAAGTTCTACAATATTTGAATGAATATTTCAGTCTTTTATGACATTTTTCATTAACATTTATTTGTGTATTTAATCTTTGAGCTTGTATGATTGGTTAAAATAATTAATTTTGGTTTTTAATAAAATATGAAACTTTCTTTCATATAATGTCATTCGCATGTAGGTTTAAATAATTAAAAAACTATAATAAAATAAATTATTTTATCGTATAGCATTATAAAGTCGGTATTCTCACCGTTGTACGGTAATACTAGTTAACTAAAAAACAATAGAGTAAAATAATTCAAATTAAAATACTCTGCTTAAATGCTCCGTTGTAGCACGTACCTGCATTCACCATTTAACTTGCAGATCTATTTGAATGTCATGTTTAAATACCCCCATTGAAATTTGAAATGCACCAACCGCTATGCGCAAGTGCACTTTGTTTGAATGATAACCGTCTAACCGATGAGAAACGGCAGATTAGCATGAAGGCCGAAGATTGTTGAACAATGACAGAGAAGGGGGCATGCGGTGGTTGTTACAAAAACGTCGTTTTTACACGACAGTCCTGGAAGGCCGTATGAACACACTTTTTGGTACGGTACCATGCATGCATTTACACGCTGATGAAATGGATAGGCATCGTTGTCAAATAATATGTCTCATCTACTTCGGGGAGCTAGTTTGTTGACACTATTTAACGTGTGTCACCATAACATTACTAACGGTATTAGTGGTGTGTGCCTGAGATTTAACATGAAAAATTCAGAGGACAAGCTTAACCACATGCCACTGATACTATTAGTAGTGTCATGGTGACACACGTTGAAATGGTGTCAACAAACTTAACCAACTCCGTTTTATAATGGCAGCTAGTCAAATCTACTCGACTCAAATGCATTTGTCGTTGTTCACTAATGGCCGACATACGTGGGCCTGGTGCAGACATTGATGCTATCTTCTAGGCTAATTATAATCCTTTCTTTTTTTTTACTGCCATACCGTACCAAGCCCTAACCCTAACGGTCGCATCCTTGATCATGCTGCATTCATGTGACGGCACGGCAACTTTGTTTATTTATTAGTCATAAAGAGGATGGTTATGGGCTGTCATATGCAATTAACGGAGAGGAATCTTGTGTTTCCTTATTTAGCAATGACCAGAAGGGGAGCAAATCACGGACCAATATAAGAGTGTTTTTCTGGATTGAGCCAATTATAAGCTTCTACTTTTCTGAATTTGCAATTAAAACTCCGAAATTTTTCAAGGATTTAATTACAAAAAAAAGGAAATCAAATCCCAGTTTGATTGGGTCGAGGAAAGCATCCTTATTTCGATTCAGGTGATCTCATCCAGACTGGTTAGGAGGTAGTAGCACACCTTAACTTTTGGAACTTATACTCATCATTTCGTTTCATTTTCAGCTGCTCATTGATTATGGTTTGTTAATAGGCAATAATAACGTTAGCATTACTTAATAATTGTTATTGAATATATGGAGTACTGAATTTCTTTTGTAACCAACTTCACACGAATGTTCATTTTGCCAGGTACAACACTCTGCTACAGTTGAAACTATCGCTGTATTGCATAATTCGCATGTGACAGTATGTATCATTGTTGGATAATGACATTATTTTTAGCATACGACGTTGTCCTCTAAATTCCATAACTTTAAAGGTGGAACTATATCAATTTTTCGCGATGGTAGCTGAGGCACTAGAGAAGGAAACTTATGATTTTTTAGCAAATTAGAATATAAAGTTGGTCAGTATAAATATGGAAGAGATTATTTTGAATTATATACAATGAAAAGTTGATGTGGTTAAAGTTTATTATTAATTTAACTCTTTGTTTCTTTGTGTTTGTAGAACTTGTGACTTTATGAATATATTATATATGGAATCAATGGCTTCAGGGATTATTAAGTCTGTTTGGAGATATTCGGCAATTATAAAATTGATTTGCATCTACATCATAAAAATGGCTAAATATCTGATAATAAAAAAAAGTAAATATGAACGTGGATACGAAGATGTACACAATCTAATAAATATTCATTCATTCTTATTAAGATTATACTTTATATTATACTTTATAAAATCACTCTTGTAACCGAAAGCAAAAAAATTAATAGGATAAGAAGTCATAATGGATGTAAATCTTTCCAAGATCGAAAACATTCTAAATTTCATTCGCTTACTTACTTGCATTGCATTTTATTCTCATTGTTTCATCATTTTATATTTTTAACGAAGATTTTTGTGAATAATGTTTATTTTAAACCTAACCAATCACTATTTCCATGTTAGTAAGCAATTTAGTCAACAACCTACATATCCTAAACTTATGTTATTGTGTCAGCAATCATCATATGAAATTTTAAATTGTTCGTCTAAGCCACTCATGTATTTAATATTTGTCTGTTTTTCATATGTTGAGCGGACATGAGACATCAACTATATATTACTTTGACCTTTTATGCCACTACAAGAAAACACTGA
The DNA here is from genome assembly GCA_030737875.1 of Allium sativum. Lineage (NCBI taxonomy): Eukaryota > Viridiplantae > Streptophyta > Magnoliopsida > Asparagales > Amaryllidaceae > Allium > Allium sativum. Next base: position 461,601,873 of record CM060921.1, read on the forward strand.
TTTAGAAGCGGAAAAATCCGTCGCTAATCCGTCGTTAAAGGCTTGTTAGTGACGGATTTGCAGCAGAACTAGGCTGTCGCTAAAAAGCACGTCGGTATTTTAGGTACAATTTTGCGACGGAAATTAACGTCGATTCTCCGTCACTTCACCGTCGTTTTATAATATATTATAATTTTATTTTAAAATATTTCACCGACGTATTACCGACGGATAAATATAACATAACAAAATCAACAAATATTTATCCGTCGCAAACTGCACGCTAATTAGAAAGGGATTACCGACGGATATATATAACATAACAAAATCATTAAATGTATATCCGTCGCAAAATTCACGCTATTTAGCAAGGGATTACCGACGGATTTATATAACATAAAAAATCAGCTGATGTTTTTCCGTCGCAAACTTCACGCTACTTAGCAAGGGATTACCGACGGATATATAAAATCAAACATTTTTCTTCCAGTTTTCCGTCGGTATTCCCTTTCTATTCTGGTTATATATTGTTTTTTTTTTAATCCAGGCATCGCTACCAATCGATATATATATATATATATATATATATATATATATATATATATATATATATATATATAATGAGCAGTTTCAAAAAAATATACATGTAATGAGCGACATTAATTCATCAATATTATGTTATTAGAGCTAATATTCCATACAAAAAACAATACCATCAACTATCATCCATCAATTCATACATACTACACTGAATCATAACTAACAAAACTATTCAGCTAGTGCTAGTGGTTTCCATACAAAAACACCACCCTTACGCATAATATCCATACAAAATCCACATAAAAGAAGCATCAACCAAATATATCCAGCTACCATACCCGAGTAACTCATGGTGATGACGATGGAGAATGATCTTCGTAATCGGATTCACCATTTCTCTGGAGCATTGCCATCACTTGTTTCATTTGTGCTTGAAATTTTTCTCTGTCTTCTTTTTGTTGTTGTGCAAGCCTTGCCTGCTCTTCCTCAAGTCTTTGGCAATTAGCTCGCTCATGCTCTCTCTCTGCTTCAATCCTAATCCGCTCTGCTCTCTCATTCTCGAGCTCTAAGCGCATTTCCTCAACGGTTTTTTGTAGCTCATGAACATCATCTTCATTGTCAACACGATGACGCTTTGAACGTTGAGAAGAGGGAAGCTGCAAAGAAAATACACAATAGTATAAAAACGTTACGTTTTAAGTAAAATATATTAAACAACAGTATAAAAATGCAGCATAAAAACAGCAACAAAAATAGATAACCATTTCCACGCAGGATTGTCTAGCACTCTATTTTCTGCTAGTGTAGTTGGAAAGGTCTTGCATAATTATTTGATACAGAATTATTTGTCTAGCACTCTATTTTCCACGCAGGATTGTCCAATCCTAAGGACACGTTCTACTCTGTAACCTTTACATAATTATTTGATACAGAATGACAGTCAGGTGGATAAAAGAGACAACAGTGCAGGAGATATTGATGGAGAAGATGAAACGTATGTTCATGAGGCGTTCCTTGCAGATTCTGCATCTAAAAATGCAAATAGAAATAACACACAATCGGTAGACATGTCTCCATTTTAAGGTAAACAAAATGCATCTATGGTGAACACAAGTACAATTAAAAAACCTTCAGGTAACTTGGTCAAGCTGGCACCGAATCTACCATCAATAAACCTTCTGTCATCTGTTACTGTTATTCGGAAAGCAGATATCGATAAAAACATAGTGGACAAAACCCCCAATGTTAGTCAGAGAGAGTAGGAAGTTTCTTATCAAACAGTTGGCGTAATTTGAATAATGGTAATGTGAATATAAATCTTAATGTAAGTCAACCTGGCGTAATTTGAAATATGCAGGCCTTCCCATTTTCCAAATAGAAACCTTAAAAAAAATCTACGAATGATATATAATAATTAGGAACAAGCGGTGCAACAAAAAAAATCTACGAATGATATATCATTCCGGTTATTAGGAACTTACAGTTAGTTGTCATGCACCAATATGACAACTCCTCTAATTATTGGCAACCAACTACCAGTGCAAGCGTTTGAATACAGTCAAATGTCTCTAATTCAGACTCAAACTACTGTCGTGTTATTTTCTGATTACTAAGGACATTTCAAATTATACTATAAGCTCACTTAATGTCAGTTTTTCTCAAGTACTAAAGGAGTTCAAGCAAGCTTGAAACGAACCATTAGGGTGATTGCAAATGGGATTTTTTTTTCCAGATGTAACATCTTTTCTGAAATTTTGCCGCAATACTTCCGTCCTGTTTATCTGTTTTCTCTCCGGAATTTAGTTCCCATATCTCTTGTCATTTTATTTCCTCGAACCCGAATACTAGATTTCAATTGTTACCTTTCGAATTCCTTCGGATCCGATATTCTGAATTTAGTTCCGATATTCTGAAATTTAGTTCCGATTTTCTGTCCAATATATGGAATAATTAATCCAGTCTGTGGGTAACTGTATCATTACATGTTCACCATTTATAACATAAACACAATATCTAAAATAAGGATAGCACTGCTTTGAATTTTTTTATATGTTTTGAAACATTACTAAATGTTGGATTGTTTGGCTTAATAATGTTTTTAAGAACTGAGCATATACTTTATGAAAGATACGAAAATACAGTGAACTTGTACTACTTGATTTTTAAAATTTGTCGTTTGATCGTCAGTTTGAAAGTGATACAGCTATGTCTTAAAAAAAATGTGACAAGCGCTTCTTGATGTTAATAGCGTTTGTTGAAATTAGACCATAGTTTTGTAATGGGATGTTGACGCTAACACGCGTCAAAATATTTCCACGTTAAGATAGTGTTCGGGAGCCTTAATTGGTCAGATATGTTTTTGAACTCATCGGACGTATCCAAAAACCAACATGGCCTTTTAGATAGATGGTCCAAAAGCTAAAAAAAAATGAGCTATCCGCGTCGGACTTGTCACCAAAGCACTTTTTCGAGCTAATTGCTTTGTTTTTAAGCTAATTAATTATCTGTACTTAATTATAAATCGCATCTTAGTACTCTGTCTAAGTGCTCCGCTTGACATAACAAATACGTACTTTGTTTAAACTCCAATACCGTTTAAAAATGAACTTTGGCTATAGAATTCAGTTTTGCGACATCAGCAGCACCTAATGCTGGTTTTCATGTTTGTTTATATACAGTAGACGCCAAATAATAATCAAACCAGTTGTACGTCTTCAAGGAAGAAGAGTCACGAAATCCCATTCCCATTTTAACAATCATATTCCCAGTATTTGATCAATCGTATTCGTATATGTTTGAATCATCCATTGTGAATGCATTGAATTACTAGGTATATTTTTTATCAATGACATTCTTTTACGACAACTCGTTCTTTTATGCGTAGACTTTCAACATAGTGGTTTTTTATATATAATATTCAAAGTGGTAAGCTTAATTGCTCTGTTTTTAAGCTAATTAATTATCTATACTTAATTATAAATCACAACTTAGTACTCTGTCTAAGTGCTCCGCTTGACATAACAAATACGTACTTTGTTTAAACTCCAATACCGTTTAAAAATGAACTTTGGCTATAGAATTCAGTTTTGCGACATCAGCAGCACCTAATGCTGGTTTTCATGTTTGTTTATATACAGTAAACGCCAAATAATAATCAAACCAGTTGTACGTCTTCAAGGAAGAAGAGTCACGAAATCCCATTCCCATTTTAACAATCATATTCCCAGTATTTGATCAATCGTATTCGTATATGTTTGAATCATCCATTGTGAATGCATTGAATTACTAGGTATATTTTTTATCAAAGACATTCTTTTACGACAACTCGTTCTTTTATGCGTAGACTTTCAACATAGTGGTTTTTTATATATAATATTCAAAGTGGTAAGCTTCATGATTCTTTCACTGAAAATACAATAATTTCAAAATAAAATAAAGTGGAATAAGAGTAAAAATTGCGTTTTATGTCTAATTGTCGAAGTGACATTAAAATCAATTTCAAGTCAAGACAAATTTTATATCTACGATTTACGAATTTTTGAATCTACGATTTACGAATTCCCTTCGAAAACATTGCTCATTTGCACCAGCTTTCTATGTTTACTAAGTATTTTGTGGATAAATGAATATGTTTATTAAGAAACAATTCAGTTTGATAGTAAATGTAACATTTATGGACCAGATGTAACATTCATGGACCAGGAGCTGCAGACATACCATTTTAATAAGTACGTAAACCCACATGCCAATTGAATTTAACATGCTTGTAAATATGCATCCTAACAGACTGTTTTCATCATAAAAGAAGGAAGAAAAGGGACTTAACACTCATTGTATTCAAGATCTTAACCATTTCTTTTCAACATACTCCAATCCCTTGTACAGAACAACACAGGCCACCACAGCACCAAGACTCGCGAGTGTCCCTAAGGGTACCCTATAAGGCTCAGAAATATTGGGGGCTTAACACTCACTGGTAAAGGATAGGACTAAAGCCATTTGTTTGTGGTTTATTTTTATTTTAGTTTTACTTTCATGATCATTCCCAACTGGTATGAGTGGCAATGCATCAAGACAGTATTGGTTAGTAAATGATTTAGAATGACTTTCTTCTTTCTCTCTTAAGCCTGAATGCATTAAAGTTAATTTAGGCTCTTACTAGTATTTGTTATCATCTCAAACATGTATTATTGTTAAAAGTTTATGACCAATGCAACTGCTGTTAATGTCAACTCTTTTATTCGCGTTTGACAATCGACTGTCTCCGCTGTACTTCTTTAACTCTCGTTGGAAAATCTTCGATGTCATGACAATCATTCTAGCTTTACAGATTAAAGACTATAATTATCATCCGATAAAGCTGATTGTTGAAGTCGGGCATTTTAGTAACATTTTTCATGTGGCTCCAGGAATTGTGCGGCATGAGAAATTCGATGTGTAAATAGAAAAAAAAAAATCTTTGAAGTACCTCTAGATTCCCAACGGGATAAAAACGTTTTTTTGCATTTGGCACCACAAGTGATTCGAATATGTCATCAGCTGTCTCTGGTGGCAGCTCCACCAATGTGTCGTCACCGGTTGTCTCTCGAAGTGATGTTAGTTTCTCTGTGCAAGCTCTTGTGAAATTGTCCTATTAGAAAATACTTTTTTTTAGCAGTGCTCAAACTTGTTTTCCTTAAAAAAAAAAAATTACTCACGTAAAATGTTGCCGCTTTAGGATCTACCCAAGTAGGTGGAGTGGAGTCATCCTTATTACGCGCTGCAGCTTTGATGCGAGTACGCTCAAATACCTCAAGCACACGAGCAGGCCTACCATGCTCCTTACTCTAAAAAAAAAAAAAATTTTTGCATTCTTTGAAGTCAAAATAAATAAATATAATAGTGGTGAAGAAAAAAATTATTACCAATCTTTCGGCATGCTCCTGTGTAGAAATAGATCCGCAACTATGCAACGTCGGATTGCAATTTCTATTGGCTGAAGCTTTCTTTGATTTCTCTTTAACTTCTGGAAAATTCCAGTATTGGAGCCATTTGTCCCAAATAGCTTGACTCATGAAGATTGGTTTTGCATTCTTTCCCTTTATATCACTAACCATATCCGAATATCTTTTGCTAGCCTTCATTTTCCAATGTTTTCTTATAGTCTCTATTGGATAAGCATCATAACCATATACTTGACCCTGTAATGTATGATACATGTTACAATTATGTTAACTTTATAATTCTGTATAACTACATATAAACATGAGTCGTGAATACAATTATGTTAGAAACAAGAAAGTCCTATCAAACTGTAAAAACACTAGACCATCCTGAAATGAAGACCCTCCATTTCAATTTATGGCCATTGCTGGGAGGGTCATTGATAATTCAGCCTAGTCTGAATTAATCACTCAAGTTAATTCTGATGATTTAAACCAACCATTCATTCTCTAACGTTATTTGTAAGAAAACTCTTACAGATGATGCTAGAAATCAGTGAAGCGCTAACATTAATCTAGGAGAGCCAATTAAAGATCAGACTTATAACATTAATCTAGGAGAGCCAATTAAAGATCAGACTTATTATAACATTAATCTAGCGCTAACATTAATCTAAGAGCTAACATGAATGTTCTCAAGCCAACAGCTTATCCTGGTATCTGATTTGTTATATTTCAGCACACTAATATTTAGATCATTTCTTGCAATGATGGCCGAATTTTGTTATCTTTTTCTTCGCCTTACAGTATTAGTAACTAGTATTTATGGACTCTTGCAACAAAATGATCATTTCAGAACAGTATTAGTAAATGGATCAAATTTATAATGCATAAATTAATAATTTATAATGATCATTTCAGAAGAGTATTTATGGACTTTTTATCGCAGGGCTCTACGTACCTTCCTGGAAATTGTACGAGTATTTGTTTAACTTTACATAATTGAAAATGTGTTTGTTAATCAAACATATACGAAGGTAAATTCATATGCAATACATGTACTGTCTGAATGGCTAGCACATGTCTTATCTATTCTTGTAGTTCTATATATGAGTTATCAAACACTGCATGTTGCCGCACTTTTGAAGAAAGAGGCAACAAAGTGTAATGTCGATTTCTGAGTATCGGCTATGGCTGTCAATATTATTACACCTTGTAATATCATCAATGGTGGAGATAAGAAAAGCAGTATGCTGAACCTTCAGGTTTGAATGGTCTTCATTTCATAATGAATAAATGTTGTATAATGGTAAACTGTAAACCGAACATTATATATGCATAATGTAAACAGAGGATGGATAGTGAAGTGTTAATAAGTTGTCTGGCAAGTGATCAAACTGTTACTAGCGACGTATAGGCTTAGTCAGAATAGAAATAAGTACAAGAAGCACTGTATATATGCATAAGTACTAGAAACAGAGGATGTATAGGCTGTCAGAATAGACATGAGTACCAAAAAATCTTCGAAAAGTAACTCCTTATAATCGGATGGTATCTTTCCAAAAGTGGGCCAAAAATCAACCAAACGTTTATGAAATGAAGCAGTGATTCTCTTTGAAAGCTCACTGGAAGGATGCATCGAAAAAGTGCTGTGTATATAGTATTTATGTTACCATAATGTCAATTGAAAAATATAAATAAATATACATATAGCATGGTAAAACACATACTTATCTTTTGTTTCTACTAGTCGAAGTTCAATGCGACCTGATGTATTGATCAACTTTGCCGTTGGAATTGTCGCACCTCCTTGTACATTTGGACAGTTGTGCTCGTTCACAGTGTTATGTGAGGAAGAACACAAAGGAGGAACGGAAGGAGAAACACCGTGCCTGGGTTGAGGAGTTGGTTGACGTCTAGATTGGGGAGTATATTCGCTTTGATGAGAAACACCGTTGGACGTTTGTCGTAGAGGAGCTGATGGCATAGGATTGGACTGTGGAGGGGCTAACGGCATAGGATTGGGCTGTGGAGGATCTAACTGCACAGGATTGGGCTGTGGAGAAGCTGATGGCACATGATTGGGCTGTGGAGAAGCTGATGGCACAGGATTGGGCTGTGGAGGAGCCGACGGTACATGATTGGGCTGTGGAGGAGCCGACGGCGTAGGATTGGGCTGTGGAGGAGCTAACTGCCGATTAGGATGTGGTGGAATTGGTTGGGAAGGAGTTGGCTGTGGAGTAATATGTTGGGAAGTAGTATTAGAGGATGCCTCGGCTATTGTAGGCTGAAACGGACGAGTTCGTGCAGTCGAACGATGATGCAATGATGTCGCGTGACTATTTTTGAATTTAGCTTGAGGGTATGGTTTGATAGTATGACTGGGTGGTAAAGTAGACTGAATAAGTGGAGGGTCACTATGTCCCCGTCCCCGTCCCCGTCCCTGTCCCCGAATTTTGGTTTTTTCTTGTCCCAGATCTTGGGAAGTATAGTGGTGTCCACGTGTAGCGCCAACCATATCTGTAAATCATGCACGATACTTCAATAGTTAGTCAGTCATAACCATTGAAAGATAAAGGGCGGATCCAACTGTCCGCTAAAATTGTTTTTTGTGTTTCTTGTAATCTGTTTGTGTTGTCAAATAGAAGTAGGGAGAAGTAACACAATCAAACGCTCAACTAACACTTGCAAAGCTCAGTTAACTTAACTGATCAGACAAAGCAACATGCATGAACACAAATGTCTAGACCACTTGTATAGTTTACACAATTATATAAATAGTTAGACCCCTTGTGTAGTTGGGATTGAGATACCTTTTCAGCCAAATAATGTATCACAATAAGTTAAATACTTAACAGTACAAATTTAAGCGACAAATGCAAATACATGGTACCCCGTTAAATATACGTTTATAGCTAGTATAGGTGTGATTTTAACATCCAAACATTGATGACGAAGTCTAACACTCGAAGGTGAATGAATTATATTTGAGAGGGATGAAAAACAAAAATTGTCAGAAACTGTATTGATAAACTGTAGCTTAATTTACATTAAAAAACAAATTATTTTGATAACTAATTTCAAATTTTAAATGTTATATTTAGGATTGCACACACATACATGCATATATCACTAAATGGAAATTAATCAAAAAGACACTGCAAATGAGCAAGAATCCACTTCTTAAGAATATTATAAAGTCAGTTAAAATTTCTTCTAAGTAATAAGTTTAATCCTCTTTTATTATTAACATTGATGACGAAGTCCAACATCGAAGGTGAATGAATTATACTTGAGAGGGATGAAAAAAAGAAATTTGTCAGAAACTGTATTGATAAACTGTATCGAAGGTGAATGTATTAATTGCACACACATACAAACACACACACATACATGCATATCACTAAATGGAAATTAATCAAAAAGACAGAGCAAATGAGCAAAAATCCACTTCTTAAAAATATTATAAAAATCGTCAGGGGTAAGAAATAACTAGTGCAATTAATTAGAGACTTGTGAATGGGCTACTAGCAATTGATAGCTCTACCAGTAAGCATGTGTTTTGTTGAATGTAACAATGCAATTATTTTGGAGCTCAATGCAATCAAGATCCTAGTTATATATCCCATATGTAAATGTAACAATGCAATCAAGATCCTATTTTTAGGTAACTGATTTTCTCCTCATGTTTGTTTAATAGGAACTACATAAACGGCGTCATGTTTAAAAGAAAACAAAGCAAAAAAATAATGTTTAAAAGAAGGCATGAGAAAACAAAATGAAGAATGTCAGATGAACAAAATGAAGAATACCAGATGAACTTCATCTAACCCAATTAATACTTGCATTGAGTAACTCATATTCATTAGGGGTAAAGACCCGCAATGTCCAGCAAGAAATAATCACCTAAATCTAACCCAATTAATACTTGCATTGAGCAATTGTAGCTAAAAAGCAGAAATAATCACCTAAATGTCCAGCAAGACCCGCAATGTCCCTGATCTTTCACTGCACTAACGATGCCATCCTCTCTCCAGTCTTTCTGCAAGGTCAAATTCATCAAACATTAAAAAAGAGTAGAATAACAACTTAGTTCTTTAGCAAATTAACCACTACTTAGCCTCCTGTCAAGGGGTAACTTTAACCCTTCCATTTTGCCGAAAGCTGTATTTATTTTAAACATAAGGCATAAGAAAGTAAGATTTTTAATTAAGTTCACAACATGTGTATACACACTCTAGCTGTTACATTCAGAAGCCATTCATATACATACATACAAGGTAGGAATACTGCTAGAGTGCATGGGGGCTCCAAATGCTGTATTTTAGTAACTTATTGTCTATATATACATATATGTATATGTTAATTACCTACAAGGTATAACTAAACACGGAACCAAGAGGAACTAGTCTATTACGCAACCACAATGTTTAAATAGCAGATTTGAAGTAACAAAAGTTATCAATTTGCTGTGTTGAATAATGATAATATATAATTAAAAGTTACCATTTTTAAGGTGAAGTGCAACATAAAGGACTTGGATTACTGGTTGCAAAAGTGAAAGTCCAAAAAAAAAAAAAGGACAAACAATCTCAAGCTTCATTAACATCCGATTCCTTAACTTCCAAACATAAACTGCATTTAGCATACACTAAAAATTCCAAAGGAGGTAAAAATAGAATGAAATTTCGATTTTCTTTTATGAAATAGAGCTAAATGGAAAACATAATTGTATTTGTCATAGAAGATCATCGTCATTCTTCATTAACATCCGTCCGATTCTTCATTGTCGGTGCTTTCATTTTCACTCTCATAGTCTACCGCTATATTATCATCTTCTTCATCCTCATCAAATGCTTCTGTAACTTGAACGCCATCATTAAGTGGTCCGAAATCAGCTCCATTGTCCACAATGAATTCATTGATTAGATCTAGGTCTGCTTGATAAGCTTGATCATCCAAAACATTTGTGTCAAATGTATACCTAGCTTTTGTTTTACAAACAGCCCACCAATCATTCTTCTTACTTCGATCCGATGGATATGTCGCATAATAGACTTGAATTGCTTGTGTTGCCAACACAAATGGATCATAGGCCTTGTACTTGGATTTATGATTTATTTCAATGAGATTGTACAAAGGATGCACGTTGATTCCAATTCTAGGTGTATTGTCAAACCAATGACATTTAAATAAGAAAGTTTTCTGCTCTGGATCGATAGAGTATGTCACCTCATAAATTTCCTTTAAAACACCATAATAGTCTTGCGTATGCACTTCTGGGTCATTACTACCTTTAACACATACACCACTATTATAAGTTGACTTTCCATAACCATACTCTTCTGTTTGAAATTTATACCCATTAACGAAAAAAGTTTTGCATTTTCTCACTTGTTTTTGAGGTCCAAATGCTAAAAACTTTAATCTTTTATCCATCATATTATTAACAGGGTCACATACCTGTTAATAAAACAAGCGCAAATTAATATATATCTAAATAAATGTAATGCATGTCTAATTAAATGCTAGTTGGAATTTTATTATGTTAATCTTACATAATTGAGAAACCAATCACTAAAATTGGATGCAAGTGGAATATCAGGATTTGCTTCCTCAAAAATACTGCAAAAGCATCAAAGTATGTGAGATGCTTATATTTTGAAAGCAAAATCATGAAATGATATTTAAATTTACCTTATAAAAGGTTCTACTTCTTTGCAGTTAAGAAGTATGTAATTTCGAGCAGCATTGTACTCTTCATCGTTCAACCAATATTTTTTCCAACCACCATAAGGGCGCCCTTCTTTCTTAAATACGGATAATGAGCAATCATTGGAAAATTCTTCTAGGTTAGGATCATTACGCGAGATAGAGCTGTTCATTTTTTTTTACATGATCCTCAAAATAATAAGAAAAGAATGTTGCTGCTTCTTCCATGATGTATGCATTACAAATTGATCCTTCCACACACGCTTTATTAGTCACTTTTTTCTTCAAGTGCCTTATGTACCTAATGTAATATGTATAAGAGAACTTGAAAATTTATATAACACACACACACACACACACACACACACACACACACATATATATATATATATATGAATTTATAAACAACCTTTCGAACGGATACATCCATCCATATTGAACAGGTCCTCGCATTCTGGCTTCAAAAGAAAGATGTATTGGAAGATGCTCCATCACATTAAATAAACTTGGAGGAAATATTCTCTCCAACTTGCATATTAATTCTGGTATGATCTTCTCAAGCTTACCAATCCGTTCCAATGTTAGTGTTGTTGTGCATAACTCTTTGTAAAAGAGACTAAGCTCCGTTATAACACACCAAACTTTATGCGGAAGCAGCTCCTTGACAGCAATTGGAAAAAGGTTCTCCAAAAATAAATGACAATCATGAGTTTTCATTCCATTCATTCTCATACTATTTAAATCAACACATCTACGTAAATTTGAAGCAATACCATCGGGAAATCGTAAGGTTTCAATCCACTTCAACAGAATTTTACAACTTTCTCGACTTAGCTCGTAACATGCTTTAGGTTTAAAATTACTGTTTTCTTCATTTAACTCAAGTTCGGGACGTTTGCAATAAAGTCGAATATCACGTCTTGATCTCAAATCGTCTTTAGTTTTACCTTTCACATTGAGAACTGTATTGAATACATTTTCAAAAACATTTTTTTCATTATGCATAACATCGATATTATGACGAAGTAGTAAATTTCTCCAATATGGCAACTCCCAAAATATGCTTTGTTTGCACCAATTATGACTCAAGCCTTTGCCATCAATTGTGAAATTTAATCCGTTTGGATTATTGTATATCTTTGGAAAGTCTTGCACGCGATCATAAATTTCTTCACTAGAACACATTGGTGGTGCTTCAACGGTTACTACTATGTTTCTTCGAAAATCCTTCTTGTTTTGTCTACATGGATGATCAAAGTCTAAAAAACAACGATGACAATCAAACCAAGACATTTTTCCTCCATTTGTTAAACGAAACGAAGATGTCCACTCCATGCAATATGGGCACGCTAATCTACCAGCCGTACTCCAACCATAGAGCATACCGTATGCTGGAAAATCACTAATAGTCCACAATAAAGATGCACGCATAATAAAATTATTCTTCTTTGACACATCGTAAGTAAGAACTCCATCATTCCAAAGAAGATTCAACTCATCAATTAGCGGTTGCAAATATACATCTATGCCTTGTTTTGGATCTCTAGGCCCAGGAATGATTAGAGTTAAGAACATGTAAGGATTTTTCATACACATCCAAGGTGGCAAATTATACGGTGTCAGAATAACTGGCCATGAAGAATATTGTTTTCCAAATTGGTCAAATGGTGCGAATCCATCTGTACACAAGCCTAATCTAACATTACGTGCCTCTTTTGCAAAGTCGGGATATGTTCTATCAAAATGTTTCCACGCTTCTCCATCTGATGGATGACATAACATTCCCTCATTATAATTCCGAACGGCATGCCAACTCATGTGAGATGCAGTTGCCATAGATGCATACATTCTTTGTAACCTAGGAACAAGCGGCAAGTAATGCAACCTTGTGTACGGAACATCTTTTGTTTTATTTTTCTTTCCTTTGTATCTTTCGGCAGAACAATATTTACAACTTCTAAGCTCCTCATCATTTTTCCAAAACAACATACAACCATTTCGACATGTATCTATTTTATGATATGGCAATCCAAATGCAGTTATCAACTTCATCATCTTATAATAACTATCGCCCAAAACATTATCAGAAGGCAACATCTCCTTGCTAGCTTTAAGATACTCATCAAATTCGTTTTCTGAACTATTATATTTTGCTTTAATTGTAATATATCTAGCAGTTGCAGACAATTCTGTATGAGTTTCACAACCATTCCATAAAGGTCGATTCGCAGCATGTAATAAATCAAAAAATTTCTTTGCTTCTGCATTAGGAGGTTCCTCCACATCTAAACCTCTCTCTGACACATCGTGGAGGAGTGGACCTGCGGCATCATAAACCATGGCTTCCATCCTATTTTCTTGGTTATAACTCTCATTATGATCAAACATATTAATCCCATTGTCGTTACTGCTAGTTGTACGGGTGAATTCTCCTTGAAATGTCCACAACTCATAATCAAGTATAAAACCATATTTGCACAAATGACATTTAACGGTATCACCATCCCAAAGAGCTTCATTTTTACACTTTTTGCAAGGACATCTAATTTCTTGATCTCCAAACTCTCTAGAAGCAAAATCTACAAAAACATCAATGCCCTTGAAAAAATCCTCCAATATTACACCTTGTTCATCTTTTCGCTTGTACATCCAAGTACGATCCTTCATATAATCCATTTCAACTGCATTGCATAATGTTGTAAAAATATATAATATGCTTCTTTATGAATAAATTAATCCAAATACTATACATTTATTCATATGATTATGACTTTTTGACCGAGTTTAGAATTCATATGTACCAGCTGTATAATGAAATTTTGATGATGTCCATCCGATTCAATAAATATTGCAACTTACTTTTTCTATAGGCATTGTTGATTATTTTTCATTCAAACACATCATTTTAGTGTATTTGACATTTGTATTCTTACATCAGCATGCAATTTACAATATAAGTGAAAAGCAGGATCTCATGTACATGACATCAAACCAGTAATATATCATATAACTTCATGCAATAAGAGAAATGAAGGAGGAAGACTTGCAACAACACTTGTGTAGTCTTGCAGCAGCCATTACCATATTTAACATTGGCATTGCTAAATTCACGTAAAAAAATGCATATCAATACGGTTCCTCAACTGTTTTTAAGGTTTGTTAATATTTCGGACATCGGAATGTTATGTGTTACAGGCTTTATGTAAAATAAGTGTATGTGCTTTTGAATTTAACTATTTGTATGACACATGATCATTAAGATGCAAGACAATAACACCTATGGTCAGCACTTTCTAAAGCTGGGTTAAGTCTATTTTCCTATTTTGATTATTCCGTTTATAACTGCTTTTTCTAAAGAGTTTGATATTCACTTCAGTCAATTAATCTTTCCTCTCGATGTATCAATTACATATATGTGAAAAATCCACTAGATGTTATGCTAAATATGCTAAATACCTAGAGAAATTAACACTGCAAATAAAATGTGCTAAACTGTTACTTAACAATTTCCAATTTTCAACTAGTTACTTGGAGGTATGTTCAAAAAAGATGACGAAAATTTCAAGTTGATGCCTTTCCTTTTCAGAGATAATTTTGGTTTTTAAATAACATTACTTAACCAAGACTTTGAATTCAAGTATTATATTTTTGATGCGTACTATGTATGAGACTTATTGTGTACAAACTATACTTGATGAATTCAAGAACTTTTCAGTTTGCAACTAATCTCAAAGTCATTTTCTAATCCTTAACAAGGAGATGAGCTGAACCAAATCGTATTTGGACAGATAAATTTCCTCCTGTCATTTTCTCAAAGTCATTTTCTAATCCTTAACAGGTTTCAACCCTTCAATTAATGCCTTGCCATTGCATCAAAAGCTGAGCAAACATCAGATCATATTTTTGAGAATAAGCGGTGATATTTAGATAAAAAAAATAAAGCAAATAACGCACAAGAATTTATAGTAGTCAACATTACTTCAGTCTATCGCCACAAATCGGTTCTCCTTTGGTTAAACCCTTCGGTAGAAATCTTACCGATTGTCAAAATAAATAGTGAAGACCACAGCTGATGTTATATGTTAATGCACGTAACTAGTTGACAATGCAACACACTGAACACAGCATGTTCCTTCAGTATTCCCCCCCCCCTCTCGTGTCAGTTAGTACAGATTACTACAAGCTGCTGAATTTAATGTGTACTGTAGCAGCATCATTCAGTTTAAATGGGATTTTTTATAACCAGTATCATTCTTCTTGATTAGTTATTTCACTGTTATATAATAAAATTTTGCATGTTTGTTACAAACAAACGTTATTTAAAAGTTATCTTCTAAAATAGAGCTGCAAAATTCGTGTAGGGAATGAGCGAAGATGTCAGCATCAGCAAGTTCTTCGATGAGGCCATGGTTGCTGAACTTTGCTCAACAGGCTGCAGAACTACACTTGCAAATGACTTAGTTTTTAGCTCTCCTGCTATTATCCTAGAAAGTTTTAGTCTGCGCTACCTTAACTTGAGCATTTACCTAATTTGTTAGATGAGTACATGATTTGGATATCAAGCAGCACATCTGCCTTAGTTTGAGGTCAAACTTATGTAACTTTTACACTATCCTTGGCAAGAAATGCCAATTTCAGCGAGGTCTATTGTTGTAATATTATATGCACGGATTTGATATCAAGGTATAAGCCTGGGACGCAGATCCCTCTTCATGTTGGAGGTCTAAATGCTTTGAAATGAGGTATTCTTTGTAGAGTTGATGTGGATTGTGACAACAAAAAATTGTTGAATTTGGACAATCATAGATATCTAGATATTGGTTTGGTGTGAATATAAGTATAATTTATAAGTACGGATTCCATATGCGTGAGCACGCTTAGAATTCCTAGTATATTTAGATGGAATATTACATGTATTTTGTATATGCATGGCATATGCACTTGCATTTTAGGAGATCTGATTGTTTGGAGGCTTTAATTTTTGCATTAATATAGGTCCATACCTGTATGTGTATATTCCATTGGAGTTGGTATTAACGACATTGTTTGCCAATGATTGATCGATGTGTATGTATGATCATCATCCTCTTCATATGGGCTTTCAAGTTTGTTCGGTTATAAGTAGCTAATTGGAAAAATTGGTTTTGTAGGTTTATATTTACGTTCACCTAAATATTTCTTTCAGCATTCGTTTATTTCTTATTTTTTTCGTCTAATAACTTTTCATCATTTTCCCCTTGACATAATGGAACAAAATAGTTTCCGTTCAGAGCGTCTATTTTCTAGTCTAATATTTCATTAATAAGTATGAATTGGACTAATTTGGTTATGAATATAGTATTATTTGTTTTAACTGTATGTTTTGTTTTCATTTTATTATAAATTATGTAATTCTGACTAGGATTGACGTACTAAAAAATAATTGGAGAATAATTTGAAACTTAAACTTAATGTTATCGTGAAACATATTGATGAACTTATGTTGCCACTTCAATAAAAAAAATCTAATTATTGTTACTTTCTTTTGCTATTTCAATGGAACTAATTGTAATAGAAAACGATAAAATATATTTTGTTTTATTACCATTCCATATAATATTGTCGAAGTCACAAAAATATTGATTTATATGCATATTTTGTGTATAATCAGATAAATTAGTTTATCACATTCCATCATAACTTAATAGAATTTATAGTAGTCAACATGAAGCAAACGAACTAAACTGAAATACAACATAATAAATAGAGATACAGGAAAACAATGATATTCTGGAACTAAAGCATGATTTCATGATTTTGAAGTTGTTACCAATGTATAGCTGTTATATGAAATGTCAAGGAGACAGGAAACATAGGTGCCCCACTAAAATTCATGTTAAGCTAATACAAAAGAAATATGAACTATTTACACCAGCACTCAAATAGAATACTGCTATGTACTGGAAAAAAAATAGTAAGAGCGTCCCCAGCGAAGGAGCTATATTTTATAGGACGACAAGGGGAAAAGGAAAGAATTCCCACCCAACCAACAAAAGGCGTGAGTTTTCTTTTTTTCACAAATAAAATAACGCATTAAATGTTGTTCAACAAACCATTGGTTTTTTTTTTTTGCCCTAAATGGTTTCCAAAATAAACCCTAAATGGTTTATTTAACATATACATACACATTACAACTTTCAAATAACCACTTGACTAATCGGTTTTTTGAAAGCAGTTTAGGAGTTCACTCAAAAAAAAAAAAAAAAAAAAAGATTGCCTATTTCTTTTCTTCCCCAAGCTCAATTCCAACTGCCGGAGCGTGAGGAAGAAAATAAAATATGGGAATTATTCCCATTTCTTCCCTCCCTACACGCGGCTTTGCAGAAAAGTTAATAGGCCTACATGTCGGATAAAAATGGAATAATTCATTATATGTTTTGATCTAACTTAGCATAATAGTAGGGCAAAGAACTGAGTATTTACAAACAAGCTAACAACTTAACAGTGACTGTTAATGATAATGAATGCTACAAATCAGGATGATTTTGCACAGATCATCCATATTGAAATTATGAATAGAAGGAAGCTACGACCAAACAAGATATCCTACCTCTTGCAGCAAACTTAAACACATTTATGGGATGCGTACAAATTACAAACAAACTAAATTTGAGATGGAAATACAACATAATAAATAGAGATACAGGAAAACAACGATCATTCAAGAATACTGGCAAAAGCAATGATAACAAAAGCTATACATTGGCACGCGAGATCTGCAGCTAGAAACGAAATCGCATAAATTGAAAGAAAAAAAAACCGCAAAATAAATTTGAGATGGAAGTGGATTACCAAGCCCTCACCTAGAAATGGAGCTTTGAATTCGCTGAATCGGAAGTGTAAACACCGAACCCTCACCCTCCAACGAAAATGAGAACCGATAGCTGACGAATTTGGATTTAGGGTTTAGAAAAGTTAGTGGAAAACGAGAAATATTGAAAGGCGGCAGAAATGAAAAGGGAGAGGGAAGTAGCGGTTGAAAATTAGGAGGGCACAAAAAAAAAACTACGAGGGAAGGCCAAAAAAATTTACCGTGTTTACAAACACATAACACGCTGACTAATCTGAAGCCTAAGTAAAGTTTACAAAAAAAGCAACATGCGTGTTTACAACTTACCGTTTCCAATATATTAATACAAAAGCACCTTTGAGTTTAATAAAAAAAAAGGCAAAAACAACTTAACATGAAGATAATTATAAAAACTAACACTAAAGCACCCTATCTTCTGTGAATAAATCAGGAAATTTTATTTTAAAATACCTTCGACACAAATCCGTCGGTATTCCGTCTCCATTTGCAACGGAAAACAGCAAGGGATATTATTTGTCGGTAAATTGACGCAATTTGCAGCGGATTAGCAAGGGAAAAAATAAAGCGACGGTGATAAATTAAAAGAAAAGAAAATTGAAAAAACAAGAAAATATCCCTCGCAAATCTCATGGAAATCCGTCGCAAATTAGCGGCGGAAATTTCCGCTTCTAAAATCTGACGCTAAATCAGTGTTTTCTAGTAGTGTGCACATAACACATACCATTTGTATTACTCAATTTTCTTCACTCATATAAAACGCATTCCCTGCACATGCTAATCAAACAGGCCTACACACACATAATATGCCATCATCAGCTGTATTAAAAAAAAAAACTTTTATTTTTTTTGAAAAGAATAAAAGAAATATCTTGATGGGATATACAAAAGAATTTGGATATTTTCTCATGAATCATGAGAAAACCATGATTAATGCATATAAAATGAAAATTGTTTATGTCCCAAAAATATTTAAGAGGTAGAGCGACTTAGTTAAAAGGGCAAATTTAGAGAATTTTATTGAATTAAGCACGCGCCTCAATGGTTTAGTCGAAAGAAAAATATCAACTAAATTCTATATTAATGTAACATCACCATGTAAATGCTAAAACAAATTAACACAATACTCAAAGGAAAAAAAAATACATTTACAATAAATGACATATACATATTTGTTTACAACAAATGTTATAAAAACATCAGATTACTTTATCCTGCAACTTAAAACTTGTCTCCTCTCTTTGATTCAAAAATGGATTTTTTATTTAGGCCACTTTTATAAACTTATTACACATATATTTCAGTTTCAAAACTAATTAAATCCTATCCTTGTTTTGGTCAACTTAGTGGTGAGTTTGTCTGAATACACTGACGTTATTTCAAATGACATTAATATTTTTATTTTCATAATTATGGACGACATTTGAAAAGCTGCAAACTTGTTTAATTCCAGATGGCATCCAAAACACTCAAATATTTGGCTATTTTAGGGTATTGTTAAATGAACTCCAATTCTCAAAAGAGCGTCTTTTATCGAGCATAAGGGCACGTACTTCACATGTGATAACAATATTTGCTTTGCAAAGGATTATTAATCGACAAATATTGAGTATTTTACAAGTGCATGTATAAATATTTATATAAAATTTGCATAATTTATAAACTCACTCCAAGAAAAAGAAGTAAAGACTAAATAATATAAAAAATCCAAAAGTGATGCTTATGAATTTGTTCAAGTCCTAAAACATATAGTCTTGAATGTGATAAAGAAGTAAAAATAGCAAACTAATGGAAAAAATAATGACAAATTACAAATGGAATTAGTATAGCTAAATAGTTTATTAACAAAATGAATGTGGGAACTGTATTTCAAAAAAAAAAGAGTAGGAGTCAAGAATACCACCACTCAATTGTCCATCTATGATAGAATATAATAGAAGTAGATAAGATAGATATAAATGACTTGAATAATACCAACGATAAATGCGTACTGACTAGATTATCCACTTGTAGTTTGCATGGATGTATTCAATCTTAGAGCAGGGTGGTATGTTTTGAAGTATAAGACCAATTCATGTGTGCAATAAATACGAGAATATTTTTAAAGTAATAGTATAAAGGGTATTTAAAAATTTCACGTATACAACAAAAAGGTTTGGTGCTAAGAAATCAGTTACACATTTATTACTCAAATAAATGAATGATGGAATATGTTTTTGAAAAATTAAGAAAAAGAAAAGAAAATCAACGTGAGAAGTTTATTTTGAATAAGAATGAGTAACAGCGAAGAATACCACCAGTCACTGATTCATCTTTAGTAATCCATTTATAATAGAATATGTTAAGATATACGTTTTACTCTATCACATATACAAACTGACCTCACATATTTTGTTTAGTCGCTTGGGCTTGTACTCATAATGTAATGGGCCGTCTATTATTAGCACACTTAACCATTATATCACTATATATAGTGATTACGCATGTACATTGCATTTTTCATTCAGTTCTATCAATACAATTACAAGTTCCTGGCTATATTGCATCCATAATCTTGAAATCTTACATGTTATCAGAGCTGATAAAAGCCAAACGGCAAATTACAATCATCTTATTCTAATTCAAAAGAAAGAATGATGTGCTAGGTCTCCTCAGAGGTGTTTTCATCATCGGAGTCATCCCCTTTTGACCGTATAGTGTTTCTTCTTATCAGATCAGAACTGTGTCGTGCCTTGCCGGAATTATAGTTTGCAGCGGCTGCAGCAATTCATTTTCTGACCATCAGAGATCACTGGTCTCGTCATCTGGTTTCTTTTTCCTACTGTGTGATTCATCAATCCTTGAATCTTGTAAAGAGACAAGAATCAATGAATCTTTCTTGATTTCCTCGCTCAATCTTGCACTGGCTGCCACCTTTCGAGCAGTCGCCTCGCCATATACAATCTCGTCAACCTTTGATACATAATCTTCCAACATCATGGCTGGAGGAAGCGTTGATCAGTCATCGGCAACTTCAAGGGCAGACAACAATGTACCACCACCAATCTTTCCTTAGCCTCTCGTGAAGCCAAAGAGCCAAGTTATTATCATTCCCCTAGATGTAGACAATTTTTTGTTGTGGAAGTTCCAAGTTGAAACAGTCTTGAAGGGATATGATAGTAGATGAACAAAATCAAATGGTCGGCAATCCAGAATTTATTCATCATCAAAAAAAGATAACTTACTATCTACTTGGCTCCTATCCTCAATTAGTGCAAATTTGTTGTCACAAGTTATAGGGTGCAATTCATCTTACGAAATTTGGTCAACTATTCAACAAATTTTCAATTCTTGGCCATCTGTCTGAATAATGCACTACAGGAGAGAATTTCATAATGCAAAAAAGGTGACATGAGCATGTGTGAATATATTTCTAAAGTAAAAACCTTATGTGACAAAGTTAAGGCAGTTGGACATTACGTTTCAGACAGTGAGCAAGTTTTAACGTTGACCAATGGACTAGAAGAAGAATATGAATCTCTTGTTACTTATATTGCCACACAGTCTACTTTACCAGGCTTACAATCCATATATTCAGCTTTATTAACACACGAAGGTAGAGTGGAACAAAGAAAAGCCATTCAAAGTGAATTCAGCGTTAACTTGGCCTCAAATTCAAGAAATGTTAATCAACCAAGAAATGTACCTGGCTATGGCAGAGGAAAACCGCAAGGACAGAGAGGCAACCTGTAACAACCCGAATTTTTGCAACATGCTAGGACAAGAATCAAGGAAGAATTTAATTATAAAATCTGAATCAGGAGAAACGAGTTGCGCCATTGTGTTCGTCTCGGAAAAATACGCGAAATAGAGTCCGCGTTTTCGAAAATCGGAGTCCGTACGACCCAGTTATGGCCCGTCAAAGTTTTCAGAAAAATTCAAGTTCAAAAACAGTTCGAAATTCAAATCTGGAGCCAAAACAGATTGGGCGGGAAAAATTCCCGCCCAAGCCCCAGGTCGACTGGGGTGTCGACTGGGGAGTCGACACGCCCAGGGGCAGGTCGACTGCCCAGTCGACACGGGTGTCGACCTGGCCCAAAAACCCATTTTGGGTCTGGACGACCTGGTGCACCTGTTGCTCATTTGGGTCTGGTCTATTGGCCTGTGACGGGTTTTGAGGGTTCAGATCTATCCTAGGGTTAATCTAAGGGCCTAAACTACTCCTAATCTCTATAAAAACACCCTAGGACCTAACCTAAATCACTCAAAATCAATCCTACAACTAAGTGCTGCCAAAATCTATCTTGATCATGGCCTCCATCTCCAACTCCAAGAGCTCATGCATTCAAATCGGGTTCAAATCAAAAGGTGCTAACTTGCTACATCAAATCAAGGGAGTGAATCAACGTTGCTATGCAAGTTTCATGACGATTCTTCAACAAAGGAGCCGCCTTTCTTCGTCAAGACGATGCATGATCCTTCCCTAAGCCTCGCTATGTAAGTTCTAGCTACTTGTAGATTCTAACGGTGGTTCTAATGTGACATGGAATAAAATGCGATGAAACATAAGTATGCTAGCCTATATGAACCTAATTTTGCCCCTTTTTAATGATCTATGACCTTGGGCTAAGTTTTAGCGACTTAATCATGCCACTCATGTTATGCTTAGCCTAGTTTATCTTGCAAGTTTGAATCTTTATCTATGGAATGCTAGCATGAACCTTTGGGAACCATTTGACTTGTGAAACATTGGCAAGGATTTGACGTTGGGGCTTATGCATGTAAATGAACCTAAACCCCTTATGTTATCATGCATGTTTGTGGCCACATCCCCTTATGACACTATGCATGTTTGTGGCCAAATTCCCTTATGATACTATGCATGTTTGTGGACAAATTCCCTTATGATACTATGCATGTTTGTGGCCAAATTCCCTTATGATACTATGCATGTTTGTGGTCAAAAACCCCTTATGATGCTATGCATATTTTGAGGCCAAACCCCTTATGATACCATGCATGTTTGTGGCCAATCTCTTTTTGACATCGTGTATGTTTTGAGGCTAATATGTAGCATAGTATCCTTACTATGTTGACTCGCTTTTACTTGGGTTGGAAACACGATTTGGGGTAGGTTAGACGAGCGTGATTATGACATGATAATTTGACATGGGATTTCATGAAAATATGACACTCATGATACACCTAAATGGGGACATGACATGTGGGGTAAACATGGGACTTGAAACTAGACACGTATGGGTTGTAAGTGTAATATGACACTAGACCAAACATGAAAGTGGCCAACTCGAGGTTGGGTTGAGTTTGTAGCATAAATCTACGCGGACCCGCCCGGCTTAACTAGTGGCTACAAACAATAGGACCCAATGTGAGTAGTTGGTCACATAGCACCTAAAACCCGAGGTTAGACTAGGTTGTGGTGTAAATCTACCCGGACCCGCCCGGCTTAACTAGTAACTACAACAAAGTCTAATGTGAGAGGTTGGGGTGCATTAATTTAATTAATGCCACATGAAAAGGTTAAGTAATTTTGACTAATGACACTTAACCGATATGACACGAATGGGTAGGTTAAGTGGAACTGGGCTTGATTTCTTAATGACACTTAACCAAACAAGACAATTAGGGGATGGGGTTAAGTAAATTACACTTAACTAATCCGACTTGGTAATTAGATAGGGTTAAGTAATCTATACTTAACTAATCTAAACACGGTAATTAGATGGGGTTAAGTAACCTGCACTTAACTAATCTAAACACGGTAATTAGATGGGGTTAAGTAACCTACACTTAACTAATCTAAACACGGTAATTAAATGAGGTTAAGTAACTTACACTTAACCAATCTAGACACGGTAATTCGATGGGGTTAAGTTAAACACTTAACCAATCTAAACTTGGTAATTCAATGAGGTTAAGTAACTTATACTTAACCAAATGTACATGATGATTTGATGAGGTTAAGCAACCATACTTAACCAATCTAGTATGAGAACTTGATAGGGTTAAGTCACAAGACCGTTTAAATATACTTAACCATTATAATACGATTAGTGGATGGGGTTGAGTTAACCTATACTTAACCAATCTGACTCGATAATCCGATGAGGTTAAGATAATCTATGCTTAACCAATCTAACACGATAATCTGATAGGGTTAAGACAAACAAATACTTAACCTGACTTGATGATGGAATAAGGTTAAGTCATGAGCTTCTTGGTATACTTAACTAACTTGTAGGGCTAGGTCTTGGACTTGAATACTTAGCCAAATCTTGACATGATTCGTAGGCAGGTTAAGTCATGAACTTAAACGACAATACTTAACCCATTAGACAAAACCCTAGTTCAGGGGACTAGGTGGAAGACAGGGATTAACAAGGATGACGGGAAAGAAGACTAAGTGGTAAACCTTAGTTTAGGAAACTAAGTAATCATTCTTAGCCAAGGGATTTGGACCAGTTCACAGATAGATGAGTAACCCAATACGGTAGGTCATCGCTTAAAACACGAGGAGGAGCAAATTATCTGACTTAGATAAAGGCTCCAACGAACTGGGTGATGAAGCGGTAGCTTCGGGGGACGTGAGGGTACTCTTGGTATCCCTCTGTGAGGTGGCAGATGGTCCATGAGACCCGGCCTCACAGAGGTTAAGGTCTGCGGTAGAAGAGCCAAGGGTATGCCTTGGTTGCTATGCGAGCGACCTAAAGACTGGGATGGATTAGCGTGGAGTCGACGATACTTGTTTTTGCCCTGGATAGCACGTCGTCGACTACCTACCATCTTTAGTCAATCGTGTACGAACGGAAAGGCAGAGAACTCCCAACAGACCATGTTCTTGCTATCGAGTCATGGGTGAGGTTGGCCCATAGGAAAGTGGGGCTATAGTGTGGCCAGGATGTAGTTCTTATACATGATTTTTCTTGGATTGCCTTTCAGTAGTTGAGGGAGGGGTCACGTGGGACCATAGCCACGGATACAAAAACAGACCTTGGTATCTGCATCAGCAGACGACTTAAAGCTCCCGACCGAGTTCCGTATTTATTGATTTGCCCTGGCACGGAACTCGGGTGGCACATTGAGATACATGTGCGTCTAGACATGGAAACGATTCACGATACATACGTGGGATAAAGGGCGCGGTTGACGGGTGGCATAATCCCTAGTGGCCCTAGGTGGCTTGAACCCAAAACACGGAAACGTTCATTAGGTAGCATAATCCCTAGTGACCCTAGGTGGCATAAATCCTAAGTGAACACGCGATAGTTCATGGTAAGGAAACGTAACCAGATCAGGGGTAGCAGTCCAAAACAACTTCAAGGATAAAATGGTACTATGTTGAGGTGGTATAGATTTACATGAGAAAGCCCGTACGGCCTACGGCAAAGGACTGAACTCATACATGGAAAGAAACATACGAGTTGGGAAAACCAACATATGCTATATATTAGGTTGACATGGACCATTACATGACATTGGGCAAGGGACATTCATAGTTAACACATGACGCGGGTTGGGATACTAGTACGAGAGGTGCAGAGCAAATATACATGATAAACACCTTGGGATGTTATACATGATAGATACCTTGGGATATTATACTTGATAGAAACCTGACGATGTGATACCTTGATTTATCTTGACACCGTAGTTTATCATGATACCTTAGTTTATCTTGCTACAGTAGTTCATCCAGTTATCTTGGTTTAGCTTACCTATCTTGTCATCATCCTTATGTTTACTTTCAGTTTATGCATGTCATGTTACCTTTACCTGTTTTTATACTGGAAGTAGATAGGACTTACCAGTCTTTATGACTGACCCCGTTTTGTTTCACCTCTTTGTCTTCCGTTTCCCCCCAGGTTTTCAGGGAGGAAATGATGTTGTTTAGTTCGGACCTCTTATGCTTGAAGGTCATCATGTATAGCTTGGTCTTCTTTTGGCTATGGCTGCTTCACCGCTTTATTTTGGGGAATAATTTATGAAAAGGTTTTATGCTTCTTTACTATTGCAAGACAGGTTTTGATGTAAAAGGCTTTAGACCTTATTTTATAAGGTAGTGAAATTTGTTTTACTTCCGCTGTTTTATATATGTTCTGTCTTGTAATATTTCTGTGCATGTTTACCTCGATAATACTTCACCAAACCTAGTGCATTCCCTTTGTGAGTGACCCTAGGTGAGGGGTGGGATTTACATTTGGTATCAGAGCAGAAGGTTACCAGACTGGGCAAAAGTTTTTAAAAACCTTCTGAAAACTATTTGAGAAACCGTTTACAAAGAAGCATTTTTCAAGAAAAGTTTTTAAAGGCTATTCCCCAAAAGCCATTAGCACTATCCTTTGTTTCCTTGATTGAACCTCTTTTCCTCTCTTTCCTCCATCTGTAGTCACAGTAGTTTTAACTGCGACTAATCCTTGTCTAGCCACGTAAGTGTTTTCCCGTGCGATGGAGGAAGTTCTCGAGAGACCTATTACCGAAGTTATAAGAAGGGATGATAAGAGCAAGGATAAAGTACACGAGCTTAAGAATAAGCAACTTGTTGGTATGGCTGGATCCACAAAGGAAGATAAGGACAAGATCAGCGAGAGGGCAATTGTATGCTCTCATTTCTAGCGCACCTAAGAGGAATGGTACCGTTTCTGTTCAAGGTTTAGCCTTTCTTTTCTATCATCCCGTCCAGACTTTGTTTTGATCATCGCATCATTTAAGTCTGCCTCGATAGTTAAGTCTCTGCACCTTAGTACTAGCATGGTAGAAGACCCCACTTTAGTCCCAAAATCTGGTTGGGGAGTCGGTCCATTTATTCATGACTTGTTTGGATTTGAGAACGTCTATGCCAAGTGTTGAGATTAGGAGCAATGCTTCTATTATAGAGCTATGGATGGATTCTAGGGATGAAGTGGTTATCCAGTAAGGGATGCCATTCCCGGTTTTGAAAGCAGGGTAGTCAAACTCTTAACTTGCCTTGGTAATACCCTCGAAGTCTCGTGTAACCTTATAAGTTCTGTCATGGTTAGTTACCTAGAGTCTCTTGACGCATTTATCGGAAATCTCTGATCCGATCAAGTAACGTTCGCCAATAAGGCGGATGGTTCATTCCGCGTAAGCATGGGTTATAGGAATCACCACCCTAGTAAGTGCACGTGGTAACATGAATTGGCATCGGTAAACGAGATCCAGAATTCACTAGTGAATTTTGGAGAGCTTGCATGAGCACGCAGATATGTTTGAGCCGAGCATACTAGGGAAAGAATAAGCGAAAGTGAAACGAGAGACGACAGTGAAATGAGTTCCGACTCATACCTTGGAAATAGGAATCAAGGAGCTACGAAATCATGAAGTCAAAGGCGGTCAAGGCACAATGGAATTAAGCTCATGGAAATGCGGCTTAGACGCGCGCATCATGTCTCTTTTTAAGAGTATATCTTTGATCGCTGGTTCTCCCGTAGAGCTTGCTTGCATGCTATCGCTTGATGGATATCCTCTCGGTCCTGTTTTTGTTGCAAACCCCGTAAGGAGTTTGTCTTGTTTATCTTCTCGATCCTATCTTGGGAACCTTAGATAGAGCCCTATGGATGTAAACATGTATTTGAAACATGTTATGATTGATATGGTTACAAATGGTTGCAAGTGGTTGCTCGTGGATGCGCGAATACACATTAGATACTAGATCGACGCACTCACATTTTGCATTGCATATGCACGAGTATTTATGAATGAAATTTAATGTGTTACCATGTGGATGTTGCATGTGGATGAATGGTTGTGCACACATATAGTGTTTATATGACTAGGACTATTTGCATACATGATGGACTCATGGCACTAAACATATTTTGCATTAGAAAGATCATTCAGGCCTGATCATTAGCATTAGCTAAGGAGCATATACACACACGTTCTGCATATGTTCATATGGCATTAGAAATCATCTAAGGACAATGGTTGCCTGTGGATGATGTTTTGAGTAGATGGATGATGGATGGTAGGATACGTTCTTCCTAACCTGAAGATTTCGGGGACGAAATCCTTTAAGTTGGGGAGAATGTAACAACCCGGATTTTTACAACATGCTAGGACAAGAATCAAGGCAGAATTTAATTATAAAATCTGAATCAGGAGAAACGAGTTGCGCCATTGCGTTCGTCTCGGAAAAATACACGAAATAGAGTCCGAGTTTTCGAAAATCGGAGTCCGTATGACCCAGTTATGGCCCGTCAAAGTTTTCAGAAAAATTCAAGTTCAAAAACAGTTCGAAATTCAAATCTGGAGCCAAAACAGATTGGGCGGGAAAAATTCCCGCCCAAGCCCTAGGTCGACTGGGGAGTCGACATGCCCAGGGGCAGGTCGACTGCCCAGTCGACTGCCCAGTCGACACGGGTGTCGACCTGGCCCAAAAACCCATTTTGGGTCTGGACGACCTGGTGCACCTGTTGCTCATTTGGGTCTGGTCTATTGGCCTGTGACGGGTTTTGAGGGTTCAGATCTATCCTAGGGTTAATCTAAGGGCCTAAACTACTCCTAATCTCTATAAAAACACCCTAGGACCTAACCTAAATCACTCAAAATCAATCCTACAACTAAGTGCTGCCAAAATCTATCTTGATCATGGCCTCCATCTCCAACTCCAAGAGCTCATGCATTCAAATCGGGTTCAAATCAAAAGGTACTAGCTTGCTACATCAAATCAAGGGAGTGAATCAACGTTGCTATGCAAGTTTCATGACGATTCTTCAACAAAGGAGCCACCTTTCTTCGTCAAGACGATGCATGATCCTTCCCTAAGCCTCGCTATGTAAGTTCTAGCTACTTGTAGATTCTAACGGTGGTTCTAATGTGACATGGAATAAAATGCGATGAAACATAAGTATGCTAGCCTATATGAACCTAATTTTGCCCCTTTTTAATGATCTATGACCTTGGGCTAAGTTTTAGTGACTTAATCATGCCACTCATGTTATGCTTAGCCTAGTTTATCTTGCAAGTTTGAATCTTTATCTATGGAATGCTAGCATGAACCTTTGGGAACCATTTGACTTGTGAAACATTGGCAAGGATTTGACGTTGGGGCTTATGCATGTAAATGAACCCAAACCCCTTATGTTATCATGCATGTTTGTGGCCACATCCCCTTATGATACTATGCATGTTTGTGGCCAAATTCCCTTATGATACTATGCATGTTTGTGGCCAAATTCCCTTATGATACTATGCATGTTTGTGGCCAAAAACCCCTTATGATGCTATGCATATTTTGAGGCCAAACCCCTTATGATACCATGCATGTTTGTGGCCAATCCCTTTTTGACATCGTGTATGTTTTGAGGCCAATATGTAGCATAGTATCCTTACTATGTTGACTCGCTTTTACTTGGGTTGGAAACACGATTTGGGGTAGGTTAGACGAGCGTGATTATGACATGATAATTTGACATGGGATTTCATGAAAATATGACACTCATGATACACCTAAATGGGGACATGACATGTGGGGTAAACATGGGACTTGAAACTTGACACGTATGGGTTGTAAGTGTAATATGACACTAGACCAAACATGAAAGTGGCCAACTCGAGGTTGGGTTGAGTTTGTAGCATAAATCTACCCGGACCCGCCCGGCTTAACTAGTGGCTACAAACAATAGGACCCAATGTGAGTAGTTGGTCACATAGCACCTAAAACCCGAGGTTAGACTAGGTTGTGGTGTAAATCTACCAGGACCCGCCCGGCTTAACTAGTAACCACAACAAAGTCTAATGTGAGAGGTTGGGGTGCATTAATCTAATTAATGCCACATGAAAAGGTTAAGTAATTTTGACTAATGACACTTAACCGATATGACACGAATGGGTAGGTTAAGTGGAACTGGGCTTGATTTATTAATGACACTTAACCAAACAAGACAATTAGGGGATGGGGTTAAGTAAATTACACTTAACTAATCCGACTTGGTAATTAGATAGGGTTAAGTAATCTATACTTAACTAATCTAAACACGGTAATTAGATGGGGTTAAGTAACCTGCACTTAACTAATCTAAACACGGTAATTAGATGGGGTTAAGTAACCTACACTTAACTATTCTAAACACGGTAATTAAATGAGGTTAAGTAACTTACATTTAACCAATCTAGACACGGTAATTCGATGGGGTTAAGTTAAACACTTAACCAATCTAAACTTGGTAATTCAATGAGGTTAAGTAACTTATACTTAACCAAATATACATGATGATTTGATGAGGTTAAGCAACCATACTTAACCAATCTAGTATGAGAACTTGATAGGGTTAAGTCACAAGACCGTTTAAATATACTTAACCATTATAATACGATTAGTGGATGGGGTTGAGTTAACCTATACTTAACCAATCCGACTCGATAATCCTATGAGGTTAAGATAATCTATGCTTAACCAATCTAACACGATAATCTGATAGGGTTAAGACAAACAAATACTTTACCAATTTGACTTGATGATGGAATAAGGTTAAGTCATGAGCTTCTTGGTATACTTAACCAACTTGTAGGGCTAGGTCTTGGACTTGAATACTTAGCCAAATCTTGACATGATTCGTAGGCAGGTTAAGTCATGAACTTAAACGACAATACTTAACCCATTAGACAAAACCCTAGTTCAGGGGACTAGGTGGAAGACAGGGATTAACAAGGATGACGGGAAAGAAGACTAAGTGGTAAACCTTAATTTAGGAAACTAAGTAATCATTCCTAGCCAACGGATTTGGACCAGTTCACAGATAGATGAGTAACCCAATACGGTAGGTCATCGCTTAAAACACGAGGAGGAGCAAATTATCTGACTTAGATAAAGGCTCCAACGAACTGGGTGACGAAGCGGTAGCTTCGGGGGACGTGAGGGTACTCTTGGTATCCCTCTGTGAGGTGGCAGATGGTCCATGAAACCCGGCCTCACAGAGGTTAAGGTCTGCGGTAGAAGAGCCAAGGGTATGCCTTGGTTGCTATGCGAGCGACCTAAAGACTGGGATGGATTAGCATGGAGTCGACGATACTTGTTTTTGCCCTGGATAGCACGTCGTCGACTACCTACCATCTTTAGTCAATCGTGTACGAACGGAAAGGCAGAGAACTCCCAACAGACCATGTTCTTGCTATCGAGTCATAGGTGAGGTTGGCCCATAGGAAAGTGGGGTTATAGTAGGGCCGGGATGTAGTTCTCATACATGATTTTTCTTGGATTGCCTTTCAGTAGTTGAGGGAGGGGTCACGTGGGACCATAGCCACGGATACAAAAACAAACCTTGGTATCTGCATCAGCAGACGACTTAAAGCTCCCGACCGAGTTCCGTATTTCTTGATTTGCCCTGGCATGGAACTCGGGTGGCACATTGAGATACATGTGCGTCTAGACATGGAAACGACTCACGATACATACGTGGGATAAAGGGCGCGGTTGACGGGTGACATAATCCCTAGTGGCCCTAGGTGGCCTGAACCCAAAACACGGAAACGTTCATTAGGTAGCATAATCTCTAGTGACCCTAGGTGGCATAAATCCTAAGTGAACACGCGATACTTCATGGTAAGGAAACGTAACCAGATCAGGGGTAGCAGTCCAAAACAACTTCAAGGATAAAATGGTACTACGTTGAGGTGGTATAGATTTACATGAGAAAGCCCGTACGGCCTACAACAAAGGACTGAACTCATACATGGAAAGAAACATACGAGTTGGGAAAACCAACATATGCTATATATTAGGTTGACATGGACCATTACATGACATTGGGCAAGGGACATTAATAGTTAACACATGACGCGGGTTGGGATACTAGTACGAGAGGTGCAGAGCAAATATACATGATAAACACCTTGGGATGTTATACATGATAGATACCTTGGGATAGTATACTTGATAGAAACCTGACGATGTGATACCTTGATTTATCTTGACACCGTAGTTTATCATGATACCTTAGTTTATCTTGCTACAGTAGTTCATTCAGATATCTTGGTTTAGCTTACCTATCTTGTCATCATCCTTATGTTTACTTTCAGTTTATGCATGTCATGTTACCTTTACCTGTTTTTATACTGGAAGTAGATAGGACTTACCAGTCTTTATGACTGACCCCGTTTTGTTTCGCCTCTTTGTCTTTCGTTCCCCCCCCCCCCCAGGTTTTCAGGGAGGAAATGATGTTGTTTAGTTCGGACCTCTTATGCTTGAAGGTCATCATGTATAGCTTGGTCTTCTTTTGGCTATGGCTGCTTCACCGCTTTATTTTGGGGAATAATTTATGAAAAGGTTTTATGCTTCTTTACTATTGCAAGACAGGTTTTGATGTATTCTAATGTAAAAGGCTTTAGACCTTATTTTATAAGGTAGTGAAATTTGTTTTACTTCCGCTGTTTTATATATGTTATGTCTTGTAATATTTCTGTGCATGTTTACCTCGATAATACTTCACCAAACCTAGTGCATTCCCTTTGTGAGTGACCCTAGGTGAGGGGTGGGTGTTACACAACCCCAATCAGAGAGGCAGATCAAATAACACAAATAGAGTAAAATGTCAGATATGTGGTAAACCAGGGCACACAACAAATATATGTTATTTCAGATTTAATATTGATGTTAACAATTCTCAACAAGACCAAGGTGGACAGAGAGGCATAAATGTCAATATGGCTCAAGCTAACTATCAAGGAAGATCAAATTCAGAAGGTTCTGCATCACAAGCGGTTAATAGTGATGAAAATGTGAAGACTGGTGACATAAGCACTGAAGATTGTTTTCCAGACTCTGGGACAACCAATCATCTTACCAACAATCTACATAATCTAAATCTTGGTAACAAGAACTATTCAGGTACGCAAGTTATTCATACATGTAATGGTGAAACATGAATATATCTCATAATGGGGCAGGATATTTAAGGGAAAAAGAAAACTACATCTCAACAATCTTCTTAGAGTTCCTAGTGTTAAGAAGAATTTAATTAGCGTGTCCCAATTTACTAACTATAACAAGGTGTATTTTGAGTTTCACCCCAAATATTTCCTAATTAGAGACTTGCTAAGCAAGAATATATTATTATAGTGTAGGTTGAATAATGGTCTTTACAGATTCAGCAACATGCAATCAAGATTGAGTACTGAGGAGAACACTTGGTGTTGTAATGCTAACATATAGATTAGCAAAATTAATGAAAATAATTCTGATAATTCTATAATGTCCTGTATTTTTTATCGTCAAATACTTAATTTTTTTTTTTAAATATTATATTTGAAATATTAATCGATTTTAATATTGAATTCATTAATAAAACGACGATTGGATATATATATTATATTTAATTATAAACGAGCTCGAAATGGTGCTGTATTTCGTAATATGAAGTTTTGAACTGTGATTGGATATACAGGATCCGGTATAATTCGGATTTCTGTGAAACAAGAAACGTTGTAATCTTATTGGTTATAATTTTCATATGAAAGAGAAAAATCCAGATTTCGTATTATAGATTGTTAGTTATGTCCAACTCAAATTTTAAAATAGTCGCTATGGAAATCGTTATTAAAACATAACGGTTAAAAAGGGTTTTAATATAACTTCGATACAGTTTTAACTCGAAATTGACGATATTGAGTTGTGTAAATTATATTTGAAATTATATACATTCTTTTGGATATATATGGTAAAAATAATTTATTATTTAATTGATTTATTTGGGAATTTATATAATATTTTATTAATATTATATTAAGCATTAAAACTAGCCATTTTTGCAAACGGTCTCAATTTTCGATGAAATTAGTTATTGGATCCGTATCGTTAAATTATAGCAAGAAAATAAAATTTCATGGCAAACCGATATCGTATGTGATTTCGACGGTCAAAAACGCCTCTGTTTCTATTTGATTATTTAGATTATTTAGATAGTGGTAACTTTTAACGAATAAACGACTGGTCAAACAAACTTCAAATTTAACGAAACAAGATTCATTGGATCCGCTAGGAAGAGGTCTAGTAAAATGTCAAGGGTTCAGATTTTTTTTTTTTGATTTCTTCTGTAATTATAAGAATTTCAAACGCTTGATTTTTCATCGATAATTATAAAGGAGTTCTCACAAACGACCTCGGAATTCGATGAAACCTGTCCCATTGGGTCCGGAATATTTTTTTATGCTAGAATTAGGTGTTTCATCTCGAATTTGAAATCATATGAGGTGTTAATTTTATGAAAAGCTGAGCGTAACTTCCCATACATTATAATATTAATAAATATATCCAAACCTTTACATAACACATTCTGCACCCTAAATCCAAACGTACTGCTACCTTACCCAATTTCTTCACTTCAAAGTAAAGGGAACACAACTAGCTATGTATCAACTACCCTATTTTTTGGAAAAGATAATACATGGGATGAACGATAGGAAGTGAAAACAACACTTTTGCTTTTCTTGCCGCGTCTACTTAGTATGGAAAGCCTATGTCATGTAAGGTCCTTTCTAATTTAATACTTCTGCTCTGTCATGTGTTGTCAATTTATACAGCTACTCTACGAAATAAACACAGCTACTCAGTGTCTACTTCGGAAAGACGTTGTCCCTATCAGATATTTGTTCACCAATAAAAAATTATGTTGCACCTCTTTGTGATGTTTTGAATTCTTCTCGAAATAGAAACCCACCACTATAATTACAAAAACAACAATTGTAACCTCTGATACTTCTTCACCATGTATCATCAAACCCAGTCAGCAACGTTAAAGGGTAGGTGGCCTTCCAGTAGTCAAGGGAAGAGGAGCAACTCGTACGGAGCTCGAAGTACTGACCAAGTGGATGGCAACGATACTCGACAGTTTGGGTTTTTGGTCACTGGAAACAAGGGGTATTCGGCAAGCAGGCCGAGTCGACCACGCAGGGGAAGGTTCGGTCAAGTTCTGGCGAAAGGGTGTAGGCTGAGTTGATCGGAGCTCGGGTAATGAAGGGACAGTCCAGCGGGGTGATAGAGGTTAGTCTAAGCTTCTCGGCCGGCGTTGAGAAGGAGGTGAAGTCAGCGTTGGAAGCTGAACGTAGGCATGGATGGGGGAGCCTCTATTTGCATGCATGCGAGAGGACATGGGGGTGTTCACACTGTAATTAAACAGAGGAAAAAAAAAGGAAGGGCAACCTAATGATTGGAGGGTGGGAGGAGCCGAGTCGATGGCACATAGTTTGAGTGGGTGACACAGTGAAGGGCTCGCGTTGGGTAGCTGAGATGTTTTCTAGTAGCAGCATGTATGGGGAGTAGAAGGATTTGCGGTGGGAATTAAAGTAAAGGCACTGTGCTGGACAATGGCAATTGGGTTGGCACGGTGTACGGATAGAGTGGCTTCGACCCTTTTAAAAACGTAATTTAGTTTTTCCCAATTTGCCTCTAACCTATGTAATTAGTCTTAATAGAATATGGTTAAGTAGTTTGGCCAGTTTTTGGGGAAAAAAGGGTAAATTAGTTTGGCATTTCGAATGAGGAACCGAGCCTGGCATTTGAAAATATACAGTCTTTAGCTCGGTCCATTACAGTATAAACAAAGTAAGTTGGTTAATTAATATAAAATTAGGAAGTTATTTAGTTAATTAAATTAAACAATATGTTAACTTATACCATGAATTGATGCAGGGTTTTTGGAACCAAATCAGCAGTGAACGAGATAAACGGCCTGATAATCTAATTTAAATGTAATTTGTTGTTATTTTTTTTTATAATTTAGGAATATTAATTATATTAACATAGTATATCGTAAAATGTTAATCACGGATGCATATATTATCAGAATTTGACGATTCAAGATACGTTAAAACCGTATCTTCGAGCATTATGTTATGCAACAGATCTGGATAGGAATGAGACGACTGGAATTTATAGTGGAATTAAACGACTGCTTAATTTAACTGAAACTAAATCGCTTTAACAAATCAAAGGTGAGTTAAACTCACTCAGATCTCCCCACTTACATTTTATATAAGTACGGTTTTATAATTTGTATGCTATGGATGCTAATGATTAATTGTTTGTCTGTTTGTTAAATATCTATTTATATACTGATGTAACTGATGAAATTAAACGTTTGTTTAATTCCAGTAAAAAGCCAAATCGTTATTTTAATGATGGGTTCCAATGAAGGTAACTTACTTTGTTGGTCGTGGTTATAAAATAACCATGTTTAATTTAATGAATTGTTTGAATTGTTTGTTAGTGTTAAATAAATTGGTTGATATTAAATTACTATTATTTTATTGTTTTAGAAATAATCAGTAAAATTTAATTGAATGATATTATTTGAAGTAACTCATTTGGATGCAGAGAAGAATAGGTTGGAGGAATCTAACGGGATTCCTCAAAATATATTAGATGTTATTTATTTTTATCATTGTATGAACTGTTTAAAGCCATCTATTTGGATGATTGATTTGATTGTTGACCATTGACCTGAAATTCAACAATTGTTTTATTTTAACCAATCGGCAATATTGGTTGATGGCAGCAGTTGACCGATAAATCAATCGTTTGAAATATTAATTTACCGTTAGGTAAATCGATTAAAAAATGAAGTTATGAAATTTATTTTATAACTGAATATAGATTTTTAAATACATTATTTAAAAATGAAGTTTATAAAAAGGGAAATCAACCGTGTGCGGAGCACGTGCCTCATCTTAATTAATGTAAGATTTACAATTGAGATTAATTGTTTTTAATAAACAATTAAAATGGAATTATATTATTATTCATTTAATATTAATCGAAGTAAACGATGTTTATTTAAATTAATTTAAATGAGGTTATTTAAATTAATTCATTAATTAATTTAAATGAAGAGACGAATTAAAGTTGATCAACGAGTTAATCATGTTTTAGAGTTGTATAAGTCAACTGTTTTAATTGAAACTGATTATTACATTAAATTAGTATTTGCCAATTAGGAATGAAATAATTTAGAATATAGTTGTTTAGCTTTAATAAGATTTTAAAAAGAAATTTAATACTAATTCTAGAATAATGAAGTAAAATATTATTTTAATCCTTTAAGTAATTACTTCTTAAATGAAACACATTTAAGTAAGTAACTGATTTTTGAAATGGAATATGGATGAATTTTGAAAAGAGGTTATAAGCGAGTTCTATAACAAACTCGAGTTTTATAATAAAATTATGAAGGAGATTTTTAAGCGAAAACGATGGCTTAAAATAAATGTTTACTTAATGTTTGAATTAAGTAATTAAAAGAAAATGAGATAAAAAGGGATTTAACCTGAGATTTTATAACAAAGTTTATTAAAGGAAATGAGAAGTCAAAGCATGATTTGAGTTGGCGGTACTTAATAATGGAATTAAGTTAAAGGGTTAGAACCGAAATGCGATTTCCAAAAAGAAATGGTAATGGAAAAGATTTGTAAGTGAACTTGGTAAAGGTTTTTAAATGGGATTTAATAATAATAAATTCTAGTTATAGAATGAATGCTTTGAAAGAATTTAAGGTTAAGAAGTGATTTAATCAATATATTAAGTAATAATAAGTTGTATTTAAAAAGAGATATTTTTAAAAAGTAATGGATATAAATAGAATTTGAGAATATATAATGTGATTTCCAAAGTAACGGAAATCACAAGATTTGATAATATAAAATGAAATTTCCAAAGTAACGGAAATGGAAAGATTTGAGGATATATATAATGATATTCCCGAAGTAAAAGAAATAAAAAGAGATTGCGAAATTATGACTGTATGGTGATAAAAAAATTCCTAAGTATTAAACTAAAATAGTTTTGAAATTTATTTGAGAATAAGAAATGAGAAGCGATATTCATAATATCGAAATACATTTAAAGAGTTTAAATTAACATGCGTTAATTGTTTTAATTAAAGAGGCCAAGTAATGCCAAGTACTGAATCGGTGAATTCATTTTATTTTATATTGTTATTTGATAGTTAAATCACCAACTATCAAATCTGGCCAATACAATTGCAGGTATGGAAAGACCGGGATCGAATTTTATATCCGAAAACCATTCTGACCAATAAATACGTAATGTTGAAGATAGAAGATGGAGCAATTGAAGACCATGGATCTTCATAAGCGGAAGGATTCGATGTCAAATATTCTCTGTGTTGCAACCAGAGCTATTCTGACGTGCTTCAGTCGTAAGTGAGGTTTTACGGATTGCAAGGACTACTCGCTATTGATCCATAGGGTAATTCAAGGATGCAGTAGGAGAGTGCCTACGGTTTGTCCAGTCCCAGGATAACTTGTATGGACGGATGTCTGACATAGTATTTCCAAAAGAGTCACGTACGTTGATTTCTTCAAACGTACCAAGTTGATGGCAGAGAATAGCCGTTCTCTTAGCTTTACACCCAAGGTATTTTTGTGGACGCCGATTAGTGATACCCAGCGGATCTGACGATGTGGCATTAAAAGTGAATAGTGGACAGATGTTCTAAAACATGAATTACATAATAATATAATAATGATTAACTAACTAATAAGTTAATTTTGACCTCAAGACTCATCAACCGGGAAATGGTATAAAATCAGGTAGGTCGCATGGCTACGTGGGTCGCACCCATCAAAAGGGTATATCATTACTTGATCAGGTGAAATTAAATGCCTTTGGTTGTCCCTTTATTTTATTTATATGCTATCTACTCGGTTGGTCGGCCCCCAACCGTGGTAATGATATATTCAGTACTCTCAAGCAAAGTGAAGGGTCGGTCATGTTTAACCGGGGTTACAAGATGTTCTTTTTGAATCCCCAATGTATTCATCTCCAGAGGTACATTGTCGGAAGGTGGTCCCATACCTTGCCATAGTTGGACATCCATTCTCCAATAAGCGCCCACGGTTTTGATTGTATACTATGTATGTAGAGCGTAAGATGCAAGCGTTCTACTATATTGTTATTTACTTAATATTAGACATTATTATAGTATTAGAAAATATATGATTTCAAAAATGTTTTGGGTTATAGTAAGGTAAAAACAGTTTGTATTTATGTGTGGATTTGGTCTTACTATTATCCTTTCATTCGAAAAGATTTTAACTCTAAAATCAAGTTGTATGTTACCCGTAAATTTAGTGTATTTTCTCACTCTGGTTCACCAAACTGATCTGTACGTTTGTAATGCTCGGGTTAGACCGAGATGTACAGGTTCAGGTTATCGGATGCAGTGAAGAGACGAGCTAGAGAAGTCCAGACGTATGATATATATTTATTCCACTGTGTGTTGTATATGAAGACAGGTCGTTATAACTGTCCAGATGTGTGATGTACTCTGATGACTGTAAGTTTTATTTTCAAGCTCTCTATAAAGATTTATTTCTATATTATATTTTGTTTCGCTGTGATGTGAGACTCTATGTTATGTTGTGTGTTGTTGTTGTCCTTCTTCTATTATAATATTTCTTTCTTATCTCACCATTTATATTCTTTCTATTGGCGTCTGAGTTTTTAGTGCATTTTGGGTTGGACTTGTGTCATTTATGTCAGCTCAAAAGGTACCGGAAGTTCGGGTCGTCACAGTTGGTATCAGAGTTGTTGGTTTAGTAATAACCTTGGCACTGTGGTATAACTCAATAGAGATTGGGTTAGTATTCCCCTAGATTGAGTTGAGTGTATATATGAGAGAGCGTATTTGTAGATTTCAATTATAAATGTTTTGTGTTGTGTTGTTTGATCTGTTTAAGTGTTGAGAAGCATCGAAGTGGCAGTTGATACAATATTGTTTTGTAAATAGGGTAAATGAAATAATTTTTCCTAAAATATATTTTTATATAGAAAAGAAATAATTTTATCAAATTATTAATATTGGTTTTATTGTGTGTTTATTTGATTTGTATGAAACTCAAATTGGATTAAAATTTAAAATGGTAATATGGCCAAAAGAGAATTTCAATATGAAATTCATAAATGAAATTGAAAAGCAAGATTTAACTAACGATAAGATAAAACCGAATGAATTGGAATGAGTGGTTTATGAAATAAAATCAGAAGCTGGAATTTGAAATGGAAATGAACTAATTTTGAAAATAAATTAGTCAATTGAATCTGAACTGGAATTTAATTGGTTCAATGAAGTTAAGAATAAATAATAATAATAATAATAATAATAATAATAATAATAATAATAATAATGGAAATCAATCTGATATAAATTGATTGATATTAAATCCAAGTGAAATATAAGGAAAACATTAATGTTAAATATAAATTGAGTTAATAAAAAGTTGGATTATTTTTTTATACTGGTTATGCATTGATTACTAATTGTATGTTCAATTGGTTGAATATAATTCATTAATGGTTTAATAACAGTTTAATGAACTAAAGGCTAAGAAACGTATTCATGTATTATAGATTGGAATGGAATCACATATGGATTGAAACCGAATTATTTAACCCTTATTTGGTGTTGGAATTTAAGAATCCATGATGATAAATGAATGTTATTTCAAATTTCATGTGAATGTTACTTACATGTTAAAATGAGTTGAGTACAGGTAGACAAAAGCTATGGGGACATATTTTGATCGCAATAAATTGAGTAATATACTCAGTAACACTCACATAAGTTACGCCTACGCGAAAATATAAATTTTGGGTTTTGATTTTTGTTTTCCGAGCGTACGAGTCGATGTATATTATTTGTTCCTGCGATATCGCAGATGTCACTCCGTATAGGGGAGACTCTGCCGAATTTTTCCAAGAATTTAAGGAGTTAGAATATTTTTGATATTTTTGAAAATTTATATTATTTATAATGAATTTATTTTTGATTTATAATAAATTGAATTTTAAAATTTATGGGTTTATAGCTTTTTCTTACCTTAGTAATTTCGGGGGCGAAATTCTACTAACGAGGGAAGATTGTAATGTCCTGTATTTTTTTTGGTCAAATTCTATAGGAATAGGGAAGATACTAAAAATTAAATGAATTAGCTCTTTAATTTAATTTATTATTTTAAATATTATATTTGAAATATTAATCGATTTTAATACTGAATTCATTAATAAAACGATGATTGGATATATATATATATATATTATATCTAATTATAAATGAGCTCGAAATGGCGCTGCAGTTTGTAATATGGAGTTTTGAACTTTGATTGGATATACAGGATCCGTTATAATTCTGATTTCTGTGAAACAAAAACGTTGTAATCTTGTTGATTATAATTTTCATATGAAAGAGAAAAATCCAGATTTCGTGTTATAGATTGTTAGTTATGTCCGATTCAAATTTTAAAATAGTCGTTATGGAAATCGTTATTAAAATATAATGGTTAAAAAGGGTTTTAATATAACTTCGATACAGTTTTAACTCGGACTTGATGATATTGAGTTGTGTAAATTATATTTTGAAATTATATATATATTATGTTTGGATATATATGATAAAAATAATTTATTATTATTTAATTGATTTATTTGGGTATATAATATTTTATTAACGCTATATTAAGCATTAAAAATAGCCATTTTTGCAAACGGTCTCAGTTTTCAATGAAATTAGTTTCATTGGAACTGTATCGTTAAATTATTGTAAGAAAATCAAATTATGTTGCAAACCGATATCGTATGTTACTTCGACGACCAAAAACGTCTTTGTTTCTATTTAATTGTTTAGATTATTTAGATTAGGGTAACTTTTAACGAATAAAGACTGGTCAAACAAACTCCAAATTTAACGAAACCAGATTCATTGGATCCGTTAGGAAGAGGTCTAGTAAAATGCCAAGAGTTCAAATTTTTTGATTTTTTTCTGTAATTATAGGAATTTTAAATGCTTGCTCTGATACCATTTTGTAACACCCCACCCCGAGGCCCACCCTAATAAAGAGCATTACTAGGTAATGTTGTCTATTAGAGCGGAGAATAGGGCTGGTTAGGGGCGACCACTCGTAGATTTGCATTAGCAAGTCTTAAATATGTCGATAAAGTGGTTGCTATATTTTTTTTTCCTTTTTTTTTAGAGGCTCGACATACTTAATACTTTATGTTGTACATTTTATTAACTCAATGATTTAAATTTTATTATCACCGATAAAAACATACCAATTCTTCTTATTTTGAATTTTTTTTCCTCATTGGAGATGGACCAGAGCTTGGATCTAGGCTGAGAAATGAAGATGGAGCAAACAATAATCTAGTCACACTTAAAACTAATGCAAGCATGCCTCAACTCATCATTAATTCCCAAAAAAACAGCATTTTTACCCTATGTTGCAATAAGGGTTTGGCATAGCAATATCAATTATTTTCATACGTAATTTTTACACAAGGTGCGTTTATGAGTTGAGAATAACATATCCAAAATTAGGAATTTTTAGATTTTTCTAGAATTAGTTATGATTTTTCTACTAACCTTCGTTTTCTATCCAGATCTGACCCGAAAATTGCTTGAGAAAAGAAGATGTTTGATCCATTAACACTAATCCAAATGCCGTGAAATTTGGAGAAGAGGTGCTGGAACATCTCAGCAACATCATATCAAAATTTGAGGATTTTTGAAAATTTATTTGATTTGTTATGAATTTTAGAAGAGACATGGTTTTTGGGTTAGAGGAGGAAAAGAAGACATTTGCTTTTCCTCGTGAAAACTCTGGAGACTCAACGTAAAATGAAGAAGGGAGAATACGCATTTCTCTTTTCCAGATAATTCTTAAGTTGAGAAATGGGCCAGTCCCATCTATTAAGCCCAAAACAATTAAATTAAGCTAGTTAAGTTCAAATATACCAAGCTAGGTTCCTCAAACATGTTTTTACACTATGTTTTACCTTATTGATTAAACACACTCAAACTTAACAACAAACTAAATTAAATAAATTTGTAAACCTCATTTTAAAATCATTTCAAAGCTTATTATCTTTGAATTATCATTTTTACACAATTTTTGCAATTTTAATCATAAATTTACATAAGTTACAATTTATAGAACCTTTCACTTATATTTTCACATCCTTTAAAATACAAATGAATAAATATCCCAATTTGCTCATTTAAATTTTAACATGTCATAAATTGTGTCAAAACACATAAACACATTTGCACTACTTTAAATATTACTTCAAATATAACATCAAAATAAATGTGTTTGTTGAAGAAAAAAAACAATTCAATCGTTTACTCATTAAATTTAAATGAGTAAATTTTCAAGTGCAATCTATTCTTTTTTCAAAAGTTTTTTCATCGATAATTATAAAGGACTTTACACAAACGACCTCGGAATTCGACGAAACCTGTCTCATTAGGTCCGGAATATTTTTTTATGTTAGGATTAGGTGTTTCATCTCAAATTAGAAATCATATGAGGTGTTAATTTTACGAATTACGAAAAGCTGAGCGTAACTTTCCATACATTATAATATTAATAAATGTATCCAAACCTGTACATAACACATTCTGCACCCTAAATTCAAACGTACTGCTACCTTACCCAATTTCTTCACTTCAAAGTAAAGGGAACACAACTATCTATGTATCAACTACCCTATTTTTTTTGGAAAAGATAATACATGGGCTGAACGATAGGAAATGAAAACATCACTTCTGCTCTGCTTGCCGCGTCTACCTAGTATGGACAACCAATGTCGTGTAAGGTCCTTTCTAATTTAATACTTCTGCTATGTCTTGTGTTGTCAATTTATATAGCTACTCTTCGAAATAAACTCAGCTACTTAGCGTCTACTTCAGAAAGACGTTGTTCCTATCAGATATTCGTTCACCTATAAATAATTACGTTGCACCTCTTTGTTGATGTTTTGAATTCTTCCAGAAATAGAAACACACCACTACAATTACAAAAACAACAGTCGTAACCTCCGATAATTCTTCATCATGTATCATCAAACTCAGTCAGCAACATTAAAGGGTAGGTGGCCTTCCAGTTGTTAGGGGGAAGAGGAGCAGCTTGTACGGAGCTTGAAGTACTGACCAAGTGGATGGCAATGGTGCTCGGCAATTGGGTTTTTGGTCACTGGAGACAAGGGGTATTCGGTAGGCAGGCCGAGGCTCCCTGACAAGGGAAGGTTCGGTCGAGGTCTGGCGATAAGGTGCAAGCTGCGTTGATCAGAGCTCGGGTAATGAAGGGACAGTCCAGCAGGGTGATGGGGGGTAATCTGAGCTTCTCCGACCGGTGTTGAGGAGGAGGTGAAGTCAGCGTTGGAAGCTGAACATAGGCATGGATGAAGGAGCCTCTATTTGCATGCATGCGAGAGGACATGGGGATGTTCACGCTGTAATGAAAACAAAGGAA
Organism: Allium sativum; assembly: GCA_030737875.1. Taxonomy (NCBI): domain Eukaryota; kingdom Viridiplantae; phylum Streptophyta; class Magnoliopsida; order Asparagales; family Amaryllidaceae; genus Allium; species Allium sativum. Next base: position 461,646,156 of record CM060921.1, read on the forward strand.
AAAAAAGGAAGGGCAAGTTGATGAATGGAGGGCGGGAGGAGCTGAGTCGATGGCACATAGTTTAAGTGGGTGACAGAGTGAAGGGCTCGCGTTGGGTAGCTGAGATGTTTTCTATTAGAAGCATGTATGGGGAGTAGAAGGATTTGCGGTGGGAATTGAAGTAAAGGCACTGTGCTGGACATGGAAAGAGGGTTGGCACGGTGTACGGATAGAGTGGCTTCTGCCCTTTTGAAAACGTAATTTTGTTTTTCCCAATTTGCCTCTAACCTATGTAATTAGTCTTAATAGAATATGATTAAGTAGTTTGGTCAGTTTTTGGAAAAAAAAGGGTAAATTAGTTTGGCATTTCGAACGAGGAACCGGGCCTGGCATTTGAAAATATACAGTCTTTAGCTCAGTCCATTACAGTATAAACAAAGTAACTTGGTTAATTAATATATGATTAGGAAGTTATTTAGTTAATTAAATTAAACAATATGTTAACTTATACCATGAATTGATGTAGGGTTTTTGGAGCCAGATCAGCAGTGAACGAGATAGATAGCCTGATAATCTAATTTTAATGTAATTAGTTGTTAATTTTTTTTATAATTTAGGAATATTAATTATAATTATATTTAACATAGTTTACCCTAAAATGTTAATAACGGATGCATATGTAATCAGAATTTGATGATTCAAGATACATTGGAACCGTATCTTTGAGCACTACGTTATACAATAGATCTGGATAGGAATGGAAATGACTGGAATTTACAGTGGAATTAAATGACTGTTTAATTTAACTGTAACTGAATCACTTCAACAAATCAAAGGTGAGTTAAACTCACTCAGTTCTTCCTACTTATATTTTATATAAGTAGGGCTTTATAAATTGTATGCTATGGATGCTAATGATTGATTGTTTGTCTGTTCGTTAAATATCTATTTATATATTGATGGAACTGATGAAATTAAATGTTTGTTTAATTTCAGTAAAAAACCAAATCGTTATTTTAACGATTGGTTCCAATGAAGGTAACTTACCTTATTGGTCACGGTTATAAAATAACCATGTTTAATTTAATGAATTGTTTGTTAGTGTTAAATAATTTGGTTGATATTAAATTACTGTTAATTTACTATTTTAGAAATAATCAGTAGAATTGAATTGAATGATATTATTTGAAGTAATCCATTTGGATGCAGAGAAGAACAGGTTGGAGGAATCCAACCGGATTCCTCAAAATATATTAGATGTTATTTATTTTTATCATAATATGAACTGTTTAAACCCGTCTATTTGGGTGATTGATTCGATTGTTGACAATTGACCTGAAATTCAACAATTGTTTTATTTTAACCAATAGGCAATATTGGTTGAGTAATTGATAGCAGTTGGCCGATAAATCAATTGTTTGAAATATTAATTTACCGTCAAGTAAATCAATAAAAAAATGAAGTTATGAAATTTATTTTATAACTGCATATAGATTTTTAAATATATTATTTAAAAATGAAGGTTATAAAAAGAGAAATCAACCGTGTGCGGAGCACGTGCCTTATCTTAATTAATGTAACGATTTACAACTGAGATTAATTGTTTTTAATAAATAATTAAAATGGAATTATATTATTATTTATTTAATATTAATCGAAGTAAATGGTGTTTATTTAAATTAATTTATTAATTTAAATGAGGTTATTTAAATTAATTCATTAATTAATTTAAATGTAGAGACGAGTTAAAGTTGATCAACGAGTTAATCATGTTTTAGAGTTGACTAAGTCAAATGTTTTAATTGAAACTGATTATTTAATTAAATTAGTTGTGCCAATTAGAAATGAAATAATTTAGAATATAGTTGTCTAACTTAAATAAGATTTTAAAAAGAAATTTAATACTAATTCTAGAATAATGAAGTAAAATATTATTTTAATCATTTAAGTAATTACTTCTTAAATGAAATACATTTAAGTAAGTAACCGATTTTTGATGGAATATGGATGCATTTTGAAAAGAGGTTATAAGCGAGTTCTATATTAAACTCGAGTTTTATAACAACGTTATAAAGGAGATTTTTTAGCGAAAACGATGGCTTAAAATAATTGTTTACTTAATATTTGAATTAAGTAAAATAAAATGAGATAAAAAAGGGTTTAACCTGAGATTTTATAACAAAGTTTATGAAAGGAAATGAGAAGTCAAAGCGTGATTTGAGTTACCGAAACTTAATAATGGAATTAAGTTAAAGGGTTAGAACTAAAATGAGATTTCCAAAAAGAAATGGTAATGGAAAAGATTTGTAAGCGAATTTGGTAAAGGATTTTAAATGGGATTTATTAATAATAAATTCTGGTTATAGAATGAATGTTTTGAAAGAAGATAAGGTTAAGTAGTGAATTAATCAATATATTAACTAATAATAAGTTGTATTTAAAAAGTGGTATTTTTAAAAAGCAACGGAAATAAATAGAATTTGAGAATATATAATGCGATTTCCAAAGAACGGAAATGACAAGATTTGATAACATAGAATGAAATTTCCAAAGTAACGGAAATGGAAAGATTTGAGGATATATATAATGATATTCCCGAAGTAAAAGAAATAAAAAGAGATTGTGAAATTATGACTGTATTTTCAAGTTAAGTAGAAATGAAAAGTGAAGTGTTGAAATGGGTGTCTTCTAAAGGAATAAGGATGGGTTATTGGTTCCAAATAATGAAACAAAAGTGATTCGTAATGTTATTTTACGAATGGTAAGATGTATTGATTATCCCAATTATAGCTAATAAGTAATGATATAGGGAATGTTTTGAAATTGATAGTAGAATAGAAAATTGGGTATGGTGATAGAATATTTCCTAAGTATTAAAATAAAATAGTTTTGAAATTTATTTGAGAATAAGAAATGAAAAGCGGTATTCGTAATATCGAAATACATTTAAAGAGTTTAAATTAACATGCATTAATTGTTTTATTTAAAGAGGCCAAATAGTGGCAAGTTCTGAATCAGTGAATTCATTTTATTTTATATTTTTATTTGATAGTTAAATCACCAACTATTAAATCTGGCCAATACGATTATTGGTATGGAAAGACCGGGATCGAATTTTATATTCGAAAGCCATTTTGACCAACAAATACGTAACATTGAAGATAGAAGACAAAGTAATTGAAGACCGTGGATCTCCATAAGCGGAAGGATTTCTTATCGAATATTCTCTATGTTGCAACCAGAGCTATGCTGATGTGATTCAGTTGTAAGTGAGGTTTTACGGATTGCAAGGAATACTCGCTATTGATCCATAGGGTAATTCAAGGATGTAGTAGGAGAGTGCCTTCCGGTTTGTCCAGTCCCAGGACAACTTGTATGGACGGGTGTTTGACAAAGTATTTCCAAAAGAGTCACGTATGTTGATTTCTTCAAACGTACCAAGTTGATGGCGGAGAATGGTCATTCTCTTAGCTTCACAACCAAAGTATTTTTGTGGACGTCAATTAATGATATCCAGTGGATCTGACGATGTGACATTCAAAGTGAATAGTGGACAGATGTTCTAAAACATGAATTACATAATAATATAATAATGATTGATTAATTAATAAATTAATTTTGACATCAGGCCTCATCAACCGGGAAATGGTATAAAATCGGGTAGGTCCCATGGCTACGTGGGCCGCACCCATCAAAAGGGTATATCATTACCTGATCTGGTGAAATTAAATGCCTTCGGTTGTCCCTTTATTTTATTTGTATGCTACTGGTTCGGTTGGATGGCCCCCAACCGTGGTAATGATATATTCAGTACTCTCAAATGAAGTGAGGGGTCGGTCATGTTAAGCCGGGGTTGCAAGATGTTCTTGTTGAATCCCCAATGTATTCATCTCCATAGGTACATTGTCGGAAGGTGGTCCCATACCTTGCCATAGCTGGAAATCCATTCTCTAATAAGCGCCTGCGGTTTTGATTGTATACTATGTATGTAGAGCGTGAGATGCAAGTGTTCTACTAGATTGTTATTTACTTGATATTAGACATTATTATAATATCAGAAAATATATGATTTCAAAAATGTTTTGGGTTATAGTAAGGTAAAAACCGTCCGTATTTATGTGTGGATTTGGTCGTATTATTATCCTTTCTTTCGAAAAGATTTTTAACTTTAAAATCAAGTTGGATGTTACCCATAAACTTAGTGTGTTTTCTCACTCTGGTTCACCAGACTGATCGTGCGTTTGTAATGCTCGGGTTAGACCGAGGTGTACAGGTTTAGATTATCGGATGCAGTGAAGAGACGAGCTGGAGAAGTCCAGACGTATGATATATATTTATTCCGCTGTGTGTTGTATACGAGGACAGGTCATTATAACTGTCCAGATGTGTGATGTACTCTGATGACTGTAAGTTTTATTTTCAAGCTCTCTATAAAGATTTATTTCTATATTATATTTTGTTCCGCTGCAATGTGGGACTCTGTGTTGTGTTGTGTTGTTGTTGTTCTTCTTCTTCTTCTATTATAATATTTCTTTCTTTCTTATCTCACCCTTTATATTCTTTCTATTGGCATCTGAGTTTCTAGTGCATTTTGTGTTTGACTTGTGTCGTTTTGGTCAACTCAAAAGGTACCGGAAGTTCGGGTCGTCACAAATTCTGATCATAATTATTGTGTACAGAATAATCTAAATATTTGGCATTGTAAACTTGGACATCCTAATTATTACATTATAATGCAAATATTGAAAAGCAGTAATATTCCTTTTAAACACTCACTTGTTCCTAACATTTGTACACATTGTCAACTTGGCAAAATCCACAAATTTCCTTTTGGAAAATCTGAAACTGCTTACTCTAAGCCACTTGAATTAGTTACAGCAGATTTATGGGGTCCTGCACCATTATGCTCAAGACAAGGACACATGTATTATCTTTCAATTGTGGATGCATGTACCAGGTATACCTGGATTTTCTTTCTCAAGGCCAAATCGGAAACATATAATGCAATGCTAAAGTTTATGAATTTCATAGAAAAACAAATAAACTGCAATTTCAAAATTATATAAATAGATGGGGGATGTGAGTTTTTACCACTAAAACATATTTTTAATCAAAAAGGTATCATTCACAGAACCACTTGCCTATACACATCTGAAAAAAATGGCACTATAGAAAGAAAACACAGACATATAGTGGAAACAGGGCTAACATTGTTATCAATGTCTTCCTTACCTTTAAAATACTGGAATGAGGCATTCAACACAGGTATGTATTTGATAAATAAGATGCCTACTAAAGTTCTGCAACACAAATGTCCTCATGAAGTTTGTTTGGGAATAAACCAGGTTATACATTTTTGAGAGCATTTGGATGCATGTGCTTCCCATGCCTCATACCATATAATAACCACAAATTTTCCCTAAGATCCAGCCCATGTACTATTCTAGGATATGTAGATAATAAAAAAGGTACAAGTGTTTGGATGACAAGGGAAAAATCATTGTGTCTAGACATGTGGTTTTTAATGAATGTGTATTTCCTTTTGTAGGTAAGAAAAACAAGAGCAATCAAACATATGATCAGTACAGAACCACTATGGGACCCATCCCTACATTAACTGAATGGACTATGCAAACAGATGACAAAGGGACACCACAACAAACCTTGGCTACTCCAACCATATCCAGCACCAGGTTTGGATACGGTTCAAGTGAGCATTTAAGTGAGGATGATGATCAACATCAAGACTATGATAGTCGCAAAAACAGTCAGAATAATAGCAGTGAGAATGACACTAGCAGTGATGAAAACAGTGTTCAAAGACAACCAACTGGACATCACACTACGCCAGAAATGCCAATTATGCATTGCTCATGACCGTATCTAAATCGATTTGGCAGTGCTCTGGGCCGTATCAAAAAATATACAATGCAACTACAGAAGATGCAAACACCATAGAACCAGTCACATATGAACAGGCTATCAAGCATAATTCATTGTGCAAGGCTATGAATGAGGAGTATGAGGCATTAATAAAGAATAAAACATGGAATCTTGTTGCTGCACCAAAGGATAAGAATATTGTGGGATGCAAATGGATTTATAAATTAAAGAAAGATGCAGAAGGAAACGTATGCAAACATAAGGCCAGATTAGTTGCAAGAGGGTTTTCACAATAATATGGCTTTGACTTTAATGAAACATTCTCCCTAGTGGTCAAGCCTACAACCATCAGGATCATCCTAACTATAGCTCTACACTATGGATGGAACATAAGACAGTTGGATGCGTGTAATTCTTTTTTGAATGGGGATCTACAGGAAAGTGTTTACATGCAACAACCAAAGGGGTATGTATGCAAAGGTAAAGAGAATTATGTATGTCAACTAAACAAGGCTATATATGGTATGAAGCAAGCCTCAAGGGCTTGGTATGTTAAACTAAAGGAGACATTGGCTAGTCTGGGTTACACAACAACAAAAACAGACAGTTCACTATACACCAGAATATATAAGCAAGAGAAAATATACATGCTTGTTTATGTTGATGACATTCTTATAATAGGAAGTGATAATGCTGAAATCAACAAAGTCATATCCCATTTGGACCAAACATTTTCTATTAAGGACATGGGAGAAGTGAATTACTTTTTAGGCATACAAGTTTAAAGAAAGTCAAAATCAGAAATATTTTTATCTCAGAGGATATATATATATATATATATATATATATATACATATATATATATATGAAATACTTGTCAGAGCCAATATGGGCAAAGCTAAACCCATTTCCACACCCATGACTAGCAATTTACGATTATCTAAGTACAGGGGTGAGGCCATAGACAATTGTAAACAATATCATAGTATTGTTGGAGCTCTGAAATACCTAAATATTACTAGACCTGAAATTTGTTTCAGTGTGAATAAAGTATGTTTTATGGAAAATCCACTAAGTGAAAACTAGAGGGCAGTTAAAAGGATTCTACGCTACTTACAAGGCACAATAGAATACAGTTTGACAATCAAAGCTGGAGAAGACTTAAATTTGAGCACTTACAATGATGTTGACTGAGCCAATGACCTAGATGATCGGAGATCCACTTCCGGTTACTGCCTGTTTATGGGATTGAATACAATTTCCTGGTGCACGAAGAAACAACCAACCATCTCCAAATCGAGTACTGAAGCAGAGTATAAGGCCATAGCACCAGCCACCGCTGAAATCATTTGGGTGAAAACACTAATCCAGGAATTAGGGCTTTCGTTAACGAAGAAGCCCGTTCTTTGGTGTGATAATAAGAGCACCGTTTCCTTATCGATTAACCCAATACAACACTCAAGGATGAAACGCATCGAGATCGATTTCCATTTTATCAGAGAGCGGACTGAAGTAGGGAAGCTGGTCATCAATCATAAACCAGCCTTCTACTAGATGGATGATATCCTGACTAAAGGACTATCGAGGAACAATTTTGAAAGACTAAGAGGAGAATTGAAGGTTATCAGTGGCGGCGCAGAGCAGAAGACATTGAAACCCTAGATCGGTTTGAGGCGGGGTGTTAAGATATACGTTTACTCTATCACATATACAAACCGACCTGGCATATTTTGTTTAGCCGCTTGGGCTTGTACTCATAGTGTAATGGGCTGTCTATTATTAGCCCACTTAACCATTATATCACTATATATAGTGATTACGCATGTACATTGCATTTTTCATTCAGTTCTATCAATACAATTACAAGTTCCTAACTATAATACATATATAATCTTGAAATCTTACAGAATATATAATAAAAATTGATATAAATTATTTGAATAAAAATTAATTTGTGCAATTAATGTGTATGCAAGTACTTAGTCTTAGAGTTGTATGGTAGGTTCTAAAGGGTTAGATCAATTCATGCGTGCAATAAATGCAGAACAATTTTTATAGTAATAATGTAAAGGGTATTTTGAAAAATTCACTTTTACACCAAAATAATGCAAAGCTACAATTATTACGAATTACTATGTATTTTACATGTGTAAGGGAAAATGATTTGTATAAATGTTGTAAAATTTATAAATTCACTTCAAGAAAAAAAAGTTGAAAGACTAAACAATATAAACAAAGTCAAAACTGATGCTCATAAAATAAAACATATAGTCATAAATGTGACGCTAAAGAAGTAAAAATAAAAATTAATGGAAAAAATAATAACAAGTGGATCTAGCATAACCTCTTTTTTTTTTCCTTCTGAAAATTGATTAATATGCCAACATGATGATCAGTGTAGGCCTCAAACCCCTGACCTCTTACCAAGTGGGAGTACGCTTTTCCACTATGCCACACTATGTTGGCTAGCGTAACTAATTAGTCTACTAATAATAAGATTATTGAAGAAAGTGTATATTCATTAAGTATGAGTTGTAGCGAAGAATACCACTAGTCACTTATCCATCTATAATAAAATGTAATAAAAATAAATATAAATGGTTTGATTAACACATGCAATTAATATGTATTGACTGGATTACCCGTATTAATTCAATTAATACATTAAGAAAAATGGAAAAGAAAATCAACGTGGAAAGTGTATTTTTAATAAGAATGAGTGAGAATGAAGAATACCACCAAATACTCATCCTTTTATAATGAAATATAATAAAAATAGATATAAATGATTTGATTGAAGATTAATATGTGCAATTTATTTGTTAGATTCTATGTTTAAGGAATATTAAGGTTTGATCACATTTAGAAAAGAGAAAAACTGAATTTATATAAAAAAGTTAAGAAAAAAAGTTGAATATGTTAAATATAACTTTTATTTGCATCCACAGCTTTATGCAATTAATACACCCTATTATTTAGGATGTTCTTTATATTTGATAATGAAAAATATTATTTAGTTCATCCACTTTTATAGTTCTTCTACTATCTTATATTTTCCTTTTTCTATAAAGAATTTATGTCTTATATTTTCTTCTTTTCGTAATGAATTCAGCAGGGCTAAAATCTAGCAAACTATGTTTAATCAGTTTACTCATTCTCATGACCACACATCCAAATTCAGCAAAGTAAGGTACTCACCATCTATTTTCTCTTGATTCTACATTGCAGTTAGGATGTTAAAGCAAGAAACTCATCCATTTTGTTTTCTATAATTCTAAAGAATGCACCTCAAATTGGTGCATTCCCTTTTAAGGTTTTGGACTGATGTTGTTATGTGTCTGACTTTGATATAAATACTGTTCATATCCTTAAATAATAAAGCTTGTATACTGAATGTTATAAGTACCTTTGGAGAATTCTGTTTGGTTGATGCTATTAATGTGTGCATTGTCTTGTTTTCCCATCTTGTTTACGGTTGGTCCAACTTTCCCATCTCATTTGGTTACTATTGTTTGAGATTCGTTTATATCTCTATGGCACAACTGACAGTTATGTTTTTGCTTGCTTATATATTTGTTTCTTCTCCTGCAAATGATAAGCCTACCATGCTTTTGGTCATGTCTTCATGATAGACAGAATTGGATTTTGTGATATGTTGATATTGGTTCCCAATATCAAAGCATCATTGGTTATATGCCAATTTGGTTCTACATTCAAGTTTCTCTATGCCATTTTGTCATTTTGGTGGTCTATAGGGATTATTGTTGCTTGCTAGTACTAGTACTGCTCTTTTCATTTCTGTTGAATTCTTTGGTACCCTCAAAAATGTTTCCAATTGCAAAATTTATTTTTAGTGGCTTAGCCTAGTAGAACTTTTATAGGTGTAAAAAACAATTATAGTAACATATTTATTAGTTAAACCGCCTATTAATTAACTCAAAAAAATTGATAAATTAACTTATGAAAATCAAATTGTGAATTAACTAACTAATACTGTGGACGTAGATAAAATCTACTTATGTATTTGTAAAAAAAAAGACAAATTATGCTTGGAGATCATCATTACATATGCGACAACGCACATCGTTAAAATGAATTTATAAAGAAAATTTATTTACTAGATCTATATTTTTATCAATAAGACTTGATAATATTTTTGAATTTGTAAAGAATAATTAATCCTTTAAATTATGGCTCTCATTGTACCTGCTTTTCCTCACTTTTTTTTAGTTTTCTTTTTTGCAAGACCCCATCGAAAATAATCAGGAAAACATTTACAAAGACAAAATTGAAGGACTTTTTAACTACGAGGACAACCCACTAAAATTTTACTCAATGGACAATACACTGTTTCTTTTCTTCTTCACGTGCGATTATTTCTTCTTCCTCCGCAATCGGCTATCTCACATTTCTTGATCTCGTCTTTGATTTCTAACGCGATTTTTTTTCTCCATATTTGATCTTCAACAATCGTCTTCTAACATGTATATCGATCGCTACTTTCAATTTTGATTAATTTGATCTCGCGCGTATTCAATTGCTGAAATCGTTCACGAAATTAGGGTAAATTCGGTTGCTATGATTCGTTTGGCAGTAAATATGATTTCATTATTTTTTGATTTCGTGAATTCGTTGTATAAAATCGAATGAGAGAGATGAACGAGAAAAAAATCGCTGGAAAAAACTTTCTTTTATGGTGAAGTTAGCAGCAGTTTTTAGGTATCATTTTGCTATTTTTTTAGGGATCATTTTTCTTGTATTAATAGTATTATGTTGTTTTGTTTATAGTTTTGATGCTATATCAGTTTTGCACTTGTACTGTTGCATTAGATTTGCAACTCAATCGAAATTATGTCATTTTAATCAATCAAAGTGGGATGTAAACATTTTTTGTATTAGTTTTCCTTCAAAATATCAAAGCAGTTTCTAGGTATCAGTTCTATATTTTTTTTAGGTATCAGTTTTATATTTTCTAGTTGAATTTAAATCATAGCAGATTTTAGGTATCAGTTTTATATTTTTCTAGTTATTAGTTTTATATTTTGTAGCTGAATTTACACTATAGCAGTTTGTAGGTATCAGTTTTATATTTTTTTAGATATCATTTTTATTTATTTAATACTGTTTTATATTCGTTTGTTGTGTTTTAATGTTGTATTTATTTTGTAGTTGTATTGTTGCATATTTATGTATTACATTCGAACTTATTTCGTTATAATCAACCAAACTGTGATGTAAGTAGTTTTTGTGTTACTTTTTATTTAAAACATTACAGCAGTTTTTAGGTATCATTTTTATATTTTTTTGGTTATCATTTTTACTGTATTCACTGTGCTATGTTTTTTAGTTACTTTTTGTTGTTGTATTAATTTTGTTGTTGTACTGTTGCACTAGCTTTGTAATTCAATTGGATTTATTTCATTTTAATCAATCAAATTGCGATTCAAACATTTTCTGTATTACTTTTGTCGTTAAAATATTATAGCAGTTTTAAGGTATCATTTTTATATTTTTTTAGGTATCATTTTTATGGCTTTGTGTATGAGAACTGTGACAAGTAGGTAGATTTGTGTTGTTTGCTTTGGTAATTGACTTTTTTTGATACACAACATTAATTCTAATTGATACCCACTGATAAAAAAATAACACCCACCTACTCAATTCAAATCTCATAAAAATAATATTTATTCTCAATAATAACTACTGATTAAAAAAATAATAGCAATCAATTTAATTCAATTATCACAAAAATGAGATTATTTTCAATAATACACAATAATACCCACTTGTATCATATGATACCTACAACTATACATAACTGATATACTAGGATACATCGTTTTCCTACACAATATAAGTACATACAACACTACACCCCATTCCAAGCATGCATTCATGCATTTACTTTTACTTGTACTCAATCCAATCTTGAATTCAAGTAAATTCCAGCAGCATGCAGTCAGGGCCGGCCCAGAGGGAAGCCCACCAAGCTCTTGGGCTGGGGCAGCTCAATGGGCCTAGGCAACCCAGCAATATTTTTATTTACAATTGGGTTATAAAACGAGCGATCCTAGCATCTTATATTAAGAAGTGATAGCCTAGTGGTAAGGACTTGCAGTTAGGGTGCTAAAGACGCGGGTTCTAAACTAACTGGCAACACATTTGATTTGTTTTGCAAAAGTTTTCATTCTAGCTTACTTTTGCTTTTTATTTTTTACCCTATAGAACTCCATAATGGAATTCCGAAAATTTACAGGAAAATACTGTGTTTTACTCCAACATCCATTACTTCATATAATTGCTATCATATAGAATCATTCCCAGTCAAATGCAATGAATTGTGAACCAACTTTGCAAACTGGAAACAGGTACTAGTTCTCTCAGCCTAAATCCTCAATGCCAAGAAACAATGGTGGAGAGAACAATTTCATGTTGGGTTGGATCCTTTAAAGCAAATATTTATGAGTAGAAAAAGCACTCCGTTATAATTATTATATTCAAGTTTAATGAGTTTTCTAAATTTTCATATGTTAAGGTAAGTACATTAAGATACTATATTGTTGTATAGACTTTGATCTGCTGTTTGGTTTGAAAAAAAAAAGTAATAATCCCATATCATTAAAAAAAAAAAAAAATTTGAAACTTTCGCAGGAGTGGGCAACAAAATATTGTTGGGGCTTGGACAACCATTTCCTTGGGCCGACACCGCATGCAGTATCTGCAAGAATTTCATTCACAATCAAAACTTATACCAACATAATAATGTAAATTCAACTAGGAAATATAAAACTGATACCTAATTTTTTTTACAAAAATGATACTTAAAAACTGTTATGATGTAATTCAACTAGAAAACATAGAACTGATACTTAAAAAAAATTATATAGAACTAATAACTAGAAACTGCTATGATGTAAATTCAACCAAAAAAAAATATAAAACTGATACCTAAAAAAATATAAAACTGATACCTAAAAACTACTATGATGTAAATTCAACTAGAAAATATAAAACTGATACCTAAAAAAATATAAAACTGATACCTAAAAACTGCTATGATTTAAATTCAACTGTAAAATATAAAATTGATACCTTAAAAAATATAGAACTGATACCTAGAAATTGCTTTGTAATGTTTTAAATAAAAAGTAACACAAAAATTACTTACATCACAGTTTGGTTGATTATAACGAAATAAGTTCGACTGTAATACATAGATAATGCAATAATATAACTACAAAATAAATACAACATTAAAATACAACAAACGAATATAAAACAGTGTTAAATAAACAAAAATGATACCTAAAAAAAATATAAAACTGATACCTACGCGCTGAAAAGTTGATCATTAAAATTGCAGAACCAAGAGAAGTTATGAATCACCGATAGAAATTAAAAAAACCTAATCGCACAGATGAACAGTAAACTATAATGATTATAGTAACAAAGAAAAATTCAGTCGAGGTTGATTTTTGAGATCGATTTCGTGATAAATTTTGCTGTTTCGATTGTAGTTTGGGGTTCGATTATACAACATGTCGCGGATTTGATTTCATTCGATTTCCAGTTGAGATGATTTCATTAATTTTGATTTGCTGATTTCGTTAATTTCCGTGGATTTTAAATCGGAGAAGAGAGAAAGGAGCGACGCGCGAATTTGAAATCGGAGAAGAGAGAAAGGAGCGACGGAAAGTTTTAGTTAGGGTTATGTCTTTTTTGATAAATTTTTAAGGCGTGTTCTTATGGATAAAATTAAGTGGGTTTTTGTCCTTGTCGTTAATTGTTCCGAGGCCAACTTCATCTATTTTCTTTCGTTTTTTTTTTTCCTCCTTGTAGAATTTTGGCCCACACGAGGTCAATAGGAAAATTGTATCATTCATTTTCATTTATTACATTCTTCCTTAGCAATAATAAGTGGTCTTCTTAATACCGACGTATTCCTTCGCCCATGCTCTTATGTTAATTTGTGTGATTTTCGGGAGCAAAGAGTAAAAAGTATTTTACATACTTGCTCTCTTTCTTCTTCCAACTCGCTTTCACTTCACTCACCGCCATTACAGGCACGGGGTCATATCACTTTCTCATCCTGGAACCTTATGCTTCCTGTGATTTTCTGTTAATGTTTCTCACGGAAAATATATATACTAAAGTTGAAACGGGAAAGAACTCGAGATCTACTAACTTATATAGTGAGGATCCGAAGAGCTTCTGCTCCGGTCAGCTTCAGGTAACATGTATTGTTCGGATATGCGTTCTTATATATTCTTGTTTATTAAGTTGTATGCTATTGCATGCTTTAAATTTTCAGTTTATTTGATAGAAATTAATGTGGTGTTTGTGATTATGTCGTGATTAGGAGCAGGGAAAAAGACAAACTTGACCAATGGCACTATCTTCTGTTTTATTTAGCACTTTAGAACATATAATTATTAGTATGCCAACGTAATTAAACTATCTTTATGTTTTGCTAGGTACTTGATACTTTTGGACCCTTTTTAGCTAAATGTACTGGCATTTGTTTTAAGCATTTTTGTAATGTCTATCTTGTTATCAGGTATATGGATAATGAAATTGAATAAAATGCCTGCAACGATTTTTCTGATGTTGCTACCAAGACATGAAAGATGACATTGAGTGTTTAAGACATCATTTAGCCCTGGTTATCTTTTGTTTATTTCAATGCCATAAGAGAAAATATTACTTATCTGGATTTTTCGTAGCATGACCCGTGCTATTCATCATAACTTATTCAAAGATGAGACCAACACTATTGGATTTCCCTTAAGTGATCATCTCCGAAACCATGTACATTTAACGAATTGCATCCATCTGAAAAACCACATGCACCGACATAGCCCGATTCTAACTGAGAGGTCACTTATGAGGGATCTCATTATGATGCAACGATCTAGATCGCTTAGAGATCCTTCAGCAAGTCCATCTTCTTGGACTTCTCCTTTCGTTTCTGATATATCACGTAGAAAACAAGCAAAAAATGGATTTGTCCATAGCGGAAGGCGATATGTTGGGGTCGACAGAAGAAGAGAAGCTGGAGCTGGGAGGTTGTCTGTAAGCTCAGCACGTGCACCGAGTGTTGCTAGTTCTAAAGTGGCAAATGTTGAAGATAGGCAAAATGAAGGTGACATTATTGAAAAGGTTAGTGAAGATACAGGAGAAATTCAAAAGAGGAAAGGAAAGAATGTATACGTAAATACATCCTCAGACAGTTTAAATGATATGTCAAGTCAAACAGACAATGGGCGTAGACAACCTACGAATAAGCAGAGAAAGTATAATGCAGAATATGATGTAAGAGAGGAGCATGGCAATTTCATGGGTTTGAAACGTATGAAGCAACGACAACATCGATTTAGAAATTCGAGGAGAGGATCTGGAATCCACAATGAATCACACATTGATTCTCATATAAAGAATACTGAACTTGAATGTCGAGGAAGAGACGTAGACATGGATGCTTGTCAAGCTTCAAGAAATGGGTGCGGGATTCCGTGGAATTGGTCAAGAATTCATCATAGAGGAAAAACATTTCTTGATAGAGCTGGGAGGAGTTTATCTTGTGGGCTGTCAGATCCAAGACTAAGGGAAGCTGAAAGGTCACTACCGTGTAATAAAAATGATACCACTTCTAGATTGCCTATCGCATCTGATCAGTTGATTTCGTCAACTGATTCTGAGTCGGAAGTATTACCTTTACTGATTGAGCCACCTGGATCTCAAGAAAGCAATACAGATCGTTTTTTGGTTCAGGACTATTCGGGCGAACTTGGAATTTATGCTAATAAAAGTTCAAGCAGAGAACTCGAATCTGAAGCAAGAACAAATAGTCAATGCAGAGCTCGAAACGTGAATAGTAGGCATCGAACGCTTTCTCAGAAGTACATGCCAAAAACTTTCAAAGATCTCGTGGGTCAAAATTTGGTTGTCCAGGCTCTGTCAAATGCTGTATTAAGAACAAAGGTTGGATTAGTTTATGTATTTTATGGTCCTAGTGGTTCAGGGAAGACCTCATGCGCTCGAGTTTTCGCTAAAGCTCTGAATTGTCAATCCTTAGACCATCCAAAACCATGTGATGTGTGCACTTCTTGTATTTCACACAATTTAGGAAAGAGTCAAAACCTGGTGGAAGTTGGACCTGTTAGTTCTTCTGATTATGAAAGCATGATGGATGACGTTCTTGATAAAGCGTTTTTGTCTCCACACTCATCACAGTACAGAGTATACATAGTGGAAGATTGCGATACTTTACCTCCTGAATCATGGAGTACAATTTCGAAAGTCATCGATCGAGCACCTAGACATGTTGTTTTTATCCTTATTGGTTCAACTCTTGATCACATGCCTCATATAATCATATCAAGATGTCAAAAATTCTATTTCCCAAAACTTAAGGATTCTGATATCACATACGCGTTACAATGGATTGCAACCAGCGAAGGTTTACAAGTTGATAAAGATGCTTTGAAATTAATTGCATCAAGGTCAGATGGATCATTGAGAGATGCCGTGATGACTCTTGATCAACTTAGTCTGCTTGGGCAAAGAATTTCTCTTCCACTTGTGCAGGAACTTGTGAGTTATTATTAACTACTTCTCAACCTATAATTTAGCCATTAAAGTTTTGAACTATGACATGGACATGTACACAGTCATACAAATTTACACAATTCTATTCTTTTATATACTGGACTCACAAAATAACTGTAGGTCAAACCGGGGTCAGCAAGTTGTAGTGCCATTTTCTGGTGTCAAGTTGATTCAAGCTTGTACC
Source organism: Allium sativum (assembly GCA_030737875.1). Taxonomy (NCBI): domain Eukaryota; kingdom Viridiplantae; phylum Streptophyta; class Magnoliopsida; order Asparagales; family Amaryllidaceae; genus Allium; species Allium sativum. The sequence continues at coordinate 461,662,810 of CM060921.1, forward strand.
TATTTTCCGAGTGTCACTTCAACATCAAAAGTGATTTCTAACAGACAGATAAACCCAACTTTCTCATTCCAAATTTTTGCTCAATATCCAGCAGCTACATGTAGGAGAATAAATTTGCGTTTTCATTTTCAAATTTTACTGACATGAATGGAGTTCATGCATATTTTTTATTCAGGAACTTGTTTTTTCCACCAGTCACTCCTCGAAATTTGATATTATATCCGACTTGATTTTGCTTCCTGAGTTCCACTGTTTTAAATACCTGACTTCAGAACAAGAAAGTTAGTAGAGTATTGCATCATTAATGCTTTTGTTTTGAGCTTTGATGTTCACGTTCAATTTTACTTGTAAGTTAATTTTAACTTCCAAAGCCTTACAAACGGAGAAACTTTCAGGACTACTATTCATTATCTTTTATGCTTTAAAGGACTGCAAAAAATTTCAACTTCGTGTTAATCAAGATACTGTCGATTGACTACTTTGATCTTGGCCTAGGAAAATTATTCAAACTTTCATATTCTGATGTACCATGGAATATCACAGCAGCATTGGATTTAGCTTTGTGAACAAAGTATCACGCTGTTTACCGAGTAACAAGTTCTCTTTCTTTCACATGTAAACATCCACTTTTTGTCATGCTTCTGCAGGTTGGTTTAGTTCCAGATGAAAAACTAGTAGACTTGCTTGATTTGGCATTGTCCGCTGATACTGTGAATACTGTTAAGAATTTAAGAGAGATTATGGAATCTGGGGTGGAACCATTGGCATTGATGTCACAACTTGCTACAATAATTACTGATATTCTTGCTGGTAGTTATGTATTCACACGTGACAATTTAAGGAGCAAATTTTTTCGTCGGTTAACCTGTAAGTCATTAATTCTAAAACATAGATGCTTCTGGAAAGATGAATTTCATTTTAAATTGGTGTTTGTGCATATGAAACAATGTGAAGAGTAAAGGAACTTTTTTTCTTGCGTTCCTGATCTAATCCTCTAATAATGTCATATATTGTAATTTTGTGTGTATACTGGATTAGCTAGCTTCCATGATACTTCCAAACAGCATCTCATTTGCATCTACATTTAATCAATGATCAATAATGATACAAACATGACAATAACTAGTAATAAATATTTATGATGTATTCAGTATTAATAACATTCATCAATTCTTGAATTTGAGGTGTAAATGATGTGCAAATGGGGTGTTAGATTTGGTAACGTCGTTTATCGAGTTTGGTTTATTCATTAAAAATATAACACTACTTTTGCACGTAAGTACAGGCCATTATAGTGGTTCAAGTATGCGATGTATGCTCAATGCCACTCCCATGTCTCACAAATCACAACTTACTTTAATCTATATCTTATCAGTTAAATTCATGTATCCAATGTCTAATGTTTACCTCACATTACTTTTTAATTCTATTCTCATGTCAGCATCAGAATTGGTTATTTACCAAAATCATCATCTAAGTTAACCATATTTAGCTGCGAATGAGATGTCCATCTATGTTGTCAAACACTATTACTTAACATAATTACTTACAACACACAATGCACGAAGATGCAAAACTTTCCTAAAGCCTTCGCACATGATGCAATGAACAATGTTTGCCTGCTTGAAATAACATGCATATGTAAAAAAGAAAAAAGGGAAAAGAAGTAAATTATACATTGCAAACTAATGAGACAACACTTATACAAGTTGGATTTGATTATTAATTACTATTTAACAACATTTTTTTTTGATCATTTTGCAAATATAATATTTTAAATGAGGAATTTCAAGTTAAAAATGATTGTAAAAGTAAAAACAGCAATATGTTTTTATTTCATATGAATAAATATCTGTAAACATAATTAGTTTGCACAAATAAACTATATTTCATTTAGATCTTTATGTGCATGGGATGCTAGTAAGTCTGTTGATACATGATAATATACTATGTGATAAACCAATAAAATACATAGTTTTGCTTTGAGAATTCATATGAAACTAATTTGGTTTTCCAAATCAATTACTATATGTGTTTGTCTCTTAAACATAGAAAATTCGATAATATTTTTTTTCTTACCTTTGAAGCTTTTGTAATGGACTGAAAATCAATTACGAGCCACGTGTTTCTGATATGATAACCTGTACAAAATTTTCCGCTTTCCAGTTCAACCTAATATGTTTTGTTTCTTTTATAGATGTTTTCCCTACATTGAAGATAGTTTGAATTTTCCAAGCCAGGCTGAAACATTTGATCATGCTGCCTTTTGTTGTCTTTTTGGATCTTAAACAATGAACAAATCATATATGCAAAAGGGTATAAAAGGCATGCTTTTGTGTGTGTGTGTGTGTGTGTGTGTGTGTGTGTGTGTGTGTGTGCGCACTATGAGTGAGAGTTTGCGTATGCTAGTGTGCCGACTGGCATGCAATCTCACAGGCACCGAGCTATAAAAACGGGAAATGTTTTGCTGCGTCATGGTGCACCATGGCACATACTTCATAACTCTGACTGAACTGATGTGTGTGTGTGTGTGTGTGTGTGTGTGTGTGTGTGTGTGTGTGTGATGTTTGTGGGAAAAAAACAGCTTAAAGTGGTTATGACTTATGAACAGTCGAACTATGGGCCGAATTTTCTAATAAAAGCCGAGTTCAGTGTATGCACTGCACAATTTAATGAGCCAAGCAACGTGCTGAGCAACCTAATACTTAGATCTCTAGCAACCACGTACCATTTTATATTCACGTACAAGGTGATTCAATTAGATAGGATGGCTTACACAAGTAACTTTTACTTCATATTGTATAAAGTACTTAACGATAAGTAATTCATTCGGCCATGACATTTCTTCTTTGAATTTCAGTATCGAAAGAAGATATGGAAAAGCTACGTCTTGCTCTGAAAACATTATCCGAAGCAGAAAAACAACTGAGAATGTCAAATGATAAATTAACTTGGCTCACAGCTGCTCTTCTTCAACTTGCTTCTGATCAACAATATACATTGCCAACTTCTGCACACACTAGTTCACATCATAGCCCGATGATTGTATATAACTCTAATAGTGAAAGAGATCAATCAAAGAATTTTGTAAATGGATGTGATGATATGCTTTCAAATGATAAGGGATTATCAAGACAAATGGGACTAGGTAATCATTGCAATATAGAGCGTAATGGGGTAGAGCTCCACACCAACAATACAATAAGTAATAACCAAAGCAGGAAGAAAAATACTGAAATTTATTTTGAAAGACATTTGACGCCAGTTGGAGCTAATAATGGAAACAGAGCGCGCAGACCTAAAAACCAAAAAGATCTTGGAAATATGTGGAGATCAGTGCTTGAGAATATTCCTCTGGAAAATCTGAAACAATTTTTATATCAAGAGGGAAAACTGTCTTCAGTCAGTTTTGGCATTGGTATTTTTTTGTGTGCATTCTGTTATTATCACAATATTTACTATTTGATGGAAAGTAGTTAACACATGCTTACTATTAAATTTCTTTTCTTTTGTTGTTGTTTTACTTCAGTATTTAATATCATATTCTTGTACAATTTATGTAGCTCCCACCGTCCAGTTGGTTTTCAGTACACCTGCTAATACAGCCAAAGCTGAAAAATATAGGGAACAAATATCTCAAGCATTTGAATATACGCTAATGTCCAAAGTGATACTTGAAATGAAATGCGGTTCAAGGAGAAATGACGACCATAGGGTAAATCCAAGATCATCGAGTTATGCAGGATCAGATGATCTCATGAAAGCATTTGGCCCAAGTCAGGGCAGGCATGGAACTAGCGAGATTACCGAACTAACAGTTTCTCCCAATGAACATGTTGAAAATGGTTTGGTACGGTCGCAAAATAGAATTGACGAGCAAGTTAGAAGACAAAGTTTAGTGAGAGGTAAAGTATCTTTAGCACATGTCATTCAACAAGCTGAGGCACAAAATACAGTCTGGTCTAGACGAAAGCCAATCTCAATTGCCGAAAAGCTCGAGCAAGAGAACTTGTAAGTATTATATTGTATATTGATTTCAGAGTGCATACAGCATAGTACTTAAATGTACTTGAAAACTTTTTTGAAAGGGTACAGACATGCGGACTTGATGTTTAGGTCTCATAAGTTGAATTGCTTTTGCAGGAGATTAGAACCTAGGTCAAGGAGCCTTTTATGCTGGAGAGTTCCCGGAGTTCGTAGACGGAAGGTATGTTTAAAGAGTTACATATTATTTTGCATTTGATGTTTTATCATTTTTCAGTAATATTTTATTATGCAGCATCCAATTCTGAAAGTTAGGACACAAAAACCACGATATCTGCTGAAGATTGTTACTTGTGGACAGTGTTTGAGCTAAACCTCAATGGTAACACAAATTATGTATGTAGCACATTCAAAATTATGTAGATCATTTCTTCTTGGGTTCCACTGTAATTTTCATCTCATGTCTAATTCCTTGTTTTTTAATAACTTAATTAGCAAACTTTGACAATGTATTCCAGATTGAAAAAATGTGAAATAATCGAGAAGGAAAATTTTTTGGTTCTCCTTTCGTGCAGTCTGAATCATTTTCTTCAGTACTTTAGGAACTTGGACAAAATCCTTCATCCCCAAATGTTGGTTCTCTCATTTGTCCAATGCATCTCATCCATTCATTACACCTTTACTACAGTAATTTATTTAGTCGATCAACAAATGAATGGTTGTGATACGTTGGAGATCACAATTTGGGGACAAAGGATCTTGTCTCAAATTTTACTCCTCCCATCAGTCGCACTGTTCTATTTCCATGCTTATCCTATCTCAACAGGCTTGGGTCTGATACAATGCTAGTTTAACCTTCTTATTTGCTTTTACACTTTGAAAGATGATATTTTGACCTGTTCTTTTACCCATAAATTGTTGTTTTTCTTTAACCTGCATTCACTTAGTCCTTCATTGCCTTCGAGTAAAATTACATATCTAATTATCTATGACACGGGATTGCTATTGGCGATTCATTTAAATGTGTATATTCTGTTTTAGTCAACATATGTTTGCATATGGATGCTTATAATTTCAATAGGATAAAAAGTCAAAGTCACCCTAGGGTATGACTTTTACCAGATCTAATATTGCCCTATTAGTTGGCAAAGTTTGCTGACCATCTGCTTGTCATTTACCCGCTTAATGATTCCTCATCTCTTTTTGACCGCTATTTTAGTCTGGAAGAATTTTTTGACATCGGTCAGTGACTTAGGTTGCCAGCCAACATTTTTAATGTGGATCATGTTCTTATATCTTAGTTCATATTAAAACATTGATTGATTTGCAAAAAACTATATTAGGACTAGGTTTTATATGTAAGATATAAGAATCCTCTGTTGCCTTGTTAGGCTACACCTCCAAAGAGTGTCTGGTCTGACCTACCAAGATATCAAATTAGAGATTCCGTAATAGAATACAGCGACGGTGTACATTCTTTGAATAACGTATAATATGTATTATAAAGTCAGTTCACATTTTCTAGGAATTCGTAGGCAGTGTCCGGTTTATCTAGCATTTTTTCCCCTGATTAAAAAATAATAATATAGGATTGACCTAATGGCTTGGTTGCGGTGGTCGTGTACTTTGCCTTATTACCCAAATTTTATGATTTGATAAAGGGTTAAGCAATCATACATATGTATAAATTATAATATTGAGTCATTGACTATGTTGCAAGATTTAGCCCAACATATGTCAGTTAAAAGTTGATTTTGACAAATGACAATGCATAAACAACCAAATGGCCATCAGCTTGATTTCTTTTTGCACCAAACCATTGAGATTCGATCAGGTTCTCACTTTATCTACTCTGTGCATACAAATTGAACATATTCCTGGAAGGATTGGATTCGAGGTCCTTATCTTTAATATGTACAATATTCGTATCTCATCGGATATGAAAACAAGGTCCTTGCTTTTAGAAAGGGAAAAATAATTTTTTGAAATATTTTTTAATTATATTTCTCTATCAGATCCCCACACAAAGGATTTTCTCTATCCAAGAAAAAAAAAAAAAAAAAAAAAAAAAAACTTTTTTCTCCACTCAAAAGGCAACTCATTTCCATTATGTCAGTCAATGGAAACACCAAAACGAAACCAGAAAAATCAAATGAACCCTACTCCCATTTCAAGGCGCGGAGGTGGGTCTCCGTTAAACCCATTACACTGGTTGAGAACATCAAGCCTCTGTGTTGGGCTGGCTAGCCCTGGCTGTCTTTGGTCGGACCAGGCAGTTCGGGAGCTCCTATTGTAGGAGTTAAAAAAAAAAAAAAAAAAATAGTCAAATAAAAATTGTGATAGAATCATGCTTACAAGATGATTGATTTCCCCCATGGATCTGAATGATTTCACAGATTTGTAGAGCTAAAAATTCACTGATGATTGTTAAGAAAAATGATTTGATAGAAATCAATTATAAAAGACTGGATTATTTGTCATAGACTCATAGTAGTGTGTGTTTAATAAATGCATGCCCCCTCCCCTCCTATGCAAATTTGCAGCATGTATACATACATATGTGAATCATTTATTCAGATGTTCATTTCATTCATAATTAAATATTATTTTATCATTTGAAAAAGTGCGAAGTTGTTTGCATTTTTATGTCCATATAATAAATTGCACGCTGCATCATGCAGTCTGAATTTAAATTAAAGTGTCATTAGACTACGAAAATGCACATTATATTATAGTAATGTAAAAAAAAATGAACACTGTTTATGCATAGAAACTGCACATTGTATTACATATTTGAAAAAGAAAATTAAAAATAAAGCTCACTGCTTTTGCATAGAAGCTGAATAGTGCATAACATTTCTAGAAATGAATTCAAGCCACAAAAAAAAAAAAAAAAAAAAAAAAAAAAAAAAAAAAAAAAAAAAAAAAAGTTAAAAAAGGAAAAAACCATGTAGAATATATGTGTAGCAGTTATTGTAATTACACGTTGGTTAATTTAGCAAATGCACGGATTATACATAGACAACCCTTGCTGTATACATATTAAACTTCATTATCTATTGTACTTTTCAAAATGCACGTTATATATACAGAAACTGTATGGTTTATTACTTTATTGCTGTAATTCAGTATGCACATACAAAAACGAGTGCACATGCGTACCCACTCACTTTTGTTAGAGCTAATTTCAAATTCATATTCCTATTATTCATTGCATTAATTAGGATTCATATTCCTATTATTCATTGCATTAATTAGGAGTTATTTTGATTTGTATTAATTGTATTAATAATTGTATTAATGTATAGATTCAAATTCAAATATGCTCTAGAAGTTGTCCACCTATAAATATGTAATATTATGTAATTATGTAATCGAGGAAAGGAATACAATTTTATTCCCTGTTTTCACATGGTATCAGAGCACCATTAAATAAATTACACTCTTGTATTTCTCAATCTCTTATCATGGCTAATGATAACAATCCTTCTAATGTTTCTATCAGAGTTGATCCTTATACTATCCATCACTCTGATAGTCCCTCTACTGTTCTTGTCACATCTCTCTTAACTGGTGATAATTATGGCTCTTGGAGTCGTGCCATTACAATGGCGTTACGAGCCAAGAACAAATTTGGTTTTGTCGACGGTTCCTTATCGATCCCATCGGTGGAAACCGACATTGTCAATTGGCACCGCTGCAACGATCTTGTTGGCAGCTGGATACTCAATTCCGTATCTCTGGAAATCAGGCCAAGTATTCTCTATGCCAATAGCGCTGCCCAGATATGGATGGATCTCAAAGAGCGCTTCTCTCAGTCTAATGCGCCGAAGATATATCAGTTAAAACACTCGGCTAACTTAGCAGCTACAATTCTGTCATGTATGTCTTCTTGTTGGATTATAGATTCAGGTGCGTCAAATCATATATGCACATCACTATCAATTTTTTCTTCATATGTTCCATTGCAGAAACATAAGTCTGTTCAATTACCTGATGGCACTTTTGCATCAGTGACTCACATTGGGATTGTTAAACATTCAAAATCTCTTATTCTCAAAGATGTATTTTTTATCCCATCATTCAAATTCAATTTATTATCTGTCTCACAATTAATAAAACAACTTAATTGTGAAGTATTTTTTTCTAAATCTCAATGTCGTTTCCAGGACCTGTTGACGAACAGGACGATTGGTCGGGGTAGAATTCATTGTGGTCTTTACTACTTGGAGGATATTCCCCATTTGAATTCCGCTTTTTCATTTCAGCAATCAGATAATTTTGATCTTTGGCACTCTCGCCTTGGTCACCCTAGTAGTTCTCATTTTAAATTTCTCGTTAATAATTTTCCGGATATATCCGCGAATAATAATAATATTTGTGATGTTTGTCCACAAGCTAAGCAATCTCGTGCTTCATTTCCGCAAAGTGTATCTCACTCTTCTATATGTTTTGAATTATTACATATTGATGTTTGGGGACCATTTAATGTTCCATCTAAAAATGGTTCACGTTTTTTTCTCATCATTGTTGATGATTATTCAAGATGCACTTGGGTCTATTTAATGAAATTCAAGTCTCAAACTTTTTATATGATAAAACATTTTTTTAATCAAGTTAATAGACAATTTGGACTGTCAATCTCCACTATACGATCTGGAGATAGTGGTATTTTTATTCCACAACTTCAAGCTCTTCGATCTGACAATGGAACTGAATTTCTTTCATTAGAGTTTCAAAATTGGTTTCATTCTCATGGTATAATCCATCAACGAAGTTGTGTAGCCACTCCTCAACAAAATGAGATTGTGGAACGTAAAACATCGACACTTACTTGATGTTGCTCGCTCACTACGATTTCAAGCTAATCTTCCCCTCTCTTTTTGGGGCGAATGTGTTCTCACCGCTGCATTTCTCATAAATAAATTACCCACACGTACTCTTAATTTCAAATCTCCTCATGAAGTTTTATTTGGAAAGGTTCCGTCTTATTCATCTTTACGTGTGTTTGGATGTCTATGTTTTGCGAAAAATATGCATATTAAAAATAAATTTGATGCAAGAGGTAAGCCACACATTTTTGTTGGTTATCCTTATGGTCAAAAAGGATATCGACTTTATGATTCTTATTCTCATCGCATAATAGTCTCACGTGACGTTATTTTTCATGAATCAGTTTTTCCGTATAAAAACATTTCAGATCATAGATCTAACGACATTTCCATCACTCCACTAGATGATGATTCACCTACAAATTTCACATCATTTCAAAATGATTCATCAGTACCAACTAACATTTCTTCATCTAATACAACTGAAAATGGTGAAAATTCACTTCAAAATCATTCTCCAAATCTGATACCAACATAAATCGCTTATTCAAATTAGTCTCAGCAAACTAATAATAATTCTTCAATTATAATTCTCACGAATACTTGCTGATTTAAATCGTCCTCAGCGAATTCGACGAAGGCCATTACATCTCAATGATTATGCATGCAACGTCTCTCCTTCATCTACTTCTTTTCCTTTATCCAAATATTTCTCTTTGGAAAAGTTTAGTCATTCTCATCATGTTTTTTTGTCCAAAATTATTAATCATGATGAACCTCAAACTTATTCTCAAGCAGTTCAATCTTCTGCTTGGCGTGATGCAATGTCTGTTGAAATTCGTGCTCTCGAAGCAAACAAAACATGGTCTGTTTGCTCATTACCACCAAATAAAACACCAATTGGTTGCAAATGGGTATATAAAATTAAATATTGCTCTGATGGTTCTATAGAACGATATAAAGCACGTTTAGTAGCCAAAGGTTACACCCAAGTTGAAGGAATTGATTACCATGATACTTTTGCTCCGGTAGCAAAATTGGTCACCGTTCGTCTACTTCTTTCTATCGCTACAGTTAAAAATTGGTCTCTTCATCAATTAGACGTAAATAATGCTTTCCTCCAAGGTGATCTAAATGAGGAAGTTTATATGAAACTTCCTCCTGGTTTTCCTCGTCATGGTGACAATCAAGTTTGTAAGCTCCATAAATCTATTTATGGACTTAAACAAGCTTCGCGTCAATGGTTCTCTAAGTTTTCTTCTACTTTAATTCAACGTGGTTTTCGTCAATCTAATTCCGATTACAGTCTCTTCACGTATATTCGTGATCATATTTCAGTATTTGTTCTTGTTTATGTAGATGATATTATCATTACAGGAAACAATGAATCTTTTATTTCCATGACAAAACAATTTCTCGCCAAATCTTTCTCCATTAAAGATCTTGGGCGTCTAAGTTATTTTCTTGGTATTGAAGTTTCTCGTTCCAAAAAGGGGGATTATTTTTGTGTCAACGTAAATACACACTTGACATATTAAAGGATTCAGGTATGCTTGGTTCTCGTACAACTCCAATTCCTATGGAACAACATTGTAGACTTCTTCCAGATGACGGCAATCCCTTGCCTGATCCGTCTCTGTATCGACGACTCATCGGTCGTCTCTTATATCTTACAGTTACTCGTCCTGACATTCAATATGCTGTCAACAAACTTAGCCAATTTATGCAAAGCCCTCGTTCCACACATCTTGATGCTGCAAATAAAGTCCTTCGATATCTCAGAGGTTCTATTGGTAAATGTTTATTCCTATCGGCAACGAGTTCTCTTTCTCTGGTCGGTTTTGCTGATTCTGACTGGGCAAGTTGCCCTATCACTCGTCGTTCAACTACCGGTTATTTTACAATGCTTGGTTCTAGTCCCATCTCCTGGAAATCAAAGAAACAACCGACTGTTTCTCGATCATCTGCTGAAGCTGAGTATCGGTCTCTTGCTGCTATTACTGCTGAAGTCCAATGGTTACATTCAATCTTATCAGAACTTGGTTTTCCACCATCTGGTCCTATATCAATACATTGCGATAGCCAAGCTGCAATTCATATTGCATCAAATCCCGTCTTTCATGAACGAACTAAGCACATCGAAATAGATTGTCATTTCGTTCGTGAAAAGATTCTCTCCGGTATTATTACTCCTTCCTATATTCGTTCTTGTGACCAACTAGCGAATATTTTCACAAAACCACTAGGTGCTGATAATTTCAAACGATTGCTTAGCAAGTAGGGTGTGATCGACATTTCTCTCCCAGCTCCAACTTGAGGGGGGTGTTAGAGATAATCTCAAATTCATATTCCTATTATTCATTGCATTAATTAGGATTCATATTCCTATTATTCATTGCATTAATTAGGAGTTATTTTGATTTGTATTAATTGTTTTAATAATTGTATTAATGTATAGATTCAAATTCAAATATGCTCTAGAAGTTGTCCATCTGTAAACATGTAATATTATGTAATTATGTAATCAAGGAAAGGAATACAATTTTATTCCCTGTTTTCACATTTTTGTACATCTCCGGTCTACGTCCACTTTAATCTTTGTTATTAGTTGTTTTCTCCCTAGATTATTACTAGTCATATCTGATATGACTACAGTTTAGTGGATCTTAGTTTTGCAGTGTAGTTCTTCTTGTTTTTGGAAGAATGCAGAGTGTGAAGAAAAAGATCAGTGTGAATATGGGGAAAAAATCTTGGAGAATGATTTGCCAAGCTCTCAGGGGAAGAGTATGAATCCTCATTTTATTTGCTATAGGGTTGATTTTTATTAGGAAACAAATGTATAGGTTCAGATGCCCCCTTGAGTCAAAGTCCAGAAGTAAGCCCAAGTGTACTGAAGCGGACACGCTTGCCCTATCAGCCAAAAAGACCTCTTGGTACCCAGAGCTTTACTCAGTTGGACATTGGTGCTTTTTGCTAGTCTTATTCTTCTATCGTCGATTTGATATACTTCATGCCCTTTTCTACGAAATTCAAGTTTTTTTTTTAACAATCAACTTGATGTTGTCTAACTTGTTATGCTTTCTTTGTTTACTTCACACCAACCCTTGAAGTTGCTTGTCTAATATCCTAAGAAAAGAATTTGATGACGAGTGGTTGTTGTACAAGAGCCTCAAGAGGGCCAAATAGCAAGAAAAAAAAACCTCTCGGTGCGGAAAGGTTCATCTCCATACCGAGAGGTCTACTTAACCTCGTTTTTTTTAGAATCTTTCTGAGTGTCGTCTCCTGGTCTTTCTAAGCATGCTTTGAAGTTCTCGATTCATTTCTTATTCGCTAAAAGGCGGGTTAATAGATACAAAATTCGAATAAATTTTTTGAAGCTTTTATCAGTCAAATTTGATAAAGAAAAAGGAAACAAGAAACCGAATGCTTGTACTAATGTCTTCATGGTATGTGTAGATATCCACTCAATAAATTTGCATGAAAGGTGCTAGCAAAAGATGGCTTTAATCACATCAAGGTTTTTTTGCATGTATATAAGCTGTGAGAAGAATATAGACAAAGGTAGAGATGGACAAAGGCATATGGACCCCTGAAAAGGAGGGTTGGAGTACTAAGTTGTCTTCATCAGATGCTGAACCCTCGTGCAACAGTGCACTGCTCTGCTCTCTTTATTTCACCTGTTCAATTAAATGTCAGTCAGTGGGCAGTGAAAGTAGTACGCTCTCCTATTCAACCTGATTCACATCTTTTTCACTGATTGTTGGGTCCCCCTCCCTTTGAATCTTTTGTGAGCTCTGCTTATCACCTGCTAACAAAACTCAGCTTGGTTTTTGGTTTGCCTTTTGCATGAATGTGGATTTCAGTTATTTTTTACTCATGTTAAATTTTGAAGAATTTGTTGTTGAAGAGATGAGTTCTCGTATCCCCTCTTGTGTGCATCCACCGGTTCATTCATGTCCATTTGACTATTTTAGTTTTATTAACTATTTTATTTGATTAATAAATGACACTCGTATATGCAGATAACTTGTGATTTCATGATCACATCTTGTAATTGCAAAGGGGTTCCAAGTTGAGTTCAGGCCAATTTTAAAGCCTGTTAAAACATCTGGGCTTACGTTTACGTGATTGTGCATACAACCCTTCTCACCTTCTCAAGCAAACCCCATCCTTCGACAAACGCTAGCCAACTTAAACTTGGTTGGCACTCGTTTTTTTCCATGGTGTCATCAAGAGAAATTTTAATTTTTGGGTTTCCTGTTATAATTTATATAAAATTATAAGAATGAAAATGCTAGTGTTGTAAGGGTATTACTGTAAATCTCATTTTGTGTAGCATGCCTATAGGTAGAACTCCATTATTCAATCTATTTCTGATCTAATGTGAATATCACTGTTCATTTTCTTTTGATTTACAATAATGTTAGGAAAAACTACGCCTTTGTGAAAGCAACTAGGATCTTATTTACTCAACTACTTAAAAGATAATTTATATGGAAAAATAACACATATGAAATTACACACAAAAACACATAACTAACCAATCTATACAGGTTCTTCAACTTGCTGTGGACTAGGTTCTTCAACTGTCACTCGCCTTCCAAAGTCGACCACATAACTAACCAATCTATACAGGTTTCCTTCCTCCAAAACACCTCTCATCATAACACGACCACCCTTCTTCACTCTCAAAACTCCACCTCGAGTATCATAAGTGCAACAACGGCGATCCAACTGATCGAGAGAAATGAGGTTATGCGAACTCGCGGGTATATGTCTAACTCCAGAGACTTCCCTTAGCACGTCATCATGCATACGAAACCGGATAGATCCAATATCACAATTTGATAGCTCTACTCCATTGGTTGTTCTAATTATGTCGACATTCTTCTCATACGAAGAAAAACACTTCACATCCTTACAAATGTGAAAATTGGCTCTTGAATTCATCTTCCAAGGATTAGCTTCACTAAAAAGAACTTCACAAGAAGCAACACTAATGGAACCTACAGCAAGACATGCTTGTGCCTCATCACTACTATTACACTCCGCAACCTTCTTCTTTTCTCTCTGATAAGCATAAAAATCTTTGCGTATGTGACCTTGCTTACCACAATAATGACAAGTGATAACACCTTTATTATATGCTCTTTTCTTCTTCCATTTATATCTTTCCTCGAGTCCCTTGCTATCATAGCCTCACCTTGAACTGATTACAAACCCGATCCTTTTCTCCTTAGTTCTTCATTCAAAAAGCTGCTTCGAACAATTTCCAAACAGATACTTCCATTAGCATTAGAATTACTCAATGAAACAACCAAAGTCTCCCAATTTTCTGAAAGCAAACTCATCAGCAAAAGAGCCTACAAATCATCATCAAAATTGACCTTCAGATTTTCCGAATGATTGTTCACATCTTGAAACACATTCAAGTGTTCTGCAACAGACTTCTCCTCATCCAAACTCAGCTGAACAAGCTTTCGGACCAGAAAAGTCTTACTTCTAGTACTCTTCTACTCATACAAAGATACCAACTTGTCCCACAAATCCTTCACGAATTCATAACTAGCCACATGATGGAATACCGAATCATCAAGGTACCGCCGAATCAAAACAATTGCCTTTTTATCCATCTTCTTCCATTTTCCCTCATCCACATCTGAGGGCTTCATCTCATCTTCATCAATCGGATCATGAAGATCATTGAGGTAAAACACATCCTCCATCTTAGGCTTTCAAATCCCCCAATTTCTTCCATCAAAAAGAGTTATCTTTGGAAACGTCATCATATCCGACATCAAAAAAATCGATTTTTTCAAACAAAAATCATTTTTTTCCAATCTAAAATCATTCTAAGGTTTGCGATGATCTAACGCTAATACCAACTGTTATGGGAAACTACGCATTTGCGGAAGGGACCAGGATCTTATTCACCTAATTACTTAAAGATAATTTCTATGGAAAAATAACACAGATATGAAATTATATGCACAAACACAAAATATTCCATCCAACCACCCTCTTTATTGATTCATAAAAACAAACTTTGTTTACACTGAATGGATCAAAAACTAAAAATAAACAAACTACAACAATCAATAACCTTATTGAGAAAGAAAAAGAATATCTAGATGACTACAACTTTTGTTGGAGAAGGAAAACAATGAAGAACGATTACAAACCCTGGATTAATTATCTTGGTCTCAATTCCATATTTTTAATCCAACCTTAAATGCTGCTTTTATGGAAGAATAGAAGGCCTAGGCAAAATATCTAATTTTCCCCTAAAAATATATTAGGAATATATTCCCTAAATAACCGGTTAATAACTGAAAAGTCGCTACACACGTTCGACCGGGATTGGTCAGACGTCTAAGCGCTCGGGTTACAAAACCCTTAGACGTCTGACCAAGATGGTTCAGACGTCTGACCAAGATGGTTAAGACGTCTGAGTTGAAGCTCAACACAAAATTGCCCCTTTGAGCTGCTGCACAGTCTTCCTCCAAACTCCAGTTCACACAGCATCTTCTCTGCTACAAAGCACTCATCATCGTCTTCAACAACCATGTGATTAAATATCACAAATCGCAACAAATAAGCCATCAACATGAGCACGAGATCTTATAAAGAACTATTTTAGTTTTTTACATACATGTTAGTAATCTTAAACATCTGCATTTTTTATTTTTTTTCCATAATCAATTTTTAGTTGATAATTCTTAAATTATGCATTTCTGGATTTGTTATGTAATCATTTTCTATTTGAGAGTTTTTTATTCATATTTCTAGATTTGTTTTCTATTTACTTCTAATTTGGATTTGAGTTTTAATGAATCTTAGTTTTCCATATCTATTTATTTTAACCTCAAATATGTTTTTAGAATTATTTTTTCAATCTTTTTTAGATTTAATTTGAGTTTTCCGAATCCAAATTTATGGACCTTTGATTATATGTATATTATTTTTCATTATTGAGAATATGGAGGTGGATTTAATTTTGTTCTTCCTTTATCTATGCTTGCTTTTCATTGTAATGTTTTCTTAAAGATTAAAGACAGACTATCTCTTGAGAAGTTGTTCATTTTTTTATGTGTATGTAATAAAATTATAGTTATGAGCGTTAATGCATGTGCTTCGCTTTCTTGAGGTTTTGTGAGCAGTGGAAAAGATAAAACATCAAAAAAAAAAAAAAAAAAAGGATTTTTTTCACTCAATCACTTGAAGATAAATTTTGTTGAAAATAACAACATAATAGATTGGAATTATAGCAATGCACAAATATTCCACCCAACCACCATCTTTATTGATTAACCAAAATTTTGTTTACACTTAATGGAATAAAGCCAAAATAAACAAGCTACAATTGAATCAATAACCTTATTGAAAAATGGAAAGAAAATTTAGATGACAAAGATTGTTAGAGAAGAAGAACAATGAAGAACAACGATAAACTCTTGAATCAACCTGGAGGTACTAATTGTGTCTATCAGCAGTAAATAAGAATAACTTCTCTCAGCCCTAATTCCTACATCTTCGCCTCCAGGGCGTAAGCCCTAGAGGCACACAACCTCTCCAGATATGTCACATGGTTTCTAATTGTTTTGATCGAACCAAGAATGTTGCATATATAGGAAAATAGAAGATCTAGACAAATATCCAAATTGCCCCTTCAAAATATCTCCAGAATATAATCTTTTATTTCTTTCCTTCTATGATAAAATCAATCAATCAGATCAATTAATCAATCGATCAAATCAATTAATTGATTACATTCCTCTTCAAAAAATGTTTGAATCAATAAGCTCGGCACTTCACCCTGATTCAAATATCCCGTATCTCCAACAATCACCAAACAAGTCATCGCTAACTCTTTCTCGTCTCTAAATTTACAACCCTCAATTTCAAGGACACGAGGTACACCCCACCTATTTCCGGAGTATAGTGAGACTCAATTGATTTCCGGGCTACAATTACACTTAGTTGATTTGAGCGGGCTACGACCACACCTTCTCTTCGTCTTCTTCCATCTTCCCTCATCGATATCAGAGGGATTCTTCTCATTTCCATTAATCAGACCGTTAAGGCATGGAACATCCACCATCATAGGCTTTCAAATCCCCTAAAATCTTCCATCAAAAATGCCATCTGTAAATGACATCATCTCCGACATCTACAGTCTTCAATTCAAAATCACTCTAAGCTAATGATGATCTGAGCTCTGATACTAATCTGTTGTGCAAAAAGGCTGCACAAATTGCTCTAATACCAATATGTTGGGTTTTTTTGAGCGTAATAGAAAAGACAAAACACCAAAAAAAGATTTTTTTTCATCCAATCACTTGAAGATGAATTTGATTGAAAATAACAACAAAATAGATCAGAAATAATAGCAATACAAAAATATTCCACCTAACCACCCTCTATATTGGTTCACAAAAAACAAATTTTGTTTACACTCAATGGATCAAAACATATATACAGGATCTAGATTTGCAAATTGAATATCAAGCAATGTTACAATAATTATTCTATTACTCCAAAGAAATAGTAAATAACTATAAAGAAGAAAAGAGACACACAATATTTATACTGATTCCACTATCATCAAGAAGATAGTGTACGTCTAGTCCAAAGGAGAGATTTTATTCCACATAAGAGAGAGATACAAGAGATTACAAGATAATAGTTTACATAACTAAACCCTTGAATTAGGACTAATAAGAAGAGACACTCTATTTGGAGATATCTGACTGAATGCTAGTATAGTTTATAATGAAGTCTACCCCTGATATATAGCCAGCGAACCATCAATCAAATTAAGAAGATATGGTAATAAATAATGGAGGTAAATTACTGATGTAATAAATGGCGCAAACATAGCAAGTAAATCACCAATTCCTTTCCTTAGCATAGATGGAAGAAAATAATGTCTGCATTTATTTCTTTGCCATCTCATGCAAATGCAATAAATAAATTATGCATATCGAAATATTTACTTTCCATTTTGCATATTTTTTTCCAACTATTTTTGATTTTGTATCATTAAATTTAACATTCCACCTTGATGCAAAATCACATATCTTTAACACCCCAATTCGAGTCAAATTCTCTTCACAACATAAAAGTCTTCAAAAAAGAACTCCACTTTAAGCCAAAATCTTGTAGTGAGGAAAACTGAATATTTACCAAATCGGTTCCAGCAAAGCTACCCCCCATCACACCATGTTAACGAGCTCAAATTATGTCCCCGCCCACCAACAAATGTAATATCCAAAATCTAAATAAGTTAGATTCTAAAGTAATCTCAATACCACAAAGGTCTACGAATCCTCTCATTCAAATACAGAGCCAGAAACTAAAGCCAATTAACAACAAATACGGCTAATACAAATCTCTGTACATACAACAACTCTCTATCCTACCACTTAACTCAATCAAAAACCATTACAACCATTACCCACCGCCTGCAAAAGATGCATATTCCTTATGAAATGTACCACGTAAAATCTAACAGTCTAAAAACGTTTGTAATACCATAAAGATCTTCGTCTTATCTTTGTAGATTTTCCAACTTGACACCCGTCTACCCCATGAATTGAGCTCATTACCTGATCATCTTGGATCCCTTGAACATCATCAACATGAAGATCCCTGTCTAAAACATCATCAAAAGTTCCTAAATCCAATGGTTCCTTCAACACATTAAACTTCTTATCACGTCAAAGTTTCAAGATTAGAACGCTCTTTTTTCTCAACATAACCTACTCCACCAAAGTCTTCCTTTTCCCTCAAAATAGTAGTAGAATAATTACTAGCAAATTTGTCTCTCTTTCTTGAAGTCATTGATGCACAATCTAAACAAAGCACCTTGCTTTGATACCAACTGTTGTGCGAAAAGTTGCACAGAAGCGAAAAAACAATAAACATGATCTAGATTTGCCAACTGAACATCAACCAATCTTACAATAATTATTCTATTACTCGAAAGAAATAGTAAATAACTATGAAGAAAAAAAGAGACACATAATATTTATACTGGTTCCACCATCATCAAGAAGATAGTGTACGTCCAGTCCAGAGGAGAGAGATTTTATTTCACATAAGAGAGAGACACAATAAACTACAAGATAAGAGTTTATATAACCAAACTCCTGAATTAGGATTAATAAGAAGAGACACTCTATTTGGGGATTCTAGCTGAATGTCAGGATGTGTTTACAATGAAGTCTACTCCCAAATATATAGCTAGTGAAATATATGTGAATCATCAATCAAATTACCAAGATATGGTAATAAATAATTGAGGTAAACTACTGAGGTAACAAACGACGCAAATATTTCAAGTAAATCACCAGTTCCTTTCCTTAGCATAGACGGAAGAAAATAATGCTTGCATTTATTTCTTTGCTATCTCATGTAAATGCAATCAATAATTTATACGTATCCAAATATTTACTTTCCATTTTGCATATTTGTTTCCACCTATTTGTGTTCTTTTATCACCAAATTTAACACGCTTTACATTTAACAATTTAAGATAGTGATTTTCATATATGTTCAATTATATTTTTTGCTTGTTAACTTCATTTTATCATTGGGATATCTACTCATCAGTTAATTTACGTTTCTATTATTTCTTAATAAAAAACAAATTTGTAAGTACGTTTTATTATTAAATACTATTTTTAAGCGATACTAGGATCGAGTAAGATTGACGTCTAGAACAACTAAATAAAATTTATTGTTAGATCCTATTTTAAAGGAAAAAATCTATTCATACACCCACAATTTCTTAATGTGCACCGTTGTTTTAATAAGAAAAACAATGATTATGCTACCCTTGTCCTTAATTGCATTTTCAATCCTCCTTTTATAATGCATCTAATTAAAACTTTAAAATCAATAATATTTGCTTACACACACATATATATATATATATATATATATATATATATATATATAGAGAGAGAGAGAGAGAGAATTTTTTGAAATTAATGGAACTTGAAATATTAGTTACGACAAGTTTGACAACTATATACTCTAATTTAAATATTTTTAATCATCTAAAATTAATGTTGATTTTTAGATTAAAAATAATCGAATAATTTACAATATTAACATCAAACTAATTTTTTTTTTTTGGAATTTTATGTAAATTTATTGCAATGAATTTCTAGTTTTGTGTAATTTAGTTTTAAGGTTAGAGAGGGAAGATGATGAAAATATAAACGGGTAATTTTGTGAAAGGCACGGTGTATGAAAAGAAATTTGCAATGTCCCATATTTTTAC
Source organism: Allium sativum (assembly GCA_030737875.1). Taxonomy (NCBI): domain Eukaryota; kingdom Viridiplantae; phylum Streptophyta; class Magnoliopsida; order Asparagales; family Amaryllidaceae; genus Allium; species Allium sativum. Next base: position 461,682,916 of record CM060921.1, read on the forward strand.
AGTATAATAATTTATTTATTTAATTATTTAAATTATGATTTAGAGTTTTAAATGGTCGTTGAATTAAGCAATAGTGAATATTTAATTGATATAATAATTAAATAATATATTAAATTCTAAAATAATCAGAATTAGTTGAAATGGCAATATGGTGTGAATTGGGCAATTCAAAATATATTTAATTCAGTTTAGAATTGAATTAGAATAACGAATATATTATTTGAACGACAGTTGAACGTATAATTTATATTATAAATATAATCGAGCTCGAAATGGCGTGGTAGTTCGTAATTTGGCGATTCGAACTTTAAACGAATATACAGAAGCCGTTTTAAATCGGATTTATGTGAAACGAGAAACGTTCGGAGCTGGTGAAGTATATTTTTCTAGTGGAAGAGAAAAACCGGGATTTCGTCGTGTAGATTTTGAGTTATGTCCAAATCAAATTTTAGAAAAGTCTCTATGGAATTCCTTTATAATTTATAACGATTATTTATATTATAAATGGATTTTTCAATATAAATAAAATACCAATTCAACCGGGATTTGAATATCAAGTTATAAATCCAATTGGAGCTATATGATATTCTATTGTGATATATACTATAATAGTTATTTATTAATATTTAATTTAATTATTTTTAAATATATTTATATATTTAAATGGGTTATTTAGAGCTTTAAAAATAGTCAGTTTTGCAAACGAACTCCGCTTTCGACGAAACTAATTTTGTTGGATCCGTAATATTAAATTATTGTTGGATTTCAATTTTTGTGATTTTTGGAGTCAATATGTGACTGTACGGATTTTTAATGTGAAAAACAGTCAATATTTTGATGGTTAAAAATACGCTGTGTGAGCAAACGGAGTCGGAATTCAACGAAACAAGTTTTGTTGAGTCCGTAATGTCAAACTGTCTGTGCATGTCCATTTTCATGATTTTTGGATATCGAGTGTGACCACACAGATTTTTAGAAGGGTAAAAACGGATATAAATTGATAAAATAAAATATTTAGCTTCCTTAATAAGCTATCTACCTTTATAAATATACCATACTAAACACTTAAACCTAATTCTATTCACTCCATGGTCAAAGAAAATACTGTCGCCTGAGTTCTTCTTCCAGTAAAAGAAATTCCAACTTCCAAAATCAAAATAAAACCAAATAGAAATCGATACATTTGCAAAGCCTATATATTTGCAACCCCTAGAGCTTTCTCTACAAGTCTGTATAACTTTGGTTGGGTGCGGTCATGTATTGTCGAGCTCGATTTTGTACAGTAGGAACTAGGGTTGCAGAAATGGGGATTTCGAAGCATTGATTCATGTTTCCGAGTTTGTTTTCCAGTTCCTGAAGGGATTTCGCATCTGCATAAGGTTTTTGGAGGAGTTCGATGATCATTTTCTTCGATGATTCCTTGGCTCACAGACGTTTTGGTTGGAGGACGCAACTCTGAGCTGACTTGCGTGTGGAGAAGTGAGACAGTAGGAAGGAGAAGCTTGCAAAGGAGAAGAGATTGGTGAAGTCGGCTGGAATTTTCATGGCAAAATGAAGTCGTGGAGTGTTAGAAGATTGCGGTAATGGTGGTATGAAGGAAAGAGTGCGGAAGCTGTTTTGGAGAAGAAGGGATCGACCTTGGGTTTGGCCTTGGGTTTTTACACGGTGATGGGATGATGTGGGATTATGGGTAAAGCCCAAATTGTTAAATCTGTTTAAATCTTAATATTTAATAGTGTATTTAATTTAAATTATAATAACTATTTCATACGTAATCTGAATTCAGCGAAACATGATCCGTTGGGATCGTATGGACGTGAACAACATCATGGAACTGACTAGGAGTGAATTGGAGCTCGTTACAATTTAGAGCGAAATAAATTGTTCGTTTGAATCAAAGATAGTTAATCGTTATTTAACGATAACTGTCCAATGTGAGTAAAACTCACCAACTATATCAGTTAATATTTTTATAACGTATTTTTAGAACTGATAGATGATGTTTGATTCTGTGTGTTGACTGTTTGGTTGAACTGCTAAGTGATTGGTTGAAATTATAGACAACGATATATATATATATATATATATATATATATCGTTAATCAAATATTGATTCTATTTATCAAAATATTTCATATTGAAATGAAGTTGATGTTAATTATATTGTTTAACATCTGTGATGCAGGGAAAAAGGTCGGAGGAATCCAACTGGATTCCTCAACATTTATTTTACTATTTTTCATATATTGGAATATGTGATGTGATATATAATCTGTGTTGATTACGTATGTTGAATGATGCCGATCATTGTTATTTGGGTATTTTAAATACCGTAAGAAATACTGGAATGTTAAAAAGGAAATTTTCAATATTATATTGAAAAAGAAATATTTATAAAATCAAAGAATTTTATAAAAGAAAATGATTATAAAATTAAAGGATTTTATTACAAATAGAATTGAAAAGGAAATATTTGTAAAACATTTACAAATAGAATTGAAAAGGAAATATTTGTAAAACATTTACAAACAGAATTTAAAAGGAAATATTTGTAAAACATTTACAAATAGAATTGAAAAGGAAATATTTGTAAAACATTTACAAATAGAATTGAAAAGGAAATATTTATTTGTTAAATAAATAAAATTATAAAAGGAATATTTATTTATAAAATAAATAGGATTATAAAAGGGAATTAACGAGATATAAAAGAGTTACCGATTAGAGCTAAAGGATAGAGTTAACTGAATAGAGTCATCTATTAGAGTTAATCGAATAGTGTTAATCAATTAGAGTTATCGATTAGAGTTATTGAATAGAGTTAATTGAATAGAGTTGATCGAATTAGAATGAATCAAATAGAGTTAATTGATAGAGTTAATTGAATATAGTGTATTCGAATAAAGTTAAAGGAAGTTATCGAATATAGTTTATTCGAAAGGAATTAATCGAATATAGTTTATTCGAAAGGAATTAATCGAATATAGTTTATTCGAAAGGAGTTATCGAATATAGGTTATTCGAAAAGAATTATCGAATACAGGTTATTCGAAAAGAGTAATCGAATACAGGTTATTCGAAAAGAGTTATCGAATACAGGTTATTCGAAAAGAGTTATCGAATACAGGTTATTCGAAAAGAGTTATCGAATATTCGTTATTCGAAAAGAGTTATCGAATATTCGTTATTCGAAAAGAGTTATCGAATATTGGTTATTCGAAGGGAGTTATCGAATATTGGTTATTCGAAGGGAGTTAATCGAATATTGGTTATTCGAAGAGAGTTAATCGAATATTAGTTATTCGAATAAGAGTTAGTCGAATATTAATTAATCGAATAGGAGTTAATCGAATATAGTTTATTCGAATAGAGTTAAAGGAGTTAATCGAATATCATTTATTCGAATAAAGTTATTGGAGTTATCGAATATAGTTTATTCGAAAGGAGTTAATCTAATATAGTTTATTTGAAAGGAGTTAAGTGATAAGAGTTAATCGATTAAAGTTAATCGAGTTAAAGTTAATGGAGTCAGGGTTAATTGATTTAAGTTAATTGAGTTATATTTTGGATTTAGATATTTCAGAAGTAAGGATTATAACGCTATAGTTATAATCAATGTTTTTCAATAAAGAAGTGGATTCGTAAATAGAATCTGAGAGTTACGTAAGGAAGTTTGTTAAAGATTGAAAGGGTGAACTTTGTCTATTTCGAAGTTAGAAATTTTGTTCAGTAAGGTCTGAGAGGTAATTATACCCCAACTTGATTGACTTCGTTTTTAACTAAGGAATGGTTAAGGTTCGATAGTGAAGGTTGGCTAAGTGAATTTAGTTAATGAAGTAATGGTTTGAGTTGGCATAGCGATGTTTTATTTAAACATCTGTTTAAATCCAATGGAAGAGTTTTGGAAATGTCTTCCAAATAAGAATCATAAATGTTTTCTAATATAGAAAAAAAGAAAGGGAAGTAAATATGGAAATGTTCTCCAACGATTAACATCATATATTTTCTAAATTTATAAAAATAGAATTTCTCTCTCTCTCTCTCTATATATATATGGATATAGGAAATGGAGAATGAATAAATTAATGATAAATTAATTAGGGAGATAAATGATGATTGATCGATAAAATTTCCATCTGGAAATAATATTGTTGTTTGCACACGTGTTTTTCTTTGATAGTTAACTCACTGACTACCGAAGTTTTTGACCATTTTTCCGTTGTCAATACGGAGAGGCCAGGATCAGACTCGTTATCTGAAAACCATTATGTATGGGCGTTAGCGTTGCGAATCAAATATGATCAAGATAATTGAAGACGAAGTTATGCAAGGGTTGTCCTGTTTACAGAATAGTGCCATCGGTTTGTCCAGTCCCAGGACAACCTGTATGGAAGAATGTCTGACAGAGTATATTTAATGGATCACGTAAGTTGATCTCTTCAAATGTATGTACGTTTGGTGGTGGAGGAATTCGTTTCTCTTAGCTGTATACCCATCGTATTTTTAGGGAAATCAATTTGTGATTTGGCGGGTATGACGATGTGACATTCAAAGTGAATAGATGTGTGGTCTATTAGAGATAAGCGTGGCCTCTAGCCTCACAACCGGGAAATGAAAAAAATCGGGTAGGCGGCATGACTAAGTTGTTGGCCGCCAAGTAGTGTAACACCCCGTGTATTCTATAACTGTGAAATTAACAAATTAAAGTATAATTAATTTGAAATCAAAGAACTAAGGGAAACGGGATACGCCATTGCGTTGGTCTCGGAAAAATACGCGAAATAGAGTCCGAGTTTTCGAAAAACGGAGTTCGTATGAAGAAGATATAGCCTCCGGAAGTTTCTGAATTAAGTTTAAAATTCGAACAGCTCAGAAAAACAAGGTTTAAAATTAAAAATCGGGCCCAATTGGCCAGGGCGGGAAAACTCCCGCCTAATGCACCCAGGTCGACTGGGCTGTCGACCTGGTCTAGCCAGGTCGACAGGGCTGTCGACAGGGCTGTCGACCTGGTCCAGACCCAGGTCGAACCCAGTCCATCCTGGCTGGCCTAATCTATGTTGGTCGATTTTCAGAAGCATGCTTTGTCATTAGGGCTAGGTGGCAGGCTCTAATTGGTCTCTCTTTCGAATGAATGGCTACGATCAATCCAAGCAACATCGATGATCCTAATCAGTTCATAAACTCTATAAAAATGACCCTAGACTCAACCTAATCTATTCATTCAAAAATAAGAACAAAGCCATCATGCTGCTGAGGAACGACTAGGAGTAGCCACCAATTTGGGAGAAGACTAGGAGGAAAATTCTAAAGCATAAAGCAACTTAAACAAATCAAATCAACAAGGAATCGCATCTCCAAATCCCTAAATTGGAGAATTCGCCACACAATTGTAAGTAGAGTATTATTTTGGTATGAACAAATAATTGTGTTGGTTTGTATACTTGATTTGTGGTGATAAAGCAATCCGTATTTGTGCGTTACTATGATTCTTATCGATTTGGAATATTGTATACGTTTGGATATTCTCAAATTATGTTATTCATTATAAAAACTACATGTTTGCGGTAGTTTTATGCAAGTATACGTTTTGATATTCGCAAAGCATGTTATTCATTATAAAAACTACATGTTTGCGGTAGTTTTATGCAAGTATACGTTTGGAATATTTGCAAATTATGTAATTCATGTTGAAGCTACATGTATGTAGTTGTTTAATTGAAATTCATGCAAGTTTGGGATTTTGCTACTATGTCATCATAATGTGTATTTTTGTACAAAAATCATTTTTGTGAGTAATTGGAACAAATTTGGGTTATTATAATTCATATGAAATAATGTTGAAAATTTGGCATCATGATCTATGTATTAAGCCATACTTTTGTACTAGAAAACCTCTTTGCGAACTTATGAATATGACTAGGCTATGATTGATATTTTGCATAATTGAAAACCATGTTAGGTCTATATTGTTAACAAGAATTATATGGTGACATATGTGGTACATAGCTAGGTTAGATTCAAAATCCCATTTGCAAGTTTGCATGACTAAAGTAAAAATCATGATTTCATGTTTAGAAATATTTATGCCATAAGTATATGTGCGCCATGGTTATGTGAATAGATTTAAAATCATGATTAAGTTGGAATAATTCAAGTTGAACTATGCTTTTGTATTAATAACAAAAGTAAACCCCTTTGTAAACATGTAGGAATCTTATGAACATGATTTGCTTATGTTTGACATTTAAGACTATGGGCCAATAATGATATCCAATTTAGATTCTTATCCCAACTACAAGTTTACATGCTTTGATTCATGTCACTTATGCTTTATGACCAAAGTATACATTACTACTATGCAAGTACACCAGTTTCTATTTTGTAGTTCCAACGTTATGTTGCAAGTTCATGCGTTCACATTCCCCTTCTTGTGTATGTAATCATGCTTTAAGCCTCCCCTTTTTCACGTGGCTAAGTTGGGCTTAAAAAGGCTAAGCCCAACATATATATAATAAACGAGCGAATTAAACGGGGGTAAGTAGCGTTGAGCCAAATTAATTAATAAATGAAAATATAAAGTAAAGGGGCCCAAATTCAAGTATGGGTTGGGCCCATGATTGGTGTAAATCTTTACACCATTAGCTTAATAATGGGCCGCAAATATTTACATATAAGAAAATAAAGAAGAAAGACAAAATATGTAAATGTAGAACATAAGATGTGTTTAACCCGAGGTTGGATTGAGTTGTGATGTAAACCTGCCCGGAACCGCCCGGCTGTCCAGTAGTCACAACAATACCTATCCAATGTGGGTGGTTAAACATGGAGCCCAATAAGGACCCGAGGTTAGACTGAGTTGTGGCGTAAGACTGCCCGGAACCAACCGGCAACAGGCAGCCACAACAATACCTGTCTAATGTGAGAGGTCAAGGCTTTAATAAGACAATTAAGGCTGAGTCAGGATTGTTAGGATTAAGTGAACTAAAGACTTAATCAAAATGGAACATGCTAAACTAAACAGACTGATTGGGGGGTTAGGTTATAAAACACTTAACCAATTTAGCATGTTGGCTAGAAATAGAAAACCTAGTAGCGGGGGACCCTTTTCAGCAGTAACCCTATAAGGTGTATCATGATACCCTGAAACTAGGCAGGGTGGGGCACGATTACTGGGCTGATTGTAAGAGGTCAAATCGACGGCGGTGGTGTAGCAGTGTAGGTTCTAACGGGGTGCAGGCGTGCACACACTCCGGCGCAGAAAAATAAAGCACTGGGCACCAGTAGCATACCTGTGCATTCTAAGGTTGTGTCGGGCCGCTGCCATGGGACTTGATACACCCCATGGTGGGACCAGCATAGGTAACTACAACATCGGGGGCCGTAAGACACATGTAACTATGCGAGTAGGAGCCGATCATCATAGAATGGATCACTTCACCCTGATTATGGGGTGCCAGTTGGGAACTAGTTTATATGGGTTCAGAGATTAACATGGGGTACGATAGTATATTCGACCCTAGACAACTTAACTAAGTTTATAGTGCTTTCCCACTTCTTGTTTATACTTATCATACCCAGTTCTTTATTCATGGACAGAATAGTCCTAGACTTACTCAGGCTTTATGTCTGACTCTACTTTTCTTTCGTCTTCTTTTCTTCTGTTTCCCCCCCCCCCCCCGGTCCACAGGGAGGGAACACTGCAGCTTGACCAGCCTTAATATCCAGCTTGAAGAGGAGAAATGTATTGCTTGGACTTTTTCGTTTTGAACTATGGCTTTGGACAGCAACTATGGGGCTTTTGCAGTTTATTTATGTTTTCTTTAAGCTTCTTTAAATAATGTAATCAAGACAGATTATGAAAGTGTTATGTTATGATTTTGGAAAGGATGTAAGACAATCATGGTGATGTTGTTGTAACACGTATTTGCTTTTATGAAATAAAATTTACCACTTTTCTGCTGTTTACAAATATGTGTTTTTATATCTGTCTTGTATATCTGTGACTTATACTTATAAACCTCCACCAAAATTAGGGCATTCCCTTTGAGAGTGACCCTAACGGAGGTGGGGTGTTTCACTTGGTATCAGAGCATAGGTTTACCAGATAAGATAAAAAGTTTTAAAAATTTATTTTCAAAAAGGAAATTTAAAGAAGCATTTAAAAAAAAATGTTATTTTATTTTAAAAGGCAAAGTCCACTCCCCAAAGCCATAGGTACTATCTCTTATCCTTCGTTTTGAATCTATCCTTCTTGTTTCAGCATGTCCGAAGAACTTAACTTGCCAGAAGTGGTGCCAATACCTGGTTGGTTTAGACGGTTCTTAGAAGCAAGGGCCACTCAGCCAGGTCCTACCGTTCCTCCTCCCCCAGGTGCAGGAAATCATCCAGCTGCAGCGGCACCTTTTCCTCCACCTCCTCCACGGGGAAACACGTTTGCTAAGATATGTAAAGATTTTAAAGCTATGGGAGGAAAGGATTTCCATGGAACTGAGTCCTTCGTGGCAGCTAGAAATTGGCTGAAAGAAACTGAGGACCTATCCATCATCTTTGAGGTAGAAGATAGACAAAAAGTACAACCGGCAGTATGGCTATTAAAGGGCGAGGCTTCCTACTGGTGGGAAGTCACTAATGCAGAAAGACCAGTGGAGACATGGGAGGACTTTAGGGCAAGGTTTGAGACTAAATTTCTCTCGGATGCGGAAAGGAGCTTGCAGTTGGAAAAATTCTTATTTCTTAAGCAAGGGAACAAGACAGTCAGAGAGTATGTGAATCAGTTCGATGAGCTGGCTAGGTTTGGGCTAGACCTAGTCAACACCCCGCACAAGAAGGCTCTCCGTTTCGTCAAAGGGTTAAATGAGCCATTACACAGTTTGGCCATGACCCATATACCCATGGGGGCCACGTATGAAAGATTGGTGCAAATGGCATTGCTGAATGAGGAGGATAAGGGTAAGAAGGAGACAAAGGCAGAAAGCTCTCAAGGGAAGAAAGAGGGTTTGCAGCCTAAGAAGACAGACTTTAAGAAAGGCGGGAAAGGCAACAAAGAGAAGAGGAAGTGTAATTTCTGTGGCAAAGTGGGGCACTTAGTACATGACTGCCGGAAAAAGAAGGCCAAGGAGAATGGTGGGTGCTTTTCTTGCAGTGAGACAGGCCACAGGGCTAAGGATTGCCCAAAGAAACGAGGACAGGGGCAGAGGGCTGGATCCACCTCAGGGGCACAGGTTCATGTGCTAGAAGCACCACCTTTGCAACAGCGAGGTATAAATACTTCTGTAGAAAGTGTAGTTTATCTTTATGATCACCCCGTTCGCACTTTATTTGATTCTGGCGCATCACACTCCTTTATCTCGTCTGCTTTAGTAGAATCTCTGCACCTAAAAACTAGTATGGTAGATGACCCCTTAATTGTTTCAAACCCAATTGGGGGCCCAGCTCATTTGTCTATGATCTGTTTGGGATTGAAAATTTCTATTCTAAGCGTAGAATTTCAATGTAGTGCCTTTGTTTTGGGCTTTTCGGGGTATGGTTTGATTTTGGGTATGGATTGGCTATCCAGTAATGGGGCCATCCTTGACTGTGAGAAAAGGGTTGTTAGGCTCCTAACCCAGCTCGGTAATACTTTGGAAATTTCTTGTAATCCCTCGTATGCGGTTATGCTTAGTTATCTTGAATCGCTAGATGCCTCTGTTGAAAATTTGCAATCAGTTAGAGTGGTCCGGGAATATCCGGATGTCTTCGAAGAGGTGAAGGGCTTGCCTCCAAAGCAGGAAATAGACTTTCGCATATATCTTGTAGATAAAGCAAAGCCCATTGCGTTGCCCGTTAGACACATGGCTCCACGAGAAAGGAAAGATCTCAGTAAACAGATTAAAGAGCTTCTAGAAAAGGGGTTCATTAGGAGGAGCATTTCAGAATGGGGCGCTCCAGTGGTGTTCGCTACAAAGGCGGATGGTTCACTCCGTCTATGTGTTGACTATAGGGAGCTCAACAAGCTAACGAAAAAGAATAGGCACCCTCTCCCTAGAATTGACGATTTATTTGACCAGCTTGTAGGAGCGTCTGTTTTCTCCCAACTCGATTTAGCAACCGGTTTTCATCAGCTAAGGGTGGCTGAAGATAGCATCGATAAAACGACGTTCAGAACCCCAGACGGCTTCTTTGAATGGCTTGTCATGCCTTTCGGCTTGACAAATGCACCTGCTTACTTCGTGGACCTGACGAGTAGGGTATTTAGAGATTTCCTCAACAAATTCGTAGTGGTCTTCGTAGATGATATCCTTATCTTCTCAAAGAGTGAAGAGGAACATGCTCAACACTTAAGGGCAATCATGGAAACTTTGCGAGTCCATCAACTAAAAGCCAAATTCTCCAAATGCCACTTTTGGAGAGAAGAGGTGAGGTTCCTTGGGCACATAGTATCCAAACAAGGGTTAGCAGTGGACCCTGCTAAGGTAGTGGTGGTACAAGATTGGAAGACACCAAGGAATGCGACCGAGGTCCGAAGTTTTCTAGGACTAGCGGGTTTCTATCGAAAATTCATAAAGGATTTTGCGAAAATCTCAGCTCCGCTCACGAAATTGACCAAGAAGAATTTAGTGTTCAATTGGGACTTGGATTGCGAGTTTGCTTTCCAACGACTGAAAAGGGCTCTCACAACAGCCCCAGTTTTGACGCTGCCAGATGGGAGCAAGATGTTCACTGTTTATACGGATGCATGTGGGACAGGGCTAGGCGCCGTCTTAATGCAAGAAGGAAGGGTAGTAGCTTATGGCGGGAGGCAGTTGAAAGTGCACGAAAAGAACTACCCAACCCACGATCTTGAGTTAGCCGCCATTGTCTTTGCACTCAAGTCTTGGCGACACTATCTCCTAGGTGAGAAGTTTGAACTTTACACTGACCATAAATCGTTGAAATATCTTTTCTCGCAGAAGGATCTTAACTTGAGGCAACAGAGATGGATGGAGTTTCTTGCCTCGTACGATTTCGAAATCTCCTATACTCCGGGCAAAGGCAACGTAGTGGCAGACGCGTTGAGCCGAAAGAAATTGACCCTAAGCCCGTTGTTTGTTGAAAGACAAAGCCTAGAGTTTATAGCCAGCTTCGACTTTAGGCCCTCCTCTGATTTCGTACCAGGCTTACTAGCATCTCTCGAAGTACGGCCAACTTTAGTGGATTTAGTAGGGACAACACAACGCGAAGACCCTCAGCTTGTGGAAATGATTGGTAGGCTAATTAGGGGTGAGACTTCAAGTCACCTCAACAGATACTCCATCGACGATAAGGGTTTGCTAAGGCGAGACGGAAGACTATGCGTCCCACAAACAAAAGATTTAGTAAAGAAGGTTCTCGAGGAAGCACATCACTCCAAGATGACGATACACCCAGGTGGAGATAAAATGTACAAAGACATAAAAAGGACTTTCTTCTGGAACGGCATGAAAAAGGACATGGCAGAATTCGTTTCTAAGTGTATGGTGTGCCAACAGGTTAAAGCGGAACAGAAAAAGCCTGGCGGACTACTACATCCTCTAGAGGTCCCGCAGTGGAAGTGGGATAGCATATCAATGGACTTCATCGATGGGCTGCCTAGGTCTAGGAGAGGCAACACTAGCATTTGGGTAATAGTGGATAGGCTTACTAAAAGCGCCCACTTTTTACCTGTCAAAAGTAAAAGAACTGCCTCATCCCTGGCATCACTTTACCTCAAAGAAATCGTTCGACTCCATGGAATACCATCTAGCATTGTTAGTGACCGAGACCCCATCTTCACCAGCGAGTTTTGGCGGAGTCTGCAAGAAGCAGTAGGAACGCAGTTATGCTTGAGCACAGCCTACCATCCCCAAACCGACGGCCAAACAGAGAGAGTGAATAGAGTTTTGGAGGACCTTTTAAGACTATGTGTCCTTGACTTCGGAGGGACATGGGAAGACCACCTTCCTTTGGTGGAATTTGCCTACAACAACAGCTATCAAGCAACCATCGGAATGGCGCCCTTCGAAGCTTTATATGGAAGACCGTGTCGATCGCCCACTTGTTGGTGGGTCTACTGATAAGCTCATACTTGGACCAGATATGATCCGAGAGACTTCAGAGAAAGTAGACTTAATACGAAGAAGGATGAAGACGGCCCAAGACAAACAAAAGTCCTATGCCGACAAGAGAAGGACCGACCTTGAATTTGAGGTTGGAGACAGAGTTTTTCTCAAGGTATCTCCGCTAAGAAACGTTGTTCGTTTTGGAACCACAGGAAAACTGGCACCAAGGTTCGTAGGGCCATTCCCTATCATCGAGAAAATTGGGAAAATGGCCTATAGATTAGAGCTACCCGAGAAGTTGGCCGGAGTCCACAACGTTTTTCACGTTTCACATCTCCGAAAATGTCTACATGAGTCTGCTGATATGGTAGAGCCAAATATCCTCGAAGAGGCCGAAGTGGAACGCGAAACAACCATAAGAAAAGTTCCAACCCGCATCTTAGGAACGGAAGTGAAGAAGCTACGCAACCGCGAAGTCAGGCTCGTTAAAGTTCAGTGGAGCGACGCCGAGGGAGACACGACTTGGGAAACTGAAGCTAGAATACGCACTGCTTACCCTTTTCTTTTCGAGGGTACATCCTTGATCTTTCTTTTTCCTTAAGTCGCGCTTTTATCTATCTTTTTAGGTATATTTCCTCGACCTTATCTTTTAGGTAGAAACCCTTTGGATGAAAACATGTAATTGAAACATGTTATGGATGATGGTTGCAAGTGGTTGCAAGTGATTGCTAGTGGTTGCTCGTGGTTGCATATACACACACAATCTAGGTTTTAGATCGGCTCAGTCACTTCATATTGCATATGCATATATGTTTGCATTCGTATGTGGTTGAACTTTAATGTGTTGTCATATGGATGTTGCATTTGTAATGGATGATTGTGCACTCATGTAGAATCATGAATAGGAAAATTTGCATACATAATGGATTCATGGCACTTACATAATTCGAATTAAGGAGGTCAACTGAATCAGTAGACCGCCTGATTTTGCATTAGATAAGTTCATGTACACACACACACTTCGCATATGATCATGAAGCATTAGAAGTCTTTTAAGGACAATGGATGCTCGTGTTTGATGGATGAGTAGATGGATGATTGGATGTTAGGATATACATTTTCCTAAACTTGAAGATTTCGGGGACGAAATCCTTTTAAGTGGGGGAGAATGTAACACCCCGTGTATTCTATAACTGTGAAATTAACAAATTAAAGTATAATTAATTTGAAATCAAAGAACTAAGGGAAACGGGATACGCCATTACGTACGTCTCGGAAAAATACGCGAAATAGAGTCCGAGTTTTCGAAAAACGGAGTCCGTATGAAGAAGATATAGCCTCCGAAAGTTTCTGAATTAAGTTTAAAATTCGAACAGCTCAGAAAAACAAGGTTTAAAATTAAAAATCGGGCCCAATTGGCCAGGGCGGGAAAACTCCCGCCTAATGCACCCAGGTCGACAGGGCTGTCGACCTGGTCTAGCCAGGTCGACAGGGCTGTCGACCTGGTCCAGACCCAGGTCGAACCCAGTCCATCCTGGCTGGCCTAGTCTATGTTGGTCGATTTTCAGAAGCATGCTTTGTCATTAGGGCTAGGTGGCAGGCTCTAATTGGTCTCTCTTTCAAATGAATGGCTACGATCAATCCAAGCAACATCGATGGTCCTAATCAGTTCATAAACTCTATAAAAATGACCCTAGACTCAACCTAATCTATTCATTCAAAAATAAGAACAAAGCCATCATGCTGCTGAGGAACGACTAGGAGTAGCCACCAATTTGGGAGAAGACTAGGAGGAAAATTCTAAAGCATAAAGCAACTTAAACAAATCAAATCAACAAGGAATCACATCTCCAAATCCCTAAATTGGAGAATTCGCCACACAATTGTAAGTAGAGTATTATTTTGGTATGAACAAATAATTGTGTTGGTTTGTATACTTGATTTGTGGTGATAAAGCAATCCATATTTGTGCGTTACTATGATTCTTATCGATTTGGAATATTGTATACGTTTGGATATTCTCAAATTATGTTATTCATTATAAAAACTACATGTTTGCGGTAGTTTTATGCAAGTATACGTTTGGATATTCGCAAAGCATGTTATTCTTTATAAAAACTACATGTTTGCGGTAGTTTTATGCAAGTATACGTTTGGAATATTTGCAAATTATGTAATTCATGTTGAAGCTACATGTATGTAGTTGTTTAATTGAAATTCATGCAAGTTTGGGATTTTGCTACTATGTCATCATAATGTGTATTTTTGTACAAAAATCATTTTTGTGAGTAATTGGAACAAATTTGGGTTATTATAATTCATATGAAATTATGTTGAAAATTTGGCATCATGATCTATGTATTAAGCCATACTTTTGTACTAGAAAACCTCTTTGCGAACTTATGAATATGACTAGGCTATGATTGATATTTTGCATAATTGAAAACCATGTAAGGTCTATATTGTTAACAAGAATTATATGGTGACATATGTGGTACATAGCTAGGTTAGATTCAAAATCCCATTTGCAAGTTTGCATGACTAAAGTAAAAATCATGATTTCATGTTTAGAAATATTTATGCCATAAGTATATGTGCGCCATGGTTATGTGAATAGATTTAAAATCATGATTAAGTTGGAATAATTCAAGTTGAACTATGCTTTTGTATTAATAACAAAAATAAACCCCTTTGTAAACATGTAGGAATCTTATGAACATGATTTGCTTATGTTTGACATTTAAGACTATGGGCCAATAATGATATCCAATTTAGATTCTTATCCCAACTACAAGTTTACATGCTTTGATTCATGTCACTTATGCTTTATGACCAAAGTATACATTACTACTATGCAAGTACACCAGTTTCTATTTTGTAGTTCCAACGTTATGTTGCAAGTTCATGCGTTCACATTCCCCTTCTTGTGTATGTAATCATGCTTTAAGCCTCCCCTTTTTCACGTGACTAAGTTGGGCTTAAAAAGGCTAAGCCCAACATATATATAATAAACGAACGAATTAAACGGGGGTAAATAACGTTGGGCCAAATTAATTAATAAATGAAAATATAAAGTAAAGGGGCCCCAAATTCAAGTATGGGTTGGGCCCATGATTGGTGTAAATCTTTACACCATTAGCTTAATAATGGGCCGCAAATATTTACATATAAGAAAATAAAGAAAAAAGACAAAATATGTAAATGTAGAACATACGATGTGTTTAACCCGAGGTTGGATTGAGTTGTGATGTAAACCTGCCCGGAACCGCCCGGCTGTCCAGTAGTCACAACAATACCTATCCAATGTGGGTGGTTAAACATGGAGCCCAATAAGGACCCGAGGTTAGACTGAGTTGTGGCGTAAGACTGCCCGGAACCAACCGGCAACAGGCAGCCACAACAATACCTGTCTAATGTGAGAGGTCAAGGCTTTAATAAGACAATTAAGGCCGAGTCAGGATTGTTAGGATTAAGTGAACTAAAGACTTAATCAAAATGGAACATGCTAAACTAAACAGACTGATTGGGGGGTTAGGTTATAAAACACTTAACCAATTTAGCATGTTGGCTAGAAATAGAAAACCTAGTAGCGGGGGACCCTTTTCAGCAGTAACCCTATAAGGTGTATCATGATACCCTGAAACTAGGCAGGGTGGGGCACGATTACTGGGCTGATTGTAAGAGGTCAAATCGACGGCGGTGGTGTAGCAGTGTAGGTTCTAACGGGGTGCGGGCGTGCACACACTCCGGCGCAGAAAAATAAAGCACTGGGCACCAGTAGCATACCTGTGCATTCTAAGGTTGTGTCGGGCCGCTGCCATGGGACTTGATACACCCCATGGTGGGACCAACATAGGTAACTACAACATCGGGGGCCGTAAGACGCATGTAACTATGCGAGTAGGAGCCGATCATCATAGAATGGATCACTTCACCCTGATTATGGGGTGCCAGTTGGGAACTAGTTTATATGGGTTCAGAGATTAACATGGGGTACGATAGTATATTCGACCCTAGACAACTTAACTAAGTTTATAGTGCTTTCCCACTTCTTGTTTATACTTATCATACCCAGTTCTTTATTCATGGACAGAATAGTCCTAGACTTACTCAGGCTTTATGTCTGACTCTACTTTTCTTTCGTCTTCTTTTCTTCCGTTCCCCCCCCCCCCCAGGTCCACAGGGAGGGAACACTGCAGCTTGATCAGCCTTAATATCCAGCTTGAAGAGGAGAAATGTATTGCTTGGACTTTTTCGTTTTGAACTATGGCTTTGGACAGCAACTATGGGGCTTTTGCAGTTTATTTATGTTTTCTTTAAGCTTCTTTAAATAATGTAATCAAGACAGATTATGAAAGTGTTATGTTATGATTTTGGAAAGGATGTAAGACAATCATGGTGATGTTGTTGTAACACGTATTTGCTTTTATGAAATAAAAGTTACCACTTTTCTGCTGTTTACAAATATGTGTTTTTATATCTGTCTTGTATATCTGTGACTTATACTTATAAACCTCCACCAAAATTAGGGCATTCCCTTTGAGAGTGACCCTAACGGAAGTGGGGTGTTTCAAGTAGGGTGTATTATCACCTATCTAGAGATATTCATTTCATTCTTTAATATATTCGATGTTGTCCCATTCGAGAAACGGTTGCTGATCCCAACTGTTGGTGATATACATTTGATACACTCAAGCAAAATGAGTGGTCAGTCATGTGTGGCCGGGTTGCAAGATGTTCTTGATGAACCCAGTGTATTCCTCTCTTGAGGTACACTATCGGAAGGTGGTTCCATACCTTGTCATAATTGGTAATCCATTATCCAATAACTGCTCGCGTTTTTGATTGTATACTATATATGTGGAACGTGAGATGAAAGCGTTCTGCAAGATGATTATTATACTGTGATTGATAGACACTATTATAATATCAAAAGAGTTTTAATATAAAAGATCATTGTTTCTTTCAAAATGATTTGAAAGTTAAATCAAATTGATTTGGATTCTCATAAGGGAAAACCCTATTCCGTTATATGGTATGGTCTTATGAGATATCGTTATTTTCCCAAACTGTTTTAAATTGTTTACTCATACCGGCCCCATGACTGACCCAGAGTTTATTTTGTTTTCCCTAAACTCTTGGGTGCCCAATTTTGTACGGGCAGTTAAGTAGTCGGAATTTTATAGATATACTTGGAGAGCTTGGAGCAGGAGGCTTCAGGATTATATAACTATTGTTTATTTCCGCTATGCTGTGAGTGTTGTACTCTGATAATGTTACTATATAAATATACTGATTTTATTTCAAAGATATGTTATCTATTATATGTTGTTCGTTCTGCTGTGAGATTCGTGTTTACTCTGATGTTGTATGTTCTTCTTGTTCTTCTATTCTAAGTTTCTATGTTATCTATTCTCACCCTCTAATTTCTTTCATGGACTATCCGGTATTTCCGATGCTTGATAGTCGACATCGTGTTTGGTGTCGATATCCAAGGTCGCAAATTCGTCGGGTCGTTACAAAAATTTTGGTGTATGCTATTTTATTTTATTTCACGGTGTATGTTAAGGAATTATATGGGTGTACAAATAGAGTTAGCCATTTTAAAGTTATCTTAATGTTTGATAATATATATATATATATAGTCTTTTCTGTAGTCCTTGTTGATACCAAAAAATATGACATCAAAAGTACTACAACTATCAATAAAGATGAAATATCATGGTATAACTTTTGAATTTAATAAAATACTAATTTATCATCAGAAGCGAAATTGTAAAGATAAAAAACTTTTAAAATTCAAAAAGTAAGCAAATTCTTTGGAATATGAAAGAATAACAATTTGAAGTTCATACATATAAAGGTGAGAAGTTCAAGCTTTCCATAATTGAAACAAATAAAACACATTTTATATTTCTCATAGTTAAAGGCCTGAGGCTTTAGTGGAAGTAAAGGATTTGAAATTCAATGAAAGGCTTCAACGGAAAGTAAAATACTTTTTAATAGATCATTAGAATTAAATAATTACTATTTTCTCAAAGCAAAATAGTAAAATGACACATATACGAGTAAAAGCAATTACTGAAGAAGCTCTTTAATATGGAATATACGATATAGGAAAATACTGTAAAAGACAAAATGAACAAAAAGTTTATCCATAAGGACAAGAGGCTAATTTTGACCATAAGGACAAATTTTAGTGTAAAGTATGAAACGATAGTGGGCCCCTGAATTCCTCCCTTTGCACTAAAATTTGTCCTTATGGTTAAAATTTTAGCCTCTAATCCTTATGGATAAACTTTTGGTTAATTTTGTCCATATGCCCAAAAAACCTAATGCGATAGTACTACAAAGTTATAATAAAATTTGAATTCTTATTACAATAATTTTTGAACACATAATAATGAGATCAATTTTCTTTAAAAAGTTTATTCTTTTAGACAATATACCTTTATTTTCAACCCTTTTTAATTATAAATACATTAAATGTGGTTATTATGTTAATAAATCAAATTACTTTATTGTTATAAATGCATTAGACGCATTGATTACTGTAAATCAAATGATGTTGAACGTTTTTATTTGGAATAATTTGGAATAGTAATATTACTTATAATTTGATGTATTTATATTGGCAATCAATGTTTGATATAAGGGAAGTAATAAGTGTAACTCCCTGCACCCTTTATTATCCCTAAGATAGGAACATTAAAGAATAATTAGTATTCGTAGGTATAATTGTATAACATCATAGGGACTAAAGTGCACAAGACATGTAAAATAAATACAGCTGAAATATAAAGAAAATATTGCTTATTTATTTATTTCATAAAATAACCATCATCTCAGAAAGCCAACATCAGACCACAAATAATAATACCATGTCATAAACCACATGTCCCACTCAACCTCATTAAAAATTAGTGTACATAACATAAAATCCTCTCTCAAAAAATAGTACAGACAAACCAACTAAAAGTAATAAAAGAAAAGGAGATGCAAATAAGAACTCCAACAAGTTGATCCTTCAAGAAATCCAAAATAATCAAAGTCAACCCTATGAGCCTGAATGGAGGGGGGAGGGAGGGGAGGAAAGGAAGAAAGAGAAGTAGATCAGACATAAAGGCTGGTGTAGCATGATAGGTAACAAAAAGGTTAGACTTGACAATAGTTCCATGTTTATGCAAAAATGAGATGATTACTAACAGTGTAACACCCTGCTATTTTTAGTTAAATAATAAAATAAAATTTGAAGAACTTTGAGAATTTGGTCACGGAATTAGCTTCATTGCACCCATGGCGATTTTCTAATCAATTTAGACCAATGGATTGCAGAAAACGGATTTAAGATGAAAGAGATATCTTTAAATGAAATATTACAACAAACATGAAAAGGAGGTATAAGAAAAAAACAACGACCACCAACGTTTTTAGTCTTGTTAACAAAAGCCTATGTAATTCAGTTGGTAAGAGCATGTAACATCCAAGTGAGTGGCACAACTTCGAATCCGGCCGGTGCTATATTTTCATTTTAGAGAAACGACTAAAATAATGAATGTTCTAAAAGGGAAAATATGTATAAATGCACATACAAGGAAAATTATACATACAAGTGAATATAAAAAATATGTATACATGTATACGTAAATATATGTGTATATGTGTGCACAAATATACACATATGAAAGAGAAATCCAAAATAAACCCGCAATCAATAAAAATAGGTAAGAATTTAATGATGGCATAAACGCCGTTTGAATTTTGAAAATTTAACAAGGGTTGCATGTGTGTATATACGCATAAAATTGAAATGTGCATGCATAAATTTGAAATTCAAACGTAACAGTGATTTACAACAGACATAAAATAAATCAAAGGTGGTAAAATAGGCAAGCAACCAACGTTTAAATTAAAAACGTTAAAACAGTAAATATCGCTCCCCAAAACCGCTCGCTGGACCCAGTTGGGTCGACCCACGTTTGCCTGGGTCGACCTAGCATGCGGGTCGAATTAAGGTCGACCCATCGCTGATCTGGGTAGATTCGTTCGGCGAATCTGGACTGTTTTTGGACCATATTGGTTGTTGACTCAGCACTGTGTGTACAACTAAGATAAGAATTTCTTGAACACCTATAAATAGGTTAGTAGAGCCTAGCCTAAATCTCATATTTTCTAAGAGGCTGCCTAGACACTGCCATTCTTCTACCTCCTCAAATCTTTTCAGAAATAAAATAATTAGTCGTAGGAAATTCTAATTCAGGATTTGGAGGAAAGTAATATATATCTACAAATGGGTATTCATAAGTTTGATCGGCGTTAAGTAAGTCTTTGAATCTGCTTTATTTAGGTTTCTCTTCCTTTTCCCTCTTCTTTAGTAACAGATTGTGAATCCGTGGATATTTTTGAATATAGATTCGGTTATGGATTCCACGCAGCAACAATTCTAGATTAGATTCGTGGATTGGAAAGCTATTAGGTGAGTATATCTAAATTATACCATTTTAAATAACGGTATATTTATCGTTTGTATTACGGATTCTATTAAATCTGTTGAACAATTGATAATTATGAAACTTGACTATTAAAAATGTTAGAATATGTGTAAAGGATTACTATTGTATATAGATTTATTTTATAATAACTTGTTAATTGGGTATTGCAAGTCAAGTTACAGTGAAATTGCGAATAATTGTGGTAATTGATATTAAACCTACTGAAAAAACTACTGTTATATAAGACCTATTCCCATTAATCATCTGTCTGAATTGGAAATTTATTGTAAATGATGTAATTATGGAATTTACAATGAACATGATTTTTTGTTTAAGAATATTATTATGCTAAAGGATTGACAATAGAATTACAGTAAAATTGGGAGAATGAATATGCCTAAATTGTATGGAAAATTTACATTAAATAGGGAATTGTAACCGCATTCAAACACGAAGTTAAATTCAATTTGCGGTAGAAGCCTACCCAGAACAGCCCGGCAAACCAACATCCATAAGTGGTTGATTTAATGTGAGGGGTCTGGTGCATAAACATACATATAATGGTGTTAGGACACGAGGTTAAGTTCAACTTGTGGTAGAAGCCTTCCTGGAACCACCTGGCAAATCCAGCATCCGCAAGTGGTCGGCTTAATGTGAGAGGTCTGATGCATAAACTTATATATGAATATATATATATATATACATATATATATATATATAAAGGAAAATGAATGAATAACATTAACTGAATGGATGTTACAACACTAAAAGTTTGGTTATTATTAAAGAACCAAGGAAAATGTGATAAACGGGGAATATAACTTATTATAATCAATTACATTAATGAGAATGTTATATATGAGGTAGGCTTGTTCTAGGGACAAGTGGAAATTATAACGCTGGTTATAACAAATGGAAAGAAACTTATTGAAAACCTTAGTCAAATGAACTAAGTAAATAAGTAAGTGATATGATAACTAAAACCTTGTAAACCTGCTGATTAAGATGAGATTTACCTAATGACACATTAAGTAGAACATGTTATTGTAACCTGTAAACCTGAGAACCTGCTGCTTATGATAAGGAAAACATGTTATTGTAACCTGTAAACCTGAGAACCTATAAACCTATATTAATCGATGAATGACAGGATAATAAAATAGGAAAATTGTAGATTTCAAATCTTGATTTACAATCTAGAGGATAGCATGTTAAAGGATTATTAACGAACTTAAATGGGTTAAGTTATATAACTAAAATTAATAAGCAAGAGCGGTCCATTCCTTAGAAATATGAGGGGCTCAGAGAGAACTTGGTAACTTGAATAAGAAGTTAATATGATTGTAAATAACAAAGTTAACCAGAATTTGATGAGGTAGAGCAAGTGCATAATTAAACGTTTAGACATGGGGTCTAATAACAAGGTAATTTGATGCGCCTGGACCAGTCTACACATACGAAGGTGAAGAACCCAATGGGGTAGATCATCGGGGTGTCTGGAGGAACGAGAGGAGCACGTCCATCTGATTATTCTGCTCGATATTCTGCTTGCTATCATTGCAGGACTAGAAGGAAGCACACGACTTTCGAGGGACGTGGTAGGGTACTCCTAGTAGTCCTCTGTTGCGGTGCATGCTCAGGTTGTACTCGCAGAGGTTGGGTCTGCATGTTACCACCTAGAGAGTATACCTTGACTGCAATGTATTTGGCAGTCAGAAGGCTGTGGCGGTTTGACATTAGGTGATTCGACGATTAACCGACAAATATCCTGGTTTAGACCAATTAAGGATAGTAATCATCGGGTTCCCGTCATCAGCAGTCAATGTGACACGGAAAGACTAAAGCTAAGCCTATAGACTATCGACCTTTCACTATCGAGACTTTGGTTGCAGGATACGCTAATTTGGATGTAGATTGTTTGCTAGGGGCACATCACTTAGCTCTTGGTGGTAGTCTTCCACTAGTTAAGGCAGGGTTCGAGGTGAGAACATAGCTACCATACAAATGCAGACCATATTTTAGATATTTGTATTTTAGACCTCTTTAGTAGACCTATACAGATATGAAAAAAAATCTCCCAACTGAGTTCCGTGCATTCGGATGCGGCCCTATTTCGGAACTCGGGGTATAATAGATAATACATACGTGTGAGGATCTAGATACATGCAGGCCGCACCGGGTGATGTATCGTAGACGCTAGGGCGAAGTTTTATGGAGATCCGTACGTCGCTCCAGCGTAGGATACGAGTTGCATACGTTGCGTAGTTTTATGGAGGTATGTACGTTGCTCCGGCGTAGGATAAGAGTTGCATACGTGATGTAGTTTTATGGAGATCCGTACGTTGCTCCGACATAGGATAAGAGTTGCGTACGCTTCCATGGCATGATGGCGTCGACCGTGCGAGAAGGGTACCATTGGAGGTACCTTGATAATGGGGGTAACCACATATATGTTATATTAAGTTAATCTACTGGGAGGTAGATAGGTACGACATGAGTGTAGAGCCTTAAGAGTTATTAACCCAAGCAACCTAACAAATAAGTAACATAATTGAATGGTATATATATGGTTATTTCAGATTGTGCAATTTAGTCCAATCACCAGAACTTGTGTTCTGACCCCCTCCTCATAACACACTCGCAGGTTAGGTTAATGGAAGAGTTATGATAGCTATGGGTACTAGTTAGGCAGTATTATTACTATGGTAAGGCTATACTTGATTATATTATATTTTATCTATTCTGTTGTGAGATGTTTTCTAAGCTCTGATATTTTTGTATATCTACCTTTTTTGTAGGATATCATACAAGCCAACTAGAGTTTCGATAGCTTGGGATTTTTTATATAAAAAATCAGTTCATCGGAATTCGGGTTATAACATCTAGTATAAAAGCTTAGGTTCAGGATTTAAGTATAGATAATGTAACGACCCGCCTTTTCGCCTAGTTTTTGCCGGTAATTAAACCAACTTAAACTGTTTACAAAGATGAATTATTATGGGTACTTACGTATTTGCACAAAATAATAGAACCTTTTTGTTTCATTACAATAAATTGTACATCAGAGTTATCAGGAATACATCAGAGTACATCAATTTCACAGCGGAAGAAAACTAAAATCAGCGGAAGAATACGAATGCTCCAATATATCATAGCTCCAGCTAAACCAGAATCCAGCTCTAACCAATTCCCAAGGCTAAATCTGCAAACTAAACCACCAGGCTGCCCGTGCAAAATTATGGGCACCCAGAGTTTAGGTGTGGGAACAATAAACTCCAGGTCAGTCGTAGGACTGGTGTGAGAACTCAAAACAGTTATTATTAGGTTCATTTTAAAGTTAGGAAATTTCACCGGACCACGCCGCTAATGCGGAACGGGTTTACTCCATGTGAATTCTAGTGGCATCGAAATTCGTTATGACTTTGGAAAAATGAAGCTATCATAAGCTCTTCCCACATCACACAATACAAGCACACACCAGATGGGTGAGTTTTACCTTATGATAACCAAGCATGATTTCATACGTAAAAATCCTATTCAATACTATAATATAGTGTGGAAAACAATTTCACAAATAAATGTATTAATCCTAGAAGGCATAATACCCATAATATTATGTCGCCATATATATATATATATATATATATATACATACATATATATAATCAAAATCGTATGGCTCGTATTGGAGATTGGGTTTCCAACTTGATGATTCCTGACACGAAAGATCAATCAAGGATACAAAGCGAAGTGCCTTACGGCTTTTTTGTCCATCACGGACACCAACTACAAATCGCAGGGCAGATCAACGGTTTTCGACCAGACACGGCCCCCCGAACATACCCAATTTCCGTAAGTTCGTAAGTGGTTCCCCACTGCTGCAGTTTCATCATCAATTCATATATAAGTATAAAACCTAACCGCCAGTTTCTCATCAAATCCGGGGTGTGAGGTTTGTCGATGTCATGTCATACAAAAAGCTATGCTTTGATAAGCCATGCTTTGATCATTATTAGCTCATTTGATTACTTGGGTATGCCACATTGACAATTCCCGACATATCACTGATTTCAATCTATGCATACCCTCTAAGTTCATATGACTTAGAGATGAGGATAATATTATTACCACAAATTCGATATACATTAACGGAAATCAGTGCTATGCGGTCAATTTCAACGTCAGACACACCATCCATACAAATCCTTTCTGGGTTTGAACGGAACAACAACCTGAAAATATTCCAACATGTGCAGGTCTCATGCCACTCATAACCTCGTATCGGGTGGCCTACCCAACCGAGACATCAGCACGCAATCTAAACAATTCAAATATTCCCGGTCTTCATTAATTGTTCATCAAGTCTTGAATTGCTTCATAACGTCGTATTATTACTTGGAATGGTTTTCGAACATATATTCGATCCCGGTCTTTCCAAGTAATAAGCGTACTTTAAAATAGTAGCTATGGTTTACACAGGCTTTTCAAATTCAAATCTTCTTCCAAATAGTTATCAATTCATTTATGACTCAAGATTTGAATTACTTTAATTTCATACATCTCGTTATCATCTTAAACTCTTCTTTGAAATCGAAGATTATACCTTCGCTTCAATTTCTTACTTTAATTTCCTCGAATCAAAATTTTGATTAAATTCCCAATTGCGATATGAATTTCCACAACTAAATCTCATTAGGTTTCAAGAATGATATTATGGAAGATGGGATTCACGACAAAAACCCAAATCAACTCGATTTTTAAATCATAAGTTACACAAAAATTGTATCCATTTATATTCGATATAAATTCTCATAATCAACGAATACTGTAAGTGGAATAACAATATAATAATATCTTCCAAATTCCTCAGATAGTATACATTTACATCATGAAATTTTATCTCAAATATCGAAGATTATTTCTATCTAACTTATTTCAATCAGGTTAAGAAACCTATATCTTAATTAAAAGATTTATTAACTCTTTGACATTTGATCTGGATAGAAATACCATCAACTTATCTTCAATACTAATTTCCGTATCCAACTCATATTACAAGCGGAATAACAATGAGTTACCTTTTAAATTCCTCAAATAATAAGAGTTTTCATTTACCGAATTAGTATCAAACATCCGAAGATTTATCTCCAACCATATCCAAATTTTTAAAATTGGACAACCCATTTTAGCTCCATAATATTTCCTATACTTTAACAACCTTCGAAACTATTTTATAAATCATTTTTATAGTCAAATAATAGTTTACGCTTATAAATTTCAAAAACAATAACAACATTTAGAAATGTCACCAAAAGTACGACTATTAAAAATAGCCATTTAAAACTTTAAATCGATATTAATAAGCTGTTGTTTCGTAGCGCATTCTATTCACTCCATGTAACGATCTAATTATAAATTGTTCAATATTTCCCAAATGGATTTATATTTCCATTTCAATTTCAAAACATCACTATCTCAAAAGCACTATTCAAATCTTCATATCTAATTAAATTAAATACTTAACAAATATAATTCCCAAAACTCATTATATATAATGGTTAAAATCATGTTAAATACATGATTCAAATCTTATTCCAAAACCGTCTCATGTTATACGAATATCGTTTATTCAATTTAACAGTTCAAACTAAATTTCAAATTATGATTAAATACATTTCTCCCAATTGTTCAATCATTTCAAAATTTTAAACGATAATAAAATCAACTGCTTATATAAATTAAATGTTTGAATATATAACTCAAATCAAATTTTGAAATAAATTTCAATTCAAAGGTTAATAACTTATAAATAGTTGAAAAATCTTTTCTCTAGAAAGTTTTCATTTTTACGAATATCAATTGTAATTATCTAAATTTCCCAAACAGTTTTGATATCGAAATTCAAAACTTAAATTATAAATATTATTTAATAATTAAATAATAAAATCATATATATATATATAGGAAGGAGATTTAAAATCGATGACCCATAATTTCCACAACCATGGTGTGTGTTGTAATATCATGCAATGCAGTCATATTTATCCAAATGAACCATATGATCAAATGGACATGAATTCATTCATTACAAACAAACATTTTAACTGTGCACAAGCATTACGGTTAATAACGCTTATCAGTGTTCAGTGTGTTATCTGACTACATGCACATCCATTCAAACAATCAACATCCAACACACAATTATTATTAATGAACTAATTTAAACAAATAATTTAAATTAGAAGTTCTCACCATAATAGCTCCAAAATCTTCAATATCAGGACGATCAAGCCAACGAACAATACCACTGCTCCTCGTACTGCTCTCAATCCATTTGGATTAGTAGTTGATGATTTTCTGCTAATTTTTATATTGAAATTCTATTAATAACGATGCTCGTTATATATATATATATTGATATATATGTAAGGACATTCATTTTATTTTTATATAAATTTATACTTAACAAAAACTGTCTATATAATATTCTGCCATGTTCTATTTTTCGATACGGTTCTATCGCCTCTAGCGGTGAGTCAATCTGATTTAAAATGAGCGAGATATTAATGTTTAAAGTTTAAACTAATATAAACTTTAAAAATTAAATAAATAATACATACCAAGGCCACAAAGCCCATTCCTTCTTACTTCAAAACCCGGCCTGTACTCCTTACTTCATCTTCCTCCTTGCGTCTTTTTTCCAACTTCTTGAAACCCATCAACACCGTGCACCACGTGCACGTGCACATGCCCCAAGCCCCACCAATTCCAAATCCGAGGTCGTCGACAAAATTCTCTTCGCTTCCTCACCTGACTGCGCCACATTACTTTGTCTCCGGCCTGCTCCTTCAATTTGCGAACCCCCTCGCCGGAACCTAGAACGCACGAAATCCACGTAACCCATAATGTCGCACTCTTCCTTCAAGCTCCGATCTTCACAAATCGTTGCAACATCGAAGCCCTCTCCATCCTCATCGCCATGCCATCCTTCGTTTTGCCAACCGTCCCTCGTTTCTCCGACAATCCTCAACCCTAGTTTCAAACTTCTCCGATCATTGACACGGAATCTCCTTATTTTCATACCAAAAATACTAGGTTCTTTGCTGATCTCAACGGTGCTGACGGCATCGATCCATTCTTCTTGGATTGAGAGATTTTATTTTCTGAAGCTTTGAACCCATTCCTCACATTCTCTGTAAATCCATGATTTCTCTCTCGTTTATCAATGAAATTTTAATCCGACAATTTCTAAAAATCGAAAACGATGATCTAAACAATATTCGCTCAGAACATTTCAGCTAAAGATCAATAGATTGAGAGGTGTGGATTTCTAAATGGAGAGAAACATAAATTTTCATTTGCAGTAAATGAAACAGAGGACTTAAAAAAAAAGAAATAGGATTTGTACGTGAGATTACGTCTGATGTTGAGGGATACTGATGTTTATATAGGCTCTATAAAGGGTAATCTAGTCAATTTCCATATGGACACATGACCTTATCCTATCCAAACTGCATGTAAACATTACACATAAGTGACTACTTGGCTTCATAACATGAAGGTCTTCATGCATCATGACAACAAATGGGTACTTCAGCTAATCCTTATCTTAAGGGATTTTAGAATTAATTTATCTTAGTAGCACTTTTGTAACCCTTAATAATCTTTTAAAAAATTATCCTTTACCAAATTTCATATTTTACAAACCAATATTATCAACATCAGAAAATATCATTACTTAAACATTAAATCTTATAAATATAATTTTTTAAAAAAGAATAAGTTTTCTTATAAAAATCTTATTAAAGAAAAGAAAACACTTATACAAAGTTAAAATTCATATTCAAACCTAATGAAAATAATTTATATTCAGAAAATCAAAAATTATCTAAATAAAATCCAAATCAAACTTAGTTAAAGTTATGGGATGTTACATTCACCCCCCCCCCTAGAAATTTTTCGTCCTTGAAAAGGAAGTCGAGTAAATTTAAACTCCTTAAATTCGAATTTCTCTCTCAACTTATCGGAAATGTAATGGTCAGAACCTCGGCTTATATCATTCTCAGGGTACTTTGTCTGATTCTCACTGAAGGTAAGGTCTAAAAAAACTTCTATAATCTCGTGATTACTGGGGTCGTCACAGGTCATGATTAAATTATCTGAGTCAGACCCAGAGCTGCTACCACTACCACAAACTAGAATAGATACTGTCTAGTACTTAGAGGTCTACGACCCTAAGAAAATTTTAAAGTTTGGAAATTATCTTTTTAACTTACTCTTACAGAACCCACGGTTTTCTTATCAATTATAAGTGCTTAAATTAGAAATTTAAATCTAAATTCTCAAATGTATTTTTCCCTAATCATTCAATTATCTAGCAAAATAACATCTTGGCTAAATTCAGCATTAGAAATTCCATTGCTCTTAATACATATTCAAGTTCAATTTAAGAGGTAATTCAAAATACTAGTTTCAAATCTAAATTAATTCACTTGTCCATGGCTTTATTAGAGGAGGGAAAAAGGAAGAATTCAGAAATAAAGTTGGACGGTGTAACGACCCAGATTTTTTGTCAGTTTATTTTAAATATTTAATATTGTTTTAAATATTCAGTTGGTAATTTAAATGAATATTTATATTTAGTTATCGATTTAAAAATTGAAATACGATTTATTTCAAATATATATATAATTACCATAACACGCAATTTGAAATAATTAATTCGAAATTTAAAACTGAGTCAGAACAATTCAGATGATAAGTAGAAATTTTATTTGATATATACGATAATCAATAATATTTTATTATCAAAGAATTTGTGGTTTTCAAATTTAAATTATATTATATTAATTTAATATAGTATATATGTTTAATTAAATTTCAAAATATATCCAGTTCAGTTCAGAATAACGCAATAATATTGAAACGTCGGTCGGTACATTGAAATAGCGGTTAGTGAATTAAAGTAACAGACCCTGAGATATTTGATTTGCAGATTAGCTTGAAATCAAATCAGAATCTGTTTTAAAAGAATAAAGAGCTCTTTTATTAAATCGATATCTATTTGAAAAGGATAAAAATCACTTTATATTAAATCGCATTAAATAGAAGTCAAATCGTATTAAATATGCATTGTACTTCACCCTACATTCCATTATTACTCGTGTACTTCTGGTCTCCTCTCCACTTCTATAAATCTCGACATCCCTTCTTCTTTATTTTTCTCGGCAAAATCTGAGAGCTTCTGTGTTAAAATCAAAGGAAAGCATCAGCTCTCTTTATTTGCATTCCGCAGTCAAAATCAAACACGCGAGCTTCTCTCCTCCACAAATCCTTGGCCTCCCTGTTCATTTCACAACCGCAAGAGGAAATCAAAACGTGGCCTTTCTCCCTCCATTCCTCTTCTACATAAAATCGAATGCCACCCTCCCTCTTTGTTTGGTTATTTCTCCTTCTCCAGAATATAAATCGATGCCGTCCCTTTTCTTTTTTGAAACCGCTCCTCTGGAAATCAAATTAAAAACCGAACGCAAGATAAAATCGTTCATTTGATTCATTTAGCTCACAAGAACCCGCGTTTCAGTCCCATAAGCACGATGTTCATTGCGATGGTTTTCAGAGTGGATCTCGACTTTGTACGACGCTGCGTAGGGCTTGCGATGATAGGTGGAGACACTTGGGAAGGTTGGATCAACAGAAGGGAAGTCAGAAACAGAAGTCGCGATGTTCCCATAAAGTTCGAATTCTTGTTGGAGCTTGCAATGTTGATTTCTGGGTGGGATTACTATCACTGATTGGTGCGTAATGGATAATGGTGGCAATAATGACTAGAAGGATGGCACAACCGTTAATTCCAGCTGGGATACTGAAGTGGAAATTCGGGGTTACAGATCTGTGATGTTGGGTAAGAAATGGTGCGATGAACTGATGCATGAATGGGGTTGAAATGGAGTTCAATTTTGTCTGAGGTCAACCTGGGATGATCTGAGTGCTACAGTCGAGAGGTATGGCAAAGGGTGATGGTTTTATGGTAAAGGAGCTGTAGAGTAGAATTAAGGTAATAATTATAAATTATTTTTGTTAAGTACTGTCTTTAGTTTAGGATTAAATTTATATTAAACTGAAAGCTTATACAATGTATATCTCGTTTGTGCGAGGTCCGACTAGAACAAACAAGGCTAAGTAGTTGGATTTCATAGCAAAAAGGGAAGGATCGGTTAGAGGAAATGTTAAAGGAAAACCAAGGATTTAGGGTGTACGATGGATTTATTCGAGACAATTCATTGATGCATGGAATTTAACTAGATATTCGGCCAAAATAAATCACTGTGATTAAAAATCTCACTCACCCGTTATTTAAAATTATTTTTATCCATTAAAAATAATTGTTGTTGCTTGTTTGGATTTTTCTGGTTGCTTTAAATATATTAGTTATTTAGGGTTGACTATTATATATTTATTGGGTTGATGATTGGTTGGATTGATCCCCATAGTATCATTAGCGGATTCCCGTAGTATCATTAGCGGATGACCCTACGCCCACGTATATAAATGGATCCCCTTTTATACCGCGATATCCTTTCTTGAAGCAGGATGGGTATTATTTCTGTTGACTAACGTCTGTGGATGCAGGAAAACAGGTTGGAGGGTTCCAACTGGATTCCTCAAAAATATATTATCTGTTTTTTTATTGGTTTGCATATATACTGTCATATATGATGTGTTAGAAAACCTGAAATAAATAATTGGTTGTTTGGTGTTTAAATATCACTGGGCCTAAGTGTTAATTTATAAAAATACCCTAAAAGGGGTATTTGAGATTTAAAAGGGAAATTCTATTTTAGAGATATAGAATTTGAATTTTTAAATAGATTTGAGATATAAACTTGTTTTGAAAAATAAAACAAGTAGTTCCTTTATAAATGAAGTTTATAAATAGTTCTTTTATAAACGAAGTTTATAAATAAAGTGAAAAGAATTATCATTGGATAATTCATAAATAAAAATACGAGTGTGGAATTGAAAAGGGAAATCTATTTTTCAAAAGTAGAATTATCGATTTCAAAAGAAATTGAAATCGAGACTTGTTTAAAAATGAATATAGAATTTGAATTCAAAGGAATTGAAATGGAATTTGAATTTAAAGGAATTCAAATGGAATTTGAATTCAAAGGAATTCAAATGGATTTGAATAAAGAAAGTCCAAATAAAATTTAAAATATAGAATTTGAAAATAGAAGTGAAATGAAGTTTAAATATAGAATTCAAATAGAGTTGAATTGGAATTTGAGTATAGGATTCAAGTAGGAATTTAAAAATAGAATTTTCAAATAGAAATTGAATATAGAAATTTAAACGAAATGTGAGTATAGAATTTGAATAAGAGAAATTCAAAGAGAATTTGAATAAGAGATTTGAAATAGAATTTGAATATAGAAATTCAAATGTAATT
Organism: Allium sativum; assembly: GCA_030737875.1. Taxonomy (NCBI): domain Eukaryota; kingdom Viridiplantae; phylum Streptophyta; class Magnoliopsida; order Asparagales; family Amaryllidaceae; genus Allium; species Allium sativum. The sequence goes on from CM060921.1 coordinate 461,714,895, forward strand.
TGAATATAGAATTCAAATAGAATTCAAACGGAATTTGAATATAGAAAATCGAAGTATAAATAAATATATTACCGAGTAAGATAATCAAAAATATTATGTTGAAATTGAAATTTTTGATTTGATATATATTAAAAATATATCAGAATGGAGTTGGAATTTATATATAAACGAAGTTAAAACGTTTATATTTGTAAATATAATTAAAATGAGCTCGCCATAGCGCGGTAGTTTGTAAATTGGTGATTCGAACTTCAATTGAATATATAGAACTCAATTGAAGTCGGAATTCTTTGAAACAAGAAATGTCAGGACTGATTTGATAATAGTTTTCCAATGGAGGATAAAAATCTGGATTTCGTCGAATAGATTTTGAGTTATATCAAAATCAAATTTTCAGAAAAACAACGCCATAGCCATTTAAAAACCATAGCGGTTTGTTTAATTTTATAAAAGGATTTTAAGCGAATAAAATCCGAATTTCTATTTAGAAAATTTCAGATTTTGAGTTGTAAATTATATGTGAACTCAAGTGGAGTAATGAATTGACTTTTGAAACAGAAATCATTTTTTTTTGGATTATTGAATAGAATTATCTAATTTGAATAGTAATTAGTTAATGAGATTTTGAATTAATATTGGGTTTTGAATAAGTAAATTTGATTTGAAAATTTATATTCGAAATCGAAAAGGAAACTAGAATTGAAATTGAAATTCAATTTGGTTATGAGCAAGTTAAATATTTTGTTTGAACATGTTATGTTCAAACAAAGAAGTGAAATAAGCAAAATAGCTAATTAAAGAATAAATGAGCGAAAATGAATTCAAACGATTGGATAGTGTTGAATTGAATTGAAAACAGGTGAGCATGTGTTAGACAGGTATGGGATGAAGTATATGAAGATTTTAAATTTATGTGCCCGACAAAAAGGTACATGTTTAAATTCATATATGAGATTTTATGCGCCGTATCGGTAAGCCGCTTGGCTTTTTTTTCTTTTTCTTTTGGATTGGTGAGGGCCGTGGGAGGCTATTTGAAATATCCCGATCTCCCGGTACAAAGGGGGTTATAGCGAATTTTTTCGGGAATTTAAGGAGTTAGAATATTTTTAAGATAATTTGATAGTTAGAAATCAATGTATCTATATATACAGAATTCGATAAGGAAACGAAATAAAAAAAATAGAATATTGTAAACAAAAAGGGAAATCTATAAATTAGAAATAGAAAGCGAACCATATACATGTTTTAAAAATGGATAATTGGGTTTTATTGTGTGTTTATTCGAGGTAAGTGGTTTTGCCGTTTTGAAGTTGAGGATTTTCCAATCAAGGTCTGAGAGGCAGTTATACCCCAACTTGATAGATTTCATTTTTAATTGATAAATAGCAGGATCCAGTCTCGAAGAGAAGTGTTTGAATAATAGTTAGTTGAATAAATTATTTTGGGTTGTTGTAACGATGTTTTACACAGCATTCGTTTTAATCCAATTGATGGAATTTTGGAAATATAACAGTAAATATTTCCTGAGTATAATTAAAGTAGTCGAGAAAGAGATAAGTTATTGAAAATGTTTTCAATTACAAATAGAATATATTTTCTAACTATAGAAAATAATAGAAGGCGATATATGGAAATGTTTTCCAAATAGCGTAAGAGCCAAGATGATTATCGAAATTATTTGGTTAACAAATATTGATAGAGAAATAGAGAAGTGAATTAATTAATGAAATATTAATTAACAGGCCCGGTGATTGATTGACGTTATGGATGAATGGATGTTTGTTTATTTTCTTCGATAGTTAAAGAACCGACTATCGAAGTGTTTGCCAATATCGATGTCAATATGGAGAGACCGATTGGATTATTATCCTGAACCACTCTGTATTGGCAGTAGCGTTGCGAATCAGATTATATGAAGATAATCAAAGACGGAGTAAAATGCAAGGGCTTTTTCTATTAATAGAAATTGTGCCTTCGGTTTCGTTCAGTCCCAGAACGAACGTATATGGACGAATGTCTGACAGAGTATTTCCAATGATCGAATGGGTTGGTCTGTATAAATATACATGGTGGCAACGGATTTATCCCCTTAGCATAATATCCAGAATATTTGTGCAAATCAACTAGTGAATAACGGATCTGACGATGTGGCATTCAAAGTGATTGTGTTATAAATGAATGGCAAGTAATCGTAGCCTCAGGCCTCAAAAACTGGGAAATGACAAAAATCGGGCAGGAAGCATGGCTATGTGGGTCGCTCCCATTAGGGTGTATAATCACCTATCTAGAGATTCATTTAATGCCTTATTCTATTCGATGTTGTCCCATTCGGGAAACGGTTGCTGATCCCAACCGTTGGTGATATACATTCGATACACTCAAGCGAAATGAGTGGTCGGTCATGTGTGGGCCGGGTTGCAAGACGTTCCTGTTGAACCCAGTGTATTCCTCTCTAGAGATATACTATCGGCAGGTGGTCCCATACCTTGTCATGTTAGAAATCCAATCTCCAATAAGCGCACTGCGGTTTTTGATTTTATACTATGTATGTGGAGTGTGAGATGCAAGAGTTCCGCTAGATTGTTATTTATTTGATTTAGACACTATTATAATATCACTGGATTTTGTATTAAAGTGTTTTGGGTTATTGTAAGGTAAAAACCGTCCATGTTTATGTGTGGGCTGGTCTTACTATTATCTTTTCTTTCGAAAGTATTTTGAAAGTTAAACAATTTGTTGGAGTTTACTCACACCAGTCCCATGACTGACCCAGAGTTTATTCTGTTTGTTTTTCCCTAAACTCTTGGGTGCCCAAATTTGTACGGGCAGTCAAGTAGTCGGGATTTTACAGATTCACTTGGAAGATCTGGAAGCAGGAGGCTTTCACCAGTTAGCTATAGAATATCATATTTCCGCTGTGTACTATGTTGTATCTGGAAACAGGTGTTTATAACTTTTCCAAGATTAATTGTTGTGCTCTGATGATGGTATGTATATAAAGTTACTGATTTGAATTTCAAAAAGTTACGTTATATAATATATTTTATTCGTTCCGCTGTGAGATCTGTTGTCTTTGTTTTCTTCTATTCTAACATTTCTTTCTTTCTATTTCTCATCCTCTAACTTTTTCTAATAATAATTCGTATTTCTGTGCAATCTGGGTAGGACGTGTGGGGTTATTAGTCAACTCAGATAGTATGGATTTGCGGGTCGTTACAGACAGTTAAATTTCAAGCACGACGATTTGGGGTGATATTCGAAAGATGACAATGGGTCGAGCAAAACCCAGCGACAATGGAAGAGATAGAATTATTTTTTCGAATACTCATTCTATTTCCAATTTTTATTCCAATCATTTCCAATATAATCTCATATTAACCCATTTATAAGTTTTTACTCATTTAATATTCATATTTTAGTTGTCATATTCTCCTAATCGAATAATACTTTTTCTAAATCCACTTTAAAATTCAAAATATATATAATCTCTTTTTCATTCTTGTTTAGAAAGTTTTTCTTACTCAAGTAGCCGGAAAATCTCTTAGAACAGTTTTATTTAAAATGCCATCATGCTTCCACTGCGCACTCTGATTATGCGTATACATGTTTAAGCTAGGGTTGTTATTAATCTTAACATTTTCAGAACTCACTTCTTCAAATTTAATATTTCCAAGATCCAAATTTTTCTACTTCGATGTTTGTTACGATTTAAATTAACTTTCTAAACTCATTCCTAAATTAAGTGAAAATCATCTCTTTAAACAAATTCTTAACTTAAGTCTAAATCATCTTCAGATTCCTTAAGGGGTGGTATTAATATAATTTCTTAATGAATTTTCACACTTTCGTGTTCTTTCTAATTGTTAAGTATAGTTTACCTTTACAATATCCCTTAAACAAAATAGTTAGTTTTGCATCTATAACGTATTGTCCTTACATTATATTTCTTTTAATATTTCTAACATATCGAAATGGTTCAAGTATTCCCTAACGTCTTAATTGAAACCATATAGTCATCCCACTTTCGAAACTCGAAAAAACTACTGATAGTGCCATGGTCATTAGTAAAATCATCCTCGGGCGACTAGAGTGTGACCCTACATCTACCTAGTATATATTGGGCTTCGCATATACATTGATCAGATGTATATTCAAAACCTTATGTACTCGATAGTCCATTCATGATGTCAAAAAATTTCTTACTAAAGCTACCTTTCAAAATGATTTCGTTCTTTAAAACCCTTTACTTTGTTTCAAAATAATCTATTTTCAGAGTACGCTCTCTCGATCATCATATTCCAGAACCTCATTCTAGGGCATTTCTAACCCTATCTCTAATGAGATAATATAACTCTGACGAGTCCTATTTTTTGTTCAAATATGTCGTACCCCGTAGCTTTGTATAACCAATGCTCTGATACCAAAATTGTAACGACTCGCCTTTTTACCCAGTTTTTGTCTGTAATTAAACCAACTAAAACTGTTCACAAAGACGAATTGTTATAGGTACTTACATATTTGCACAAAATAACAGAATCTTTTTATTTCATTACAAATAAATAGTACATCAGAGTTATCAGGAATACATCAGAGTACATCAATTTCACAGCGGAAGAAAACTAAAATCAGCAGAAGAATACGAATGCCCCAATATATCATAGCTCCAGCTAAACCAGAATCCAGCTCTAACTAATTCCCAAGGATAAATCTGCAAACTAAACCACTAGGCTGCCCGTGCAAAATTATGGGCACCAAGAGTTTAGGTGTGGGAACAATAAACTCCAGGTCAGTCGTGGGACTGGTGTAAGAACTCAAAATAGTTATTATTAGGTTCATTTTAAAGTTAGGAAATTTCACCGGACCACACCGCTAACACGGAACGGGTTTACTCCATGTGAATTCCAGTGCATCGAAATTCGTTATGACTTTGGAAAAATGAAGCTATCATAAGCTCGTCCCACATCACACAATGCAAGCGCACACCAGATGGGCGAGTTTTACCTTATGATAACCAAACATGCTTTCATATGTAAAAATCCTATTCAATACTATAATATAGTGTAGAAAACAATTTCGCAAATAAATGTATTAATCCTAGATGGCATAATACCCACAATATTATGTCGCCATATATATACATATATACACATAATCAAAATCGCATGGCTCGTATTGGAGATTGGGTTTCCAACTTGATGATTCCTGACACGAAAGATCAATCAGGGATACAAAGCGAAGTGCCTCACGGCTTTTTCGTCCATCATGGACACCAATCACAAATCGCAGGGAAGATCAACGGTTTTCGACCAGACACGCCCCCCCCTCCCCGAACATACCCAATTTCCCCAAGTTCATAAGTGGTTTCCCACTGTTGCAGCTTCATCATCAATTCATATATAAGTATAAAACCTAACTACCAGTTTCTCATCAATCCGGGGTGTGAGGTTTGTCGATGTCATGTCATACACAAAGCTATGCTTTGATAAGCCATGCTTTGATCATCACTAGCTCATTTCATTACTCGGGTATGCCACATTGACAATTCACGACATATCACTGATTACAATCAATGCATACCCTCTAAGTTCATATGACTTAAATATGAGGATAATATTATTGCCACAAATCCGATATACATTAACGGAAATCAGTGCTATGCAGTCAATTTCAACATCAGACACAACATCCATACAAATCCATTTTGGATCTGAATGGAACAACAACCCGAAAATATTCAAACATGTTCAGGTCTCATGCTACTCATAACCTCGTATCGGGCAGCCTACCCAACCGAGACATCCACACTCAATCTAAACAATTCAAATATTCCGGGTCTTCGCTCATCGTTCATCAAGTCTTGAATTGCTTCATAACGTCGTTTTATTACTCGGAATGGTTTTCGAACATATATTCGATTCCGATCTTTCCAAGTAATAAGCGTACTTTAAAACAGCAGCTATGGTTTACACAGGCTTTTCAAATTCAAATCTCCTTCCAAATAGTTATCAATTCATTTATGACTCAAGATTTGAATTACTTTAATTTCATACATCTCGTTATCATCTGAAACTCTTCTTTGAAATCAAAGATTATACCTTCGCTTCAATTTCTTACTTTAATTTCCTCAAATCAAAGATTTGATTAAATCCTCAGTTACGATATGAATTTCCACAACTAAATCTCATTGGGTTTCAAGAATGATATTATTGAAGATAGATTCACGACAAAAACCCAAATCAAATCGATTTTTAAATCAAAAGTTATACAAAAATTGTATCCACTTTTATTCGATATAAATTCTCATAATCAACGAATACTATGAGTGGAATAATGATATAATAATATCTTCCAAATTCCTCAGATAATATACATTTACACCATGAAATTTTATCCCAAATATCAAAGAATATTTCTATCTAACTTATTTCAATCAGGTTGAGAAACTCGTATATTAATTAAAAGATTTATTCAACTCTTTTACATTTAATCAGGATAGAAATACCATCAACTTATCTTCAATATTAATTTTGGTATCCAACTCATATTATAAGCGGAATAACTGTGAACTACCTTTTAAATTCCTCAAATAATAAGAGTTTTCATTAACCGAATTAATATCAAACATATGAAGATTTATCTCCAACCATATCCAAAATTTTAAAATGGGAAAGCCCATTCCAGTTCCATAATATTTCCAATACTTTAACAACCTTCGAAACTATTTTATAAACCATTTTTATATTCAAATAATAATTTACGCTTATAAATTTCAAAAGCCATAACAACATTTAGAAATGTCACCAAAAGTATAGCTATTAAACATAGCCATTTGAAACTTTAAATCGATATTCATTAGCTGTCGTATCGCAGCGCATTCTATTCACCCCATATAATGATCAAAATATAAATCGTTCAAATCTTTCCCAAATGGATTTATATTTCCATTTCAATTTCAAAACATCACTATCTCAAAACCACTATTCAAATCTTCATATCTAATTAAATTGAATACTTTACAAATATAATTCCCAAAACTCATTATATATAACAGTTAAAATCATGTTAAATACACGATTCAAAGCTTATTCCAAAACCATCTCATGTTATACGAATATCGTTTATTCAATTTAACAGTTCAAACTAAATTTCAAATTATGATTAAATACATTTCTCCCAATTGTTCAATCATTTCAAAATTTTAAAGGATAATAAAATCAACTGCTTATATAAATTAAATGTTTGAATATATAACTCAAATCAAATTTCGAAATAAATTTCAATTCAAAGGTTAATAACTTATAAATAGTTAAAAATATATTCTCTAAACATACTTCATTTTTACGAATATCAATTGTAATTATCTAAATTTCCCAAACTGTTTTGATACCGAAATTCAAAACTTAAATTATAAATATTATTTAATAATTAAATAATAAAATCATATATACATATATATAGGAAGGAGATTTAAAATCGATCACCCATAATTTCCACAACCATGGTGTGTGTTGCAATATCATGCAATGCAGTCATATTTATCCAAATGAACCATATGATCAGATGGACATGAATTTATTCATTACAAACAAACATTTTAACTGTGCACAAGCGTTACGGTTAATAACGCTTATCAGTGTTTAGTGTGTTATCTAACTACATGCGCATCCATTCAAACAATCTACATCCAACACACAATTATTATTAACGAACTAATTTAAATAAATAATTTAAATTAGAAGTTCTCACCATAATAGCTCTAAAATCTTCAATATTAGGACGATCAAGCCAACGAACATTACCACCGCTCCTCGTACTGCTCTCAATCCATTTTGATTAGCAGTTGATGATTTTCTGCTAATTTTTATATTGAAATTCTATTAATAACGACGCTCGTTATATATATATATATATATATATATATATATATATATGTATCGATATATATGTAAAGACATTCATTTTATTTTTATATAAATTTATACTTAACAAAAATTGTCTATATGATATTCTGCCATGTTCTATTTTCCGATACGGTTCTATCGCCTCTAGCGGCGAGTCAATCTGATTTAAAATGAACGAGATATTAATGTTTAAAGTTTAAACTAATATAAACTTTAAAAATTAAATAAATAAAACATACCAAGGCCTCAAAGCCCATTCCTTCTTACTTCGAAACCCGGCCCGTGCTCCTTACTTCATCTTCCTCCTTGCGTCTTTTTTCCTGCTTCTTGAAACCCATCAACACCATGCACCACGTGCACATACCCCAAGCCCCACCAATTCCAAATCTGGGACCGTCGAAAAAATTCTCTTTGCTTCCTAACCTGACTGCACCACAATACTACATCTCCGGCCTACACCTTCAATTTGCGAACCCCCTCGCCGAAGCCTGGAACACACAAAATCCATGCAACCTATAATGTCGCACTCTTCCTTCAAGCTCCGATCTTCACCAATCTTTGCAACATCGAAGCCCTCTCCATCCTCGTCGCCATGCCATCCTTCGTTTTGCCAACCGTCCCTCGTTTCTCCAACAATCCTCAACCCTAGTTTCGAACTTCTCCAATCATCGACACGGAATCTCCTCATTTTCGTACCAAAAATACTAGGTTCTTTGTTGATCTCAACGGTGTTGACGGCATCGATCCATTCTTCTCAGATTGAGAGATTTTATTTTCTGAAGTTTTGAACCCGTTCCTCACATTCTCTGTAAATCCGTGATTTCTCCCTCGTTTATCAACGAAATTTCAATCCGACAATTTCTAAAAATCAAAAACGATGATCTGAATAATATTCGCGCAGATCATTTCAGCTAAAGATCAATAGTTGAGAGCTGTGGATTTTTGAATGGAGAGAAATGTAAATTTTCATTTACAGTAAATGAAACAGAGGACTTAAAGAAAAAGAAATAGGATTTGTACGTGAGATTGCGTCTGATGTTGAGAGGGATGTTGATGTTTATATAGGCTCTATAAAGGGTAATCTAGTCAATTTCCATATGGACACATGATCTTATCCCATCCAAACAACATGTAAAAATTACACATAAGTGACTACTTGGCTTCCATAACATGAAGGCCTTCATGCATCATGACAACAAAGAGGACACTTCATCTAATCCTTATCTTAAGGGATTTTAAAATTAATTTATCTTAGTAACACTTTTGTAACCCTTAATAATCTTTTTAAAAATTATCCTTTACCAAATTTCATATTTTACAAACCAATATTATCAACATCAGAAAATATCATTACTTAAACATAAAATCTTATAAATATAAATTTTTTTAAAAAAAATAAGTTTTCTTATAAAAATCATATTAAATAAAACAAAACACTCTTATACAAAGTTAAAATTCATATTCAAACCTAATAAAAACAATTTATATTCAGAAAATCAAAAATTATCTAAATAAAATCCAAATCAAACTTAGTTAAAGTTATGGGATGTTACAGATAATGAGTGAACGTATTTGAATTTTTTATAAATATTATATATATATAGACCTAGATCCATAAAGCAACCCACTAAATTGGAAGAGCAAAATATGGAAAGAGTTGGGATATCTGTAATGTACACTAAAGGAATGATTATGGAAATCTATGACCCTTAGGTGGTTTGGGTGAAAAGCGTACAATATTTTTTGTATTGGAGAATGACGTATCCCATTTGTTAGCATCTGAAATGATATAGCATTTCATATTAGTGGGTTTGGGAGTATAGCCTTACAAATTGGGAAAGATTAAAAGAGGAAAATGGACTAGAAATATATATATTTAAGAAGAAATGACTTGGTGCGAATATCTAGGAGAGTCTAGGTAATTTGGGAACCCACTTTGACTTAAATCCCATTGTTACCTTTTAAGAACATGAAATATTAAAAGTTTTTGAGTGATAATTTATGGTGTTTTCAAGTTTTGATCTTAAAATCTTACAGTTTTAAAATATGTACTAGCTAAATTGTGTAGAAACAATCTTTGAAAGGAAAGAGGTATCTCTAATGTTTGAAAAAAATATGTAAGTAACATACTTGAAAAGTACATATTGAGTTTTGAAATAAATTGGGGTATATTTGGAAACGGTGATTACTTGTGAAATTTTTGTCTAAAAGTTTTAGATTTTGTAAAAAATTAAAATTTTCGGTAAAGAAAATTTTGAAGTTCTCTATTCTTTTGAAAACAATTTTTTATAATCGTTTTGACATAAAATTTTGTTGGGCGGACAAAATAAATTGTAAGAATTAACATTAGATTAGATGTTTTCACCTAGTTGTAAGTAATTGAAGTGACATTGTAAGCAAGAACAGTTGTGAATCTGATTGAGAAATATTTGTCTTAGTCTACTCCAATTTTTGTGACTTAAAAAAAAAGTGTTTTTCATATTTATGAGATGACATGTTTCTATGGTTTGTCAAAAATAAGTTTTCATGAGGAAAATTAAGTTTTGACACTTTTAATTTTTGTAAGAAAAATGAAATGAGAAGGCCAAACCGCCTTTTTAAAATCATGGAGTAGGTAAGGATTTGTACTTAGGGAGGGCGGGGGAAGTTTTGAGGCTATGAAGAGGATAGCGAGATTATCTTGGAATAATGATAAGTTCCCTTAGAATGCATAAGCATTATGAAGCCTAGGATGTTGCTTGGAGAAGACTGTTAGTACACAGCAAGGACTAGTGGTGACTACTAGATAGTAGAGGGCAAGTAAGTTTTTATGTCTTGTGGTTTGGACTTTTCTTTGTTAGACGGGACGTTGTCCTAAGATGTTTGGCCCTTAGTAGCAGCTATGTAGAGTGTTTTTTTCCTGTTTTATTTGAAAGATTAAAAGGCTTATTTGAAAACTAAGCTTGGACAGAGAAATAATTTAAATAAACTAAGAAAAGAGAAATGGCATAACTAAGAAGGAAACAACAAATTCAGTAAAGCAACAAACATGACAGTTAAGAGAATGGAAAATTTTAAGAAATGAGAATAAGCGTGGATTTTTCCAAGATAAGTTGAAAAAGAAATTCTGCAATGAAGAAAGTTTTCTTATGTGGACGGTGCCTAGATAAGAAAATATGGAATCTTTATAAAATAGTTTCATAAAATTCAAGTACAGATAGAAAAGTACATAAAAGAAAAACGGAAGATGTCAAGTTTTCCACCTTTTTGTAACATAAGAAATCGAATTTGGAAAATTAGATTTTTCTGAAATTCAAAAATTTAAAGTTGCTTGGTAGTATTTTGGATGCAAAAATTGGATGAAATATGCTCTTGCTCAGTAAGAGTGCGGGAAAATTTGGATGAAAAAGTATTTTGACTTTTAAAGTATTGCATTCATATAGAAATTGCCAGTATATTTAGGATGTGTGCATCATGTTTTCAAAGAGATTTTCAAGGAAAATATGCATTCATATAGGAGGTACTGCTTAGGTATTCGTTTCATTCATGTATTATTATGTTGAATTAAACTTTGCACTAGTGCGCAAATGCTTGCAAAATTGGATGCACACATGATGGTTGTGAATATGCGAGGAATTACTTAATTTTACCATTACCAATTTTCAAGGATGAAATTTCCTAAGGATGGGAGAATGTAACAACCCGTATTTTTAATTAAATAATAAAATAAATTTTGAAGAGCTTTTAGAATTTGGTCATGGAATTAGTGTCATTGATTTCATGGCAATTTTTTAGTCAATTTAGACCTATGGATTCAGAAAACGGATTTAAGATGAAGGAGATATCTTTAAATGAAATATTACAACAAACATGAAAAAAGAGGTATAAGAAAGGAACAGTGACAACATTGTTTTTAGTCTTGTTAACAAAATCCTTTGTAGTCCAGTTGGTAAGAGCATGTGACTTCCAAGAGAGTGGCGCAAGTTCAAATCCCACCGGCGCCATATTTTTATTTTAGAGAAACGGCTAAAATAATGCATGTTCTAAAAGGGAAAATATGTATAAAGGCACATGTAAGGAAAATGATACATAAAAGTGAATATAAAAACATATGTATACATGTATATGTAAATTTGTGCATATATGTATGCAAAAATATATACATATGAAAAGGACATTCAAAATAAACCTGCAATCAATGAAAATAGGTAAGAATTTAATGACAACATAAACGTCGTTTGAATTTTGAAAAATTAGAAAGGGTTGCACGTATATATATATATAGTATATATATATGCACAAATTGAAATGTGCATGCGTAAAATTGAAATTCAAATGTAACAATGATTTATAATAGGTATAAAATAAATCAAAGGTGGTAAAATGGGAAAGCAACCAATGTTTAAATTATAACCATAAACATCATGCTCCAAAATCGCTCGGTGGACCCAGTTGGGTCGACCTATGTTCACCTGGGTCGACCTATGGGTCGACCACCGGCATGCGGGTTGACCAATTCCTGATCTAGTAAAATTCATTCGGCGAATCTGGATTGTTTTTCGGACTATATTCGTTGCTGACCCAGCACTGCGTGTACGATTAAGATAAGAATATCTTAAACACCTATAAATAAGCTAGCAAAGCCCATATTTTTAGTTTAGAGAAATGGCTAAAATAATGCATGTTCTAAAAGGGAAAATATGTATAAAGGCACATACAAGGAAAATGATACATAAAAGTGAATACAAAAATATATGTATACATGTATATGTAAATTTATGCGTATATGTGTGCAAAAATATATACATATGAAAGAGACATTCAAAATAAACCTGCAATCAATGAAAATAAGTAAGAATTTAATGATGGCATAAATGTCGTTTGAAATTTGAAAAATTAAAAATGGTTGCGCGTATATATATATATATATATATATATATATATATATATATATATATATATATATATATGCACAAATTGAAATATGCATGCATAAATTTGAAATTCAAATGTAAGAATGATTAATTAGGTATAAAATAAATCAAAGGTGGTAAAATGGGAAAGCAACCAACGTTTAAATTAAAACATTGAAACCATAAACATCATGCCCTAAAACTGCTCGCTAGACCTAGTTGTATCGACCAATGTTCGCCTGGGTCGACCCACCGGCATGTGGGTCGACCCATCCCTGATCTGGTAAGATTCGTTCGACGAATCTGGATTGTTTTTCGGACTATATTCGTTGTTGAATCAGCACATTACGATAAGAATTTCTTGAACACCTATAAATAGGCTAGCAGAGCCTAGCCTAAATATCATATTTTCTAGGAGGCTGCCTAGACTATGCCATTCTTCTTCCTCCTCAATTCTCATCAGAAAATAAAATAATTAGTCTTTGGAAATTCGAATTCAAGATTTAGAGGAAAAGAATATATATCTACAAATGGTTGTTCAAAATTCTGATCGGCATTAGGTAAGTCTTTGAATCTGGTTCATTTAGGTTTCTCTTCATTTTCCCTCTTCTTTAGTAACATATCTGTGAATCCGTGGATATTTTTGAATATGGATTCAGTTAGGGATGCCATAGAACAACAAATCTGGATCAGAATCGTGGATTGGAAAGCTATTAGGTGAGTGGATCTAAATTATACCATTTTAAATAACGGTATATTTATAGTTTGTTTTCCACGTTCTATTAAATCTGCTAAACAATTGATAATTGTGAAACTTGACTATTAAAAAAGTTAGAATATACAGAAAGGATTACTATTGTATATAGATCTATTTTACAATAACCTATTAATTGGGTATTGCAAGTCAAGTTACAGAGAAATTGCGAATAATTGTGGTAATTGAAATTAAATCTGCTGAAAACACTACTGTTGTATTAGACCTGTTTCCATTAATCATCTGTCTGAATTGGAGATTTACTGTAAATGTTGTAATTATGGAATTTACAATGAACATGAATATAAGTTTAAGAATACTATTATGCCAAAGGATTGTAAATAGAATTACAATAAAAATTAGGAGAATTGATATGCCTAAATTGTATGGAAAATTTACAGTAAATAGGGAATTGTAACCGCATTTAGACACGAGGTTAAATTCAACTTGTGGTAGAAGCCTGCCCGAAACCTCCCGACAAATCCAGCATCCATAAGTGGTTAATTTAATGTGAGGGGTCTTGTAACACCCCGAATTTTCTATTAACACTAAAGTTGCTAAAATAATAATAAGTGTGTAGAAGAGGGGATGTATCTAATATGAATATAAAAATATTAATAAGTATGTAAGAGAGGAATGTATCTATTATGAATATAAAAATATTAATAAGTATGTAAGAGAGGGGATGTATTTAATATGAATATAAAAATATTAATAAGTGTGTAAGAGAGGGGATGTATCTAATATGAATATAAAAATATTAATAAGTGTGTGAGAGAGGGGATGTATCTAATATGTATATAAAAACAATAATAAGTGTGTAAAAGGGGGGGGGGTGTATCTAATGTGTACATTGTAGAATATATATATATATATATATATATATATATATATATATATATTGCTGAGTGTTTGCTGAGTCACTTCTGACTCATTGCTGAGTCAACAAGATAAACCCCATCTTGTCTGAACGGCTGCGGTTATTTCTAGGTTAAATCTAATGGCCTAAATGCATTCTAAAATCTATAAATAAGTGGGTAGACCCTAAACCTAAATCACTTGTAAAATTAGAGAAGCTACCGTCATGCTGCTGCCATGGAGTTCAGCGTAGCCGTCACAAACTAAGAAGAGGAAGCCTAATCATCTACAACTAAATCTACACAAATCAAATCAAAAGATCTCTCTTTCTCTAATTCTTTTCTTTTGTTGGTGAGTATGATGATTCTCACAAGACTATTACAAACTAATTTGACTCAGTTATGAATGGATCACAAGAAAGTGATGTGATTTGTAATTGTAAATTCTATATATTGTGGATCTCTTATTATGTTATTATGTTGTCGTATGATGTAAATTATATATGCTATGTCATGCTATGTTGTAAATTCTCTTATGCTATGTCATGCTATGTTGAGAATCATGTCAAGCTATGTTATACTATCATACTATGCCATGTTATAAATCATGCTATATTATGTTGAAAAATCATGATGTTGTTGGATCATGCTTAAAGTTATGTTTTTTTTTTCTTAATTTAAATGGATCTTGTTTATGGGAATTTTCCTATTAGGTTAGGTGTACCCATAAACTTGAAACTATAATTAAATAAAGTTTTTGAATTTCCAAGTACTATTTTATATCTGTCTTGTTGTAATTTTACTATTCTATATTCACTTAAAACCTCCATGGAAGTTAATGCATTCCCTTTGTGAGTGACATTAATGGACGTGGGGTGTTACAGGTCTGGTGCATAAACATACATATAATGGTGCTAAGACATGAGGTTAAGTTCAACTTGTGGTAGTAGCATGTCCGGAACCTCTCGGCAAATCCAACATCCATAAGCGGTCAACTTAATGTGAAAGGTCTGGTGCATAAACGTATGTACAAATATATGTCTATAAAAAAAGGAAATTAAATAAATGGAGTTAATTGATTGGATGTAACAACAGTAAAAGTTTGGTTATTATTAAAGAACCAAGGAAAATGTGATAAACGGGGTATATGACCTATTATAATCAATTAAATTAATGAGATTGTTATATAATAGGTAGGCTTGTCCTAGGGACAAGTGGAAATTATAATGCTTGTTATAATAAATGGTAAGAAACTTATTGATAACCTTAAGTTAAAGAGAACTAAGTAAATAAGTAAGTAACATGTTAACTAAAACCTGTAAACCTGCTGATTAAGATGAGATTTACTTAATGACACATTAAGTAGAACATGTTATTGTAACCTATAAACCTAAGAACCTAGAACTTGCTGATTGTGATAAGAAAAACATGTTATTGTAGCCTATAAACATGAGAACCTATAAACCTGAAATTAAACAATGAATGATAGGATAATAATATGAGAATATTGTAGATTTCAAATCTTGAATTACAATCTAGAGGATAACATGTTAAAGGATTATTAATGAACTTAAATAGGTTAAGTTATATAACTGAAATTAATAAGCTAGAGGGGTCCATTCCTTAGAAATATGATGGGCTTGGAGAGAACTTGGTAACTTGAATAAGAAGTTAATATGATTGGAAATAACCAAGTTAACTAGAATCTGATGAGATAAAGCAAGCGTGTAATTAAACGTTTAAACATAGGATCTAATAATACGGTAACATGATATGCTTGGACCATTCTGCACATACAAAGGTGAAGAACCCAAGGGGGTAAATCATCGGGGTGTCTGGAGGAACGATAGGAGCCCGACCATCTAATTCTTCTGCTTGATATTCTGCTTGTCGGCTTTGCAGGACTTGAAGGAAGCATGCGCTTCTCAGGGACATGGTAGGGTACTACATGGTGGTTCTCTGTTGCGGTGCATGCTCAAGCTGTACTCGCAGAATTTGGGCATGCCCGTTACCATCTGGAGAGTATACCTTGACTGCAACGTAGTTGGCAGTTAGAAGGCTGTGGCAATATAACACTGGGTGATTCGATGATTAGCCTACAAATAGGTTGGTCAGGACCAATTAAGGATAGTAATCGTCGGGTACCCGTCATCGGTAGTTAGTGTGACACAGAAAGACTAGAGCTAAACCTATAAACCATCGATCTTTCACTATCGAGAATTTGGCTGCAGGACGCACCAATTTGGATGTAGATTATTTGCTATGGGCACATCACTTAGCCCCTTATGTAGTCTTCCACTATAACACCCCGTACTTCTAACAAATATAATGATAAACTAAGGAATACTTAATTAAATATTTGGAATTAAGTAAAACGAACTGCGCCATTGCGTTCGTCTCGGAATTCTCCTTATGATAGACACCAAGTTTGCGTAAAACGGACGTCGTATAAAGAAGATATTAAGGTTTGAAATTTTTATATATATAATTATATACATATAAGCCATTTATATATATATTTAAAACTATTCCTGAAAATCAACATCTGAGGCTGGAAAATAAAGGGGGAAATCGAACGTTCGGGGTCAACCCCATCCCTAAGGATGTCGGCTCACGGGTCGACCCTATAACAGGGGTGTCGACACCTATGTTGACCCCCATGTAGACCCCCCTCCTGTCGAGATCTGGGCAGATTCCTGCTCTGCACCTGGACATAGTTTTAAGCGATATTCGTTTACCTTAGGCTATAAATAAGACCTTATTCTCATTGTTTTATTCACCAAAAAAAATGGAGACAGCGAGGTGCTGCCCCAACTTAGTTTTATCTAGCCTATTCTTCTTCAACAACAAGCTATACGAATTCAGAGATCCGTGCTTCATCATCTATGATTATTTCTCTGTTCTTTAGATCTAATCACAGTGAGTTTATGTTGCTTTTAGATGTAGACACCTAAAATGTAATCTTGACTTGTTTATAAGTGTGTGAGAGAGGGGATGTATCTAATATGTATATAAAAACAATAATAAGTGTGTAAAGGGGGGGGGATGTATCTAATGTGTACATTGTAGAATATATATATATATATATATATATATATATATATATATATTGCTGAGTGTTTGCTGAGTCACTTCTGACTCATTGCTGAGTCAACAAGATAAACCCCATCTTGTCTGAACGGCTGCGGTTATTTCTAGGTTAAATCTAATGGCCTAAATGCATTCTAAAATCTATAAATAAGTGGGTAGACCCTAAACCTAAATCACTTGTAAAATTAGAGAAGCTACCGTCATGCTGCTGCCATGGAGTTCAGCGTAGCCGTCACAAACTAAGAAGAGGAAGCCTAATCATCTACAACTAAATCTACACAAATCAAATCAAAAGATCTCTCTTTCTCTAATTCTTTTCTTTTGTTGGTGAGTATGATGATTCTCACAAGACTATTACAAACTAATTTGACTCAGTTATGAATGGATCACAAGAAAGTGATGTGATTTGTAATTGTAAATTCTATATATTGTGGATCTCTTATTATGTTATTATGTTGTCGTATGATGTAAATTATATATGCTATGTCATGCTATGTTGTAAATTCTCTTATGCTATGTCATGCTATGTTGAGAATCATGTCAAGCTATGTTATACTATCATACTATGCCATGTTAAAAATCATGCTATATTATGTTGAAAAATCATGATGTTGTTGGATCATGCTTAAAGTTATGTTTTTTTTTTCTTAATTTAAATGGATCTTGTTTATGGGAATTTGCCTATTAGGTTAGGTGTACCCATAAACTTGAAACTATAATTAAATAAAACTTGATTATGGAAATTTGCCTATTGAGTTAGGTGTACCCATATAAAACCATGTTGTTAAAAAATTAGATGATGTTGATTCACACATGTTCATATGTAAGTTTATGAAAATTGATTGAGATTATATTAGGTGAATTTTGAACAAGTTGACACCTTTAGGTCCATGACATGTATAATCTATGCAAGTTGGACATATGCAAGTTTCACCCCTTATTATGATTCATTTGGTCACATATACATGTTGTTATTATGATAATCTCTTTTATGCTATGAGTTAGGCTATTCGAGTCTAACATATATTTTGCGAATAAACGTTCAAACGTGGGGTAGGGGTAATATTAGGAATTAATAAATTGGGTGCAATTTTGTAAGATTTTGCATACCATGAATGGATGTCCATAATTGAGTCAATTATGGACATTGTTAAAAATTGGAAGTAATTAATAATTCAAGTAGGGAATTATTAAAATTGGGGGAAAGTGGATTATTATTAATAATCAATGCTTGGGACACGAGGTTGGACCCGTTTGTGATGTAAACCTGCCCGGACCCGCCCGGCAAATCCAGTAGTCACAAATGTCGGCCCAATGTGAGAGGTCCTAGGCCCAAACTAAAGCATAACAGTTGTAAAGACACGAGGTTAGACTCTTTTATGGTGTAAGACTGCCCGGACCCGCCCGGCAAATCCAGCTGCCATAAATGCCAGTCGAATGTGAGAGGTCTTTATGAGGTTATGGCCTTAATGAACTAAGAAATACTTAACCAGATAATCATGTAAGGTGGGACATGGGGTTAAGTAGGTGCCTTGGGTGGCATGAGGAATCCGGTGGTTGCCTTTAGAGGCATTTGAAATACGATTAGACTTAACCAAACACACATGTAAATGAACATGACTAAGTGGGTTAAGTGGGATGGACTAATGGGGACAAGCTTAGGTGGAATGCTTGTGGTAAATAGTGGGGGCCCATTTCAACCAGTATCCCAAAACGTATCTTTGTGGGCTCGACCCAAGTCGAGGACGGGACACGCATACTGGGTTTGACTATAAGAGGCCAAAACAGGGAGCGGTGGCAACGCAAGTCCAACGGGTTTCATATGCGTGTGTGGACTCGGGCTGGTAGGTAAGACGTTGTTGCATCGTGTAGGTATAAGCCGTGCATGTCCGTTGTATCAGGTTGCCACTTTAGGGGAGTGATACACCCCACTGTGGGGCCAGCACGGGTATCTACGAGTTAGGGAGCCGATCGAATAATGGGAAGTAGGGTACACCTAGTGGAGATAGGGGCAGGCGGCACCTATGTAGTCAGCTAGGGGTACGTAAAGCCATTGGGAAAGTTTCTAAGTGAAGCTAAGTGGGATGAATCTTTAGGGTGACTGGTGTGGTGCAGTATAGTGTTTATCCTTTAGTATTTAGGAGCGCCTATAACGTTGCCTTTAGCGATTGTCTATGTCCTTAATCTGCTCTTCATAGACATTTTCTTGTTTTCCAGCTTATGCCTTAGTCCAGTTATTTTGGTAATAGTATTGTAGAATTATCATATTCACCAGACTTTATGTCTGACCCCCTCTTTTCCATCCTTTTTCTCCCTTCAGGTCCGCAGGTTGGGCCAAGTTCTAGTGGAGTCTAGTTGGATCGCTTATCTTCTGGAAAGCTTGGACTGCTGAAGTAAAGTCCAGCTTGTTATCTTTCTTTTTAATGGCTATTCATGTAATGGGATTATGTACTTGTTTTATCAAGATAGATATTGTACTTGACATTGAATATGGTGTTATGATGTAATCAAACATGTTTTGACTTCTGCTACAATGAAATAAAGTTTTTGAATTTCCAAGTACTATTTTATATCTGTCTTGTTG
Organism: Allium sativum; assembly: GCA_030737875.1. NCBI lineage: Eukaryota > Viridiplantae > Streptophyta > Magnoliopsida > Asparagales > Amaryllidaceae > Allium > Allium sativum. The sequence continues at coordinate 461,734,973 of CM060921.1, forward strand.
TAATTTTACTGTTCTATATTCACTTAAAACCTCCATGGAAGTTAATGCATTCCCTTTGTGAGTGACATTAATGGACGTGGGGTGTTACACGTGGTATCAGAGCATAAGGTTACCAGAACAGATAAAAAAAAAATTTTAGAAAAATATTTTTTTTTCTAAAGTATTTTTGGAAGAAGTGCTTTCAAAAAAAAAAAAACATGTTATTTAAAGAGAGTTTTTATGAAAAACATAATCCCAAATAGCCACATCCTTATCTTTATCTTTCGAATTCTCCATTTTGAATCTTTCCTTTTTCGTTTCAGCATGGCTGAAGATCTTAATCTCCCAGAAGGTGTGACGATTCCAGGGTGGTTTAGGAGATACTTGGAGGCTAGGGCCACCACTGCAGGCCCAGCGGATACTCCTCCACCCCTAGTTGCACCCATTCCTCCTCCTCCTCCTCCTCGTGTTGACACTTTTGCAAAGACGTGCAAGGAATTCAAGGCTATGGGAGGAAAAACTTTTCAAGGGACTGAGACGTTTGTGGAGGCCAGAGATTGGCTTAAGGAGACTGAGGAATTGTTGGATATCTTTGAAGTGGAAGATGGGAGGAAAGTCCGTTTAGCTGCTTGGTTAATGAAGGGAGAGGTCTCGTTTTGGTGGGAGGTCACTAACGGGGAACGTCCAGTTGATTCATGGGAGGATTTCAGACGAAGGTTTGAGGCAAAGTTTCTTTCAAGGGCAGAGGAGAACTTAAATATGGAAAAATTCCTGGCACTAAAGCAAGGGATCTCATCAGTAAAGGAATATGTCAATAAATTTAATCAGTTAGCAAGGTTTGGCTTGGAGTTGGTGAACACACCAAAGAAGAAAGCTTTGAGGTTCGTTAGAGGCTTGAATGAACCGTTGCAAGGGTTGGCTATGACCCACATCCCTATGGGAGCCACCTTTGAAAAGCTAGTAGAAATGGCACTTATGCATGAGGATAAGGCAGTTGAAAAGAAAGGGGATCAGAAGAAACCCCAACAGCAAAATAAGAAGGGTGGTAAAAACAATAATGGCAAAGGGAAGAAGAAATGCTTCAATTGTGGGACGCCTAGCCATCTCAGCAAAGATTGTAGAAAGAAAAAGAAGACTGGTTGTTTTCATTGTGGAGATGCGGGACATTTAGTGAAGGACTGTCCAAAGAAGGGGCAGAGGGCAGGGTCTACCTCGGGAGGACAGGTGCAGGCTCTTATGGCACCAGGGCAGGCAAGGGGGCAAGTTCAGGCTATTGCGGCCCCACCGCTGCAAGAAAGAGGTAGAACAATTTCTGTTGAAAGCTTAGTTTTTCTGTTTGATCATCCTGTCCGTACCTTATTCGATTCTGGCGCATCTCATTCGTTTATCTCTGCATCATTAGTTGAATCACTGCACTTGAACACCAGTTTAGTAGAGGATCCCTTGGTCGTTTCAAATCCAATTGGGGGTTCGGCTCATTTGACCATGATATGTTTGGATTTGAAAATCTCTATACTTAGCGTTGAATTTAGATGTGATGCTTATGTATTGGGCTTCACGGGCTATGGGCTAATTTTAGGAATGGATTGGTTGTCTAGAAATAGGGCCATTCTTGATTGTGAAAGGAGAGTAGTTAGGTTTGTGACTCGCCTTGGTAATGCTCTCGACATCTTTTGTAATCCCATAAATTCCGTTATGCTAAGTTATCTTGAATCGCTTGACGCGTCTGTAGAGAACCTGCGATTGGTAGAAGTGGTCCGGGAATATCCGGATGTGTTTGAGGAGGTGAAGGGCTTACCTCCAAAGCGGGAGATAGACTTTCGAATTTATCTTGTGGATAATGCTAAACCCGTATCTTTTCCAGTGCGCCACATGGCTCCTCGTGAAAGGAGGGAACTCAATAAGCAAGTAAAGGAGTTGCTTGAGAAGGGGTTCATAAGACGTAGTATATCGGAGTGGGGTGCTCCAGTAGTTTTTGCCACAAAGGTGGATGGGTCTCTTAGACTTTGTATGGACTATAGAGAACTAAACAAGCTTACTAAAAAGAACCGACACCCACTGCCGAGGATTGACGATCTCTTTGATCAGTTAGTTGGCGCTTCAGTGTTTTCGCAGTTGGACTTAGCCACTGGCTTTCATCAACTGAGAGTGGCTGAGGATAGTATAGATAAGACTGCTTTTAGGACTCCTGACGGATTCTATGAATGGCTAGTGATGCCCTTTGGTTTGACAAACGCCCCTGCATATTTTGTTGATTTGATGAGTAGGGTGTTTAGGGAATACCTTAACAAATTCGTGGTAGTCTTTGTGGATGACATCTTAGTCTTTTCTAAGAATAAAGAAGAGCACTCCCTACATCTTAGGGAAGTGTTGGAAACCCTTCGAGCGCATAACCTTAAGGCAAAATTTTCTAAGTGTCACTTCTAGAGGAAGGAAGTACGGTTCTTAGGGCACGTGGTTTCCAAAGAAGGGATAGCAGTGGATCCCGCAAAGGTGGTGGCCATCCAAGATTGGAAGGTCCCTAAAAATGCAACCGAAGTAAGAAGTTTCTTGGGGTTGGCTGGCTATTATAGGAAGTTTATCAAAGACTTCGCAAAAATATCAGCTCCATTAACACGGTTAACGAAGAAGAACCTGTTTTTTACGTGGGACAAAGATTGCGATGATGCGTTCCAACGTTCAAAGAGAGCCTTAACTTCAGCCCCAGTCTTAGTGCTGCCAGACGGGAATAAACCGTTTACCATCTATACTGATGCTTGTGGGACGGGACTTGGCGCGGTCCTCATGCAAGAGGGAAGAGTAATAGCCTATGGTGGAAGGCAGTTGAGGGTTCATGAAAAGAATTACCCCACGCATGACTTAGAGCTAGCCGCAATTGTTTTCGCGCTTAAGTCTTGGCGTCACTATCTTCTTGGTGAGAAATTCGAACTGTTCACTGACCACAAATCATTAAAATACTTATTCTCTCAGAAGGATTTGAATTTAAGGCAGCAACGGTGGATGGAATTCTTAGCCTCCTACGATTTTGAAATAGCATATACCCCGGGCAAGGGTATCGTGGTGGCAGACACCTTAAGTAGGAAAAGGTTGTCCTTGAGTCCGTTGTTTGTCGAACGACAAAGCTTAGAATTCATCTCTATGTTTGACTTTAGACCCTCCGTTGACTTAGTACCCGGTCTGTTAGCATCCTTGGAGGTTAGACCTACACTTCTAGGACGGGTTGGTGAGGCACAGCGAAACGACCCACGGTTGGTTGAGATAGTAGAAAAGCTCAAAGGGGGGGGAGTCGTCAAGCCATCTTCGTAGGTATACCCTAGACGATAAGGGTTGGTTACGAAGGGATAATAGACTTTGTGTACCACAAGACGAAGACTTAAGGAAGGCCATTCTTGATGATGCTCATCGCTCAAAAATGACCATTCATCCCGGCGGGGATAAGATGTACAAAGATATGAAGCGGGTTTTCTTTTGGGCCGGTATGAAAAAGGATGTGGCCGAGTACGCCGCTAGATGCTTGGTGTGCCAACGAGTTAAAGCAGAACAAAAGAAACCCGGTGGGTTGCTTCACCCATTAGAAGTTCCACTATGGAAATGGGATAGCATCTCAATGGATTTTGTGGATGGATTACCAAGATCAAGGAAGGGTAACACGGGGATTTGGGTTATAGTAGATAGACTTACTAAAAGCACCCATTTTATTCCTGTGAAAAGTAAGAGGACTGCTCCGTGGTTGGCTTCTGTATACATTAAGGAGATAGTTCGTTTGCACGGTATTCCTTCTAGTATAGTAAGCGACCGTGACCCCATCTTTACTAGCGAATTTTGGAAGAGTTTACAAGAGGCGGTAGGGACTCAGCTATGTTTGAGCACCGCATATCATCCTCAGACAGACGGCCAGTCCGAGAGGGTGAATCGCATTCTAGAGGATCTTTTAAGGCTTTGTATCCTAGACTTTGGGGGTACATGGGAAGAGCACCTTCCGTTAGTAGAATTCGCATATAATAATAGCTTTCAGTCTAGTATTGGCATGGCACCTTTCGAAGCTCTTTATGGAAGGCCTTGCCGTTCGCCTACATGTTGGTGGGAATCTACCGATAAAATCCTACTTGGGCCCGATATGGTTAGGGAAACCTCGGAGAAGATTGAGTTGATTCGAAGGAGGATGAAAGCAGCACAAGATAGGCAAAAATCGTATGCTGATAAGAGGAGGACAGATCTTGAGTTTGACATTGGGGACATGGTTTTTATCAAAGTATCTCCGTTACAAAATGTTGTTCGCTTTGGGTCCGTGGGGAAATTAGCACCAAGGTTTGTAGGGCCGTTTCCTGTAAAAAAAACAGGATTGGGAAGATGGCATATAGGGTGGAGTTGCCTGAGAAACTTAGTGGAGTACACGACGTATTCCATGTATCACATTTGAGGAAGTGTTTGCACAAGACCGCGGAGGTGGTAGAGCCGAGCTTGCTTAAAGAGGTGGAAATAGAGCGTGATGCAACAATTAGACGAGCTCCTACATGCATTCTTGGGTCGGAGATCAAAAAGTTGAGGAATCGAGAGGTCAGACTGGTTAAAGTGCAATGGGGAGATGATGAGAGCAACGCAACTTGGGAGATAGAAGAGAAGATGCGTTCGTTGTACCCTTTTCTTTTTGAGGGTATGTCTTTTAATTTCTCCTTTATCGCTTAGCTTATCTTATCTTATCTTTAGTATGTCCTCTCATTAGTATCTTTGACCTTTAGTTAGGATAATCCTATGGTTGAAACATGTGTTTGAGACATGTTATGTATGATGGATGCAAAATGGATGCAAGTGTTTGCTAGTGGTTGCTCGTGGATGCATATATACACACACTTTAGGCACTAGATGGGCTCAGTCACTACATATTGCATATTGCATATTGCATATATATATGAATGTATTTAGTAAAATGGATGAACGATGGTTGTATTATCATGTGGATGCTGCATTCAGATGATGGTTGTGCACGCATATAGAAGTATTATGTAGCATTAAGAATCTTTTGCATACATAATGGATGCATGGCACGATCATAGTTGCATTAAGGAGGTCAACTGAATCAGTGGACCGCCTGATTTTGCATTAGATACGGACATATACACACACTGTGCATTTAAACATGAAAGCATTAGAAGTCTGTAAGGACAATGGATGCCTGTGTATGATGGATGAGTAGATAGACGTTTGGATGGTAGGATATACATTCTTCCAGACTTGAAGATTTCTGGGACGAAATCCTAAAAGGAGGGGAGAACGTAACACCCCGAATTTTCTATTAACACTAAAGTTGCTAAAATAATAATAAGTGTGTAGAAGAGAGGATGTATCTAATATGAATATAAAAATATTAATAAGTATGTAAGAGAGGGGATGTATCTATTATGAATATAAAAATATTAATAAGTATGTAAGAGAGGGGATGTATTTAATATGAATATAAAAATATTAATAAGTGTGTAAGAGAGGGGATGTATCTAATATGAATATAAAAATATTAATAAGTGTGTGAGAGAGGGGATGTATCTAATATGTATATAAAAATATTAATAAGTGTGTAAGAGAGGGGATGTATCTAATATGAATATAAAAATATTAATAAGTGTGTGAGAGAGGGGATGTATCTAATATGTATATAAAAACAATAATAAGTGTGTAAAGGGGGGGGATGTATCTAATGTGTACATTGTAGAATATATATATATATATATATATATATATATATATTGCTGAGTGTTTGCTGAGTCACTTCTGACTCATTGCTGAGTCAACAAGATAAACCCCATCTTGTCTGAACGGCTGCGGTTATTTCTAGGTTAAATCTAATGGCCTAAATGCATTCTAAAATCTATAAATAAGTGGGTAGACCCTAAACCTAAATCACTTGTAAAATTAGAGAAGCTACCGTCATGCTGCTGCCATGGAGTTCAGCGTAGCCGTCACAAACTAAGAAGAGGAAGCCTAATCATCTACAACTAAATCTACACAAATCAAATCAAAAGATCTCTCTTTCTCTAATTCTTTTCTTTTGTTGGTGAGTATGATGATTCTCACAAGACTATTACAAACTAATTTGACTCAGTTATGAATGGATCACAAGAAAGTGATGTGATTTGTAATTGTAAATTCTATATATTGTGGATCTCTTATTATGTTATTATGTTGTCGTATGATGTAAATTATATATGCTATGTCATGCTATGTTGTAAATTCTCTTATGCTATGTCATGCTATGTTGAGAATCATGTCAAGCTATGTTATACTATCATACTATGCCATGTTATAAATCATGCTATATTATGTTGAAAAATCATGATGTTGTTGGATCATGCTTAAAGTTATGTTTTTTTTTCTTAATTTAAATGGATCTTGTTTATGGGAATTTTCCTATTAGGTTAGGTGTACCCATAAACTTGAAACTATAATTAAATAAAGTTTTTGAATTTCCAAGTACTATTTTATATCTGTCTTGTTGTAATTTTACTATTCTATATTCACTTAAAACCTCCATGGAAGTTAATGCATTCCCTTTGTGAGTGACATTAATGGACGTGGGGTGTTACAGGTCTGGTGCATAAACATACATATAATGGTGCTAAGACATGAGGTTAAGTTCAACTTGTGGTAGTAGCATGTCCGGAACCTCTCGGCAAATCCAACATCCATAAGCGGTCAACTTAATGTGAAAGGTCTGGTGCATAAACGTATGTACAAATATATGTCTATAAAAAAAGGAAATTAAATAAATGGAGTTAATTGATTGGATGTAACAACAGTAAAAGTTTGGTTATTATTAAAGAACCAAGGAAAATGTGATAAACGGGGTATATGACCTATTATAATCAATTAAATTAATGAGATTGTTATATAATAGGTAGGCTTGTCCTAGGGACAAGTGGAAATTATAATGCTTGTTATAATAAATGGTAAGAAACTTATTGATAACCTTAGTTAAAGAGAACTAAGTAAATAAGTAAGTAACATGTTAACTAAAACCTGTAAACCTGCTGATTAAGATGAGATTTACTTAATGACACATTAAGTAGAACATGTTATTGTAACCTATAAACCTAAGAACCTAGAACTTGCTGATTGTGATAAGAAAAACATGTTATTGTAGCCTATAAACATGAGAACCTATAAACCTGAAATTAAACAATGAATGATAGGATAATAATATGAGAATATTGTAGATTTCAAATCTTGAATTACAATCTAGAGGATAACATGTTAAAGGATTATTAATGAACTTAAATAGGTTAAGTTATATAACTGAAATTAATAAGCTAGAGGGGTCCATTCCTTAGAAATATGATGGGCTTGGAGAGAACTTGGTAACTTGAATAAGAAGTTAATATGATTGGAAATAACCAAGTTAACTAGAATCTGATGAGATAAAGCAAGCGTGTAATTAAACGTTTAAACATAGGATCTAATAATACGGTAACATGATATGCTTGGACCATTCTGCACATACAAAGGTGAAGAACCCAAGGGGGTAAATCATCGGGGTGTCTGGAGGAACGATAGGAGCCCGACCATCTAATTCTTCTGCTTGATATTCTGCTTGTCGGCTTTGCAGGACTTGAAGGAAGCATGCGCTTCTCAGGGACATGGTAGGGTACTACATGGTGGTTCTCTGTTGCGGTGCATGCTCAAGCTGTACTCGCAGAATTTGGGCATGCCCGTTACCATCTGGAGAGTATACCTTGACTGCAACGTAGTTGGCAGTTAGAAGGCTGTGGCAATATAACACTGGGTGATTCGATGATTAGCCTACAAATAGGTTGGTCAGGACCAATTAAGGATAGTAATCGTCGGGTACCCGTCATCGGTAGTTAGTGTGACACAGAAAGACTAGAGCTAAACCTATAAACCATCGATCTTTCACTATCGAGAATTTGGCTGCAGGACGCACCAATTTGGATGTAGATTATTTGCTATGGGCACATCACTTAGCCCCTTATGTAGTCTTCCACTATAACACCCCGTACTTCTAACAAATATAATGATAAACTAAGGAATACTTAATTAAATATTTGGAATTAAGTAAAACGAACTGCGCCATTGCGTTCGTCTCGGAATTCTCCTTATGATAGACACCAAGTTTGCGTAAAACGGACGTCGTATAAAGAAGATATTAAGGTTTGAAATTTTTATATATATAATTATATACATATAAGCCATTTATATATATATTTAAAACTATTCCTGAAAATCAACATCTGAGGCTGGAAAATAAAGGGGGAAATCGAACGTTCGGGGTCAACCCCATCCCTAAGGATGTCGGCTCACGGGTCGACCCTATAACAGGGGTGTCGACACCTATGTTGACCCCCATGTAGACCCCCCTCCTGTCGAGATCTGGGCAGATTCCTGCTCTGCACCTGGACATAGTTTTAAGCGATATTCGTTTACCTTAGGCTATAAATAAGACCTTATTCTCATTGTTTTATTCACCAAAAAAAATGGAGACAGCGAGGTGCTGCCCCAACTTAGTTTTATCTAGCCTATTCTTCTTCAACAACAAGCTATACGAATTCAGAGATCCGTGCTTCATCATCTATGATTATTTCTCTGTTCTTTAGATCTAATCACAGTGAGTTTATGTTGCTTTTAGATGTAGACACCTAAAATGTAATCTTGACTTGTTTATAAGTTTGGATCTAAGCCTATGCCTATTAGAAATCTGAATCACAACAGATCTGCCATTACTTGCACACCCAATTTACTGCTTAGATCTCATATGCCTATTCATGATATCCCTAGTATGTTAATTTGCCTAATCATGTCACCTTATGCCAATTATATTTGTTTGCCTAATAATGCCACCTTATGCCAATTATGTTATTTTTTCTAATTTTGTCACCATATGCCAGTTTTATTTACTATGCCTGTTCTTGTTCTCTCCTCTCCCTTTTTGTTTTCATACAGGGTACCTTCGAGCCTAGGCCTATCACTGAAATACGCAAACACATGAATTTGGGAACAATTAGGAATGATTAATTTGGGAATAATTCATATTGTAAACATGATTGGGAATCTTGGGCATAATTTGTACCTTGAGCCAAAACTTGGGATTTGGGGGCATAATCTATATCTTGACCTAACCTTAATCTAGGGAATAACTTGTATCGTAGATCGGACGAGGATTTGGGCATGTTAAACATGAAAATTGGTTAGTAATGAAAATGCCTAGACTTACAGTGATTAGAAACTATAACCACGCCTAGACACCAGGTTAGATTACACTTGTGGTAGAAGTCTGCCTGGAACTGCCCGACATATTCAGCATCCACAAATGGTGAATCTAATGTGAGGGGTCTAAGTGCATAAACACATAAGGTGCTAAGACACGAGGTTAAGTCCGACTTGTGGAAGAAGTCTAACCGGACCCAATCGACATATCCAGCATCCACAAGTGGTAGACTTACACTACAAGAAAAACAGCAAATAGCAGCGGCAAAATCTGCTTCAAATCCGTCGCTAAACAGGTATTAGCGACGGATTTCCTACGTAACTGTATGGTCGGTAAAAACCATGACGGTATCTGTGTCAGATTTTGCGACGGAATTTTGCAAGAGGTTTCCGACATTTTTCCGTCATTTTGCTAATTTTACAATAAAATTAAATTTTATTTATTAATTTTATTTTAATTTAATTTAATTTATATACTGACTAATTACCGACGGATAATTAAATTATATTAAAATATTACTTACATAAGGAGTTGGTAAACCCTTGCTAAATACCGAGGGATTAGCGACGGATGATTTCAACTTTTGATTATCACCTTAAATTTCTGTCGGTAATTCGTCACAAATCACTACAACAAAACTTGCAAAGAGCTATAATCATTGTAATATAGAATATTTGCGAAAACTAATATATTTAACTCAAAATTTCTAATTTTAAATAAATATTTTATTCAAACAAATATTTTATTACACATTTGAATAATACACAATTATGTTTCTCTTTGTTACACAATAACTATACAAAATGCCTTTTTGTACAAACATTGGCTCACTACATACACTCAGTTACACTCACTCCCTATCACACTCAGTATCTTCATCTTCATCTTCAGTGATTAATCCAGAATTTTCCATATTGTCTGTTGTACCTGTCAAAATAGAATAACGTAGTAAACTGAAAAGGAAACAATTTATAATTACTTGTATGAATATTATAACTAAAAAATAATTTCACTTAGATTGCTGGTATTGTAAAATAGAAAATGCAAAAAGGGACAAATAGATAACTTTTTTTTACAGCGAGTAGTGGTGAAACGGTTGACTCCACTGCAGTGTTATTCTAGCGAGTAGTGGTGAAACTAGAAAGAAAAGCTTCGGACATCATACCATGTAGACCTTTGATAGCATCAAAGTTTTTGTATGTATACCCAACAAAACTCAAGTCCTTGGGTTGTAGCAACGTCTGCAAATATACAAGCAGAAGAGTTAATCATCCAGTTGGAGCGACTGATCAAAACTCAATATAGATATAATATATAAAAAGAAACAGAATTGTGGTTCAAAATCAAATTTCATGTTATTAACACAATAACATAAGGTCAGAACAGATGCCATCATCTATGACAAAAAATAATAATATTAGATTATATAAAATGCAACTTGAACATACCTTCCAGCTTTGACAGAAGAAACCGTAATGCTACTCGAAGTTTTGTATTTTAGGACTCTGCATTCTTTATCATTTTTCTGACAAACATGAAGGAGAAATGTGTGGATATGGATACAAATCAGCAGAGTCCTAAAAGAAACATATACACAAACCAAAACTGACTAAAAAGAAAATACTCACAAAAGACTCTCAATACGTGTGCAAAATATCTATTACAAAACACCCAAATAACATCAAATGCATAATACTCACAAAAGACTCTCAATACATGTGCAAAATACTCACAAAATCCTCATCACCAGTTCAGCAGTGTCCACTTGAAATCCCAACACAAAACATATGAATCAACTGCATAATACATCAGAGACCTGATGCTTCTATCATTGAAAATATAATCATAATTATTGCATGGCAAAAGCCAAAATGTCCACTTGATCAAACTGGAAATGAAATTTTTGTGACAAAAGACACGGCTGTTGTGTTATCTTATTTGGGTGTGGATACAGCTTCATCATGTTGCTATGCTGTACATTTTTGTAAATGACATTGATGTCAATGAGGCATCACAATCTCAAGGATTTGACTTTAACTCACGCAAGTTTGTTCAAAAGTTAGAAACCTGAATAATGAGCTATTTCGAAAACTAAAACTGCAACGTTTTTATTATAAACATCAGAGTTTGAGTTGATTGCTTTAGAATGAAAGCAAAAATGAATCTGTATCAATATTAAAGTTTACAGTGGTACCTTCAATAAGTCGCTCAAATCATATAAACTAGAGGAGGATTTATATGAAACGTCTCAACTTAACGGTGTTTTCTGCGTCTAATCCACCTGTATAAAAATAAACGTATGCTATAGCAATGGTGATTGTACTGTAATTTTCATAAATCTTAAACTATTATTCATTAAGTAAAATATTGGAAACCATTACCTGAGAATATAACCCTCGATAGCTTATTCCAGTCACATGAGAGGGATAGCAGATCCATAGAGTGGCCTAAAAAAGTTTCCACAGAGGAGCGAACCACCGCGCAAGTACCAACGCGGGTGGATCATCGATAACAACGTTAGGGTTAAAAGGGACGAAAGGTAAATTGGATCAGGCGTGACAAAGCACGAATTGATTGTGGTGGCGAAGAAGATATGACGAGAGGTGGTTATGAATCGGGTGGAGGAAAAGAAAAGGAAATGAGGTGGAAAGGAGATAGATCTTGTCGCCATTTCCAGTTCAGCAAAAGGGTTTTTTATGAAATGAGATCGATTTTGATTTAGGGTGGAGAATGGGAGGAGGCTAACGCGTGAGGAAGTCCAGACAAGCAAAAATTACTTTGGAGCCAATTTTTCGTTCATCCCGCCTAAACTTCAAAGTGCGCTTAGACAGAATTTCATCAGACTTTGTAAAAATAATTACTGTAAACTAAACTAAATAAGCGAAATTTATATTAACATGATACGAATTTCTAGAAAACTTGTTGTTTGTAAAATATTGTACTTCTTAAATAGAATTAGTTATTACTTTTTTACTTCTTAATTATATTTGAATATTGATAATTAAAAGCTAAGTATTACCCTGTTAATTATTAATTACTAAATGTCTAAGGGTAATTCCAATTACTATTTATTAATTACTAGTTATTAATTATTTACTAATGCTATTAATTATTTATTATGATTATTTCATATTTCAAATTTATTAGTATTTAGTAGTGATTATAATTTATCATTAAGCATAATTGATTAATTACAATTATTGATTGAGTATCATAACAAACAAACAAACAAAACATGTATGTCTTAACACGAACATTCTTAAGTTACACGTTCTTGTGTTAATGAACACTCAATTTTTTTTGAAATTTGCATTTTAAATGTAATATTTTAATTGATATTTGAAAAAGGATACAAATGTAGATATGGCCACATCCGCATTGATGGTTATACGGTTGATCTTAATCAATGTAATATTTAATTTTCCATATACATTAGTACATAAAATGATTATCATTTACAATTTTATATAAGTAAAATGGTTACTATATATATACATATATTTGTTGCTTAAAACTATTTCCTAACATACCTTTTTAGTATTAGAATTGATATATAACGAACCAGAATTTTTTGTTTATTTTTTTAGATTTGCTATCATTAAGTTTTTACTTTTATATAGCTATTATTATTTAAATAGTCGGTTTTATAATAATTAACCATTTTTATTAATAATTAATAGTTACTATTATTTAATTGTGAAGTGTTTATCAATTTTTATTTTTTAATTAACTATTTAATAATTAATAATTACTATTATAATAATGTTATTTGTTAATTATTATAATTTTTTTACTATTTAAAGAATTATGTGTGAGAGAAGATAGGTAGAAGTGAAAGACTATAAATGGGCTAATAACTTATATGGTAATGTTTGAAAGCAGAGTACTTAATTAAGAATTTAGTAATAACTTTGACCATTTTGTTTTTCTTAATTACTAATTGTTTATCAAATAATACGTACCAATCAATTTCTTAAAAGCAAATATGTATTAATAATTTCTTGATATATATTAATTTAATTAATCGTATTAAAGACTATTAAATAATCATTGATTATCAAAACAAATTTAATAAACATCGAACAACAATGTATTTTATTAGTTATTATTACCTCTTATTTATATTATATAGTAATTAATAATTAATCAGCATTAATTTTCAAAAAAAATCAGCATTAACTATTGAATTTTATTTACTTCTAATAGTTATTATTAATTATTAATTATTAATTACTAATGTATTATTAACATTAATTGTTTAAAATTTAAATTTACTAATTAATTAGTAAGTAATAACACAAATTTAAAACATTTAATAAATAAAAAATAAAAAAGTTCGTTTCAAATCTCTTGGAAAACTGCAGGAAAATAGCTTCAAAATTATGTCGACGGTAATCCGACTCTATTAGCAACGGAATTTAGCGTCAAATATTATATGACAGTAAAGGGCTGCAATTTCCATTGATTTAGCGACAGAATTAGTATTCGACGGTAATAATTTATAATAAGATGACATATAAAATCCAAAATATTTTCTCTTACAAAGCCCACGGAAATCCGCCGCTAGTTAGCGACGGAATTTTCCGCTGCTAAAAATCCGTCGCTAATCTCGGTTTTTCTTGTAGTGTTAATGTGGGAGGTTTAGTGAACCATAAATGAATGAATGGTGATAAACTTGTAATACTTAACCTGTTCGAATCCATTAGGATTACATGAACCTATTAACTTGAGTAGGGTTAAGTAGACTTGCTTGAATCAGTGGTAGGGTTAAGTTAATCTTGTTAAATATGTGGGGACGGGTTATGCATATAAACTCGACAAACTTAACATACTGGGGTTATGAAATCTTGTTAAACTAGTAGGCATAACTTGTTAAAATCCTAGTAGTGGGGATGCAAGTCTAGGGGTTGCTTGTATCATTTGTCGTGTGGGACCTGTTTCAGTCAGTAACCCATCTTGATATCAAACAGGGAACCCCGAACTAGGTTGGGGTTTGGGCACGCTTACTGAGCTGATTATAAGAGGTCACTTGAGTGAGGGTTTTGACGGTGCGTTCCAACGGAGTCATGTGCATGCATGTGTGACACCCCACGCCTGTTAATGTCACTCATTAAGAGAATACATTGAGTTTCGTGAAGCATTATAGGTAAATAGAAATAGAAACATTACAAGACAGATATAAAATAGCAGCGGAATTAAAAACTTTTATTGATCATAAAGCATCGTGGTTCAAAACATCGTCTGTTTGAATTACATAAAAACCAGTACATAAAAAAAACTTCTGTCTTGTACTTAAAACATCAGAGTACATAATAAATGAAGCATAATCCCCAAATAAAAACATAGCCATAGTAGCAAAGATAGGAGCTTGAGCAATACATCTAAGCAGCTCCAGCAAATGATAGCAGAATCCTGGTCAAGCTTGAGTATTCCCACCCTGAGAACCTCGGGGGAACATAAGAAAGAAGAGGAAACAAAAAGGGTCAGACATAAAGTCCGGCGAGTCCAGTTAATTTTAGCAAATAAACAAGTAAAAGTATCATGACAGGCATATAAAGTGGATAAGAAAGATATCATCATAAAAGGAAGGTATGACAAGGTAAACATGATAGAATGTATACGCTTCTCTGATTATTATTTTTATTCTCTGCACCGATACTAGTATAACCAGAATGAGATGATCCCGACAACTATAAGATGGTAGACTTAGGCATATGTCTAGATGTACCCTAATTACTACCCTAATCGATCAGCTCCCTACTCCGTAGATACCCTGTGCCTACCCTACAGTAGGAGCTATCACTTACTAAAGTGGCAACCCTTCGTTGATGTGCATAACCATATCTACAGGTGTCACGGTCGTCTTATTCCCCTCTGCCCGGACCATGCACACACATGGCCCCGGATGGTTTGCGCCACCCACACCGTCCTCCACGTTTGGACCTCTTACAGTCTGCCTAGTAAGTGTGTCCCTACTCCGACCTAGGGCGGAGTACTCGTCTGATACCGTTCTATGGGTTACTGACCGAAACGGGGCCGCCACACAAGATGATACAAGCTTTCCCCTTGTCCTGTATCCCCACTAGGATTTCCACATGTTATGCTTACCTATCAGTGTCTTTAATTACATAACCCCTCTCATTTTCACAGGTTATGCTTACCTAACGGTGTCTTTAATTACATAACCCTAATAGGTTAAGTTTGTGGGCCTATATATAAGTATTACCCACCTAACCCAGATTTACTTATCCCACCCACTGTTTCAAACAAGTTTACTTAACCCTATTCAGATTCATGTTCATACAATCCCTATGGATTTAAATAGGTTAAGTATTCCAGTTCATTACCATGTCCATTTATGGTTATAATGTGCCAGACCTCCAACATTAAGCCTACCACTTGTGGATGCTGGATATGCCGGTCGGTTCCGGGCAGACTTCTTCCATAAGTCGGGCTTAACCTCGTGTCTCAGCACGTCTCGTATTTGTGCACCTAAACCCCTCACATTAGATTAACCACTTGCGGTCGCTAGATATGTCGGGCAGTTCCAGGCAGACTTCCACAAGTGTAATATAATCTCGTGTCTAGCGCAGTTACAGTTTCTAATTACTGTAATCCTAGGCATTCCATTATTAGCCAAATTTACCTATGTCGTTATAGGTTTTCATGCCGCTCTCTCCAAGTTATGTTCATAATAAACTTTATGCCCAAATTCATATTCATACATTTTATTCAGGTTATGCCTCAAATTCCCAATTATAAGTTATTCCCAATTTCAATGTTTTCCCCCTCGTTCCCCGTATAACGCATTCGCATATTTCAGCGGCATGCCTAGACTCGAAAGGAGCCAGGCTATATAAAATGAAGGGGACAGATGAAAGGAAGATGATAGGAGTGATCATACTAACTAGATTGACATATAATGGCATAAACATATAGTGGCATAATGAGAAGACAGGCACATAGGAACAGATCTGATGAACATACGATAATAGAACCGATTCTAACATAATAGGGATGTCATAACATGATTGATAAGATCTAGACAATGATTTAGATATCCAACTAATAACATATCCAATTTAACCACAAACATGACAGGGACAAGTATAAGGTGATCTAAACAGTGAAACAATGGCAGATCTGACATGATAATAGGTGAAAGTTTAGATCTAAGTCATAATCATGTCATAACATCATAAATACACAGGTTATAACAGATCTGATTTGATTCAAACGATCAGAGGCATAGATCCAAGTTAATATCATATCAGGTTTTACTTTTAAATATTCATATCTAAAAGTAACTTAAACTCACGGTGTTTGGATCTATAAAAATAGAAGGAGAATAGCAAATGTTGAATCTCGGATCTACACTTGAATAACTCTAAACTTGATTCACTCGATTGTAGAAGAAGAAAAAGCTTTGATTCAGTCCGGGCAGCGACAACATCTAGTCCCCCATTATTTTCAGTGCGAAAAAAACTAGAGAAATGAGGCCATATTTATAGCTGAAACCCCCAAAACCCTAATCTGCCAGTCTGCCATAGGGGGGTCGACCCCCCTTATGGGGTCGACACTCCCCTTAAGGGGTCGACACCCCTAGGGAGGGAAATTTTCCACTCACGGATTTTTGATTTTCAAACTGTTTTCTGATTTTCTGAATTATATATATATATTCCTTGTGTGTATACAAACTTCAAACCTTCATAACTTCTTCACACGTTGATCGTTTTATGCAAACCAAGTGTCTATCTTGACCAGAATTTCGAGATGGATGCAATGGCACTGTTTGTTTCCCTTAAATATTAAATTAATTATTCTTTAATTTGTCTTCTGTAGTGTTGTTAAAACTACGGGGTGTTACAGCATGGGTCCGCTTGCTAGGGAAGATAAGACGCTGTGACATCAGTAGATATGGTTGTGCACATCTTGTATACAAAGGGTTGCCACTTCAGGAAGTGATACATCCTACTGTGGGGCCAATATAAGGTATCTACGAGTCAGGGAGCCGATCAGTTGGGGGTAGTGATTAGGGTACATCTAGTCTTGCTTGTTTAGGAGCCCGTTATTATAGTTGGGGTAACGCCTGTTAGTTATTTTGGGCTACCTGTTATTGTATGGGGTAAAACCTCTCACTAGAAGTACACCTACGTCTACCATCTTGTTCTTGTTGGGATCATCTTGTTCTATGATACTAGCATTGGTGTAGAGAAAAGTATTAGAGAAGCACAATGCATGTTCTGTTTATCCTGTTTACCTTGTTATACCTGCCTTATGACATTGTTATCCCTATCCAACTTATGTTTCTGTCATAATGCTTTTACTTATTTATATGCTAAAAGTAACTGGACTCGCCAGACTTTATGTCTGACCCATTTTATTTCCTTTTCTTTCTCTTTCGTTTCCCCCCCCCCCCAGGTTCTCAGGGTGGGAATACTCAAGCTTGATCAGGATTCTTCTTTCCTTCTGCTTGGAACTACTTAGATGTATTGCTTGATTTCGTATCTGCGCTACTATGGCTATACTTTGGGGATTATGCTCTTTTTATGTATGATTGTACTCTGATGATGATTTTTATATAAGGCAAAAGTTTTATGTTTTCAGTATTCCAGACTTATTATGTAATTGGGTTTGAACCACGAAGCTGTTCTATTTAATAAAGTTTTAATTCCACTATTATTTTATATCTGTCTTGTAATGTTTTTGTTTCTGTTTACCTACAACGCTTCGCCAAACTTAATGCATTCTGATAAAGAGTGACATTAACGGACGTGGGGTGTCACATTTGGTATCAGAGCTGAAGGTTACTAGATCGGATAAAAGAATTTGAAAATTGTTTTCAAAATGGTTTTAAAAGAAAGCATTTTCAAAAGAAAAGCCTGTTTTGAAAAACATATTCCCCAAAGCCATAGGAAATATCTTTTGGTTCTCTGTTTGAATCCCTTTTTCCTTTTCTTTTCAGCATGTCTGGGGAACCTAATATTCCTGAGGGCATTCAGATACCGGCTTGGTTTTGTAGGTATTTGGAGGCTACAACACCTGCCGAGGGACAAGCAGACGCCCCTCCACCAGCTGTAGCCGCTATTCCTCCTTCTCTGCGTGCTCATAATTTCTCTAAGATATGCAAAGATTTCTATGCTATGGGTGGGAAGCCATTCTGAGGAACTGAGACTTTCGTAGAGGTAAGGAATTGGCTTAAAGAGACGGAGGATTTGTTTGGAGTTTTCGAAGTTGATGATCATAGGAAGATTCAGTAAGCCATTTAGCAGCTGAAAGTTGAGGCTTCATTTCGGTGGGAAGTGACAGAAGCAGGGCATTCGGTCGAGACATGGGATGATTTCCGATAGAGATTCAAATTGAAGTTTCTTTCTCAAGCTGAGCAAAGTATGCAAATGGAAAGATTTTTGGCTCTTAAGCAAGGAGGCATGTCTATTAGATTGTATGTTAATATTCCGATGGACGAGGTTTGGTTTGGAACTAGTAGATACCCCGAACAAGAAATCTTTGAGGTTTGCTAGGGGATTGAATGATCCCTCTATGGGTTGGCTATGTCTCATATTCCGATGGGAGCAAATTTTGAGAAACTTATTGATATGACATTGATGAATGAAGAAGACAAAGGTGAAAAGAAAGAGGCTAAGGTTGAGGAAACACAAAACAGGAAAGTGTGGCCCAAGAAAGAACAACAACAACAAAAGAAGGGCGGAAAGAGCGGCAAAGCTCGAGATAAGAAGAAACGTCATCATTGCAGATGCGAGGGTCATGTGATCAAGCATTGCAAGAAAAGAAAGAACGCTTGTTTCCATTGTGGAGAAGTCAGACATCTTGTTAAGGATTGCCTAAAGAAGCAAGGACAAGGTCAAAAGGCAGGATCTTCTAGAGGGCAGGTGCATGCTCTCGTGGCCCATGCGCCAGATAAAGGTAGGAAAGTTTCCATCGAAGGTTTGATTTCTCTTTCCAATCATCCAGTTATAATTATTTTTTATTCTGGCACTTCGCATTCTTTTGTATCTAATTCTGTTGTTGAGTCTTTGCACCTTAGTACTAGTATGGTTTTGGATCTCGTTGTCGTCCACAAGCCCCATTGGGGGTACGACTCATTGTCTATGATTTGTCGGGATTTGAGAATATCTGCATTAGGCGTCGAGTTTGAATGTGACGCATATGTCCTTGGTTTCATGGGCTATGGTTTGATTCTAGGGATGGATTGGCTAACCATGTATGGTGCCATTCTGGATTGTGAGAGGAGGGTCGTTAGACTTTTGACTTATCATGGGAGGACCCTCGAGATTTATTGTGACCCTAAGGGGTCTGTCATGCTTAGTTTCCTAGAGTCGCTTGATGCATCTATCTACGATTTACGATATGTACTAGTAGTCTATGGGTATCCTGATGTTTTTGAGGAGGTTCGAGGCTTACCTCTGAGGCGCGAGATTGATTTCCGTATATACATGGTGGACAATGAAAAGCCAGTTGCATTGCCTATGCGCCATATGGCTCCAAGAGGAAGGAGGGAGGTCAGCAAGCAAGTAGTTGAGCTACTTGAGAACAGGTTTATTAAGCGAAGCAAATCTGAATGGGGTGCTCCGGTGGTATTCGCCACTAAGGTGGATGGTTCGGTTCGCTTATGTTCGGATTATAGAGAGTTGGATAAACTCGCTAAGAAGAATAGGCCCCCACTTCCGAGGTAAGATGAACTGTTTGACCAGCTTGTTGGTGCATATGTTTTCTTTCAGTTATACTTGGCCACCGGATTTCATATGTTGAGGGTGGTCGAGGACAGTATAGACAAGGCTGCTTTAAGAACTCCAAATGGTTTCTTCGAGTGGATCGTCATGCCTTTTGGGTTGACGAATCCACCCACCTATTTTGTTGCTTTGATGAGTAGGGTGTTTCAAGAGTTTCTAAATAAGTTCAATGTGGTCTTTGTTGATGACATCTTGATTTTCTTGAAGAACGAGGAAGAGCATGCCCTACATCTGAGAGAGGTTATGAAAACTCTCCGTGCGCACAAACTTAAGGCAAAATTCTCCCAATGTCATTTTTGGAGAAAAGAAGTGAGATTTCTAGGGCATGTGGTCTCTAAAGATGGGATAGTAGTGGATCCCGCAAAGGTAGTTGCAGTTTAAGATTGGCAGATCCCAAAGAATGCAACGGAGGTGAGTAGTTTTCTTGGATTAGTGGGTTATTATAGGAAGTTCATTAATGACTTCGCAAAAATATCAGCCCCGCTCACTAGACTGATGAAGAAGAATCTGACATTTTCTTAGGATATAGATTGCGATGATACTTTTCAGCGATTAAAGAGGGCTCTGACAACAACCCCAGTCTCGACCTTTCCCGATGGGAACAAAGTGTTCATAGTATACACCGATGCATGTGGTACAGGGCTTGGTACGGTTCTGATGCAAGAGGGAAGGGTAGTATGTTATGGAGATAGACAACTAAGAGTTCATGAGAAGAACTACCCTATCCATGACTTCGAGTTGGCAGCCATAGTATTTGCGCTTAAGAATTGGTGCCATTATCTACTAGGAGAGAGGTTCAAGTTGTACACTGATCATAAATCTCTCAAGTACTTGTTATCGCAGAAGGATCTTAAATTAAGGCAGCAAAAATGGATGGAGTTCCTAGCGTCCTATGATTTTGAGATTGCTTATACCCCTGGTAAGGGTAATGTGGTGACAGGCGCATTGAGTAGGAAGAGGATGACTTTATGTCCTCTGTTTATGGAGAGGAAAAGCTTGGAGTTTATATCAACTTTCGATTTTAGACCCTCCAATGAGTTTACACCTGGTTTATTGGCATCATTGGAGGTTCGACCCACTCTGCTCGACCAATTAGGGACTTCACAGCGAGAGAACCCACAACTAGTAGATATCTTGGATAAGCTTACTAGAGGGGAGACTTATAGTCACCTCGGTAGATATTCCACGGACGATAGAGGATGGTTGCGAAGAGATGGAAGGCTTTGTATTCCCCGAGCTGAGAGTTTGCTGAAGACAGTCCTTGAGGAAGCCAATCATTCTAGGATGATTATTCATTCAGGCGGTGATAAGATGTATAGAGATATGAAGAGGGTTTTCTTTTGGGCTGGGATAAAGAAATATGTGGTGGATTTTGTTTCTCAATGTTTGATTTGTCAGCAAGTCAAAGCTGAGCAAAGGAAGCCCAGTGGTTTACTTCATCCTTGAGAAGTCCCACAGTGGAAGTTGAAGAGCATCTCTATGGATTTCATTGATGGTTTGCCTAGATCGAGGAAAGGCAATACCAGTATTTGGGTTGTAGTTGATAGGCTTACTAAGAGCGCTCATTTCATTCCTATTAAAAGTAAGAGGACAACAACATAATTGGCAGCAGTTTATCTTCGTGAGATAGTCCGTCTGCATGGAGTACCTTCTAGCATTGTGAGTGATCGTGATCCCATTTTCACCAGTGAGTTTTGGAGGAGCTTTCAAGGGGCATTAGGTACACAGTTGTGTTTGAGCACCGCTTATAACCTCAGACTGATGGACAGACAAAAAGGGTGAACAAAGTTCTTAAGGATCTTTTAAGACTGTGTATCCTAGACTTCGGAGGGACTTGGGAAGAACATCTACCTTTAGTAGAGTTCGCCTACAACAGCAGTTACCAGGCTAGTATTGGCATGGCACCCTTTGAAGCATTGTATGAACGACCCTGTAGATCACTGACTATTGGTGGGAATCTACATAAAGGCTTCTACTTGGACCAATGATGGTTAGAGAAACCTCAAAAAAGATTGATCTTATCCGTAGGCGCATGAAGACAGCTCAAGACGGGCAGAAGTCCTACGCGGACAAAAGGAGGATTGACATTGATTTCGAGGTAGGAGACATGGTTTTCATCAAGGTATCACCTTTGAGGAATGTGGTTCGTTTTGGATCTGTAGGGAAATTAGCACCAAGGTTTGTAGGGCCATTTCCCATAACAGAAAGAATTTTCCAAATGGCCTATAGAGTAAAGCTACCAGAGAGACTGTCCAACGTTCATAATGTTTTCCATGTTTCTCATTTACAGAAGCGCTTACATGATACCGTAGAAGTAGTTGAGCTGAGTATGCTTGAGGAAGCAGAGGTGGAACAGGAGGCAACAGTTAAACGAGTTCCTACCCGTATTCTTGGATTAGAAGTTTAGAAGCTACGCAACTGAGAGTACAAATTGATGAAAGTTCAGTGGGAAGATAACCAAGAAGATGCAACTTGGGAGACTGAAGATAAGATTCGCGCTTCATACCCTTTTCTTTTCAAGGGTATGCTCTTAACTTCTTTTTCCAAAGATTTCATTCATGCTTGTTTATATCGTTTAAGTATATCCTGTTGATCGAATCTTCGACCTTTAGGTATAGGGCCCGTGGGTGTAAACATGTGTTTGAAGCATGTTATGTTTGATGGATGCAAGTGTTTGCTAATGGTTTCTTGTGGATGCATATACACACATTAGGCACTAGATCGGCTCAATCACTCTCAAACTTCATATGGACGCGTGTGCATTTTCTCTTTTTGTTATGGATGAAAATGGATGTATCATCATGTAGATGTTGCATTTGGATGAATGAGTATGCACATATATAGAACTTACATGTGATAGGAGGATTATTTGCATACATGATGGATTCATGGCACTAATACACATTGCATTAAAGAGGTCGGCCGAATCAGAAGACCGCCTAACCTTTTGCATTAGTATATGGACATATACACACACCTTTGCATATGTTTACATAAGCATTATAAATCTTTTAAGGATAATGGATGCACGTGATTGATGGATGAGTAGATGGGTGATGGATGTTAGGATATACATTCTTTTTAACTTAGAGATTTCGGGTACGAAATCCTTTAAGTAGAGTAGAATGTAATACCCCATAATTCTAACAACACTATAATGATAAACTAAGGAATACTTAATTAAATATTTAGAATTAAGTAAAACAGACTGTGCCAAAGCGTTCGTCTCGGAATTCTGCTTAGGATAGACACCAATTTGCGTAAAACGGACATCGTATGAAGAAGATATTAAGGTTTGAAGTTTATATACTTATAAGTCATTTATATATGTTTAAAACTATTCCAGAAAATCAAAATCCGAGGCGGGAAAATAGGGGGAAATCGGACCGTTAGGGGTCGATCCCATCCCTAAGGGTGTCGACCCATGGGTCGACCCCATACTAGGGGTGTCGACACCCATGTCGACCCACCGAGATCTGGACAGAATCCTGCTCTACACCTGGCCATAGTTCAGAGCAAGATTCATTGACCTTAGGCCATAAATAAGACCTCATTCTCATTGTTTTATTCACCAAAAACAATAGAGACAACGAGGTGCTACCCCAACTTAGTTTGATCTAGCCTATTCTTCTTAAAAAACAATTTATACGAATTCAGAAATCTGTGCTTCATCATTTGTGATTAATTCTTTGTTCTTTAGATCCAATCACAGTGAGTTTATGTTGCTTTTAGATATAAACACCTAAAATATAATCTTGACATGTTTATAAGTTTGGATCTAAGCCTATGCCTGTTAGAAATCTAAATCACAACAGATATGCCATTACTTGTATACCCAATTTACTGCTTAGATCTCATATGCCTGTTCATGATATCCCTATTATGTTATTTTTCCTAATCATGTCACCATATGCCTATCATGTTAGCTTTCCTAATCATGTCACCTTATGCCTATTATGTTAGTTTGCCTAATTTTGTCACCGTATGCCAGTTTTATTTACTATGCATGTTCTTGTTCTCTCCTCTCCCTTTTTGCCTTTTTGTTTTTATAGCCAGGCTACCTTCGAGCCTACGCTTATCGCTGAAATATGCAAACACACGAATTTGGGAACGATTGGGAATGATTAATTTAGGCATAATTAATATTGTAAACATGATTGGGAATCTTGGACATAACTTGTACCTTGAGCCAAAACTTGGGATTTGGGGGCATAATCTATATCTTGACCTAAACTTTAATCTGGGGCTTAACTTGTATCGTGGATCGGACGGGGATTTGGGGCATGATAAACATGAAAATCGGTTAGTAATGAAAATGTCTAGATTTACAGTAATTATAAAATGTACCGCACTTAGACACGAGGTTAGATTATACTTGTGGTAGAAGTCTGCTTGGAATCGCCCGGCATATCCAGCATCCAAAAGTGGTGAATATAATATGAGGGATCTAAGTGTATAAACATGTAACGGTGCTAAGACACGAGGTTAAGTCCGACTTATGGAAGAAGTCTGCCCGGACCCAACCGGCATATCCAACATCCACTGGTGGTAGACTTAATATGGGAGGTCTAGCGCATTAATAACCATAGATGAATGAACGGTGATAAACTTGTAATACTTAACATGTTAACTTGAGTAGGGGTTAAGTAGACTTGCTTGAATCAGTGGGAAGGTTAAGTTAATCTTGTAAAATATGTGGGGACGGGTTATACATATAAACCCGACAAACTTAACCTGATGGGGTTATGCAATCTTGTTAAACTAGTAGGGACAATCTGTTGAGATCCTAGTAGTGGGGATGCAAGCCTAGTGGGAAGCTTGTATCATCTGTCATATGGGACACGTTTTAGTTAGTAACCCATCTTCGTATCAAACGGGGAACCCCGAGCTAGCTCGTGGTCTGGGCATGCTTACTGAGATGATTATAAGAGGTCACTTGAGTGAGGATGTTGACGACGCATTCCAACAGAGTCATGTGCGTACATGGTTCTGCTTGCTAGGGAAGATAAGACGTTGTGACATCAGTAGATATGGTTGTGCGCATCTTGTAACCAAAGGGTTCCCACTTCAGGAAGTGATACATCCTAATGTGGTGCTAGCACAGGGTATTTACGAGTTAGGAAACCGATCGATTAGGGGAAGTGATTAGGGTACATCTAGTCTTGCTTGTTTAGGAGCCCGTTATTATCGTTGGGGGTAACACCCATCAGTTCTGTTGGGTTATCTTTTATTGTATGGGGTAAAACCTCTCACTAGAAGTACACCTACGTCTACCATCTTTTAGTTGTTGGGATCATCTTGTTCTGTGATACTAGCATTGGTGCAGAGAAAAGTATTAGAGAAGCGCAATGCATGTTCTGTTCTGTTTATCCTGTTTATCTTGTTATACCTACCTTATGACATTATTATCCCTCTCCAACTCATGTGTCTGTCAAGGTGCTTTTACTTATTTATATGCTAAAAGTAATTGGACTCGCCATACTTTATGTTTGACCCATTTTGTTTCCTCTTCTTTATATTTCTTCTCCCCCTAGGTTCTCAGTATGGGAATACTCAAGCTTGATTAGGATTCTTCTTTCCTTCTGCTTGGAGCTGCTTAGATGAATTGCTCGATTTCGTACCTGCGCTACTATGGCTATACTTTGGGGATTATGCACTTTTTATGTATGATTGTACTCTAATGATGATTTCTGTACAAGGCAGAAGTTTAATATTTTCAGTATTCTAGACTTATTATGTAATTGGGTTAGAACCATGAAGCTTTTCTATTTAATAAAGTTTTAATTCCACTATTATTTTATATCTGTCTTTTAATGTTTCTATTTCCGTTTCTGGTTACCTATATCACTTCATGAAACTTAATGCATTTTGATTAAGAGTGACATTAACGGACGTGGGGTGTCACATCCACTAGTTGAGGGAGGGGTCGAGGTAGGATCATAGCCACCGTAGAAATGCATACAATAGTTTAGATATCTGTATTTTAGTCCACTTTAGTAGATCTATACAGATATGGAAAAAATTCTCGACTGAGTTCCGTGCATTCAAATGCATTCCTATTTCGGAACTCGGGTTACGGTAGACAGTACGTACGTATGAGGATCTAGATACATGCACACCGCATTGGGTGATGTATCATAGACGCTAGGGCATAGTTTTATGGAGATCCGTATGTCTCTTCAGCTTAGGATAAGAGTCACATACATGGCGTAGTTTTGTGGAGATTAGTACATCGCTCCGGCTTTGGATAAGAGTTGTATACGTGGTGTAGTTTTATGGAGATCCGTACGTCGCTCCGGCGTAGGATAAGAGTCACATACGTACCATGGTTTCATGGAGATCCGTATGTCGCTCCGGCGTAGGATAAGAGTTGCATACGTGGCATAGTTTTATGGAGATCCGTACGTTGCTCTGGCACATAATAAGAGTTGCATACGCTTTCGAGGCATAACGGTATAGACCGTGCTAGAAGGGTACCATGGGAGTTAACTTGGAATTGGGGGTAACTACATATATGTTATATTAGATTAATCTACTATGGGGTAAATGGGTATGACTTGAGTATAAAGCCTTGAGAGCTATTAACCCAAACAACCTAACAAATAGGTATAAAGCCTTGAGAGCTATTAACCCAAACAACCTAACAAATAAGTAACATAACTGAACGGTATATGTAGCGTTATTTAAGATTGTGTAATTTAGTCTAGTCACCAGAACTTGTGTTCTGACCCCTCCTCATAATACACTCGTAGGTTAGGTTATTGGTAGAGATATGATAGCTTTGGATACGGGTTAGGCAGTATTATTACTATGGTAAGGCTATACTTGATTATATTATATTTTATCCATTTCGTTGTGAGATGTTTTCTGAGCTCTGATATATTTTATATCTCTGTCTTTTCAGCAGGATACCAGACAAGCCAACTCGAGTTTTGACAGATTGGGATTTAAAAAAAATTGGTTCATCGGAATTCAGGTTGTTACAAGTAGTAAGTCTTACCACATTTCCTTCTTTGATTAATTGCACTTTTCTTACTGTTTTGAATTATTTTGGTTTGAATTATCTTTCTTAATTCTACCGTTTGATCTGCTCTTACCCTCTTCTATTGTCATCCTTATGACCTCTAATGTGCCACTAGTGGATCCTGCCTATTAGCAAAAAGATATGTAAACTAACGCACAAATGCAGTAATGACCCCTACTTTGATTCCACACACGTGATAATCACTGGTTTCCACTACCTATAATCTTAAATCTTTGACCTACCAACTTCAACATAAGCATGCCCAACCTTCCCGAGACCAATAGATATTGTCTAAAATGGAATGATGTCGGTTTGGTCCTAAACAAACAAATATTTTAATTTGCGCCCTAACCCAAATCTCATTCTCTTGACCTCTTACAACCGCCATTCCACCAAAGCCTGCTTAGTTTTCCTTGGATCATTAGATCCTGTATGAAATGAGAGATGGTCGAAATGGGTCCCAGCTAACTGATCTGTATTCTCTTTTACTGTTAGCTCAATCCTAGATCAACTATTAATCCAATTTCTGAACGAGTAATAATATGAAATCTTTCATTCTTTTTTCTCTTTGTTATGATTTTTCTTCTCTTTTATTATCATAATAATTTTCTTACTTTTTCTGCGACTTAATACTAGTCATAATTCATTACAAATTCCTGTGAATCTGCATAATTTTTCCTAATTATTTTTTATTGTAAATCTGTAATTTTCACATGTAACACGGTAAATTTAGTTCCTTCTTATTTAATCTATATTTACGAGATCCTAAATTATTATTTAATCCAAGAGAAAAATGAATATTAAAAATTATGTTTGTAAACTAACATTTACATCTCTCTAAAGAAGTAAAAGATTTTAGAAAGACTAAATTAACTGATAGAAATAACTACTACGAAAAAAAATCTTAAATCAAAGAGACTTATAGAAAAAAAATTAAGATAATATAAAAAGAATTACTTAAAAAAATTAAATAAATAAAAGAAACAGTAAGAAAAACAATAAACTACTTATAGAAAATGACTACTATAAACTACTAGAAAACCTATCAATAAAAGTATTAAAATTCCAAAACTTTTAAACTACTTATAATATGAATAATTATTTTACTCACCAATGGTCCTAAGCTCTTTCTCCGTCGCTGTTGCAGATCCCGCTTCTAATTGAATTATATGTATATATATAATCTCGTAATTCCTTTCCCCAGAAAAATTTGGATTAGGACCATCTCAGATGAAGGTGCCCGGAGAAAGGAAAGGATTTTGTTGTGAAATGAAGTGTTAAGCCTAGGGTTCTATTCATAGTGTTATCGAGGGACTTTAAATCATTGGATTTCAAGATTTAATCTCATTAAGTCACGTCATTCTGCTAATCAAGGCCTCTCCATTTCGAAATCAGCTAATCCGGTAATGCCACATCAGCAAAGATCAAAACAATTACGTAACATTTTGCGCCTGGACGAATTCACGTCTAGGTTGGGGAAGGTTCGACGAAGGAGTCGACTTAAGCCTACAATATATATTTATATATATTTCTTTTTAAAATTTGGTTCATCTGTCTAACTCATTTCTCTCCTATCTTCTGCATACTGGCCCGGATTTTTGACTAATAAATTTCTATGAACATAATGAAAAGGTTCTGTAGGTAAATTCAGACATCTGCAAAAAAAAAAAAAAAAAAAACTTTTTAACCTCTTTTTGTATTTATAGTTAATCTCCTTTCATTAAACTTATGAATCATTCATCTTTATTAATATTATTTAACTTTTAATAAGTTACATCAATACATGACTTAATTATTATTTTATTATGCATGTTATTTTTTATATTCAAACATGCATGTTAACACTTTTGATTTAATTCTCCTTATTAGATTTTAATGTTATGGTTATAACGTTAGTCTTTAGTTCCTCTGTTTATTCTTTTATAGCGTTATTGTGAATGTTTCCATTAATTCTATTAATTAGCTTGTAATGTTATATTTTCATAACATTTACTTTTAATATTCAAATTTCTTAATTCGTTATTCTTAAATTTTTGGGTTGTTACATTCTCCCCTCCTTAAAGGATTTCATAAAACTCCAAGGACAGAAGAACGAGATAATCATTTTCATTCAGATACCTACCATTGTCTCCTCAAACACCATCCACTAGCCTTTAACATTTTGTAGCTCTAAAACCATATACGCATATGGGGTTTAGAATCATAATGGACGTACTAATTTTTCTCTACCTCAATACAATACTCTTCAAATTTCCTTTATTGGATTACAAATTTTATTCCAGTCATTAATCCATTTGATGTCTTTATATCCTTTCGGCCTAAAACATTTAACCATTTATTTATGTATTTACTAGCCAAAAATTTTGCTTACTTTTATATAGGGTACAAGTAGAACCAAAAATCATCAGACGCTCCAACTTTATTAGTCTCCTTAAGTTCTAACCATTCGTCGTAGATAACTAAAACAACAATTTATGGTCACTAAAATTTCAAATTTTTTTCATAATTGGTAACACATCCATGACCTAACTGAAAAGTTGTCGGTGGTTATTCCAAGATAACTAGCCTCATGGGCTCAAAACTCTTTTTAATGCTTTAAAAATAGTTTCATGCTTTACATCTGTAAAAGCTAAATTTTTGTACAATAATCCATTAATACAAGAAAATCCCTTTCTTCCCAAAGTAATTCTTAGAGAACATGGTCTTGGAACATGGTCTTGGGTCCACGTGCTAATAGGTTACTTAATTTCCTTTACTAAATACTAAATTTATTCCTTGCTGTTGTTTAACTAGCCCAGCATGTTACCCATACAGACCCCTACCAACTTAATCCAAAACTTTGTCAACACCCTACCTAAATCATATTAGTAACCAGGCTTACACACAAGCTAGTCCGAAAGGTATGGCAATTTCTTCTTAAAATCCGCTGGTGCCTTACTAACGACTTTGTTTCTAATCATTTCCACTACTCACAAATGGTGGGAAACACCAACGAAGAAATCTAACTATGAGAATAACTTGCCTCTTACTAAATAATTAAAAAGACTGTCTATATGAGGCTAAGAATAGTGAATTTTTTTAAAACAACTTACTTATGCTTATTGCAGCGCAAAATTAACTATCCATCTTTATAGCAAAGATAGTGGAGCCTCACATCCAAAAACACTTTTTCTTATCAATATTTTCTAAAAGTTCCTCGGTTTGTTTTCCCAGAATCTTTATGCTGCAATTGAAGTCCAACGACCTCCTAAATGTACATGAAGAAAGCTCCTATTATATTATTGAACTCAATCTTCCAAAAGATGGGTCTAAAGGGAAAAATAATCTACCTCAATTGATCTAAAGACTAATCCTTAAGTATGCTAACTGTCGTCCTCTCAATATTTGAGATGGTCGTTGTATAGCGTACCTGTCTAAACTCTTAATCAACTCACGTCAAGTAATGATATAAGCATCACCCAATATATAGGAGAGCTTTTAGCCATAGGTATGAAGCTCAATTCTCTTCTTTGCCTGGGAACTATGTGTTTGACTAGCAATGCCACATGTTTAGCATTATCATAAATACAAATTTTAAAAATCAATCCTCTTGTAGAAGGTAGTCTTCTAACTTCTTCCAATATATTCAGAAAAACTAGCACAATGGGAACTGAATTGCTATCGCCTAAAGATGCACTAAGGGTAAAAGAAAACTTAATATGACTGACCCCTCAGGTCGTAAGAAATCTCAAGAATCTATTTGTTTTGCTGCCTATCCTAGCCCAACTATTTGACTAGTCTATTTAGGCCTAAAACCAATCCATACCAGAAAATGCCCCATGCATCCCTCTATCTAGAATCTCTAATCCAAACCCCAACTTATGATGAATAATTGTGCCAATTGTCCTACGAGGTTAAAAGAACTAGTATTAGCTCTAGAAAAGTGCCTAAGTCCAAAAGAACTAGTATTAGGTCTAGAAAAGTACCTAAGTCCAAACAAACGACAAGTGAAGTAAAAATTAAGGATTATGATACTTCCAAATTAAAAAAGTGAGGAACAGAAAATGGAAATCAATCCTTTCATGGAAAATTTCTTACCTCTATCCGGCCCACTGTTAGATGGGGCTACATCCAAAATCAAAATATGGGTTGCCTGTGTATCAGCCCTTTATGCTGCTGCCCCAACCCTCTGAGGACACTTTCTCTTGATATGTCCAGGCTCCACGCAAATATAACACTTTCATTTTATCAACTTCTTTTTGCAATCCTTACCATAATGGCCGAATATTCCACAATTTTGGCATCTTTCACTTTCTTAACTGGGCCCTATTGGGGTCCTCCCGGTTTCTTCTTACTATACTCCTTCGATGACTCCTTATAGTCTGCCATTGTTTCTGATATTTCCTAAAGCTCTTCTTTAGCAGCCTCAAACAAAAGTGCCATCTCCATAAGAGACTCAAACGTCACTGCCAAGCTACATGAGTCAATGTCAACCCTTAAAGGGGTTGGTTTAATCCTTTAGCACTTTTCTTCCTATTTTGTCTGATTGTTTGCATTTTTCTTACTTTTCTGAATTTTATGATTATAATAAATTTTCCTAATTCTACCCTTTGAAAAGGCTTGTCCTCTTCTGTTATCATTATACGGCCTACCATTATGGGGTAACGTGTTGCTAGTAAGTCCTACCTACTAGCAAAAAGACAAGTAAACTAGCACATGTCATAGTAGTCCTTGATCGAAATCAACATGGTCAGAAAACACCAGATGCCCTACTAATCAAACTATATGACTTCTTATACCGCCATGCCACCTAAGCATCTCCAGTTTCCTGAGACCATCAGATCCTATCTGAAAGGTGAGGTGTAGAACAGGTCTTGAACAATGTTTTGTTCCCTAACCCAATCTTATTCTTTTGACCTCTTATATACCTTGATTCCACATAAGTGTGCCCGGTCTTCCTGAGTCCGTAGATCATGTCTGAAAGGTAATGTGGTTTGTATTGATCCTAACTAATCATCTGTGTTTTCTTTTTCTTAGCTTAATCCTAGAATTGGGCCCAACCTATTGATCCAGTTCCTGACTGAGTAATGATATTACTAGTATCATGATAAGTATTGTTCTTCTTCTTTTTATTATGACCTTTTAGTTCTTTGTTATCATAATAATTTTCTTATTTCTACATCTTATAAATTATGATATTGTTCATATCACTACAAATTTCTATAAATCTGCTTAATTCAATATGATTTTTTATTGTAAATCTGCAATTTCTACATGTATTTATTGTAAATTTAGTTCCTTATTATTTAATTCGTATTTGCAAAGTTTTAAGTAATTATTGTATTTACGCGCAAAAAGTGGATAAAAAATGTGTTCACAAACTAACGTTTACAACTCTAAGAAAAATGTAGATAATTTAGAAAAACTGAAATTGCTAACAGAAATAAGTACTAAAGAAAAAAGACAAGAAAAAACAAACTTACAGAATTTAAATTAAAAGACTATAAGAAAAACAATAAAATACTTGTAGAAAATAACTTATAAAAAATTTAGAAAGAAAAACTACAGGCAAACTGTAAGTAAAACTATTAATAACCCATTACTTAAAATTTAAATAATTACAAAACTTACCCGTGATCCTAAGCTCTTCTCTTTGGCTACTTCAGATCCCATCTCTTATGACACTTAAACTATTATTAAGTCTGTTTCTTTTATCTAAAGCATACTTGTAATTACTTCACTCATTACACTCTATGTCTGAATCGCTCCTCTTTCTCCCCTTTTCTTCCTCCAGTAGTTTTAGAGGACAGAGATCAACTTATACTAGCAGCTTGGAACATTCT
Organism: Allium sativum; assembly: GCA_030737875.1. Lineage (NCBI taxonomy): Eukaryota > Viridiplantae > Streptophyta > Magnoliopsida > Asparagales > Amaryllidaceae > Allium > Allium sativum. Next base: position 461,767,763 of record CM060921.1, read on the forward strand.
AGTGCAGATTTATTTATAAATGAACTCTCTCTATTTTAGAACTCTAGAATTTGTCATCATTTGAATTTGTACTTATAAGGGGAAATGTTTTATTGTATACTTTGATCTGGCCTGAGATAATGTAAGAAATTTGATTTGTATTAAGATTCATTTTGTATAAAGTACTATTTTGAAACAAAAGTTTGTTTTTAATAAATGTTTCCATTGTTTTTTTTATGTCTTATAAATCTTAATCTCTATGCTTTATTTCTATATACCTACAAATGCTTTGCATTCCTTAATGTGCCTATTTTAGGGGTACCAAGGGGTGTGGGGTGTTACAAATGTTTAATAGTCATATTTTTGTACAAAGCTTTATTTTCCTTTGCAAAGGGGTTTCGCTTTTGAATTTGTTTTGAAAAAAAACCAACCATCATTTTTTATTTCTTCAAAGCAGTTGCTTTCAAACTGTCTTGCTTTGGTTCAATGTCATTTACTTCGAATACGTTTTTATAAACTAATTTCGAATGTTTTAAGTGATTTATGTCAACTATTTTGGAAGCTTTAGGTAGTGTTTTTTTAAAGTATATTTTGAGTTTTCAATTTAGATAACAAAACATAAGAAAAATTAAGGGATGACAAAGGGAGAGAAAGGGTGACGGAGGGGACCACGTAAAGGAGAGAGGGAGGACGGAAAGATATATAATATCTCTTTCTGGTGTTAATTTCCAAATAGGGAAAACAAATAAAAGCTGTTTTCTATGTTGTGTGTTAACTCTGTTTTTTTAAAACTATCATTTTTGGCATTATACATGTATCGTCCGCATTTTATTATGGGCAAAACTAAAAACTAAAAAACGTAAACAAAACACTACCTAAGTTTTTTGGGTTTGAGGCCTTCTTTTGCAAGTATGAAGCACCCCTAACTATTTTATTTTGCTTTGAAGCAAAGTATTGCTTCTCTTCAAACACCAATAAGGACAAAACCATAGTTTCGAATAACTTTGTTTCAAACTAATAAATCGCTATAACCTTTACAGTTTCTAATCATTTTGAACGACTTCGAACCAAAGCTATAAATGACTTGTTTTCCTTTGTTTTGAACAGTTTTGAAGGAGTTCGAAGACTTTGATAAAATTCTTATTTCGAAAGGATTTTGACTTTGATGCCGCATTTTTTGAAGTAAATTACTTCTAAGACTTTAGAACATCATTAATATTGATTTGCAAGCATATAATCGTCACAATTATTTTATTTTGTAAGGGTTACTGGATTTCCTTATTTAAGATGATATTCAAAGGAGATGAATGATAAAGACATATGTTTTCTTGAAAGTATTTTGTAATGTATTTGACCTAGAATTTTACTACATGGATAATATCCACTCATTAGATAAATGAAAAGTGGATAGCAATGACCCAAAAAATTAGAAAATCAAATAAGAATAGTTTATGATTACGCCTTATAATATAGTTATCACCACTTCCCGAATTTGTCCAAAATTTCAGTGCACAGGGTAGGGTTTGGGTAAGACCAAAAGTATGGTACATACAAAAAGGGATGGAATGGGACAGATTATTAATGGGCCTGGAAAAAAAACTTTGTTCTTAGTCACCATAACAAAACTAAGAGAGTAGTCAAATAGTCAGGAAAAATTTAAACTTTGACAAACCATCCAGTTTGGTTCTAACATCCAATTAAACAATCTGATAAATCTTATAGGCCTGAGTCAGGCATTTAAAGCGATAAATATATTCACAAATTACCCATGAGAGGTAGATAGTCAGAGTTAGATAGAGGTAAGGACCAACATTGAGACAATCGATTAGGATTAGGCTGAGATAGATAGCCAGAGTTTCCATCGAAAAAGAAAGTCAAGACATGGAGCATACATTCATTCATGTTTAACTAGAATTATTATGTTTATTAACCATTATGAATGCTCAACGTTGTGGTTTCACTAGATATCTGTTCAACTGATTTTATATATTTCTATTCATATTAGGTTGTTTGTCTTACCCGATGTCTTTTCCTCTTTAACTCTTGGGTGCTCGGTTGAACAGTTCAAGAGCAAGTTTCAGGTTTTTAGCGCTTTTGGCGAATAAAGTTAATGGAGATATGTAGGAGGCATCGTCAACGACCTTCGGAGCTTTGTTTTGGATTCCACTGTATCTTTGAATTCATTTTTGAACTTATGCAGATGATGAAATAATTGTTAATATTATGATTATTCTAATCAATCTAGGGGAAATTGTCATATGTTACTCAAGAAGAATTTTGTATTCATATTTTATTTGGAAGCCGAAAAGTGTTATGGGATTGTAAGTGCATGAATACGAAATATAAACATTAGTTTCTAAAATTTTGTTAAAGTTAGTTTCATGTTGTTCGGTTGTTGGAAATTAATACTGTTGACAACTGCAACATCTGAAGTGCTTATTTTCGGTCCTTGGAATGAGGGACGTTACAATAGCCTTGTTACCATCACGATTCCTCTTTCTAGCTCCCTCTTCCTTATTGTCTCTTCTCCCCTTATTTCTTTCTCTTTCCTCCCTCTCCTGGCCGCCGCTTTCTTTTCTTCTTCGTTTTTCCTCCTTTCTAAATGGGTAGGAAGAGTGAATGTTCGCTTTTACGAGCGATCATTCCAAAAGGTATGATCAAAGCTTTTGAAGTAATCATGACATGTGGTACTATCTGAAAAGAGAAAACAAACTAAATTTAGAAACAAGCTCAAATAAAGAGGGAACTATTCATGATAATGTTAGTTGTTCTAATGGTATGTGTGATGTTTTATCTAGCTCTTGTACCCCCATAGATCGGGTTTCATTGTAATAAATTTCGGAGTATGTACCTTTTCAAAAGTGACTTTTTTGGGTCTGAAGTCGAAGTTTGTGAACTCGTGGGCATGAACGGATCCCTAATGATCTCACAAGTGGTGTCATTATTATCACTTAGATTGCCGATTCACTAACGATGTGCCTACCACTAAGCATATGGATTAGGGATCGATTAATAATACTGGGTGTACCGATTGGAGTAGCCTCGTGAATCAATGACTCTTGGTGCACTGGGCCTACCCACATGTCTCATCCCAAGATTCTATGTAGACTTCTTTAGACTTACCTCCTTCTTTACTCGAGATGTAATCTAATTCCTTTGGAATATCTCATTTCCTTACTTTCGAAGAAGCCATGGCCTTCCCAACTCTATGAATTATTTCTTCATGTTCCTCCCCAAAATTGGACTCGTTCTTACTCATTTACTTGGTCCTAGGAAACTCTCTTGATGATCCTTCTTCTCGTCATTATACTTTACTCTCTACGTCTTGAGATGTGGAAGCAAAATGAGTCTCAACCTTATGGCGAATAGGAATACGGATCTCACATGGGACAATAGACCTCTCAAGGTACAATAGCCAGAATCTACGGATATATTCTTCTCACATCATGAAGTCTCTTTATTGCATTGGACCTCTCACATTGCGCTAGGAGTAGTCGTAAGCGTGATGTCCCTATTCATGGTATGCAAAGCTGGAGGAAAACAAAAGAATTGATCAAAAGTCTGAGCCTCACATTAAGCTTAAACCAAGACCAAAAAACTTACCTCAAAATTCTGTAGCCTATTGAACTATACCGTCGCTTGAATAAAAACAAATGAAGAATGATTGTACCCCCGCTTGAATAAAGGGAAATATATCGACTAAGGAAAAAACTACAGACATTTAAAGTTCACATGAAAATAACAGAGAAACGGGTCACAATAGAATAGCTATTATTATCCAAATTTGTAGTTAACATTCTAAAGTGAGATTATACCGTAGAATTTCCGGTTTACAATGGGAAAGTGCTAAGGCTTAAGATCTGATGAGATTCTAGAGTTTTGTATTGGGGATGCAGATTAAGGATCTTAAGGCAAACTAAACACTAGCTTGGGGTGAATAATGTTTTATGGATTTTATTAATTTTATGAAATCATTTTGGATTTATCAGAATGTTATGCAAAACACATAGATCAAAAATCACAGAATCAATCACAGATGCAGAAAATAAAAATAAAAAGCAGTAAAAGAAAAGCACATATCGGGATTTTATACTAGTCGGAGTTACCCTACATCCAGACCTACACAACTCTGGATTATGCACATTTATTTTCAAAATAATCTTCATATTACAGTCCTCGGTTTCATTGGCCACGAGGTCCACCACCACATGCTTCCGAGCACAAGATGATCTCTTGATTTAACTTGGATACAAGAACACCTAATTGATTTCCAAGATACAATCACACCCAATTGATTTTCGGGCTAGAATCACACCTAACTAATTTTTGGGCTACAATCACACCTTTCTTTGTACCAGATTTGGAGATTTGACTCAATAGAACTTGATCACATGATCTTTGATTAAAACTATCCAATAACTCTTGAGTAACACTTGAGTTTTAGAGAGAGTTTGATGTAGAAATGAAAGAGAAAGGGATTAATATAATTCTCATTGAAAATCGGCAGAGTATAAGTTAATATTTTAAGAATTTAAGAAGAATAATGGCAAGGAGAGAAAGGAAGAAGAAGATGGTGATTAGTTAATAGAAAACTCAAAATATGAAACCTATTTATAATTTTCCAACAGCCACAACCATTCCAAAAAGGTTTGAATTTAAAAGACACAACTTTCCAAAATTTAAATTTCAAACTAACGACACATATGTCGACATACATAAATGTATATGCCGACATATCCTAATATATTTTTCAAAAAGTAATTTTTATAAAAAAAACAAATAATTAAATAACTTATGGCGATCTCTAAGTTAAAACAAACTATATTCCTTTATATTAATATAGATATTTCAAGTAAAAGAATATTAATATGATTTTAAAATAATTAAAAACTAAACATTTATGATAAAAGTGTATACATATAAAACTATAAATATAAGAAATACTTTAGAATTTAATAAATATAACTAAGAAAAATAAAAACATAAATAACAATGATAAAACTAGAATTAAATCTATAAGGAATGTATATTTGGATTAGGAGTTAAAATATATTAAGAGTTAAAGTATATTTTACAACAGGAGTTAAAATAAATTTCAAGAGTTTAAAATAGATTTAAGAATAAAGAGAAATAGATTTTAAGCAAGGAGGTAATTTTGAAATCGCTTTGAAAATAGATTTAGAAACTAGGAAATAATTTTGAAAACATTTGAAAATAGTGAAAGAAGTTTGAAATTAGAATTCAGTGATAACCATAATTTTAACAAAATATCTAGATACTATTACTATATTTCTTGAATTCTTGATACTTATGAGTCTTGTATCTTAAACTCTTCTACTTTGAAATCTTGATTCTACAAACTATACCATCTTCAATAATCAATACCTACATCGATTTCCTTATATATATATATTCAAGATAATAGTGTTAGTATATATTTTATAACAATAATATTTTAAAACAAGGTTGTTGTCATCAAAACCATCATCATCAACATCCCAATCCCTAACATTCTAGTTTAGAAGTGCTATCATAGAACCCTTTAGTTAAACTTTATGTTTGGAACAAAACCAAATTTGGACTTCATTTTTGATTTGTCAAATGAGAGTGTTGACGTGGGAAGTTTTCCACTCACACATGCCAACCCCCGAGTGTTAGTTTTAGAAGTAAATACGATATCCAAATAACCAAATGCAATGAATAGTAAAGGGACACACAACTTTTTATAGTGGTTTGGTAGTAACGCCTACGTCCGCTTTATAGTAATCATTCATCATCCTTTTTGCAGTTACAATGATTGTCCGATATTGAACATTTTGAGTTACAAAATTGTAAAACAAAATAACAAAATCCTTATTAATTCTCAACTTTGCCCAAAATGCCTTTCTTCTTCTTCTTCCTTAGGCCAAAATGTGTTAGAATGAATACTAATATCCAATGAAAATCTTAAATGTCCAAGAAATATCCAAGAATGTTCAAAGTCCAAATTTTAGTATTTGCAGTTGTGCAAAATAAGTCAAAAGTCCAAATGAATGTCAAAAAGTTATAAGAAAACTTCTATATGAAGTTTTCAGGTCCAAGATGAAGTCCAAATCCATGAGAATCACCATGGAATCCATTAACGAGCTCCAAAGAGAGCAATCCCATATGCTCAAAGTTCAGAAATACAAAGCCAAGCCAATCCTTTTGAATGCCAAGAGAGGGTGTATATATAGGTGAAGACTCCAAGCATCACAGAAATTTTATATCCCGGGGAGAAACGAAATCCGTATCCCAAGGATTTAGCCAAAAAGATGACTTCTAGCATAAAATCTCGAATCTTGGAAAACTATGAAAATAATAGTGATCGGCACGTGCAGATCACCTAAAAATCAATGATATGCGCGTACCTGGAGTGATTGGCCACTTGTTAGGCCATTTCGAATCTGCCCTGCTCATCCAAATTTCAAATCCCAGAATCACGCGATGCTTAAACCAAAAACTCGGATCTGCACATGGTGTTCGGGGAATTTCGAGTTGCTAAATGCAATGCCTTGGATTCGAATCCCGAACAGTGCCAAATGCCAGATGATATTTTGAGCCGAACCAAGGGAAAATCATGATCATGTCGGTGCGCTCAACATTTTTGAGCTTGGAAAATTTGTGTACATCATATCCCCTAGAGGAATACAATTTTGTATCTCCATGGGGGATACGATTTCGTATCCCTGTAGGGATACGAAATATGGTGTTTCGTATCCTGCATCAGATACAAAACCATATATTCATAACCCTAGGGGATACGAATATCCCCGAAATCATGCCAAATAGAGATGTATGCTAGGGCCAATGCTTACCTATGGGAATCTAAGATCTTACCATGTTGATAACAATATTTTAAAGCGTCAAACAGCGACTTTGCCACAGTGGCTGATCCGAAATCTATTGAGTTGCACAATTGATTTTTCCTGATTGACCCGTGTTGCACGATAGTTTCAGGGTGATCGATTCCAGAATTTTCTGTAACCAATATATTTTCCTTTGATGAATTTTCCACATGATAGAACCGAAGTGCTCATGGATTTTGAACTGATCGGGTTGATTCCCTCAAGTTTTCATATTATACCAAATTTTCCAAGATTTTAGCAACTTTTCAAAACTGATAGTGTCGATCCGGGAATCGATGATATTTCCAACCTTTTCTGAACGTTCGCGATTTTGACCAAATCGCTTTGTGTTTTTTGACGAATGTTCTCGAATCTTGAGCCCGTCGCAAGCCAATTTTTTTACATGTGACTGCTTTGTCAGAAAGTTGGTCAACATTTTACCCCTCAAAACATATCTTTCTTTATCGAAGGAAGATGTGCTTTGCGAGTAGTCCAAAAATCTGTAAATCTATGAGCCAGATTTTAGAGAAGTTCGACGATCGATGAGACCATAATAGAATAGAAATCTAGCGATCACTGAGATCGTATTTTGGTAGACTGTTGGATTTGAGATGCATGGAACCCAGAAACTGAAAGCCATTGGCTTGTTGGGTTCTGTCAGAGTAAGTGTGTAATTGCGGAAGAGTGGAGGACATTATTACGGGGTATTGTGTACTTGATGGACCAGATTATTAAGATTTCCATGCTAGGACGGTCAAGATAAGAAACTTCCGTGCTTGACAGACCAAGTCGTGAAGTCCTTATGCTTGGCAACCCAGTTAGAGAATCATAGTACCCGGTAGACCAAGTTCTATAAACTTGCGGACCAGAGTGTAAGAGCCACAAACTAGAGTTTATGGACCTGAATCCAAGAGCTTTGCGAATCTAAGTTCAAAGAGCTAAGTTCAAAGGTTTTTATGAGCTAGAGCCCATATTTTGTACTAGGTTTACCAAGCGTGGGACCAGAGTCCGAATTTTATACTTGGCTGACCAAGTTTGCGAGCGAAGTCTTAATTTTATACTTGGCGGACCAAGTGCAGGACTAGTGTTCTAATTTTATACTTAGCGAACCAAGTGCAGGACTAGTGTTCTAATTTTATACTTGTCGGACCAAGTGTGGGATCGGAGTCCTAATTTTACACTTGGCAGACCAAGTATGGGGCCGGAGTCCTAATTTTATACTTAGTAGACAAAGTGTGGGATCAGAGTTCTAATTTTATACTTGACGAACCAAGTGTAGGATGGTGTCCTAATTTTATAATTGGCGGGCCAAGTGTGGGATCAGAATCCGAATTTTATACTTGGTGGGTGAAGTTTGGGACCAAAGTCCTAATTTTATGCTTGGCGGATCAAGTGTGGGGAAGGAAGTCCTAATTTTATGCCTGGCGAACCAAGTATGGGACAGGAGTCCTAATTTTATACTTCATAGAACAAGTGTGGGACCGGAGTCCTAATTTAATAATTGGTGGACCAAGTGTGGGACTAGAGTCCTAATTTTATACTTGGCGGACCAAGTATGGGACCAGAGTCCTATATTAGTATTTTAACAACACCAAAAAGGTACAACGGTTAATAGGCGCACTCAAAGCACGTTTGGGAACCACAGGTCGGTTTCGCATGTGCGTGTATTGGCGTACCGCTTTGATTACAAGTTGCATGAACCAAAAAGCGAAAGATCGCAAAAAAAGAAAAGTAATGGACTGGAGTTCGAAAAGACAAAAAGATCAATGGAGCTAGATCAGTTGATTGTAATGCCTCGGCGATCACGTCCCGACCTGCCTTTATCCTCAGATATTGTAGGGGTTGAGCATTTGGTGTTGCTGTTGTTGGATCCCTGACATATTGTGGCAGCTCACCACGCCTGACACGTGCCTTGATCTGATTGCGAACCTACCTGCAATGATCGGTGTCACGACTGGGCAATTCATGAAATGCACAACATCTACCATAATTTATTTGCTTTTTAGTCGAGTCCCTTTTGGGAGGCTTTTGAAAAGGAGCAGTGTCATGGACATCGATTGTATTGGCCCATATTTTGGTAAATGAAAAATAAGAGTTTTAATATATGTGTGTGTGTATATATATATATATATATATATGGATTTTTGCATAAATAACTAGAATATTATTGGAAATATAACGATAAAATATTATTTGTTAAATAATAGAATCATGGTATTCGTTAAGCATATGCAACCTTGTTTTTATTTTAAACAAATATACATATACACCCAAAATGAACACATATGCATATACACTTAACAAGTAATTCAAAGAGAGGTTAGTGGAAATCCATGTCACTGCATGATGTCATGTTGCATAATGACGTTTAAGTTTGGCACAAAATATAAGGCATGGATTATTTCACTTAGAACCTTGGTTGGAAAATTAACCAAAACTATTTTACTTAGCTGCTACACCTTCTCCTCTTGTGTTGATACCTAGCCAAGGCTCTTTTGCACTTAGGACCCTAGTGTGTGTATAAATATGAGATCACTTTCATTTGCATTTCCCTTCCTTTTTTGCGTCTCCATTTTCTCTCCTTTCTCCCTATTTCTCTCTCTCTCTCATGGCCTAGGGCCCCACCGCCACTGCCACCAGCCTCCGTTTCCCCCTCCAACTAGCTACAACTGGCATAGCCCTCCCCCTCCAAGCCGTGTTCCTATCCACCTCAAAACACCCCAAAACCTCTTAAAAAACCCAACGGTCCCACCTTTACACCCAAAAACCTCTTAAAAACCCTAACAGTCCCAGCTTTACACACCTTCTCCCCAAATCCGACCACCAACACCCCTTAAACCATCCCACCATCGCCTACGACCCATACATGGACCCCACCTAACTTAGCTGAGCCCCTCAAGCCCAAAGATTTGACCTTTAACCTCCTAAATCCAATATATACCTATATATATTCAATATATATTTTGTAAAATCTGTATGCGTTGAAGTTTTGTTCAATTGGAGTTCGATAATATACAGTACCGCCGGAAGGCTGTTGGATTGGATTGGGATTGCAAAGGAGTCCTACGTTTAAAGTTACGAAGGAGTGGACAATTTGGTGAGAAATTATACATGTAAAGGCCTAAGTAGTGTTAATAGTTAATATTAAATCACGTTAAGATTTAATGATGATTAGTGAAGTAAAAAATATGACCTTTTAAATGATATTATATGGACACTTAGATAAATAACACCCTATGATGACAATCGCATGGATATTGGATGTTGATTGTGGATATGGACCTTATTTGGGTTGTTGAATATGTATTAAATAGTAACAAGTTATTGGTTATTACTTGGTTAAGTTAATGACACCTTATTTGGTTGTTGTTGGATGTTATAATGGTTGTTTATTATGTGGTATATGTTACCGTTATTAATTATACCCAAAAAGTTGGATTATTAGGCTAATGGTTAAGTCTCCATTGAGTAAGCCAAATTATTGAATATTATATTCAATTAAATAAATGAAGAAAAATAATAATTTGAATTTTTGATTCAAATGATTTGGAAAGACAGTTTTCAAATAATTAATGCAGGTTCATATTCAAGATTTAATCGTGCATAGTAACTTTAAAAAGTGAAGTTCGGTTGGGATATATAGAAAGTGTTTTAATTATATTTTATTATCCAAACTATCTTTTTTTTTTTTTTCAGGAAAGTTTAGGTTTCAAAAGATGAAGTTTGAAAAATAATATTATTTTAAAGATTTAACTAATACTATAATATTTAAATAATAGGATATTTGAATTTGAAGTAAAATATTGGAAATGTAGCTTCCAAAGGTTATCATATATGTTTTGTATAATTAATAAATTAATTTATAGGCAACTCGACTGGATTTTGAATATGAGTCGATGTTTGGTCTAAATTGAACTAGCCGCTTAGCGGTAGTTCATGAATTTCGATCATTGACTTTAAATTGATGTATCGGGAGATTCGACTATCGTATTTTCCCACAATGAAAAACGTTGGGTTTAAATGAAAAGGAAAGTTTTAATATCCAATAGCTAGATCTTAAATTAAGTCCAAATCAATTTTCCAGAAAAATCATGTTTTTGTAGCTAAGGACTAAAACCAGATTTCCTTATAAAGCCAAATAAAAATACATAAAAATAAGGAAAAATCATTTTAAATTATTATAAATGATTCAAAAGAGTTTGAGGCCAAATATATGAGGTTTGAATGATGAAAACCTATTGACCAGAAATACATCATTTTACAACGCCTTTTGTAACGATTTGAAGTAGCGTTTCGAGTTAAAGGTTTTAAGTTTTCAAATTGAATCAAAACCTTGGTAAACATTTTCATATGGTTAATAAAGTATTTTCAGGATGATTTTGGAAGTCTAACGAATTAACCAAGTTTAAGAGTGAGATATAACCTTATGAAATGTGTTCCAACTAAAGGAGATTTAATTGGGGATCCGATAATCCAAAAGGATTTTCTTTTGACGCTAATTATTTTGAAAAGACCGGGTTCAACCCATTTAGAATAATCCTATGATGAGAAAGGGCAATCAAGAATATTAAGGAAGATAGTGGAAGACTAAGAATGTTCACATCGAATGGACTATTTGCCGATGCCTTGAGTAGATCCCATTATAAGGTTATAAGTGGTAGTGGTCCGGCCGTACTTGTAGATTGTCCAGATTTGCAAGAGCCTCTCTCCTTTATTGGACAAGGAATAAGGTGCCTTCAGTTTCGTTTACTACCCAAAACGAACTTGTATTGGATGTATATCTGACATTGTATTCTATGTCATAAAAAAATGGTTTCTATTGATGATATATCAGTTTGGTGGCGGAGGATCTATCCTCTTAGCTTAGGGCGTATGTACTCAAAGGGTTATATATTAATAAACATCGATTATATGTTGTGAATTGACAATGTGGCATGCTAAGTGTTGCCGGCAGATAGATCAAAGCTTTTATTGAAAAGTAGTGCTTTATGGAACGTGACTTCAGGGACTCACAACCCGGAAATGAGTCGAAACAGGATGAAGTATAGTAGAGTTAAGGACTAACATTTCTTCTAGCTAAGAAAGTGATGCTATGGTATAAAGCCCAGGTTTACTTATGTGAAGATGGATTGAGCACCTCGGATAATGGTCAGTTACGACCGGGAGACGTTATGTTACGGAGAAACCCGAACTACACTTAGTATAGGTGGGTCGGTTTTGCCGCTACAGAGAAGGGTATCATCTATTGGTTCTGAGGACATCCCGCTAGTGGTGTACCCGAATCGGTTAAGGAATATCCTTTGCCTTGGTCATTGCTGGAACCCAACTTCCAATACGAGCCTTTACGATTTTAGTTGAAATCTATGTATGTAGACGTAATGTATGAGTACCTACATCTACTAAGATTTATACATTTATTTTGGAAAGGTTTTCAAAGGTAGACATTAATGATAATATCAAATGATTTTTGCGTATCAAGCATATTTCGTTATCATAAAGTAAAATTTGCATCAAATGGTGTGCGCTTGCATTGCGTGATCGGATGGGAGTCTTATGATAGCTTCACTTTCTAAAAATCGTTGCGAATTTTTACACTAGTATTCATGAGGAGAAATCTGTTCGATGTTTAGCAGCATGGTCTTATAAATTACCTTACTACCCTTATAAACACAACTATTTTAGGTTTCTCACACCAATTCCATGACTGACCCGTAGTTTTGTTTTTCCCTTGCAAACTCTGGTGCCTTTATTTTCCATACGGGCAACTTAGTATTCAGGTTAGTTGTTAAGTTCATCTTGGGAGATATGTGTTGAAACTAGTTTTGGATTGGAGCAAAGCAGAAGCTGGGTGTTTTTTTTGGATTCTCTCTGAAGACTCTATTATCTGGTTGTATCTTTATTTCCATTGTGTACTTATTTTGTATTCCTATTGCTTTGTATTACGCTGGATCTTGTCGGATGTATTAACTTTGATGTATCTCTGATGTAATATGTTGTACATTATGATATTTTAATGCAACATTTATTTCCTCTGTTATTTAATGTGTTACACTCTAGAGACAATATGTCCTTTTGGCACTTGGAATGTTGATACACGATGTATTAGTGTCGAATCCCAAGGACCGTGACGGTAGGTCGTCACATTTGGTATCAAAGTTGAGGGTTAACCTTAGTTCTGGGGTATAACTAATTAAAGGACCCTTCAAAGAAAGAATCAGTGATATTCTAGGATGAGTAACTCATTAGGGATGGGGTTAGTAACACCCTAGAATGAGTATAACCAGAGAAAACACACATTGCTTAAATTAGTTTTCGTTCGTGTCTATTTTTATGATTTACCATATTCCCTAAGATATCTCGTACGCTTGCCTATCTCTTTTCTTTCTATGCAGTTAATGGAAAATGAGTAGGAGAGGAGGAAGACACGGTAGGGTAAGGGGTAGCACCACAAATAATAGTCAAAACCCTGTAATAGTAGAAGCCGAGGTGGTCATACAAGCGCAACCTAAGCCAGATCTAGAAGTTTTGTCAAAGAAGTACATGAATCTTAGAGGACAACAATTACTTGGAAAATTAGGCCCATGTATGGTTGCGTGCATGTGAAAGAATTTTTAAAGGCTTGAAACCTAATGATGAGAAGAATAGATATTTGGCGACTTGGTTACTTAAAGGTGAAGCCTTAGTTTGGTGGGAGACAATCATGTTCGAAGAACCCGAAGAGAACTTTTCTTGGGAACGATTTAAGAAAGTTTATGAAAGCAGGTTTATATCATATGAAGGAATCACTTATACTATGAATTCGTAAACTTGAAGCAAGAATACATGACCATTTAAGAATATCTGAATAAGTTTAATAAACTTTCCCATTTTGGGTCAGGACTGGTCCATAACCCAATTAAGAAGAAAGAAATGTTTATTAAAGGGTTGCAAAGGAAGTACCAAAACAGAATGACAACTCATGTGGAAACATCAGTTGTGGAAATGGAGGAAATGGAGTATTTCTTTGAATCCCTAGGAAAACAGAATGCCTTGGAAGATAAGGACAACAAAAAGTGTGCCACATGTTATAATTGTGGTGAAAAGGGGAATTTGTCAACTGATTGCAAAATTCCAATGAAACCGAGGAAGAATGATCAAGAACCCCAGAAGCAAGCTCAAGATTCCATAGAATGTTACAACTGTCATAGGACCAGCCACATTGCGAAGAGTTTTCCATTGATGAAAAAGATAGAGGTAGCACATGATTATGCCCTACAGGATGTATCGTCAACCTTATTAGGCGTGAAGAGAAAGGAAGTTCTTGAAAGTAAACTGTCTATTAAGAATATCCCAGTTAAAGCATTATTTGATACATGTGCCTTGCATATTTTATATCAAACAAATAGGTTAAGGAATTAAGTCTAAACCCAAATATATTGAGAAGCCCATTTGTCTTAGAAATCCGAAAGAAGGTTCAACCAACCTCTGTTTACACAGTAAAGTGCCCTTTCTTATTCCCATTATCGATTTCCCTTTAATTTGATTATCTTATATTTCACTGATTATTATACTTAGGATGGATTGGCTGACACTATATGAAGTTAATGTTGACTATTTGAAAAGGATTGTTAGGGTAAAAAAAAAATTGGAAATTTTATAGAGATACTGTGTGAAGGCCCAAGTTTAAGTAGGGATAGTTTCTAGTATGCTATGGATGCTTCCCTCACCGTTATAGAAACCATTTTGATTGTTAAGAAATTTGTGGATGTGTTTGATGAAGTTAAGAGTCTTCCTCCATGTAGGAAGATGGACTTTAAAATTGATTTGGTTCCGAATGCAAGACCAGTTGTGCATGGGATTCATAGAAAGAGGAGTAGAGTGACCATACTCAAGAAATTTTGAAGAAATGTCTGATTAGGCCTAGTTATTCAAGTTGGGGTGCAATAGTAGTTTTTGTTCCGAAGTATGATGGTTCTCTAAAATTTTGTGTGGACTATAAGGATCTAAAAAAGCAAACTCTTAAAAATAAATATCCTCTTCCCCGCATTGATGTTTTGTTAGATCGCTTGAGTGAAGCTCGATTATTTTCAAAGATGGACCTAGCTACGTGATTTCACTAGCTAAGAATTGTGGAAGATTGTATTCATCTAACTGCTTTCAGAGGACCTAATTTGTTCTATGAATGGTTAGTAATTCCTTTCGATTATGTAACACCCTTGCTTATTTTGTGGATTTAACGAACTAGGTATTTCAGGAATTACTAAATAAATTCGCTTGTCTTTATTGATGATATTCTCATCGTCTCTAAGATGGAAAAGGAGCACGCTAGGCATTTAGAAGTTGTCCTGGGAATTCTATGAAGGAATGTGTTGAAGGAAAAGTTTTCTAAATGTCATTTTGGTAACAAAAAGTTAAATTTCTTGGACATCTATTGTTGAAAGAAGTAATTTTGGTGGATTCAAATAAAGTTTTTGCCATCCAGAGTTCGAAGCAACCTAGAGCCCCTACAGAAGTTAGAAGTTTCCTTGGTCTGGCAGGTTATTATCGGAGGTTCGTGAAAGATTTCTCTTAGTTATCCAGCCCTTTGACAAAGCTAAACAAGAAGCACACCAGGTTTGTTTGGACTGCAAGATGTGAAGAAGTCTTTCAAGAATTGAAAAAAGGCTAACCATTGCCCCAGTCGTAACAACTATTAATGGCAAAAAAGGATTAACTGTTAATACAGATGCCTACGGAGAAGGAGATGGTGCAGTACTAATGCAAGAATGAATGGTAATTTTTTATGCTAGTAGGCAATTGAAACCACATGAGTATTGTGTTTGCTTTGAAAATCTTGAGACATTATTTGATGGTTGAGAAGTTTAAGATGTTTACTGATGAAAAATCATTTAAGCATGTTTTTACTCAGAAGGATTTGAATACGGCTATATGAGGCAGCAGCGTTGGTTAGAGTTTCTAGCGTCATATGATCTCGATATGCCATGTACTCCTGGAAAATCCAATGTTGTAGCAGATGCGCTCAACAGAAAGCATGGAATTATTGCTCATTTGGTTGTTACATCCACCTTGATTGAGAAGGTTATTATCCATCAAAAGAATGATGAATTTATCCAGAAGATATGTAGAAGGACTCAACAGGGAGAAGTCTTGAATTTTAAAATCCATGATCGAGGTATTGTAAGATTAAAAGAGCGAATCTGTGTCCTAGACATCCCAAAGATCCAAAAATAAGCGAGTGTCATAAATCCAATCAAATTATTCATCCAAGGATCCACAAAATGTATCAAGATTTGAAGCGTAAATTTTGGTGGAAGTCAATGAAGATGGATATCTCAATTTATGTCAGCAGCTGCCCAACCTGTCAACAAGTTTAGAGTGATCAACATAAGATTGCTGAATTACTTCAACCATTGGATATCTTTGAGTGCAAGTGGGACCAAATAACCATGGACTTTATCGATGGGTTGCCTCGAACCAGAAGAGGTAATGAAGGGATATGGGTTATTGTAAATCATCTAACAAAGAGTGTCCATTATCTTTTAGTGAAGCCACTAAGGATGACTGCCAGTCTTACGCAGCTGTATGTAAAAGAAATTGTCTGATTGCACGGGATACCCAATATATAGTAAGTGATCGAGATCCGATCTTTACCAGTCATTTCTGGAGAGCACTTCAGTCGGTGTTGGGAATGAAGTTAAATATGAGTACAACTTACCATCCCTAAACAGATGGGGAAACAAAAAGAGTAAATAGGTTTTTGGGAGATTTGCTAAGAGCCTGCATTCTTGATTTTGGAGGATCGTGGGAAGATCATCTGCATTTTGTAGAATTTTCCTACAACAACAGTTATCAAGCAAGCATTGAGATGTCACCATTCGAAGTACTATATGATCGACCTCGTAAATCCCCTGCATGTTGGATTGAGTCTGGAGATAGTCTTGTTTTGGGTCCAGATATGATCCGTGAAGCAACTGAGAAAGTGGACTTTTGTTAAAAAGAAATTGAAGACAGCACAAAGTAGGAATAATAGATATGCAGATTCTTGAAGGAGAGAATTGGAATTTTGAATTTGTGATCAAGTATTTTAAAAATTTCCCCGATGAGAGGAGCCCTGAGATTTGAGAGGACTGGGAAGTTGGCGCCCAGATATACTGGACCTTTTCAAATATTGGAGAGGATTTGAACCTTGACTTACAGGATTCAGTTGTCTGAATGGTTGTTAGATGTACATAATGTTTTTCATATTTCCAATCATCGCAGGTATGTTCATGATCCTAATTTGATCATTAAGGAAGTTAAACAACAAGATTTAGAGACCACACCAAATTTGATAGTTGCAAGAGAGCCTTTAGAGATCATTGGCAAGGATGTAAAGGAACTGACAAACAAGATGGTGAAATTAGTCAAAGTGCAATCGAGTGGTGATCCGAGGAATTGTACTTGGGAATCAAAAGATAGTATAAAGAAGTCTTATCCCTGGTGTAGAGCGAATATCCTAGAATAGCTCGTTTGTGAGGTAAACTCATTTCTTGGATGTCATTTCTATTTAGCATATCTTTCATTTCAATTTCTAGGGCGAAATTCTTTAAGTAGGGGAGATTGTAATGGCCCGCATTTTGGTAAATTAAAGATAGGAGTTTTAATATATATATATATATATATATATATGATTTTTATATAAATAACTTGAATATTATTGAAAAATATAACAAGAAAATATTATTTGTTAAATAACAGAATCATGGTATTTGTTAAACATCTACAATCTTGTTTTAATTTTAAACAAATATACATATATGCCTAAAATGAACACATATGCATATACACTTAAAAATAATTCAAAGAGAGGTTAATGGAAATCCATGTCACTTCATGATGTCATGTTTCATAATGATGTTTAAGTTTGGCACAAAATATAAGGCATGGATTATTTCACTTAGAACCTTGTTTGGAAAATTGACCAAAACTACTTTACTCAGCTACTACACCTTCTCCTCTTGTGTTGACACTTGTGCAATTAAAGCACTTAGCGGTTCTGTAGCGGTAGAGGTGTAAAAAAGCTATATCAGAGATAAAGGAGGGAAATAGCACGGATATAGCGAAGGTGCAAAAATAATAATTATATGTAAAACTATATAATTAAAATTAATTAATTATCATTTTTGCATCATTTGTGTAGAAGAAATGAATATTAACTAATATTATATAACAAGATCAAAGAATATCATGGTTATACACACTAGATCTGAGGATTACTATAGATTTATATCTTATGCAAGGCACTTATGACTTAAAATTAGCTCATTACATTAACTTCTTTGTTTATTTTAAAACTGAACTGGTCAAGTTATCCTCTGTATATTAATATCGCTAAAGTGGGTGCTAAATAGTGTTGATTTTGCGAGTGCAGCGGGAAATAGTGGGGCTTAAAGCAGATTACTGTTCACTAGCGCTAAATTGAAATAGCATAGCGGCCATGGGCTATAGCGGGGACTTTTCAGGGCTTTAGCGGCGGGATTTAACTACGTAGATTGACACCTAGCCAAGGCTCTTTTGTAATTAGGACTCTAGTGTACGTGTATAAAAACGAGGTCACTTTCATTTCCATTTCCCTTCCTTTTTTCCTTCTCGATTTTCTCTCCTTTCTCCTTATTTCTCTCTCTCCCTCATGGCTTAGGCCCCACCGCCGCTGCCATCAGCCTCCTCCTCCCCCTCCGATCAACCACCGCCGACACAGCCCTCCCCTCTCCACCTCAATACACCCCAAAACCCTAAAGGTACCACCTTTACATTCTTTCTGCTCGAATCCAATGACCACCCCTTAAATTACCCCCACCGCAGCCTACAACCCCCACGTGGACCCCACCTAACTTGGCCCGAACCCCTCAAGCCCAAAGATCCAACCTTTAGCTTCCTAAACCTAATATATACCCATATGTATTCAATCTATACTTGGTAAAACCCATACACATCGAAATTGTGTCCGACCAGAGTTTGATAATATACAGTGACAACTAAGGGCTACCAGATTGGATCTGAATTGCAGAGAAGTCTTACGTTTAAAATTACGAAGGAGTGAGTAATTGGATGAGAAACCATGCACATGAAGGCCTAAGTAGTATATGGTTTTAATACTAAATCACATTAAGATTTAATAATGATTAGTATAGTAAAAATGTGACCTTTTAAGTGATATTATATGGGTACATAAGTAAATAACACCGTATGACGATAATTGTGAGGAAATTTGATGTTGATTGTGGATTTTCCGAATTTGCAAGGGCTTTTCTTCTTTATTGGATTAGGAATAATGTGCCTTTGGTTTCATTCACAACAAAGAACGAACTTGTGTTGGATGTATGCTTGACATTGTATTTTACGACATAATAATTTGGTTTCTATTAATGATATATCATTTTGGTGGCGGAGGATCTATCCTCTTAGCTTAACGCTCTCCTCTGGGACATATGCACTCATAGGGCTATATATCAATAGACATCAATTATATGTTGTAAATTTACAGTGTGGCATGCTAAGTGCAACTAGTTGATATATCAAAGCTTTTGATGAAAAGCCGAGCTTTATGGAACGTGACTTCAGGGTCTCACAACCCGGAAATGAGCCAAAACATGATGAAGTACTGTAGAGTTAAGGGCTAACATTTCCTTCTAGTTATGAAAGTGATGTTATGGTATGAAGCCTAGGCAATTTACTTATGTGGAGACAGATCAAGGTGCCTTGGATAATGGTCGGTTACAACCGGGAGTCATTATATTAAGGAGATACCCGAACTACACCAAGTATAGGCAGGCCGATTTTGCCGCTACAGAGAAAGGGATCATCTATTGCTTCCTGGGTTATCCCGCTAAAGGTGCAACTGAATCGATTAAGGAAGATTGTTTGCCTTGGTCATTGCTGGAACCCAACTTCCAATACGAGCCTTTACAGTTTTAGTTGTAATCTATGTATGTAGACGTAATATATGGGTACCTACATCTGCTAAGATTTGTACTTCTATTTTGAAAATGCTTTCAAAGATTGGCATTAATGATAATATCAAATGATTTTATATATCAAGCATATTTTATTATCATAAGGTAAAACTTGCTCCTAATGTTGTGTGCTTGCATTGTGTGATCAGATGCGAGTCTTATGATAGCTTCACTTTCTAAATAGCATTGCGAATTATTTGCACTGGTATTCATGAGGAGAAAACCAGTCTGTGTTAAGCGGCATGATCTTATGAATTACCTTACTACCGTTATAAACACAACTATTTTAGGTTTCTCACATCGGTCTTATGATTGAACCGTAGTTTTGTTTTTCCCTTGCAAACTCGGGTGCCCTTATTTTTCCTTACGGGCAACCTAATATTCAGGTTGGTAGTTAAGTCCATTTTGGGAGCTATGCATGAAGCTATTTATGGAAGCTGGTTTTGGATGGAAGCAAGAGCAGAAGCTGGATGTTCATTTTTGATTCTCTCTGAAGACTCTATTATGTAGTTGTAACTTTATTTTCGTTGTGTACTTATTTCATATTCCCGTTGCTCTGTACTATGTTGGATCTTGTCGGTTGTATTAACTCTGATGTATATATGATGTAATATGTTGTACATTATGATGTTTTAATGTAGTGTTTATTTCCTTTGTTATTTAATGTGTCATACTCTAAAGAAAATCTGTCCTTTGGGCACTTGGAATGTCAATACAGGATGTATTAATGTCGAATCCCAGGGACCAAGAGGGAGGGTCATTACATCGTGTTGGATCCTTTCCAAACCAAGCTCAGTGTATGATGCGAAGTTTGGCTCGATGCGAGGCTGTGTATTCCTATCATCCCAAGATTTACCCTTTCCTGTTTCGGGGCGAACAGTCATATGCTTGTTGCCGAGTTGATTTGATGAGCCGGTTTTTCATCTCGTGGATGATCCTCACTTAGAAACCTTTCTACTTCGAAGTAGAATTCGGTGAGATCCCTTGCGGCTTGCTATGAGATTTTAAAATTAGTTTTGTTAAGAATAACGCAGGCGGCGACTACCAAAACCATAGACAGATTCGGTCTGTCGATAGAGGCAACCGCTGTCTTTAATCTTTCCATAAATTTATGAAAAGTCTCGCCTATCCTTCGCTAACCATTATCAGAGTTATAACATTCTTAGGTTGGGCGTTATGAACCCTGAAATTTTTGACAAAAACTTTCTAACCAAGATGTTCCAACTGTTAATAGACTCGGGTTCCAAATGTGACACCCCACATCCATTAATTTCACTCTTTAACAGAATGCATTAAGTTCCGTGAAGCGTTATAGGTAAACATAATAGAATCTCATTAGACAGACATATAAAATAGCAGCAAAATTTTAAAACTTTATTTTCCAACAGAAAACATCGTGGTCTCAAAATCCAGTTACAATATCAGACTGAAATACTATAATAAAATACATCAAATAAATACATCTGTCTTGCACTAAAAACCATCAGAGTACATAAATGAAAAAACATAATCCCCGTAAGTAGCCATAAACAAGTAGATAGGTAGTCAAAGCGATACATCGAAGCAGATCCAAATCCAAGAAGAAATAGAAGAGAGAGTCCTAATCAAGCCTGAGAGTTCCCACGCTAAGAACCTTGGAGGGGTGAGAAAGAGAGAGAGAAAAGGAAACAAAACAGGTCAGACATAAAGTCTGGCGAGTCTAATGATTTTAGCATATAAAGAAGTAAAAGTATCATGATAGGCATATAAACTGGATGAGACAACAGTGGGATATAACAGGTATAAACAGACTAAACAAAAGTAACATAATAAATAGAGTAGATTATGCTTCTCAATATTTTTCTGTGCATCATTACTAGTATACCGGATTAAGTGTTTCCCAATTACTTAACAGAAACAGAATGATCCCATCATAAATATATGGTAGACTTAGGTGTACGTCTAGTAATGGCTTTTACCCCAAACAAGAATAATAGGTACCGAAACAGAAATAACAGGTACCTAAATAGAAATAACGGGTGTTACCCCCAAAGAGAAATAATAGGTACCTAAATAGGACTAGATGTACCCTAATTACTACACTCAGTGATCGACTCTCTACCACGTAAATACCCTGTGTTGGGCCCATAGTAAAGTGTATTACTACCTAAAGTGGAAACCACAGAAGGACACAGACCTATTTACAGGTGTTATAACGGCTTATTTTCCCGAGCAAGCCGGACCGATGCACGCACATGACTCCGTTGGTACGCGCCTTCAGAACACCTCTACCCAAATGAACCTCTTATAATCAGTTCAGTAAGCATGCTCTGACCCCTACCTAGTGCGGGGTCCCCCTTTTACACCAGAATGGGTTACTGACTGATATGGGCCCCCACGCAACAGATGACACAAGCCACCCCTTAGGCTTATATCCCCAATTAACTAGGATTTTGACAGGTTATGCCAAACAGATTAACAAGCCCGAGTAAACCCCACAGATTAAACATGTTAAGTTTAATGGGTTTGAATAACCTCCCATAGATTTACTTAACCCCTCCGATTCGACATGTTTACTTAACCCCACACACAGATTAAACAAGCCGTAGATTAACTGAAAAGGGACTATGCAGCAGTATAGGATCGTGTAGTATGGAGAATAGGATGTAGTTTATATAGCAGAGTAGTAAGTAAATATCACACAACTGATTTATACTGGTTCGGACCACTGTCCTACGTCCAGTCCTAGACTCACTTCTGGTATTTCACTAACACTTAAACCCTCACTTTACCCGGAGGAATAGGTTCACAATTTCCCGAACACACGAACGGGATTTCTTGCCTCAACCACCGAAGAGGTCTTCACTAATACAGAATAATTGTTGACTCTTTTGTGTTCCTGATAACACGGATTGTCTAATATTAAGTACACCCTTCCTATAGCCTTTCCTTGATGATAATCGTGAAGTACGTGAAGGAATATGGAAGTTTAAAAGTCTCAAGTATGAAAATAGATCGCTTTTTAGAACTTAGAGAGCTTTGAATAAGATAGAGAGAATTAGAATAAAATTCAAGGATTAGATCAATTAATCAACTCCCTATTTATAATATATAAAATGATATAACTGATCATGAAAGGTTTTGATGAAGAGTTATGAATAAAATAGTTGTGTCTCTTCATAGAAGATGCAGCCTTTTAGAATCAGATGTCTGAAAATTATTTTTAGATGTCTGTTTATATGTAAAGGTATAATCAGCAAGGAAATAGTGCAATTCGAGGTGAAATCCGACGTCTGAAATATTTGAAACGGACGTCTGAATATTATAGTGAAGAATAATATGTTTCAGCAAACAGATGTCTGCAATTTTCAGACTAGACGTCTGTTTTCTATTATCAGCCTATACCTTGACTATTTTATAATAAAAGAACTATATATATATATATATATATATATATAAAACGTGTGTGTGTAATCATCAAGGAAGATTTTAACAATTAATACTAATACTAACAGACTCTAAACATATTTAATATTCAATTATAGCTCTTGAATCTGTTTTTGAGTATCTTCCTGCAAGATAAAGTTAGTTGATAATAATATATATATACATGTATAGTTGTCATAATCAAAGCGCCATATAGCGAGATCCAACATTCTCCCCTTTTTTGATAACGACAACTATATATGTAACTCCCCCTGTCAATATGCATATATTATCATATATTTTTCCCCCTTTGTCATTGACAAAAAGGAGATACTTATGTAAACAATTCACATGAATATGAACAAACACACAAACAATACGCATATGTAATAAGCCCAAACAAACAAACAGATGATAGATATTTTTAAACTCATTCAAACGACTGAATTATGGGATAAAATTTTGATCCCATGAATATTCAGACAACTGAATTTGGGATTTAGTCGGCTGAATATATAGTTTTTTTGAGTTATGCATATGATATTCATGTTTATATATAACTTGTAAGTTTATATCCAAGTTCAATATATATTTCATGTCACATGCTACAATTTGATCATACGAAAGCATATTTACACAATTATTTAGAGATGTACTCATATATAAGTCAAAGGTGAAATTGTAAGCTTTATTTACTTATGAGCTTGTGATATATGAAGTATTTCCATAAGAAACTATATAAAAATATGTAGAAATGATATAGCATATCAATTGACCATTAATATGAAATATGATGTGTAAAAGAATAATTGCATATCAATATAAATATATAAGATTACCAATTTTTCCGATTTATACTTTTATTTTGAGCACTATTTCCAAAAATTTCAATGATTTTTGACTAAACTTATCGTTGTGGCGTACCTGCAAAAAAAAATGATAAATACTTTGGTACCCACTTCCTTTGTCAGGGTCCAAGGGTTAAATGGAAGGTAACCATACCCAAGAGGGTGTAATGGAACATTTAAAAATAAAATTTTCATTATTAATTACTGAATCAAAATAATCATCTATATATCTTTCTCTGTTTTTCCAATTTACAGGAACCCAAATACTTAAATAATTTATATTGATATTTCCTTTGGTACTTCTAGATTTATTATAAATATTTCTAGTCATAGGAGTATTCAAGTTTCGATATAAATTGAATCTTGGATTTTTTTGTGCTTTAGTACTGACAGTGATATTTTTCATAAAAGCATATCTAGTACTATTCCTGTGATTAGTTTTATTATATTCTAAACCACTTTTGTCGTGTAAAGGTCTATAACTAGATAAAACCACATTTAAATTATTTTTACCTTTATTGAATTTTGCGAACTTACTTGAACATTTTTCAAATTTGATTCCAAAGTCACGATTAACACTTTCAAAAGAAATTTTGCTACTTTTTAAATTATCATTTTCCTTATTTAATTCAGAATTCTTCCTTTTCAAAGAACTATTCTCATTTTCAAGATGATAAATTTGAGATTTTGAATTAAAAGATGATTGTAAATTTTCAAAATTTTCTTTTGAGTCACAAATTTCTTTTTGCAAAATATTATAATTAACTTTTAAAAAATCACGTTCTTTAGATAATTCTAAATTTTTTTCCACTTAAAGCTTCATTCTTTTTTTCAAGAGACAAAATTAAAAAACAGGAATTATTTAAAGAATCTTCTATAAATACATTTTTATTTTGTAAAAGATCAATTTCCTTTAAAAGAACCTTGTTTTTATCTTCTAGTCGCTCATTTTCTTTTTGAAGGAAATCTTTTGGAAAAACAAGCTCTTCTAAAGTATTTTCGAAACAATTGGCTTGTTTACTAAAAAAATTGTTTTCCTCTTTTAATTTGGAATTTTCTTGCTCACAATCTTTAGATTTGGCTAAAATAATTGCAATAAGTTTACCGAAACTTTTAAAATCTTTTAACAATTTTTCATGGACTAACAAAAGATCTTTATATAATGAATCAACATATACCGATTGCTAGTCAGCCATGAGACATTGTTCTTTTGATTCTGCTTTGTTGCTCTTCCTGTTTCTAATTCCTTGACTAGATTTCTTTATTGCCATATATTCTAGGATGTTGTTATGATCTCTAGAATCCCTTGCTCTGATAACAATTGAAAAGGGGCAATGCAGCGATATAGGATCGTGTAGTATGGAGAATAGGATGTAGTGTATCTAGCAGAGTAGTAAGTAAATATCACACAAATGATTTATACTGGTTCGGACCACAGCCCTACGTCCAGTCTCAGACTCACTTCTGGTATTTCACTAACACTAAAACCCTCACTCTACCCGGAGGAATAGGGTCACAATTTCCCAAACACACGAAAGGGATTTCTTGCCTCAACCACTGAAGAGGTCTTCAGTAATACAGAATAATTGTCAGCTCTTTTGTGTTCTTGATAACACGTATTGTCTAATATTAAGTACACCCTTCCTATAGCCTTTCCTTGATGATAATATTGAAGTACGTGAAGGAATATGGAAGTTTAAAAGTCTCAAGTATGAAAATAGATCGCTTTTTAGAACTTAGAGAGCTTTGAATAAGATAGAGAGAATTAGAATAAAATTCGGTGATCAGATCAATTAATCATCATAATATATAAAAAGATACAACTGATCACGAAAGGTTTTGATGAAGACTTATGGATAAGATAGTTGTGTCTCTTCATAGAAGATGCAACCTTTCAGAATCAGATGTCAGACAATTATTTTTAGATGTCTGTTTATATTTAAAGGTATAGTTAGCAAGGAAATGGTGCAATTCGGGGTGAAATCAGACATCTGAAATATTTGAAATAGACGTATGAATATTGTAGTGAAGAATAATCTGTTTTCAGCAAACGGACGCCTGAAATTTTTAGACCAGACGTCTGTTTTCTGTTATTAGCATATACCTTCCCTATTTTATAATAAAAGAACTATATATATAAAACGTGTGTGTGTAATCATCAAGGAAGAATTTAACAATTAATACTAATACTAACTTACTCTAAACATATTATATATTCAATTATAGCTCTTGAATCTGTTGTTGAGTATCTTCCTGCAAGACAAAGTTAGTCGATAATAATATATATGTACATGTATAGTTGTCATAATCAAAATGCCATATAGCGAGATCCAACATTAACAGGTTTAAATGTATATAACCCCCACATATTAAATGGGTTAAGTATTCCAGGTTGCATAACACCCAACATGTCTCATAGGTTACTTACAGTTTCATTAACATGTTTCACTTAATCTTTAAATTAAGCCTACAGATTTATATGCCCCAAATTTTAGTCATATTTCACAACATAGTTTATATCTCCAAATCTCATTCACGATTCGTGGTATAAGTTATGCCCCCAAATTACCATTCTTGATCATTCCTAATTTAAATTATTTCGTTCATATGCATATTTCAGCAATACCAGCCTAGGCTCGAACGTAGCCTAGGTTATAAAAATAAAAAGGGAATAAGAAAGAAGAACAAAATAAAATAAAATCAGCATATGATAATAGAGATGGGCATATGATAGAAGAAATAAGCATATCAGAAATAGGCATATAAGAATTGAATATCAAATCAGGTGTACAGAAGAATACATGTAATAACAAAATTGTTTAGGTATGAATCAGATTCTTAGCAGGTATAGGTTTAGATCCAAATTTATAAATATATCAAGATTACATGTTAAATGATTATATATAAAAGTAACATGAACTCATAGAGATTGGATCTAAAGAATAGAGAATAATATGATGAAGTTGTAGAAGAAATTCTCTTATGGGTATAGGCTGTTGTTGATGAAAATAGGTTAATTCAGTCCATGCCGGACAACATCTTGTCTCCTTTGTTTTTGATGTACAAAAACAATAGAAATGTTGTCCTATATATAGCCTACCGCCAACGAACCAATTCAAGAAATCAGTCCTAATACAGAGAAATGCACCTCGCTGGATCGGAGATGGGCCGACCCATCCTCATCGGGGTCGACCCACCCGGCCATGGGTCGACCCAACCTAGGCATGGGTCGCCCCGTCGATCCAAATCTCACCTAATTTTCCAGCTTACGTTTTCGAACTGATTTGAATTTCTGGGTTGGGTTTATTTATATATAGTTCTCTTATACGTATACAAAATTCTAAGCTTAGTAACTTTCTCATACGTTGTCCGTTTTACGCAAACTTAGAGTCTATCTTAACCTGAATTCCAAGACGAATGTAATGGTACTGTCTATTTTATTTAAATCCCAATATTTAACTAAGTATTCTTTAGTTTATCGTTTTAATGTCCTTATAAAATTACGGGGTGTTACATTCTCTCCTACTTAAAGGATTTCGCCCCTGAAATCTCTAAGTTAAGAAGAATGTATATCCTAACATCCATCAACCATCTACTCATCCATCAATCACAAGCATTTGTTGTCTTTAATAGAATTATAATGCTTGTATGAACATATGCAAAGGTGTGTGTATATATCCCTATGCTAATGCGAAAAATCAGGTGGTCTACTGATTTAGTCGACCTCCTTATTGTAGTGTATGTTAGTGCCATGAATCTAATATGTATGCAAATAATCCTAGTATATTATGTAAACGTTATATGTGTGCATAACCATCCATCGAAATGCAATGTCCATATGACGATATAATCATTTCCATCCATAAAAAATTAAAATGTACACACATACATATGCAATATATAAGTGATTGAGTCGATCTAGTGCCTAATGTGTGTGAATATGTATCCACGAGCAACCACAAGCAAAACACTTGCATCCACTTGCATCCATCAAACATAACATGTTTCAAACACATGTTTAAATCCATTGGTTTTCTACCTAAAGGTTGAAGATTAAATCGATAGGATATACTCAAAAGAGATAAGAAAGTATAAATAAAAGCTTGGAAAAAGAAGTTAAGAACATACCATTGAAAAGAAAAGGGTACGAAGCGTGAATCTTGTCTTCAGTCTCCCAATTTGCATCTTCGCCGTTTTCTCCCCATTGAAGTCTCATCAATTTGACTTCTTAGTTGCGAAGCTTCTTAACCTCTAATCCAAGTATACGGGTAGGAACTCGTCTAACTATTGCCTCCCGTTCTACCTCTACTTCCTCAAGCATGCTAGGCTAAACTACCTCTGTATCGTGCAGACATTTTTGTAAATGAAAAACATGGAAAATATCATGAACACCTGCCAATCTCTTTGGTAGCTTTACTCTATAGGCCATTTGAACTATCCTCTCCACTATGGGAAATCGCCCTACAAACCTTGGCGCCAGCTTCCCTACAGTTCCAAAGAGAACCACATTCCACAAAGGTGATACTTTGATGAACACCATGTCTCCCACCTCAAACTCAATATCAGTCCTTCTCCTATCTGCGTAGGACTTATGCCTGTCCTGAGTTGTCTTCAGGCGTCTGCGGATAAGATCAACCTTTTCTGAAGTTTCTCTAATCATCTTAGGTCCAAGTAGAAGCCTATCTGTAGGCTCCCATCAACAAGTCGGTGATCTACAAGGTCGTCCATACAATGCCTTAAAGGGTGCCATGCCTATACTAGCTTGATAACTATTGTTTTAGGCGAATTCAACCGACGGAAGATGCTCTTCCTAAGTTCCTCCGAATTCTAGGATACACAGCTTCAAAAGATCTTCAAGATCTCTATTCACCCTCTCAGTCTGTCCATCAATCTGAGCTGATACACGGTGCTCAAGCATAACTGTGTACCTAATGACTCTTACAGGATCTTGCAGAACTCACTAGTGAAGATGGGGGTGACGATCACTCACAATGCTAGAAGGTACTCCATGTAGACGGACTATCTCACGAAGATAAACTGATGCCAACCATGTTGTCTTTATCTTAGTCTTAACAGGAATGAAATGAGCGCTCTTGGTAGGCTTGTCTATTATAAACCAAATACTGGTGTTGCCTTTCCTCGATCTAGGCAAAACATCGACGAAATCCATAGAGACGCTCTCCCACTTCCGTTGTGGGACCTCCAGAGGATGTAACAAACCGCCAGGCTTCCTCTGCTCAGCTTTAACTTGCTGGCAAACTAAACATCGAGAGACAAACTCCGCAACATCTTTCTTCATCCCAGCCCAAAAGAAAACACTCTTCATAACTCTATATATCTTATCACCACCTGGATGGATAGTCATCCTAGAATGATGGGCTTCCTCAAGGATTGTCTTCAGCAGACTCCTAACTCGGGGAACACAAAGCCTTCCATCCCGTCGCAACCACCCACTATCATCCATGGAATATCTATTAAGGTGACTAGAAGTTTCCCCTCTAATGAGCCTATCCAAGATGTCTGCTATCTATGGGTCCTAATACTACGAAGATCCTATCTGATCCATAAGAGTAGGTCGCACCTCTAAGGATGCCAACAAACTTGGTGTAAGATCCGTAGACGGCCTAAAATCGAAGGTCGATATGTACTCCATGCTCCACCTCTTTACACATAGAGGACTCAAAGTCATCCTTTGCCTACTTAACGCGTATGCCACCACATTACCCTTGCCAGGGGTATAAACAATCTAAATATCATAGGACGCTAGGAACTCCATCCATCTCTGTTGTCTAAAGTTGATATCCCTCTGCAAGAAAAAAATACTTGAGAGATTTATGACCCGTGTACAACTCGAACCCCTCTCTAAGTAGATAATGCGGCAAATCTTAAGTGCAAGATAGCAGCCAACTCCAAATCATGGGTAGGGTAGTTCTTCTCATGAGCTCTGAACTGTCTACTACCATAGCACACTACCCTTCCCTCTTGCATTAAGACAACACCAAGCCCTGTACTACATGCATTAGTGTACACTGTGAGCACTTTGTTCCCACCAGGCAAAGTAGAAACTGGGGATGTTGTCAAAGCCCTCTTTAATCGCTCAAAAGTATCCTCATAGTCAATCCTCCAAAAAAGGGTCAGATTCTTCTCCATTAGTCTAGTGAGTGGGGCTGATATCTTTGCGAAGTCCTTGATAAACTTCCTATAATAGCCCGCTAAACCGAGAAAACTCTTCACCACTATTGCATTCTTTGGAACCTTCCAATCTTGAACGGCAACTACTTTCGCGGAGTCCATCGATATCCTATTGTTGGAAACCACATGCCCTAGAAATCTTACTTCCTCTCTCCAAAAGTGACATTTGGAGAATTTCGCCTTAAGCTGGAGCGCTCGGAGAGTCATCAAAACTTGCCCTAAATGTAGGGATTGCTCTTCCTCACTCTTCGAGAAGATCAGAATGTCATCCACAAAAACCACCACGAACTTATTCAGAAACTCCTGAAACACCCTACTCATCAGATACACAAAATACGCGGGTGCATTCGTCAACCCAAAAGGCATGACTAGACACTCAAAGAAACTATATGGAGTTCTAAATGCGGTCTTGCCTATACTATCTTCGGCCACCCTCAATTGATGAAACCCCTTGGCAAAATTTAACTGAGAGAAAATAGATGCACCAACAAGCTGGTCAAACAGATCATCAATCCTCAGAAGTGGGTGTCTATCCTTCTTGGTGAGCATATTCAACTCCCTGTAATCCACACATAAGTGAAGAAAGACATCTGCCTTAGTTGCAAAGACGACCGGAGCACCCCATTCTGATATGCTTCACCTAATAAACCCCTTCTCAAGTAGCTCCCCTACTTGCTAGCTAAGCTCCCTCCTTTCCCTAGGAGCCATGCGGTGCACATGAAATGCGATTGGCTTCGCATTATCCACAAAGTATACCCGAGAATCCATCTCGCGCCTTAGAGGTAAGCCCCTAACCTCCTCAAAAGCATCCAGATACTCACAGACAACAGGTATGGATCGTAAATCACTGACAGAAGCATCAAGTGATTTCAGGAAACTAAGCATAACAGACCCCTTTGGGTCACAAGAAATCTCGAGAGTCCTCCCTCGGCAAGTCAAAAGTTTAACGATCCTCCTCTCACAATCCAGAATGGCATCATACGTGGCTAGCCAATCCATTACTAGAATCAGACCATAGCCCATAAAACCAAGCACATATGCATCGCACTCAAACTCGACGCCCAACACAGAAATCCTCAAACCCCAACAAATCATTGACAGAGACGTGCCTCCAATGAGGTCTGAGACAATAATGTGATCATAAACAACACTAGTACTAAGGTGCACTGACTCAACCACAGAATCAGATATAAAAGAGTGAAAAGCGCAAGAATCAAAAAGAGTCCTAACTGGATGATCATAAAGAGAAATCAAACCTTCAGCAGAAAATTTTCCACTTTTGTCTGGTACACTTTCTTGTTTTGTGTCTCATCAGTCTTTGCCTCTTTTTCCCATCCTTTCTATCTTTGTGTATTAATGCCATATCAACCAGTCTCCCAAAAGTAGCCCCCATTGGAATGTGAGATAATGCATTTGCTTGAAGGGGCTGATTCAATCCTCTTGCAAACCTTAAAGCTTTCTTGTGCGGGGTATTCACCAACTCCAGACCAAACCTCGCCAACAGGTTAAACTTATTGACATATTCTTTGACAGACATGCTTCCATGCTTAAGTGCCAGAAACCTCTCCATCTGCATACTCTCTTCTACCCGAGAAAGAAACTTCATCTCGAACCTCTGTTGTAAATCATCCTAAGTTTCTACTGGATGCCCTGCTTGCGTCACTTCCCACTAGAATGAAGCCTCGTCCGTAAGCTTTCATGCAGCCAACTGTTTCTTTCTGCGGTCATCAACCTCAAAAAGCCCAAATAAGTTCTCCATCACTTTTAGCCAATTCCGTTCTTCCACAAAGTTCTCAGTTCCTCAGAATGGATTTCCTCACATAGCACAGAAATCCTTGCATATCTTAGAGAAATTATCCGCTCGTGGAGGAGAAGGAATAGCGACTGCAGTTGGAAGAGGGAAGTTTGCTTGTCCTCCAGGAGGCGCCATGACCTCATGATATCTACAGAACGAAGCCGATATCTAAACGCCCTTGGGAATATACGGTTCCCCAGACATGCTGAAAAGAAAAGGAAAGGTATTCAAATAGAGAATCAATAGATATTTATATGGCTTTGGGGAATATGTTTTCGGAAAACAGTTTTTTCTTTTGAAAACAAGTTTCAAAACTATTTATCTGATCATATAAACTTCAGCTCTGATACCAAATATTACACCCCACATCCGTTAATGTCACTCTTTAACAGAATGCATCAAGTTCTGTGAAGCATTATAGGTAAACAAAATAGAATCTCACAAGATAGATATATAAAACAGCAGCGGAAATCAAAAACTTCATTTTCCAATAGAAAACATCATGGTCTCAAAATCCAGTTACAACATCCAAATGAGATACTGGAATAGAATACATCAAATAAAAACATATGTCTTCCGCTAAAAACCATCAGAGTACCGAAATGAAAAATCATAATCCCTATAAGTAGCCATATACAAGTAGACAGGTAGTCAAGGTGATACATTGAAGCAGATCCAAATCCAAGCAGAAATAGAAGAGAGAGTCCTAATCAAGCCTGAGCGGGGGGAAAGAAAGAGAGAAAGAAAAGGAAACAAAATGGGTCAGACATAAAGTCTAGCGAGTCCATTGACTTTTAGCATATAAAGAAGTAAAAGTGTCACGACAAGCATATAAACTGGATGAGACAACAGTGGTATATAACAGGTATAAACAAACTAAACAGAAGTAACATAATAGACATAGTAGATTACGCTTCTCAAATACTTTTCATCGCACCATTACTAGTACACTGGATTAAGTGTTTTCCAATTACTTAACAGAAACATAATGATCCCAACAGAAACATATGGTAGACTTAGGTGTACTTCTAGTAACGGGTTCTACCCAAAACAAAAATAATAGGTACCTAAACAGAAATAACGGGTGTTACCCCAAAGAGAAATAACAGGTACCTAAACAGGAATAGGTATACCATAATTACTACCCCCAGCGATCAGCTCCCTACCACGTAAATACCATGTGTCGGGCCTACAGTAGGGTGTATTACTTCCTAAAGTGGCAACCACCAGAAGGACACAGACCTATTTACAGGTGTTATAGCGGCTTATTTTTCCAAGCAAGCCGGACCCATGCACTAATATGACTCCATTGGAATGCGCCATCAGAACACCTCTACCCAAATGAACCTCTTATAGTAAGTTCAGTAAGCGTGCTCTGACCCGTACCTAGTGCGGGGTCCCCCTTTAACACCAAAATGGGTTACAGACTGATATTGGCCCCACACAACAGATGACACAAGCCACCTCTTAGGCTTATATCCCCAATTAACAAGGATTTTGACAGGTTATGCCAAACAGATTAACAAGCCCGCGTAAACCCCACATATTAAATAGGTTAAGTTTAATGGGTTCATATACCCCCCCCCCACACACACAGAGATTTACTTAACCCCATCGATTGAACATGTTTACTGTTACTACCAAAACTAATAGAAGAATGAGCTGGCGGTGAAAGGGCATCGGATGACAGAGAGATCGCCAGAAACACTTCAGAAGGAAGGACCAATTGTTAAGAAGAGTTAAGTGTTGGAAGAAATAACCCAAAAAGTTGCATCAACCAAAGTCCTCCTAGAGGAAGAAATCGTAAAAGCAACAGGATATAACTGGCGGGATCTATCTGCCAGGATCAATTCGACAAGATCCCTCCAACAATATCAGTTCGAAAGCAGATTCTATGGCAAAGAGTCGTCCTAACGCGAAACCAAGAAGGACAAAAGAAATAAACTCGTCAGAAGAAGCCCAATGGAATCTTCGGTAATGACCGGCCTAAATACCGATACATCGGAAGGCGAGGGCGGCAAAGGTATTAAACCAACAGAGTGCAAGGATAGTCCAGAATCAGCTTCCAAAGTATCTGTCGGACGAATACCGAAAGGCTGCATTAACAAATGACAGAAGCATCATCAGAAGCCACCCTCCGGGAATCTAGGCTACCACAAAAGCTCCGTCAAAATATTAATCGGGACTCAAGCAGGGATACAGGCTACCCGTACTAATTTATCTAGTATCGAAACCCACAGCGGCTTCAAACCAACAACTATCAACCTATGACATGAGGGCAGGCCCCTCTAAGTATTCACGATAAAGCCGGAGGCCTACATCCGAAAGCTTATGTTCGAGTGCCAACGTTCAGGAGTTGTTACTTAGGGTTCAAACGCCATCCTAAAACTGTAACTGATACTCCAAAGATGGCCGGAAGCCAAGTGCCGAAACTAAGGAAAGAAAGCGGTCGACAAAGACCCCCACAGACCCGATAGACGAGCAGCGGAAGGAGCCCAGAACCACTATGAATAAGACCTCCGGGTCACATTTAGAGGGATCGAACTTTCCTTCATGCTAGTACTCTTAAAAGAAGCTTAATGCTTTGATAAATGGGAGAAGTTCTCCTATTACATTCATGTATCTCAAATGAGAGTTTAATAAAAAGGGACCTTCTTATGGAAAACTACTACGTAAGTTTATATTATTATTTCCCATCACCACTGTTGTAGTTTACTGCTCATTCTTCAGATAAGTACGGATTCCCGTCTTAACATGTCCTCGAATAGGAAGGCATATTTCCTTCTAAGAGCTTAGACCTATTCTGATAGTCCTTAACGGTCTCACTCCTCCATATTTCGATATCTGGGGTGGAGATCCGACTTAACCCAGAAATAGCAGAACCACTTATTTTTCCTTTAGATCTGCCTAGTTGATCCATTTCCGGTGTTGACGAGAAATATCGATAACATTTTGGCGCTAGAAGGAGGGCCTGAACCTCCGATCCTTTGGTTAATCCCATCACATATCTACCTAAGTTGTTCTATCCTGGATTGGACTGGCTTTGGAGAAGCAAATATATGAGTAAAAGATCCTGGCAAAAGTTTTTAGGATCTCAAGCAGATAAGTCAAAAACCACCAACCCTAGGTTGATCTAGGATCAAAGGTTAAGAGAAGAAGCCTTGAGGGTGATAAAGCAGAAGAGTAAAATGGAACTACATGCTCGCGATACTAGGGATGATAGCTTTTCCCATATAGGACAAACCTTAGACCTCCCACCCAATGGATCTACATCGGAGGATGCTAGCGTTTTCTCTCACCTAAAGAATCCTCTCTACGGACAAGTTAAGGGAATGAATATTGAATGAGAAATAATGGACGATTTCAACTACTTTCCCAACAAATGGTCTAAAGAGATGTCACCTCAATTCAAATATATTTCGGAAGGAAAGAACAAAAGTCTAGGCACCACAGCTAGGCTAAGTCATAGGAGGATTAGACCCCATCAGCAAAGAAAAGAATGTATGCTGAGGATACCCAAGGAATACTACCTCGCTACTTCAATAAAGAACGTTTACTTCCTAACCAAACACGAACTAGACTATTGGCCATTTATGAAGAAGCTCAAACACGAGAGGAAAACTGGAGGGCCTTATTGCCATTACCACCTGATGAACGGGACACGAGACTAATCATTGCAGAACCCTCGGGGAAACCATCGTTAGATTCATCAACCAAGGCCAGTTACGAGAATTCATGAAAAGATCAAGGTGAATTCGGTAGAAATGGTTGGGAAAAAGATTACCAAATATGTTTAAGAGTACGGAAAACCCTTTTCTCGGAATTCACAAGGAAACCCAAAATGGGTCAAACTGTAAACGGATTAAATCCCTCGTAATCACCAAATTGGTCAGGATGAGGCATCCCCTGGAGGGGGTTGACGTGTTTGCCTTTCTCCATGCCCAAATCAGAGGGGGCAGGGTTAAAGCATCAAAAGCATAAGCCTCAGTTTCACACCAGAAATGGTCGTGGCGGTGCATCTAACTTTAGCATGCCCTGCTCGTAGAAGAGTACGCCCTGCCTCTGCGAGAACTAAGCACGTCCTACCTCTGCTTATAGAAGAGCACGTCCTACCACTGCTTATGTTCTGCGTTACCCGCAGAAGGGAACGCAAACCCCTATCATCGCCTATGATGGTCAGGATAAGGCACCCCTCGGAGGGGGGTGGCGTGTCAGCCTCTATCATTGCCTACGATGGTCCATATAGAGCATCGAAAGAGTAAACCTTAGTTCTGTGCCTACGATGGCCCCATCTAAGTTTCTAAGACCTTATCAATGCCTACGATGGTCAGGATAAAGCACCGCTGGAGGGAGGTCGGGTAAGTCCTTGGCCCTTTTGTGGATAAGCTAGCCAAGCGCATCGGACGCACAGGCCCAGAGAGTAGCCAACAAAGCTTGTACATCCTCTGCTTTGACATCAAAATCCCAAGGAGTGGCTCAAGAAGCACGTGCAACCTCTGATTCACCAATCGGACCCAAAAGGGATGCCAAAACAACAAATATCGGAAGGGTTCCGGTTCTCTACATATCAATACCCGAATTTGTGTTGATTCGGCTCTTCACGAATACCAGAAGGGTTCCAGTCCTCTACATATCAATATCCAAATCTGGGTCGATTCGGCTCTTTACTACCGGAAGGGTTCCAGTCCTCTACATATCAATACCCGAATCTGTGTTGATTCAGCTCTTCACAAATATCAGAACGGTTCCGATCCTCTACATATCAATACCGGAATCTGGGTCGATTCGGCTCTTCACAAATGCCGAAAGGGGTTTCAGTCCTCTACATATCAATACCCGAATCTGGGTTGACTCGGCTATTTACAAATACCGGAAGGGGTTCCGGTCCTCTACATATTAATACCCAAACCTGGGTTGAATTGATTTCTCAACAAAGTCCTAAATTATGCTCATGGTTTTACATCTCGATACCTAAACCAGGGATGATCCTGTAGTAAATCACAGCCGGATGTGGGGTTCCAACGTTATCACAATCCACCCTAAACTTAAGTAGAGTCCAACTCCTGATCCAACCAAGAAGGAATTGCTCGTCCCTCTCGGAAATTCGGATAGGGCTCAAAATTTACTACCAAGGATGAGCTTATGATCCTCTTAGGGAGGTGTCTTTAAACTATATGTTCATTAGTTTGCTTTCTTTTATCACTCCATTACATAACTCTAAAAAAAGACATCATATCGTAACACCGGTCAAGGAAGAACTGGGAAAAAGATTCCAAACATTTCTAATAGCGTCCTATAACTGACTCTTCCTTTGTTCTAAGCGATCTTTCGTTAGGAGTTTTCCCAAGGATAATTGTTACATAAAGAAACCTTTTATTGAAACTTAGCACAAATAGATTTCCACTCATTACAACACCCTGAGTTACAGTGATCTTGTTCCTAACAAAAGCGATACATCATATAAATCGCACAATACACTGACAGCCCCATTGGAAATCACGACATAAACCGTTACATGGACACAGTCATCATTTTTTATTTTTCACATCCCAAACATACAATAAAAATCTCTCTATCTGAGTCAGGGTTTTGCAAAGCAAATTTCAAAGAAGCACAGTCCTCTTTAGCTTTCTTCAGCTCATCCTCCAACTTATCGGTTTGTTGGTATAATCTACCAACCACCACATCTGAGCTCTCGGGGAATTTTGTTGCTAATTTACGCTGTAAATTGCAAATGATTTCATCTTTTTCTTTCAATTGCTTTTCCACATAGGACACTTGTTCCTTGATGTTTGTGACTGTCACCTTTTGGAGGTAATACATCTTTTTGTAGCCCGACATGGGAGCATAACCAAAAATATCTTTGCAACCAACGGCGTTCGGACTTTCCTCCCTAAATTGTGAAGAGGGGGCCTGGAACGAGTCCTCCTAGCCATAGACAAGATGAAATATTGTAATACGAAAATTGCAAACACCAAATATATGCTAATTACATCATACATCCCAAGGAAAGAAAAACAATCACATAACCTTTATCAATTCATACACACCATAGATACCACATCCACACTAGCGTATCACCAACACCATAAACCATCAAGTATCACAAAATCAACACAATTCGCGGACAATTCAAAAGAAAATGTATGCTTAATAAAATAATATTCAAAATTCCTTATTAAAATTGATTGCGTTAAACGAAGCTCCTTGAGTTTTCCCCTAAATTTCTAAATGTGGAATGTAAAAACATAACTGCGATTCATGTCTTTGGAGAAACAGAGAATTGTCGTAATATGGGAAGCCTAATTATTAATGAAATTCAAGGGAAAGGAAAGCACTTCAAAAGCGAAAGCCATATCTGTGTGACGTCAACATCGGATCGATCAGGAATCCTCTTCATCCCAGGATCTAAAGAACCGCTGTCCTTAGATGGCAACTCTTGTGATGCGAGAGTAGATTTTCCAGCACCCTTTCCGGACCCTTCTGGTTGGCCCACATGACCTTCCATCTCTCCGTCTGTTGTGTTCTCATCCTCCCCTTATTCCTCATAATCTTCAAAAAATTCATCAATAAACAAAAATGACGCAGGATCTATCTTGTCTGTTGGGGGAACCTTACGCTCCAGTCTCACTTGCTTGATCTTCTTTATAACTCTGTCTCGAATAGAGGGATCAATTGAAAAAAAAGTTAAATTCCAAAAGTAGTTGTCTAAGAAAACAAGAATGACGACATCTTCATAGTACTCTGTGGTTATGTTGTTAAGGTGGATGCACAAAAAATTTGAAATTCTATCACTGGCCTGGCAAAAGATTCTCTTTGCAGTGGAAAGCTGAGTGTTTATTTTGTTCATCTCGATAGCATAGTCAACCTCCAGTTCCGCTTTCTCTGCCTTAAGGTCCCCAACCTGCTTCATCACCTCCTCCTTAGCCTTCCTCTCCTCCTCTAATGAAGTCACCAACTCCTCGCACTCGTTATCCCCTCCGTTTTCTCCCGCAACAAAGCATTCACTATATCCGGCAATGCCCTACTCTCTTCCCTTAAAGTATTGACCTCGGCCGCAGAGGTGGAAGCTAATCCTCGGGAGACATACCAAGTTTTCATCATCTAAGGAAGAGAAGAAGGTTAGATATCTTTAAAAAACCAAAAAGGAGAAGAGAGGGGTGCATGTATGTATAATACCAAAAGGAAATTCCTGATCTATTGTCTGTGGAAATCCACCGAGTCCAAAATGGAAGAAGTTGAGGCAATATTCGCAAATTTGGGGGAAGAAAGAGCCAGTTCCACAAGCTTATCAAAATCTAGGGCTGGTGGAGGAGGTATGGAATAAGATACGGGCTAGGAGGAAGATGGTCCCCAAAGATCAAGCCTTCCCCCATCTGTTTCGCTAAAAGCATCAAAAGGGACAGGGCGGCTAGTGGATTTACACTTCGGGGAGACTTCTGGGGAAGGATCAATATCAACCACATGTTCGTCAGCTATCGTAGGAGGATCAAAAGTCTACCTTGTTTTCAGAGTAGCAGTAGTATCTCCCGAAAAGAGGACTAACTTGTCATACTTGGGCTTCTTTGATGGAGGATTCACGACGGGTTGAGCAAGCCTCTTCATAGCCTGGACACTGGACCGGCCATAAGCGCCAAGGATAGATCCGTCCTGAGGGACTGAAGATCCTAAACAAAGAAAAAGATTAATTAGAAAATGCAACAACCAGAAAACAAGAGAAAGAATGACATATGTTGCCAAGACAAATGAATGAATCCCATCTAAAACACCTTGACGGATGGGAGAACCTGCATTAAACGAGTCGAAACCCGACAATAATCACTTTGGACCAGAGAATTGAATGAGGGATTGCCCCAATATCTTTTAACCAGGAGGAAGCAAACCATACTCGCGAAGTCTACCGACGACCAAGAGAAATGACCTGCACATATGCTTCACCGGTACATTGAAGATAGCTTCAACCAATTGAGCCTCCTTTGGACTTAGAATCACATCTTTGGAGGA
This sequence comes from Allium sativum, assembly GCA_030737875.1. Classification (NCBI taxonomy): domain Eukaryota; kingdom Viridiplantae; phylum Streptophyta; class Magnoliopsida; order Asparagales; family Amaryllidaceae; genus Allium; species Allium sativum. The sequence goes on from CM060921.1 coordinate 461,807,823, forward strand.
GGGTTTTACGATAAGGGGAAGGTTCAAGTAAACAAAAGACCACAACTATAAGACATTCACTTTCTAAAAGCAAGAATCCCATCGTTATCAACAAATTGTCTGGATATGTCGAGTGGACGTTAAACAAGGAAGTATTGGTCCTCCCATGGCTTAGTTTTTCTAATGCCATCAGAAACCAGTCTCTTTACAAGATTAGCCCTCCAGATCAGCGATTCTGAGGTCTTTGAGAACCATATCATGTGACGGATGAGTTTGGGACTTAAAGAACTCTAACCCGAAGCAAGCGCCATAGTCTCCAGGCACAAAAGGGTTGTGTATGTGTTAGGTGAAAGCTAAATAGAAGCAACTTTCAAGTCAACCAAAAGCTTGTGTAGAAAGGGAGGGAAAGGAAGAAAACCTCCATGCCAGATGTGAATGTCATAATACGCAAAGAACCCTTCTAGAGGTTTCTTGAGAAAATTTGGAGAAGTAACTATCATAGCATCTATATCCACTATGCCAAAGTTATATAATATGGCATCCACAGAATGTTGGGACACGATTAAGGATGGCTTGGGCGCGAATGCCTTCTTGGGATGGGAGATCTTGGAATCCTTGATCTTCTCCTTAGCAGGGCTTTTACGAGACATGATTCTACAAGGTAACATCATTCCGTAACAATGCAATTAGTATGCGTATCTCTTACACAAGTACATATATCACTATCAAACAATAGTGAGTACCATTACGTCTTGTTTAACACGAAGATTAATTAGGCGAAAACCTAAATTAGACACAAACAGGGGGTATAAATAAGATCATATCTTTTACACTTCAGCTAACATATGATTAAGCCAAACATAATCACCCTAGAAATCTAGACAAACCAACACAATTAACGAAGGGAAATCAGCCTAATGACATTAGAATCATTTTAGCAATGACAACAAGAATGACACCTGAACTTATTTCATCAACAACATAGTCCTGACCATCTTTCGTGACAATTTTGATGCGTAATTAGGATTGTGGTTCATATGAGAAGTAAAAATACTCACCAATAATCGAGTTTATGTCTTCAAAAGGGGGAGAATTAAGGCAACATTTTTTAGGAGAGTAGTAAGCTGGTTCAAAGATTTAATTTGCAGGTAAAAGACGGGAACGAGGGGGAAGAAGAGTCTATGTTCAAGGGAGATCAAAAGACTCTAACATGACACTTCGAAAAAGACCAAGGGTTTGGCTTGAAAAGCCGAAAATACCCCTTCACTAGGGGGGCAAATGTCACTACTAAAACTAACAGCAGAATGAGCTGGTGGTAAAAGGGTATCGGATGACCGAGAGATCGCCAGAAACACTTCAGAAGGAAGGGCCAAGTGTTTAGAAGAGTTAAGAGCCGGAAGAAATAACCCGAAAAGCTGCGTCAACCGAAGTCCTCATAGGAGAAGGAATCATTAAAGCTACAGGATATAACCGATAGGATCTATCAGCCAGGATCAATCCGACAAGATCCCTCCAACAGTATAAGTCTGACAGCAGATTCTGTGGCAAAGAGTCAACCTAATCCGAAACCAAGAAGGATAAAAGCAATAAACCCGTCAGAAGAAGCCCAAAAGAATCTTTGGTAATGACCAACCTAAATACCGATACACCGGAAGGCAAGGGCAGCAAAGGTATTAAACTAAGAGAGCGCAAGGATCATCAAGAATCAACTTCCAGAGCATCTTCCGCACGAATACTGAAAGGCTACATTTACAAATAACGGAAGCATCACCAGAAGCCACCGTCCGGGAATCTAGGCTAACGCAAAAGCTCCATCAAAAGACTAACCGGGACCCAAGCAGGGATACAGGCTACCGCTACTAATTTATCTAGTACCGAAACCCACAGCGGCTTCGAACCGGCAGTTATCAACAAATGGCATGAGGGCAGGTCCCTCTAAGTATTCACGATAAAGCCGGAGGCCTACATCCGAAAGCTTACGTCCGAGAGCCAACGTTTAGTAGTTGTTACTATGGGTTCAAACACCATCCTAAAACCGTAACTGATACTCCAAAGATGGTCAGAAGCCAAGTGCCCTAAACTAAGAAAAAGAAACAGCCGACAAAGGCCCCCACTGGCCCAGAAACGGAAGGAGCCCAGAACCACTATAAATAAGTCCTCGAGGCCACATTGAGGGGTCGAACTTCCCTTCATACTAATACTCTTAAAAGAAGATTTACGCTTAGATAAACAATAGAATTTCTCCTATTACCTTCATGTACCGCAAATGAGAGTTTAATAAAAAGGGATCTTCTTATGGAAAACTACTTTATAAGTTTATATTATTATTATTTCCAATCATCACGTTTGTAGTTTACTGCTCATTCTTCAGATAAATACGGATTCCTGTCTTAACATGTCCTCGAATGGGAAGGTATATCTCCTTCTCAGAGCTTAGACCCATTCTGATAATCCTTAACGATCCCACTCCTCCAGATTTCGATATCTAGGGCGGAGATCCGACTTAACCCAGAAATAGCCGAACCACTTATTTTCCCTTTAGATCTGCCCCAGTTGATCCATCTCCAGTGTTGGCGAAAAATATCGTTAACATTTACTTAACCCCACACACAAATTAAATAAGCTATAGATTAACATGTTTATATGTATATAACCCCCACAGATTAAATGGCTTAATTATTATAGGTTAACAGGTATGAATAACCTCCAACATGTTTCACAGGTTACTTATAGTTTCATTAACTTGTTTCACCTAATCTTTAAATTAAGCCTACAGATTTATATGCCCCAAACCACAAGTCATAATTCATAGCATAAGATATGCCCCAAATTTTGTCATATTTCACAGTATAGTTTATGCGCCCAAATCCCAGTCATGATTCATGGTGTAAATTATGCCCCCAACCTAATCATTCCCAATTTAACCCAATTTCGTTTGTACGTGTATTTTAGTGATATCAGCCTAGGCTCGAAGGTAGCCTAGGCTATAAAAATAAAAAGGGGATAAGAGAGAAGAACATAATGAAATAAAATTAAGCATATGATAACAAAGATGGGCATATGATAGCAGAAATAGGCATATAAGAGATGAACATCAAATCAGGTGTACAAAAGAATACATGTAATAACGAAACTGTTTAGGTATGAATCAGAATCTTAACAGGTATAGGTTTAGGTCTAGATATATAAATATGTCAGGATTACTTGTTAAATGTTTATATCTAAAAGTAACATGAATTCATAGAGATTGGATCTAAAGAACAAAGAATAATATGCTGATGTTGCAGAAGAAATTCTCGTATGTGTATAGGCTATTGTTGAAGAAAATAGGCTAATTCGATCTAAGCTGGAGCAACATCTCGTTGTCTCCATTGTTTTTTATGTATAAAACAATAGAAATGATGTCCTACATATAGCTTACTGCTAACTAACCCAGTCAAGAAATCAATCCCGATACAGAGAAATGCACCCCGCTGGATCGGATATGGGTCGACCCACCCGGCCATGGGTCGACCCAATCTAAGCGTGGGTCGCCCCATGCTGATCCAGATCTCACCTAACTCTCCCGCTTACGTTTTCGAACTAATTCGAATTTTTGGGTTAGTTTTATTTATATATAATTCTCTTATACGTATACAAACTTCTAACTCAATAACTTTCTCATACGATGTCCGTTTTATGCAAACTCGGAGTCTATCTTAAGCAGAATTCCGAGACAAACGCAATGGTATGGTCTATTTTACTTAATTCCCAATATTTAATTAAGTATTACTTAGTTTATTGTTTTAATGTCCTTTTAAAATTACGGGGTGTTACACCAACTGCTTGAAACACGAAGCAGCTATGTATGTGAGATAGAGTGGGAAGCACTATGCAATAACGCTGTTCGAAGCCGAAAGTACTTCCTTATGGCGCATGTAGCACATCAAGTGGACCGTAGGATCCTTCCTACAATCAAAATCTTTTAACACTGAAAATTTGAAGTCCAGTGGGTTTTAAGAATGTCTAATGTCTCGAGAGAAAGGGCTGCACGTGACACAATCCAAACTCACATCGGGTGCCCTACCCTGGGTAAAGCATCGATTAATATCAGCGACTTAACTTTCATTTCATGTACCGAGTAACTGCCGCCAATCATTTGATCTGACATTGGTGCCCCAGTGCCAAGTCCAACAATAGCAAATTGTTGAGCCTCACTAGAACATCTGTCTTAATCGTGACCTAGGTGCAGCCTGAACTGGCATGAATCCAACATTAGGAACTATGGAAGTTCCTACATCCAAAGCTGCATTCGCCAGCGCTTGGGAGACATTACCAACACTAGATCTTGTAACTAACCAAAGACTTAAGCTGAACCTTGAACAAGATTGGGGGTGGTGCCCCCGAGCCTGACCGATCCGGTAACTGTCTGCAAATTGGTGTCGACGCGAGGTTATTCTGCAGGAATTGCCCCCAAGTCCCGAGTAAATCTTCGTGGAACACTAGCACTTGTTCCAACCATGTTACCTTGGCTTGACGGCCTCGTGATTCCTTCGAGTAGAGCGAGAAGAGTGTTCATAGTAGCTTTTTGTCAACGAAAATATTCTTCTTATTATTTCAAGTAAGAAGTGAGATCCTAAGTTAAATCCTTGACGACTCTGTCGATATCATCCCAAGTAACGCAATTTGACTGATGTACAATCGAGGAAACTTCCCAAATTTCCTCCATGCATGTTCCTTCCGCACGGGCTAAGCTTATCTATTTCCTTTTAACCACAGAAAAATTAAAGAGAAATCCAAATGAATCTGAGAAATCCTAGAACCAAAACCAAAGCTAAAGCCAAAATGCAAAACTAAAATTGAAATAAAAAATCGAATCCGATAACCAAAACCAAAGTCGAAGTTGTCGTGTCCCCTTCCTGGCGCGCCAAAATGTTGACGTGGAAGTGTGCCACTTACATACGCCAACCGCCGATGTAAGTTTTAGCAGTAAATCTGATATCCAAATAACCAAATGCAATGAAAAGTAAAAGGATACACAACTTTTTATAGTTATTCGGCACTAGCGCTTATGTCCACTTTATAGTAATCATTCATCATCCTTTTTGTCATTACAATGATTATCTGAGATTGAACACTTTGAATTACAATGTTGTACAACAGAAAAACAAAATCCTTGTTAATTCTCAATTTTGCCCAAAATGCCCTCCTTCTTCGTCCTTAGGCCAAAGTATATTAGAATGAGCACTAATGTCCAATGAAAAGCTTCAATGTCCAAGAAATACCCAAGAATGTCTAAAGTCCAAGTTTCAACACTTATAGTTGTGCAAAACATGCCAAAAGTCCAAATGAATACCAAAAAGTTATAGGCAAACTTTTATATGAAGTTTACAAGTTCAAGATGAAGTCCAAAGCCATGAGAATCACCATGAAGCCATTAATGAGCTCCAAAGAGAGAAATCTCATATGCCCCAGATACAAAAATACCAAGCCAAGCCAACCCCTTTGAATGACAAGAGAGGAGGTATTTATAGGTGAAAATTTCAAGCATCGGCAAAAATTCCAAATAACGGGGGGATATAAAATTTGTATCCCTAGGACTTAACCAAAAAATCGACTCCTAGCTCAAAATCTCAAATCCCAGAAAAACCATGAAAAATAATGACTAGCACATGTGTATCACCTAAAAGTTAGTGACACGCACGTACTAGGACTGATCGACCACTTGCCAGGCCATTTCGAATCTGGCTAAAAGCCGGATCCGCATGCGGTGCTCGGGGAATTTCGAGTGGCCAAATCCAATGTTTGAGTTTCGGACCCCGAATTGTACCAGATGCCAGATGGTGAAATCCCGAGCTAAACCAAGGGAAAATTGTAACAACCCGTATTTTCAATAACCTGTAATAACATAAATCGAGGCAGAATTTAATTCTAAAATGGGAATCAAGGGAAACGGGCTATGCCATTGTGTTCGTCTCGGAAAAATACGCGAAATAGAGTCCGAGTTTTCGAAAATCGGAGTCCGTATGACCAAGATATGGCCTCGCGAAGTTTCACGAAAATTCCCAAATTAAAGTATACTTAATTAAGTGAAATGGGTTGTGTAGATATATATATATATATATATATATATATATATATTGATATATATATATATATAATTGAAAATTTAATAAATAAATATGCAAAAATGCTCAAAACAGCGAATTGGGAGAGGGGAATAACTGAACCGGCCGATTTTTGAAGTCGACCCGAGCCCGCTGGGTCGACTAGGGGTTAATCCAGGGTGTTTGGCTGTCAACCCGTGGGCCGATTCGCTCAAGTGCAGATTTTGCATTTGAATGGTTCTCATGGTCCATCTTTAATCTAAAGGCCCTAGATGGTTCCTACACTTGACTTCTTCCCCAAGACATGCTTTGATGGCTTGGATTGAATCTAGGGTTAATCCTATGGCCTAAAACACTTGCCTAATCTATAAATAAGACCCTAACCTACCCTAATTCATTCATAATTAAACCTAGTGACTAAACTATGGCAAAATGCTAGCTCTCATGGCCTCCACTAATTTTATGAAGAGGGTTGCATACTAATCACTCTCTAATCAACTTCTAATCCCTTCTTAGCATCTTAATCTTCTTCATTTGGTGTTCAAAGTTGCTAGTTGTGAGTTTCTATCACTTTGATGATCTTTTGGTAAACTAATTAGATGAGATGTGATGAGATTTATGGTTTTGTATGTGGGTTAATGAGCTTTGAATCATATGATATGATGTTAGCATTAATCTTATGTTTATGCATGTTGAGTATGTAAGCTTATGCAAGTTTAATATGATGTATGTTATGTTTGCATGATGCTAAATATGCAAGTTGTGGGCTATGTAATCATATGCATGTTATGCAAGTTCATGGTAATATGCTATGCAAGTTACATGTTTGTTAATATGCAAGTTACATGTTTGTTAATATGCAAGTTACATGTATGTAAATATGCAAGTTACATGTTTGTTAATATGCAAGTTACATGTTTGTTAATATGCAAGTTACATGTATGTAAATATGCAAGTTACATGTTTCTTTATATGCAAGTTACATGTTTGTTAATATGCGAGTTACATGTATGTAAATATGCAAGTTACATGTTTATTAATATGCAAGTTCATGATGACACATTATGCAAGTCTATAAGCTAATATGCAAGTTTGTTATGCAAAATGAATATGTAAGTTATGTGACATATTATATGCAAGTTATGTGACATGTTATGCAAGTTCATATGCAAGTTATGTGTTTGTTAATATGCAAGATGGCACCTTTGAAACATGTTCATTCATATGCAAGTTGACACCTTTTATATGTGTTATATCATGAACGAAATTACGTGGGAACGATGGGGTAATTAAATGCATAAGTTAATAAGATTGTGTGAAATTAATATAATTATGCATAACACAAAATAAATAAACATAGTATGGGAATTTGCCTATTTGGTTAGGTGTACCCATACTATGTGTTGGGAATTTACCTATTGAGTTAGGTCTACCCCATGGGAATTTACCTATTAAGTTAGGTCTACCCATGTTAAGAAAACTTGATTAATTAGGGATAATTAATATAAAATTATGAGGGTGATTAATTAGGTGTGATTAATTGACTAAGACACGAGGTTGGACTCAGTTGTAGCGTAAAACTGCCCGGACCCAACCGGCTTAACCAGTTGCTACAAATGTTAGCCCAATGTGAGAGGTCTTAGGCACAAACTAAATACGTAATTAATGTAAAGACACGAGGTTAGACTCTGTTATGACATAAGGCTGCCCGGACCCAACCGGCTTAACCAGCGGTCATAAAAGACAGTCTAATGTGAGAGGTCTTTACAAAGGTTACGTTCTTAATTAATTAATTAAGAAACACTTAACCACATTAGCATGTAGAGGGACATGAGGGGTTAAGTGGGTGCCTCGGGTGGCATGAGAAAATCTAGTGGTTGCCTTGGGTGGCAATAGAAAATACGATTAGAATACTTAACCAAAATAGAACATGTAATTAAAACATGATTAAAGGGTTAAGTGGGATATACTAGAAAAAGGGACAAGCTTAGGTGGGTAGCTTGTGGAGGCCCATTTCAACCAGTAACCCATACGTATCTTTGTGGGCTCGACCCATGTCGAGGACGGGACACGCATACTGGGCTTGAATGTAAGAGGCAAACGGGTTAGCGGTGGCAACGCAAGTCCAACGGGCTTCATATGCGTGAGTGGGCCCGGGCTGGTAGGTAAGCCGTTGTTGCATCGAGTAGATATAAGCCGTGCACCTTTAGTTTCATCAGGTTGCCACATTGGGGAATGATACATCCCACGGTGGGGCCAGCACGGGTATCTACGTTAGGGAGCCGATCGAATGGGAAGTAGTGTGTACACCTAGTGGATTGTAGGGCCCCGTGGCGCCTACTTGGTCACCTAGGGGTACGCAGGTACTAATTAGTAAATTTTATAAGTCCTTGGGTGGGATCAACCTTTAAGTTAGGAACGACTGGTGTGGTGCAGTTTAGTAATTTACCTTAGGGAGGGTAGATGCGTCTTTATCCTTTATCTTCGTTTAGTTGACTGCTTAGGGTAGCCATTCATCCCTATATGTTACCGTATATCAGTTTATGTCTTCTCTGGTTACTTTAACGATTGTATTGTTAAAGTTATAGGACTCGCTCAGACTTATGTCTGACCCTGTTGTTTTTATCTTTTTCCCAACCCTCAGGTCCTACGGTGGATCCTAGCAGTAGTGGAGCTTGATCGGATTGCTGTTCCAGTCTTTAGGAGCTTGGATAGATGTAAAGCTCCAGTTATCCAGTTATCTTTTCTTTTGTTTGGCTATTGTATGAGAGTGGGATTATGTACTTCTTTATTTTGATGGATATTGTACTTGACCTTTATTGTGGTTTTATGATGTAACCAGACATGTTTTACTTCCGCTGTTATGAGATGATGTTTTAAAATTTCAAGTACTATTTATATCTGTCTTGTTGTAATTTTTCTGTTCTATATTCACTAAAATACTCCACCGATGCTATGGCATTCCCTTAGTGAGTGATCATAGCGGGAGTGGGGTGTTACACGTGGTATCAAAGCTTAAGGTTACCAAAACAGATAAATTTTTTGAGAAAAACTACTTTCTAAGAGTATTTTCGAAGAAAGTATTTTTAAAAGCATGTCTTCTAAGAGAAAAAGTTTTTGAAAAAGAAAAGCATAATCCCCAATAGCCATATCTTTATCTTTCGGAATCTCCTTTTTGAATCTTTCCTCTTTCGTTTCAGCATGGCTGAAGATCTTAACATCCCGGAGGGTTTAGTTATACCACTATGGTATAGGAGGTTGCAAGAGGCTAGGGCCGCGGCTGCGGGTCCGGCCAATGCTACTACACCAGAGACAACCGCTCCTCCTCCTCAGCCTAGAGTGGATAATTTTGCTAAGGTTTGCAAGGAGTTCAAGGCTATAGGAGGAAAACCTTTTCTTGGTTCAGAGACTTTCGTAGAGGCTAGAGATTGGCTTAAGGAAGTGGAAGAGTTGCTAGATATCTTTGAAGTGGAAGAGGGAAAGAAAGTCAAGTTGGCGGCTTGGTTAATGAAGGGAGAGGCCTCATTCTGGTGGGAGGTCACTAATGGAGAACGCCCTGTTGACTCTTGGGCAGATTTTAAGCAAAGGTTTGGGGCTAAGTTTCTCTCAAGGGCGGAAGAGAATCTGTTTATGGAGAAGTTCTTGAATTTGAAGCAAGGGAATCTCACGGTGAAAGAATATGTCAACAAATTCAATCAATTAGCAAGGTTTGGCATAGAGTTGGTGAATACACCGGAGAAGAAGGCTTTGAGGTTCGTTAGAGGCTTGAACGAACCATTGCAAGGAATAGCTATGACTCACATTCCTATGGGGGCCACTTTTGAGAAGCTTGTCTACATGGCACTTATGCATGAGGATGATAAGAATTCTAAGGCACCAGAGAAAAAGGGGGATCAGAAGAAACCGCAACAGCAACAACAAGGCAAGGGCGGAAAAGGCAATGGTGACAAAAAGAAGACGAAGAAGAAGTGCTTCAATTGTGGAACACCAGGACACCTCAGTAAGGATTGTCGCAAAAAGAAGAAGACCGGTTGCTTTCATTGTGGTGAAGCAGGGCGTCTTGTGAAAAACTGCCCAAAGAAGGGGCAGAAGACGGGGTCTACCTCAGGAGGCCAGGTGCAAGCTCTTATAGCACCACCTCAGTCAGGGGGGCAAGTTCAGGTTCTCTCAGTTCCACCGATTCAGCAGAGAGGTAGAACTATTTCCGTTGAAAGTCTGGTTTTTCTGTTTGATCATCCAGTTCGTACTTTGTTTGACTCTGGCGCATCGCATTCTTGTATCTCATCATCGTTAGTTGAGTCACTGCACTTAGACACCAGTCTAGTTGATGATCCCTTGGTTGTCTCAAACCCAATTGGGGGCTCCATATATCTGTCTATGATATGTTTGGGTTTGAAGATTTCTATACTTAGCGTTGAGTTTAGATGTGATGCTTTTGTATTGGGCTTCACGGGCTATGGGTTGATCTTGGGCATGGACTGGTTATCCAGTAATGGTGCCGTTCTTGATTGCGAAAGGAGAGTTGTCAGGCTCATGACCCGCTTGGGTAACACTCTCGAGATCTCTTGCAATCCCATGGAATCTGTTTTGCTAAGTTATCTTGAATCGCTCGATGCTTCGGTCGAAAGTTTGTGTTCTGTCAGAGTAGTCCGGGAATATCCGGATGTGTTTGAAGAAGTAAAGGGTTTGCCTCCGAAGCGGGAGATAGATTTCCGAATTTATTTGGTGGATAATGCCAAACCAGTGTCTTTGCCAGTACGCCACATGGCTCCTCGTGAGAGAAGAGAACTTCATAAGCAAGTAGGGGAGTTGCTTGAGAAGGGGTTCATAAGGCGAAGTATATCGGAGTGGGGAGCTCCAGTAGTGTTTGCCACGAAGGCGGATGGGTCCCTCAGACTTTGTGTGGATTATAGGGAACTTAATAAGCTCACGAAGAAGAATAGACACCCATTACCGAGGATAGATGATCTCTTTGATCAGTTGGTTGGCGCGTCAGTATTTTCGCAGATGGACTTAGCTACAGGGTTTCATCAGTTAAGAGTGGCGGAGGACAGTATAGAGAAGACTGCTTTCCGGACTCCGGATGGTTTTTATGAGTGGCTAGTGATGCCATTTGGGTTGACAAACGCCCCCGCATACTTTGTTGATCTCATGAGTAGAGTGTTCAGAGAGTATCTGAATAAGTTTGTAGTAGTTTTTGTGGATGACATCTTGGTCTTTTCCAAGAATGAAGAAGAGCATGCCTTACATCTCAAGGAAGTGTTGGAGACTCTTCGAGCGCATAGTCTTAAAGCTAAATTCTCTAAATGCCATTTTTGGAGAAGAGAAGTGCGATTCTTAGGGCATGTGGTCTCTAAGGAAGGGATAGCTGTGGATCCCGCAAAGATAGTATCTATCCAGGATTGGAAAGTTCCTAGAAATGCTACCGAGGTAAGAAGTTTCTTGGGGTTGGCAGGATATTATAGGAAGTTCATCAAAGACTTCGCGAAGATATCAGCCCCATTAACCCGCTTGACGAAGAAGAATCTGGTTTTCTCATGGGATGTAGATTGTGATGATGCTTTCCGACGGTTAAAGAGAGCTTTGACCACCGCTCCAGTTTTAGTGCTTCCAGATGGGAGTAAGCCGTTTGTTGTTTATACCGATGCTTGTGGAACAGGATTAGGCGCAGTCTTGATGCAGGAGGGAAGGGTAATAGCCTATGGAGGGAGACAATTGAGAGTGCATGAGAAGAATTACCCTACCCATGATCTAGAGTTGGCCGCGATTGTTTTCGCACTTAAGTCTTGGCGCCATTATCTTCTTGGTGAGAGATTCGAGTTGTTCACCGACCATAAATCATTGAAGTACTTATTCTCTCAGAAGGATTTAAACTTAAGACAGCAAAGGTGGATGGAGTTCTTAGCATCCTATGATTTCGAGATAGCGTATACCCCTGGTAAGGGTAACGTGGTGGCAGACGCCTTAAGTAGAAAAAGGCTATCTTTGAGTCCATTGTTCGTGGAACGACGAAGCTTGGAGTTTCTTTCTTTGTTTGACTTCAGACCTTCTGTTGATTTTGTACCTGGTTTGTTGGCATCCTTGGAGGTTAGACCTACTCTTTTGAGACGGATTGGCGAGGCTCAGCGAGACGACCCACAGTTGGTTGTGTTGGTAGAGAAGCTTATAAGAGGGGAGTCGTCCAGCCATTTGGGTAGATACACCATAGATGATAAGGGATGGTTGCATAGAGACGGTAGACTTTGTGTACCGCAAGATGAGGGTTTGAAGAAGGCTATTTTGGATGATGCACATCGTTCAAGAATGACTATTCATCCCGGTGGAGACAAAATGTACCAAGACATGAAGAGAGTTTTCTTCTGGGCCGGTATGAAGAAAGATGTGGCCGAGTATGTGGCTAGATGCTTAGTGTGCCAACAAGTTAAAGTGGAGCAAAGGAAACCCGGTGGGTTGCTACACCCATTGGAAGTTCCACAGTGGAAGTGGGATAGTGTCTCGATGGATTTCATCGACGGGTTACCGAGATCGAGGAAGGGCAATACGGGAATTTGGGTTGTGGTAGACAGACTTACCAAGAGTGCCCATTTTATACCCGTAAAGAGTAAGAGGACCGCTCCATGGCTTGCTTCAGTCTATGTTAGAGAGATTGTTAGATTGCATGGCGTACCATCCAGCATTGTGAGTGATCGAGATCCTATTTTCACTAGTGAGTTTTGGAGAAGTTTGCAAGAGGCGGTAGGGACTCAGTTGTGTTTGAGCACCGCATATCATCCTCAGACGGACGGTCAGACCGAGAGGGTGAACCGTATCTTAGAAGATCTTTTGAGGCTTTGTATCTTGGATTTTGGAGGTACATGGGAAGAACATCTTCCTTTGGTGGAGTTCGCATATAATAACAGCTTTCAGTCCAGTATTGGTATGGCTCCTTTCGAAGCTCTTTATGGAAGGCCTTGTCGATCTCCTACATGTTGGTGGGAATCTACGGATAAGATCTTGCTTGGGCCGGATATGGTTAGAGAGACTTAAGAGAAGATTGATTTAATTCGAAAAAGGATGAAAGCAGCGCAAGATAGACAGAAATCTTATGCGGATCGGAGAAGGACGGATCTTGAGTTTGAGGTTGGGGACATGGTTTTTGTCAAAGTATCTCCATTGAGAAATGTTGTTCGCTTTGGGTCCGTAGGGAAGTTAGCACCGAGATTTGTTGGGCCGTTTCCTATTAAGGAAAGGATTGGACGGATGGCATATAGGGTGGAGTTGCCCGACAGACTTAGTGGTGTTCATGATGTATTCCATGTATCACATTTGAGGAAGTGCTTACATGAGACCGCGGAGGTGGTAGAGCCGAGCTTGCTTAGAGATGTAGAGGTAGAGCGTGATGCGACGATTCGACGAGCTCCTACTCGCATCCTTGGGTCAGAAACTAGGAAGTTGAGGAACAGAGAAGTTCAGCTAGTTAAAGTGCAATGGGGAGATGACGAAAGCAATGCTACTTGGGAGACGGAAGCAAAGATGCGTTCTTTGTATCCATTTCTTTTTGAGAGTATGTCTTTTAACTTCTCCTTTATTGCTTGTCTAGTACTTATCTTATCTTTAGTATATCCTCTCGCTAATACCTATGACCTTTAGATAGGGTAAAACCTATGGTTGAAACATGTGTTTGAAACATGTTATGGTTGATGGATGCATATGGATGCAATTGTTTGCTAGTGGTTGCTCGTGGATGCATATACACACACATTAGGCACTAGATCGGCTCAGTCACTTCATGTTGCATATTGCATAAATGGATGTGGTAGTTAGATTGATGGATGTATCATGGCTGTGTTATCATATGGATGATGCATTTTTGTGTATGGTTGTGCACGCATGTAGAAATTTGTATGTGTCAATAGGGTTTCGCATACATATTGGATGCATGGCACTATCATGGTTTGCATTAAGGAGGTTTACTGTATCAGTAACCGCCTGATTTTCGCATTAGGTAAGTACATATACACACACTTTTGCATATATCCATCCAGCATTTAGAATCTTGTAAGGACAATGATTGCTCGTGGATGATGCTTTGAGTAGATGGATGATTGGATGGTAGGATACGTTCTTCCTAACTTGAAGATTTCGGGGACGAAATCCTTTAAGGAGGGGAGAATGTAACAACCCGTATTTTCAATAACCTGTAATAACATAAATCGAGGCAGAATTTAATTCTAAAATGGGAATCAAGGGAAACGGGCTATGCCATTGTGTTCGTCTCGGAAAAATACGCGAAATAGAGTCCGAGTTTTCGAAAATCGGAGTCCGTATGACCAAGATATGGCCTCGCGAAGTTTCACGAAAATTCCCAAATTAAAGTATACTTAATTAAGTGAAATGGGTTGTGTAGATATATATATATATATATATATATATATATATATATTGATATATATATATATATAATTGAAAATTTAATAAATAAATATGCAAAAATGCTCAAAACAGCGAATTGGGAGAGGGGAATAACTGAACCGGCCGATTTTTGAAGTCGACCCGAGCCCGCTGGGTCGACTAGGGGTTAATCCAGGGTGTTTGGCTGTCAACCCGTGGGCCGATTCGCTCAAGTGCAGATTTTGCATTTGAATGGTTCTCATGGTCCATCTTTAATCTAAAGGCCCTAGATGGTTCCTACACTTGACTTCTTCCCCAAGACATGCTTTGATGGCTTGGATTGAATCTAGGGTTAATCCTATGGCCTAAAACACTTGCCTAATCTATAAATAAGACCCTAACCTACCCTAATTCATTCATAATTAAACCTAGTGACTAAACTATGGAAAAATGCTAGCTCTCATGGCCTCCACTAATTTTATGAAGAGGGTTGCATACTAATCACTCTCTAATCAACTTCTAATCCCTTCTTAGCATCTTAATCTTCTTCATTTGGTGTTCAAAGTTGCTAGTTGTGAGTTTCTATCACTTTGATGATCTTTTGGTAAACTAATTAGATGAGATGTGATGAGATTTATGGTTTTGTATGTGGGTTAATGAGCTTTGAATCATATGATATGATGTTAGCATTAATCTTATGTTTATGCATGTTGAGTATGTAAGCTTATGCAAGTTTAATATGATGTATGTTATGTTTGCATGATGCTAAATATGCAAGTTGTGGGCTATGTAATCATATGCATGTTATGCAAGTTCATGGTAATATGCTATGCAAGTTACATGTTTGTTAATATGCAAGTTACATGTTTGTTAATATGCAAGTTACATGTATGTAAATATGCAAGTTACATGTTTGTTAATATGCAAGTTACATGTTTGTTAATATGCAAGTTACATGTATGTAAATATGCAAGTTACATGTTTCTTTATATGCAAGTTACATGTTTGTTAATATGCGAGTTACATGTATGTAAATATGCAAGTTACATGTTTATTAATATGCAAGTTCATGATGACACATTATGCAAGTCTATAAGCTAATATGCAAGTTTGTTATGCAAAATGAATATGTAAGTTATGTGACATATTATATGCAAGTTATGTGACATGTTATGCAAGTTCATATGCAAGTTATGTGTTTGTTAATATGCAAGATGGCACCTTTGAAACATGTTCATTCATATGCAAGTTGACACCTTTTATATGTGTTATATCATGAACGAAATTACGTGGGAACGATGGGGTAATTAAATGCATAAGTTAATAAGATTGTGTGAAATTAATATAATTATGCATAACACAAAATAAATAAACATAGTATGGGAATTTGCCTATTTGGTTAGGTGTACCCATACTATGTGTTGGGAATTTACCTATTGAGTTAGGTCTACCCCATGGGAATTTACCTATTAAGTTAGGTCTACCCATGTTAAGAAAACTTGATTAATTAGGGATAATTAATATAAAATTATGAGGGTGATTAATTAGGTGTAATTAATTGACTAAGACACGAGGTTGGACTCAGTTGTAGCGTAAAACTGCCCGGACCCAACCGGCTTAACCAGTTGCTACAAATGTTAGCCCAATGTGAGAGGTCTTAGGCACAAACTAAATACGTAATTAATGTAAAGACACGAGGTTAGACTCTGTTATGACATAAGGCTGCCCGGACCCAACCGGCTTAACCAGCGGTCATAAAAGACAGTCTAATGTGAGAGGTCTTTACAAAGGTTACGTTCTTAATTAATTAATTAAGAAACACTTAACCACATTAGCATGTAGAGGGACATGAGGGGTTAAGTGGGTGCCTCGGGTGGCATGAGAAAATCTAGTGGTTGCCTTGGGTGGCAATAGAAAATACGATTAGAATACTTAACCAAAATAGAACATGTAATTAAAACATGATTAAAGGGTTAAGTGGGATATACTAGAAAAAGGGACAAGCTTAGGTGGGTAGCTTGTGGAGGCCCATTTCAACCAGTAACCCATACGTATCTTTGTGGGCTCGACCCATGTCGAGGACGGGACACGCATACTGGGCTTGAATGTAAGAGGCAAACGGGTTAGCGGTGGCAACGCAAGTCCAACGGGCTTCATATGCGTGAGTGGGCCCGGGCTGGTAGGTAAGCCGTTGTTGCATCGAGTAGATATAAGCCGTGCACCTTTAGTTTCATCAGGTTGCCACATTGGGGAATGATACATCCCACGGTGGGGCCAGCACGGGTATCTACGTTAGGGAGCCGATCGAATGGGAAGTAGTGTGTACACCTAGTGGATTGTAGGGCCCCGTGGCGCCTACTTGGTCACCTAGGGGTACGCAGGTACTAATTAGTAAATTTTATAAGTCCTTGGGTGGGATCAACCTTTAAGTTAGGAACGACTGGTGTGGTGCAGTTTAGTAATTTACCTTAGGGAGGGTAGATGCGTCTTTATCCTTTATCTTCGTTTAGTTGACTGCTTAGGGTAGCCATTCATCCCTATATGTTACCGTATATCAGTTTATGTCTTCTCTGGTTACTTTAACGATTGTATTGTTAAAGTTATAGGACTCGCTCAGACTTATGTCTGACCCTGTTGTTTTTATCTTTTTCCCAACCCTCAGGTCCTACGGTGGATCCTAGCAGTAGTGGAGCTTGATCGGATTGTTGTTCCAGTCTTTAGGAGCTTGGATAGATGTAAAGCTCCAGTTATCCAGTTATCTTTTCTTTTGTTTGGCTATTGTATGAGAGTGGGATTATGTACTTCTTTATTTTGATGGATATTGTACTTGACCTTTATTGTGGTTTTATGATGTAACCAGACATGTTTTACTTCCGCTGTTATGAGATGATGTTTTAAAATTTCAAGTACTATTTATATCTGTCTTGTTGTAATTTTTCTGTTCTATATTCACTAAAATACTCCACCGATGCTATGGCATTCCCTTAGTGAGTGATCATAGCGGGAGTGGGGTGTTACAAAAATAGTGATCATATCGGCGCACTCATCCTTTTTGACCTTGCCAAATTTGTGTATATTGTATCCCCTAGAAGGATAGGATTTCGTATCCCTAAAGGCATATGATTTCGTATCCATATGGGGATATGAAATACTGTGTTTCATATCCCATACGGGATACCTTGAAACCGTGCCAAGTAGAGATGTTTGCCGAGGTCGATGCACACCCATAAGAATCCTATATCCTACCGTGTTGATCACTATATTATGGAGTGCCAAACCACAACTTTGTCAAAGTGGCTGATCCAAAGTCTGTAGAGCTGTGTATTTGATTTTCTTGATCGACTCGTGTTGCACAGTAGTTTTCGGGTGATCGATTTTAGAATTTGCCGAAACCAATATATTTCCTTCTACTTGTTTTTCCATGTGATCAAACTGAAATGCTCAATAATTTTGAGGTGATCGAGCAGAGTCGATCATGTATTTTCTGAACACTTTGCGACTTCGACTAATTCGTTTTGTGTTTTCTAACGATTGTTCTTGAATCCCGAGCTTGTTGCTAACCATAAACTTGTCATGTGACCATTTTGTCAAAAACCAGGTCAATAGGGAGATCTATCCATTTATAATATACTTTCTTAGTATTGTCTTGAGGTATTAAAATGGTTCATCTGAGGGCCCAATGATTACAGACTAGGATTTTAGGTAACTAATCCATCCAAATCAGTTTTCGCATGATATATGGATTCAACGGGATGTCAAGAACATTTCCCTGAACTCAATCATTTTGGACTAATAGGTCATTGAACTGGGAGATCTTAACTCAATTCTAAGTCCGATCTTAACATAATCCTAAGCTGCTGCAATGATCATTAATCTAATAGAGGTTTCTATCTTAAAGGATCTCAGGGTCAGTCATGGGTTATGGTTCGTAATGGATCTTAATTATGTATATAATTCGCATGTTGCACCTGCAATGTTAGAAAATAATAATAATGAATATTATTGAATATAATTACATATAATTACCTTAATTTTCATATATCTCCATTTTGTTGAATATAATCGATATTACAATCCTTTTCCCATAATTAATCTAGAAACTAGGGTTTTTCTCTGTATTAAGAGATTACAAATATGGAAAATGAATACGAGAAAAGATAAAAGTCCCATGCTCTGAGTCATTGTGTCCTGTTTATAGGTATGAGCTGACC
Organism: Allium sativum; assembly: GCA_030737875.1. Taxonomy (NCBI): domain Eukaryota; kingdom Viridiplantae; phylum Streptophyta; class Magnoliopsida; order Asparagales; family Amaryllidaceae; genus Allium; species Allium sativum. Next base: position 461,826,469 of record CM060921.1, read on the forward strand.
CGTCCTTCATTCTTAAGTAGGCTTAAGTACTTCATGTCGGTTACCCGACAGTGGTTGATCACGAAGGCTTTACGAGTGCTTCAGTGGCTTTTCTCTAAGGTAAAGTTCCAATAGTTGTTCTTGAGGGATCTAGCAAAAGGAGCTTTTAACTGAATTCGAGAGGGATGGTCATATAGGAGCTCTCGACTCTTTTTATGCTCTGGTCCCGTGCTTCATCCCTAGTACTTAAAGGTTCTGAATTGAGATTCCTCATCCTTTGTACGTTGTTGATTGTGACTTATCTTTTTTGGAATTTGAAGGTGTGTATCGGAAGCCTCATTTTATTCCTTTCGAAGGACCCTTCTGACAACTATGTTAGGTTATCCTTTGAAAAGAGAGATTTGGGATGCATGCTTTAGGATGCTGCGTTAGGTTTTTGGATGCTTTTCATTCTCATTTTTAGCTGCATTCGGAGATCCTCTCATCTTTCTTGTCCTTGCTTTCCTTCATTTGGACAATCTTCAGGATTTGTTTGGTTGTCGCTTTAGGAATCCTTTTGTTGGTTACATGAAAGCTTTTTTGGTGTCGGCTACACTCTTTCATCGGTACCTTTAGGGTAGTCCCTTTCAACTTTAGATTGAATAGCTGCGAAATGCACAGGTGCATGCAGGCTCTCGGCTTACGATAGTAGCTATCCTTGAATTAATGATCTTTTGAGTAAGGTTTGATCTGAAGGCCCCTTTCTTTGCAATCTGATCCTTTTGGTGGATACCTTTTCTTTTCTCTTTAGACCATGTCTCATGCTTTAGCAAGTGTTTATGCTTTCGAAAGATGAACCTTCTAGGACACAACCGAAAGCCTTTATTTGCTATTAATTCACCTATTCCATAGTTCTTAGCTCTCTTTTTTATTCTTTCTGATTCTACTTCAGGATGCTTTCCCTTCTCTCATTCTTGAAAGATTATCTACTGCAACTCTTTCGGCTTATGACTCTTAGCTTCCTTCTCAGTTTCTTCTGACGGTTTGTCCTTGGCTTTCTCTCTTCTTTTTTTCTCCGTAAAATCAACTAACCCAGAACCAATGCCCTGTCAGTTAAGACTAAAAGGGCTTCCGGGGAAGATGCGAGTGCCCTTCAGTTTAGGGTCGAAAGGGGCTTTTCGGTTTAAAGGTGATCCTCTTTTTCTTTCCCTTCCGTATTCTGAAATCCTATAATTGCTTCTTTCGAGTTATCACTATCTTTCACACTCCTTTGCCTTGATTTCAATTTCTGATCTGTCTTGATTATTTTTGTGTTAACAACCATTATTTTGTATTTAGAATAGGGAAATACCTATCTCCTTGAGTAACATCTGTAGGAACGGATTAAATAGATGTCCCACACTAGATGAATACATGAAATAATGACAAGTAATGAAGCGGGCAGTGGCCTATCAACATGACAATATAATTTCTGCATAATAACAATTCCACGTCTCCCTACGGAATGCAAAACTGCAAAAAATAAAAAATAAAATCCAAGCATCCTTGTGGTGATTACATTAGGTCATCTTTCCTACGGGATGGAAATGACTCTCAATGAAAGACGTGATAAATAAATAACTAGTTATGCCGAGATTATAGCTTGTTGGGCTAGAACATGAGATGAAGATCCAGTGGGAACAAATGATGAATACATAGTAGTGGAGACTCCGCTTTAGAGCGGAAGGAGCTTCCTTCTTCGTACTATAGGCGCTAAGACCATTACGATGTCACTATATACAATAAAACCTATGTTCAAGGCCATCAGTCGCGTTTTGTTTCTTACTGTTCCTGCAACATGGAAAATATTTGAAATTCAAAGGATACTAACATGTGTTGAATAATTAAATTCCGAGTACTACCCGGAGGAAGCGCGATGCTCTATCTGAGTGAATGAAGTTTCATAGTCCCTAAACTATACACTTGGACCATCTTATGTAGATAGCCTAATTGCACCAAAATAAGCAATCTATATCATCTCTTTTTATCTATTTAGAACTTACCTGTTATCAATTAAAAATCGATCCACTACTCGAAAAGGCACAAAAGCCTTTTTAGGATCACTGGATTCACAAATACAACTTGAAGAATCCACTAGACAACTAATAGGATTAAACCTCATCACGTTTCACTTAACAATCCATATTGGTTAAAGCTACTAAGGATATGCAAATTCTAATGGTTTTAAGTGTTCAATTCAGTTGTGCAGTCCAAATTCAATTTCAAGCCTACTTGTCCTTCATTGAATTTATTCTGGGCATGTACACTATTATAAGTTCACATTCACATATTTTGTTTGGTCATACGCGTTTAAGTGAAGGAAAATCCAAATTCAGTTTAGGTTATGTTATATACAAGTAAAAGTTAGTTGTTTCAAGTCGAAAGACACATGTTTTAACTTCAAACTGGATTCAACCGAGTCTGAAATCCATCAAATGTCATGACATTAAGTTCAAGCCGCCATCATGGCAAACCCTAAGTCTTGAAACTATAAAATCGAGAATCTAGCTTGAACTAGTGCTCCTCAAGTTCCAATATCACGTCATTAAGACTAGAGCTTCGACGTTCCATAGAGGGAGTCATAGTAGTGGCTAGGAAGTTGTAACTGTGGGTGAAAGTGATGAAATACAGTCGACGTTGGTGAAGTAAGATGGATCAACAAGTTAGGGTTTTGAGCGAAATTAGATGAATGGTGATGAAATACATCATGCAACTCAAGGCGAGCTAAGCAGGCTAAGGGGTGACATCAGATGTTTATAGTAGCAACGCTTGATAGTGGAAATTGAATGCTAGTGGAGCTTGGGGTTGATCGATCAATGTTGCCAAATGATGGATCGATTGGAAGAAAATTTGAATTATGAAACTATAAAGGGAATGAAATAAATGGAAGAGAATTTACAAAGTAAAAAAGTTAGAAAAATTCTAAGTATATGGATCTATTCCGATTCATTATATTGACTTCAATACCCTCCAAATTCTTCACATACATTACACTCCATTCCATGTTATCCAGTGAAGCTTGAAGCAAAAATGCCAAGGTTACTGGCAAGTACACAGTTTCAACTTAAAAACTCAAAAGGGAAACTGACCAGTCAATGATAGTTCTCCAATACAACTATGTAGTCCAACTAAATCGATCAAGTGATGAACTCAAAAGACAGGTTATTTCAAAGCATCTTTTTTCCCAAAGGAGACATACATAAAGTGGCAAATGTGACCCAATTTTTAACCCAAGAAGATGATTAAGATGAGGTAGAAAAGTTACCACCCTAAAATACACCAAGGAGAATCTAGCCCCTGTGAATTAGTAGCGATCCACCATATACAGAAAATTCCATCATGACTCCAATCATCCTATTATCCTCTCCTCTAAGTTTTATAGCAATATGATATCTCTAACACTAGATATGATAGATCACACAGTCTAGAAAGTAGTTCGAGTGTAAAAATACAATCAAACGAAGACCAAATGCTACAAAACTTGGAAGAGGGTAACACAAGAGCATAATAGAGCTAGAAAAGTGGACGAGAACAACCCAAGGAGTACATGGATCGATACTGATCCAAGCTCTATAATAAGTTTGGGTTAGATGATACTAAGTCTTTGGCATGACTTCCTATCTTCTAGACAGATCTGCCCGTACAATATCTTTGCTCAAGTCATCTCAAAACACATGTAAATAAAGATCACCACCAATATGAAAAGGTATAATTCTTCCTACATGCAAGTCGCCAAAGTACTTCTCCAACCTTTTTGTCTATCGAGGTCAGTCACTAAGGAAGCGATATTGTAAACTACTTTGATCTACCTTTGTACCTATGAAAACAATTCATTGACATTTAATCAATCTCTTGTACTATAACACTTGTAATAGGTTGATGATAATAACACTAATCTTCTAATTTGGACCTAGGCTTAGTTAATGATTGAACCACTATAAGTCTTGTGTTATTTTCACCATCTCTTCGTTTTTATTTCATTTTTCATCTACTTTAATTATCCATGTCGATTCTATGCAAGATATAATTTAATTTCTTGCAAAATATCGATGCTTTCGCTTGCATCTAGGGTTGGTGCCATTTTTGGCACTAACACAAATAATCATCAATTCTCATATTTTCTAATCAAGGTGAATACTATTATTATCTCTTTGCTTGCCATGTTGATCCGATTTTAGTTTAAACCAAAATCATTTATGTCACTTATGTTTGTTTTTGCAATGGTTGTTAACTAAATTATCATGTTGGTTTAAGCTAGAAACCTTATCACGTGATACCTAATTGACTTGAAAATTTAATATTATGCGAGAAACATTATTTTGGCTATGAGTTTTGAATTTCATAATTTTCCAAGCAAGTACAAATATTTGGCGAGTTTTCTAAGTGAGAATATGCAAACATGTCGAGCTTTAATAATTTAAAATAAAATAATAAAGTTTTTTGTCTTGAAATTTTTATATGATCAAGACTACATAAAAAGGAATTCTTGTGATTTTTAGGGTTTATAAATTGATATGATTTTTCCAAACTAGAAAGGCTAAGTAAATATTTAATTTATTAAAAATAATCAAGGGGTTTTCATGTATTTTATATATTTTAACTTCAGATTTATGACAAAAATCCAAATAGTAATTGACAAAGATATTTATTGATTAATTAGATTTTAACAAATAATAAGAGGTTGGTGAAATGTATTTTTTTAAATAGAGTAAAATCAGTTTTCCTAGATATTATTGTTTCGCCATAGTAGAAACATGAGTCTCACCTCATCTCATTTGTGTTGCCTTGCCTCTAAATGTTTCACCCCTCAAAGACACATGATATCAACGAAATTCGGAATGGAACATGTTGGACTGGGACAAGGCAGAAGGGAAATATTCGAGTCTACATCATGTCTTCGACATATACTAGACGCTTCTTTATTAAGCCAATACCCTTTGACCCATTTTGGTATCAACGCAGGTTGTGTCGTTTTCGCATTTATTCTATAATAAATTTGTTTCAAATTAATTTTAGGATGGATTATGTTGTCGTTTTTGAGAGGTTGATACTATAATAGGATGCTACACTGTTTCGACTTTCCCCGATTCTTTTAAGAAAGCAAACTTGTATTTTAAATAGCTGCCAACGCTATCGATAGGTGCAAAGCCCCATTTCATATCATTTGCAACTTTGAAAAAAGCAATGGATTTGCCTTTTATCATGATCGAAGGAGGGCGAAGCCATTAGGTCTATATACTTGTGTCGCATACTATTTTATAGTTAGCTTTAGGAGATTTTGCCTTCTACTCATAAGTTTTAAGGCATGTTTACTCCTAAGGAAATAATGATTTCATCAACAAAATTTAATAAATCATATATTTTGGCATAATGATTTATATAGTAAATGGTTGTGAAATTATCTCGTTTAAATTTGGATTTCAAAGAATTGAAATGATATTTTAGACTTATATTTTTAAGAAAATATTAATGGTATTCAATTAAAGATACTAGGGTTCGTATCACCATTAGTTCAACGGGCTGATGATAAACTTGACTTAGATGATTATAAAGCCAAATGGAAAAATGTAAGATTGTGTCTTACACTTCAAATATAAACTCTTACTGAAATCAATCCACAATTTCAGTCCACATGGTAAAGTTAGGGTAAAACTAAAAGTATAATTCACACAGAAATGAATATGTAATAAGATAGGTTATTGGTGGACCCTTAAAACCATTAGGTCCTTTGTCATCCCAGTTAAACTATTAGTTAGATGGAACTTCAAATAAAGAGTTTATGTTTAAATATCGTCCAATGTTCTTCTAACAAGCCATTAGATATTATATCTAGTAGGCCCATATCAGTCGCATATGTTTGTAGTCATCCTGGTAAAACTATAAAAACAGAGACAAATTGTCAGAATTATCCATTTTGTATGTGTGCATTTGTTTGGTTATGATTATTATGTTTAATAACCATTGTGATTGCAGGAGTAAATTTTAATTAATAGAAATTAAGAGTACAACCGAGCATGGCCGGCTTGATGTGTTGGGTTGCCCTAGGCAACCCAGCAGGAAAATGAGAAATTTTTGACAGTATATTGCCTTAGGCGTACAAGCAGGAAAATGAGAAAATTTTGACAGTATATTGCCCTAAGCATAGGGGCAGGAAAATCGGTCAACCAACCAAGAAAATGGCAAAAACAAATTACCATCACAGCAGCGGGGATTGAACCATAAACCTTCAAGCTACAGTTTGTATGCACAACCAACCGACCTAGCTGAGCATTTAATTCCAAGTTGGGGTGATATATTTAAAATATCTAATCTATTGACCACAGCCTCCTCCCTTTCCTCCCCTGTCGTTGCCCCTTAGAGGAGGGTTGCCCTATTCCGGCGCCTAGCTTGCCTAGGCCAAATACCGACCCTGCAACCGAGGAGAAGCCCGTTTCGCTCAACGATGGAGTTTCATTAGATACTCATTTATCGGGATGACATATTGCTATTCACACAAGACTTATTGCTTGACTTGAATTTTTTGATTTTTTCTCTTTAAATCTAGAGTACTCATTTGAATAAGGAAGTAACGATTTATTCAAGTTAGCAAGTTTTAACAAATAAAGCTTCTCAAGACGTGCAGGAGGCAAGACTAACTATTTAGGGAATATCTTTTGAGTCAATTTATTATGTTATAATGATTGAATGATGTAATAATCTATATATATGTTAGTTATTAGTATCCTGGCCAACCAGGAGTGGTCTTAATATGTCGGGTTGGAGTGTTTGCTTTGTTATATTTTATCAAAACTTGGGCAATGTTTGAGATTACGTAAATGAGTGCGAAATATTATTTTTATGAAATGAAAGATTTGAATTTATTTCATATTCATGTGCTTGTAACCTAAAAAACAATTAACATATGTTCGTATCTGGTCATCGAAAATTGATATTTTAAATGACTGCTGCATCTGTAACGTTTTCTTTCGAACATTAAAATAGGAGATGTTACGGTTTGCTATTCAAACATAATGACCATTGTGCTTCAACCTCATTTTACATCTACCACATTCAAAAACTTTGTGCAAGATCTAAATGTAGTTTTGCTAACTTCGTCCTTCAACCACCAAAAGTGCCATGCCATATAACACACTGAATTATGTGGCATATATCATGACACATAGGACATGGAGCTTGCGTGTGTCCAGTAAAATATAAAAACCATTACCGTTTACCATATACAAGTTTACCTAGAGGCCATCAACGGCCATCGATGCTTTACTCAAATATACTGAGCGACCTCTCCAGTGGGAAGCTTGTAAAGATGAGAGCAAAAGGTTAAAAATGTTCACCTCACAAGAAGGCTCCATGCACATGAAAATTAGATCGTAGGTCCAAATATAGTAACACTAGTTAATAGACAAGGCACCTCTAGGAAAGGCCTTGTCCAATCTCCACACACTGTTATAATAAAGAGCCCCTGTTCCTTTACCAAAAATAAAGAAATAAAACCAAAATACCAATAGCAGTCAAATTTAACAAAATATAGTACATATATGTAAAAACCTGATATGTTAAAGGCTGCAGCTAATTGATAACTAGTGGAGATATGTGCGTGCAATAAGAATAAAACAAAAGCAAAAATAGAGATATATTCTATTGGCTAGGGGATTTCACTGAGCATGTATCATCTATAAATAAACAAATAGTATCATATATAAAAAGTCAAAAACAATAAGTCTGTGTTATAATACATGAAAAAACTTGCTTTGTTACACTCAAAGTTGATCAAAATACCTGAAGGTTCAAGGGCTTTTACTGGCCATTTAACCGGAAGAAAAATAAATGTTGGTATACAGACAACAGTCATCAGGTGGGATGCAGAAACACTTACATAGTTACACGTCTTGTATATATATAATGATCATAATGATTATAGACTTATAATATGAGAATAACAAACAGAGTGATAACTTGCCTAAACAATCCATTGTAGCATTCCCAATAACAATACCAAATACAAATACTTATCATATACAGATTTCTCTCCACTTGTTGAACCAATTAAATCATCATGAAAATCACCACCCTTTGCAGCAGCATCTCCACAAACACCAACTCCAACATTAACCCCTTCGGACTTCTCTGATTTCTGAATACACAAATCAGAATTACCACTCAAATCCATATTCCTTCCAAGCCTCATCATGAAACTGGAATTGAAAGGAACCACCCCAGCAAGATTGTTCCTACTTAAATTCAAATGATATATCCGTTTGAGCCCACTTAAATTTACAGGTATCTCCCCACTTAGCTGATTGTTCTCAAGAGACAATGTAGTCAAATTCGACAGCATGCCAAAGCTTATGGGTATCAACCCGGTATAACCCGAATTCGCTAACCGAAGCTCTTGTAGCTTCTCCAGCTTCCCAAGCTTATATGGTAGTGGAATGAACATCGGGTTATCTTCCATTATGAAGTACTCGAGGTTTCGGAGATTCTGCAAGTTTTTTGGGTAAGCACCAGTAAGATTGTTGCCACTGAGAGCCAAAAAGGTCAAGTAACTCAAACTGCATAGGCTCTCCGGAAGCCTACCACTCAGTGAATTTGAGCTCAAATCAAGTTTTTGAAGAGGCCTTATTTGTCCTATTGTGTTTGGAACAGGCCCGACAAGGGAGTTATAACTGATATCAAGATCTTTAAGGTTTTTTAGACTGGTAATTTGTGGAGGTATTGAACCAGAGAGTGAGTTATAACTTAGGTCAAGATGAACTAGTGAGCTCAAAAGAGAAATCTCAGATGGAATCTTACCACGCAGTGCATTTTGAGAAAGAGTGAGGACCTGCAATGATGCTAGGAACGATATCTGCTTTGGAATGGAGCCTGTAAGAGCCATGTTTGACTTGAGACTCAGCTGCTGAAGAGACGAAGAAGGAAGCTGTTTTGGCATGGACAGTGTGGTTTTGTTGAAAGTGAAACAATTGTAGAAGAATAACGACTGCAGATTTGGCAGTAGGAAAACATCAGTAGGGAATGCTGCATCTCTTTTGCAAGACGGGTACGGAGAACTTCCAAAGTTCAAACGTGTGACTTTCAGATTGTAGCATTCAAGTCCAGGCCATGAAGATCCAGGCATGCATGGATCAGGGTTTGAGCTTCTCCAGTCTCTGTCTGAGGACATTGAGTACATGACCTTAAACAGTGTTTCTTTTTCAAACGGCTCCGTGCCTATATACGCATTAGAGGAGGAAACACGATTGAGAATAAGAAGAAGAGATGGAAATATGAAGAGATATGTCATATTTTTTATATTAAAAAAGAAAAAAAGAAAAGAAAAATCTTCTTTATGTTGTGGTGTTGGGAAGAAGAAGACCAAGCATACAGGAATTGAAGTGTGTTGTGGTTATATGGAGTATAAACTATAGAGATGTGTAAAAGAGAGAAGCCTGTGAAATATACAGTGGTTGATTTGACATAATATGATGTGTTTGATGGTGGGGCACCTTGTTGTCTTCCATGTTTTGATGTTGGGGGAGATGATTATTGAACTAGGATTATGCACAGTCATGAAAAATGAGAGATTGATGACTTATGTTTTTCAGTTAAATCTTCATTTCATAATTAATTTCATACTCTATTCATGTATGAGGTATCCATCTGGGGAGGCTTTTAAAGACACCATATGTAGGGGCTGAAGTTGCTGAAGTAAATTACAAATCAGGCATGTACAGAAAATAAAATATCATTTACAGCAGAAAAGTTTCCTCTACAAGGAATAACTAGTCTGGTCTATGAAAAACGACACCATAGCAAAAAAGGGCAATAAATTGGTCCAAAGAGACACGCCAGGCACTGCATCATGCACTGTATTATATATGGTAAATTTGATTGTTAAACAGTAAAATAGGTAAATGCAAAATGGCAAATGTGGTAAAACTGTAGTAACCTATTGTTGACCTCATCAAAATAGATACAAAAAAATGACTTCAATTATTGTAACAATGCTTTGAAGACTATACAGAAAAATCTGATTCGAGGACAAGCAATGAGATATCAAAAGTACGATGATAGATGTTCTTATAAAATCATGAAAGTACTAGAGTTTGAACACATATTAAATGTTCAAAGATTAAGAATCGAGTTAAAAACATCTGAAAATGTCACCAATACTCTTCCCCTAAGTCTTGCATTCCCAGTAATCAACTGAAACCAAGGATGCAATCTCCACCAAACATATCTGAGAACTGGAATTGACCAATCAAGCAAGGTGGTTGAATGAATGATGGATAACTCAATTATTTATTTTTTGAATGAAAAATGTATAAAAATAATCTGCAAAAATAAATAAATTATAAGAGTATATCCAACAGATGAAGATTCATGTTCGAAAAGAAATCATCTCCAATAGTTTTTTTTTTTTTTTTGGATATTCAGAGGATAATCCAAGGATTAATTTTGAAATATATAAAATATAATCAAATTAAACCAAACATATATGAATAACCAGTAAACGGGCCTTTTTTCCCCCTGCAAACCGTACCTAAGTTGTATGAAATAAGAACGTTAGCATGATTGTGAATCATGTTAATCTATAATAGTGGTGAAATTAGAATCTGACACTATAGAACACAGTACTGATGTGACGTTACAAATCAAAGGGGGAGTAAGACTTCAACAGCACCTGCACAAATACTTGCAGAATCTTTTCCATTTTCTCAAAAGAATAGCTACAAATTTAATTCTATGAGTTTGTAATTGGAGTATCTCTCCCTCTCGCACTAACATTGATTAGCTAATAGAAGTCCTATTCGAAAATTGCGGAGTTTCCTCGATTTTCAAAAAGTTCAAAAAAAAAAACACAATACTTTACTGATTTGTCCCGTTCCAAAGGAAAAAGGAAATCTGAATTTATCTTTCCATGTAGTGGGTAGTGTGTGATGCCCTAAAGTCACTGTATACTATATAGGCACTACGAGGAACTTCAAAGCACCATGGAATGTCACTGTATGATACTCTAAAAAAAAAAAACATTGTCAATGTGGTGGACAGAAAACATAAATAAATAAATAAATAAAACGGAAGTCTATTCGAAAGCAAAATAAAATTAGTTTTATCATTGAAATTTTTAAATAAATCGAGGACAATCTAGCATTTTACTGAGCATAAACAGAATTTGCTTTAGCTAAAGCATGTTACTAGGGATAGTTAGTTTTACACAGTTTTTCAACTGCCGATTTGAAAACAAATTTGCGAGAAGATTTTTTTTAAAAAAAGTTAATAGCTTCTACGTTTATTTGACATTAGAATTTATCATTTAATCAACGCAGTACCTTAGATCAAATCCAATAGGATATGGATATGAATAATTCTTCTATTCATTAATCTTGTGTATCCCCTCCTCTGAAAATCAACATCATCCATTCCATTTAATTAATTAAATCAATACTTACTGAAATGTTTTTTTTTTTTCTGAAACTAATACTTAATATACTAGTTTTTAGATAGAATGTAACATACTACCTAACAGGTGGGCTATGCCGCACAAAGCGGGAATCAAACTCATGATCTCAAGCAGCATGCCTAACACCACGTCTAAGTGTTTTAACAAGTGTAGACAAGGTGCTTATCGCTTATTTAAATGATTGTGACATGTAGAAACATTTGTACATGTTGGAAAAATGGTTCATTTTTATAAAGATGAATTTCTTAGAAAAAAAAATGGATATGTGTGAGATGACTCTTATATGAATAGTCCCACATCATGAGACTATATGAAAGAGCAAGTTTTTATTTGACTTGGTAAAAATTGAGATCCATACTTTCAGATCTGAACCGACTTCCACCGCAATCTCTTTTTTACACGTTCCGACTACTCAGAAATATAATGTACGACGGTTATCTTTCTCTACCAACCTCTTCTTCTTTCTCCTCTATTAAAATTCTTCAAAATCAAAAATTAGAACGAGCAGTTGATTATTTTTAGAAAGTGCAAATCTGAATTGATTTGTTGTGCAAGCAAATCGATTATTTTTTCGAGACTGTTTTTCTTAGAGACATCAGTGATTGAGAACGACTGGTTTACACCTCTGACCAGATCGCTGAAACGTCTTTTAAAAGCGACCTAGTCCGTGACTCAGCCATCGATTCCCAACAATTTGGTGGGGGATATATTATTAACCGTATGCTATGTTTTGAATAGAATCCCTAAATCTAAGCATAAAATTTCACCATATGAAATTTTAAAGAAATATAACCCAATGTGTCGTACTTTAGAACTTGTGGTCGTTTAGCATGTGTTCCCATTTCAGACCCTAAGAGCATAAAATTGGCAAGTAGAGCATATAAATGTGTATTAATAGGCTATGCTATTAATAGCAAATCATACAGATTTTATGACATAAATACACATAATATAATTGAATCAAATGATGTCGATTTTTATGAAACAAAATTTCCTTTTAAATTAAGAAATAGTGGGGGGCACTTCAAGTATGCCGATTAGAACAGAACTTAATGAAAATTCTGAATTTAAACCTAGAAGAAGTAAAAGAGCAAGAACCTTAAAAAAAATTGGTTCATATTTTTGTGCTTTTACTATAGAGGAGGATCCCATAAACCTTCAAGAGGCTTTATCTTCTTTAGATGCCGACTTTTGGCAAGAGGTTATAAATGATGAGATGAATTCTTTAGAATCCAATAAGACTTGACACTTAGTTGATTTACCACATAGTTGTAAATCTATAGGCTGTAAATGGGTACTTAAAAAGAAATTAAAACCTGATGGCACTATTGATAAATATAAAGCACAATTAGTAGCTAAAGGTTTTAAGCAAAGAGAAAGTATAAATTTCTTCGATATTTTTTCACATGTAACTAGAATTACATTCATTCGGATATCAATCTCACTTGCTTCTATTCATAATTTATTAATACGCCAAATGGATGTTAAAACCGTTTTTTAAAACGGTGAATTAGACGAAGAAATTTATATGGACCAGTCTGAAGGATTTGTAGTACATGGATAAGAACATGAAGTATGCAAATTAGATCAATCATTATATGGTATAAAACAAGCACCTAAACGATGGCACGAAAAAATTTGATAACTCAATCTTTCACATGGTTTAATGTTAATGAAAGTGACAAATGCATTTATTACAAATCTGAGAATGACATTTGCAATATTATATGTCTTTATGTGGATGACCTACTCATTTTTCTAGGTTTAACATTCATGCCATAAACTCAGTCAAATCATTTTTGAAGTGTCAATTTTGATATGAAAGATCTAGGTGATGCAAGTGTAATCCTTGGTTGTAACACCCCGCCTCCGCTAGGGTCACTCGCAAAGGAATGCACTAGCTTTAGAGGGGCATTATTGGTAAACATGCACAGAAATATCACAAGACAGAACATATAAAATAGCGGAAGTAAAATCGAACTTTCATAAACATTAATAATTAAGGTCTAAAGCCTTTTACATCAGAGTACATCAAAACCTGTCTTGCAATAGTAAAGAAGCATAAAGACTTTTTCATAAATTATTCCCCCAAGTAAAAACAGTAAAGTAGCCATAGCCAAGAAAAGTCCAAGCCATCCATGATGACCTTCAAGCAGAAGAAGTCCGAACTAAACAACAGTATTTCCTCCTGTTAACCTGGGGGGGAAACGGAAGAAAAGAAGCGAAACAAAACGGGTCAGTCAAAAAGACTGAGTAAGCCCTATCTACTATCAGCATAAAAACTAGTAAAGTTAACTGACATGAGAAACTGAGATGAACATAAGCATGATGACAAGATAGATAAGCTAAATCAAAATAACATGATGAACTACTGAACTCAGATAAACTAAGGTGTCATGATAAATTATGATGTCAAGATAAAACAAGGTATCCCATCGTCAGGTTCCTATCAAGTATAATATCCCCAAGATATCTATCACGTATAACGTCCCATGGTATCTATCCTGTATTTTAGCTCTGCACCTACCGTACTAGTATCCCCACCGTATCATGTGTTAACCATGAATGACCCTTACTCAAAAGTCGTGTAATGGTTCATGTCAACCTAATATATCGCATTTATAGGTTACTCAACTCGTATGTTCCTTTCCATGTAAATGTTCAGTTCCTTACCGTAGACCGTACGGGCTTTCCCATGAGGTTCTATACTACTCCAATGTAATTCCATGATCCTTAAGCTCGTTTGGACTGTTACCCTAGACCTAGCTAGGCTTTCCCAACATGAATCATCGTTTGTGCAACTAGGACTTATGCCACCTAGGACCACTAGTGATTATGCTTACCTATTGCACGTTTTCGTATTTCGGTTTAGGTTCAACCACCCAGGGCCACTAGGAATTACGCTAACCGTCAACCGCGCCCTTTTTCCCACACATTCATCGTGAATCGTTTTTCCATGACTGTATGCACATGTATCACATCGTGCCATCCGAGTCCTGTCACAGGGCAGATCAAGAAATACAGGACTCGGTCGGGAGCTTTCGATTTATCTGCCGATGCAGATGCTAAGGTCTGTTTTTCCTATACGTGGCTATGGTCCCATGAGACCACTCCCTCAACTAGTGAAAGACAAGACAGGATAAATCCTGTATGAGAACACACTACTGGCCAACCCACAATACTAGCCTTACCGCAACCATAATTAGATAGCAATTATGATCTTTTGGGTGTTCTCTGCCTTTCCGTACGTACACGCTTGACCAAAGATGGTAGGTAGCCTGACGAAATGCTATCTAGGGCACGACCGTGTATCGTCGACTATCCCCTATCCATCCCCGTCTTTAGGTCGCTCGTATAGCAACCAAGGCATACTCTTGGTTCTTCTAACGCAGACCTTAACCTCTCATGAGCCTAGTGTGATCACCTGGCAGCTCACAGAGGGATACCAAGAATATCCTCACGTTCCCCGAAGCCGCTGCTTCGTTATCCAGTTCGCTGGAGCCTTTATCTAAATCAGATAACTTGCTCCTACTCGTGTGCTGAAACGATGACCTACCGTATCGGGTTACTCATCCAATCTATGAACTGGTCCAAAATTCCTTGACTAAGAATTATTACTTAGCTATCCTCCAACTAAGGTTTACCGTTTAGCTTATTCCCGTTATTCTTGTTAATTAAGGTTATCCACCTAATTCTCTGAACTAGGGTTTATATAATGGATTAAGTGTCACTTAAGTTCATGACTTAATCCGTCTACAAATCATGTCAAAATTGGCTAAGTATCCAAGTTCAAGACTTAACCCTACAAACCATGTGTCAAGTTGGTTAAGTATATTAAGCAATTCACGACTTAACCTCGTCCAATTATCATTCTAGATTGGTCAAGTATATATTAACTTGACCCTATCAATTTACTTAGTCAAATCGGTCAAGTGTATTCAAGCGATTCGTGACTTAGCCTTATCATGTTTTCACGTTATATTGGTTAACTTAACCACATCAAATTAACGAGTTAGATTGGTTAAGTATAGGTCACTTAACCACATCAAATCATCGTGTTAGATTAGTTAAGTGTTTAACTTAACCCCCTTAAACTACCAAGTAGGATTAATTAAGTCTAGGCTAACTTAACCCCGTCCGATTTCCATGTTTAGATTAGTTAAGTCTAAGTTAACTTAACCCCATCCATTAACTGTATTATACGGTTAAGTGTCATTAAGGAAACTTACTTAACCTTATCATGTGGCATTAATTACTTAATGCACCTCAACCTCTCATATTAGACTTTGTTGTGGTTACTAGTTATGCCGGTTGGTTCCAGGTAGCTTTACACCACAACTTGGTCTAACCTCGGGTTCAAGCACAACATGGCCAACTTCTCACATTGGGTCCTATTGTTTGCAACTACTAGTTAGGCCGGTCGGTTCCGGGTAGCTTTATGTTGCAAACTCAACCCAACCTCGAGTTGGTCACTTTCATGTTTAGCCTAGTGTCATGTTCATATTCAAGTTTTCTTAAGAATATGGGTAGACCTAACTTAATAGGTAAATTCCCAATTCCATAGTATGGGTAGACCTAACTTAATAGGTAAATTCCCAATTTCATATTTTCAAGCATACTTACATGTCAACTTCCATGTTATATTTCAAGTCATGTTTTTAAGTTATATTTTCATGTCATTAGAAATTACCCATAACATAACCCAACGCTTTTAAACTCGCATATACGTTCGCAACAACGTAATGGATTAAAAGAAGAGACTTGGCAAAGGCATGACAAAAATGGATATTAAGCCACAAGTTAATCATGGTGGCAAATGAGGCACAAATGTGTTCATTAACTTGCATGTTACATTCTTAAGCCTCAAAAACATGCATAAACCCAAACTTGGCACATAAGCGAATCATGGTGACAAAAGACATGGAATGATGACTAGTAACTCGCATATATCATCATATAAGGGTTATGACTTCATATGCAAGTTGACATAAAGGTTATGAGGGTTCTCATGTTGCATAATGCAACATTTCAACATAAATGTTGTAGCTTTTAGCCCACAAGATCAAGATAATGACTTCATAAACTTGCATGACATGATAGCATGTATCATACTTAATGATCAAACCCAAACTTGCAACATGAACATTTAACTTCATAGTTAATATCTAAGAGTAGGGTAAGGGCTTACATTGCTATGAAGGCACAAATCGATTAAATTAAAGATTGAGACAAAGCCTATGCATGCCATCATCCAAAAACCCAAAGATGAAAGCTCCAAATCAATAAAAACCCCATCTTGATGAACAAAGATCAAAGCTTTAGCCTTGAAATCAACTTGAGAAGCTCTCATACTAACATAGAGACTCTCTAACACTCACATGATCATGAAACCTCTCATAGAAATGAAGATAGAAACTTTGGGCAAGAGGATAGAGGCTAGGATTTTGAGTGGAGGCCATGAGAGGAGCAATTTTGGCATAGTTTAGTTGCATGAATGAATATTGAGGATTTAGGGGTAGGTTAGGGGCTTATTTATAGAGATTAGGATTAGTTAGGACCCTTAGATTAACCCTAGGATCAACTTGAACCATCAGATTTCGAACCAGGCCCAAAACCCTAGCCAAAACAGAAAACAGGTGCACCAGGCAAAACTGTCCGGCCACCATAAGTCGACACCCAAGTCGACAGGGCTGTCGACTTGGGTCATGCCATGTCGACTCCCAAGTCGACAGCCCTGTCGACTTGGGGTGGCTGGCGGGAATTTTCCTGCCTAGCCTTCTAGGCCAAATTTTCGAAATTAGAACTCGTTTTTGAACTTGAATTTTCTGAAAACTTCGTCGGACCATAACTTGGTCATACGGACTCCGATTCTCGAAAACTCAGACTCTATTTCGCGTATTTTTCCGAGACGAACGCAATGGCATAGTCCGTTTTACTTGATTCAGAATTTAAAATTAAATTCTGCCTTGATTCTCGTCTTAACATGTTATCGAAATACGGGTTGTTACATTCTCCCCACCTTTTAGGATTTCGTCCCCGAAATCTCCAAGTTAGGAAGAACATATCCTACCATCCATCATTCATCTACTCAAAACATCATCCACAAGCAACCATTGTCCTTAGATGATTTCTAATGCTGTATGAATATATGCAAAACGTGTGTGTACATGTTCCTTAGCTAATGCTAATGATCAGGCCTGAATAATCTTTCAAATGCAAAATATGTATAGTGCCATGAATCCAACATGTATGCAAATAGTCCTAGTCATATAGATACTATATGCGTGCACAATCATTCATTCATATGCAACAACCGCATGATAATACATTCGATTTCATCCATAAACAAGTATAAATACTCGTGCATATGCAATATGAAATGTGACCGAGTCGAGCTAGTATCTAATGTGTATTCGCGCATCCACGAGCAACCACTTGCAACCATATCAATCATAACATGTTTCAAATACATGTTTACATCCATAGGGTTCTACCTAGGATTCCCTGAAACAGGGTCGAGAAGACAAACAAGACAAACTCCTTACGGGGTTTGTAACAGAAAATAGGACCGAGAGGATGTCCACAAAAGATAGCCTACAAGTAAGCTCTACAGAAAACAGGGATCAAGGATATACTCCCAAAAAGAGATATCATGCGTGTATCTAGTCTTTGACCATCAAAGTCGTATTTCCTTGAGCTTAATTCCATTGTGCCTTGACCGTCTTTTAACTTCGCGATTTCGTAGCTTCTTATTTCCTGTTTCCATAACATGAGCTGGAACTCATTTCTTCGTCGCCTCTCGTTCCACTTGCACTTATCCTTTTTCTAGAATACTTGGCGCAAACATGACTGCGTACTCATGATCTCATGCAAGCTTTCCAAAATTCACTAGTGAATCTTGGATCTCGTTTATATACTATAAGGTATTCCATGTAGAAGAACTTTCTCTTGAAAGTAAACAGATCTCAACCAGGTTATCAAGCGCACTTACTAGGGTGATCTCTATAACCCATGCATAAATGAAGTAAACCATCCGTCTTATCGGCGAACACCACTCGATCGGGCTTCAAATTTCCAATAAAGGCATCAAGGGATTCTAAGTAACTAGTCATGACAGAACCTCAGAAAGGTTACACGATACTTCGAGGGTATTACCAAGGCTAGTCAAAAGGTCTAACTACCCTCCTATCAAAACCGAGAGTGGCACCCCCTACTGGATAACCACTTCATCCCTAGAATCCATCCATAGCTTATAAACATAAGCATTATTTCCAAACTCAACACTTGGCATAGACCTTCTCAAATCCAAACAAGTCATGTATAAATGGACTGATTCTCCAATAGGACTTTGAGACAAAAATGGGATTCTCTATTACGCTAGTACTTAAGGTGCAGAGACTCAACTATCGAAGCAGACTTAAATGATACGAAAAACGAAGTCCTAACGGGATGATAGAGAAGAAAAGCTAAACCTTTAACAAGATCATTACCCTCCTTCCGAGGTACCCTAGAAATGAGAGCATACTATTGCCCTCCCGATGATCTTGTCCTTGTCCCATAATACTTAACTATCCGCCCCGTTTTACCATGCCAAAGGTACTCTCTCGTCATGGGTTTCATTGTTCATCTTTCTCCCTCCTTTGAGGACTAAGCCATACCAACAAGTTGCTCATCCTTAAGCTCGTATCCTTTATCCTCTTTCTCACTATCCTTTCTTATAACGCGGCCACTGGTCTCTCGAGAACCACCTCCATCGTATGGAAAGCACTTTCGTAGATAGAAAAGACTAGTCGCAGTTAAAACCACTGTGACTACAGATGGAGGAAAGAAAGGAAAAGAGATTCAATTAAGGAAACAAGGATAGTGCTAATGGCCTTTGGGGAATAGCCTTTTTCTTTTAAAAGAAAATTTTCTTGAAAAATGCTTCTTTGTAAACGATTTTCAAATAGTTTTCAGAAGGTCTTTAAAAACTTTTGCCCAGTCTGGTAACCTTCTGCTCTGATACCACGTGTAACACCCCGCCTCCGCTAGGGTCACTCGCAAAGGAATGCACTAGCTTTAGAGGAGCATTATTGGTAAACATGCACAGAAATATCACAAGACAGAACATATAAAATAGCGGAAGTAAAATCGAACTTTCATAAACATTAATAATTAAGGTCTAAAGCCTTTTACATCAGAGTACATCAAAACCTGTCTTGCAATAGTAAAGAAGCATAAAGACTTTTTCATAAATTATTCCCCCAAGTAAAAACAGTAAAGTAGCCATAGCCAAGAAAAGTCAAGCCATCCATGATGACCTTCAAGCAGAAGAAGTCCGAACTAAACAACAGTATTTCCTCCCTGTAACCTGGGGGGGAAACGGAAGAAAAGAAGCGAAACAAAACGGGTCAGTCAAAAAGACTGAGTAAGCCCTATCTACTATCAGCATAAAAACTAGTAAAGTTAACTGACATGAGAAACTGAGATGAACATAAGCATGATGACAAGATAGATAAGCTAAATCAAAATAACAGGATGAACTACTGAACTCAGATAAACTAAGGTGTCATGATAAATTACGATGTCAAGATAAAACAAGGTATCCCGTCGTCAGGTTCCTATCAAGTATAATATCCCCAAGATATCTATCACGTATAACGTCCCATGGTATCTATCCTGTAATTTAGCTCTGCACCTACCGTACTAGTATCCCCACCGTATCATGTGTTAACCATGAATGACCTTTACTCAAAAGTCGTGTAATGGTTCATGTCAACCTAATATATCGCATTTATAGGTTACTCAACTCGTATGTTCCTTTCCATGTAAATGTTCAGTTCCTTGCCGTAGACCGTACGGGCTTTCCCATGAGGTTCTATACTACTCCAATGTAATTCCATGATCCTTAAGCTCGTTTGGACTGTTACCCTAGACCTAGCTAGGCTTTCCCAACATGAATCATCGTTTGTGCAACTAGGACTTATGCCACCTAGGACCACTAGTGATTATGCTAACCTATTGCACGTTTTCATATTTCGGTTTAGGTTCAACCACCCAGGGCCACTAGGAATTACGCTAACCGTCAACCGCGCCCTTTTTCCCATGCATTCATCGTGAATCGTTTTTCCATGACTGTATGCACATGTATCACATCGTGCCATCCGAGTCCTGTCACAGGGCAGATCAAGAAATACAGGACTCGGTCGGGAGCTTTCGATTATCTGCCGATGCAGATGATAAGGTCTGTTTTTCCTATACGTGGCTACGGTCCCACGAGACCACTCCCTCAACTAGTGAAAGATAAGACAGGATAAATCCTGTATGAGAACACACTACTGGCCAACCCACAATCCTAGCCTTACCGCAACCACAATTAGATAGCAATTATGGTCTTTTGGGTGTTCTCTGCCTTTCCGTACGTACACGCTTGACCAAAGATGGTAGGTAGCCTGACGAAATGCTATCTAGGGCACAACCGTGTATCGTCGACTATCCCCTATCCATCCCCGTCTTTAGGTCGCTCGTATAGCAACCAAGGCATACTCTTGGTTCTTCTAACGCAGACCTTAACCTCTCATGAGCCTAGTGTGATCACCTGGCAGCTCACAGAGGGATACCAAGAATATCCCCACGTTCCCCGAAGCCGCTGCTTCGTTACCCAGTTCGCTGGAGCCTTTATCTAAATCAGATAACTTGCTCCTACTCGTGTGCTTAAACGATGACCTACCGTATCGGGTTACTCATCCAATCTATGAACTGGTCCAAAATTCCTTGACTAAGAATTATTACTTAGCTATCCTCCAACTAAGGTTTACCGCTTAGCTTATTCCCGTTATTCTTGTTAATTACGGTTATCCACCTAATTCTCTGAACTAGGGTTTATATAATGGATTAAGTGTCACTTAAGTTCATGACTTAATCCGTCTACAAATCATGTCAAAATTGGCTAAGTATCCAAGTTCAAGACTTAACCCTACAAACCATGTGTCAAGTTGGTTAAGTATATTAAGCAATTCACGACTTAACCTCGTCCAATTATCATTCTAGATTGGTCAAGTATATATTAACTTGACCCTATCAATTTACTTAGTCAAATCGGTCAAGTGTATTCAAGCGATTCGTGACTTAGCCTTATCATGTTTTCACGTTATATTGGTTAAGTATTGGTTAACTTAACCACATCAAATTAACGAGTTAGATTGGTTAAGTATAGGTCACTTAACCACATCAAATCATCGTGTTAGATTAGTTAAGTGTTTAACTTAACCCCTTAAACTACCAAGTAGGATTAATTAAGTCTAGGCTAACTTAACCCCATCCGATTTCCATGTTTAGATTAGTTAAGTCTAAGTTAACTTAACCCCATCCATTAACTGTATTATACGGTTAAGTGTCATTAAGGAAACTTACTTAACCTTATCATGTGGCATTAATTACTTAATGCACCTCAACCTATCACATTAGACTTTGTTGTGGTTACTAGTTAAGCCGGTCGGTTCCGGGTAGCTTTACACCACAACTTGGTCTAACCTCGGGTTCAAGCACAACATGACCAACTTCTCACATTGGGTCCTATTGTTTGCAACTACTAGTTAGGCCGGTCGGTTCCGGGTAGCTTTATGTTGCAAACTCTACCCAACCTCGAGTTGGTCACTTTCATGTTTAGCCTAGTGTCATGTTCATATTCAAGTTTTCTTAAGAATATGGGTAGACCTAACTTAATAGGTAAATTCCCAATTCCATAGTATGGGTAGACCTAACTTAATAGGTAAATTCCCAATTTCATATTTTCAAGCATACTTACATGTCAACTTCCATGTTATATTTCAAGTCATGTTTTTAAGTTATATTTTCATGTCATTAGAAATTACCCATAACATAACCCAACGCTTTTAAACTCGCATATACGTTCGCAACAACGTAATGGATTAAAAGAAGAGACTTGGCAATGACATGACAAAAATGGATATTAAGCCACAAGTTAATCATGGTGGCAAATGAGGCACAAATGTGTTCATTAACTTGCATGTTACATTCTTAAGCCTCAAAAACATGCATAAACCCAAACATGGCACATAAGCGAATCATGGTGACAAAAGACATGGAATGATGACTAGTAACTCGCATATATCATCATATAAGGGTTATGACTTCATATGCAAGTTGACATAAAGGTTATGAGGGTTCTCATGTTGCATAATGCAACATTTCAACGTAAAGGTTGTAGCTTTTAGCCCACAAGATCAAGATAATGACTTCATAAACTTGCATGACATGATAGAATGTATCATACTTAATGATCAAACCCAAACTTGCAACATGAACATTTAACTTCATAGTTAATATCTAAGAGTAGGGAAAGGGCTTACATTGCTATGAAGGCACAAATCGATTAAATTAAAGATTGAGACAAAGCCTATGCATGCCATCGTCCAAAAACCCAAAGATGAAAGCTCCAAATCAATAAAAAAAACCATCTTGATGAACAAAGATCAAAGCTTTAGCCTTGAAATCAACTTGAGAAGCTCTCATACTAACATAGAGACTCTCTAACACTCACATGATCATGAAACCTCTCATAGAAATGAAAATAGAAACTTTGGGCAAGAGGATGGAGGCTAGGGTTTTGAGTGGAGGCCATGAGAGGAGCAATTTTGGCATAGTTTAGTTGCATGAATGAATAATGAGGATTTAGGGGTAGGTTAGGGGCTTATTTATAGAGATTAGGATTAGTTAGGACCCTTAGATTAACCCTAGGATCAACCTGAACCATCAGATTTCGAACCAGGCCCAAAACCCTAGCCAAAACAGAAAACAGGTGCACCAGGCAAAACTGTCCGGCCACCATAAGTCGACAGGGCTGTCGACTTGGGTCATGCCATGTCAACTCCCAAGTCGACAGCCCTGTCGACTTGGGGTGGCTGGCGGGAATTTTCCCGCCTAGCCTTCTAGGCCAAATTTTCGAAATTAGAACTCGTTTTTGAACTTGAATTTTCTGAAAACTTCGTCGGACCATAACTTGGTCATACGGACTCCGATTCTCGAAAACTCAGACTCTATTTCGCGTATTTTTCCAAGACGAACGCAATGGCATAGCCCGTTTTACTTGATTCAGAATTTAAAATTAAATTCTGCCTTGATTCTCGTCTTAACATGTTATCGAAATACGGGTTGTTACATTCTCCCCACCTTTTAGGATTTCGCCCCCGAAATCTCCAAGTTAGGAAGAACATATCCTACCATCCATCATTCATCTACTCAAAACATCATCCACAAGCAACCATTGTCCTTAGATGATTTCTAATGCTGTATGAATATATGCAAAACGTGTGTGTACATGTTCCTTAGCTAATGCTAATGATCAGGCCTGAATAATCTTTCTAATGCAAAATATGTATAGTGCCATGAATCCAACATGTATGCAAATAGTCCTAGTCATATAGATACTATATGCGTGCACAATCATTCATTCATATGCAACAACCGCATGATAATACATTCGATTTCATCCATAAACAAGTATAAATACTCGTGCATATGCAATATGAAATGTGACCGAGTTGAGCTAGTATCTAATGTGTATTCGTGCATCCACGAGCAACCACTTGCAACCATATCAATCATAACATGTTTCAAATACATGTTTACATCCATAGGGTTCTACCTAGGATTCCCTGAAACAGGGTCGAGAAGACAAACAAGACAAACTCCTTACGGGGTTTGTAACAGAAAATAGGACCGTGAGGATGTCCACAAAAGATAGCCTACAAGTAAGCTCTACAGAAAACAGGGATCAAGGATATACTCCCAAAAAGAGATATCATGCGTGTATCTAGTCTTTGACCATCAAAGTCGTATTTCCTTGAGCTTAATTCCATTGTGCCTTGACCGTCTTTTAACTTCGCGATTTCGTAGCTTCTTATTTCCTGTTTCCATAACATGAGCTGGAACTCATTTCTTCGTCGCCTCTCGTTCCACTTGCACTTATCCTTTTTCTAGAATACTTGGCGCAAACATGACTACGTACTCATGATCTCATGCAAGCTTTCCAAAATTCACTAGTGAATCTTGGATCTCGTTTATATACTATAAGGTATTCCATGTAGAAGAACTTTCTCTTGAAAGTAAACAGATGTCAACCAGGTTATCAAGCGCACTTACTAGGGTGATCTCTATAACCCATGCATAAATGAAGTAAACCATCCGTCTTATCGGCGAACACCACTCGATCGGGCTTCAAATTTCCAATAAAGGCATCAAGGGATTCTAAGTAACTAGTCATGACAGAACCTCAGAAAGGTTACACGATACTTCGAGGGTATTACCAAGGCTAGTCAAAAGGTCTAACTACCCTCCTATCAAAACCGAGAGTGGCACCCCCTACTGGATAACCACTTCATCCCTAGAATCCATCCATAGCTTATAAACATAAGCATTATTTCCAAACTCAACACTTGGCATAGACCTTCTCAAATCCAAACAAGTCATGTATAAATGGACTGATTCTCCAATAGGACTTTGAGACAAAAATGGGATTCTCTATTACGCTAGTACTTAAGGTGCAGAGACTCAACTATCGAAGCAGACTTAAATGATACGAAAAACGAAGTCCTAACGGGATGATAGAGAAGAAAAGCTAAACCTTTAACAAGATCATTACCCTCCTTCCGAGGTACCCTAGAAATGAGAGCATACTATTGCCCTCCCGATGATCTTGTCCTTGTCCCATAATACTTAACTATCCGCCCCGTTTTACCATGCCAAAGGTACTCTCTCGTCTTGGGTTTCATTGTTCATCTTTCTCCCTCCTTTGAGGACTAAGCCATACCAACAAGTTGCTCATCCTTAAGCTCATATCCTTTATCCTCTTTCTCACTATCCTTTCTTATAACGCGGCCACTGGTCTCTCGAGAACCACCTCCATCGTATGGAAAGCACTTTCGTAGATAGAAAAGACTAGTCGCAGTTAAAACCACTGTGACTACAGATGGAGGAAAGAAAGGAAAAGAGATTCAATTAAGGAAACAAGGATAGTGCTAATGGCCTTTGGGGAATAGCCTTTTTCTTTTAAAAGAAAATTTTCTTGAAAAATGCTTCTTTGTAAACAATTTTCAAATAGTTTTCAGAAGATCTTTAAAAACTTTTGCCCAGTCTGGTAACCTTCTGCTCTGATACCACGTGTAACACCCCGCCTCCGCTAGGTTCACTCGCAAAGGAATGCACTAGCTTTAGAGGGGCATTATTGGTAAACATGCAAGAAATATCACAAGACAGAACATATAAAATAGCGGAAGTAAAATCGAACTTTCATAAACATTAATAATTAAGGTCTAAAGCCTTTTACATCAGAGTACATCAAAACCTGTCTTGCAATAGTAAAGAAGCATAAAGACTTTTTCATAAATTATTCCCCCAAGTAAAAACAGTAAAGTAGCCATAGCCAAGAAAAGTCCAAGCCATCCATGATGACCTTCAAGCAGAAGAAGTCCGAACTAAACAACAGTATTTCCTCCCTGTAACCTGGGGGGAAACGGAAGAAAAGAAGCGAAACAAAACGGGTCAGTCAAAAAGACTGAGTAAGCCCTATCTACTATCAGCATAAAAACTAGTAAAGTTAACTGACATGAGAAACTGAGATGAACATAAGCATGATGACAAGATAGATAAGCTAAATATAAATAACAGGATGAACTACTGAACTCAGATAAACTAAGGTGTCATGATAAATTACGATGTCAAGATAAAACAAGGTATCCCATCGTCAGGTTCCTATCAAGTATAATATCCCCAAGATATCTATCACGTATAACGTCCCATGGTATCTATCCTGTATTTTAGCTCTGCACCTACCGTACTAATATCCCCACCGTATCATGTGTTAACCATGAATGACCCATACTCAAAAGTCGTGTAATGGTTCATGTCAACCTAATATATCGCATTTATAGGTTACTCAACTCGTATGTTCCTTTCCATGTAAATGTTCAGTTCCTTGCCGTAGACCGTACGGGCTTTCCCATGAGGTTCTATACTACTCCCATGTAATTCCATGATCCTCAAGCTCGTTTGGACTGTTACCCTAGACCTAGCTAGGCTTTCCCAACATGAATCATTGTTTGTGCAACTAGGACTTATGCCACCTAGGACCACTAGTGATTATGCTTACCTATTGCACGTTTTCGTATTTCGGTTTAGGTTCAACCACGCAGGGCCACTAGGAATTACGCTAACCGTCAACCGCGCCCTTTTTCCCACGCATTCATCGTGAATCGTTTTTCCATGACTGTATGCACATGTATCACATCGTGCCATCCGAGTCCTGTCACAGGGCAGATCAAGAAATACAGGACTCGGTCGGGAGCTTTCGATTTATCTGCCGATGCAGATGCTAAGGTCTGTTTTTCCTATACGTGGCTATGGTCCCACGAGACCACTCCCTCAACTAGTGAAAGACAAGACAGGATAAATCCTGTATGAGAACACACTACTAGCCAACCCACAATCCTAGCCTTACCGCAACCATAATTAGATAGCAATTATGGTCTTTTGGGTGTTCTTTGCCTTTCCGTACGTACACGCTTGACCAAAGATGGTAGGTAGCCTGACGAAATGCTATCTAGGGCACGACCGTGTATCGTCGACTATCCCCTATCCATCCCCGTCTTTAGGTCGCTCGTATAGCAACCAAGGCATACTCTTGGTTCTTCTAACGCAGACCTTAACCTCTCATGAGCCTAGTGTGATCACCTGGCAGCTCACAGAGGGATACCAAGATTATCCTCATGTTCCCCGAAGCCGCTGCTTCGTTACCCAGTTCGCTGGAGCCTTTATCTAAATCAGATAACTTGCTCCTACTCGTGTGCTTAAACGATGACCTACCGTATCGGGTTACTCATCCAATCTATGAACTGGTCCAAAATTCCTTGACTAAGAATTATTACTTAGCTATCCTCCAACTAAGGTTTACCACTTAGCTTATTCCCGTTATTCTTGTTAATTACGGTTATCCACCTAATTCTCTGAACTAGGGTTTATATAATGGATTAAGTGTCACTTAAGTTCATGACTTAATCCGTCTACAAATCATGTCAAAATTGGCTAAGTATCCAAGTTCAAGACTTAACCCTACAAACCATGTGTCAAGTTGGTTAAGTATATTAAGCAATTCACGACTTAACCTCGTCCAATTATCATTCTAGATTGGTCAAGTATATATTAACTTGACCCTATCAATTTACTTAGTCAAATCGGTCAAGTGTATTCAAGCGATTCGTGACTTAGCCTTATCATGTTTTCACGTTATATTGGTTAAGTATTGGTTAACTTAACCACATCAAATTAACGAGTTAGATTGGTTAAGTATAGGTCACTTAACCACATCAAATCATCGTGTTAGATTAGTTAAGTGTTTAACTTAACCCCCTTAAACTACCAAGTAGGATTAATTAAGTCTAGGCTAACTTAACCCCATCTGATTTCCATGTTTAGATTAGTTAAGTCTAAGTTAACTTAACCCCATCCATTAACTGTATTATACGGTTAAGTGTCATTAAGGAAACTTACTTAACCTTATCATGTGGCATTAATTACTTAATGCACCTCAACCTCTCACATTAGACTTTGTTGTGGTTACTAGTTAAGCCGGTCGGTTCCGGGTAGCTTTACACCACAACTTGGTCTAACCTCGGGTTCAAGCACAACATGACCAACTTCTCACATTGGGTCCTATTGTTTGCAACTACTAGTTAGGCCGGTCGGTTCCGGGTAGCTTTATGTTGCAAACTCAACCCAACCTCGAGTTGGTCACTTTCATGTTTAGCCTAGTGTCATGTTCATATTCAAGTTTTCTTAAGAATATGGGTAGACCTAACTTAATAGGTAAATTCCCAATTCCATAGTATGGGTAGACCTAACTTAATAGGTAAATTCCCAATTTCATATTTTCAAGCATACTTACATGTCAACTTCCATGTTATATTTCAAGTCATATTTTTAAGTTATATTTTCATGTCATTAGAAATTACCCATAACATAACCCAACGCTTTTAAACTCGCATATACGTTCGCAACAACGTAATGGATTAAAAGAAGAGACTTGGCAAAGGCATGACAAAAATGGATATTAAGCCACAAGTTAATCATGGTGGCAAATGAGGCATAAATGTGTTCATTAACTTGCATGTTACATTCTTAAGCCTCAAAAACATGCATAAACCCAAACTTGGCACATAAGCGAATCATGGTGACAAAAGACATGGAATGATGACTAGTAATTCGCATATATCATCATATAAGGGTTATGACTTCATATGCAAGTTGACATAAAGGTTATGAGGGTTCTCATGTTGCATAATGCAACATTTCAACATAAAGGTTGTAGCTTTTAGCCCACAAGATCAAGATAATGACTTCATAAACATGCATGACATGATAGCATGTATCATACTTAATGATCAAACCCAAACTTGCAACATGAACATTTAACTTCATAGTTAGTATCTAAGAGTAGGGAAAGGGCTTACATTGCTATGAAGGCACAAATCGATTAAATTAAAGATTGAGACAAAGCCTATGCATGCCATCATCCAAAAACCCAAAGATGAAAGCTCCAAATCAATAAAAACCCCATCTTGATGAACAAAGATCAAAGCTTTAGCCTTGAAATCAACTTGAGAAGCTCTCATACTAACATAGAGACTCTCTAACACTCACATGATCATGCAACCTCTCATAGAAATGAAGATAGAAACTTTGGGCAAGAGGATGGAGGCTAGGGTTTTGAGTGGAGGCCATGAGAGGAGCAATTTTGGCATAGTTTAGTTGCATGAATGAATAATGAGGATTTAGGGGTAGGTTAGGGGCTTAATTATAGAGATTAGGATTAGTTAGGACCCTTAGATTAACCCTAGGATCAACCTGAACCATCAGATTTCGAACCAGGCCCAAAACCCTAGCTAAAACAGAAAACAGGTGCACCAGGCAAAACTGCCCGGCCACCATAAGTCGACACCCAAGTCGACAGGGTTGTCGACTTGGGTCATGCCATGTCGACTCCCAAGTCGACAGCCCTGTCGACTTGGGGTGGCTGGCGGGAATTTTCCCGCCTAGCCTTCTAGGCCAAATTTTCGAAATTAGAACTCGTTTTTGAACTTGAATTTTCTGAAAACTTCGTCGAACCATAACTTGGTCATACGGACTCCGATTCTCGAAAACTCAGACTCTATTTCGCGTATTTTTCCGAGACGAACGCAATGGCATAGCCCGTTTTACTTGATTCAGAATTTAAAATTAAATTCTGCCTTGATTCTCGTCTTAACATGTTATCGAAATACGGGTTGTTACATTGGTATTAAGATTACTAGGTCAAAAAGGGGATTTTCATTGGATCGATTCTCATTAAATTTAGAAGACTCTTAAGAAATACGATTATTTTGACTGTAAACCTACAAGTACACCATATAATCCTAGAGTAAAGTTATTTAAGAACACTGGTGAAGGTGTAAACAGCCTGATTATGTAAGCATCTATGGCAACCTACGGTATGCCACTGATTGTACTAGACACGACATTGCCTATGTCGTGGGATTATTGTGCAACTTTACCGATAGACTTAGTATAGAGCATTGACATGCTATTGAAAGGGTCATGAGATACCTTAAACGAACTATAAACCTTGGATTGAAAATTTTCCAGCTGTACTTGAAGGATATTCTGATACAGACTGGAATACTTTATATGATGATTCTAAACCGACCAGTGGCTATATATTCAGCATCGCTGGAGAAGCTGTCTCTTGGAAACCCAGAAAACATACTATTTTGACTCAGTCTACTATAGAGGCTGAGACAATAGCACTAGCTACAGCTAGTGAAGAAGAAGAGAACTAAAAAAAAATCTGCCAATTGAGATCCCGATATGGGAAAAACCGACACCAGTGGTGTAATCTATTGCGATAGATTCGCGGCTATTGCAAAAAGTACATAACCGTTATTACAATGGTAGGAAACGACAGTCATAAGCATAATACTGTAAGAGAACATCACATATATAGTGATGAAAATTTGATGACTGTTGAAAGAAAGATAGAATCGATATGATAATGGTAAGAAATGACAGTCGTATGCATAGTATTGCTAGAAAACATCACATATGAAGTGATGATAGTTTGGCAGATCCTTTGATGAAAGGACTGACCAAAAGAAAGTCCTTAATGATTCTAAAAGAATGGTCCTATTGCCCTGAGATTGTGGAATCACGCACAATGGTAACCCGATCTAAATGACTGGAGATCCCAAGAACTAGGTTCAATGGGTAAAAATAAGTTGTGTAGTGATAGTAGTTAAACATGCTATTTAATATACCAAGAAGCATGTATTCCTGAAGTGATTAGAGGATGAGTTAATAGAAACTCTTAATAAGATCTATACTCTATTTGGAGTGGAGTACCTACCTTCAGGAGTGCTCTTGATAACTTACCTATGTGATTGTGAAAATGTTGTCGTTTCCTATGAAATTTTGGGCAAAACTTCTAGAGCTTTCACTAAACTGGGACAGACGTGCATGGCCATAAATGCACAGGCTTATTTGATTGCACTATAGAAAAGGTTGCATGTGGTCTGATGTCGGGAATAAAGTTCAAGACTACGTGTCACTCTAGTAAAAACTGAATCTTATCCACTATGCAAAGGTTGAAGGCGGAAGACACCTTTGTTTATGCACAATCTTATGTTTTAGAAACTGCTCGGAAAATATATTTAAAAATTCAAGTGGGGGACTGTTGGAAAAATGGTTCACTTTTATAAAGATGAATTTAAAAAAAAATTGAATAAGTGTGAGATGACTTCTATATGAATAGTCCCACATCATGAGACTATATGAAAGAACAAGTTTCTATTTGACTTGGTAAAAATTAAGATCCATATTTTCATATCTGAATCGACTTCCTCCGCAATCTTTTTTTTTACACGTTCCAACTACTCAGAAATATAATGTATGACGGTTTTCTTTCTCTACCAACCTCTTCTTCATTCTCCTCTATTAAAATTCTTCAAAATCAAAAATTAGAATGAGTTGTTGATTATTTTTAGAAAATGCAAATCTGAATTGATTTGTTGTGCAAGCAAATCAATTATTTTTTCGAGGTTGTTTTATCCTAGAGGCGTCGGTGATTGAGAACGACTGGTTTGCACCTCAGACCAGATCGTCGAAACGTCTTTTAGATAGCGACCTAGTCCGCGACTCAGCCATTGTTTCCCAACATTACATATAGTTTGAAAACGAGAAATGATCTTGCTTAAATACTATTTGTTTAAATTAAATAATCTTTAACAAGTGAAAAATAATGTACGTACTTTCTAAAAAAATTAAGGATTCTAATCTTGCATGGATATCTATGTCTTTCATTTTGCCCATTCGACGCCTTTTGTTGTGGATTTTTAAGATTTTGTTACTCCTAAGAACATCATCATTAGTGTAAGTTTGGGAGGTTCGTCATATTATTTTTCTTCTCACGCTCCAGCGGTGGTAATTTGAGCGTGGAAGAGTAAATAAATGAGTTATTTCCCTCTTTTTGGGCGTAAGTTTATAAACGGTAAACTAGAAATTGTTTGTACTAAACACTACAAGAGGAACAGTGAATTCTAACGACCAGGGGCCGTTGACGGCCGTTGGTACACAGAAATTTGGTTTCCAATGACTTCCAATGTCATCAACGAACATTTTTCAACGGCTTCCAACTGTGAAACTTGACCACGTGTATTTTATGTCTGGCTAGCAAGCCATTGGAAACTGTTGAAAACCGTTGAAAACAAGCCGTTGCTAACTGTTGGAAGCCGTTGTCAACCGTTGGAAGCCGTTGGAAATCTGAGTATATTTTTTTTTACAGATTTAAAATTACCCACTTCCAGCCACACACAGTCTTATATTCATCAAAACCGCTCAATTTCGAGCATATACATATATATATATATATATATATATATATATATATATATATATCACAGTTCTAATCACATATATAGCCAAACATAATATTATTCCAAAATCAAACACAAAATATGCAAAACACATAACATAAACCAATATCTACAAAGTACATCAATGCAACGTCATCAACACAGTATATATATGTACATACATCACAATGACATCAACCCAACGTCAAAATAAACAGTCACCCAACACATTTTCAAACCATCGTCACCAACATAGCATCAATATATACAATCCATCATAGTGTATCAAGATAATCCTCACCCACTCTCAAAGCGTATATAACATCAAAACAAACTAACCTCAACTCTCTCCGCCGAATGACGAAGGTGGCGTACCGTACTGGGTAATGAACTCTGTTAGATGCTGGTTAAGTTGCTCCATCAGCTCTTCGGGACAGTGATTACACTCATTAAGCTCTGCGATCTGGGCTCATAGATGTGTGATCTCCTCCTTGCCTTGAGCCCTTTGGTATGAGCGCTGAGATGTCGTAACCTGTAGATAATTTTAGATTTTCAGTATTCCATAATAGCAATTGAGTAAATTTCAGTTTTTATTATGAATTTTAGTTTCTATTATCGCTAGATTACCAAAACCATAACGTCTGTTCCGGATACGTGGATCAATGATAACATCAAAAAATCTTATCCTCATTCTCGGTAGTCAACTCGGTTCTCCCAGTCCCCTTAAGCATTTGTGCCCTTTATTGCTAAAATTTATCCTCTTAAACAAAATACAATTGAATTTAGATAATACCATTTTAATTAAATTATAACATTAAGTTAACTATGTTATACTTACATATGTTTCAAGTGCCTTGGCATCGTGGTCCCAAGAGCAAGAAACTGAGCCCGTGTCATTGATCTAATTCAATGCATGTGTATACTCAAAAACATCCCAGTACGACACAGGAACACCACGCTGTCTCTCCTGAAATAAGCATATATATATGTATATATATATATATATATATATATATATTAGAACTTAAAGTGAAATCAACTATAATTTTTAACAACTTATACATTAATTTTTTTAACAATGTAATTAATAAATATACTCGGTCCTCGCAGTGATGCTGAAACGACTTGGAATCCTCTACGGTATGTGTAACCGGGTTCCTATTCCTATTTGTCGCATTTCTCGTGAATGTGGCATATACATATAAATTTAAAAAAATGACTTATTCTAATTTATATGTTAATTGAGTAAAACAATTTAAATTAAATATGCAGTAAATTTACCTAAAACTCCTCATTATTCCACCAAGTATGCAGATCGTCTCACACCATAGCGCTTATCCAATCCGGTTTTTTCCTATCTGATTTTATGCTATTGTAGTAGCCCGAAAATGCATACCAATTTGAGCTGATTAATATCCTACACATTCAACTCAAAGTGCACGAAAATTCAGATCATTAATAGAAAGAAGTAAGAGGATGAGAAAGATAAGATAGGACTAATAGAATAGAAGAAGAAGAACTCAACTGAACAGAATCAGAGTAAACACGAAACTCACAGCGGAACGAATAAAATGTATTGTATAACATAACTTTGAAATACAAATCTGAGTTTGTATATACATACCATATCAGAGTATAACTCATTTGCATCATAGCGGAAGTAATCTCTAAATAATTAGTGGTGAAGCTTCCTGCTTTGAGCTCCTCCAAGTGAATCTGTAAAAGCCTGAAACACTTGACTGCCCGTGCAAATTTGGGCATCCAAGAGTTTAGAGAAAACAAACAAAATAAAGTCTGGGTCAGTCATGGGACTGGTGTGAGTAAACTCCAACCATTGGTTTAACTTTGAAATCCTTTTGAAACAAAAGGATAATAGTAAGACCAGCCCACACATAAACGTGGACGGTTTTTACCTTACTATAACCTAAAACACTTTGATATCAAAATCCAGTGATATTATAGTAATGTCTAATCAATATAAATATCCAAGTAGCAGAACGCTTGCATCTCACGCTCCACATATATATAGTATAAAATCATAATCCGCATGGTGCTTATTGGAGATTGGATTCCAACAGACAAGGTATGGGAGCACCTTCCGATCAGTGTACTCTGGAGGGAATACACCTGGGCTCAACAAGAACGTCTTGCAACCCGACCACATATGACCGACCACTCATTTAGCTTGAGTGTATCGAATATATATCACCCACGGTTGTTGGCCATCCAACCGTCATCCAAAGATACAGAGTTGAAAAGAAGAACAAATAAGAATTTTCTCTAGATCTGTGACAATACACCCTGCTTAGGTATGACCCAACTAGCCATGCCGCCTAGCCCAATTTTTGTTACTTCCTAGTTGTGAGGCTAGAGGCTACGTCTATCTTCAGAACATCTGATCACCATTCACTTTGAATGTCACATCGTCAAACCCGTCAATTCACTAATCGATTTCCAAAAATATCACGGGTATAAAAAGCTAAGAGGAATGAATTCCTCTGCCACCAGACGTAATACCTTTAAGGGATCAACTGTACGTGTTTTGTTAGGTATACTCTGTCAGACACTCGTCCATACAAGTTGTCCTGGGACTGGACAAACAGAAAGCACCATTCTAGAACAAAACAATCCTTGCATTTCACTTCGTCTTCAATTATCTTCAGCGTAATCTACTTCGCAACGATTATGCCTTTACGGAGTAGTTTTCGGATAATAAATCCAACCGGTCTCTCCGTATTGACAACGATGGTCAAAACACTTCGATAGTCGGTTATTTAACTATCGAAGTAAAAACAAACATCCATTCTAATGTATAACTAAACATCACACAATCACTGGCCCTTTTTATCTTAACATTAATTTTCTAGTTCCATATATCTTCCTAAATATTCCCCAGAACCCGTTTAAGCCTTACACTTCTTGGAAAAACATTTCCAGTTTCATCATAACTATTTAATTTGCAACATTCGCTTTTTACTCTATTCACTTTTAAAATGTGAATGTAATCCCTTTATAGAAATCTGAACGCCTTTATCAAATAAATCTTCATTTAAGAAATAAATATCCTTACGGCTCAATCTTATTTACCGAGTTATTCTATAATTTTATCTTCCCATTTCACTATATAAACTCTGTTTCTAAGTCACTTCTTGATAAGTAGATATCACATTTATAAGTTTAATCTGGATTTCATATTCTATTATAACTTATTGGTTTAAAATCAAGTATTTACTATCCTATCAATTTATAATAACTTATTTTCATAATATTCGACATTGTTGAATTATAATTCCAAATCCTAATGGTTTGATTCTAATCACATTTCGAACATCGAAATGACGTCATTGTTTTCTAAAACGATTCTTCAATTTCTCTTTCTAAACTCATTCTTATATTTCTTTGGACAAACATCGCTACTTATTACTTAAGAATAAGTGGATTTCAAATCAAACTGCTTTCATCCCCTAGGGAGTGGTGCTATATATAAAAATCACGCTTAAGCTTGGTCAACAACGCTAATTTATCGTTATAGTTCAAAAATTTGTCATACGCTGTAATATTCCCCTTTATACTAATCTCGATATAACAGTCACGCTTAAGCCTAGTCAACAACGTTATTTTATCGTTATAGTTCAACAGTGCATATACAAAACAAACAGTACATATAAATATCGAGGAATCCGGTTCGATTCCTCCAACCGGTTTCCTACAGCCACCGATGTTTGTCAACACAATTAACACTAATTTCATACTAGGGAAAAATTTAATTGATGGAATCAGTATCCAACCAATGATGTGTATATATACGACGATATTCAACCAATTTAATTAAAATTTACCTAATCAATCATCACACAACATTCAACCATTATTTTAAAATATAATTATAATATTTTAAAATAAAATAGAGTTAGTGAATTTACTCACCTTGGCGCGTTAACCGTTAAATAATGATTTACGTCAGTCGATTAAACCGGGCGTCCTTATTCTGCCATAAATTCCACCGTCCTTCAAATTGCTCCTAACCAGTTTCATAGCGTAGTCTGCGATCATACGATCCTACCGGGTCAGACCGTCCGTGAAACAGTTATACCGGCCCATGTCCAAATTATTCAGCCTGTGACTACATTGTATCGTCTTTCCCGCTTGCATCACATTGTCTACACAGTCCAGCAAGCTATGCATGAACGACCTTCGTCTCCTTCACGTCATTGAACTCTTGTTTCCAGAAAAATACCGGCAAGCTCCCCTTTGTTTCCTTTTATTTTAAATGGCTTTATTTTTGAATCCAGCCCATCCTTCTCACCTGCTCACTACAGTTCGGTGTCTCCCAAATGAAATACGCTACAGCTCCTTTTGAACATACACGGACATGGCGGTGATCACTTCTACTTCATGTTATTAAAACGTGCTCCTGTAAATCATTTATTTCCTAACTTCCAAGCCATCGTTCCACAACATACTCCACGTCATCCACCAACTCACAGTACCACATACACACTAATCGATCTCCCTCCCACTACATTTTTCATGCAAAACAAGATTGAACCCATCTCGACCCAATTAAATGCCATGTCGACATCTTCTCCATCATTTAAACTTCATGCATTCGCTCCTTTCACTTGCTTCACAATGTTTCTTCTCCGCAGTTATACAACCACTTGTTGATGCTTGCGCCACCAAAGACATACACACAGTGCATCCCACTTCTTTTCTGATCAAATAAGCCGCCCACTTGTCACCTTAACTCCAGTTCCTTCTTCATGTTGTACACCGCTTCCACGCACACACAGTACACAATAGAAACCCCATTTCATGACCATGTCCCTCACACCTTAGACTATTTGTGCCAACTCCATTCACCACCCTCTTCTTCTTCTCATCCTTCACAAACAAGTTGCCTACACCATTTACTACTATTTCAAACAAACCACGCCATGCACACCGATAATTTGCATGCGCCCATACTTGCGTGTTTCAGCACTCACCACACCACTGCGTTATCATCTCCCCACCTCTCTCTTTTAATCTATTTGCATGTCTTTATTTTGAATTTTTCTGTTTTTAGCAAATGGACGACGGGGTCATGTATTTATAGCCAAGATTAGCTTACACTTGAAGCTTTAGGCCTTATGCATTTCCAGTTTTAGGGGAAGTAGGAAATGGTCTGGGTTTTATTAAATTTGATGAAGGGGTATGGTTCATTAAATTTTGATAAGATAGCAGCATGGTTTGATTTCTTCCTTTGAACAAAATAGGTAATGGGAGGCTTTATTTGTTTATACATATAGCTTGTCTTGTATTTGATATTTAGGTGGCAGATGCATGTGATGATTCATGCTTCACGAGGGTACCCATTTCTTTGCTTCTAAGGAACCCAATAGCTTACCTATGAAGTTTGTCCACTTAAATTACTTTATATATTGATTGTTGTGGATTATTTGCGCTGCAAAATCCATGTGATATTGTGTATTGTTCACTGAGAATTATCGAAAGATAACAGTAACTATAAAGTCATGTACCCCAAATGTACCCAACTCCATTCACTTACGAGTTGCTATGGACAGAAATAAGAACACAGTCGTATCCAGCAAGGTGCCATGGTCCCAAAAATATAATAATATCGGTAGGTTAACTCATATTTTGAAACCCCAAAATATTGACACAAGGTACAAAATACTCCAAATAAAAAGTTGCGTATTTAATTAATTAAAAATTACAGTAAAATTCTAAAAACTAAATTATCACTATGCCTCAAAAGAACCTTGTCCAAATTCGAAACCGATATCTAGTTATATCGAATAAACTGTTACGGCCACGAACGAATATACCACTGTTTTTTGAATATTAAATTTAGACGTAACTCTCAATCTGTAACACGAAATCTTGGTTTTTCACTTCCATTAGAAAGATACAGTTTAATGGATTCGAACCTTTCTTGTTTCGAAGAAATCTGATTAATAACGGGTCCTGTACAGTCAGTTGTAGTTCAGAACGTTAAATTACGAACTGTTGCGATATTACGTGCTCGATTATATTTAATATATATTTTTATACGTTCAACTCCGTTTTAATTAATATATAAATCCACTTATATTAAGAATTCAATATTTAAATTGATTTAAATATTCAAATTCAAACCTATAAAAATGCGGTGCGTTACATTCCTTCCCCCTTAAAAGAATTTCGTCCCCGAAATTACTACGGTAGAAAAAATGATATGAATCCCATTATAACTAGATTAAAGATCCTTTGTTTTACTTCTTGATTCCAGTTTCAACTGAGTCGATTAATTTTAATTAAAAATTAATTTTTTTCTTACTAACGAATACTTTCAGAAATTCTAAAAATTTCCTAACAGCTTAAATTTTTCGGAGAATTTTGCCACCATCCCCTCTGCACGACTCATTTCGGTGCTACTACAACTCACCTTTATAGGCCTTCTCTAATCCCAAAGAAAATAGTCAGCCAAGCGGCTTTCCAAAATAGCTCATGTATCTCATACTCGAATATATGGTAAACTTGTACCCTTTTGTTGGCATTTAACTCTTTCTTTGCCATTTGCTATCATATATCCAAGCATCCTTGGTTGATCTCCCATCAATCCATTCTCAAATCAATCTTTCGCTTTTACTAAGCCAAATTTCTATTTCAACTCCAATTCCATTTACTGATTTATTTCTCAAATCAGTTATCTTCATCTCCCATTTCAAAATTCGATTCTTATTTTCCAAGAATCAATTCATTTTAATAACTCGAATCTCCAATATTTCAGAATTCAAATTCCTGGGATTTATTTTAAATGAGTTTGAAATCATATATAATTCAAAACATTTGAATTTCTAACAACCTGCTTCCTCACAACAATTCAACAAAACAAAATCTTTGGTAGTAATCCGTCACTTTGAAACTTGAAAATGAACACTGATGATGCGACTGTCATCATCAGAATTATTTTCCAGTTATCGAAGTGAGTTCAATACTATATTATTTCAAAACTTATTTTAAAACACATCTATTTTGAAATTTACTTCAAAATACTATTTACAATATTTGAAAAACATTTTCAAATCACCCAGGATCTTAAATTTCCATATATTTTAGTCCATGTTTTAATTACAACAACTTTCCCAAGTTTCCAGGGTTTATTTCAATTCTGGATTTAAACTCAGATTCAATTCATCTGATTATGCATATTATACTTATATAATACTTATATAATATTTCGATTGGTTATTTATATAACCAGCTCAATTATAAATCTTATTCGATCATAATTTCAACCAACACATTCAATATATATTAGATAATTCCAATATATATGCTTTTGTT
Source organism: Allium sativum (assembly GCA_030737875.1). NCBI lineage: Eukaryota > Viridiplantae > Streptophyta > Magnoliopsida > Asparagales > Amaryllidaceae > Allium > Allium sativum. The sequence goes on from CM060921.1 coordinate 461,866,174, forward strand.
ATATCAAAATATATTTTGGGTAAGATTATTTCATTTACCCTCTTTTCAAAACATAATGTGTCGAATTACTCTGTCCAAGAGTTTAGAAAATCTATCGACACAGTTTGCGTTACTGTTTTGACCAGAATTTATAAACCACTCGGCTGACTAGTCAACACAATATAAAACAGTGTTTATATTAATTTACAAATACGCGCTCATATATATACACTCATACTCTATCGAGGGTATTACTAACCCCATCTTTATTGAGTTATGCCACAGAGCCAAGGTAATAACTTAACATTCTGCTCTGATACCAACTGTAATGGCCCGAAAATGCATACCAATTTGAGCTGACTAATATCCTACACATTCAACTCAAAGTGCACGAAAATTCAGATCATTAATAGAAAGAAGTAAGAGGATGAGAAAGATAAGATAGGACTAATAGAATAGAAGAAGAAGAACTCAACTGAACAGAATCAGAGTAGACACGAAACTCACAGCGGAACGAATAAAATGTATTGTATAACATAACTTTGAAATACAAATCTGAATTTGTATATACATACCATATCAGAGTATAACTCATTTACATCACAACGGATATAATCTCTAAATAATTAGTGGTGAAGCTTCCTGCTTTGAGCTCCTCCAAGTAAATCTGTAAAAGCCTGAAACACTTGACTACCCATGCAAATTTGGGCACCTAAGAGTTTAGGGAAAACAAACAAAATAAACTCTGGGTCAGTCATGGGACTGGTGTGAGTAAACTCCAACCATTGGTTAAACTTTGAAATCCTTTTGAAACAAAAGGATAATAGTAAGACCAGCCCACACATAAACGTGGACGGTTTTTACCATACTATAACCCAAAACACTTTGATATCAAAATCCAGTGATATTATAGTAATGTCTAATCAATATAAATATCCAAGTAGCAGAATGCTTGCATCTCACGCTCCACGTATATATAGTATAAAATCATAATCCGCAGGGTGCTTATTGGTGATTGGATTACAACAGACAAGGTATGAGAGCACCTTCCGATCAGTGTACTCTAAAGGGGATACACCTGGGTTTAACAAGAACGTCTTGCAACCCGGCCACACATGACCGACCACTCATTTAGCTTGAGTGTATTGAATATATTATCACCCACGGTTGTTGGCCATCCAACCGTCATCCGAAGATACAGAGTTGAAAAGAAGAACAAATAAGAATTTTCTCTAGATCGGTGACAATACACCCTGCTTGGGTATGACCCAACTAGCCATGCTGCCTAACCCAACTTTTGTTACTTCCTGGTTGTGAGGCTAGAGGCTACGTCTATCTTCAGAACATCTGATCACCATTCACTTTGAATGCCACATCGTCAAACCCGTCTATTCACTAATCGATTTCCAAAAATATCACGGGTATAAAAAGCTAAGAGGAACGAATTCCTTCGCCACCAGACGTAATACCTTTAAGGGATCAACTATACGTGTTTTGTTAGGTATACTCTGTTAGACACTCGTCCATACAAGTTGTCCTAGGACTGGACAAACAGAAAACACCATGCTGGAACAAAACGATCCTTGCATTTCACTTCGTCTTCAATTATCTTCAGCATAATCTACTTTGCAGTGCTTATGCCCATACGGAGTGGTTTTCGGATAATAAATCCAACCGATCTCTCCGTATTGACAACGATGGTCAAAACACTTCGATAGTCGGTTATTTAACTATCGAAGTAAAAACAAACATCCATTCTAATGTATAACTAAACATCACACAATCACTGGCCCTTTTTATCTTAACATTAATTTTCCAGTTCCCTATAACTTCCTAAATATTCCCCCAGAACCCGTTTAAGCCTTACACTTCTTGGAAAAACATTTCCAGTTTCATTATAACTATTTAATTTGCAACATTCGCTTTTTAAACTATTCGCTTTTAAAATGTGAAATGTAATCCCTTTATAGAAATCTGAACGCCTTTATCAAATAAATCTTCATTTAAGAAACAAATATCCTTACAGCTCAATCTTATTTACCGAGTTATTCTATAATTTATCTTCCTATTCCACATCATAAACTCTGTTTCTAAGTCACTTCTTGATAGGTAGATATCACATTTATAAGTTTAATCTGGATTTCATATTCTATTATAACTTATTGGTTTAAAATCAAGTATTTACTATCCTATCAATTTATAATAACTTATTTTCATAATATTCGACATTGTTGAATTATAATTCCAAATCCTAATGGTTTGATTCTAATCACATTCCAAACATCGAAATGATGTCATTGTTTTCTAAAATGATTCTTCAATTTCTCTTTCTAAACTCATTCTTATATTTCTTTGGACAAACATCGCTACTTATTATTTTAGAATAAGTGGATTTCAAATCAAACAGTTTTCATCCCTTAGGGAGTGGTGCTATATATAAAAATCACGCTTAAGCTTGGTCAACAACGCTAATTTATCGTTATAGTTCAAAAACTTGTCATACGCTGTAATATTCCCCTTTATACTAATCTCGATATAACAAACACGCTTAAGCCTAGTCAACAACGTTATTTTATCGTTATAGTTCAATAGTGCATATATAAAACAAACAGTACATATAAATATTGAGGAATCCGGTTTGATTCCTTCAACCGGTTTCCTGCAGCCACCGATGTTAGTCAACACAATTAACAATAATTTCATACTAGGGAAAAATTTAATTGATGGAATCAGTATCCAACCAATGATGTGTATATATACGACGATATTCAACCAATTTAATTATAATTTACCTAATCAATCATCACACAGTATTCAACCATTGTTTTAAAATATAATTATAATATTTTAAAATAAAACAGAGTTAGTGAATTTACTCATCTTGGCGTGTTAACCGTTAAATAACGATTTGCGTCAGTCGATTAAAACAGGCGTCCTTATTCTGCCATAAATTCAACCGTCCTTCAAATTGCTCCAAACCAGTTTCATAGCGTAGTCTGCGATCATATGATCCCACCGGGTCAGACCATCCATTAAACTGTTATTCTAGCCCATATCCAAATTATTCAGCCCGTGACTACACTGTATCGTCTTTCTCGCTTGCATCGCATCGTCTACACAGTCCAACAAGCTATGCACGAACGGCCTTCGTCTCCTTCACGTCATTGAACTCCTGTTTCCAGAAAAATACCGGCATGCTCCCCTTTGTTTCCTTTTATTTTAAATGGCTTTATTTTTGAATCCAGCCCATCCTTCTCACCCGCTCACTACAGTTTGGTATCTCCCAAATGAAATACGCTACAACTCCTTTTGAACATAAAGGGACATGGCCGTGATCACTTCTACTTCATGTTATTAAAACGTGCTCCTATAAATCATTTATTGCCTAACTTTCAAGCCATCGTTCCACAACATACTCCGCGTCATCCACCAACTCACAGTACTACATACACACTAACTGATCTCCCTCCTACTACATTTATCACGCAAGACAAGATTGAACCAATCTCGACCCAATTAAATGCCATGTCGGCATCTTCTCCATCATTTAAACTTCATGCATTCGCTCCTTTCACTTGCTTCACAACGTTTCTTCTCCGCAGTTACACAACCACTTGTTGATGCTTGCACCACCAAAGACATATACACAGTGCATCCCACTTCTTTTCTGATCAAATAAGCAGCCCACTTGTCACCTTAACTCTAGTTCCTTCTTCATGTTGTACACCGCTTCCACGCACACACAGTACATAGTAGAAACCCCATTTCATGACCATGTCCCTCACACCTTAGACTATTTGTGCCAACTCCATTCACCACCCTCTTCTTCTTCTCATCCTTCACAAACAAGTTGCCTACACCATTTACTACTATTTCAAACAAACCACGCCATGCACACCGATAATTTGCATGTTTCAGCACTCACCACACCACTGTGTTATCATCTCCCCGCCTCTCTCTTTTAATCTATTTGCATGTCTTTATTTTGAATTTTTCTGTTTTTAGCAAATGGACAACGGGGTCATGTATTTATAGCCAAGATTAGCTTACACTTGAAGCTTTAGGCCTTAGGCATTTACAGTTTTAGGGGAAGTAGGAAATGGTCTGGGTTTTATTAAATTTGATGAAGGGTATGGTTCATTAAATTTTGATAAGATAGCAGCATGGTTTGATTTCTTCCTTTGAACGAAATAGGTAATGGGAGGCTTTATTTGTTTATACATATAGCTTGTCTTGTATTAGATATTTAGGTGGCAGGTGCATGTGATGATTCATGTTTCACGAGGGTACCCATTTCTTTGCTTCTAAGGAACCCAATAGCTTACCTATGAAGTTTGTCCACTTAAAATACTTTATATATTGATTGTTGTGGATTATTTGCGCTGCAAAATCCATGTGATATTGTGTATTGTTCACTGAGAATTATCGAAAGATAACAGTAACTATAAAGTCATGTACCCCAGATGTACCCAACTCCATTCACTTACGAGTTGCTATGGACAGAAATAAGAACACAGTCGTATCTAGCGAGGTGCCGCGATCTCAAAAATATAATAATATCGGTAGGTTAACTCATATTTTGAAACCCCAAAATATTGATATAAGGTGCAAAATACTCCAAATAAAAAATTGCGTATTTAATTAATTAAAAATTACTGTAAAATTCTAAAAATTAAATTATCACTATGTCTCAAAAGAACCTTGTCCAAATTCGAAACCGGTATCTAGTTTTATCGAATAAACCGTCACGACCACGAACGAATATACCGCTGTTTTTCTAAATATTAAATTTAGATGTAACTCGCAATCTATAACACGAAATCTTGGTTTTTCACTTCCATTAGAAAGATACAGTTTAATGGATTCAAACGTTTCTTGTTTCGAAGAAATCCGATCAATGACAGATCCTGTACACTCAGTTGAAGTTCAAAACGTTAAATTACGAACTACCGCGATATTACGGGCTCGATTATATTTAGTATATATTCTTATACATTCAACTCCGTTTTAATTAATACATAAATCCACTTGTATTAAGAATTCAATATTTAAACTGATTTAAATATTCAAATTCAAACCGATAAAAATGCGGGACGTTACAGCTATTCATTGTTTCTCTATAATTCTTAGCCACTTTGCTATTCCAGTGGCGCTTACGAGGTCCATATCTGTCTCCTACCGCACCCTGCATTTTAAAAAATAGCATAAATATAAACTGATCAAATAAGAGCACGTCTACTTAATATAATAAATGATATACCACACATACCAGAAAATCCTGCCAAAGTGTCTCCTTGACAATGTCCAACATGAAGTCGTACGAGCTTGATAAGCGCGTTTTGATATCGTTAAGACTGTATTGGAAGGCTAAAATTTAAAACCCCTGTGTTAAACAAAAAAAACATTTCATGTCTACTGTATATATATTTACATAATTTATTGTACAAAAATTAAATTTATATTTGAAACTTAATACTTATCCTCTGTCGTCTTTTGGCTTAAACCACACCGTAGGACGTGATAGCTCATGCGATGAGCCACTGCTATCGCCACCTATTGGACCGTGTGACGTCATACTTGTTACAGACAACAATATAAGATAACATAAAAGCACTATGTAAAACAAATAGTATGACATAACATGAGACTATGCGATATAAATAATATGACATGACATAAAATTATCACATTATAACAAACAGTATGACATGACATAAAATTACCTTTTTAAAATGAGGATTATTGGTTAATCCTTGTCACCTTCGGATTCGAACTCTATTTCCTCCTATATATATGGTTCACCTGTAGCCTCAGATGATTCAATTAATGCATTTGATTTATCGTTCAGTGGTCCAAACTCTGTTTGATCATCGGTTATATTACTATTCCACTATTTTCTTCGACATTTGCTTGATAAGCTTTACATCGGGAATATTACGTCCGTCAAATGTAAACATTGTCAATGTTTTTAAAAACAACTGACTAATCTATTTTGTCTCTTCTTATAGATGGATAAGGAGCGTGATATACTTGAGAAACTTGTTTAGCAAGTACAAAAGTATCGTACTTCACTACTACAAAACTGCTTATTTGCGATGGTTTAGCTAAAAACGGTAGCATATACGATTATGTGCAGCTGTTGTAGTTACAAACCGTAGCGAAAATGAGGTAGAAGGCAAATTTGCGATGGTTTTGTTTAAAAACAGTAGCAAATATTTACAATTTGCGATGGTTATATTTAAATCCGTGACAAATGAAGTGGGTTTGGAATTGGTGGTGGACAATTTGCGACTGTTGACATATACAACCGTGGTAGATGAATAAACAAATATGGGTATCTGCTCTTTATGTATACCCATAGGGTTGTTATGGTAATGGTAACTGCTACCGATACATGAGAATCATTACTGTACCAGTACTACTGGTAAATCAAAAATAACTATCGATAATTTACCGTTACCAATGGTAAAATATTCATTGGTATACCGATAAACTGGTATACCGTTGGCTGGTAATGGGAAATTTACCAATACAACAAACATTCAAATTTTGTTGCACCAAAATTTAAAAGAAAAAAGAAGAAGCAATTATCTTGTTTTTTATTATTACTTTATGATGTTTATATTAGTATTACGACATGTTTTAGTTGACATTTAAGTATTTCTCAATCCATCATAGCTTATTTACAATAATATGAGATAATAACATTTATAATCTCAAACTTTGAGCCTAACAAAACTTAAAAAGAATCATCATCATAAATAATACTACAAAATCTTCTTAAAAATCACGATGTATCGTTAAAAGTGTTTATGGTTAAGATTTAATCTAATAGTGAAAAATAAATTTAATATGATTGGTAAATTTACCGTTACCACTGGTTTTGAATTTTCTTTACCGCTATATTTACCGTTAGCAATGGTAAATTTACCACTACCATACCGATAACATTGGTAAACCAAAGTGGCTCAATTTCTTTTACCAATTACTTGGTATTGGTATGGTACTGGTAAATTATCATTACCATAACAACCCTATGTACCTATAGCAAATCGCGTAACCCTTTAATTTTTTCCCCATCTTCTATTCCTTCTATTTCCCCCTATCCTTCGTCCCCTCTTTTTCCAGGTAATCAAGAAAGTGCTTGTAGTTAATTAAGGATGTTGTTATTGACACTCCAACTATTGTCAAGGAGAGGTCATTTTTTAAAAATACTCCACCCTTTGAAAAGTTATTAAGGGGCTACACAAACATATTATTTCACACTACTCAATATTCTCGGATTGCCCCTTCAAATTAGATTAAAAAACTTATTCGATAAGGAAAACCAAATTAAAATAAATAGTTTGTCACATGCAACACGTAATCAATTATGTATGTATTCAACAGTGATATGTCGAAGATTAATAATCATTTCGGTGCATTGCCTTCGTAGTTATAAAATTCGGCATATTTATATAAAAAAAAAGTTCGATCTTATTACTCCGAAAACGCTTATCCTTTAGGGTTTAAAAATAATAATCAATATATGCAAATTGGAAAAACAATTACTATGGCCCTTACAATATTTGTTAAGGTAAATTTAATGTTATTTGTTAAGGGGCTAAATAGGTAATAATGTAAGCCTACTTTACTCCCCTTGATTAATCCCAAATCAACATCGGATCGAATAACATTGAATTATGGAGCCAGTAGAATTCGCACTTTCTCATTTTCCATATACATAAAAAAAAGCTAGAATTGAGATCGAATTGCTTCCATCTCAGATCGATATCGTTTGATTTCGCCACATTTAGGGTTAGAACAAAATGAATCAAATCTATTGGCAGTACCTCCGTCTCTGCCTGTCTGCTCCGCTGATCTAATACAGGTATATATACGTTACTACTTTGGGTTTCTTTTTTGTTGGTTATGTTGTACAGAAATCTGTACTTATGCACACGGAAGCAAGTAATTCTTGGGCTAAAGGGATCAATGGAAATCATGATAACAGGATTAACTTGATATTCTCTATATACAGTTGTTACAGTTGAATCATTGTCTGTTTTAGTTATGCAGCAGAAAGAGGCTTATATTTTTATATATCTTTCAAATTGGTCTTAGATTGGATTCGGTTTTTAAATGCATCTTACTTTGGTAAAATTTCGAAGTTAGTATGATCTTTCCAAGTGAAAGACCAAGGTTTATGGAATTTCTGTGTATCTTTTAAAGTGAATAGTAGTCATATTTATAATTAGATAATGTACAATAATCTAAATGCTAAGCTCGTTCTACTGGGGAACATGGGAGCAGGAAAGTCCAGTCTTGTGTTGCGATTTGCAAAAGGGCATTTTTTGGAATTTTAGGAATCAACGATTGGGGCTGCTTTCTTCTCGCAGACGCTTGCTTTGAGTGATGCAACCGTGAAATTTGAGATTTGGGACACTGCTGGACAAGAGAGGTACCATAGTTTGGCTCCTATGTATTACAAAGGAGCTGTTGCTGCCGTTACCGTGTATGATATTACTAGCTCGGAGTCATTTGAGCAAAGAAAGATGTGGGTGCAAGAGTTACAAAAGCAAGGTAATGGAGTATGAGAACTGGAGCTTAGCATGATCGAAATGCAAGGAGAGAGCTCTAGTGTCTAGGTTGGGTGAAGCTATAATTGCGTGAGGGAGGAATGCATGGAGTGGGCCTGAAGTACATATGAACTACCGTACACAGGAATGGCAGCAGGATGATACATGTAAGTTTGCGCTTATCACAAGTAGGTTGGCAATGATCAATACGGTGCAGGTTGACAATTAAGACAGTGCAGTAAAGATGTGAGCATAACTGGAGTAAGCAGGATCAAGTATCCAAAGTGGATGAATTTGTTATTAGCCTAGCATGCAGTGGAGAGATTATTAGGTGCACATGAATAAGAAATGTAAGGTGTAGCAACTGAACGGCCGGTCAGCTGAATGAATTTTCTTTCCTAATTCTGATTAAGGAAAGGTACCAGTGGGATAGCGCGAGCCATAATGTTATATGTGATTGTCTTCAAGCTATCTCTCCAGCTTGATTACTCACTGGAAGTACCTAGTTCCTTTGACTTCACTCTGAAGCTTTCCATATATTGCAGCATAGTGGTTTTTTGACCATTTCCCTGTATGTCTTGTAACAATGATACCAAAGCTTTAGCATGGAAATCCTAACATGGTTACTGCTCTTGCTGGAAATAAAGCTGATTTGGAAGAAAAAAGGAAGGTGTCAACTGATGAAGCATGCAAGTATGTTGATGAAAATGGCCTTTTCTTTATGGAGACCTCTGCTAAAACAGCAACTAACGTAAGTGATGTGTTCTATGAAATAGCAAGACGACTACCCCTTGCACAACCCGCTCAACCAAGAGGGATGGTTCTTGCTGATCAATCAACCGAGCAACCACGTTCTTCAGCATGTTGCTCTTAGGGTGCAAATACGAGCCCATCATGAGCTTATGTGCATATTGTGCAGTGGAAAATGGTGAGTATCAAAGTGTGTAAATTCAGTCTACTTACTGCCTATATGATCCCGATTAGGCGGAGTCTATTTTTTTTTTCTTTTTTTCTTATCTGGACTTGTAATTTGAAATTTATGTGTTTGGTTATCTTAATATTCCACTGATTGTTTTTCCTTAAAAAAAAACTAATGTCATTATTATTATTTTTCTGTCACCTCATTTAACCCACCCATGTACAATGCTATTGTATTTGTTTCATCTATGATGCTTCAAATAACATAAGATAAGCAAGTTTCCAAGAATAAATCTTATAAGGTCGTATCTTTGAATTGCAGTTTTAACTTGAAGGTTCCACAAAAGAAATTGTCTTCCTCTAGATGAATTATGATCAGTTTGCACCAAATGCTAATTACAGTTTTGATCAATTTGTCTATTGCAATTGTTATTTGATTTTGAGAATTGATGAGATCTTCAGATGTTGTTTAATTGATATTTTCAGCCATGATGAATCACAATAAGAGAAGGATATTAGATGCAGATTCGGAGCAGAAGAAGATTCAATTGCAGAAAATAGGTATGTTGCAGGCGGATCTCAAATGTTGGTTGAAATCTGATGAATTCTTTGCATGACCTTACTTTCTTTCATCATTAAGTTGATATTTTTGCTATTTGAATCTGTTTTCTGAAATTCCGTGTGATGAATTTTCTTTACTAAATATGATGATACATTAGCCAAGAACTTTTACTTCTTTTGGCAAGACAATTATCTTCTTCAATTTCTGAAAGAACAATTCACCTTTTACTCAAGTGATGAAGCATGAAGGTTATCTATGGAGTATAACCTACCCTACCAGATGATGATTCTTTAACTAATGATAGACAGATCGTTTTAAACTAAAGCTTGCTGCGAAGCTTTGATTTCTTTTAATTTTGATGATCAATGTTAAGTTGTCGATAACTTCGATAACATAAAAGAGTTTCAAATTGAATGCTTTCGCATATGAATTATTAATTCCATATTTTTATAGTTGATAGTGAATTGCAGAAAAATACATTTTGTTTTGCTGAAATGTTGAACGATATATGATTGATACAAAAGCTAATCTACTACAATACATTACATTTGACTATCTTTTATATGCGCTAATTTGAAGTAGATGGGACTGGTGTTGAAGCCCAAGCCCAAAGCATGACTGACGATACCATTTCTTTATTTTATCTCTTGAAGAATGAAGAGTATAAGTTTGCATATCATTTCTTTATTTTATCTGACACATGCAGTCAGTGTTGTAATTCACTCAAAAAAAGGTTAAAAAAAAATTATCAGATATTTCATATTTTTAATTAATTACAACATTTATTGTGTAAAAATTACCAAACATCTGACAGTTTTCATTGTCATTTACTAATCATTTAATAATAAACTCTAAAATCTTTCAACTTCATTATCATACGTAAAAATAAAAAAAATCAATTGCGAACAATGGAAGATTGTAGGCAAAGTGAAGCCAGTTTGAGTCAGTGTTCTTATACTAAGAATATGCTTCCTTGTTTACTGTTTAATATCATCAACTACTTACCTATTAACCATGTAGTCTTTATATGTGTGGAGGAAATTGCCTTTTTTTTGTGTATTCCGGAATCTTGGCCAGTTCTCATTATCACACCCTTCTCCTTGCGTTTACAATGGACCTACTGTAAGCTCTTTATATTTTGTCTGGTTGTAATTATGTTAATGTGGCCTTATATTTTACTCTCAAATGAACTTTTTTTCTTCTTCTGTGGAAGACGATTCATTTATGGCTGAGTATCTCTTTCAAAGACAATTTGGCATGTACCTTGATAAATTTTATATTTCTTCTTTGATTTTCCTAGTGGGTACAGATGATTAAGCTATTGTGCTTTTGACGTAGTCTCCTACGATGTAGGCTCTAAATTCCAAAATGTACTTATGGCTTCTGAATTTAAGGTAAAAAGTAAGTTTATATCTGAAATAGTTGTATGTGAACTAATGGGGTAAATGTATTCTTTATTTTGCAATATGCAAATAATCTTATGTAAAATTATAGTAATTTATTCTCAGGCTTAATGAGGTGCAGTAAAGTCTGCAGACTGACAAACTATCTCAGGACAAGAATCAAACTTGGCTATTTCACCGTATAACAGTAGAAGCTCAATATTCATCTTCAAGCTTTGCTTGGCAACAGGTATGTTCAATTAAAAAAAAAAAAACAAATGTTTAATAATAATTTTAATAGCTGTTAAATGAAGACCATTGGTCATAGAATCTTTTTTACTAGCACAACCATTCTCAAGTGGAAGAACTTCTTTTTTCATATTTTGTCATGTATAAATCTGTGAACTTCAGTATAAAATCTAGATCTGTGAACTTCAGTATATAAATATTAAATGTCATTGGAATCCATAAGCCATCTCCCATTGAATTTCAACAAATTTAATAATGCCATGCTATAACCAATGATAAGCATGTCTTATTTTACTGTACTTTTTGCATCTTTCACATGATGCGAAATATTTGAAATCTGAAAATATATTGATGTCGAATCCCACTCTACGCAGGCACACATTTTCTTCACTGTTTTTGTGTTCCCACCAACTACTGTATCAAATTATATGAGTTCGAATCATGAAGACAAGTCAAGAATTACATTTATTTATCAGGTCATAGCTTGATTTTATTTGTTATCTCTTCAATTACATTTTTATTCTTAAAACATTACGAAATATTTCATCTTTGTGACAACTGACAACCATTAGTTGCAGATTATTATTTGGTGTGATGGTCTCATGAGAGGAGCTGCTCCATTGTGCTAGCATTAAAACAGGTTTTATTACTACATAAAGTGTATTTCTATTTTTATATGTATGAAGGCGAATCAAGGCCTGAAGTGTCCTTATCATCACATCATGTTATTGGATAAAGTCTTAAGGAAAAGAATATTTATCCTCGTTATATGGAACATTAATATAAACATGCATATTTTTTGCGGCGGTTCACATTTGATGGTGTTATTTGGAATGCAGTTGATACTACCGTGATAACTAGCACAATCGTTAAGCATGTAAGTTCTGTTTACTTTTTTCTTGAATATTTGTTAGAGATCGATGTATAATGGTTCAAACAAATATGACTATTTTAAATAGCATTATTGCATTATTATTATTATTGCTATTATTTGCATTTCTGCATTGAATTACCACTCAAGGTCGAGAAATAGTTACGGATGAAAGCATTTATTTCTTGTGCTATGTCCGGTCTGCATCTTGTATGGTGAAGTTTTAACTAATTCTTTACATTTACAAATTTCGCACTTAAGTAAAATGTTTCTACTTTCATAGTCAATTAATCAACAAATGATCTGTTCCTTATTTGCATATTTTTTAGTGTCCAACTTCATAGTATGAGATACTATGTTTGATATATTTTCAATTACAGTCAAAATGATGTTATGTTGGTTTTTTGATAGATGTTGATTCAAACCAACCATCATGAAGACAAATTGTGCTATTTTAAGTTTTGATTCAGCCGGATGACCCATTTTGTTCTTTTGTAGTCATTTGAAGAATGTTAATTTCTGGTGAAATAAGTATTCTGTAAGTATTTACACGTATTGGCTGGAGCTTAACATATGACTAGTTATGATTCATGCAAACTAATTTTGTTGTATGGTTACATGCGTTAGTGTTTTCTTTTCAAACGATGTAAGTGAAATGTTTATGTATTTCTTGTATCCATATATTTTGTGAACTGCTTATATATCACATAAGCTTGGAAATGTTGAATTGTATTGACAGCTGACAATCACAATGATTGAGATGAAATGTGACTGGATTAGCCTTTTGAATTCAGAAGTTACTCTTCTGCGTTGGTTGTTAAAAAAATGTAGCAACAATTAATTTTCTTGTTACGGTTGTAAATAAATCGTAGTTGCAAATGTTAAACTTATTGCATCGGTTATTTAAAAACCCGTCGCATTAGGTCAAAGTTTTGGAGCTAAATATCAGTTTATTGCTACGGGGGTAAAAAACCCGTCGCGAATAAATTAATCTACAGCGACGGGCATTCTATAACGCAAGAACGAGTATATTGTGACGGTTTTACAACTGTCACAATAAGTTTACATCTGCTGCGACCGTCACATTTGCGACGGTTTTAGAACAGTCGCAAATAGGCTTAAACACCCGACGCAAATGACCTGTTTTGTGCTGGCGCTTATAATAACGCGAAGTATGTTTTATTTATATAAGATTATATTTTGCGTGCACGTTGATTCCAAAACCTGGAACGTTGTTGAACCAGTTGCATTTAAACAAAAATACTTCTTTCGTGAGTCATGTGAAATATGTCAATTGCAGAATCTGTGTTAGTACGCCATAAAAATCGTTTATATGGTCATTTGGATCATCACTACCTTTAACAAATACACCACTATTATTAGTTAATTTTTCAGCATTGTATTCTTTAGTATTAAAATTATATCCATTGACAAAGAATATTGGATATGTCTTGACTTTTCTTTTTGGTTCCAGTGCTAAATGTTTCAATTTTTCATTTACAACACAATTTGTTGCATCAAAAACATAATTAGTAAACCAAGTAGCGAGTTCTTTGCGTTTTGTCTCAGATCCAGTAATATCCAATAAATTGTCAAATGAGGAGTCATGGAAACTAAATTTCGCTAAGATAGGGGATGGTGGATGGTTTACAAGTGGATTTCATGAGGATTGATGCCATAATGGAAGAAATAACGTTTGAGGCTCATCATGTGGATAATGTTGCAGTTGGTATCTAATTTTGGTAGGATGAGGTGACAGCAGGTGCCAAGTTTGTAGAGAAAAGAAAGGTGGTAGGGGATGCATATGCTTATGGATGAGCTAGCATGGTTGTTGACTCTATGAATGACCCTGGATTTGAGAATGGTTTATGTCAGATTGGGTTTGTTTAAAGATAAAGTGTTGGTTGTGTTGTATATGCAGCAGAACATGAGGTCGATGCATGTGATACTGCTTGTTACAACGTTGTTATATTACGTGACATTACTAAAGCTTATTTTTTGATAAGATGGGGATTCTATATGTAACGGTGACGTAGAGATGTTTGCTAGTGATGGTGGTGGTAATCAGAGGTGGCCCTGTGGGCAGCCCACCAAGCCCATGGGCTGGGGCAACTCACTAGGACCGAACAACAAAAAATTAAAAAATTATTTGCATATATATTATCTTGTTTATAGACTTCATATGTACTAGAAATATAAAACATGTGTTTGTTCGACTATTTAACATATGTTGATAACTGTTAAATGTTAAGAGTTCAATTCACGCTGTTGTGATTATTAATTTACATTTTAACAAATACTTTAAGAGTGAATTTGATTTCGATCTTAATGAACATTATTATAACAACTTAGCATTGCATTGATTTTTTATCGTTATGAAATATTGACAATCTTTGAAGTAGCATTCATCAAACTCAATACACATGCTTTGATTAATCTCAAAGATGTGTGTTCATAAGACGCCAACACATATTATAGTTTAGAATTATAATGATCGAGAACAAATACTGATTGATGATAATAAAAAAAACGTGAAATACACATATTTGTAAGTTTTTTATAATATGATAATGCAGAACTTAAGTGAATTTTTCTTTATTAGCTAATTTAAGTTTTGGGTAGAATTAAAGGCAAGCATTTACTGATACAAGATTGGTATTAGTAAATGAAAATCTTGGTGCCCTTAGCATCACAGTCATACTTGATGCTAAGCGTGTTAGAATTTGCACTTACAAAACTTAGCATTATTAAGTTTAAATCAATATGTTTTTAGCATTACATTAAATTTTTTAGACTAAAAGTTTGGGGCAACAAACTTTTATTTGGACTAGGGCAACCCATTCTATTGGGCCGCAACTGGTGGTAATGCAGATGGAAGCAATCCTTACTAATGGTCTGAGTAATATATATTGATATTTAATAATATATCTGCATAAGGAATTTATTTTATTATTAATCTCTGTTACTCATTTATCTCAATTATGTAACCACAATTATGCACTCTGATTTCGTGCACTTTGATTATTGTAGCAGTAGATGAAGTTGGCTATATGTTATGTGCTGGTACATAACAACACCGGCTGTGCTTTCCCATAATTTTTATCAGCTTTTGTTCATTGTTTGTTCATGTTTTTGCTCTAATTATTTCGGATTGTGCCATCTTTATCCAATTATGTATTTATATCAGCATTTATGTTAGTATCATCGGTCTTTTTTCACAAGTCTATAGTTCTTTAGTTTTGTAGCATCGAGCACACAACGACTTTCTTCAAAATATTTTAAGTTGAAGTTGAAACAATATTTTTAAAATCAACATAATCATGTGTATCTTGTAAAATAATGGATTTAGATAATGCAGGTCAAAAATTCGTAACTTTTGGGGATTTTGTTGCATGCGTGGAATATTTAATTGAGATGTACTTTAGTGCAAAGCTTATTGCTTCAACTTCTATGACATTTGAGGTAAGATTTGTGAGTTTGTTCTTTTTTTATTTTTTACTGGCAACTAAAAGAGTGTAGTATCGAATGAAAAATTCTATTGTCATATCAACTTATCAAGGTATTCTTGAAGGCTTTTAGTTTTGAAGAATGTCATTACTACGCCTTTCATATATGCGAGAAGTTGAAAGTGAAAGAGATAGCAAATAAAAGCATAAAAAAGATAGAAACTGACTCAACTGGTAGCTCATTTAGTCAAACACACGAAGATGACAATGTAGAGCCACCGGAATCAAATCTTAATAAGATAATAGTAAATTCATTTGCTAATAGCTTGAAGAATGAGAAGTGATTTCTATATTGTATACACTTATGTTATTAACTGTTTTTCAGACCTTTTATGTTGTAATTATAATTCACTTCTCACTTATATTGTATTTGATTATCGTACTTTGTTGATTAAATATATAACTTTTATATACATATGATTTTATTTTTATTTTTTCTGAAAACTAAAATGTGTGATCTTCTAAAAAGAAGAGAGTACACATATATAAATAAAAATAAAGTCTACAAAATCAGTCTACAGGACATAAAGGTGACCATACAAGACATGACTATATGAATGTATACGATAATAGATAAATGAGCTCCGAATAAACCACCGTCTATCATACTTCAATATCGAATTCCGACAAAACCGCCACCCGATAGTGAAGTATATCTACTCCTATACAATAAACTAGTCAATCCAAAAAACAAACAACAAATACATGAGAAATAGAACACAAAAAAACCCTTCAAAAAATAGCACTATAGAAAAACTCCAAAGCAAAATCAGCAACCATCCAAAATAACTGCCCAAAAAGGCTCCTCCGCTACAATCAACTACTGTGACTTGAAAGAAACTAACCCAACCATAAGCATACGTCATATATATATATATATATATATATATATATATATATATATATATATATATGTGAGTATATATATACGTATATATATACCAAAGTATATATATATAAATATATGTGAAAAAGAAATAAAAAGGAACAAAAAGAGACAAGCAAGAAACACAAAAAGCAGAAATCAATAACCAATGCAAATTCTGTTACGACTAAAATATCTATTAATTCTAATATACAAATTCAAATTATTATATACATATGATTGTGTGGTTGTATATATTGATTATTTGGCGTGTTTGGCATAAATGGTATGATTTTATGTAATAATTTTATTTTATTTGTGATTGTAAGGTGATGCAAAAATCAGTTTTGTTTAGACGGTGCAAGGATGAATTTCAACTTTAAGACGTTGGCATCAACGGCGTCACTAAGATTTAACGACGACATTGCGACTTATATAATCATATATTGCAAAGGTGTCACTAATGTTTAGAGATGCCATACTGATGTCGTTTTTGTGATGCATTAATGACGCCAAACAATTTAGTGACATCCTTTTTTCTGATCCCCATTTGACTTCAATATGGCATCGCTAAAATATTTAGCGATGTCATTGTGATGCCAAACATGTGTCAGAAAAACGCAGGTTTGTATTAGTGATGGGTCAACCCTTGGGTCGACCTATCTTAAATTTAGGTTGACCCAAACGTATGTTAACACGTTAGGCCACATTTCTTTCCTACTTTGATCGCGCGTAATTAATTTGTGAACGTTGTTCCTAACTTTATTTTTGTTTCCCGTTTTAATTCTTATGCATTGATTTTCTTTCATTTCTATTTCCTACGTGTTAATTCTTGTGACTGTTATTCAATATGTTTATTTTTATTTTCGATTTTATTCTGTTTTTCTTCGTTCTTAACATGCATTAAATTTCAATTTCAAACATGTATCATTTCTAGAATTAATACGCAATGAATATATTT
Source organism: Allium sativum (assembly GCA_030737875.1). Lineage (NCBI taxonomy): Eukaryota > Viridiplantae > Streptophyta > Magnoliopsida > Asparagales > Amaryllidaceae > Allium > Allium sativum. The sequence goes on from CM060921.1 coordinate 461,884,025, forward strand.
TTGAAATAATTATATTCATGCATATTTAAATGTATTTATTTTATTCATTTTGAATTAGAATGTTAACTAACCAACGTCACTAAACTCCCTTTATTACTTGAGTAGATTTCATTTATGAGGCGCGTTTATTTTCAAATTCAAATGCGCATCACTTTTGTACGTCTATATATATTTATACGAAATAAATATGTATACATGTGCGTTCACATGTGTGTTACCAATCTGGAATTAATTATTTGCTTTTAAACTTTAACGTTATTTCCATTTATGTCTCTTTTAATATCATTAATGACGCGCATTGTTTGTTGAAGAAAAGTTGCAATTTAACGATAGTTACTTTCTGTCCCTTTCTTGATTTACTTCCTTATATTACAAGCGTTTGATTTTCCTATAATTATTTTGCTAATTTTTATACTTAAAACGAGTACTTTGGCATGTGCAATGCATATGCGCAAGAGTAATTGGTACTAAAACTCATAATCTTTAAGGTTTCTTGGGTTTACAACACGACTTCAAAGTATACATAATGGATATGTTTTTTCATATGTACGTTCACAAATAAATCAGTGTCGGAATGAAAATGAAACTAAGTTAGAGCAAACTATTGTCTTAATATCTGGAAAATTGAAACAAACAACAAAATTAGCACTTCTTATAGTGTGAAACCTAGAAAACTTGCATAATTTTCTCCTTTAAAAGTAACCAACGATCAAAGTTGTTCTTGTCCATTGCAACGATATCATACTTTCCATGATACTTACTTCCTCAAATGTTAATATAAATCGAGTTGATGCTATGTGTAGACATAAATTTATTCTAGATTAATATGATTGTAGCAATTTGTAAGACGTTATATGCTGTAATAATTGTTGAAGATTTAGATGGAGATGAAGAATAAGATTGTATTCCACAATGATTTTAACATTTATGGTATTATTTTCGGAATAGGAGTGAAGAACGTATGCATAGGTAGCACAGCAAAGCAGAAAATGAGCTTTGAGTTGGTTATTTATTACATTTATACAATGTTATTATATTATTTACCCATTAATTGTTTGTTACTACACATAACCTTTCTAAACACAAGCGTCACAGCACGCGCTGCACGCATGGTCATGGCACGCGCTTCGCACATGGATTTTTATTCCTCATATGTTATGTATTTTACACGGCACGGGCTCCGCGCGTGGATTGTAATTGACTCATTATTCAAGGAACAACCGATACAGAAATATAGTTTTAAAAAGACAAAAAATCAATCGCACGAATCCTATTTTTATGGGATATTTTATTAATTTAAATAATGTGCAATTTTGACATTTCACGGTCGGACAAAAAATATGTGTTTCCAACATAATCTTTAATAAAGATGCGAGGGTAATGTTGATGGTATAAAGTTTTTTTTAAAGTAAAAACAACAACGGTATAAATCTAAGATCAATGCAAGATCAATCTATGCACAAAGTCTGTGAGTAATCTTAGCTTTTATCATCATGAAACTGCAAGAACAACAGATAATTAAAGTGTCTAATGTTCACTATCTCAATTGCTTTTCCCAGGTCAATATGGCTTTTGATCCTTAATGACAACCAATCCAGAGGAGTATTTCTTAATCCGCAAAGATATCAATATATTGGAACCAGTTTCAATTAAAGGAAAAAGATAGGAAGAAATCTTAGATTTCTTCAAGCCAGTAGAAGAAGATACTGCAGCTCCAGCAATCTTTTTCGACTCCTTGAGTGATAGATGAAAGTATTTGCTGCTTTCAAAACATTTTGATGATATAAAGTAGATATCAAGGTACAATGTAGTAAGCACCTGAGTTATGGAGGTGGGCGCAACAGTAATAATTTGAATAAGAAAAATATCTGTAAATAAGATAATACATATGTTTATATATAATAACATACCAACAAAAAAGTTTTTATGATCTACACAATCTAGCCTGAAGCTTGAAACCACAACAGTAGTAGCCAAGAGAGGTGAACAATAAAGATTAGCGAAAATGAAGAGAGAAGTGGGGATTACAATTGGTATTTAAAGGGTGATAAGATATTCTATTGTGCTATTTTTGTGGAGATTTGAGTATCCGAGAAAAAGTCAAAAAATAAATACTTGCTTATTTTTGTAGGAATTTGGCCAACCTCCCTTTATTAGCTTTATTTTGCGGAGAACATGAAAATGGACGATGAAAGAAATTAAATACTTTCCATTTTAATTTGAAAATGCTAATATTTCGTGGAGAACATGGAAATGAACGATGAAGGAAATTAAATGCTTTCCATTTTAATTTGAAAATGCTAATATGTCAAATTCTAAATACCTGTTTAATTTAGCTGAATTTCCTTTATTTTTGTGGAGAACGTGGAAATGGACGGTGAAGGAAATTAAATGCTTTCCATTTTAATTTGAAAATGCTAACATACGTTTCATAAGGTATTAAATTTGATTTGATTAATAAAAAATGCACAACAAAACCCAGCATATATTTCAAATCTTTAATTCAAGTAAACTAAATAAATGGAAAAAATTCTTAATTAATTGTGAGAAAATTATGAAATAGATCAAGATAAAGGGCATATTTGAAGATGCTTATTTAAAATCAACATATACGTCAAATCCTAAATACAAATAACTCGGTGTATACAATTTAATAATTGTCCATATACGTTTTATAAGGTATTAAATCTGATTTGATTAATAAAAAAGTACACAATAAAACCCAACATGTATTTCAAATCTTTAACTTAAATAACTGAATAAATGTAAAACTTTCTTAATTTATTGCGAGAAAAATTAGGAAATAGATCAAGATAAAGGGCTAATAGAATAATTTTGCATTTTCTCCAAAATAATAACAATTTTTATTGGTTAGGTAATTTATGATGAATATGGGTTTTGAACATAAATGTAACAGTCCTAAGAAATGTTAAGGTAGTTAAATGACATTCATTATCCCTTTTTTTAAATTGTGGAGGAATAATTAAGTAAAGGGCATTTTCGTCTATTCAGGTGTACACCAAAAAAGTGTGACACTAAACCTATTCCGATTATTAGTAAAGATTAGTAAAGATAAAAAAATGCACAATAAAACCCAGCATGTATTTCAAATCTTTAACTCAAATAACTGAATAAATGTAAAATTTTCTTAATTTATTGCGAGAAAATTTAGAAAGTAGATCGAGATAAAGGGCTAATAGAATAATTTTGCATTTTCTCCAAAATAATAATAAAAATTATTGGTTAGGTAATTTATGTTGAATATGGGTTATGAACATAAATGTAACAGTTCTAAGAAATGTTAAGGTAGGTAAATGACATTCATTGCCCCTTCCTTTTAATTGTGGAGGAATAATTAATTAAAGGGCATTTTCGTCTGTTCAAGTGTACACCAAAAAAGTGTGACACCAAACCTATTTTGATTATTAGTAAAGATACTATATTTGGTAGAATTTGTATTACTGATTTAATTCTACCAATTACGAAACAATCCATTTATTCTATATTTGAATTGATATTTCATATTACTTTTGAATTCCAAATATAGTATCAAAGGTTCACAACTCCATTATGTCTACCAATTGAGAATCCATTTACAATCCTACTAATTTAAAATTATTATGTATAAAATAATCCATTTATTATATAGCAATTGAGAATAAATCCTACCATAATTCTATTAATTAATAACCAAAAATATTTAAAATTGAACGCATTTACGCGTACCATAATTCTCGCCGCATGATTTACGGTTTAAATGAAAATTATCAGGGTGCTCAAAAGGTATGACACGCTTCTTACAGTAAAGGGCATTTTCTTCCGTTCAGGTGTACACCAAAAAAGCATGACACCCAACCTATTCCGATTATTAGTAAAGAAAGATTTGGTAGAATTTGTATTACTGATTTAATTCTACCAATTATGAAACAATCCATTTATTCTATATTTGAATTTGTATTTCATATTATTTTTGAATTCCAAATATAGTATTAAAGGTTCACGACTCAATTATGTCTACCAATTGAGAATCCATTTACAATCCTATATTGTAATAATACTATATTTGGTAGAATTTGTATTACTGATTTAATTCTACCAATTATGAAACAATCCATTTATTCTATATTTGAATTGGTATTTCATGTTATTTTTGAATTCCAAATATAGTATCAAAGATTCACAACTCAATTATGCCTACCAATTGAGAATCTATTTACAATCCTACCAATTTAAAATTATCATGGATGAAATAATCCATTTATTATATACCAATTGAGAATAAATCCTTCCATAATTCTATTAATTAATTACCAAAAATGTTTGAAATTGAATGCATTTACATGTACCATATTTCTCGCCGCATGATTTATGATTTAATTGAAAATTATCAGGGGCTCAAAAGGTATGACATGCTTCTTACAGTAAAGGGTATTTTCGTCAATTCAGGTGTACACCAAAATAGTGTGACATCAAACTTATTCCGATTATTAGTAAAGAAAGATATATTGGAAATGTAGTTATATGTTCACAACTCAATTTTGGATGTGAGAATGCATTTACATGTAATTATAGTATGAAATAGTCATAATTGGTAGAATTGGTATACATAAATCCCACCATAATTCTACCATAATACTAAAAATATGTAATAACCTATAACTCAATTTAATTTGATTAAATATATGCACAACTCAATATTTGAATTGCATATTTGGATTATGGTACCAAACATGATAGAATTTGTATTACCAAATATGTACCATAATACAATCTTATATTGTAATAATACTATATTTGGTAGAATTTGTATTACTGATTTAGTTCTACCAATTATGAAACAATCAATTTATTCTATATTTGAATTGGTATTTCATGTTATTTTTGGATTCCAAATATAGTATTAAAGGTTCACAACTCAATTATGTCTACCAACTGAGAATCCATTTACAATCCTATATTGCAATAATACTATATTTGGTAGAATTTGTTTTACTTATTTAATTCTACCAATTGTGAAACAATCCATTTATTCTATATTTGAATTGGTATTTCATGTTATTTTTGGATTCCAAATATAGTATTAAAGGTTCACAACTCAATTATGTCTACCAGTTGAGAATCCATTTACAATCCTATATTGTAATAATACTATATTTGGTAGAATTTGTATTATTGATTTAATTCTACCAGTTGTGAAACAATCCATTTATTCTATATTTGAATTGAATTCCAAATATAGTATCAAAGGTTCACAACTCAATTATGTCTGAGAATCCATTTACAATCCTACCAATTTAAAATTATTATGTATAAGCTAATCCATTTATTATATACCAATCGAGAATAAATCCTACCATAACTCTATTAATTAATAACCAAAAATGTTTAAAACTGAACGCATTTACATGTACCATAATTCTCGCCGCATGATATATGATTTAATTGAAAATTATCAGGGCGCTCAAAAGGTATGACATGCTTCTTACAGTAAAGGGCATTTTCATCAGTTTATGTGTACACCACAAAAGTGTAACACCAAACCTATTCCGATTATTAGTAAAGATTTTTAAATTTAGTTATTGGTTAAAAAGTAATCGGTCAAAACAATTGATATACTATGTGCGGGTAAAAGAAAACCATTCCAAATGTTGATTAGTTAAATAATTTAAATTACTTGTTGGATAATAATAATGTGTGGGTGATAATCATGAAAGAGTGGACAGTCTTCATTTGTTGTTCTATAACTATTATACACATCCATATTATATAAATAACAATCTACACCAATGCCCATTTAAATTATTTAAAATAAAATAAGGAAAATTTTGTTTATAAACCAATAATTTCTTAACATACACCAATGTTTTAATAAGAAAAACCATGACTATATTACCCTTGTACTTAATTACATTTTCAACCCTTCCTCGTAATGCATCTAATTAAAAATTCAAAACCAATAATATATGATTAAATCTATGGAATTTTATGAAGTTAATAAAACCTAAAAAATTAATTTAGGCAACTTTTACAACTAAACACTCTAATTTGAATGTGTTCTATCATCTAAAAAAGGAGTTGATTTTTAAAATAAAAACAATTAAATATTTTACAATACTAATGTTAAAATTTAAAGTTTTTTTTTTTTTTGAAATTTAGGTAAATTTATTGCAATAAATTCCCAGTTTTATGTAATTTAGTCTTAAGGTCAAAGAGGGAAGATGATGAAAAAATAAAAGGGTAATTTTGTAAATGATATGGTGTACGAAAAGAAATTTTTAGTGTATACTATTACATTTCATTTCATGGTGTGTATTAAGAAATTATGGGTGTATGAATAGAATTAGCCATGAAATAAACAACAAAATTAAGAACCTCAACCCTCTACGATCAAAGTACTACTGATTAACATTCTTTGTTCGTTAACCTTTTTGATGATATACTGCCAATTGCCAACTTTTGCAATCCTTTATGCTTTTCTCACTTGATGACAACAACCATTTGTCTAATCACTACTGAAGTTAACCTTTCTATCTTTAGAACACTCTAGTTTTAGAAGTAGAAAATGATTTCTTCATTTGTTATTCACCGCCTTAGCAGAAGACTTTAGAGCAACAATAACATAAAAGAATCTCCAATGTCAAGGTCAAAAAATGGAATAAAGATCCTCAAAAAAACTCAAGTCTGTAAAAGAACTAATAGCAGGTAATAATCAACATGTATTAAACCAAAATAGATATCAAATGTTTAATCGTCAAGGAGGGCACCCAAATGTTTCAAAGTGCAACTCAACAAATGCATCTTACATTGCTCCAAGCACCACATAAAACATCATCGTCAACAACATAACTCTATTTTTTCCCATCATGAAATCAATCTATTTTTTATCACTGAATATAAGAAACAAATTGTCATTATACACACATCTCGAATTACATGTCAAGGAAAATGTGTAGTCATGAATAGAAGCTTTGACATGAATTTTATATTCTTTGCTAAAGCTAGATGTTATAGCATGAGTTAACGAAAATTATCAACAATACAAATGAGCTAAAGATGGATATATATCTCAATTACATACAAAAATATGAGCTTATTTTCCCTTAAAAAACTTTCGTTGTTAGCAATCGGCCACCCTCTTTAACCTCTGTGTCTTCATGCTTTATAGAGAAAAGGATATATCATTAGTTGTCCAAAATAATTTTTAGAAAAATCAGATAGCAAAAATTAAGCTCTAAAGTGAACAAATTAATATGATTATTTTCCATAAAAAATTATTTCAAATTAGTTGCCTACAATTTGCGATTGTTATGATTTGTAAGGTATTATTTTTTCCATAAAAGAGAATAATATTATAAAATGCTCTTCATAAAACGACAAATTTCTTAGCATTCTTTTTCCTAGGCCAATGGTTTCTTATTGTTTAAAATTTGATAATTTTTAGTTTAAATTCCTATAAAAATTCATCTGTCTCTCAGTCTCATATATTTTTTAGCTAAGTCCATGTAATGTTAGTTTCAAGCTGTATTTGTGATTATTAAACTTTGCATGAACTGTATTTGCTAGATCACTCCTTATGATAAGAAACCTTTCTAAAACTTACTCAGTCACTTAATTCTATTACCACCTTATTCATCGTCGATTCATCCTTCGATCATTACTCGTCATCTTCGATTTTTAGACCTTAATTTTACTCTTTCTAGCTTAAAAATGAGCGTCGACTGACTTGAGTTGCTACGTCTTTAAAGTTGCTAAACATATTATGAGTATAGTATTGAAATTTATCATAGTTTTATTCGTAAAATAATTCATTTTCATCCACCCACTTATTCCATTGCTTATGACTGTGTACAACTAAAACTTAAATATATCTAGTTCGTTTTACTGTCTTAATAAAACATTTCATAATGGACATCAATTTCGCATATATTTAGTTAACATCTTTTGAAGCCTAACTAAGATGTAGTATCAGTATGCACATACATATATCTTATATATGGTTAAACTGGTAGTTGTTCCTTTTTTTATTATAATTCACATAAAATTTATTATGTAATTAAGGTCCTTACTTTTGCAAAACAGAATGCGTAAAGTAATTTGCACTTTTTTGATAGAAAATGAATTTTGATAGTTAGCTTTTGGAAAGAAATGTGATTTTTTTTATGAAATTCAGTAATGGTAAAAATAATAATTGTTTGATAAAAAAATAGTTAAATGTGTATACTTGGTTTATGTTTTAACCTCAATGGAATCTAATTTCGTGTGTCCAAGTCATTCCCCTTGCACGCATGAAGAACATGCTCTTGCAGGATTAACTCTTTTCCTATATGCAAAGGGTTTGTCGTATCTACATGCAAAGAGGATACCATCTCCATACACTAAAACTTAGCATTTCATTGGTTATGCACATACGAAAGACCATGAAGAATGCAAATCCAGTTCCAATTTAATGTTTCGTTACCATAGTCACAACTTTACTGAGTCGATGAAATAATGACCAAATCCATAATAAATAATGTGAGTGCTTTAAAATCAAATATTTCTTTAATGTTATTTCAAAAAAAGAAGGTATGTGTCTAATAGCGACAAAATTAACATAAATTTCAACTATGAAATTAAACTTGCCACATAAACATCCAAAATGGATTGAATGAATGAATATACTAAATATATAGTAGGAAATCTCATTCTGCTGTAAATTCTTCAAACATCACGCCTAATATTCACAATTCTCTGAATGGCGATTCATCGAACACTATCAATATCCCTTGCCTCTTTATAATAATATCACTTATAATCCAAATTTTGTTAATCTTATCAAAGATAATCCTTTTGTTTCTATTAAACCTACCTCTAACATACTTCAAACTCAATCCTTTAATCTCAATCTATCGAAACCTCAAAGGCAATTCCCCCTCTAATCAAATATAACTATCTATCTCTCTTCAATTCTTTACCACGTAATGTTGGATCCTACAAGCCGTTAGAGTTTGTAACAGAGAAGGATGGATTGCCTAAAATTCCTCATGATTTGGTCAAGGCAAAAGGTATGAAATATTGGCAAAATCAATTGGTTGGTTTTTTTCTAGATGGCACTCTTTCTTACTTATCTGTAGTCAAATTCTTATGTAATTATTAGCAATTACATAGGGAAGTAGATATTAAATCAGAAGGTGTGAATTTTTATTTTAAATTCTCTAATGGTATGGATAGGGAGAAAAATCCGAAATCAGTCCATTATTCACTAGAGGGAGAATGCTCATCACAACTACTCGAAATCCAACCATTGGTAGTGCTCAATCTCAAATTAAAAAAGTACTGATTTGTATCCATTTACATAGAATTCCCTTACTGCTTTGGACCTTGATTGGAATCAATTGGTTGGCGTGTCATATGGGCAAACTCATTTGCTTTGATTCTAGCACAGAGAGATTGCAAAGGCTTAAGTATGCAAAAGTTTGGGTAGAAATATCTCCTGATCAAGAATTACCAGAGTGTATAGAGGTTGGAGGTCTTGGTGATAAATGCCCATCAGTTATGATATCTTATGATTGGAAGCCTTCTATATGCACACAATGTAAAGTCTTTGGTCATGCTACTTCTAAGTGTGAGGAGTTTTTAAAAGGAATTAAGAATCGGGAAATTCAACAAGATGAAACTTATGTTGAAAGGCAATTTATGAACATGTTGAAGAGAAACAAGTCAAGAAAAGGGCAGTTCCTATTAATACTCTGCAAGGATGGAATAAAGTGGTAAATAAAAAGAAGCAGGCCTGGAGGAAAAAAGGGAATGGTTTTCAAATTGATGTGGCAAAAGATATAGAAAAGTCAATGGAAGAAGTAATTGAGGTTATGGGAAATGGTTGTGCTGATATTGAAGGGGAGGTGAATAACGAAGAGCAAATGGATGCTAATAAGTCAATAATTGAAAGAAATATTCAGAAGATTATATTAGTTGATGATAAGGATAATTGCACAATACATAACACCGCAGAATCATTGAGTAAAGGGGAATCATTGCAGGTTGAACAACTAGAGAAAAGGAAAGTTCTTGATGCATTGCTCAATGAAGCAGTAGAGAAGGAATTTCATGTAGCAAACCCTTTTTTTGTTCTGAAAGATATTACAAATGTAGCCTCCACCAGTTCATGTCCAATTCTTTTATTAATACCATGTCTAGCTCTATTAGTACCTCTTCATTCTCTTTCATGCAAACAATCACATGTGATTCTTCTTTCAGTGTTCAAATTCCATCTAACTCCTCTTTCAATAGCAAATTGAACTCCAATGCTAGCTCTTCTGGTTTCCCTTACTCTCATATTTCTCCTCTAAAACATATTCTTCTTCCACCCCCGCCAATAATCCAACTTCCTCTCTCTCCACTATGCATATCTCCAATGATAACTTTGATAGAAAATCACATCCATCTGAACCAGTAAGGAATCCTGATATTGATCTTGATGCTTCAAATGATAACTCCAAAAATCTCAATGATATTTCTCAATTGAGAACTGCAGTAAAATCTGATAAAGGAAGGAAAAAGAAGGCTAAGAAGAATTCAGTTGCAGATGATCTTGATGGAGGTACTGAGTACAATCCTGATGAGGTCCAGCCTTCCAACAGTCAAAAAATTCCATCCAAAAGGCATACTAGAAAGCATCCAGCTCCTTTAACAGACCCAATATCCATTAAATGATGATGCAAAATATAGCATTCTGGAACATTAGAGGAATGAACTTGTCTTCTAAGCATAATGAAATAAAAGCCCTTATTAAAGAAAGGAAAATTCATTTGCTCTGTTTATCGAAACCAAGCCGGACAATCAATCAACATCACAAGTAGTTTCTTTCATTTCACCTAGTTGGCAGTTTGATCGTAACCTTCCTGATGTAGGTTTTGGTCGGCTGTTAACTATGTGGAATCCCTCTTTTTTCATCCTATCTAAGCTATCTTCATCTGAACAATATATTCATTATAAATGTGTTCATTTTCCTTCTAGTGCCTCTTTCTATCTGACTTTTGTCTATGCCAAGAATGCTTTATCATTGAGACAGAATTTTCTTTCAAATCTAAACTTTATTAATCCTTTCTTTGATCCATGGTTAATTGGAGGAGACTTTAGTTGTATGTTTTTCTCTAATCAGAAGTTGGGAGGTTGTGCCTTATCTATTAAAACATAGCTCCTCTTAATCAAGCATTAATTAAATCTAATCTCACCCCAGTCAAATATTTCTGCTCTGATTACACACGGTCAAATAGAAGCCATTCTCCCTACTTTATATAAATTGAATCACATCTTTTTTATTCCCTCTTTTCTAACCTCTTGGCCAAAATCTTATTACCATATCCTTCCTCTATCAATATCTGATCACTGTCCTTTACTCATAAACTGGGGAATTGATGATACCATTAGCAAAGCGAATTTCTCTTTTAAAATTTTTAATTTTTGGATTACTCATAAAGATTACTCTAACATTTTTTTGAAGGTATGGATCAATCGTTCTGGTAGTAACCCAATGGATAGGCTTTTGAATAAATTGAGGCTGCTGAAATTTCATTTAAAGGCTTGGTCATCTTTTCATTTTGGTAAAGGCTCAACCCAATCTTCTTTAGTGAGAGCAGAGCTTTTCAAAGTGCAAGAATCATTGAATTTATAGCCTTTTGATATTCAATTACAAAGAGCAGAGGAGGACTTGAAGGTTAAGCTGAAAAGCACTCCGAATTTAGAATTGCAAGCTGCCAAACAAAGTTCGTTTGTAAAGAAGGAGTTGGAGGCTGACAGAAACACAAAGTTTTTTCATAATTCATTATAGATGCAGAAGGCTAGGGAAGCATATTTCATGATCAAGGATGTCGGTGGTAATATTCACTCTACTGAATCTGGCATTGATGAAGCATTTGTTAAGTATTTCAATTCAATTCAATATTATCTCTTTTTGTTGTGCCACATTCTGACATTAAGCCACTATTTCATTTAACACTTCCAACTATTTTTGATCAACAATCAATCGAGTTAGTACCTCTAGTAACTGAAGAAGAAATCAAAGTTGCAATATTTAAATTAGACTCTTCTAGTTGTGGCGGGTCAGATGGTTATAATGCATAATTTTTACAAAAAAGTTGGCAAGTTATTAGAGTGGATGTGGTAGAGGCTGTTCAGTCTTTCTTCAAGAAGAATTATTTGCCAATCAGTTTGTCAGCAACATCAATTGCTTTGATTCCAAAGATTGAAAATCCCTCTATGGTTTCTGATTTTAGACCTATTTCCTATTTTAGTGTTTTTTACAAGGTAATTTCAAAGGTTAAAGCTAATAGGCTTCAAAAAGTTCTGCCATATATGATTTCAAGAAATCATCCTGCTTTTATCAATGAAAGAACAATAAGCGACAATATTCTCTTTACTCAAGAGATTTTACTGGGCTATGATAGGAAGCACGTATCTCCTAGGTGCACGTTGAGGCTTGATATTAAGAAAGCTTTCGATACAATATCATGGGCTACTATATTGGCTATCGTGTCCATAATGAATTTCACGAAGCCATTCCTTGCATGAATTCATACATGCATCTCTTCTCCTATTTTCTCTATTTCAAGACGTGGTAGTTTGCATGAATTTTTTAAAGGCAGACGTGGAGTAAGACAGGGAATCCAATCTCTGCTTACCTATTTATTATTGTGATGGAGCTGCTCAATTCTTGTTATTGGCTCAAGTAAGGAAGAAGAAATTGGAGTTACATCCTCGTTGTAAGAACCCTTTGGTCACGCACTTACTTTTCACGGATGATTTAATAGTTTTTACAAAGCCTACAATCAGTTATATACATTGCATTCATTCCACTTTGTTTTTATGAGATTACTGGACTGCAAATTAATATAAGTAAATCTCACATAAAAATTGTTGTCTTGCCATTAAATAAGAAGGCTGAAATTATCCTTAGTTCTGGATTAAAGGAGTTGCCACCTAACTATAATTATTTAGGTCTTCCTCTCTTTAGTGCTCGTGTAACTAAAGAAAAGTTTCTACCTTTGTTTGAGAAAATAATTGATGGATTAAAACATTGGTCATCATGCAAAATTTCACAACCAGGTCGAGTGACTGTTCTTCAAGCAATTGTAACTTCTATGACAAATTACTACACAAGACATTATATTCTTCCATTTAAGTTGATCAACATGGTAATTAGTGCAATGAACAATTTCTTGTGGCGTGAGGATCCTTTTGCAAAAAAGTTGACTCCTATTTCTTTCAATAAGTTGTATGATGGAAAGAAAAATGGAGGTCTAGGAATCACAAATTGAAGCAATGGAACAAAGCTACAATATCTTTTATATTAACAAACTTTTATCTGATGAAAATTGCTTATTGACGAAATTTGTGACATGCAAATTAATTGGAAACAAGAGTTTTTGGACTATGGACATACCTCAAACCTGTAGTTGGAGTTGGCGGCAGATTTTGAAACTGAGGGGTTCCTTTCTACCATATATCCCATGTAACGTAGGGAAGATGAGGCAATTATCTTTCTGGAACCCACCTTGGGCCGGTAGAGGGATGGTATTAAGTAATCTAGTTGATTATAATCTCAAAAGGAATAGTGGAATTCCAGAAGCGGCCGTTGTAGAGGATTATATCCATGATGGGATTTTGATGTTGTTATAATGTAGTTCAACAATATTGAGGAAGTTATGGAGAGAAATAAATGACGGTTATAAAATTGATAGTGATGTTCATTCAGTACGAATGGGAACGAAGCACACGATAAAGCATGTATATGATCTATTACAGGGTGATAAAGATTCATTTCCTTGGCATTCCAGAATCTGGAACATGGAGAGCTCTGCCAAAGTAAATTACTTGTTATGGAAAGTAATGTCGAATGTGTTAAATACTAAGGAGAAGCTATATAATATGGGTATAATTCAAGAAAATAAGTGTGTGTTATGCAAAGCTGAACCTAAGGGTAACACACAATTATTTTTGAAATGTGCCTATGTATTCCAAATATGGCGCAGGATATTAGTAAATGGGAGCTTCTACAGGCCGTTGAACGTAAGTAGAACTAAATGGTTCAAGATCTTTAAAGCAACAAGATGGAGAACTGAAAGAAGTAGAGTGCTTTTAAAGGTTTTAAAAAAAATTATTTATGAAATTTGGGATGAAAGGAATAGACATGTGTTCTCTGGTAGAACATTGAATGTAAATGAACTTTTTGCAGCAATACATGGAAGGATTTTGAGGAGTTTAAAGGCTAGAAAAGAATGAAGATTTCTGAGTTGAATATGTTTGGAAAATCTTATGAAGCAAGAGAAGCTTGGTTGGTGAAATTTTTGGCACATGTCATGCAGTAGTGTTGAGTTTTTTTTTCTAGGGTCCATTTGTATTTATGTTATTGTTTTTTTTCTCGACTGCCCTGCTGAGTTTTTTTGAGTGTGATTCTGTTTGTATAGTTAGTAATTTGGTTGGATTATAACGTTGTAATATCTTGTAATTGCTACTTAGTGTTAATAAATTTTTACTTGCCTTCCAAAAATAACTATAGATTATTAAAGACGTTTATCATTGAAGCGATATATTTTTCAATGACCATTAACTCACTAATGGAAAGCGATGATAAAAAGGAATTCAAATGTGTTATTATGTTATAAAATTGTACAGCTATAGCAAATGTGTGCATCCATGGAAAATTTGTCATAATTATGATATCCGTAAATATTAATAAAAGCAAAGAAAACAAAACTTATAATCCAACATAGTGAAAGTAAATTTTGTAGGAAAACTCATACATTTATTCTAAATAACTATATATTACTGATGAGGTTATTGTTGGAGTGATATATTTGCAACGATCAGCAAACACGAATCTACCTTATTTTAAATTTTCTCCTCTTATCAAATACACCTATCTATTAAAACAATTCCCAAATACAATGAATAACAACCTAAAATTTAGAAAGTACTATAAATTTGTTTGTAGTAGGTGTCATAACCATATCTTCTGCTCGACAACAAAATCTCAGTATTGATATCTGTAACAACCCGGAAAATCTGGGCCAGTTTAAAATTTTTATTTTGGCAATTTTAGCGAATTTTGAATATTTAAAATAGATTATTTTAAATAATATCGACGAGAAATCTATTTTGAATATAATTCGAACGTATATATTATACGCGTCGTCGTTAGAATAAAAATAATTATATATAATTATAAAAGGAATTGAAAATGGCGCGGTAGTTCGATAATTCGATTTCAAACTTCAATTGAATGTACCGGGTGCAAAACAATCCGGATTTTAGTGAAACCAAAAATAATGGAATCTAATAGTGAATATCTTTCCAACGAAGTTGAGAAACTGAGATTCCACTTTATAAATGATGAGATATGTCCAGTTGAAATTTAGAAATAGTCGCTGTGGAATTTATATATATTTTAATATAATATAAGGCCCTTAAAAATAGCAATTTTGCAAACGACCTCGGATTTCGACGAAACCAGTTTTGTTGGGTCCGTGATGTTAAGTTATTGCTAGGTTTCAAATTTCATAATTTTTCGAATCAATATGTGAGCGTGGCAAAGGAAAACGCGTTTGACCAGTTTCAGTTGATTTTAATCGACTGGAAATTGGCCATTTTTCAAACGGTCTCAGAATTCGACGAAACTAGTTTTGTTAGGACCGTATCGTCAATACGAAGCTAGAAAATATTTTTCAGGAATTTTTCTAGTGAGTATGTGACCCCGGTAATTTGAAATGGACGTTTAAAATTCAATATAGTGATTTAAATGTAAATTCAAAGGAAACTGATTGTAACGATCAAATCAGCCTGCGATACATATCCCATTGTGTTCGGAATGGGGGTAAAACGCTATGGACGACAGGAGGTGGGTCTCGTTTTGATGACGTATGTAAAAGTCAACTTTTAATGATAATAAAAAAAAAAAAAAAAAAAAAAGAAAATCCTTCTCCCTTATATCTGCTGGCCCCCCCCCTCGATATTTTCTCAGAAGAAAAAAAAAACAAAAAAAAAAAAGAAAAGCGGGGAGGATCGGAGGAGCGCCCCCCCCCCCCCCCCGATCAGTCGCCGCCGCCTCCACCGAGGTGGGGCGCCACCTGGGAAAACCCCCCCTTCCCTCGCGAACGAGATCGACCCCCCCCCCCAATCTCGCAACCGACCACCCCCCCCCCTTCCTAAAATCGAAGACAGCACCTCAACACCCCAAACCGCCACCGCATGACGAACGGGACCCGCCGCTGCACCTGCCTCCTCCCCTGGCCTGCGTGCGCCCCCACTGCTCCGGTGAACTCCCTCACGACCACCAGCAACAGCGCTCAACCCTCCCGGCGAAATAAAACCCTAAGAAAAGCAACTGTAAGTATTTATTGTATTTTATTTTTATTTTAATTTCGATTTCAGGTTTAGAACAGAATTTTATTTTAGGTTTAAAACTGATTTTTATTTTAAGTATAAAACTGATTTTTAGTTTAAGTATAAAACTGATTTTTATTTTAAGTATAAAAACTGAAATTTTATAAAAAAAAAATATAAAAACTGATTTTGTTTAAAAGTAAAAACTTTAAATAGGTAAAAGATTTAAACTTTAAAAAGTAAAAGAAAAGATTAGATCTTTGAAATGGAAAAGGCGAAATCAATATTAATAAAAATTCGATTTTTATATATTGAACTTTAGAATAAAAATTCGATTTTTATATATTGAACTTTAGAATAAAAATTCGATTTTTATATATTGAACTTTAGAATAAAAATTCGATTTTTATATATTGAACTTTAGAATAAAAATTCGATTTTTATATATTGAACTTTGAACTAAAAATTCGATTTTTATATATTGAACTTCGAACTAAAAATTCGATTTTTATATATTGAATAGCGAAGTAAAAATCATATTTTTATATATTGAAAGTCGTAGTAAAAATTCGATTTTTATATATTGAATAACATAGTAAAAATTCGATTTTTACATATGTAGAGAATACGGGCGAAAGCGACAAAGAGGCGAGAACGACGAAGACTCCTGCAAAAGAAGAGCCGTGGAGCTAGGATAGCTATATGTGAGAATTTCTCACCTTTCGTTTTCTTTTCTAATTATATATATATACTAGGATGCAGACGGTGCTTATTAGAAGCACCCGACACCCGTCCACATACCATGGACTTGTTTGTTTGGATGTTTGGTGTTTGATTGAGTTATTGGTTTGAATGTGGTTTGTGGTGTGAAAAATCGAATCGATAAATTGGTTAGGATTAGAAGTGCGCCGTTATAAGGCGAAGGAGTAAGACTAGGTTAGACTCTTACTCCAAAGTTTGTGGTTTGCATAACGAATTGATTTGATTGATGTGTGAATGGCGTGGGCCTTCACTAGACCGGGGATAAGGCTAGGCCTTGTCCCGTTTCTAGTATCGTGCCGTTATGCCGCCGAAATTTTCTAAAATAAGTTAGAAAAAAAAAATAAAAATAGCATTTTATTTAACGAATGAACTGAATAGAAATTCATATGTTAAAATAAAATGTGTTATCGTTAAAAATATAATTTTTAACGTGAATGTGAATAAATAAATATTCATTTACAAACCAGACGGTTTGTTTATGTACACCTATTTGAATGACGTTGATTGGGTCGATAAATTTTACACATCGCCTAACTGCACAAATAAAATATGTGTTTGATTGTTTGAAACCCCACACGGGTGTTAGGATGAAATTTGAAGTTCACTCATCCTGATTGATTAAATATGTCGATCGATTGATTGACAAGCTGCTATAAGCGTTAAATGTCTATATTTGATGCTTATACAGTGTAGTGCACTTTGGTTGATGGTTGATTATTCATCGTTGTTGATATATACATGTGTTGTAGAAAATCCATATAATTAACATTATATGGTAATTGATTGGGCCTCATTCCAGTTTCGAAAAAAAAAAAAGAAATATTTGAAATAGAAATATTTGAAATAGAAATATTTGAAATAGAATATTTGAAAATAGAAATATGTGAAGCCGTGAGGATTAGATTGACGCCATTTTGACGTGAACGATATTTATATCGATTTTATTCATTTTAAAATGAATATTGAAAAGTGATTTCGAAATCGAATATTTTGAAATGAATTGAATTGAAAACGATTTCGAAATGAATTGAATTGAAAACGATTTCGAAATGAATTGAATTGAAAACGATTTCGAAATGAATTGAATTGAAAACGAATTCGAATTGAATTGAAAACGATTTCGAAATGAATTGAATTGAAAACGATTTCGAAATGAATTGAATTGAAAACGATTTCGAAATGAATTGAATTGAAAACGATTTCGAAATGAATTGAATTGAAAACGAATTCAAAATGAATTGAAAACGATTTCGAAATGAATTGAATTGAAAACGATTTCGAAATGAATTGAATTGAAAACGAATTCGAATTGAATTGAAAACGATTTCGAAATGAATTGAATTAAAAACGATTTCGAAATGAATTGAATTGAAAACGATTTCGAAATGAATTGAATTGAAAACGATTTCGAAATGAATTGAATTGAAAACGAATTCAAAATGAATTGAAAACGATTTCGAAATGAATTGAATTGAAAACGATTTCGAAATGAATTGAATTGAAAACGATTTCGAAATGAATTGAATTGAAAATGAATTCAAATGGAATCGAAAGCGAATTGAAATGAATTCAAATTGAAATGAAATTCGAATTGAATAGAAATGAATTTTGAAACGAATTTATAAAGAAGAATTCAATTTTGCTTTGAATTGAAATGGAAGTTGAAATAGATTTTGAAACGAATTCAAAACTATTTATGTAATTCGTTTTAAATAGAAATCGACGAAATATATATTATATATATTATATATATAATATAATGGCCTGAATAGAACGCGCCGCGCCGCGGCAGTTCGTAAATTTCGACCATTTATTTCAAACGGACATTACGGGAGATCCGACCGTCGGATTCTCCTAAAACCGGAACCGTTGGGTTCGTATCGAAAAGAGCTTTCTAACGAATGTTAGAAATTTGAAATCTAACGGTTGGATTTGGAGATACGTCCAAATCAAATTGGAAAAAGGTCGCTGTAAGTGCAGTTCGATGGCCATTGTTGGAAATCGACTGTACGGGCCTTGATAAAATTATTAAAAATAGTAATAATTTGTGTAAAATCATAAGAAATGATTTGTGAAAGTTTGGGATGAAAAACTCCATATTTGAAAAGATAAAAATAGATTTTTATCGAAATGAACTAGTTTTGAACTAGAATTATAATTCTATTTATTTTTAAATAAATAAATTGAATTCGAAAAGGGTTTTAAAAGTAACCAAAATTCCAATGATTGCATTGGAGTGGATTTGAATCGAAATTGTCTTCGGAATATGTCGATGTTGGAATTCGTGATATTACAGGTGTTGTTATGGAAATTTGAAAGATATATATTTGTATCGTTATTTCCAATACGACATTTGTTAGTCGTAGAATTCGGTATTGAATATAAGCCGATATATTTTCTATTCAGAGCCTTGTATTGAATATCGAATGTGATTTGGGTTTGTCGTGAATGGTGTCTTTACTAACACTGTTCTTGAACCCAGTTGAGAAAAGATTAAATCTTTTTATTTAGATTTAATGAAGTGTACCAATTAAATGATATTGAATTGGAATTGAATTGATATTGATTTTTGGGTTTATCGTGAACAGTGTTTTAAATAACACTCGTTCTTTAACCCGATAATTAATGAATGTGATTTTGGGTTTATCGTGAACCGTGTTTTAAATGACACTGATTCTTTAACCCAGATAATGATTAAAACTAAGTGGAGTTTTAATGAATCTTTAATTAGATTGAAAAGATCGAGAATGGAGTATCACCAGTTTTGCTCCAGGCGATAGTTAAATCTTTAATTAGATTTGAACGTGAAATTTAGAAACTAACTGTCGGTTAGCCAAGCAGAATGGTTTTCTGAATATTGATCTGATGTTGGTTTCGGCCTTCGGGGTTAATATTTGGGGAATTATTCTCTTGATTAATTTATGGTTAGTGACTAATGAATTGGAATGAGGCGTATGTTGTGTTTGTGTAACACTTATTTAAAATATACGCGAGTTATTCGGGAAGACCGGGTTTATCCCATTCTGAATAACTGATACGACGATAAGTCGAAGATGAAGACGATGGTCGAAGACCGGAGGTCTTCACGTCGTTTGGGTGATAACTGATGATCTTGATTGGGCTGTACACCCAAGAAGATGGAAACAGTTAGTGATCGTCCAGACGTACTTGGAGATCGATGGATATGCGGGGTACTAGGTGCCCCCGGTTTCGTTCAGACCCAGAACGGACTTGTAAATGGACTGTGTGTCTGACATCGGATTTCATTCTGTGTGACTGATATCGGTTGCATAGGATGGTTTGCCTGTGTGGCATGCTAAGATGCAAATGATCAGGGCTTCTGTTGAAAAGCAAAGTCTTGTGGTGATGATCAAAGCACGGCCTTTGTGGCGTAGCTTTGTGTAACGTTTACTTCGCGAGTTTCACACCCGGTATGAACCAAAAACGGGAGAAAGGACCTCAGGGAGGGCCTGCGTTTCTTCCTAGTTAGAAGTGGCGTCAGTGGTTTTACACGCCCTGACGAGTTTGACTTATGTGGTTGTTGCTGTTGCGAGGCGCCTCGGATTGATCGGTCGTTCTCGAACCGATGGAGTCATTTAGTGGCTCATTTACGCCCCAAAGGGCGGGGAAACGTAGTGTTCAGGCATTTTAATCCACATCGGTGGACCGGCCCTGACGATCCAAGGGTCGATGCGCTCTGACCCTGTGGCTCGGGCTAGGCAGTCACGAAAACGGTTGAGGACTATCTTTTGCCTCGGTTCATAGACGGAAATCCAATTTCCAAATACGTGACATTTGCGGTTTTAGTTGTAATCCTATATATGGCGACATAGTGGGATGGGGCGCTCATGCCGCCTATGATTGATACTTATGATTTGAAGTTGTTTTATACACTATGCACTTACAATAGTATCAAATGATTTGTTTTAACCGTATCCAGCATTCTTTGGCTGTTATAAGGGAAAACCCTATCCCCCGGCTTGCGTTTGCATTGTGTGATAGGACCTGGGTCTTATAACAGCTTCATTTTTCTTTATTTAGCATTGCGCTGTTTGTTTTATGCACTGGTATTCTTGGGAGGAAACCCGTTCCGTGTTATACGGCGTGGTCCCTTGATTTACCTAACTTTGAAAATAAAGAATAATAACTGTTTTAGTTCTCACACCAGTCACATGACTGACCTGGAGTTTATTGTTTTAACCTAAACTCTGGGTGCCCTTATTTTTGACACGGGCAGCTAGTAGTTTTGGTTTTGCAGATTTATATTCACAGGATCCTGGTTTACAGCTGGAACGATATTCGGAAAGCTTTGTATCCGTATATCTCCTTCTAGTTGTGTATTGTATTACTTTCCGCTGCTATGTATTTAAATGTAATTTAAATCTCTGATATTTCTGTGTAATATTCATTTATACTCTGTATATTCTTGTAATCTGATGCATTGTTGTTATATACAATGAAATGTTCTTTTATATGCGTTCTGTTGTGGTTTGTTCTCGAACTATCCGACGCTTTCCTTTACGGGGAAGTTGCGGGTGTTCACAGTTGGTATCAGAGCTTTGGTTTACAAAGCAGAGAACAAGACACATTAGAACCCTACGAAAGAATTCATCAGATATTGGATTAGTAATATCCAATTAGAATGACTCGTTAGAGATGGGATCAGTAGTATCCTAGAACGAGTGTGAAGAGTATATTTTTAAAGTGAAAACAAATTTTGTTTTGAAAATTTAAATCAATTATTCGTAGTTGATTATTTATTTATATTGATGTGGACAATCCAGTATATATAGATTTTAAGTATACGTCTGATCCACGTGTATTTGAAATTTTAATATATTGGATAGATATAGCATTACACTCTAGTCGCCCGAAGATGATATTGATGATAGCGATCGCATCATCAACATTTATGTTCGAGTTTCGAAGGTGTGATTTTCTATATATTTCCATTAGGCTGGTGTGAGAACCAAAACTTATATATAGTTAGAACCTATTGTTGTGATTTGGCATCAAGAACCTGATTTTTTGACTATGTATCAAAATTATGAATTTGAAACTCTAATCCACAAATTGATTGATGTTTGTGTTGTTTGTTTATTTGTTTGCTAATTTTTAGCCATTTAGCCTAATTGAAACAAATATGGAATTGTATTGAAAATTGGTCGCATTTGCTTGCATATACATGTATATCATTGAACAGGTCATAGCAAGGAGGCTAGAGCAGAGAATAAAATTTGTTTGCCCGACAAATAGGTACATGTTTACTACATAATTTCCTGTTTTGTTTGGGTGATGATGATTTTGTGAGCCTATTGGCTAGCCGCTTGGCTTTTTCTTTTTCTTTTTGAGATCTGAAGGACCAGGGAAGCTATTTGAAATTCCCCGATGCTCCCGGTGCAGGGGAGGTTATGGCGAAATTTTTCAAAAATTTAGGGTGTTAGCCAAATTTTTGAAATTTTGAAAATTCTCAGAAACTAAAGAGTTGGAGAATGAAAGCCAGATCGAACATAGAGTTGATTAATCAAACCACTTTCGACTTTGTTCCTTTTCGGGGACGAAAAGTTTTAAGTGGGGGAGATTGTAACAACCCGGAAAATCTGGGCCAGTTTAAAATTTTTATTTTGGCAATTTTAGCGAATTTTGAATATTTAAAATAGATTATTTTAAATAATATCGACGAGAAATCTATTTTGAATATAATTCGAACGTATATATTATACGCGTCGTCGTTAGAATAAAAATAATTATATATAATTATAAAAGGAATTGAAAATGGCGCGGTAGTTCGATAATTCGATTTCAAACTTCAATTGAATGTACCGGGTGCAAAACAATCCGGATTTTAGTGAAACCAAAAATAATGGAATCTAATAGTGAATATCTTTCCAACGAAGTTGAGAAACTGAGATTCCACTTTATAAATGATGAGATATGTCCAGTTGAAATTTAGAAATAGTCGCTGTGGAATTTATATATATTTTAATATAATATAAGGCCCTTAAAAATAGCAATTTTGCAAACGACCTCGGATTTCGACGAAACCAGTTTTGTTGGGTCCGTGATGTTAAGTTATTGCTAGGTTTCAAATTTCATAATTTTTCGAATCAATATGTGAGCGTGGCAAAGGAAAACGCGTTTGACCAGTTTCAGTTGATTTTAATCGACTGGAAATTGGCCATTTTTCAAACGGTCTCAGAATTCGACGAAACTAGTTTTGTTAGGACCGTATCGTCAATACGAAGCTAGAAAATATTTTTCAGGAATTTTTCTAGTGAGTATGTGACCCCGGTAATTTGAAATGGACGTTTAAAATTCAATATAGTGATTTAAATGTAAATTCAAAGGAAACTGATTGTAACGATCAAATCAGCCTGCGATACATATCCCATTGTGTTCGGAATGGGGGTAAAACGCTATGGACGACAGGAGGTGGGTCTCGTTTTGATGACGTATGTAAAAGTCAACTTTTAATGATAATAATAATAAAAAAAAAAAAAAAAAAAAAAGAAAATCCTTCTCCCTTATATCTGGTGGCCCCCCCCCTCGATATTTTCTCAGAAGAAAAAAAAACAAAAAAAAAAAAGAAAAGCGGGGAGGATCGGAGGAGCGCCCCCCCCCCCCCCCCCCGATCAGTCGCCGCCGCCTCCACCGAGGTGGGGCGCCACCTGGGAAAACCCCCCCTTCCCTCGCGAACGAGATCGACCCCCCCCCCCCCCCCAATCTCGCAACCGACCACCCCCCCCCCCCTTCCTAAAATCGAAGACAGCACCTCAACACCCCAAACCGCCACCGCATGACGAACGGGACCCGCCGCTGCACCTGCCTCCTCCCCTGGCCTGCGTGCGCCCCCACTGCTCCGGTGAACTCCCTCACGACCACCAGCAACAGCGCTCAACCCTCCCGGCGAAATAAAACCCTAAGAAAAGCAACTGTAAGTATTTATTGTATTTTATTTTTATTTTAATTTCGATTTCAGGTTTAGAACAGAATTTTATTTTAGGTTTAAAACTGATTTTTATTTTAAGTATAAAACTGATTTTTAGTTTAAGTATAAAACTGATTTTTATTTTAAGTATAAAAACTGAAATTTTATAAAAAAAAAATATAAAAACTGATTTTGTTTAAAAGTAAAAACTTTAAATAGGTAAAAGATTTAAACTTTAAAAAGTAAAAGAAAAGATTAGATCTTTGAAATGGAAAAGGCGAAATCAATATTAATAAAAATTCGATTTTTATATATTGAACTTTAGAATAAAAATTCGATTTTTATATATTGAACTTTAGAATAAAAATTCGATTTTTATATATTGAACTTTAGAATAAAAATTCGATTTTTATATATTGAACTTTAGAATAAAAATTCGATTTTTATATATTGAACTTTGAACTAAAAATTCGATTTTTATATATTGAACTTCGAACTAAAAATTCGATTTTTATATATTGAATAGCGAAGTAAAAATCATATTTTTATATATTGAAAGTCGTAGTAAAAATTCGATTTTTATATATTGAATAACATAGTAAAAATTCGATTTTTACATATGTAGAGAATACGGGCGAAAGCGACAAAGAGGCGAGAACGACGAAGACTCCTGCAAAAGAAGAGCCGTGGAGCTAGGATAGCTATATGTGAGAATTTCTCACCTTTCGTTTTCTTTTCTAATTATATATATATACTAGGATGCAGACGGTGCTTATTAGAAGCACCCGACACCCGTCCACATACCATGGACTTGTTTGTTTGGATGTTTGGTGTTTGATTGAGTTATTGGTTTGAATGTGGTTTGTGGTGTGAAAAATCGAATCGATAAATTGGTTAGGATTAGAAGTGCGCCGTTATAAGGCGAAGGAGTAAGACTAGGTTAGACTCTTACTCCAAAGTTTGTGGTTTGCATAACGAATTGATTTGATTGATGTGTGAATGGCGTGGGCCTTCACTAGACCGGGGATAAGGCTAGGCCTTGTCCCGTTTCTAGTATCGTGCCGTTATGCCGCCGAAATTTTCTAAAATAAGTTAGAAAAAAAAAATAAAAATAGCATTTTATTTAACGAATGAACTGAATAGAAATTCATATGTTAAAATAAAATGTGTTATCGTTAAAAATATAATTTTTAACGTGAATGTGAATAAATAAATATTCATTTACAAACCAGACGGTTTGTTTATGTACACCTATTTGAATGACGTTGATTGGGTCGATAAATTTTACACATCGCCTAACTGCACAAATAAAATATGTGTTTGATTGTTTGAAACCCCACACGGGTGTTAGGATGAAATTTGAAGTTCACTCATCCTGATTGATTAAATATGTCGATCGATTGATTGACAAGCTGCTATAAGCGTTAAATGTCTATATTTGATGCTTATACAGTGTAGTGCACTTTGGTTGATGGTTGATTATTCATCGTTGTTGATATATACATGTGTTGTAGAAAATCCATATAATTAACATTATATGGTAATTGATTGGGCCTCATTCCAGTTTCGAAAAAAAAAAAAGAAATATTTGAAATAGAAATATTTGAAATAGAAATATTTGAAATAGAATATTTGAAAATAGAAATATGTGAAGCCGTGAGGATTAGATTGACGCCATTTTGACGTGAACGATATTTATATCGATTTTATTCATTTTAAAATGAATATTGAAAAGTGATTTCGAAATCGAATATTTTGAAATGAATTGAATTGAAAACGATTTCGAAATGAATTGAATTGAAAACGATTTCGAAATGAATTGAATTGAAAACGATTTCGAAATGAATTGAATTGAAAACGAATTCGAATTGAATTGAAAACGATTTCGAAATGAATTGAATTGAAAACGATTTCGAAATGAATTGAATTGAAAACGATTTCGAAATGAATTGAATTGAAAACGATTTCGAAATGAATTGAATTGAAAACGAATTCAAAATGAATTGAAAACGATTTCGAAATGAATTGAATTGAAAACGATTTCGAAATGAATTGAATTGAAAACGAATTCGAATTGAATTGAAAACGATTTCGAAATGAATTGAATTAAAAACGATTTCGAAATGAATTGAATTGAAAACGATTTCGAAATGAATTGAATTGAAAACGATTTCGAAATGAATTGAATTGAAAACGAATTCAAAATGAATTGAAAACGATTTCGAAATGAATTGAATTGAAAACGATTTCGAAATGAATTGAATTGAAAACGATTTCGAAATGAATTGAATTGAAAATGAATTCAAATGGAATCGAAAGCGAATTGAAATGAATTCAAATTGAAATGAAATTCGAATTGAATAGAAATGAATTTTGAAACGAATTTATAAAGAAGAATTCAATTTTGCTTTGAATTGAAATGGAAGTTGAAATAGATTTTGAAACGAATTCAAAACTATTTATGTAATTCGTTTTAAATAGAAATCGACGAAATATATATTATATATATTATATATATAATATAATGGCCTGAATAGAACGCGCCGCGCCGCGGCAGTTCGTAAATTTCGACCATTTATTTCAAACGGACATTACGGGAGATCCGACCGTCGGATTCTCCTAAAACCGGAACCGTTGGGTTCGTATCGAAAAGAGCTTTCTAACGAATGTTAGAAATTTGAAATCTAACGGTTGGATTTGGAGATACGTCCAAATCAAATTGGAAAAAGGTCGCTGTAAGTGCAGTTCGATGGCCATTGTTGGAAATCGACTGTACGGGCCTTGATAAAATTATTAAAAATAGTAATAATTTGTGTAAAATCATAAGAAATGATTTGTGAAAGTTTGGGATGAAAAACTCCATATTTGAAAAGATAAAAATAGATTTTTATCGAAATGAACTAGTTTTGAACTAGAATTATAATTCTATTTATTTTTAAATAAATAAATTGAATTCGAAAAGGGTTTTAAAAGTAACCAAAATTCCAATGATTGCATTGGAGTGGATTTGAATCGAAATTGTCTTCGGAATATGTCGATGTTGGAATTCGTGATATTACAGGTGTTGTTATGGAAATTTGAAAGATATATATTTGTATCGTTATTTCCAATACGACATTTGTTAGTCGTAGAATTCGGTATTGAATATAAGCCGATATATTTTCTATTCAGAGCCTTGTATTGAATATCGAATGTGATTTGGGTTTGTCGTGAATGGTGTCTTTACTAACACTGTTCTTGAACCCAGTTGAGAAAAGATTAAATCTTTTTATTTAGATTTAATGAAGTGTACCAATTAAATGATATTGAATTGGAATTGAATTGATATTGATTTTTGGGTTTATCGTGAACAGTGTTTTAAATAACACTCGTTCTTTAACCCGATAATTAATGAATGTGATTTTGGGTTTATCGTGAACCGTGTTTTAAATGACACTGATTCTTTAACCCAGATAATGATTAAAACTAAGTGGAGTTTTAATGAATCTTTAATTAGATTGAAAAGATCGAGAATGGAGTATCACCAGTTTTGCTCCAGGCGATAGTTAAATCTTTAATTAGATTTGAACGTGAAATTTAGAAACTAACTGTCGGTTAGCCAAGCAGAATGGTTTTCTGAATATTGATCTGATGTTGGTTTCGGCCTTCGGGGTTAATATTTGGGGAATTATTCTCTTGATTAATTTATGGTTAGTGACTAATGAATTGGAATGAGGCGTATGTTGTGTTTGTGTAACACTTATTTAAAATATACGCGAGTTATTCGGGAAGACCGGGTTTATCCCATTCTGAATAACTGATACGACGATAAGTCGAAGATGAAGACGATGGTCGAAGACCGGAGGTCTTCACGTCGTTTGGGTGATAACTGATGATCTTGATTGGGCTGTACACCCAAGAAGATGGAAACAGTTAGTGATCGTCCAGACGTACTTGGAGATCGATGGATATGCGGGGTACTAGGTGCCCCCGGTTTCGTTCAGACCCAGAACGGACTTGTAAATGGACTGTGTGTCTGACATCGGATTTCATTCTGTGTGACTGATATCGGTTGCATAGGATGGTTTGCCTGTGTGGCATGCTAAGATGCAAATGATCAGGGCTTCTGTTGAAAAGCAAAGTCTTGTGGTGATGATCAAAGCACGGCCTTTGTGGCGTAGCTTTGTGTAACGTTTACTTCGCGAGTTTCACACCCGGTATGAACCAAAAACGGGAGAAAGGACCTCAGGGAGGGCCTGCGTTTCTTCCTAGTTAGAAGTGGCGTCAGTGGTTTTACACGCCCTGACGAGTTTGACTTATGTGGTTGTTGCTGTTGCGAGGCGCCTCGGATTGATCGGTCGTTCTCGAACCGATGGAGTCATTTAGTGGCTCATTTACGCCCCAAAGGGCGGGGAAACGTAGTGTTCAGGCATTTTAATCCACATCGGTGGACCGGCCCTGACGATCCAAGGGTCGATGCGCTCTGACCCTGTGGCTCGGGCTAGGCAGTCACGAAAACGGTTGAGGACTATCTTTTGCCTCGGTTCATAGACGGAAATCCAATTTCCAAATACGTGACATTTGCGGTTTTAGTTGTAATCCTATATATGGCGACATAGTGGGATGGGGCGCTCATGCCGCCTATGATTGATACTTATGATTTGAAGTTGTTTTATACACTATGCACTTACAATAGTATCAAATGATTTGTTTTAACCGTATCCAGCATTCTTTGGCTGTTATAAGGGAAAACCCTATCCCCCGGCTTGCGTTTGCATTGTGTGATAGGACCTGGGTCTTATAACAGCTTCATTTTTCTTTATTTAGCATTGCGCTGTTTGTTTTATGCACTGGTATTCTTGGGAGGAAACCCGTTCCGTGTTATACGGCGTGGTCCCTTGATTTACCTAACTTTGAAAATAAAGAATAATAACTGTTTTAGTTCTCACACCAGTCACATGACTGACCTGGAGTTTATTGTTTTAACCTAAACTCTGGGTGCCCTTATTTTTGACACGGGCAGCTAGTAGTTTTGGTTTTGCAGATTTATATTCACAGGATCCTGGTTTACAGCTGGAACGATATTCGGAAAGCTTTGTATCCGTATATCTCCTTCTAGTTGTGTATTGTATTACTTTCCGCTGCTATGTATTTAAATGTAATTTAAATCTCTGATATTTCTGTGTAATATTCATTTATACTCTGTATATTCTTGTAATCTGATGCATTGTTGTTATATACAATGAAATGTTCTTTTATATGCGTTCTGTTGTGGTTTGTTCTCGAACTATCCGACGCTTTCCTTTACGGGGAAGTTGCGGGTGTTCACAGTTGGTATCAGAGCTTTGGTTTACAAAGCAGAGAACAAGACACATTAGAACCCTACGAAAGAATTCATCAGATATTGGATTAGTAATATCCAATTAGAATGACTCGTTAGAGATGGGATCAGTAGTATCCTAGAACGAGTGTGAAGAGTATATTTTTAAAGTGAAAACAAATTTTGTTTTGAAAATTTAAATCAATTATTCGTAGTTGATTATTTATTTATATTGATGTGGACAATCCAGTATATATAGATTTTAAGTATACGTCTGATCCACGTGTATTTGAAATTTTAATATATTGGATAGATATAGCATTACACTCTAGTCGCCCGAAGATGATATTGATGATAGCGATCGCATCATCAACATTTATGTTCGAGTTTCGAAGGTGTGATTTTCTATATATTTCCATTAGGCTGGTGTGAGAACCAAAACTTATATATAGTTAGAACCTATTGTTGTGATTTGGCATCAAGAACCTGATTTTTTGACTATGTATCAAAATTATGAATTTGAAACTCTAATCCACAAATTGATTGATGTTTGTGTTGTTTGTTTATTTGTTTGCTAATTTTTAGCCATTTAGCCTAATTGAAACAAATATGGAATTGTATTGAAAATTGGTCGCATTTGCTTGCATATACATGTATATCATTGAACAGGTCATAGCAAGGAGGCTAGAGCAGAGAATAAAATTTGTTTGCCCGACAAATAGGTACATGTTTACTACATAATTTCCTGTTTTGTTTGGGTGATGATGATTTTGTGAGCCTATTGGCTAGCCGCTTGGCTTTTTCTTTTTCTTTTTGAGATCTGAAGGACCAGGGAAGCTATTTGAAATTCCCCGATGCTCCCGGTGCAGGGGAGGTTATGGCGAAATTTTTCAAAAATTTAGGGTGTTAGCCAAATTTTTGAAATTTTGAAAATTCTCAGAAACTAAAGAGTTGGAGAATGAAAGCCAGATCGAACATAGAGTTGATTAATCAAACCACTTTCGACTTTGTTCCTTTTCGGGGACGAAAAGTTTTAAGTGGGGGAGATTGTAACAACCCGGAAAATCTGGGCCAGTTTAAAATTTTTATTTTGGCAATTTTAGCGAATTTTGAATATTTAAAATAGATTATTTTAAATAATATCGACGAGAAATCTATTTTGAATATAATTCGAACGTATATATTATACGCGTCGTCGTTAGAATAAAAATAATTATATATAATTATAAAAGGAATTGAAAATGGCGCGGTAGTTCGATAATTCGATTTCAAACTTCAATTGAATGTACCGGGTGCAAAACAATCCGGATTTTAGTGAAACCAAAAATAATGGAATCTAATAGTGAATATCTTTCCAACGAAGTTGAGAAACTGAGATTCCACTTTATAAATGATGAGATATGTCCAGTTGAAATTTAGAAATAGTCGCTGTGGAATTTATATATATTTTAATATAATATAAGGCCCTTAAAAATAGCAATTTTGCAAACGACCTCGGATTTCGACGAAACCAGTTTTGTTGGGTCCGTGATGTTAAGTTATTGCTAGGTTTCAAATTTCATAATTTTTCGAATCAATATGTGAGCGTGGCAAAGGAAAACGCGTTTGACCAGTTTCAGTTGATTTTAATCGACTGGAAATTGGCCATTTTTCAAACGGTCTCAGAATTCGACGAAACTAGTTTTGTTAGGACCGTATCGTCAATACGAAGCTAGAAAATATTTTTCAGGAATTTTTCTAGTGAGTATGTGACCCCGGTAATTTGAAATGGACGTTTAAAATTCAATATAGTGATTTAAATGTAAATTCAAAGGAAACTGATTGTAACGATCAAATCAGCCTGCGATACATATCCCATTGTGTTCGGAATGGGGGTAAAACGCTATGGACGACAGGAGGTGGGTCTCGTTTTGATGACGTATGTAAAAGTCAACTTTTAATGATAATAATAATAAAAAAAAAAAAAAAAAAAAAAGAAAATCCTTCTCCCTTATATCTGGTGGCCCCCCCCCTCGATATTTTCTCAGAAGAAAAAAAAACAAAAAAAAAAAAGAAAAGCGGGGAGGATCGGAGGAGCGCCCCCCCCCCCCCCCCCGATCAGTCGCCGCCGCCTCCACCGAGGTGGGGCGCCACCTGGGAAAACCCCCCCTTCCCTCGCGAACGAGATCGACCCCCCCCCCCCCCCCAATCTCGCAACCGACCACCCCCCCCCCCCCCTTCCTAAAATCGAAGACAGCACCTCAACACCCCAAACCGCCACCGCATGACGAACGGGACCCGCCGCTGCACCTGCCTCCTCCCCTGGCCTGCGTGCGCCCCCACTGCTCCGGTGAACTCCCTCACGACCACCAGCAACAGCGCTCAACCCTCCCGGCGAAATAAAACCCTAAGAAAAGCAACTGTAAGTATTTATTGTATTTTATTTTTATTTTAATTTCGATTTCAGGTTTAGAACAGAATTTTATTTTAGGTTTAAAACTGATTTTTATTTTAAGTATAAAACTGATTTTTAGTTTAAGTATAAAACTGATTTTTATTTTAAGTATAAAAACTGAAATTTTATAAAAAAAAAATATAAAAACTGATTTTGTTTAAAAGTAAAAACTTTAAATAGGTAAAAGATTTAAACTTTAAAAAGTAAAAGAAAAGATTAGATCTTTGAAATGGAAAAGGCGAAATCAATATTAATAAAAATTCGATTTTTATATATTGAACTTTAGAATAAAAATTCGATTTTTATATATTGAACTTTAGAATAAAAATTCGATTTTTATATATTGAACTTTAGAATAAAAATTCGATTTTTATATATTGAACTTTAGAATAAAAATTCGATTTTTATATATTGAACTTTGAACTAAAAATTCGATTTTTATATATTGAACTTCGAACTAAAAATTCGATTTTTATATATTGAATAGCGAAGTAAAAATCATATTTTTATATATTGAAAGTCGTAGTAAAAATTCGATTTTTATATATTGAATAACATAGTAAAAATTCGATTTTTACATATGTAGAGAATACGGGCGAAAGCGACAAAGAGGCGAGAACGACGAAGACTCCTGCAAAAGAAGAGCCGTGGAGCTAGGATAGCTATATGTGAGAATTTCTCACCTTTCGTTTTCTTTTCTAATTATATATATATACTAGGATGCAGACGGTGCTTATTAGAAGCACCCGACACCCGTCCACATACCATGGACTTGTTTGTTTGGATGTTTGGTGTTTGATTGAGTTATTGGTTTGAATGTGGTTTGTGGTGTGAAAAATCGAATCGATAAATTGGTTAGGATTAGAAGTGCGCCGTTATAAGGCGAAGGAGTAAGACTAGGTTAGACTCTTACTCCAAAGTTTGTGGTTTGCATAACGAATTGATTTGATTGATGTGTGAATGGCGTGGGCCTTCACTAGACCGGGGATAAGGCTAGGCCTTGTCCCGTTTCTAGTATCGTGCCGTTATGCCGCCGAAATTTTCTAAAATAAGTTAGAAAAAAAAAATAAAAATAGCATTTTATTTAACGAATGAACTGAATAGAAATTCATATGTTAAAATAAAATGTGTTATCGTTAAAAATATAATTTTTAACGTGAATGTGAATAAATAAATATTCATTTACAAACCAGACGGTTTGTTTATGTACACCTATTTGAATGACGTTGATTGGGTCGATAAATTTTACACATCGCCTAACTGCACAAATAAAATATGTGTTTGATTGTTTGAAACCCCACACGGGTGTTAGGATGAAATTTGAAGTTCACTCATCCTGATTGATTAAATATGTCGATCGATTGATTGACAAGCTGCTATAAGCGTTAAATGTCTATATTTGATGCTTATACAGTGTAGTGCACTTTGGTTGATGGTTGATTATTCATCGTTGTTGATATATACATGTGTTGTAGAAAATCCATATAATTAACATTATATGGTAATTGATTGGGCCTCATTCCAGTTTCGAAAAAAAAAAAGAAATATTTGAAATAGAAATATTTGAAATAGAAATATTTGAAATAGAATATTTGAAAATAGAAATATGTGAAGCCGTGAGGATTAGATTGACGCCATTTTGACGTGAACGATATTTATATCGATTTTATTCATTTTAAAATGAATATTGAAAAGTGATTTCGAAATCGAATATTTTGAAATGAATTGAATTGAAAACGATTTCGAAATGAATTGAATTGAAAACGATTTCGAAATGAATTGAATTGAAAACGATTTCGAAATGAATTGAATTGAAAACGAATTCGAATTGAATTGAAAACGATTTCGAAATGAATTGAATTGAAAACGATTTCGAAATGAATTGAATTGAAAACGATTTCGAAATGAATTGAATTGAAAACGATTTCGAAATGAATTGAATTGAAAACGAATTCAAAATGAATTGAAAACGATTTCGAAATGAATTGAATTGAAAACGATTTCGAAATGAATTGAATTGAAAACGAATTCGAATTGAATTGAAAACGATTTCGAAATGAATTGAATTAAAAACGATTTCGAAATGAATTGAATTGAAAACGATTTCGAAATGAATTGAATTGAAAACGATTTCGAAATGAATTGAATTGAAAACGAATTCAAAATGAATTGAAAACGATTTCGAAATGAATTGAATTGAAAACGATTTCGAAATGAATTGAATTGAAAACGATTTCGAAATGAATTGAATTGAAAATGAATTCAAATGGAATCGAAAGCGAATTGAAATGAATTCAAATTGAAATGAAATTCGAATTGAATAGAAATGAATTTTGAAACGAATTTATAAAGAAGAATTCAATTTTGCTTTGAATTGAAATGGAAGTTGAAATAGATTTTGAAACGAATTCGAAACTATTTATGTAATTCGTTTTAAATAGAAATCGACGAAATATATATTATATATATTATATATATAATATAATGGCCTGAATAGAACGCGCCGCGCCGCGGCAGTTCGTAAATTTCGACCATTTATTTCAAACGGACATTACGGGAGATCCGACCGTCGGATTCTCCTAAAACCGGAACCGTTGGGTTCGTATCGAAAAGAGCTTTCTAACGAATGTTAGAAATTTGAAATCTAACGGTTGGATTTGGAGATACGTCCAAATCAAATTGGAAAAAGGTCGCTGTAAGTGCAGTTCGATGGCCATTGTTGGAAATCGACTGTACGGGCCTTGATAAAATTATTAAAAATAGTAATAATTTGTGTAAAATCATAAGAAATGATTTGTGAAAGTTTGGGATGAAAAACTCCATATTTGAAAAGATAAAAATAGATTTTTATCGAAATGAACTAGTTTTGAACTAGAATTATAATTCTATTTATTTTTAAATAAATAAATTGAATTCGAAAAGGGTTTTAAAAGTAACCAAAATTCCAATGATTGCATTGGAGTGGATTTGAATCGAAATTGTCTTCGGAATATGTCGATGTTGGAATTCGTGATATTACAGGTGTTGTTATGGAAATTTGAAAGATATATATTTGTATCGTTATTTCCAATACGACATTTGTTAGTCGTAGAATTCGGTATTGAATATAAGCCGATATATTTTCTATTCAGAGCCTTGTATTGAATATCGAATGTGATTTGGGTTTGTCGTGAATGGTGTCTTTACTAACACTGTTCTTGAACCCAGTTGAGAAAAGATTAAATCTTTTTATTTAGATTTAATGAAGTGTACCAATTAAATGATATTTAATTGGAATTGAATTGATATTGATTTTTGGGTTTATCGTGAACAGTGTTTTAAATAACACTCGTTCTTTAACCCGATAATTAATGAATGTGATTTTGGGTTTATCGTGAACCGTGTTTTAAATGACACTGATTCTTTAACCCAGATAATGATTAAAACTAAGTGGAGTTTTAATGAATCTTTAATTAGATTGAAAAGATCGAGAATGGAGTATCACCAGTTTTGCTCCAGGCGATAGTTAAATCTTTAATTAGATTTGAACGTGAAATTTAGAAACTAACTGTCGGTTAGCCAAGCAGAATGGTTTTCTGAATATTGATCTGATGTTGGTTTCGGCCTTCGGGGTTAATATTTGGGGAATTATTCTCTTGATTAATTTATGGTTAGTGACTAATGAATTGGAATGAGGCGTATGTTGTGTTTGTGTAACACTTATTTAAAATATACGCGAGTTATTCGGGAAGACCGGGTTTATCCCATTCTGAATAACTGATACGACGATAAGTCGAAGATGAAGACGATGGTCGAAGACCGGAGGTCTTCACGTCGTTTGGGTGATAACTGATGATCTTGATTGGGCTGTACACCCAAGAAGATGGAAACAGTTAGTGATCGTCCAGACGTACTTGGAGATCGATGGATATGCGGGGTACTAGGTGCCCCCGGTTTCGTTCAGACCCAGAACGGACTTGTAAATGGACTGTGTGTCTGACATCGGATTTCATTCTGTGTGACTGATATCGGTTGCATAGGATGGTTTGCCTGTGTGGCATGCTAAGATGCAAATGATCAGGGCTTCTGTTGAAAAGCAAAGTCTTGTGGTGATGATCAAAGCACGGCCTTTGTGGCGTAGCTTTGTGTAACGTTTACTTCGCGAGTTTCACACCCGGTATGAACCAAAAACGGGAGAAAGGACCTCAGGGAGGGCCTGCGTTTCTTCCTAGTTAGAAGTGGCGTCAGTGGTTTTACACGCCCTGACGAGTTTGACTTATGTGGTTGTTGCTGTTGCGAGGCGCCTCGGATTGATCGGTCGTTCTCGAACCGATGGAGTCATTTAGTGGCTCATTTACGCCCCAAAGGGCGGGGAAACGTAGTGTTCAGGCATTTTAATCCACATCGGTGGACCGGCCCTGACGATCCAAGGGTCGATGCGCTCTGACCCTGTGGCTCGGGCTAGGCAGTCACGAAAACGGTTGAGGACTATCTTTTGCCTCGGTTCATAGACGGAAATCCAATTTCCAAATACGTGACATTTGCGGTTTTAGTTGTAATCCTATATATGGCGACATAGTGGGATGGGGCGCTCATGCCGCCTATGATTGATACTTATGATTTGAAGTTGTTTTATACACTATGCACTTACAATAGTATCAAATGATTTGTTTTAACCGTATCCAGCATTCTTTGGCTGTTATAAGGGAAAACCCTATCCCCCGGCTTGCGTTTGCATTGTGTGATAGGACCTGGGTCTTATAACAGCTTCATTTTTCTTTATTTAGCATTGCGCTGTTTGTTTTATGCACTGGTATTCTTGGGAGGAAACCCGTTCCGTGTTATACGGCGTGGTCCCTTGATTTACCTAACTTTGAAAATAAAGAATAATAACTGTTTTAGTTCTCACACCAGTCACATGACTGACCTGGAGTTTATTGTTTTAACCTAAACTCTGGGTGCCCTTATTTTTGACACGGGCAGCTAGTAGTTTTGGTTTTGCAGATTTATATTCACAGGATCCTGGTTTACAGCTGGAACGATATTCGGAAAGCTTTGTATCCGTATATCTCCTTCTAGTTGTGTATTGTATTACTTTCCGCTGCTATGTATTTAAATGTAATTTAAATCTCTGATATTTCTGTGTAATATTCATTTATACTCTGTATATTCTTGTAATCTGATGCATTGTTGTTATATACAATGAAATGTTCTTTTATATGCGTTCTGTTGTGGTTTGTTCTCGAACTATCCGACGCTTTCCTTTACGGGGAAGTTGCGGGTGTTCACAATATCAAAGAAAAAAAAAGACTGCTTAGCTGCATAACCTAATTTGCATGACAATAAAATATGTAGAAACGTTCATTTTTGGACTTAACCAAACCAAATGAATTACTCAACGATAAACATAGAATAAAAATGTTTAAATGTACTATTATATTATAAAATATACCTAGGTTGCAAGTCACTTAGTTAAGCACATGAAACGTTCATCTTTGAACTTTACCACATGAGAACCAAAATGAATGAAACATTCATTTTTCCATTGTTATTAAGTACACCAAGGTTGCATGTCATTTAATTAAGCATTTAATGGTATGATGAAGAATACTGTGTATTTTTATCATTAAGTCAGTAATGGAAAGCAATGATAAAAAGGTATTACTATGTTATAAAAATTTACAGCTGTAGCAAATGTGTGAATCCATGGAAAATTTGTCATAATTATGATATCCATAAAAAATAATCCAAGCAAAGAAAATAAAACTTACTTGTAAAAAATTCCAACATTGTGAAGGTAAATTTTGAAGCATGGAGATTCGTTACATTGATTGCAAATTGAATTTGCATAATAATTCTTCTGATGTAAGAGTTGTTAAAAAAACCAAATAATTGAATTGCTAAATGATATAGAGTCGAAAGCTCTTACTTTATCAAAAAAAAATTTTGCAAAGATATTTCTAGATTATAGTTCAAGTAAGAAGTGCGAGGATTAACGTACTTTAATAGAAATTTTTCTTTGCTATTACGAAATCAATGTTTATGTATAAGAATTCCTAAACATAGTAAGCGTTATTTTTATAACTAAAAAATAAAGCCGCTTTTTCAATAGAGTAAAAAATATAATTTTCAGATATCAAGAAATGAATATATAAATTCATAAACGAATTCGGTTGACAACAAAAATTATAGAAAAGTTCAATCTAGAGATTTCACATTGTAAAATTAGAATCAGGCCAAATTGACTTAAGCAATAAACAATACATGGAATGAGAACTTATATTTTGATTGTCTGAAGAATTCTTGTGTGTAATATTGCTTGAAGTGCAACTTTTACTGATGAACTGCAAGTATAATTTCACTTCAATAGAATTCAATTTCGTTATAAGAGACATGTAAATTCATAGCAGGTATTCTCAAATAAAAAGAAGATAGGTTTAAGATAATGAGAATACGGTGAAATGAACCTTACTGAAATGATACTTACTGAACTGTGTAAATTTCAATGAAAACCCAAGCTTCTACTTTTCTCTAATCATCGTATAGGTGAATAGTCAAAAACACTGTGATCATATTGTTGAGGTCGGGTATAATTGGAAAGGACATTAAACATTTGAGATAGCCAGAATATCAAAAAGAGGGCAATGATGCTGTTAGAGATTTTAACAAAAAGCTGGAAGCAATGAAACTTGAACAGTGTTCCATGTTACATGGGTCAATGCTTAGGTTTTCTCCTGTTTATGATCGACGGTTTCATGCTATTCAATATCCATTTCAATATGGTATGCCTTATAAATAAAAGTTTCTACTGCAGTGAAAAGCTTTGCCAATATGTACCTACAAAAAGTAGCAAAACACAAATAAATTAAAGAAAGAACAAACTAAAAAATGATTAAGATCGAATTGAAGTTGGCGCAAATACAACAACATGCCAAACCCTTCACCTTTTTTAACTAGCTGGCACATTTTAACAAACTTCCAGCAACTTTCTTGCATCAAATCTGCAGCTTCAGCAATAAAGCCTTCACTTTATTTTTTCAAGTTTTTTATCAAGCAAGCTCTTAATTGTTAAGAATAATAGAAATACGAAATAGAAGCTCAAAAGATTACTTCATTAAACAACTAAAGTCATACATTTATAGGTTGTACATGACCCAAAAGCAAATACCAAGAAACTATGAAACTAGGACAAAGTTATACCAAAGAAGCCTAAAAAACATAGCATATCCTATAAATGCTCTATTATTGATGTAGACTAGAACAACTAAAAGGTGATATTTTTGACAAATTCTAGCATCATTCCAAAATGAATGTGCTAATATTCAGTTTACAACTCGCAAAAGCGAACTGCGATTCTCAATTTCTTCATTGTCTTACATGAACGGTGTAACGACACAGATTTCGCTCGGACTTAATCGATCGCTAAATCGACCAAGATCGTTCGAACCCCGCATACGCTAACTCTGAGTATACAACACATCAGAACAAATAACAGAAGACTTTTATAAACATCATAATAATGTTACATCAGAGTACAGAATATCAGAGTATGTCGAAATATAACAATACAGCGGAAGACTAACAATACTCTGGACACAGCTTAAAGCTTCAATCCAGAATCCTGCTCAATACATCTGCAAAATAAAACTACTCGACTGCCCGTGTGGAAAATAGGGGTACCCGAGTTTGCAAGGGAAAAGCAAACTACAGGTCAGTCATGGGACTGATGTGAGAAACTCTAAACAATTATAATTAACTTATTTAATAATATGGCATATCACGGAACCACGCCGCTAACGCGGAACGGGTTTACCCCCATGAATGCCAGTGTATAAACAACAATCAATATAGATATATGGATCTACTATGCATCAATCAACATGCAATATCCCAATCTACCCATTTAGATTAATCACCACACTTAGATTTTCCAAATCAATTCAATTTACAGAAATTGTTCCTTTGGATTTTATTCCCGATTTCTTATTTCAAATCATTTGAAATACATATCTAACTTTCTATATCAAAGTAGATTTCACTTCGGGATCTCAAATCAAATCGTTTGGAAATATGAATTC
The DNA here is from genome assembly GCA_030737875.1 of Allium sativum. Classification (NCBI taxonomy): domain Eukaryota; kingdom Viridiplantae; phylum Streptophyta; class Magnoliopsida; order Asparagales; family Amaryllidaceae; genus Allium; species Allium sativum. The sequence continues at coordinate 461,923,864 of CM060921.1, forward strand.
CAAAACATAACGATGCATACAAACAAGTATGCAACCAAATATTGTGCTCCCCATCGACAAGGCAAAGGGTACGCACCTCACAACTCGATATATATAAATGTGCACCTACCCCACATAGGAGCAGGCTACACCGACGATGCACCTCCCACACATGGAGAGCATACACCGCCCTCTCACCCATACTTTTAGTCTCAGGGTTACCCGAATCTTTAGCCACATACTAAATCATTTCATATCCCGAAGTAGGGAAAATCATTTCACAACATAATAATCACAAGTACTTTCAAAATATAGTACTTCACATCAGTAATTCACACATATGATCATTCACTATTAATCACATAATCTTTGAGCTCGTACGTCTCAAAGAAGGGTGTTAAGCAAGAGAATAAATTCTCCGCCACCAAACAGATACATCATCAATAGCAACTAATCGAATATGCGATGAACCACAATGTAACACATAATACATTTCTAAATCATTTTAGAAATCATCGGGTTTTGGGCCTCGAAATCCTTTTTGTTTTATAAAACATTCCCTGTCTAAAATCGGGAATATATTTCTTTTCACTTAAGGAAAATATCATTTCAAAATCATTCATTAAACATGAAATGAACTCAACATCGCTAAACACTTTATCGTCAAATCGTGAAGTGTTTCACAAGGTGTTAACACACATATATTTCTACCCAACCCAATGCTAAATGTAAAGGCATATTCTGCTCATAAACTGGTCGAGCACCATCCAAACAATCAATCAACCACAATCAATATCAACAACTAAGTAAATTTGGTTTAATCGAATCACGTGTTTTGATAAATTTAATCACCATTTATTCATCCAAATCTAATTAAAGATTTATTCAAACCCTAATTGGTTTCATCTCTAAGATCATTTCATATTGATTGTTCTACTTTTTGGAAATTAATCCTGCTTTTACTCAGGTTAACGAACTAATTTCAATTAAACACAGTTCACGACAAACCCCAAATCCAATTTGATATTAAACACAAGGCTCTAAATAGAAAATAGTATCGGCTTATATTCAACATCAAATTCTGAAACCAACAAATATCGTATTGGAAATAACGATATTAATATATCTTTCAAATTTCCACAACCATATCTGTATAATCACGAAATCCAACATCGAAATATTCCGATGATAATTTCGATTCAAATCCATTCCAATTCATATTTTGGAAATTCTGGTTATTTTTAAAACCATTTCAAATCCAATTTATTTATTTAAAAATAAATAAATTATTATTCTAGTAAACGACTAGTTCACTTCGATAAAAATCTATTTTTATCTTTTCAAATATCGGATTTTTCAGTCCAATTCTTTCCAAATCATTTCATATGATTTTACACTAATTATTGATATTTTTAATAATTTTATCAAGGCCCGTACAGTCGATTTCCATCAACGGCCATCGAACTGCACTTACAACGACCTTTTCCAAATTTGATTTGAACATAATTCCAAATCCAACCATTAGATTTCAAATTTCTAATATTCGTTAGAAAGCTCTTTTCGATACGAACCCAACGGTCCCTGTTATAGGAGAATCCGACGGTAGGATCTCCCGTAATATCCGTTCGAAGTTAATGGTCGAAATTCGCGAACTACCGCAGCGCGGCGCGTTCTATTCAGGCCATTATATTATATATACAATATATATTTCGTCGATTTCCTTTTTGAAACGAATTTTATAAATCATTTTAAATTCGTTTTAAAAATGATTTCAACTTCATATTCAATTTCTAATCAAAATTGAATATTCCATATACACGACAATTTTATACAGTGTATATATATGTTAAAAATTATACTTTTAACAATCAAATCATTTTCACATTTCATATATATATATATATATATATATATTATTTCCACCTTTCATACTTATAATATTTTCACTTTTCAATATGTACGATATTTTCACTTTTCAATATATACGATATTTTTACTTTCAATATACAATCGATATTTTCACTTTCCAATATATACGATATTTTCACTTTCCAATATATACGATATTTTCACTTTCAATATATACGATATTTTCACTTTCAATATATATATATATGATATTTTCACTTTCAATATGTACGATATTTTCACTTTCAATATATACAATATTTTCACTTTTCAATATATATATATATATATATATGTTTATTTCATTTCACATCACGATCAATTTTCACACATAATACAATCAAACAAGTCGTCTATGGTCTGTAGACGACGGGGAGCAGTTCATATATGCAGTTACAAAATAAATAACTGTACAGAAAATTTAAAGTGAGAGAATTCTCACCTTGATTGGTTTCTGATTGTTGAATACGATTATTTTAATATAATTAAACCGGTGTTTAATTATATTAAGAATCCCAATTGCTTCAGTTTCTCTTCTGGTCTACTCTATGTTGTAGTGCTCATCTAGAGGATTCAAACGCACACAACCTCATCAATTTCTGATCTCGTTTGCACATGTTATTAACAATACAAGTGTGTTACAAATTAAACGATCATGAATATAATTAATTGCTTAATTAAATAGCTAATTACATTGAAAATAATCTGGGCCACTCATCTCCCTTTCTTCCTCATTCTAAACTGTGCCGCCGTAACCCATTTTCTGGTCAGAAAATCCGTCCGTCGTTCATCACCACAGGCAGTTGAAACTCGATCGGGGTGCGCCATTCCAACAGGCTTCGCCAGAGCCTCCACCGCTGGCAGCGACGACCAGCTTGATGGCGCCACGTGGCGTGGAATCAGCCCCCAATGCCTGTTGTATATAACGCAGTTGTATACACAATTATATGATTTTTGTTTGATGATAACAACCAAATATAATTTTATTATAAATGTGTTTGGTACTGTACTGTTATATATATACATCACAGCAATGAATATAATATTTATATTTAAATAAAATACGACTGTACAGAAATTCAAATATTAACACAGTATTTTATTTAAATAGAATATTTTATTTCAATATTCAAACAGTACAACTATTTGTAACTCCACTATTTATACATTCACAGAATATTTGTACTTGTATAAACAGAATAAAATAGACAAGTTCGTTTGACAACAATAAAATGATATTTTGTTTCAATCAAACTTGTTTATTACAGACATCAGTACATTTCATATATACACAGCTCCTCACTGCAACACTCATACATTCATTCAGTTTACATTTCAGTATACAAACTTTTATACATTCTTTTTACACACGCTGCTTCATCTTCTATCTTGTATCTTCAGTCTTCTGTCTTCACAGCATCTTCACTGTCAGTCCAGTCTCCATCTGCTTACCTGTCACATGAAACAGAAAACACACAGTACACTGCAATAGAAACAATACTAAATATATGCGAATATAAAGTTTATTTTTAAAATTTTATTTGCCTCAGAATTCGGTGTGTTTCTCATCATTTTTCTGACTCGATCTGATTTTTTTTTTTCCGACTGATGGCTGCATATACACACGTGTATAAATACACGTGTGCACTGCCACGCCAATCAATGTACAGCTGAGGAGTAGCCTTGTGGACCTGCTCGACTCAGTGCACAACAAGTAAGGGACAGTGAAAAATCAACATGGAGTCAAAAATCACCAAAGTCAAAATGATCGAGCCATGATCAAGTGTACAGCATGGCATCAGCACAAACCAGCTCAAAACATGGACAACATGACAAAATGAAATGGGCCGAGCTGCATGTTAAACATGCACAAAAAACAGTCATGTATGGTGAAAGCAATTACAAATGCATGGTGATCAAATCCATGGTTCAGCATAGTCAAGATGTGACAAACAGGAAATAAAGCCAAGGAAGCAAACACTAGCTCAAACGCATGGAAGGTGCAAATACAATATACAATGGTGCACCAAATTAAAATGGACAAGCCAGCATTCATGAAAGCCAAATAACAAGTCAGCAATGTAAAAAATGAACAAGCCAGTTCAAGTTCAAATCAAGTCAACATATAGCAAATGGTGCAGCTCGAAGTCAAAAGGCATGTACACAAGTGTACAGCAACCCAATGGGCAAAGCACGCAAGTGGGAAAGTGGTCAAGCCAAAAATACAAGCCAAAGCAAAGATACACTGCAAATACATGAGGTGCAACAGTTTCAAGTTTATGTTCAAGTATGGTGTAAGTCAGGCTTACATGACAAGTTTAGATGACCAAAGCATGGTTTCAACATGATCAATGGTGAAAGTAACTACAATATAGTGATGGAGCAAGTCAAAGTTCACACAGCAATAGCATTTCAGGGACAAAAGTGCATAGTTCAGCTAACACATGAAAGTACAGCAACATTTTGTTGTGTGTGGTCGAGACAAGTTCAATAATACACTAGCAGATTTTAATGTAGCCATATCTGTTCTTATCACAGTAATTCATGCAAGATTTCAAAGATTTGAAAATCAGAGTATATTACCAGAATTCACGGCAGAGATCCAAGGTCGAGGCAAAAGTATCAAGTGCAAAGAATAGTTAAAATTCATATCAGTTTTTTAAGGGAAATTCTGTTCAAATAATAAGGGCAAAGTTGTAGTTTAGAAATGGCCAAAACATATAATTCAATGCCCAGAAAATCTCACGAAAATTTCCAGAAATGACTCAGTTTTGTTTTGGCAAGCATGTTTTAAGCAGTTCAGAAAATCAGGAATTGCATCAGCAAATTGAGACATCAAGTTTTGAATCTTTTTGGGCAAGTTGTTCAAATTATCTCTTCAATTCAAATTCGAAGTGTGGACAAACATATGTGGCAAGAATTCACTGCTGATTTGATTAAGAGCCACAAATATATTATTTCCAGAACGGTTCACAGCAAATTGGGTCACGCAAGTACAAATTGAAAAGTCGAGGAATATACAAGGAAACAGTTTTTTTTGCCAAGATTATAGTTTTCCAGAAATACAAGTGGAGTTTAAATCAACTTTCAGGTTTGAAAATGATTCCTGAAATTTACCAAAATTTTTTTTTTGTAAATAGTTTCCAGAAAAATCTGTGAATGAACTAGCATATGACATGGAAATCAATTCAATTTGTTTGTAGAATCATCAATCATGCATGGCAAATACAAACTGACAAGCAATCAAGTTTGCAGAAATCAGCAAATCAGAAAAAAAAATTGGCAAGAATTCTCTTCTGATTTCTCGGCATTTATTCAAAGGGACCACAACAAATCCAATCAAAGAACCAAAAGTGGAAACAAAACAGTTTATTTCAAGCCATGGAATCAAAAGAGGGAACCACGCAATCAGATCAAGGCATTTACGGTGAAATCAGATTTTTTTTAGGGTTTTTAAATCCCTATATATACACCTGTTTCATCATCGGCATAGACATCGAAATGAAAACCAACAACAACTAAATCAGAGAGCAACATTTTTAAAATACTCACAATTTCATTAGGGTTTCGATCGCCAGAGTGAAGAATCACATAGCCACACAACAATCGAGCAAGACAGAGAAGCAATCGAAGATACGAGCACCAGAAATCATTTCCAGAGCCAAAAATTAACAACATCGACTTCGATTTGGGTCAGAAGAAAAACCCTAGAATCGCCGCCGCCATTTTTTTTCTCCAGAGCAAAAACAAAAGTGATCGGGCAAATAAACAAATGGGCCGGCCAAGATAAAAAGGGGTTTTGGTTTTGTTTAAAGGGGATGACCCCTTTAATATAAACTCTTTTTTTTTTATTTTTTTTAAGAATTAGGTTTTACATTTTTTTTTTCATTCTGTTGCCTTTTAAATTGTGTTGTAAAATCATTTCTGAACAGTTCTAGGTCTGTAAAATCTAGGGGGATTTAGTCAAGGTGTTGACTGTCAGTTTCAGAGTCTGTAAATCTGAGTTACGAGTTACAGGGTTTGTAATTCGGGAAATCTGATCTAGGGGATTAGATCAGTCTACGGTTTTGAGCGTAGGGTTAGAATAGGAGCAGGGGTTTGTGAGTGTACATGGTCTTGTATGCGGGAACTGTTCTATCACCTAGTAGAAACCTTAGAAATGCAGCAGTAGGCAGGGTTTTGCCGAAGCTGGGTATATCTGTGTGTGATTTATTTTCTGCATTTCAGTTTCTGCTATTTTCTGTGATCAGTTTATTATTATATATCTCGTTAAGTTTTTAATTCAGTTAAAAACTGTGAAAAACCCTATTCACCCCCCCCCTCTAGGGTTATTCTAGATCCAACAATTGGTATCAGAGCCTGGTAATTTCATTAACTCTAGAGTCATGGGTAACCCTTGCTGTCAGTCCAAAGAGAGTCAGTCCAGTTCATCTCCAACTATTTTCACTGGAACATATTTTTTAAATTGGAAATCCGAAATGGAATTTTATTTAAAATCTGTTGATATTAAATGTTGGGATGTTGTTATCAATGGGTTTGACATTTTAGATAAAGCTTCTAATTCTCGTGCTACACATATTCTGTATTCTCACCTAGATGATAATCAATACAGTCTGATTTCTCATTGTTTAACTGCACAGGAAATTTGGACAGCTCTAACTACAAGATATGGAAACGACAGCAACTTCTCAAAACCCTCAACTGTCAACTCAGATTCAGATCTTTGTTCAACAGATGAATCAGCTGATGAAGACTCAACAGATGATGAGATAAGAAATTTTTCATATGAAGATCTGGTTTATTTTTGTGTTGATTTAACCAAATCTGTTGACAAACTCCAATCGAAAAATAAATCTCTGAAATCTATAAATTCTGAGTTGACCAACAAGATGAATTGTTTGGAATCGAAATTGTCAAATGTCGTGAAATTTGAAAATTCTAATTGTGAAAATTGTTTAAAATTAAAAACTGATCTCGTTCATTTCAATAATAATATTCGAAGGCTTGAAGAAGAAATTTTAATTTTAAAAGATAACGAGATTGAGCTAAAAGATGCAAACAATTGTTTACAAAAGGAATTTATAAATTTCAAGGCTATCAAAAATTCCAAACATGAAAACGCTGAAAATGATAGTTTGTTGAAAACAGATCTAATTTTGAAAGAGCTTGAAATCGAAATTGAAAATTGGAAGAAACTTGAATCTGAAAGTCGAAAATATTTTGATTCTGAAATGGCTAAGTCCCAAACCAAAATCAAATTGCTTAATGATGAAAATTTGGTTTTGAAATCTGAGTTTGAAAGATGTAAGATCACTAAAAGTCGCTGTTCAGATTTAATAAAAGAAAACGATGATCTTAAAACTGAAATTCAACAACTTGAAACAATTCTATCTAAATTTTCAAACGGTGAAAGATCTTTGGATATGTTGTTGAAAAACCAACTTTCTGTTGGAAATAAACGTGGTCTTGGTTTTGGGAAGAATAATGTTTTTGGAAAACAAAATTCAAATGATTTGAAAAATCCCTCAAATTGCTTTGGAAAGAACTACGTTGAAAATTTGAACTCTGAAAATTTCAAAGGTTTTTTGAATCAAAATTGTGATGAGAAATCGTTTTATAATAAACCATTTAAACAATCTTGGATCCCGAATAAAAATAAAACGACTTTGACTAAATTTAAATAGATTTGGGTTCCTAAGGGTACAAAGGTTAATTCTGATGGTTTGTTATACAAACAGGTTTGGGTACCAAAAGTGGTAAACGTATTTCAGAGTGGTTTTACAAATTTTGTTAGACCACTTAATTCACTCAACTGCTAGGTACCAGTGAAGGCTGAGGAACTGCTGTGCTGAGAAGAAATTTGAAATCAAGATTGTCTATAATTCTGTGTCATTTACAGTTCCTTAGGCCAACATTTGTTGAGGTAGAGATTCTGCTTTACATTGGATTCTGGTATGATCTCTAAACTCACCTTTGTATATTCTCTTTGTTTTTATTATCTGTTTTTTATTCCTTCCTCTATCTCCTTCTTTTTTTTTGTTTTTGATTTGACACTGCCATATTCTTCTTTGTCTGTACTTCTTAAACTTCCAGTTGCGGAATTCATGATCTTTCTGGAAATATGCTTTATTTGTATAAAATCATCGTGTGTTAATCATTTCCATATCCTGAATTTAATCTTGTAAATATCTGCAATTGTTTTTGATTTTTTTATTTTTGAATTCATAACAGTGTTGATGCATTCATATCATATCTTGAACACTGTTAACTAGAATTCTAAATTGTTGAAAATCTGAATAATTAATGAAATGTCACACATCTTTGCTGTTCTGAGTTTATTCTAATTCATTTTAGAAAATCTCAAAATATTATACTCATTACAGCACTCTGTTATTTATCAGTTGTGATAATTTCATTGATTTTCAGATTGGCTTGTATCAGTGATACATCTTGGAATTCATCTTTATTCATGATCATTATATTGAAATATGTTTGTTTGAAATCATCTGAAATTTTAGATATTTTGAATATCACACACTTTTTTTTTAATTGTCAATCTTGTGTGACTGATTCATTATATCCCAAAACTTTACATTGATTCATGTGATTTCAAATAAATTATCCCGATCATGAATATTTTCAAATTTGATGTAAATGATCTAAAATCACTCTTAGAAATTTTGTGAAAAATTCCTTTGAAAATCTGGTCTTGAAATTCACTTCTATTTCATGATTATTTGTTCTAATTATTTGTTTGTTTAAAATCACTTGAAATTATTGATTTATTGAATCTCACACATATCTCAAATTAAAAATTTATAATCTGGTGTGATTGATTCATTAAATTCTGATATTTTCATATTCCTCAAATGATTTCAAGTAAACAGTATTTTAATCTTAATCATGGACTGTCTGTTATGACAATCATCCTGACAAGTCTGACATGAATTGATTCTTGATTCTCTCTGATATTGATTTGAAAAATGGTTTGGAAATTACTTGATTTAATCTGCTTGCTACTTTGATAAAAGGAACCAGCTCTGATACTGTTTTTTGTTTGTTTTGGAATCATGCTGCTCTGTTTATAAGAAATTGATTTGTAAATATATTTTTTGGACTGCTTGATTTGGTATCAAAGATTTATCGTGTTCTGATAAATGAAATTTGTATGCTTGGGTTGCTTGCTTTGTAATTAAGTCTTTTCTGTTGACTGAGGTACCATTGTTTGCCACCGGGGTGTCATTAAAATCCTTGAGAAAGCGAGAACATTTGGTATCAGAAGCACCTTATATTTGTCACATCCATCTGTTCTGATTTTTCACTTTGTAGAGACACCATGTGGTATCAGTTTAAAAGTGCTGCATTTTTTTTGCTGTATATATGTATTTTTCCCTCTTGTCATGCATAGATCAGCATATTACTCTTGTAATTGATTTTCAGTTTTAAAATTATTTATTGATTATTCATTCAGAAATTGAAATCAATATCCAAATTGAACTGCATTTAGAATTCATCAAAATTATTATCAGATTTTGAAATTGTGATGAATTGTGACTGCAATATATTTCACAACAAGAGGAAATTTTATTTGGATTTTCATGATGGTTGAATATTTATTATAATATCTTTGAACTGGCAATTATTTTTCGACCATCCTCGTTATCTATCATCATTCTATCATCCATGAATTTTTTTTTATAAATGTGGAGAGTTTAATATTTAAAAAAAAAAATCGTTTTGAATAAACAATGAAAATATTTGCGATGGAATTGTGGTTATGTTATTTTTCAGAATTAGTGTCAATTGAAAATTTTCAATAATCCCGGTACAGTTGGTCATATTTCATCATAATATAATTAATTTAGAAATTTATTTCACAGTCCATTTCTGTACCTATCACATTTCTATCATTCATATTGGTTGTATATACTGGGGAGTTTTTTTTTATTTAAAGCTGAAAATAATTATATATATAATTGATTCATAAGCGTGTCTCTAACCTCATTTAAAAATCCAAGCTCTGGTTATGCATGGTTATGAGACGTCTTATAATTTAAGCTGCGACTGACCTCATTTAAAAATCCAAGATCTGGTTATGCGTGGTCAGTGTGCTCTTAAATAAAATAAAAGGGAAAAGGAAATAATATGCTAAATTGAAATTAATATGAAATTCTCCTTTGTGTATAAAAACCAACCTATCTATCCACTTTCTAATCTGTGAAATGTGTTGAAATTTTATGACGTATTATGATTTGTGTGATTGATAGATATTGGAATTTGAGATTATTCGATTTTGTCACTTTAATTGAATTAATAATTATAGTCCCAAATCCATCACTGTTTTTTTTTTCTTGGTGCTTTAATTTTATAAAATTCTTTTGAAAATAATTGGGAAATATTCATATTTTTTTTATAACTCTCCTCATTTTTATAAAATTCATCGTATATCCGTCATTTTCTACAATGTGAAATATGCCACCTGTTCTTAGAATATTATGATTTTTGTTTGACTGATTGAGATTTATGACGACTGTTCTTCCTCTTAAGCTGATATTGTATTTGTTAGTCATTTTTAATCTATATTTTAAAAATCTGTATCCTTTTGATGATAACAAAAGGGGGAGAATGGATTAGATTTTGATTTATGAGTGAATATTTTATAAATATTTTTAATTTTGAAAATCTAATTATTCATACATTTCACTCATGCATAGTTATAGGGGGAGTTTTTTTTTTTTTTTGTAGGGGGGGCATTTAAATAGGGGGAGTTCAAATATCCACGAACAAACACATTTATTATATTCAAAATCTTTTATTTGTTTGTCATCATCAAAAGGGGGAGATTGTTGTATATAACGCAGTTGTATACACAATTATATGATTTTTGTTTGATGATAACAACCAAATATAATTTTATTATAAATGTGTTTGGTACTGTACTGTTATATATATACATCACAACAATGAATATAATATTTATATTTAAATAAAATACGACTGTACAGAAATTCAAATATTAACACAGTATTTTATTTAAATAGAATATTTTATTTCAATATTCAAACAGTACAACTATTTATACATTCACAGAATATTTGTACTTGTATAAACAGAATAAAATAGACAAGTTCGTTTGACAACAATAAAATGATATTTTGTTTCAATCAAACTTGTTTATTACAGACATCAGTACATTTCATATATACACAGTTCCTCACTGCAACACTCATACATTCATTCAGTTTACATTTCAGTATACAAACTTTTATACATTCTTTTTACACACGCTGCTTCATCTTCTGTCTTGTATCTTCAGTCTTCTGTCTTCACAGCATCTTCACTGTCAGTCCAGTCTCCATCTGCTTACCTGTCACATGAAACAGAAAACACACAGTACACTGCAATAGAAACAATACTAAATATATGCGAATATAAAGTTTATTTTTAAAATTTTATTTGCCTCAGAATTCGGTGTGTTTCTCATCATTTTTCTGACTCGATCTGATTTTTTTTTTCCGACTGATGGCTGCATATACACACGTGTATAAATACACGTGTGCACTGCCACGCCAATCAATGTACAGCTGAGGAGTAGCCTTGTGGACCTGCTCGACTCAGTGCACAACAAGTAAGGGACAGTGAAAAATCAACATGGAGTCAAAAATCACCAAAGTCAAAATGATCGAGCCATGATCAAGTGTACAGCAAGGCATCAGCACAAACCAGCTCAAAACATGGACAGCATGACAAAATGAAATGGGCCGAGCTGCATGTTAAACATGCACAAAAAACAGTCATGTATGGTGAAAGCAATTACAAATGCATGGTGATCAAATCCATGGTTCAGCATAGTCAAGATGTGACAAACAGGAAATAAAGCCAAGGAAGCAAACACTAGCTCAAACGCATGGAAGGTGCAAATACAATATACAATGGTGCACCAAATTAAAATGGACAAGCCAGCATTCATGAAAGCCAAATAACAAGTCAGCAATGTAAAAAATGAACAAGCCAGTTCAAGTTCAAATCAAGTCAACATATAGCAAATGGTGCAGCTCGAAGTCAAAAGGCATGTACACAAGTGTACAGCAACCCAATGGGCAAAGCACGCAAGTGGGAAAGTGGTCAAGCCAAAAATACAAGCCAAAGCAAAGATACACTGCAAATACATGAGGTGCAACAGTTTCAAGTTTATGTTCAAGTATGGTGTAAGTCAGGCTTACATGACAAGTTTAGATGACCAAAGCATGGTTTCAACATGATCAATGGTGAAAGTAACTACAATATAGTGATGGAGCAAGTCAAAGTTCACACAGCAATAGCATTTCAGGGACAAAAGTGCATAGTTCAGCTAACACATGAAAGTACAGCAACATTTTGTTGTGTGTGGTCGAGACAAGTTCAATAATACACTAGCAGATTTTAATGTAGCCATATATGTTCTTATCACAGTAATTCATGCAAGATTTCAAAGATTTGAAAATCAGAGTATATTACCAGAAATCACGGCAGAGATCCAAGGTCGAGGCAAAAGTATCAAGTGCAAAGAATAGTTAAAATTCATATCAGTTTTTTAAGGGAAATTCTGTTCAAATAATAAGGGAAAAGTTGTAGTTTAGAAATGGCCAAAACATATAATTCAATGCCCAGAAAATCTCACGAAAATTTCCAGAAATGACTCAGTTTTGTTTTGGCAAGCATGTTTTAAGCAGTTCAGAAAATCAGGAATTGCATCAGCAAATTGAGACATCAAGTTTTGAATCTTTTTGGGCAAGTTGTTCAAATTATCTCTTCAATTCAAATTCGAAGTGTGGACAAACATATGTGGCAAGAATTCACTGCTGATTTGATTAAGAGCCACAAATATATTATTTCCAGAACGGTTCACAGCAAATTGGGTCACGCAAGTACAAATTGAAAAGTCGAGGAATATACAAGGAAACAGTTTTTTTGGCGAAGATTATAGTTTTCCAGAAATACAAGTGGAGTTTAAATCAACTTTCAGGTTTGAAAATGATTCCTGAAATTTACCAATAATTTTTTTTTGTAAATAGTTTCCAGAAAAATCTGTGAATGAAGTAGCATATGACATGGAAATCAATTCAATTTGTTTGGAGAATCATCAATCATGCATGGCAAATACAAACTGACAAGCAATCAAGTTTGCAGAAATCAGCAAATCAGAAGAAATTTTTTTGGCAAGAATTCTCTTCTGATTTCTCGGCATTTATTCAAAGGGACCACAACAAATCCAATCAAAGAACCAAAAGTGGAAACAAAACAGTTTATTTCAAGCCATGGAATCAAAAGAGGGAACCACGCAATCAGATCAAGGCATTTACGGTGAAATCAGATTTTTTTTAGGGTTTTTAAATCCCTATATATACACCTGTTTCATCATCGGCATAGACATCGAAATGAAAACCAACAACAACTAAATCAGAGAGCAACATTTTTAAAATACTCACAATTTCATTAGGGTTTCGATCGCCAGAGTGAAGAATCACATAGCCACACAACAATCGAGCAAGACAGAGAAGCAATCGAAGATACGAGCACCAGAAATCATTTCCAGAGCCAAAAATTAACAACATCGACTTCGATTTGGGTCAGAAGAAAAACCCTAGAATCGCCGCCGCCAATTTTTTTCTCCAGAGCAAAAACAAAAGTGATCGGGCAAATAAACAAATGGGTCGGCCAAGATAAAAAGGGGTTTTGGTTTTGTTTAAAAAGGATGACCCCTTTAATATAAACTCTTTTTTTTTATTTTTTTTAAGAATTAGGTTTTACATTTTTTTTTCATTCTGTTGCCTTTTAAATTGTGTTGTAAAATCATTTCTGAACAGTTCTAGGTCTGTAAAATCTAGGGGGATTTAGTCAAGGTGTTGACTGTCAGTTTCAGAGTCTGTAAATCTGAGTTACAAGTTACAGGGTTTGTAATTCGGGAAATCTGATCTAGGGGATTAGATCAGTCTACGGTTTTGAGCGTAGGGTTAGAATAGGAGCAGGGGTTTGTGAGTGTACATGGTCTTGTATGCGGGAACTGTTCTATCACCTAGTAGAAACCTTAGAAATGCAGCAGTAGGCAGGGTTTTGCCGAAGCTGGGTATATCTGTGTGTGATTTATTTTCTGCATTTCAGTTTCTGCTATTTTCTGTGATCAGTTTATTATTATATATCTCGTTAAGTTTTTAATTCAGTTAAAAACTGTGAAAAACCCTATTCACCCCTCCCCCCCCCTCTAGGGTTATTCTAGATCCAACAATGCCGATACTTCGTGCACAGAAATCGAGCTAAATCCGCAATGAAAATCCATCCTGGCCGTTGACCGTGTAGACCTCATCTTGCTCTTCAATTTGGCTTTGAAAACTTCGAAATCCATAGAAGGGATTGGGAGAAAAGGGGAGAAGAAGATTGGAGCAATTTAGGGCGTCGATATCATCCTAGCGGCGGCTAGCAGATAATGGCTAGGGTTAGAAGAAAATGGTTAATATATATACATATATAATTATAATATTATTTAATTCGTAAACACTTGTTTTTGCACTCGAACTCCAGTTCAAACCCAACGACTGTCGCCCCAAGCCAAATACCCCCATTCTGAACACAATGGGATAAGTTCCGCTAGCCAATTCGACTGTTTGAATCAGTTTTTCTTTAATTTAAAATATAAATCATTGTATATTCAATTTAAACGTACATTTTAATTTTCCAGGGCCACAAACTGATTCGAAAAATTCCAGAAAAATAAATCTAGCTATGTTTTGACGATACGGTCCCAACAAAACTAGTTTCATCGAATTCTGATACCGTTTGAAAAATGGCCCTTTTCTGGTCGATCCAATTTAATAGAAATCGACCAAACACATTTTTCTTTGCGATGCTCACATACTAGCTTCAAAAATTATGAAATTTAAAACCTAGAAATAATTTGACATCATGGATCCAACAAAAGTGGTTTCGTCGAATTATAAGGTTGTTTGCAAAATTTCCATTTTCAAGGGCCTTTATATATATTAAAATATATATAAATTCCACAGCGACTTTTCTGAATTTTAAACTGGACATATCTTTCAACTTCTAAAGTGAAATCTCAGTTTCTTAGCTTCGTTAGAAGGATATGATTAAACAGATTCAAATATTTCTGGTTTCGTTTAATTCCGACTTAAAACGAATTATGTATATTCATTTGAAATTCGAAATCGAATTTTCGAAATGCAGCGCCATTTCAGGCTCGTTATATAATTAAAATAAATTTATTCGTTTTAACTTCATCGAAAATAAATTTTTCGCCGTTATTATTTAAAACAATCCATTTTAAATAACCAAAATCCGTAAAAATTGCCAAAATAAAAATTTTAAATTGGCCCAGATTTTCGGGTTGTTACAATCTCCCCCACTTAAAACTTTTCGTCCCCGAAAAGGAACGAAGCCGAAAGTTGTTTCACAAACCAACTCAACTTCCATTATTTTCTTTACGGCTTAAGTTCTTCAACTTTTCAATTTCTAAGAACTTCTCAAATTTTTCAAAAATTTGGCTAACACCCTAAATTTTCGAAAAATTTCGCCATAACCTCCCCTGCACCGGGGACTTCGGGATATTTCATATAGCCTCCCATGGCCTTCTTCAATCCAAAAGAAAAAGAAAAAGAAAAAGCCAATCGACTCATAAAATCATCAAATCCCAAGAAATACAATAAACGTGTACCTATTTGTCGGGCAAACAATTTTATTCCTCTTCTCTAGCCTCCTAGCTATGACCTGTTCAATGGATATACATGTATATGCATGCAATTGTAATCATTTTTCAATACAGTTCAATGTTTGGTTCAATTTGTATACATTTTGGCCTAATTGGTTCAAATTTTAATTAATCACAAATACGTCATTTATAAACTCGTTACTCTCAACTCGTTCTAGGGTATTTCTAACCCCATCTCTAACGAGTTACTCATTCTAGAGTGCTACTGATTCTATCTCTAATGAGGTTTTTTCAATAGGATATTACTAATCCTACCTCTGATGAGTCTTTTATTCTGTTCTAACGAGTTGCACCCCAAAGATTTGAGTTAACCAAAGCTCTGATACCAGCTGTAATGACACGGATTTCGCTCGGACCTAATCGATCGCTAAATCGACCAAGACCGTTCGAACCCCGCATACGCTAACTCTGGGTATACAACACATCAGAACAAATAACATAAGACTTTTATAAACATCATAACAATGTTACATCAAAGTACATAATATCAGAGTATGTCGAAATATAACAATACAGCGGAAGACTGTCAATACTCTGGACACAGCTTAAGGCTTCAATCCAGAATCCTGCTCAATACATCTGCAAAATAAAACTACTCGACTGTCCGTGTGGAAAATAGGGGCACCCGAGTTTGCAAGGGAAAAGCAAACTACAGGTCAGTCATGGGACTGGTGTGAGAAACTCTAAACAGTTATAATTAACTTATTTAATAATATGGCATATCACGGGACCACGCCGCTAACGTGGAACGGGTTTACCCCCATGAATGCCAGTGTATAAACAACAATCAATATAGATATATGGATCTACTATGCATCAATCAACATGCAATATCCCAATCTACCCATTTAGATTAATCACCACACTTAGATTTTCCAAACCAATTCAATTTACAGAAATTATTCCTTTGGATTTTATTCCCGATTTCTTATTTCAAATCATTTGAAATGCATATCTAGCTTTCTATATCAAAGTAGATTTCACTTCGGGATCTCAAATCAAATCGTTTGGAAATATGAATTCCAAAACATAACAATGCATACAAACAAGTATGCAACCAAATATCGTGCTCCCCATCGATAAGGCAAAGGGTACGCACCTCGCAACTCGATATATATAAATGTGCACCTACCCCACATAGGAGCAGGCTATACCAACGATGCACCTCCCACACATGGAGAGCATACACCGCCCTCTCACCCATACTTTTAGTCTCAGGGTTACCCGAATCTTTAGCCACATACTAAATCATTTCATATCCCGAAGTAGGGAAAATCATTTCACAACATAATAATCACAAGTACTTTCAAAATATAGTACTTCACATCAATAATTCACACATATGATCAGTCACTATTAATCACATAACCTTTGAGCTCGTACGTCTCAAAGATGGGTGTTAAGCAAGAGAATAAATTCTCCGCCACCAAACAGATACATCATCAATAGCAACTAATCGAATATGCGATGAACCACAATGTAACACATAATACATTTCTAAATCATTTTAGAAATCATCGGGTTTTGGGCCTCGAAATCCTTTCTGTTTTATAAAACATTTTTATAAAACATTCCCTGTCTAAAATCGGGAATATATTTCTTTTCACATAAGGAAAATATCATTTCAAAGTCATTCACTAAACTTGAAATGAACTCAATATCGCTAATCACTTTATCGTCAAATCTTGAAGTGTTTCACAAGGTGTTAACACACAGATATTTCTACCCAACCCAATGCTAAATGTAAAGGCATATTCTGCTCATAAACTGGTCGAGCACCATCCAAACAATCAATCAACCACAATCAATATCAACAACTAAGTAAATTTGGTTTAATCACATCACGTGTTTTGGTAAATTTAATCACCATTCATTCATCCAAATCTAAAAACCCCAATTGGTTTCATCTCTAAAATCATTTCATATTGATTGTTCTACTTTTTGGAAATTAATCCTGCTTTTACTCGGGTTAAAGAACTAATGTCAATTAAACACGGTTCACGACAAACCCCAAATCCAATTTGATATTAAACATAAGGCTCTGAATAGAAAATAGTATCGGCTTATATTCAACATCAAATTCTGAAACCAACAAATATCGTATTGGAAATAACGATATTAATATATCTTTCAAATTTCCACAACCATATCTGTATAATCACGAAATCCAATATCGAAATATTCCGATGATAATTTCGATTCAAATCCATTCCAATTCATATATTGGAAATTCTGGTTATTTTTAAAATCATTTCAAATCCAATTTATTTATTTAAAAATAAATAAATTATTATTCTAGTAAATGACTAGTTCATTTCGATAAAAATCTATTTTTATCTTTTCAAATATGGGAATTTTTAGTCCAATTCTTTCCAAATCATTTCTTATGATTTTACACTAATTATTGATATTTTTAATAATTTTATCAAGGCCCGTACAGTCGATTTCCATCAACGGCCATCGAACTGCACTTACAGCGACCTTTTCCAAATTTGATTTGGACATAATTCCAAATAGATTTCAAATTTCTAATATTCGTTAGAAAGCTCTTTTCGGTACGAACCCAACGGTCCCGGTTTCAGGAGAATCCGACGGTCGGATCTCCCGTAATATCCGTTCGAAGTTAATGGTCAAAATTCGCGAATTACCGCAGCACGGCGCGTTCTATTTAGGCCATTATATTATATATAATATATATATCGTCGATTTCCTTTTTAAAACGAATTTTATAAATCGTTTTAAATTCGTTTTCAAAATGATTTCAACTTCATATTCAATTTCTAATCAAAATTGAATACTCCATATACACGACAATTTTATACAGTGTATATATATGTTAAAAATTATATTTTTAACAATCAAATCATTTTCACATTTCGTATATATATATATATATATATCATTTTCATTTCATATATACATCGTTTTCACATTTTATATATATATCGTTTTCATTTCATATATATATATATATATATATATATATTATTTCCACCTTTCATATATATAATATTTTCACTTTTCAACATATACGATATTTTCACTTTTCAATATATACGATATTTTCACTTTCAATATATATACGATATTTTCACTTTCCAATATATACGATATTTTCACTTTCCAATATATACGATATTTTCACTTTCAATATATACGATATTTTCACTTCCAATATATATACGATATTTTCGCTTTCAATATATACGATATTTTCACTTCCAATATATACGATATTTTCACTATTCAATATATATATATATGTTTATTTCATTTCACATCACGATCAATTTTCACACAGAATACAATCAAACAAGTCGTCCATGGTCTGTGGACGACGGGGAGCAGTTCATATATGCAGTTACAAAATAAATAACTGTACAGAAAATTTAAAGTGAGAGAATTCTCATCTTGATTGGTTTCTGATTGTTGAATACGATTATTTTAATATAATTAAACCGGCGTTTAATTATATCAAGAATCCCATTTGCTTCAGTTTCTCTTCTGGTCTACACTATGTTGTAGTGCTCATCTAGAGGATTCAAACGCACCTAACCTCGTCAATTTCTGATCTCGTTTGCACATGTTATTAACAATACAAGTGTGTCACAAATTAAACGATCATGAATATAATTAATTTCTTAATTAAATAGCTAATTACATTGAAAATAATCTGGGCCACTCATCTCCCTTTCTTCCTCATTCTAAACTGTGCCGTCGTAACCCATTTTCTGGTCAGAAAATCCCTCCGTCGTTCATCACCATGGGCAGTTGAAACTCAATCGGAGTGCGCCACTCCAACAGGCTTCGCCGGAGCCTCCACCGCTTGCAGCGACGGCCCGCTCGGTGGCACCACCTGGCGTGGAATCAACCCCCAACGCCGACACTTCGTGCACAGAAATCGAGCTAAATCCGCAATGAAAATCCATCCTGGCCGTTGATCGTGTAGACCTCATCTTGTTCTTCAATTTGGATTTGAAAGCTTCGAAATACATAGAAGGGATTGGGAGAAAAGGGGAGAAGAAGATTGGAGCGATTTAGGGTGTCGATTTCATCCTAGCGGCGGCTAGCAGATAATGGCTAGGGTTAAAAGAAAATGGTTAATATATATATATAATTATAATATTATTTAATTCGTAAACACTTGTTTTTGCACTCGAACTCCAATTCAAACCCAACGACTGTCGCCCCTAGCCAAATGCGCTCATTCTGAACACAATGGGATATGTTCTGCTAGCCAATTCGACTGTTTGAATCAGTTTTATTTTATTTAAAATATAAATCATTGTATATTCAATTTAAACGTACATTTTAAATTGCCAGGGCCACAAACTGATTCGAAAAATTCCAGAAAAATAAATCTAGCTATGTTTTGACGATACAGCCCGAACAAAACTAGTTTCATCGAATTCTGAGACCATTTGAAAAATGGCCCTTTTCTGGTCAATCCAATTTAATAGAAATTGAACAAACACATTTTCCTTTGCCACGCTCACATACTAGCTTCAAAAATTATGAAATTTGAAACCTAGCAATAATTTGACATCACGAATCCAACAAAAGTGGTTTCGTCGAATTCAGAGGTCGTTTGCAAAATTTCCATTTTCAAGGGCCTTTATATATATATAAAAATATATATAAATTCCACAGCGACTTTTCTGAATTTTAAACTGGACATATCTTTCAACTTCTAAAGTGAAATCTCAGTTTCTTAGCTTCGTTAGAAAGATATGATTAAACAGATTCAAATATTTCTGGTTTCGTTCAATTCCGACTTTTCTGTATATTCATTTGAAATTCGAAATCGAATTTTCAAACTGCAGCGCCATTTTAGGCTCGTTAAATAATTAAAATAAATTTATTCGTTTTAACTTCATCGAAAATAAATTTTTCGTCGTTATTATTTAAAATAACCAAAATCCGTAAAAATTGCCAATTTTTTTTTTTTAAATTGGCCCAGATTTCCAGGTTGTTACAAACGAACTCCGTCACAACTTTCTTCTTTACCTGATTGGACATGTTCAACTGTTTCATGTCGATTGGTTCTTCACTCATTAACAATCAACAAATACTCTTAGTTTCCTCTTAGGGATTTACGGACCTCTCTATTCAGGTTGTCCCTTGATACTGCTGTATCTGTCATCTACCAAACAAGCTAGAGCTGCGGTTTTTCTTCCTTTTGCTTGTTGGATGACATGAAACCACAACTGCTTTACTTACTATCTTGCCAATTTCACTTGTAGGCATGTCTATCTTCTTATAGACATATCAGTTCCTGAGCACTCCACAAATGTCCAACCCCATGACTGACATTTTACCGTATGTCATCTTCATCTTCATCTTCATATCCACTTCACATCTGCCTTGTACCTTTCATCCTCACTCACAGTCTCACCACATCGCTTTTGTTTTCACCAACACATTTCAAACTCTAGATTCAACTCTGGGTTGTAACCGGAGATCCTAAAGTGCAGACTTCTCCACTTCCATGCTTGACAATACCATGCTCCCTCCAGTCCAAAATGTACCCCAAAATCATTGAAGTCCCTGCAGTTACGATGCGAGCAAGGATGCTTACATTGCTGGAAGTGACTAACTTTTTTTATTTCTTCATGTTCCACATTGTACTTCTTTTTCATAGTGCTTTCTATTGATTCAAGCCTTTTCTTCACATTGCTCTGATGGACTTGGCACAATGAATAACCCGCCCATGCAGTTAGTATAGATGCAATAGATGTTCCAACTGTGAACGCCACTTGATGATCTTCTTGCTTAGTGGAGTAATAAGTGTCTTGAATCGCAGACCGTGAATTTGAAGTTTTCTTCTTCAACTTTGTAAGAATAAAAGCACAAGAGATCGAAATTCCATCCGTGTCGCTATAATTAAAATTGAATTTGTGTCTAAAAGCAACCAATCTTCGAAAAATTGCTTGCCCTTTCATTAACATTGCTTTCACGAAAATTGCTCATCACTCCATTACTTCCACAATACCTTTCCCTACGTTACTACTAGACTGTCACACTCACATTTCAGCAGACTTGCCACCACTAACGCCTCATATGCCTGAACTTCGTCCAACACTACATCCTAACAATCCTCAAAACATGCCATTCATTTATGCACCAAAACAACCAACCACTACCTGAAGCAACTACCAAGACCCTTACAACTACCCTCAATTCCATGAACATATCTTCACTTCCTTCAGGTGAGTAGCCTACACCTTCCATTGCTTTAATAATAACAAACCGTCCAATTTCCTTCACTCACGCAAAACCACTAACATCATAACGACCAACTTTGACAATCATCAGTCCTATAATACTCCTGCTACCGTACTCCTCAAGACAACTCATCAGACCAAATATAATCCACTTCATCGCCTCTCTTCAACGCTTAATCATTCTACCACCACCATCTATTACAACCTTCTTTCGTGCCTTCAATCACCTCCACACCTCTGTCAAAATCACTAATTCGTTGAACCTCCGTGACCTAACTCCACGCAAAAAACATGATCTTCTCCAACCTATCTTCATCCACAATAACCCCTCTAATGTACACACACCAATCCCCATGCATGCTATATGGCTTCATCATGTTCAAACAATCTCCGAAAACCCAGTGCACATCGATTTCGATCGTACCTGATCCTCACCTAAGACAAACTGATCCACTATGCCTCACTTCAACATAACCAATCTAAGCCTTTATGCCTTCCACCAAACCGTACTTCACATCACAGCCCTTCTTTCTCTCCAACTTCATTCTTCCTGCATTTAACATCCAACTTCAATCTGCCTGTAAACTGTTCCCCACTAAGTCCGACTGCGACTAAACCAAAATTACAAAATTGCTCCACTTCACCATCCATTGCAACTCCTCCTCTACAACCTGAAACAATCCTTGCCAAATGTGTTTCCCCTCTATGCGCTTACTATTAAATTGGATCAGGTAACAAGCTAACAGATATATTAGAGAAGAACGAGTATTACCGGAAAAAACCGACTTCTCCGTAGATGCATGTCTCTATGCTAGTGTATCCAGTTTCAAAATCTTATCTATGCCACACCAATGTATACTTCTCCTTCTTGCATACAGTGTGAAACCACACCATCACAAATAGTCCATTACCACACAAACAGTCCATCTACCTCCATCTCCTACACAAACTATTAGCAACCCCATCATCATCTTCACACGTTTCAGATTCTAACATAGAAACACACTATTGCCAAACATAACTCAGTCAAACACTTCATGGACAGGCATTGCTGACCCACACTATATATCAATCATCTCTGGCAACTACAACAAAACCAGTAAAACCAAAATTATCGATATTCTCTGATTCAACAGCACTCTACAGTAAGTGAAATAGGAAAACAAACATTTTGACGGCAACTGGTCCGGCGAACGATAGCCTTAAATGGTGGCTACCAGCTAGAAAAATGAAACACCAAGATCAACCCTGCTAGAGGTTAGCTTTATAGCTCTAATACCAATTGTTGAGAATAATAAAAATATAAAATAGAAGCTCAAAAGATTACTTTATTAAACAACTGAAGTCGTACATTTATTGGTTGTACATGAGCCAAAAGCAAATACAAGGAAACCATGAAACAAGGACAAAGTTATTTCAACATGTATTTAAAAGAAAGAACAATTTACATTAAAAATTAGAATACATAAAAGAAGAAAGAAGTAAACCGATATATGTACTAACCATCCACGAGTGACATTGTTTAATGTTTTTATTAGCTCCATGGCCCATGCATGTTTCAATATCCATCATCTGATCGATATATATTGCATGACCTTTTCTACCATGACATTTATAGCCTGTGGTTTGATTTCCATTTTCTTTCCGGGGGAGGGGGAGGGGTGTAATTCAATAATTGGGCAAATTTTATGTTAGATTTCGTGATACAATATTTTCGTGTGCAGAAGATTTGGAAGATATTATTGATTATGGTGATACAGTATTTCCATTTAGAGAAAATTTCGGAAATATTGTTAATTTGAGTAAATTAATATTTCTAACTGTAGAAGATTTCGAAGATATCAGAAAATTTACTGCTTCTTTTGTAAAATTAGATAGGGCAATAAATTACCTACATAAGTGGAAGAATATGAAAAAGATTTTTTTTGGAATATTTAAGTAAGGAATTAATTCTTTGATTGGTTTATTAAACAAGGAATCTTATCAAGAGCAAATAAACTGGAGAATTAATTAGGCAGTGATTTATAACCATAAATCAATTACTTCAACCCCAAGTATTAATCCTTATATAAAGATAGGGATTAGGTAAATGTATGTATCATCTCTATAAGCTGTATTTCTTCTTCTTCCTCTCTATTACCAGTCTTATAATATTTTGTTATTTAGAAAAGTAATAAAATCTCCTCTCCCCAAGTGGACATACACTAACAAGACGCAAGTGGAACCACTATAAATCTCTTGTGTTCTTTCTTTATTTCTTGATCCGTGATTATTTTGTTGAGGACTATCAGTTATTTGTTTTGCCTCACCATCAATCCGTTCCTTTTTTTTTCCACAAGGTTGGGTTTTATTCCCAAGGCCTTTTTTGGGAAACTTTTCCCCAACATTCGGTATCAGAGCCAGGTTTGTGCATTTTTTTGCATAATAGTTGCTACCAGAGCAATTTTTGCATAACAAGTTGGTATCAAAGATCCATGGTTCGAGGGGACCAGTATGTGTAGCATGACTGAACATGGCTCCAAAGGGGCTTGAGCATAGGATGCTCATTAAGGTGGAGAAATGGTTATAAGCAGTCTATCTCCACCGCTGCTTATGAGAACTCGGGGTAGCAGCCTGACCAACTATGAAGAGGACTCAATGTGTAACTCCAAGGTGACTTGAGCAATGCTCGCCAAGGTGGAGATAGTTAGGTGTGGCTCGCATTGGAATGTAGTGGGTGTGTGGATCGAACGGACAAATTGTCCTATATCGCAAGAAATTAAGAAAGATCATGGTATATACGTGGTATTGGTGGCACAAACACTGGGGATTCCTTTTGTTACAACATGTGCTTGCCAATACCGCATTATATGCTCGATGGGTAGCAATGAGGGATGTTCAATCGGGACGTCGGCATAGGAGACTTCAATCGTTGACTCCGATAGACACGGTGAAACGCGTACGTACGCAGGGAATGCTGAAACTCAACATGGTATCAGAGCATTGGGTGCTAGCTACGGGGGCGTCTTTTCATATGACACCTAATAAGAATTATTTCAGTTTTTTTAAGAAAAGAAAAAGTGGGAAACTGATTCTTATGGGAAATGATGCTAGTTGTAGAGTCATGGGCAGAGGTACTGTGCAGATTCGCATGTATGATGAGGTAATACGCACTTTGACAGGTGTCCGTTATATTGCAGGTCTTCGAAAGTGAATGATATCTCTTTGGCAGTTGGCATCCAAAGAATGCGAAGTGACTATTGTTAAGGATACTCTAAGGGTTTCTAAGGGTTCGTTTGTAGTGATGAAGGGAGATATGTTTCATAATTTGTATCTCCTGAGGAGAAGCATTGTACTTGGAGAGTCAAAGGTTGAAGTCTATAGTTCTCATGGAAAAAATGTCAAAGCTAGGCATACAAGAAGAGACTTTGAGTTTCTGCATAAGCAGAATATAATCAAAGGGGAAACCTTCAACAAGGCAGGATTTTGCCAAAAGAATGTGCTTGATAAGCGGAAGAAGGGGTCATCTGAAGTTGGTTAGAGATCAAAGGAGAAAGCAGCGGATATGCATAAGTCTTTGCAGACTGCTAAGTTCGGGCATTGCTCGAGCTGGAATCGTTAATCGAAATGCTAGGTGCCATGTGGTGGCACGGTGTTGGGAGAGAGTTGAGATGGTTCATGGAGACGTTTGTTTTCATGGTGAAGATTGATAGGTCTTACATAAATGGAAACTTTGAACACTTTATTGGTAGGCGGTGGCGTTGCCAGAGTTTGTTGACAAAGTGCAATGGGTGATGGCCATGCCGAAGCTCATTGGGGGAAGTAACCATGGTGTCTTGTCCGAGAAGATGCTTAGAGTAAGAGGATATAGGTGGAGTTGGTATGCTTTCAAGGAAATATAGTATCAAGGTGGATATTTTTAGATTTCGTCATACAATATTTCTATTTGCAGAAGATTTGGAAGATATTATTGATTATGATGATACAATATTTCCATTTAGAGAAGATTTGGGAAATATTGTTAATTTGAGTAATATAATATTTCCAACTGTAGAAGATTTGGAAAATATCAGAAAATTTATTGCCTCTTTTGTAAAATTAGATAAGGCAATAAATTACCTACATAAGTGGAAGAATATGAAGAAGATTTTTTTGGGATATTGAAGTAAGGAATTAATTCTTTGATCGGTTTATTAAACAAGGAATCTTATCAGGAGCAAATAAATTGGAGAATTAATTAGGCACTGATTTATAACCATAAATCAATTACTTCAACCTCAAGTATTAATCCTTATATAAGGATAGGGATTAGGTAAATATATGTATCATCTCTAAAAGTTGTATTTCTTCTTCATCCTCTGTATTGTCAGCATTCTAATATTTTCTTATTTAGAAAAGTAATAAAATCTCCTCTCTCCAGGTGGACGTACACTAACAAGATGTTAATGGAACCACTATAAATCTCTTATGTTCTTTCTTTATTTCTTGATCCGTGATTGTTTTGTTGGTGACTATCTGTTGTTTGTTTTGCCTCACCATCAATCCGCTCCTATTTGTTTTTCCGTAAGATTGGGTTTTATTCCCAAGGCCTTTTTTGGGAACTTTTCCTAAACATTTTACAGGGAAAATAAATATTCATGTGACATTTATCATAATACACTTGCAAGTTCTCGCTAATTTAAAATATTTTTACAATGAAGGAATTACTAAGAAAGGCTATAAAAATAATATTTAACCTTATTTCATGGTAAGAGAAAATAATAGGCACCTA
Source organism: Allium sativum (assembly GCA_030737875.1). Taxonomy (NCBI): domain Eukaryota; kingdom Viridiplantae; phylum Streptophyta; class Magnoliopsida; order Asparagales; family Amaryllidaceae; genus Allium; species Allium sativum. Next base: position 461,950,487 of record CM060921.1, read on the forward strand.
TTCATGCTGGGGAAAACTGAGAGGTACTTGTTTTATTTTCGTAACTTAATTTGAAATAATACTTTACCTGGGCATAAAGGGGATACATGTGCCCTCCAATAAAATAGAGGGATAGTTAGACAACTAACAGTCGTACATGTTCAATATAATCTAGGTAAAATTTCCAATTTGTTTTTAAGTTTATTCCCATATTTCATTCTAGCTTTACTAACGCACATAGATAAAGTTATAGAGCAACATAAATTGTACCAAATTAATTATATACCAAAAACATAGTCAGGGATTCAGCTGTGACATCATTTCCTTGATATAAACAACACTTCTACAGTGACTACACACAGGAAAAAACACCAAAAATTGAAGTCTTACCAAAAGAAAATATGGAGAAGGACGTAAGTATCCCAACTGCACTAAAGAGCATAGTGATTGTAAAACTGCAAAAGAAATGTGTCTTTTTTAATTGAAATCTGGTAACCATGAAAATTGGAAATGAGACAACCATCCATTAACATAATGGTATTATAATTTTGCAACTTTAAGAAAAACATGTTGTTCGAGATGAACAAACACTACAAGAAAACACTGATTTAGCGTTAAGTATTTAGAAGTAGAAATTTCCGTCGCTAATTTGCGATGGAATTCCAAGTGATTTGCAAGGAATAGTTTTTTGTATTTTCAAACTTTTTTTCTTTTATTTATTACCGTCGTCTTTTGTTATCCCTCACTAATCCGTTGCTAATTAAATTACCAACAGAAAACTTCTGTCGCTATTTTCCGCTGCAAATACAGGAAGAATACCGACAAATTTTATCGAAGCTATTTTGCAGCAGAATTCCAACGGATTTGCAAAAGATGTTTATATTATTTTTCTAAGATATACTTTAGTGATATTTTTTATTAATTATTAACATGTTCAATAATTAATAATTAATAATAAAATTAATACTTATGAAATGATATCTAGTATTCAATAATTAATTTTAAATAATTGTATTTAATAATTATAGTTGATAATTATAATTGATACTTATATTTTATATTATAGTTGATAATTATATTTTATATTTCAAAAAATTTGAAAATTTGAAATCATGTCGAATAAATTTGAAATAAATCATAAAGAACTTGTTAATTAAAAAAAAATTTATAGAAGATTGAAATGTTCTTTACCACTTCGTTAACCTGCACCAACATAAAGCAATATTTCAGGAATTTGTCCGTGTATTTGGTTTGGCAAATGGACGTTAGAGATGTTGCCATCCCACTGATCCAAATTAGTTTGCATCTACCAATTGCGTGTATTCAGGTTTTGCAAAACGGACGTTTGAGATGTTGCCAGCCCACTGATCCGAATTAGTTTGCATCGACCAATTGTAAGACATCTTCGGGAGCAATTGAAAACATTTTTTCTCTTTCTTCCCCTCCATCGATCCACTGGTTCCCCAATTCTACTTCTGACGCTTCTAAACCCTAATATATTAAATTAAAAATGGCACCTAAAGCTAGAAGAAAGCCATAGAGAAAAATTCTCCAGGGCGTCGAAGACACTGGCCTGCAAGATACCGGAGCCGAGAAGCAACTTCTCGGCTACTTCAGAGTTGATAATTTGAAATTGATACCGCCTACTAAATACTAAAATTGGAACAGAAAATCCCAACAGCGAACGAAAAACTACTGAAAAGAGAGGACAAAATCATTTGTTCATCAATTATTGGTACTTCTATTTTTTTATTGATATTTCTATATTCCCTGGTATCTCCCTTTTCCATTGTAATTTGCAGTTGCTTTTGAGTAAGGTGAAAGTGGTAAATCCGGAAGGAAATTGCTTGAAAGAAAAGTGGAGTTTCTTGATAATTTAGCAGGAAAGTTAAAAAAAGCTGTTAATCGGTACTTATTTAATTCAAAGGGAGTGAATCGTTTATGCAAGCGCACTTAGTTGTCAGGTAAATTTAGAGACATCAACAAATATTTAATCTAGGTTTGTTTTAGTTTGTAGAAACTGTATATGTATATCGCTAGAGTGTAAATGATTGTGAGAGAATGGTTGTTTAGGGTTTTGAAATTGATTTAATGACTGAATAGGAGAAGCAAATGCCAGTAAACAATTGTGAATTGATCATTTAGTAAATCAGTTGTGTTATTTTTATATAAAGATCATGTTTCTTCACATATAAAACAGTCCGTTTGTATAGGGTCTTGAATCCTTATATTTTTCAGCATTTATCTATGAAATTACTGTACTTCTCAGAACATATAACTAGCTTAATACATAAAGATCATGTGGAGTACTCATTGCTCCAAACTCACTTAAAACTGACTAGAAAACTGACTAGAACAATGGTCGTCTAACTTTTATTAATTCACTAAAAAATTATAATGTGCATTGCAACATTTCACTCTTTGGATTTCTGTTTTGTTCGATTTAACATCTGATCTTTTTTATCCCAGGTGATGTGGGAGATGCCTTTATTAGAAGGAACCAACCCAGATTTGTGTTTTCCTCGCTATGTAGTTGGCTATGAAGTTGTTTGCTATTCTAAAATTTATAGCGAAGTATGTTTTTTCATATAAGGTATTTACGTGTACCGTCAAGTAGAGCTCATTCTTCGGTGAATTCCACATGTTCTTGCTGCTGATGTCTATGCTTCAAAGTTCGATTTTTTTTTTTTTTTGCTAAATCAGAATGCCGGGTTGCAGTTTCGGAACAAGGTAATGTCTTTCATGTCGCTTTTAATTCAAGTGCATATAATCAGCTGCATCATGTTTTCATAAGTTGGGAGTTAAATGAATTGAGAAGTTTGAGTTAATGAGCCAACCTTGATATTCTCTTAGTAGTTAGTATGGTGTATCAAAATAGACCGCGGTCTGCAGAAAGTGGTATGCTTTGTTATAATATATCGCATATAGCCTATTTCCATGGAATTTTTAAGCTGAAAGTGGTTCATCTTTGAATTTCTAAGTCGAAACAAACTCAAAGATAGGGAACATTTAAAGTTATGATATTTAGTAATATGTCATGGAAACTACAGCTTCCAAAAACTAGATACTGATGTTGATATTGTATATGCCTTTGCATTTCATCTCTTCTGGTATGTATGGAATTTATACACACATTAATGCATTAATGTGCACAGTTGATTTGGAATGTATTGGCAGTTTTCTTCTTCATTTAGTTCTTCGGGAGTAGCTAACAGCTGAACTATACGTTTAAATAAAAATGGCCATATAACTTTTATTAATTCACTAAAAACTGACTAGAAAAGCTTGAAAATTTGAGGAGCACTCTTTGCTCCAAACTCTGTGGAGTACACATGAATCCAATCTTTGATGTGCATGGCAGCCCAATGTTACCGTTCTGGCCTGAAACTGACAGGAATTAACTAAATTCAACCTATTGTATGTCTAATTCTAATGACTCATTTTAGGATTATTGACTAATCAGAAGGAAAATAATAAAGCATTAAATATTAGATATCTAGAGGTGGAAAATAGAGGTAACCGATCAACCAAATCATATCATTTTTCAATTCAAATTCTAAGGTTTCGCTGTCCAAAAATAAAATTGAGCTATATTTGTTCGTTCTTACTTTGTTTAATTGATCAAAATCCAAATGTTATGTTAAAATACATTATATTGATTAAAGCCCAAATGCATAAAGATCTTTCCTTGAAATTATGTATGCAGATGCAGTAGATAATTTTTGTACGCCTAAAAAAACAATACAAAGCAGCATAATTCCACTTAGAATTTTATTATCTACTATTGTTTAGTACTCTTGTTTGTTTGAGGTTAGCAACACTATTTTTGTTGCTTATGTATGTGTGTGTGAGTGTGTGTGTATAATGTTATAATAGTAAAATTTGATGTGTTCATCATTTAAAAAAACATGCTTATTAAGTGCAAGTGAATCTTAGTCGTCTGCATCACTAGAAGGAGAATCATTGCACATGTATTTTCCAATTACACATGATTATCAAGGTTTTAGATATTGCAGTTTGAAAATAAAACTAGTTACACATGATTTCAACACAGAAATATGGCCAAATGTTCGTGCAAATCATTTTCTCCTGACTGTTTCAAACATGCACGATTTGTAGAAATACTATTCATGTCCAAAGCGCATGCCTAAATGCTTGTCATAATCAATATGTTAGTGCATTCTTTGAGTACAAATCTTGTTGATTTGGTTACTTTCTTATTAAGTTAATTATGCCTCAAAATAAAAAAGTATTGTATATATAATGTAATAATATTAAAATTTGATGCGATCATCATTTGAAAAACATGCTTATTAAGTGCGAGTGAATCTTAGTCATCTGTATCACTAGAAGGAGAATCATTTCACATGCATTTTCCAATTTCTCTGCTTAATCAATCATGCAATCACTAGAAGGAGCATCTACTGCAATACGGAAAGCAGAACATTAGAAGGGCTGTGCCTCTTGCTCTCGGCATTCTCTGTATATCAAATCCTAAAATACACCATATTTCTGTTCCCTTGCTTGGTTCTTTCATAATTTGTTTTGTAGTTTTGATTTAACTTGAATTTTTTTCTCTACACAGGTGACAGTCATGGATACTTTAAGCAGACTGATCCATGATGCAAATTCAGATGTTTCTATGGCTGTCATTATCTCATTGGGTTTAATATGGTTAGGAACAAACAATACTCTAATTGCAGGCATGTTGAGAAACCTTTCGAGCTACTACTACAAAGAAGCTGGACACCTTTTCTGTGTAAGCTTTACTTCATATTTTCTATGTTATGGTACTGGTTTATTATATCGAAAAGTAAGCCCAGAATTTAATTTTTTTTCAGGTAAGAATTGCTCAAGGACTTGTTCACATGGGGAAAGGGCTAATGACTCTCTCCCCAACCACTACATGATGTACCTCCTTGAGCCTGCCATGCAGCTCTTGTAGTTACTATATACCCTCTTTTCAGTATCACGACAATTTATGAACTATGAAGTAAATAAAGAATTGGGCTTTTACTTGTTTGTTTCAGCCAAGAATGTTGATGACTGCAGATGTAAAATTGAAGCCGCTTTCAGTTCCTGTAAGAGTTGGTCAAGCGATTGATGTAGTCGGCCAGGCCGGCCGACCTAAAACCATTACCGGTTTCCAAATGCAATCCAAACATGTACTGCTTGCTCCATGGAAGAGGGCTGCAGCTGCTGCCTCATCGTAATTTTGAGTAGTTTATTATGCATCTTTTGCGTGTACTCAAACATCAAATTTGTAGCTTTGCTTAATTTATATTGTTTTGCTGGAGCTAGTTTGTATTATTTTTGTGATTTTTAAACTTGCCGCCTGATTATGTCAGTGTTGGTGTTAAATATGGTGAGTATGAACAAACCTTTTCTCAGTTGTACCGTCTTCCCTTTATGCAAATGGTTTGTATTTTGCCTATACATACATACATACATACATACATGCATATGGCAAGCATTCGCCTACACCCCAAAAATGAAGCACCCCAAATGCCCTTGATTTCCACCACCTGTTTATATTAAAGAATGTGAGTAGGAAGTCAGAGAGTGAGTGGAAGGAGAGAGAAGGAGAAATACTTGGTGGAGATTGAGGGGCATTTGGGGTGCTGCACTGTTTGGAGTGCTCTCGAACTTGCCTCTCTCTCTCTCTCTCTCTCTCTCTCTCTCTATATATATATATATATATATATACGAGCGTTCAATGACACCTCAAATAGTGGAGCACCGCAAAAACCCCCTGATTTCCACCACAAGTTTCTCCCTCTCTCTCTCTCTCCTTCCACTCATTCTCTCTCCCTCCACTACATTATTCTAATACAAATGAGTGGGTAGAAATGAGTTGCAAATGGGGTGCTAGAAAATAGGGGTGTCATTGAACCTGCCTCATATATATATATATATATATATATATATATATATATATATATATATATATATATATATCTGTAGGGGACAACTATTGGGACACAAAACTAGACACAAACATAGAGACACATAATCTTGACCATTGGAACTTTTTGTCTTTATGTGGAGAGGTGGAATTCAGGGGGAGATCCAATGGTGTAGATTTTGTGTCCCCTTATTTGTGTCTATTTGTTGTGTTCAAATAGACTTTCCCATATATATATATACACACACACACACACACACACACACATATATCGAATGGTAGCGATGGCTGGAAAAAAAAACAATATATAATCAGAATAGAAAGGGAATACCGACAGAATTTTTTATCAAAATCGATACTACAACGTCGCTAAGAAGATACTGATATTTTAAAGATAGCGACGGTTTACCGACGGATAACTGGAATATAAAATGTTTGCTATATATTTCCGTAGGTAATCCCTTGCTAAACAGCGTGCGTTTAGCGATGGAAAAATATTTAGTGATTTTAGTATGTTATATATATCCGTCGGTAAAAATCGGTGAAAATAGTTAAAAAAATGATAATATATCAGAAAACGACGGTGAAGTGACGAAGAATTGACGTTAATTTCCGTCACAAAAGCATTCCTAAAATACCGGCGTGTTTTTTAGCGACAACCGCATTCTGCTGCAAATCCGTCGCTAATAGGCCTTTAGCGACGAATTTTTCCGCTGTAAAATCAATGTTTTCTTGTAGTGAAAAATGGAGTCATATATTAGCTTAAAAAATAAATCAAGAAAAAGAGGGAAAAATAACCAAATATCTATGGCCTCAAAAAAGAACAATAAGGAGTTGAAAAAAAAACAACATGAAATCTGTTTTACTCTCTAGCTAGTGCAACCATGCATACATAACCCCAATTCAAATTCAGACAACTCAATTACTTAAGTATAAAGGAAAAAAACATTTTCAAATTCTATATTAAATTCCCAGTGTCTCAGACTATTAAATTCAACTAATAACCAACTATTAAATTCAACTAAAGAATGAAATCTGTTTAGGATTTGGAGGCAACAGAAGCCGAGTTTGGAGAAGGTTCTTCAATTTCTAAGATGGTCGAGTAACGAAATCGAGTTCGTGGAAGATTGTTTATGTTTCAAGAACTGGGGCTCCATCGATACGAGAATGAGGAAGATAGGAAGGAATAATATTAGGCACACATGACCTGGATCTGGTGGTGTCGCTTGAATCACTAAAGGAATAGAGGGCTATTTTGGGTATTCCAAAAAGACACCTAGTAGTTTAGTTGATGAAGTTCTCTTTATTAGTAGTAAAGATGTGTAGTGTTACACCCTATATCAATAGAAGAACCATAAAATTGTTATAAATTAAAGGTCCATTACCACTGAAAAGTGACTAGTTGATAATTTTTTGGCATTTCATAGTCACTCAACCTTTCTTATCCCCTTTAGCATTCTTTAACAAAAAGATCATTAATGATAGATTTAGTCTCAAGTATAATTGTAATCCAAATAGTGCAATAAAGGCTAAAGCAAATTCTTCAAAGTGAACGGAACCATTATAAATTTCATCTCATTTTTTACATTTTGGTATTGTTTGGGTTGTTTAGTTTTGGTAGTTTCTCGGTTTCTTGCATCTTCCGGAAATTCCTTGTCAGAAAATTTGGTGCGTTATTCAAACGAAAAAATTGTTTGACACCATTGAATAATGTTTCACTCATAGTGCTTCAAGTTAGCCTTGAATAAAGCTGTTTGATGGACGTCATGCCACACATTAAGTATAATCAAAGTGAAGTGTTCACATAAAGTTTAACAGTGTTCTCAAGTTGAGAAAACAGTGAAACATCATCACTCAAGATTTCCTATTTGATCTTATTATTTAAGCAGCATGAACTCTCGGACAATTCATTCAATAGTTATCAAACAACTACAACTACATAACCAATGGTGCCCACGCTAGCCATTGGTATAACTTCTGAAAACACCTTGACAATGAATACTTGAAACAATATGTACTTGTACAAAGTAATAACATTCTCATGATTACAATTTTTTTTTAACTACTATCACATACATATTATCTAAGATTTACGTTATGTAGGACAAAACCAAATATGTAACTTCACTGGTTCAATCAAAAGATTAATTAAATAAACATATGCAGTAATAATAGTTCCAACAAGGGCGGTGAAATCTTTAGCAAACCCCTGACTGGTTTAAAACATAGGCAAGAACAGCGATCATAGACTGAACAAATGACAATTACAAGGCATCATTCCTTTCAATGTTATCAATCCCATAGGAATCTGCTACTCGGTAACGGCAGAGTCCTTACAAATCATCCTTGTATGATCGCATCATGGTTCACAGTGCATATTATTACGTTCATGAGAATAAGAGGACATTAATTAGTTCTTGTCCTTAACCAGAAAAAGGGCAATGTTTCTCCAGTATTAGAGGTTAAATAAAAGCTGCCTGGTTTTCTTCCTTTTTGGCTCTCAAAACAACTGATAGAACAGAGGAAGAACTAAAGCCAGTCTTCCTCAACGTCTGATTGCCAAAGTACTGTAAACAGAAACGTAAATAGTAAACAATTGATTAGGGAATATGGCATAGACCTAAGTAGACATCAACGATACTGAATCCGTATGGACAACCAACAAAAGACAATCATTTATAAATAACGACGGTGTGGGAGAAAAATGAAGAGATTGTGAATTCATTTTTGAAAGTTAAATACCCAGATCTGAAGAAAGACGACAGAACCATCTCTATTAATTTATATTATATGGTTTTGGGGGGGTGGGGGGGGGGGGGGGGGTCGTATATTAGTGCATGATAAATGTGCATGTACTGTGAAGCTTACTCAATATCATGACACAGCTGTTTGCAATGTGGGTTCTGATGGACGCATGCATGTCATCTTAAGGAGTTCCGTTCACCTGCCTAGAAAAGGAAGAAGATAGCTGCATTCCACATTCCAGACTTGCTTGTTTATTTGCTATCTTCATCCCCGGTAGTTGCTTCCTCCTTGGTACTGCAGATTTGTCTGGGTTGTCTTACCTTCGCTCTCTTCAAATCGCCTTCGAAGCCATCCTCATTGTAAGTTGCTGTCGGGTAACAAGTATAGTTGACAGGTTCATCTTTTGTGTCTTCAGCATTGTCCTTCTCTTCTGCCTGAAAAGTACCCATTGCAGTACCAGGACAGGTGCATATCCCTGAAGAGAGGAAAACAAATATTCATGCAGCCCATTTTTCAGAAAAAAGACAACGCTATTATACCCCTGAAAAAATGGGGAGAAAAATGAAAAAGAAGGGAAAGAAAAAGATATATTGCCAATGGTAGTACCATGCTTGGAGTCCACACAGAGGCAAGACCAAATAGTTGTCAGAATGATGCAGACTTTTTGACCCAAGATGCAATGTTGCTCATCAACAGCTACAGTTCGACGCCATACAACTTCATCAATTTCTTCGGCCATAAAGTTGCCATCTTTATCTTTTAACGATATATCAAGATAGAAAAGACCAAGGTCACGAGGGATAATTAAGGAAGAAGGAGATAACATTAGGGCATTTTCAGCAGTTCGCTCTCGTCCCTCACATTGTTGTGCCCACCGAAAATATATTTCTCGTGGTCACCACGAAAATCATATTCTACACGTATATGTCCATTCACATCAAGTGCTGGACTACCATCATCATTGTATGCTCTTACTTCAAATTCAACTCTAATGGCATTACTTAGCAACGAATATTTTATCTTGCAATCATCATCAGCTATTGCAAACAAAGGTACATCACAAGCTTGAGTGTCTAAGCTAAAATTGACTACTTTGGTCTGACCTGTCCCATTTTCAATCTCTTTATAGCTGCCTATTTCGAGTTCAATTTTATTTTCATCGCTTTGAAATTTGGCAGACCAAGGAAGAAAAGTTGACTTCTTATTGTTGAGACTTATATTCCAAATATGAAATATCTTAAAATTTTTAATACCCCAATTAAACTTACGGATATCATTTTCTAAAGTAGGGATGAATATATTATACATCCGATGGTCAACTAACTCACCACTGAAATATTCGATTTCTTCAAACTCACTTTCAAACTCTTTTTCTTCATCTTCATTTTTGATTGCCCTCCTAATTTCAGGAACATATGCTTTTCCATTGTCATATTCTTTCCTACCATTTGTGTCATCATCTTCACTCATATCATCGATTTCCTCTTGAAGGTCTTCCTTAGGAGGCCATTTCTCATAGTTTCTTCCATTTTCTGGTACATACCATCCGTAAAAGCGAGCATGCAAAGGGATTTTTTCTTGCAGCACTTTCTCAAAATCCATACCCTGCATTTGAAATATTTTCATAAATTATGGTTCTTAATGTGGTTGTATATACATGACGAGTGTGAAGATTTATTAAGCCAATACTAATATTCGATTAGTAAAAGGGCTATGCTCACATAGAATTTCCTACCAAAATGAGCATAACATATAAATGTCTGGATACATTCATGGTTGCCATCAACCTGCTTAGACAAACGGTTGGTTTCAATAACGATTGATATTTGATTATTCTATATTGTTCCCGTTACCTTTTGTCACCTAGCTTATGTTCCGTGTGTACGTGGACATAGGCTGAAGATTGAGCGTGGTTTAGAATTGGTGAAGCAGTTGTAGAAAATTGCACATAATTTAAGGCTTATCTTTTCTAGCATATGGTAGACGTACTTAGAGAAAATAAGTGAGCCACATGAACATGATGATGCAACCAATGGCGTTGCATCCAAAACATATTGTACCAAAATAAGATTTTGTTTCCCTTTCTGTGGCGAGTTAAATGGAAAACCAAAAGAAAACATCAAGGATATGCTTGACTTTGTTGATTCCAACATGGTACATCAACAAGGAGGATTTGTCTTAATGCTTAATGGAGTTAGAATATAATAATCTATATAATAAAATTGCTGGATGGACAAAGAGCGGTGCAGATTTAACATAAGGCATGACAAAGAGAGGTTTGGATTTGGTCAGGTGCGTAAGACAGATGCAGTACATAATCATCAGTTTAGGCAACATGCTCCACTCTTTTATTCTCTAATTTTTTTTTGCATCATTTCCATTCCCCCTCACCGTTGATCCCTATTTTCTTTAACTTCTCTTTTCTACTTTATTTCCCCATCTTATCGTTCCTCACTGTGATCTCTATGTTATTTACATATCTCAATTGCTCTTCCCCTGCAACTTTGATGTCCCATTGCTACTTACGATTCACCACCTGATTCTCTCTTTGTAGTCCAATTCACAAGCGCGATATCATAGAATACGTTTTAATTCCATGTGATCTCAGATTTAAATTGTATTTCAACATTTCCCAACCATTTTTTTTTTTTTAAAAAATCGTTCTTAATGGGTTACTTCGCATCCTTCATCATACGAGCTCAAAATTCAGGGCACAGAGTTCGTTCTTACTTTTCTACAGTCAACACCGATTTAATTCGGATGTGTGTGTTTTTGTATATATCAGGCTACGGTTATATTTCACTACTGTTTGACTATGTACTGTCAAATTTTTGGGTGCTTTTTGTGACATTTGATTTACCTTTTTTGTATAGTAGCATTACTCTGCTGATAGATAGAAATCCACACACGTAATCTCTGATGTTTGCTTTCATTTCTTCTTTTTTCTTACATTTCTTTCACTGTTCAACAATATTTGTTCCTGTGTTCTGCCGTTTACGTTTGTACAGCGTGCTTGAATATTATCTATATTTTCATGCGGTGTGCTTATTCCCCTGTAATCATATTTATATGACCGGTTTCTGTCAGCTACTAACTAATGATATGCATGTCAGTATTACTTTTTACGTTTGTTTTTAGTCTTCTGTAACTTTATTTTTATCTAAACCACATTACTTATCCTTTTAGTGAATGACTAAAGACTGATCAAATTTTTATTTTTTGTACAAAAGGAGGCTGGAACTGGAACCACACAATACAAGCTACAATAATGTGTCAACTTTTTACTTATATTTTCCTTTCTGTTTCCAGCTTAAATAATGTGTTTTGATTCTATATATGCAATTCGATGTCTTCCTTTCAATTTGGGGTGTTTCCAGTAGTATCCCTTTCAAACCATACACGAGTGATTTTCGTGTATCTTTCAACATTCTAGTGTTGTCTACAGCTGGCATCAATGTTATATTTGGAAACTTCATCTTTCTACTGTGCTAAACGAAGTAATAACATCAGACATAAAACCATAGCCTTTGATCTCTTTCGATTAGCAAAAAGATATGTAGATGAACGGTTTACAATGAAAAAATACCATGGGGTAAGATTTTCAGTCTTTTATATAATTTTAGCTCATTAAGTCATTACTATTACTAATCTAATGTACATATTTAACTTTTTGTGTATATTTTCTGGACATTGTACAAGTTGGTTATTTCATTGATTTGTTATTATTTTTTCTCCGTCCATACTGGTTCTTTTCTTCTCCACAAAGAGTGTAGTTTACAAAGAGAGAAAGAAGAGAACGAGCATGTTGTCCATGCAAGTACCAATTCACTTTCTACATTTCTGTGTTCACGTTGGTGTTTACACGTGTTAAAGCACGTAAACTGTTGGTGTTTACATGTGTTAAAAGTACATAAACTGTTTGTAAAAATTATATATGTATCTCTCCATGATTTTAATTAATGTCACCTTCTCTACTACAGATCAACTTTGTAACAAAAGGGTCCTCTTCATGATCAAAATCACAAAACAAAAATGAGCAGTGTTGCACTGTTGTATTTTATTCTGTTCCCTCTCTAAAACAATCAAAAGAGTTTTTTATTTCCCAGCCCTAATACTTCCAAAGTAACAAATAGAATATTCTCTTGCTTATCTCCATTATTTATTAATTATTACCATGAACATGTCATTCATTATTAAAGCCTACCGCTTATACTTAACATAGTATTGTTTATTTTCTAAAAATGCTAATATAATGGGTAATATTAAAGCGGTGTCAATGCTATAATTATGTATGTCTTACTGTACTCATATTCATTAAAAATCTCGATGTGATTATTTGCAATACGAAGGGTCCATTTGATTTTGAACGGGAAGGGGTATTCGAAAGGGTTATTTTGAAGTGGTATTTGAAGGGGAATTATTACGAACGGAGAATGCATTTTTTTTCGAAAGGGACAAATTGAAAAGGGCAAAATTATTATTTTATTAATTATTGTTATGTGTTTTATTTGTATGAGTATGTATAAAAAGAGTAGAAAAAAGGTGTTGGCTTGCGTCGGACGCGAAAGCTAACTTTTGAACTGTTCGGTTGGAAGGGGCAAATGGTGTGGGACCCACATCGACGCGTCGGAAGCGTCCGACGCGGATGCAAACATTAACTGGGCAATTTAAAAATCAAACGGTACCTAAGTCTCCAAAAACTGCAGATAGTTCGAATGGGAGAAGGTGTAGAAATATTAAAGCCAGTTGCGCTTGGTTGACCAATTATCATTCTACAATGTTGGACCAGTCCTAAAATTCAGTTTCAGTATGATCTTTTCTCGTTGTAATGCAGCAAGCTGTTTCGCGAATACAAACCGCACGACTGAGTTATCTTGTTTTATAACCAAAAATAATAAGTTTCAAATCATAAAGAACATAAATAAGGTAAAAAAGTTATTTGAGAAACCTGTGTATTGATATAATATAAAACTTGAAACAATTATGTGACACTTACGTTCACTTGAAAACTGCATTTAGCCAGAAAGCTTACAGTTTCTTTTTCCATTATATCTTTTCAATTATGTGACACTTATGTTCACTTTAAACAATGCTCTAAAATTTATTATTCTTGCCACTACAATAATGAGTAATGATACTACGAAACGACAATCAATTTTTCAAATGCATATGATTTTTTAATATCATGTGGTCTGCTTAACATTTAAAACTTGAAGTTTAATGTAACACGATCTATAATGATAGTTAGATTTAATAGTCAAGTTACCATTCTTACTTACATCTTTTAATTCGGTACATACTAATGGTGATCTATTTCATCTAACCGCAAAAATATATAATGTCTCTTCTACGTAACAAAAGAATGATATAACAAGAATTAGTTTAAAATTTAAATTGAGCGGAAGATTCATTATTGCTTTTAATGTTTATATAAACTTATGTTTATATCAACTAATCAACTTATGATTTATCGGACTGAATACTGCTTTTAATAACATGTTTACAATAAGCAATTGTTTTGGGTTTTTGGCGTCGGGGACTATCTGTAATGGTGATTCAGAATCAATAGCAAGGATTTTGTTCTAAAACACTATCAATTTTGTAACAAAAATATGTTGCTTAAATTTTCAAACTGATGAAGCACATTGTCTTTTGGATTGTCCACTTACAACAGTAATCAGATATGGTAAACTACATTAATTTTACTGTTTCATTGTATAATAATTCCACATATATGATTCTGTATTGGCGAAATTGTTCTCTTATTTTGATTTGAGTACATAAGATCAGCCATTATTTAACCACGAAAATTGGAATTCGAATTTTTTTAACATCCTTAAAATTGCATGTATCAATACAAAACATTGTAGGTTATGCCAAACAAGTTTGAATCCGTGTCATCAGCACGGGCTACATACTAGTTTGGTATTAGATCCCAATTTCATAATAGATAACAATGTATCAATGATTTTTTTTCTAAAAATGCATATTTTAAACAGATTTGAAGATACTAAGTAAGAGAAATCAAAACCTGAAAGAAAAGATAAATATAAAAGGAAACGGAATTCAGAAATCATAAATTGTTAGAATTTATCTAAAACCCTAAACATATTTCTTACAATTCGTTTTGCTAAAGAAGTACTTGAAAGTATTTCAAGAGAAACAAAGGACTTAAGAAGTTGAATTGCTAGCTCACAAGCCGGCAAGGTTTAAAAGTAAGAGTTTTAAGGACTTCGTCGGTGATGCTAGCCTCCCTTTTATCAATGGCTATTTTTGTTCATACACCTTTAATTTCTTAACAAACACCAGTAAATATAATAAATTAACATGCACCAAAAATTACTTTCCATATGCCATCGCTTTGATTAAATTACCCTTGTTTTCATCACCTAATCCATTTGATCTCTCAATTTTACTCAACTCCTTCATTGATCACTCACTTCCTCGTTAAAAAGACTCGTTTTAACATCAACCAGCGAAGAAAAAAAAATCGAATACAAATCATAGTATTTGAGAATCTCATATAATGTTCAGATGATGAACATAACAATATTCAAGTTGATACATTGTTCCTTGTTCCTTGTTCCTCCTTATCTTCAAATCTTCAAATCTACCTCATTCGTATTCATTAGCAATCCTTCAAAGGTATTCAAATGTACATTAAGCGAAGTACCCTTCATCATCTAAAAGGTGAAAACCATTTGCAACAAAATCATACAATTTGAAAGTGACTTCTTTATATACAACTCTGCCAACTTGTCCCGTATTCCTTTAACGGTTGTCTCACCACTAATTTCGAAGATCACATTCTTTTCCATATCAAGTTGAGATGCAGTGAATGTCCACTCTTCCATCTTTTCTCTCAATATCTTCCAGCAATAAATATGTGTCAAATGCTATTTGATGCACCCGATTCTGCCTCGGAACAACTTTCACCTTCCATTTCCACTTTCCGAAATCATTATCACCACTCCACTAGTTTATAACCAATTGAGAACATGTAGCCACATATGATCCACATACATGCGCCGCTACACCACTTGCACTTACTATTAAGAGACCATCTAAAAGATTACTCAATTCCACATTTCAACAAACACCCACCAAACCGATAGTTTTGATACCAAATGTTGTTGTGTAATTCAAATTTAGTATCAAATTCAAAACTCAGACCCACAATCACAGCGGAAGACGAGATCAATGATAAGCTTGCAAAAACCAAAACAGTAAACAACCAATTCGAATATGACTATCTCAATAGCAAGCAATCAAAAATAAGCAATAACAATAAAATAAATCACACATAAGATTTATAGTTGTTCCACCATCGGCTTGTTAGAATACATTCCCATGGAGAGATATTTTATTTTCACGGTGAGAAGAGCACAAAAGATTGATACAATGATTACCAAATAATCACTCAATGATTACCCAATAATCACTCAAGAATATAATTTGTGAATATTAGAACTGAAGAAAATAGAATTTGGCTAAAACCTAGATCAACTTAGATAAACCCTTAAACAAGTCTACTGGAGATATCCTCTCTGTATCTTGAAAATAGCTTATATATAAGGAATTTTCGTCATAGCAAATTGTTGATTTTCCCCTTGAAGCCTTCACAAACATTCACCAACAAACCAAACAAAATTGTCATTGCATAGCAGGTCAGACGTCTCAATCGAGACAAATAAGGCGTGCTTCAAGTGATCAGACGTCTGCTACCTCGACCAAATGTCAGATTAAAGACTCTATTTATAGAAAACCCTATAACCAGACGTCTTTTTTTCATCTAGACGTCTAGGCAAACTTTTAGTTTGCTCAATCTTGGAAATTAGACGTCTAGGAATCATATCCAGACGTCTGGTTGCGTATGCACACTCCTATGCACTTCTCGGCTTCCCTTCACGTTACCTCGAGCCTCTGTGGTTCGAATCGCGAACCATTTTCACCGATATCAACTTATTCTCGACTACTTTGATCTTCTTTATAGTGTAGTGAAAAATTCAACAGAGACTAGTGTTATGTTAGGTTAACTAGTGAATCAATTGCTTAGCTTAACCAGTAAATTAATTGCTTGTAAATCAATTAATTATTTGTTTTACTGCTAATCAACTCAAGTATTATCAATATCTTACCAATTGATGAAATGTCTAATCGCTAGATTCTATAGTCGAATTTATATCTTATTAAAGTAAATTGAATAATGTTTAATAAAAATTAGTTACCTATCTTACATCAAATAGCTTAATAGGTAATCAATTTTCTATCTTACATCAAATAGTTTAATTAGTTAATCAAATTTTTATCTTACATCAAAGATCTTCATCTTCTTCCAAACAACACTTCCAGTAAACCGATTAATCAAATTCCTATAATCTTACAGTACGAACTCGAGATAAAAGTAAAATTTTCTAAAAGAAAAAGAAACAAATTAAGAATTTATTTTAATTCAACTTGAATCTGTTAAATTCGACCAAACAAAAATTCGCGAATTCAAAAGATAGGAGGAAATTATTACCGATTTGGATGCGATTAGAGATGCTTTGCAGCAACAGAGCAGGAGTTAAGGAAGCTAAATATCCGAGTAGAAGAACATACACATCGAAGGATTATTCAACACATGTGATACGATATTGAAGCAATACCGGCTAACAATACACCATCTGCAATTGTTACAAGGTTTAAAAAGAGCTTCAACTTACCGCAACAGCCTAACATCTAGGAAAATGGACATCACAGTTTATAACAAATTTTTGTTTTGTTTTTATTGCATGATTTTATTGCAAAGATATTGGTTGAAAATGCAAATGAAAGGTTGATAGTTATATAAAAGTGGTTACAGAAAATGTGCGTGTACAAAGATATATGACGAAAAGAATACGCAGGTTGGAAATTAAAGTTTCTTAAAGTTCTCTCTCTCTCTCTCAATATACTTCTCTTTTGAAAAAAGCAACGTGCTTGTGTTTACCAATTGATGCTTTCACCATTGGCCTTGCCTCCCTTGATCAATACCATAATTGCGATTGACGAGGTCACTACCCGACTTAATCACCAACAAACAGTCATTAGTATCATTCAAGCCACCCTCGTCTACCATCAAACCTTCCTCGATACTCAATAAGATAAAACTGTAGGCATGAAAACCACCCTTGCCAAAAGTGCAAACTCCATCAATCATATCATCCACTTTTTATCTAATATTGCCACGAAACTCGATCTCCAAGTTGCATTACCACCGACTCTTCGCCTCTTTCTAGTTCCTGAAACATTGTGCCCCCTTCACTACTCCCACCTCTATAATTCTGAGTTATCTACCAATGCTGTGCTTCTACGACACCATTATCGTTCTCGGATTTCTCAAAATCATTCTCATGCCCTCATTTCCAGCACCATAGACTCTACCTCCACACTAGTGTGCACTAAAATTCTCGTATGTACCCCGCCCACCAAGAACCTCCAGATCAACCGAAGAAGACCCTGCAATCCTCTACTCTTCATCTCTTCCCGACAAGACCCATATCGCAAGTTCATTATCCAAAGCCTTGCTTTAGAGTCGAATCCCTTTCCTTCAATTCCATCATGCCCCACCATTTCATGGTTCACCACCAACATCAAACCATCCTTCTCTAGAATCCAAGTCATCGCTATCATCACTGACAACAACGTCCACCTCTTTAAACTTTATTCAATCTTAATTCCGCTTTAGTGTAACACCCCACATCCGTTAGTGTCACTCACAAAGGGAATGCACTAAGTTCTGTGGAGCATTATGGGTAAAAGATGCAGATAAATTACAAGACAGACAAACATTAAACAACGGAAAATAAAACTTTGATTTATTGACAAAATAATTTGTACAAGGTTCCTTTACAATATCAGAGTATCAACTGTCTTTACAAAATAAAGAAGCATAAAATACATTTATATTCCCCAATGTAACAAAAGCCAGCCATAGCAATCCAAAGCCGATGCATCCAAGATTCTTCAAGCTTGGAAAGAGAAATCATCCCAAAACAAATCTGAGCTATCCTATTTCCTCCTTAACAACCTGGGGGGGGGGGGGAGAGAGAACGGAAGAAAGAAGACGAAAGAAAAACAGAGTCAGACATAAAGCCTTAGTAAGTTCAGTAACTTCTAGCATGTGAACATGGAAAACAAAACGACATGAATTAACTGAATACAAGATTAGACCATGACGATAGGGTCAACAATATGAGACAAGGTAGTCACAAGATATGCTAAGATAAACTGGATACGCTCTAATACTTTCGCTGCTTCGCTATTTACTTGTTATACTGGTTTCTATATCTCTGCACCGCCTAACTAGTGTTTCAACTAGTAACGATAACGTGATCCCAATCCCTGTATTTTCCATTGCCTTCAGGCATCCATTTATTAGTTGTTACCTAGATCTAATCTAGGGTTTTCTATCCACTGCTTTCTAGATTTAACTATAGTTTTACGCTATCTGCTGAACGCTTTTCGAGTTCAGGGTTTATGCCACCTAGTCCAACTAGGGATTACGCTACCTGTCGAACAATGCCCCCAAGTCTAGGACACACTACCTAGAGTGGTATATGTTCCTAGGCTTCCCCACGTATGTATCGCGAATCGTTATCGCTTGTCTAGATGCACATGTCCTGTAATGTGCGATCCGAGTCCTGTGACAGGGAAAATCAAGGAATACAGAACTCGGTCGGGAGCTTTCAGATATCTGCCGATGCAGATGCTAAGGTCTGTTTTTACTCCAGTGGCTATGGTCCCACTTGACCCCTCCCTCAGCTAATGAAAGGCACACCTTGTAAAATGAGAACTATACGCCGGCCCCCGGTGCCCCACTATCCTATGGCCATCCGCAACCATAACTAGATAGCAAGTATATGGTCTTTTGGAGTTCTCCGCCTTTCCGCTTCACGTATCTCGATTGACTCAAGATGGATGGTAGACGACGAGTTGCTATCACAGGGCTACCGTCTTCTCGCCGAATCACGCTGGTCCATCCTAGTCTTTAGGTTGCCACATATATATTGCAACCAAGGCATACCCTCGGTTCTTCTAACGCAGACCTTAACCTCTGTGAGCCCAGGATGATCATCTGCAGCCTCACAGAGGGATACCAAGAGTACCCTCACGTCCCCTCGAAGCCTCGGGCTTCGTAACCCAATTCGTTGAAGCCTTCTTAAAACCATATGGATGTCCGCTCCTTCGTGTTATACTAAGAATTACTACTTAGTTCTACTAACTAAGGTTTACCACTTAGTTTCCAAATTCCTTGTTTTCTTAACTAAGTTTACTACTTAGTCCCTTTTTCAACTGAGGTTATTTAGTTTTCTTTCTCGCCAGGTTGGGTTGGTTAAGTGTCTTTAGTCGATTGAAGCTATCTTAACCCTCTTCCCTTATCCTATTACACTGGTTAAGTGTTATCCCTTTATGCTTTTTACTTAACCCTATTCATTTATCATATTCTGATGGTTAAGCATTCAAGTTTACTTAACCCTATGGTCCAGTCCAGCTAACATATTAATTTGGCTAAGTGTATAACTTAACCCCAACCTCTAGTCTAATTAACATGCTAAATTGGCTAAGTGTATTAACTTTACTTAACCCCACCTTCTAGTCTAGTCAACATGTTAATTTGGCTAAGTATTCCCATGGACTTAATCCTCCCATTCTAGCTTTAACTGTGCTAAGTTGGCTAAGTGTTCCTTAACCTTCCCATTCTAGCTTTAATTAATAAATTAAAGCCGCAACCTCTCACATTAGACAAATATTGCTGCGGTTACTGGATGTGCCGGTCGGTTCCGGGCAGGTTTACACCGCAACTCAGTCTAACCTCGGGTTAGGCATATTCATGTTTTCTAAGTTCAAAGGGTTTTTGATTAATTTCCAAATCTGGTCTTGAAAACAACCATCCCGTCCTTCGGATCAGTTAGGGATAGCCAGGGAGGGCAGGAAACTTGTATTTTCCAAACCCAAGCCTAGACACTATCCTCTCTGTCACCCTAGAACCTTCTGGTCTATGTGTTATAAAAAGGGGTGTTATCAAAATACTTTTCTTTTGTTTATAAATTGTTAACAATTTATTTCAAAAGCCCATTTCCACTTTTTAGACAAATTTGGCCTATATTTATTTGTCAAGCCTACTAGTATACTTATATTCTAGGCCCAAGTCCTAACCCAACATGCAGTTTAAGCCATTTCCTATTTCATTGCCGAAACTAGATTAAATATCCTAGTTTATAATTTATGGCCAAAACTTAACCAAGTTACATATTTTGTGGTAAATGAACAATTTAACATTTATGACGAATTCTATAAGCAAATTACTCCTAATTTACTTATTTCATTACTACTCTTTTAATGTACATTGTCACATTTATTATTATAGCCCATTCTCTCTTATTTATCATATTTATACTTTTTGGTATGTAAATTATACCAAATTTAGTGTCGCTAACCATAATTTATTCTAAACATGACAATTGCTCACAATTATGAATAAATTCAAAATTGTGCTAATATACTTATTCCAAATCAACCTTAATTAACCCAATCTTGGTTTAACATCCTAATTCACAATTTATGGCAAAACTAGAATTATTTTTCTAGTTTACATTTTGTGCCTAAAATTTAGCTTACTTACTAACGCTAAATTTAATATGTCAAAATCACATATTCCCTAATCCATGTCAAATTTCCCCGTTTTCATTTTAATATGCATGTCATAATACATATTCCAAATTATGCCAATTTCCAAGTTTACAATTACGTTCATATTCATTTCCATGTTTTTCCCCAAATCGCATTCCCACCGTTCGAATAATCGTGATTCAACCTAGATTATAAATAAATCTAGATTCGTAGATAAAAAGGGAATGAATCAAAATGAAAAGAAGGAATAATTGGCATAAAAAGGTTTGGATAACAATGTAGGTTCAAGAATATGGGTAGACCTAACTAAATAGGTAAATTCCCACTGTCTTAAAACCAAAGAATGGGCAAAATAGGTTCAAGAACGTGGGTAGACCTAACTTAATAGGTAAATTCCCACTGTCTTAAAACCAAAGAAAAAACCAAGGAACAGGTAGAATAAATAATTGGGTTTAGACCCAATTTCACAATCACCAAACTAAAGCAATATTTTCCTAATCATGAATCATGAGTGTCAAAATCACAATTGTCCTCATTATGTCATAAGCAATAGTTTATGTCCAATTCAAAGGCTTATGTTCTTAGTCATAAGTAATGTCCATGGTCATAGGCAATATAGGCGATGTTCATAGTCCAAAAGGGAAAATAATTCCCATAGTCCTAAGTCATTGTCATAGGCAATGTTTATATGTCCCAAAATCAAAGGCTTATGTCATAGTCCAAAGGCATATGCTTTCAAAGGCCACAGTTCTATAGTCATAGTCACGGTTACAGTCTTATTTGTCCTCGAATCATAACAGTTCTTAATTCAGTCCAAGAGTATAAACACAGATTCGAAGAGAGAGAGAGAGAGAGAGAGATTTGGCATATTCCTTTATTCCTTTAATTTCATGTCACAAATAAAACAAAATATTCAGATCTAGAAATAACCAACTTACAGAAAATAGATCTAGAAAAGAAGGAAAGCGTGGCTATGATTCGTGCGTCGTTGCTTGAAACTTGTTTGAGCTAGCCTTTGAATTCTTCACTTGAAACTTTGATTTGAATCCCTCCTTAAAAGTCTTTTAGCAGCATCTCCTCGTCTTGAATCATATTTTATTTTATTTATTTAAGAAAATTTAGAAGAGGGGAAGAAGCCATGAATCTTAGCAGCATAAGGATAGAAGAGAATTGGTGCAAAGAGAATGAAGACTAGGGCTGTTTATATAGCTGCTCAAGACCTTATCGTACACGCAGCGCTGAGTCAGCATTGAATCTAGTTAAGAAAATAGTCCAGGTACGTAGATGAATCTAGCCAAACCTTATCATACACGCATTGCTGCGTTAGCATTGGGTCCCACAAGCTATTTTGGCGTAAAAGTTTGATTTTCAAACTTTTGAATTTTTGGAATTTATTTAACTGTTTTATTCACATGAAATATTCTTATATGTATACAATTCCTCTAACGACCATTTTACGCGTATATATATACGCACAACTTTCATTTTATTTTCAAAATTCAAATGATGTTGCCATATTTCATTGACTGTAGCCTTATCTTGAATTTTATCTTTCGTATACATATATTTTTGCATATATATATATTTATATTCTCATATGTATATATATATATATTCTTTATTTCCTTATATGTACGTTCTTTTCCTTTCAAATTTTGAATTTGTATACGTACATATATTTGCATGTTTAGTTGGCCCTCTCTAAAACAATGATAAAAAATTATGCCGCCGCCAGGGTTCGAACCCCCGACCTCCATGCTACCAATCCAATGCCTTAACCAACTGAGCTACAGAGGCTTTTATTAATAAGTCTTAGAACAATAATAATTATTGTTCTCACCTTACCTCTTTTTTTTCATGTTAGTTACAATACTTAAATTAAACAACTGCATGGATCTTTTTCTTTTAATTTTTCTTTTAAAAATTAATTATACTTTAATTTGAGAATCTTAATGTCACAGAATTACGGGGTGTTACATTCTCCCCCACTTAAAAGGATTTCGTCCCTGAAATCTTCAAGTTAGGAAGAATGTGTCCTACCATCCAATCACCCATCTACTCAACCATTCAATCACAGGCATTCATTGTCCTTAAAAGATTTCTAATGCTTTCATGTTCATATGCATAGTGTGTGTATATGTCTCTATCTAATGCAAAATCAGGCGGTCTACTGATTCAGTTGACCTCCTTAATGCAAATCATGTTAGTGCCATGCGTCCAATCACGCATGCAAACATCCCTAGTCATGTAAATACTACATGCGTGCACAGCCATTCATCCATATGCAACGTCCATATGATATCATATCAAGTTCAACTTATAAACAAATGCATATATGTAAATGCAATATGAGAGCGTCCGAACTTGATCTAGTGCCTAATACGTATGCATATGCATCCACAAGCAACCATTTGCAATCACTTGCAACCATTCAACCATAACATGTTTCAAATACATGTTTACATCCATTGGCTTCTACCTAAGGATTGCAGATACGACCTAGAGGATATACTTTGCAAAGAGAGAAACAACTACGCGTAAAGCTCCTAAACAGAGAAATCAAGAATGCACCCTTAAGGAAAAAGGGCATGTTGCTAGTATCTAGCCTTCTTGAGCTTTACTCCACTGTATCTTAACCAATTTAACTTCACGATTGTGAAGTTTCCGACCTCCAATTCCAAAATAAACAGATGTCAATCACGGTACCAAGTATACGTACTAAGATGATTAGAGGTTTCCCTCTTATCCATCATGCCATAACTATAAGAGTCGAAAGGTCACTACATGCTCTTTGGGGTGCCTACCACAACTATTCATCTCTCCCGCATACCATCCAAACCGAACTCGACATTCCTCAAGTACAAGCCCCAAAGGCCTAAACCAATATCAGACAAGCACCCAAGGAATATCTCCCCGAATTTAGACGATCTACGTGAGATGATATAAGAAAACTCGATAGCTATTCTCAAATCCCTACTAAAAAAATAAACTGGTCGGACCACCAATTGGATTTGAGACTCTAGTGGGATCTTTCTACTATACAAGTACTATGGTGCAGAGACCCAACTATGGAAGTGGATATGAACAAATGAGAAGCGCTAGAACCTAAGGAAATAGCACGAACAGAAAACTAGACTCTTCCAACCGAACTACCTTTCTCCTAGGTGCGCTTCGTGGCGAAAGCATGTACTTGTCCTTCTGAAAATCTTGTCCTCGTTCTTGCCCTTGTCCTTAAGTATATGCCCTATAATACCCTAGTAAAAATACTTCCTCTTGTCTTAGGTTTTATAATCCCTTCCTCCTTCGTGAGCCAAGTCTACATCCATAATTTCCTCATCCTTGGGTCGTGCTCCTTTGCCAAACTTCCGCGTGTAACCATGTTGGAAAATCTCTCGAAAGTTGCCTCTATCGCACGGAAAAACCCTATAAACTTGAAAGAAGACTGGCCGTAAGTGAAACAACTACGGCTATAGATGGAAGTCGGACACTACTTTGCCCTTCGATGAGGTTACCTCCCAGAAAGCCAGGAGCCCCAGAGACTCAAGAAAGAAGGAGACAAGAATTCAAACAGAGGAAGAGGAGACAATGCGTATGGCTTTGGGGAATATGCCTTTAAAACAAATCCTTTCTTTTAAAAATGCTTCTTTAAAAACCTTTTGAAAATAATTTTTCAAATCTTTTATCTGATCCGGTAACCTTCAGCTCTGATACCACGTGTAACACCCCACATCCGTTAGTGTCACTCACAAAGGGAATGCACTAAGTTCCGTGGAGCATTATGGGTAAAAGATGCAGATAAATTACAAGACAGACAAACATTAAACAGCGGAAAATAAAACTTTGCTTTATTGACAAAATAATTTGTACAAGGTTCCTTTACAATATCAGAGTATCAACTGTCTTTACAAAATAAAGAAGCATAAAATACATTTATATTCCCCAATGTAACAAAAGCCAGCCATAGCAATCCAAAGCCGATGCATCCAAGATTCTTCAAGCTTGGAAAGAGAAATCATTCCAAAACAAATCTGAGCTATCCTATTTCCTCCTTAACAACCTAGGGGGGGGGGGGGGGAGAACGGAAGAAAGAAGACGAAAGAAAAACAGAGTCAGACATAAAGCCTGAGTAAGTTCAGTAACTTCTAGCATGTGAACATGGAAAACAAAACGACATGAATTAACTGAATACAAGATTAGACCATGACGATAGGGTCAACAAGATGAGACAAGGTAGTCACAAGATATGCTAAGATAAACTGGATACGCTCTAATACTTTCGCTGCTTCGCTATTTACTTGTTATACTGGTTTCTATATCTCTGCACCGCCTAACTAGTGTTTCAACTAGTAACGATAACGTGATCCCAATCCCTGTATTTTCCATCGCCTTCAGGCATCCATTTATTAGTTGTTACCTAGATCTAATCTAGGGTTTTCTATCCACTGCTTTCTAGATTTAACTATAGTTTTACGCTATCTGCTGAACGCTTTTCGAGTTCAGGGTTTATGCCACCTAGTCCAACTAGGGATTACGCTACCTGTCGAACAATGCCCCCAAGTCTAGGACACACTACCTAGAGTGGTATATGTTCCTAGGCTTCCCCACGTATGTATCGCGAATCGTTATCGCTTGTCTAGATGCACATGTCCTGTAATGTGCGATCCGAGTCCTGTGACAGGGCAAATCAAGGAATACAGAACTCGGTCGGGAGCTTTCAGATATCTGCCGATGCAGATGCTAAGGTCTGTTTTTACTCCAGTGGCTATGGTCCCACTTGACCCTTCCCTCAGCTAATGAAAGGCACACCTTGTAAAATGAGAACTATACGCCGGCCCTCGGTGCCCCACTATCCTATAGCCATCCGCAACCATAACTAGATAGCAAGTATATGGTCTTTTGGAGTTCTCCGCCTTTCCGCTTCACGTATCTCGATTGACTCAAGATGGATGGTAGACGACGAGTTGCTATCACAGGGCTACCGTCTTCTCGTCGAATCACGCTGGTCCATCCTAGTCTTTAGGTTGCCACATATATATTGCAACCAAGGCATACCCTCGGTTCTTCTAACGCAGACCTTAACCTCTGTGAGCCCAGGATGATCATCTGCAGCCTCACAGAGGGATACCAAGAGTACCCTCACGTCCCCTCGAAGCCTCGGGCTTCGTAACCCAATTCGTTGGAGCCTTCTTAAAACCATATGGATGTCCGCTCCTTCGTGTTATACTAAGAATTACTACTTAGTTCTACTAACTAAGGTTTACCACTTAGTTTCCAAATTCCTTGTTTTCTTAACTAAGTTTACTACTTAGTCCCTTTTTCAACTGAGGTTATTTAGTTTTCTTTCTCGCCAGGTTGGGTTGGTTAAGTGTCTTTAGTCGATTGAAGCTATCTTAACCCTCTTCCCTTATCCTATTACACTGGTTAAGTGTTATCCCTTTATGCTTTTTACTTAACCCTATTCATTTATCATATTCTGATGGTTAAGCATTCAAGTTTGCTTAACCCTATGGTCTAGTCCAGCTAACATATTAATTTGGCTAAGTGTATAACTTAACCCCAACCTCTAGTCTAATTAACATGTTAAATTGGCTAAGTGTATTAACTTTACTTAACCCCACCTTCTAGTCTAGTCAACATGTTAATTTGGCTAAGTATTCCCATGGACTTAATCCTCCCATTCTAGCTTTAACTGTGCTAAGTTGGCTAAGTGTTCCTTAACCTTCCCATTCTAGCTTTAATTAATAAATTAAAGCCGCAACCTCTCACATTAGACAGATATTGCTGCGGTTACTGGATGTGCCGGTCGGTTCCGGGCAGGTTTACACCGCAACTCAGTCTAACCTCGGGTTAGGCATATTCATGTTTTCTAAGTTCAAAGGGTTTTTGATTAATTTCCAAATCTGGTCTTGAAAACAACCATCCCGTCCTTCGGATCAGTTAGGGATAGCCAGGGAGGGCAGGAAACTTGTATTTTCCAAACCCAAGCCTAGACACTATCCTCTCTGTCACCCTAGAACCTTCTGGTCTATGTGTTATAAAAAAGGGTGTTATCAAAATACTTTTCTTTTGTTTATAAATTGTTAACAATTTATTTCAAAAGCCCATTTCCCCTTTTTAGACAAATTTGGCCTATATTTATTTGTCAAGCCTACTAGTATACTTATATTCTAGGCCCAAGTCCTAACCCAACATGCAGTTTAAGCCATTTCCTATTTCATTGCCGAAACTAGATTAAATATCCTAGTTTATAATTTATGGCCAAAACTTAACCAAGTTACATATTTTGTGGTAAATGAACAATTTAACATTTATGACGAATTCTATAAGCAAATTACTCCTAATTTACTTATTTCATTACTACTCTTTTAATGTACATTGTCACATTTATTGTTATAGCTCATTCTCTCTTATTTATCATATTTATACTTTTTGGTATGTAAATTATACCAAATTTAGTGTCGCTAACCATAATTTATTCTAAACATGACAATTGCTCACAATTATGAATAAATTCAAAATTGTGCTAATATACTTATTCCAAATCAACCTTAATTAACCCAATCTTGGTTTAACATCCTAATTCACAATTTATGGCAAAACTAGAATTATTTTTCTAGTTTACATTGTGTGCCTAAAATTTAGCTTACTTACTAACGCTAAATTTAATATGTCAAAATCACATATTCCCTAATCCATGTCAAATTTCCCCGTTTTCATTTTAATATGCATGTCATAATACATATTCCAAATTATGCCAATTTCCAAGTTTACAATTACGTTCATATTCATTTCCATGTTTTTCCCCAAATCGCATTCCCACCGTTCGAATAATCGTGATTCAACCTAGATTATAAATAAATCTAGATTCGTAGATAAAAAGGGAATGAATCAAAATGACAAGAAGGAATAATTGGCATAAAAAGGTTTGGATAACAATGTAGGTTCAAGAATATGGGTAGACCTAACTAAATAGGTAAATTCCCACTGTCTTAAAACCAAAGAATGGGCAAAATAGTTTCAAGAACGTGGGTAGACCTAACTTAATAGGTAAATTCCCACTGTCTTAAAACCAAAGAAAAAACCAAGGAACAGGTAGAATAAATAATTGGGTTTAGACCCAATTTCACAATCACCAAACAAAAGCAATATTTTCCTAATCATGAATCATGGGTGTCAAAATCACAATTGTCCTCATTATGTCATAAGCAATAGTTTATGTCCAATTCAAAGGCTTATGTTCTTAGTCATAAGTAATGTCCATGGTCATAGGCAATATAGGCGATGTTCATAGTCCAAAAGGGAAAATAATTCCCATAGTCCTAAGTCATTGTCATAGGCAATGTTTATATGTCCCAAAATCAAAGGCTTATGTCATAGTCCAAAGGCATATGCTTTCAAAGGCCACAGTTCTATAGTCATAGTCACGGTTACAGTCTTATTTGTCCTCGAATCATAACAGTTCTTAATTCAGTCCAAGAGTATAAACACAGATTCGAAGAGAGAGAGAGAGAGATTTGGCATATTCCTTTAATTTCATGTCACAAATAAAACAAAATATTCAGATCTAGAAATAACCAACTTACAGAAAATAGATCTAGAAAAGAAGGAAAGCGTGGCTATGATTCGTGCGTTGTTGCTTGAAACTTGTTTGAGCTAGCCTTTGAATTCTTCACTTGAAACTTTGATTTGAATCCCTCCTTAAAAGTCTTTTAGCAGCATCTCCTCGTCTTGAATCATATTTTATTTTATTTATTTAAGAAAATTTAGAAGAGGCGAAGAAGCCATGAATCTTAGCAGCATAAGGATAGAAGAGAATTGGTGCAAAGAGAATGAAGACTAGGGCTGTTTATATAGCTGCTCAAGACCTTATCGTACACGCAGCGCTGAGTCAGCATTGAATCTAGTTAAGAAAATAGTCCAGGTACGTAGATGAATCTAGCTAAACCTTATCATACACGCAGTGCTGAGTCAGCATTGAGTCCCACAAGCTATTTTGGCGTAAAAGTTTGATTTTCTGGAATTTATTTAACTGTTTTATTCACATGAAATATTCTTATATGTATACAATTCCTCTAACGACCATTTTACGCGTATATATATACGCACAACTTTCATTTTATTTTCAAAATTCAAATGATGTTGCCATATTTCATTGACTGTAGCCTTATCTTGAATTTTATCTTTCGTATACATATATTTTTGCATATATATATATTTATATTCTCATATGTATATATATATATATTCTTTATTTCCTTATATGTACGTTCTTATCCTTTCAAATTTTGAATTTGTATACGTACATATATTTGCATGTTTAGTTGGCCCTCTCTAAAACAATGATAAAAAATTATGCCGGCCGCCAGGGTTCGAACCCTCGACCTCCATACTACCAATCCAATGACTTAACCAACTGAGCTACAGAGGCTTTTGTTAATAAGTCTTAGAACAATAATAATTATTGTTCTCTCCTTACCTCTTTTTTTTTATGTTAGTTACAATACTTAAATTAAACAACTGCATGGATCTTTTTCTTTTAATTTTTCTTTTAAAAATTAATTATACTTTAATTTGAGAATCTTAATGTCACAGAATTACGGGGTGTTACATTTAGTTTACTCATCAAAATTAGATGAAAGCAATCCCCTCGTATTTGATATGAACGACAAAATTGATTTTAACTCTTTGTTTGTGACGTGGTGACATAATGATGCGCAACTCAATCATAAACTAGACTCAATCGCTCTCATATTGTAGTCACCAACATTCGATCATGGGAACATGGTCGGTTTCGAAGGATCGGTAATGATACAATATTGATAGAATATCAGCTAATAATACATCACAAGTAGCTGCTACAAGGCCTAAAAGGAGCATCAAATTACCACAACATTACGTAGACTAATAACTAGGAAAAAGGACAGCACACTTTATAACAAATTTATATTTTACTTTATGTTTATTGCATGGTTTGTTTCAAAGGATTGGCCAAAATGTTTGCCAAATGTAAGGTTGGTAGCTATACAAAGTGGTTACAAAGAATGGGCCTATATATAGACATATGATGTAAAGAATATGCAGGTTGAAAATAAAAGTTTATTCTCTCTTTCTTATTCTTCAAATTATTTCTCTCAATATACTTTTCTTTTGCAAAGAGCACTGTGCTCGTGCTTATCTACATGATTCAGCTTCATTAAATCTTCATGAAGAAGAAACGAATTTGAATCCAATGGATACGAAAAATGTAAAGCTTACAAATTCGATGATGCAGATACTGATTCGGAAAATGTAACCGTTGAATCAAATTCAGATTTGTAGTTTATTGGAAATATTTATAATTATATTGACTTTTAAAATTTGCTGTTATATATATATATATATATATATATATATATATATATAAAAATAAATAAAATCTAGGTGTGTGTAGTAAAATAAAAATGTGTGCGTCATTTGTCGCACCGTGCATCAACGCTACAGAGAGGCTTTATGTCTTTTTGCATCATGTGCCACTAATAATTACGCGATCAATTCCTTATTATTTTTATAACTTCATTTTTATAACCTCAGACCGTAAATAATGATTATTTCCCAACTTTATTTCCCATCAATTGTCTAATTTATAGAATTGATCCATTACATTTATAGCTACATTCATCCTTTAAGCTACCTTGCCCATCACAATATTCTGTAGATAAGTGTTACACCCCACGATATTCTTATCTCACCTCATCTTTTGCTTATTTTACCGTTTGTTTTGCATCTTCTTTTCCTTCACTTGATCTTTTTTCATTTGTTTCTTGTATTTAGTTTTATCATCTCTAACTCCTCGTTTTATTCAATTCGTGGAAGTCAAAACGAAAATTTACAGTAATTTTAATAGTCCTTGTAAATTTAAATCTGAATCACTAAAAAAAGCATTTGTTTCCCTTCTTCCTTCTTATATTACAATGCATAATACATAGGTTTACCAATGACACCTAGCTTATGCTCTCTGTGTGTACATATATCGATGATTACCCGCAATTTAGGATTTGTTAAGTAGTTGTAGAAAACTACACATAACTTTAGACTAGCGCATGGTAAACAAACTTCAAGAAAAATAAGTGGGTCACATGCAGATAATGGTGCAACCATTGGTATTGCATCCAATGCATACTGTACAAAAATAAGGGTGCAGAACACTATTGGAAAGCTTAGAAGTGGGATAGATCCAAATTCATTAGAGATATGTTTAAAATCTATTTTAAAATATTGTCATAAGTCTTTGGAAATTTTATTTCAATTGGAAAGTTCATTAAATATAACATTGTTTTTGCTTATTTTTTCATTAAAGATTCAAATACCTCAAATAAAATTTAAATACCTAACAACTGATTAATTCCAGCCTGTGTTGATCAGTTGTTAAGAAAAACATTATAAGTAATAATTTTGAATTTGAAATAGGGGTGTTTTGGAAGTCTAAAAAAAGCCTCACTTTGACTTGATTGACGAAAATTTTGCATTATATATAAGATATTCCAAATAGTCAACCGTGACTAAAATTTATTTGAGACCAGTGTCATTTTAGGTTGGCTAATGAATCAGTTTCTTAGCTTAATCAGTAAATTAAGTGCTCGGTGAATCAACTAATTATTTGCTTTAACTGTTAATCAAGA
Organism: Allium sativum; assembly: GCA_030737875.1. Taxonomy (NCBI): domain Eukaryota; kingdom Viridiplantae; phylum Streptophyta; class Magnoliopsida; order Asparagales; family Amaryllidaceae; genus Allium; species Allium sativum. Next base: position 461,982,428 of record CM060921.1, read on the forward strand.
CTCAAGTATTACCAATGAATGTCTTACCAGTTAATCAAATGCCTTATCAAAAATTTCTACAGTCGAATTCATACGCTATCACAGTAAATCAAATAGTTTTTAAGCAAAAAATAGTTACCATCTTGCAGCAAGAACAGAGATTTCAGTAAATCAATTTTCTATTGTACATCGAATTTTCAACTTCTTCCAAACGATACTCTCAGTAAACCGATTAATCAAAATCCTATCTTCCTACAACACGGACTCGAGAGGATAGAATAAAAGTTCAATGTGTAAAACATATTTTGAATTCGTTTGAATTCAATTCGAAATTGTTAAATTGACCAAACTGCAGTTCGCGAATTCAAATGAGGGCAAGCGATTCTTACCAGTTTGGACGCCGTTAGCAATGTTTTGCAGCAAGGATTTATTGGAGGACAGGGATTTTATCCTGAGTACTATAATCTATTCAATGAGATTTCAGGCTTGTCTGCTTGGTTGTCCAGGAGCAATGTTGGAGATTGGCTGTTCCTGATTTCCCCCTTGATTTGCTATTGAAAAAAATTCTCGCATCCTAGTTTCGTTCAGGAAGTTATCTCCGTTGTTTTTCCTGCTTCGGATCGGGAGTTTTGGAATTTGGAGTTTGTACTTGCTGCTTGTATTTGTGGTGTTTGGTCGATCTTGATTTTGGCAAATTCTTTTTGGATCAAAAAATTTGCTGAATTAACCCAGAAAATTACGTGATCAAACTGCCGTTGTTTTACAATATTTTTCATTTTTTTATTTTTAGCTCGCATAGCCCATACAAGATGCCTTTAGAGCACCTCGTAGGGGTCCTACGAGATTCTTCAGCTTACCTCGTAGGGACCCTACGAGATGACCTAAAGGCAGACACCTCGTAGGGGCTCTACCAGGTAAGATGAAGAATCTCGTAGAGTCCCTGCGAGGGAGGATTTTTTTTTTTTAATAATCCATGGGTAGACTCAGCAAAACGCTAGATTTAACGTGTTTTTTTGGATTTGCTGGGTAAACTGAGCAAATTTTTGGGTTCAAATAGGATTTGCCCTTGATTTTTGAATTGTTTCTTTCCAGTTTTGCATAGTGTTTGTTTTCCTTAGGGCTCATTCTTTGGTCCTAAATGGACTGATTGTGTAACAGACGCGTCGGACCTTGAGCCAACGTCGGACGCGTTAAGACTAACGGCTCAAAATTGAGCCGTTGGCTCCTCCCCCCTCCCCCTATAAATCCCCACCCCCCCTTCTTTCCTTTCTCCTCACTTCTTTCTGCTTCTGCTTCGTTCTGTCTCCTTAAGGTATTTTTTTTCTGTTTACGTTTATTTTTTATTTCTATTTTTTCTTTTTTCAGTCAAATGGCACATTCTTCTGCTTCTGCTTCTGACTCTTCGAACGCCCCGAATGCTTTATGGCCAGTGGACCGCACTAGGCTTTCATAGATATTTGCCTCAATAATATTCATCTTCGAGGAACCAACAGATTCCTCACTGCTGTATAGACTGAATTCAATAAGATGTTTGAGGACGAGGTGACTCAGACCCAAATAAAAAACAAATAGAATAATCTGAAGAGGGTCTGGACTTCATGGAATGCACTGTTACAGATACCTGGCGATTTTTGGGATTCTTCGCAGGACCGTTTGGATGGATCAGACGACTGGTGGCATGAGACTGTACGCATGTATCAGAAGTTTAGGAAATAGCCACCTCTGAAGTTTTGTGAGCACGACCAACTTTTTGGGGGCTGCATTGGCGCAGGCATTTGCAGTTATCAGATCCCCCTTGCTCCCCCGGCCGCCGCAGATAATCAACCGCCGGTTCAATCTGCACTGAGGCAGTCGACGCGCGCCACATCTAGTATGGCAGCTCCTTCTGAGCCCGCTCCTCTCGAACCGGCCGTCGTTCAGACAGAGCGTTTCTCAATGGCGGTGGACCGATGCTATGTCATTCTCTCGCCCATCACTGATGTCAACAAGTGGGAGATTATTGAGATTTTTCGTCTCGAGCGGTCTATTTTGGAGGTGGTTGAGACCTTGCCTGATATGGAGGTGATGGGGTACGTGAGTTATCATCTTTCTAGATTCCGCAGACGTTAGTAGTTTGTTGTATGTTTTCGTTTTATTATTATGTAGTGAACTGGTGTGAAATATTATTATGTACCGAAATGATATGTTTGGTTAAATGTGTTATTTTGTATTAATCATATTGTTAAGTTTTAATCATTAAATAATTAAATTACAAAATAAAAATAAAATACTCTGCTTAAATGCTCCGCTCAAATTCTCCGCTTAGCACGCCAAACACATTCTCCGCTAACTACAATTCTCCGCTGACATTCTCCGCTTCCGCTTGCGCTTGCGCCGAACACACCCTTAGTGTTTATTTATGACCAACTCGATCTTGCTGTATAATTTTTTTGTAATAAAATACACTGTTTGTTAACAAATATATTTGAAAGTACTTTTTTTGGTAATAAAGTACCATGTTTGTTAAAATTCACTTTTCAAAATTTATGCCTTACTTGGATTTACTTGTATAAGTCAACCTTTTCAAAGCCTACATGAACTAGTTTTGACTTCGAAACATTCAAAAATAACTAAGTAGATCAATTCAAACGGAGCAGTTATGCAAACTTTAAATTTTGATTTCAAAAATACAAAAGAAATTTAAGTTTAGGTGATTGTATACATATACATACATTAGTGTACATGCTGATTGTTTTCGTATACATATGTGCAATGTTAAAATTGTTACTATATAATTTTTGTTATACTAGTATTACCGTACAACGGTGGGAACACCGACCGTTAAGGCGTTCAATATGAAATATAATATATTTTTTTGTCATATTTCAAATCAGATTTTAGTCAAAAAATTATGACGTAGTTTAAGAGAAAACTGAAGTAACTGAAAAAGCCGAAATCTAATTAAACAGAATTTTACATGCAAGTCAACTTAAAAATAAGAATATACTATCATTGCATTGATTTGAATCGGCCACAAGCACGTACATACATTTTTATTATATATCAAATAGGATTAATGTAACGGTGATGTAATCAATTTTAGTTAAACAAACTGTTGATACGTTATCACTTTTTACGTTAGAATTTTGAGTTTGACTACTAAATTTAATCTTATTCATTTGAATTATCAGCTAGAAAGCTAAAATTCAAAGAATTGAAATTTATTTAGCAAAACATCAAAAACAAATTTTATTATTTAAAACTTGAAACTGACAATTTGAAATTACATTATTTGAATTTTAGATTTTTAAATGACAAAATATGAATTGAAAATTTCATTTCTAATCTGACCTTACCACTTCAACATATAACCCATTTTCAAACAAATAATATCAAATGAACAAGCAACATTTTCCATAAATTCCAATGCGTTACAAGTTAAACTTAATAACTTCACTATTCGCAACAATGTCAAAACATCACAACTTTAACATACATAATTAACATTAAAATAGCAAAACTTAAAAACAAGTAAAACGTTTACAAATAATACATGTAGTACTCAAACAAATAATTAACATCACAACTTTAACCGGACCACCAACTACTATAGCCTGACCTCCAACACCACCCCAGGTTGCTCAAGCCACTGTCGTTCCTATTCCAGACCAACCCCTTGCCATAAATCAAATAAAAACTATTTCCAGATCAACTCTAACTTCCTCGCAAGATAAACAACAAAAATTTCTAAGACCTATCTTAAAAATCATGATTTTACATCGTGAATCTATTTATGCAATCCTTCAAAACTGCGCTTCTTGGTTTTTGACCCAAAATCAAATCCTTACAGTAATTATCTCTTTTCTCAACATATACCAAAAGATAGACCTTGAAACTATTTTAAGAATAAATTAGGCACAATTCAGAGGAACATTTTAGTTGGAAGTTTGGATTAAAACCACGTAGATTACAATTTATTAAATTTTGAAAGCAAGGGAATGATAGTTTATTTTTTAACAAAGAAGTGATTTTTATGTTGACAGTAAATTTTCGGGTTTGTTCTTCTTTCATATTGTTATTTTTCCTATGTTAAATTGAATACTTCAAGATTTAATACATAAATATGTACCACTACAAACCTGGTTTACGAATTCAACAAAATAATAAGTTGATGTTTGATTACACAGAAAACATTCTTACCTTTTTGAAAGTTCCAGGTTTTGTTTATAGGCCCATTTCATAGTTTTTAGAGTTCAAAATGACCATTTAACAATTGACCCTGACTATGTATAACCACAAGTAGGATTTAAGGATTTAAAAGCATAGGTTCTGGCTTTTCTCAGTAGATTAAAACAAAACAACAAGAAATATTTATTTGACTGAATTACTGATATATAAAAACACACAAAGAATGATTATCACTGAAATTCGATACAATGTAAGTATGAACCCGATAGTGAATCAACGAATTGTCATTATCCAATTGTCACGTCAAAATGGCGATACTAATTTGAGGGTTAATCAAAATTAGCAAGGGCAAAAAGCGTAACCAAATATGCAACATCACGGAACCGTTGCAAAAAGCGCAGAAGAAGAATACCTGTCAGTTTTTGTCTGAGTCCAGAGTAAATCCATTTCCTTGAAACAACATCACTCCCTCTACGGCGTTGAAAGAGGCCCAAGGCCCTATCTTTGACATTTTAATATTTTATTATGAAGACCCAATGCCTACATAGCCCATTCATTCAAGTCCATATGTGCTCATGTCATTTGTTTGGTATAGCATTTGGGGCTTTGGTATTTATGGAGATGTATGCACAAAACACACATAATGTGGGACTTTGTTTCTTTATGTTTCTCCACTACCACATAGCCTCTTCTTCCATAACCTTCTCGTTCATTTCCAACGATCCCCCACTTGAATGAAAGGTTACTTAATTTTGTTCTTAAATTTTGCGAAACATTTAACGTATTGGTAAAAGTAGCACAATGGCCTTGAACTTTTCCTAGTGTTTATCGTTATAACCTACTGGCGAATCAGTGGACTAGATTGTCTTTGAACTGTAAGCCTTTTGTGTAAGTCTATAAAGATTACACACGTTAACTGTTTCTTAACCCCTTGGTTCTCTGTTTGTGTTTGTTTTTGCCATGAACACCTGCTTGGTCTCATGACTATTTGAAGAATTCGACCTTACAATTCTTCTTGAAGCGGCGCCTCACTCACTTAGGTGATTCTATAAAGAGTATCCCGTAATACTCCACTTGGGTCTTTTATAGCACCACAGTATAGACATCATTAAAAGCTAAGCTTATCCTATTCTCCGACGGGTAGTGCACTGACTTATCATAAGGAATGGTTTGAATTTTAACAGTGCCATTAAGTTTATCTTTAAACTTTGTTGTCCCTTCGAACCTAGATCTTGGGAACTCCAGTCAACTAGGTGGGGTTTCCGTTTAGAAAAACTTTTAGATCATAGGTCTTAAACTCATTCCCATCGATAAGGTTTGAACTTTCTCTCTAGACAAGCCTTTAGTGAGTGGATCTGCAATGTTATCCTTTGACCTTACATAGTCTATAGTGATAACTACATTTGAGAGAAGTTGTCTTATGGTTTTATGCCTACGATGAATATGTCTAGATTTACCATTATACAATGTACGATTCGCCCTTTCTATAGCAGATTGACTATCACAATGTATACATATTGGAGGTACTGATTTTTCCCAATTTGGAATGTCCTCTGAAATCCCCCAAAGCCAATCTGCTTCTCCCGCTGATTTATCTAGAGCAATGAACTCAGATTCCATTGTTGACCTTGCTATGCAAGTCTGTTTGGATGATTTCCACGAAATTGCTCCATTTCCTAATGTAAACACATATCCACGTGTGAATTTTGTGTCATTTGAGCCCATTATCCAATTGGCATCACAATATCCTTCTATTACTGAAGGATACTTATCATATTGCAACGCTTAGTTTTGTGTGTAATTTAGATATCATAGGACACTGATTATTGTTTTCCAATGATTTTTACCAGGATTGTTGGTATATCTACTTAGTTTGCTTACAGCATACGCAATATCAGGCCTAGTGCAATTCATGACATACATAATACTTCCCAGTATACGAGAGTATTCAAGTTGATATATACCATCACCAGTGTTCTTTACCCAATTTTGGTTCATATCTACTGGTGATTTTGCAGTAGTTACATTATACTGCTTGAATTTTTCAAGAATTTTAGCAATGTAATGTGACTGAGAAAACGCATATCCCTATGGTGTCTTTATAATTTTTACACCCAAAATTACATCGGCCACTCCTAGGTCCTTCATATCAAATCTAGAGGATAGCATGTCCTTCGTAGATTTTATTATGACCTTATTATTTCCTAGGATCAGTAAATCATCAACGTAGAGACAAACAATGACATATCCAGCGTCTATACATTTTATATAGACGCATTTATCTGATTCATTTATTTTGAGTCCATTTGATAACATTGCTTCATCAAATTTCTCATGCCATTGTTTTGGTGCTTGTTTAGGGCCATAAAGAGATTTCACTAATTTGCACACCTTATTTTCATTTCCTGGGCTTAGAAACCCTTCTGGTTGCTGCATATATATTTCTTCTTCCAGTTCACCGTTCAAAAACGCAGTTTTCACATCCATTTGGTGTATTTCCAAATTCAATATAGATGCGATTGCAATAAGCATCCTAATTGACATTATTATGGTAACTGGAGAGTATGTATAAAAGTAATCCAGATCTTCCTTCTGTCTGAATCCTTTTATTACAAGTCTTGCTCTATACTTGTCTATTGAGCCGCCAGCCTTTAGTTTCTTCTTAAATATCCATTTATATCCTAGTAGTTTTGATCCTTTTGGGAGATCCACTAGTTCCCACGTATGGTTTTGTATAATGGATTCTATTTCACTAGAGCATCAGGAGATGACATTGATTGTTGGTAAGTTAGAGGTTCATTTTCTATCATATATGCATAGAAATCAGGTCCAAAGGATTTAGAGGTCCTTTGTCGCTTACTCCTTCTCGGTTCCTCTATCTCAGTTTCTTCATTCATTTTTCTTTGATCAATATTATCCCCGGGAGTATCTGGATCTCTTGGCCTCTTTTGAACACTTGTTTCAATAGAGGTTTTTAAAGGATAAATGTGTTCAAAGAATCTTGCATTTAGAGACTCGATAATGGTTTTTTCATGAATGTCATCAATTTCAGATTTGTACACCAAAAATCGATGCACTACTATTATAAGCATATCCAATGAATATGCAATCTATAGTCTTCGGTCTTATTTTGACCTTTTTCGGTTTTGGAATTTCCACTTTGGCAAGACACCCCCACACTTATTTAAGTATTTGTAGGATGGTGGTCTGTTTTTCCAAAGTTCATGGGGAGTCTTAGACGTTTTCTTTTATGGTATTTTATTTAAAATATGATCTGCTGAAAGAATAGCTTCTCCCCAAAAATTATCTGGCAAGTCATAGCTTATTAGTAAGACATTCATCATTTCTTTAGGAGTTCTATTTTTTCATTCGGCTATACCATTGGATTGAGGAGAATAAGGAGTTGTAGTTTGGTGTATTATACCATGCTCAGCATAGAATTCCTCAAATGGAAACTCATATTCTCCTCCTCTATCACTTCTTAAAGCTTCAATTTTTCTGTTGAGTTGATTCTCTACTTCTGCTTTATGCTATTTAAACATATCGAATGCCTCATCCTTACTTCTAAGGAGATATACATAACAGTATCTTGTACAATCATCTACAAAGGTGATAAAGTACCTTTTTCCTCCTCTAGTTTGACACATTTTCAAGTCGCATACATCAGTATGTATTAAGTCTAGAGGTTCGCTTTCTCTTTCAACATGATGGAATGAGTTTCTTGTCAATTTGGCTTTAGCACAAATTTGACATTTGTAATTTGAATCAATTCTGCACTTAGGTATGAATTCTAGATTGATCAGTTTTTGTAAAGTATCATAATTCACATGACCTAATCTAGAATGCCATAGATTAGGAGAGTCAACCATATAAGCAGAAGATTCAATTTTATTCATATCAGTGTTTGGTACAACAGTGGTTACATTAGCCTTAAATAAGCCATCACATACATAACCCTTTCCTATGTACACTCCATTCTTAGACAACACAAATTTATCAGCCACAAATGTAAGTTTGAAGCCATGCTTGCTGAGCAACGATCCTGAAATTAGATTCTTGCGAATTTCTGGAACATGGAGAACATCATTTAGAGTGAGTTCTTTTCCAGAAGTCAATTTCAGCACATTCTTTCCCTTGCCTTCAACCTTTGATGTGGACGAGTTACTCATAAACAGTTGTTCTTCATTAGTAGCATTTTTGTAGTTTGTGAACATCCACTTATTCGTGCATATATGCCTAGTGGCTCCAGTGTCTACAAACCACTCCTTGTTGCCAACAAGGTTGCATTCTGAAACAACTGCACACAAGTCCTTTTCAGAAACTCCGTCTGAAACATCCGCCACATTTGCTTCTGATTTCTTCTTTTTGGGTAGGCCACGACATTCTGTAGCTTTATGACCCTTCTTTCCACAATTATGGCATGACCCCTTGAATTTCTTGGACTTCTTAGATTGGTTGTCACGTTTTCTCTTACTAGACTTATCCGTCTTGATAACGTTTGCTTTGGCAACCACATTTTGAGAAATCTTCTTTTCAGAATTTCTATTATCTTCCTCAATTCTCAATCGAGCTTCAAGTTCTTCCATTGTCATTTCTTTGGGCTTGTGCATTAGGTAGTTTTTGAAGTCTTTCCATGATGGAGGAAGCTTCTCAATAGCAGCGGCAACTTGAAAAGATTCGCTAAGCGTCATCTTTTCATCTTCTAGTTGACGAATGATAAGTTGCAGTTCTTGAACTTGGTTGATCACAGTCTTTGTATCGACATCTTGAAGTCAAGAAATTTTCCAGTGATGAATTTCTTCATGCCAGCATCTTCAGTTTTATACTTCTTTCCCAAAGCCAACCAGAGTTGTTTAGATGTTGCAACAGTGCAATATACGTTGTATAGACTGTTGTCGAGGCCATTCAAGATGTAATTTTTGCACATGAAATCAGATTTTTTCCAAGCATTAAGGGCTTCAACTTTAACAGGATCTGGTTCCAATTCTGCAACAACCTGAGCATCTTCTGTAAGATACTTTGCAAGGCCCAATGTTGTCAAGTAAAATAGCATATTTTGCTCCCTACGTTTGAAGTCCACTCCGGTGAACTTTTCTGGCCTTTCTTCATGAGACAGTGCCATTGGTGTAACCACGGGTGCAAAAGGATAGGTTACAGGTGGTGTTGGCGCAGCAGTAGTACTATTATTCTTAGCCATTATCGTTTTCTGCAAAACGAAAATATTGTTTCAAATTTGTAGTTCGCTACAATGTAAGTACGAACCTGATAGTGAATCAACGAATTGTCACTATCCAATTGTCACGTCAAAATGGCGATACTAATTTGAGGTTTAATCAAAATTAGCAAGGATAAAAAGCGTAACCAAATATGCAACAATACAAAATCGTTGCAAAAAGCGGAGAAGAAGAATACCTGTCAGTTTTTGTCCGAGTCCAGAGTAAATCTGTTTCCTTAAAACAATATTGCTCCCTCTATAGCTCTGAAGGTATGCGAGCAATTGTTTCCCAAGATGAAACGGACCGATCGCTGCAATGTAGTGCTTACAATTGCAGAGCAACAACGAACTCAATTGAGTTTTCAAGAACAGATTACAAGAGAAAGAAGAAGAAGAAGACAGAATGAATTATTTTTTTGAATTATTAGTGGCTCTGTCAAATCGCCAATATATAGCAACGAAGGGGTGCCTTTCTGGGTAGTCGCGACTGTCTGTACGGGTGCAGGCGCGTCGACTGAGCCCGAAAGGAAACAGGCGCGCCTCTTTGCTGTGCAAGCGAATAGATACATCTGTTCCATTCAAAATAGACCCGTCCCAGTGCAACGAGGCCGAGCGGCCCATGGAAATGGGGAGACCCCAAGAGCCCCAAGACCCTATCTTTGACATTTTAATATTTTATTATGAAGGCCCAATGCCTACATAGCCCATTCATTCAAGTCCATATGTGCTCATGTCATTTGTTTGATATAGCATGTGGGGCTTTGGTATTTATGGAGATGTATGCACAAAACACACACAATGTGGGACTTTGTTTCTTTGTATTTCTCCACTACCACATAGCCTCTTCTTCCCAAACATTTTCATTCATTTCCAACAATCACAACTTTTGATCAAAATACATATATGAAAGAAAAGAAAATTCATGCTCGAATAACATATAAACATGCATTAGAAAGACTATCTAAAGCTAAAATTTCAAATGAGTATCTCACCTTACACAAGCGTTCTTTTTAACTACTTTATACCAAAACTCACATGACAACTGTCGCCTGCTCCAGTTCCATGCTCGGTTTACAAACATACACAATCACCGAACACTTATATAGTTGGCAACAGTGAATATATGTAACAACCTCAATTTTAAGTATATTTTATTTAATGATTTAACTTAAATTTTTTTATTTGTTTGGAACTTTTTTTCCTTTTATTTCATCTATTATTTATTTTATTTGCAGAAATATTTATACTGTTTCCTTTATTTGCAAACATTGATTACCTTTTTAATGTTCAACGTCTGTTCCTTAGTATTAATGATTTCCTTACATGTTCATTTTTTTCAAAATTTAAACCGTTCTTTTCTTTTGCCAAATATTCGCTTAAGCCATTCATGTTTTTCCATACATGACTCTTCATTTATATTTACCACATTCCTTTATTTATTTATTTCCATTAGCTAGGGCTGTTACGGTAACAGTTACCGTTACCATTATGCAAATACCATTACCGTACCGTTTTCTCGGTAAATAAAAAATGCTTACTGTTACCGTTACCGATACATCGGTAACCGTTCTGTCGGTATACCGATACAATAGTAACCGTTTTGCCGGTAACGGTAAATTACCGTTTTTTTTAAAATAGTATAAATATCTACTTTTGTTACGTTCAGCAATGATTAAATTGGCAAGCAGAAAACATACGGAAGCCAAAACGATGTATGGACAACAATGTGTTTTTAAAATAGCTGGAAGCAAGACTTTGGTTACGTTCATAAAAACAAAACATGGCTGTCAATATATGCTAATACTGTCAATATAACGCATCATCTAATAATGAAAATGATGTAAATAAAACAGATAAGCTCAGCAAAACAACTACTAGTTTAAAACCTTAAAAAAACAAAGTAGTGTGTGCCTCGTCATTTGTGTATATGCGTATTTTACTGTGCATATTGTGTTTGTGCATAACCATGATATGTTTATGTGAGTTATAGTATATAGCTTCCATGTAAATTTGTTTGGTTATCATTGTTCTTATGCAAGTAACGAAATAAATAATGAGATAGACAAATTTAAATGATAACAAAGCCTAAGAAGTGAAGCGACGCTATTCCTGAAGTTTCCAAAAACCACTTAAAGCGAAGGACAGTATAGATCAAAATATAAAACATATTAGCTTGTGGAATTTACCTTTACCGACAGAATACTTTTTCATTACTGATACTTTACCGTTCATAACGGTAAAATTACCATTACCGTACCGAATTCAACGGTATACCATTTAATTTTGTAATCCGTTACCAGTTTATTGGTAACGGCACGGTAATGGTAAATTTACAATTACCATAACAGCCCTACCATTAGCAACCATTTATTTCTTTCCCATCACTTATTTCTTGTAGATTCATGCATGCATTCATTCTTCCATAATGCATTCTCTTTATTTTTTTTAGAAAACCATTCTTGCCATTAATGCATGAAGGTTCCTTTAAATTTTTTTCCAAAGCATCCATTCATTTTCTTTATTTTTTTTCAAAACCATTCATATAACCATGTATGTAACGTTACAATTTCATTTCAAAGCATGTAATATCATTCAAAATATTATATATATATATATATATGTATATGTATATGTATATATATGTGTGTGTGTATATATATATATATGTGTGTGTGTGTTTGTGTGTGTGTGTGTGTTTACTCCCTTGCCTTTTCCTCCTTTCATTTTATAATATGTCTGTTTCCATACTTCCATGCATTGAATTCAATTTCATACCATTTCCTTTTTTTTCGTTTGTTTATATTCTTCCCATCGCATATATTATTCCCCAATTTCCATTCAAACTTTGATCTCTTCCCAAAATGTGTGGTCCCAACAGAAATAAATGCATCAGCTCATTACTTCTTTCCCCTTCGTGAATATAGTATGTTTCCCATACGTTTCTTTCTAAATATATATTTACAATGGCTCATCTTTTTCTTTACCCCATCTCCTATTTATTTATTTCGTGAAACAACTGTTGTTCCTCCCCATTTTTTCCTTCTTATGTTTTCTTCTTCCATGCCATGCCAGTTCTCATTTTTCTCCACTCGCTTTGTCCTCTCTCTAGAAAAAATCATTCCTTCCCAAAAACACTGTGTTCTTCCATCATCTTTCCACCGCATATATGTACCTTCACCATTTTTGTCTCTCACCACCTTCCTTTCTGCGAAGACATCCAACAAAAAGAGTAAAAAACATGGAATTTCCCTTCATCTCATAGCCTCGTCAACTGCCCTACTCCAACCGTGCCACCTTGCCAGCGCTTCACCCAATCGTTGCCTGCTATTGCCGCCGTAGCTAGCCCAACCCACGTCCATGCCCCCCGGTTGACCAATTCATCCTTTCTGTTGTGATGCTTGCGTGTGAGTGTGATTCTTTCTGTTTTGTGTGGCATGAGTTTGGGTATATTTTCCCATTTGAATTAGTGTGTGTGCGTGTTCTTGTGCGGGTGGGTGTGAGTTGTTTATGCATGGATGCATGTGTGTGTGTGTATATTTATGGTGTTGTGTTTGGGTGAGTTATTTAAAAAGTTATTTGTTTTGAGAACATATGTATACACATATATTAGTTTGAAAGGTGTGTGTATATGTAACAACCCACACATTCTGAACCAATTTAAAAATTTTATTTCGGAAATTTTAATAGTAAAAATAATTTATTTTAAATAATAACGATTAAAAATTTATTTAAATCGAAGTTAGAACGAGAAATTTTATTTTAATTATAAAAGGAGTTAGAAATAGCATGGTAGTTTGAAAAGTCAAACTTGAACTTTTACTGACTGTGCTAGATGCAAAATAAACCGGATTTTAATGAAACCAAAAATATTAGAATCTATTTAAATATATCTTTCCAATGAATCCAAAAATTTGAAATTTCATAGCGGGAATCAAAAGTTATGCCTACTTTAAAATTCAGAAAAGTCGCTGTAGAATATATATATATTTTTTAATATTAAAAATAGCCATTTTCCAAATGACCTCCGTTTTCGATGAAACTATTTTTGTTGGAACCAGAATGTCAAATTATTGCTATGTTTCAATTTTTAGAATTTTTAGAATTAATATGTGAGCGTCGCAAAAGAAAACGTGTTTTGTCAGTTTTAGTCAAATCTGATCAATTAGAAAATGGACATTTTTCAAACGGTCTTGGAATTCGAAGAAATTAGTCTTGTTAGAACTGTATCGTCAAAACATAGCTAGATATATTTTTTCTGGAATTTTCAGAGGTCGTATGTGGCCTCGGTGAATTTTAATGTACGATCAAATTAATTAAATAAATGATTTAAATATTAAATTAAATAAAACAGGCTGAAGATATTCGTTTGGGCTGACGGGACCTAGCCTATTGGATCCGGGACGGGGGTATTTGCCTAGGGATAACTTTCGTTGGACTGGATTTGGGGTTCGTATAGGTTAACGGGTTTTTTCTGAAATTTAAATAATTAAATAATATAAGATATACTATATAAATACATGTGAAATACGTAACACTAGTATACTATACATCAGCCGCTACAAACGTTTTTTATGGCCGATATCTTCCCAAACAAATCCCTTAGTTCCTCACAAACTATACCAAATTAAAATGTGTATTCAAACCAATATTGAAGAGGAATCCATCCTCTTTAAAATGGTGCGGTTGAGATCGGGATTAGATCATCGAGGCGGCCTGAATTTGGGTAGGAAGTCGCGGCGCTTGGGGCTTGATTTCGGCGCGAGGACAAGTGCGAGTTCGACGGGGGTCACGGCGATGGGGGAGCTCGGCCAGGGCTTCGACGTGGGCACAACGGATCGGCCGATGGCGGCCTGTGGTGAGGTGCGGTGGTGGAAAATCGAATGGAGCGATGGGTTTATATTTGTCTAGAAAACAACGAAGAGGAAGAAGAAGGTAAAGCGGAAATTTTGTAATTAATTATTTTAACTATTGTTTTAACAAATGAAATTAAGATTCAAATCATCATAACTCTTTCAAACAGCGACGGAATCTGATGATTTCAGGTGCGTTGAAATCGGAAAAACGAGATCTTCAATGTGGAACTGACTAGAGATAAAACCGAGGACTTTGAAAATTCATCCAAATTTGAACACGAACGATTTCTGAAAACCGATCGATGTGAGATTTCTTCTTTTTATTTAATTAATTAATTATCTAATTTATTTGTTATGTGATGATTGAATGTGTATGATTCCGATCTGTTATGCGATAATATTGTGGATGATTTATTTGTTGATTGGTGATGTATAAACACAGATCTGTGTGTGTTGAATAAAAATAAATCATTTTTGAAAAGTTGGATTAGAATTTCCAAATCGATAAAAATAAATCATTTTGTAAAATCATTGATTTGGAACAGGAAATATAAATGTTCTTTTATTTGCATTCTTTTATGCAAATATATACATAGAAATATAATTGATCTTTTATTTGCATCCTTATATGCATATATACATAGAAATATAATTGATCATTTATTTTCATTCTTTTATGTAAATATATAAATAGAAATGTAAAATGTTCTTTTATTTGCATTATTTATGCGAATACACTTTGAAATATAAAATATTCTTTTATTTGCATTCTCTAACGCAAATATGCATTGAAATAATTAAAATCATATTTTTGTTTACAATTTTAGATGCGAACAAAACATTAGAATTAAAACCATATTTTTGTTTGAAATTTTAGATGCAAACAAACAATTAGAATTAAAATCATATTTTTGTTTGCAATTTCATATGCAAACAAAACACTAGAATTAAAATTACATTTTGGTTGCATTTTAAATGCAAACAAAAACACTAGAATGAATATTACATTTTTATTTTGTATTTTGGATAGAAATAAAAATATGATTTAAAAGGTTACATTTTTGTTGGTAAATTAAGTTGCAAGCAAAACATTTAATAAAGATTATATTTTATTTGCATATTTAGATGCAAATAAACAACATTTATAAAAGATTATATTTTATTTGCATATTTAGATGCAAATAAACGTCGTAGGTAAAAGATTATATTTTTATTTTCATTCTTTGATGCAAATAAACACCGTATTCAAAAGTTGTATTTTTATTTGCATTCTTTGATGCAAATAAACACCGTATTTAAAAGTCGAATTTTCATTTGCATTCTTTGGTGCAAATAAACTATGAAATTTAAAAGTTGCATATTTATTTGCATTCCTTGATGCAAATAAAATATTAAATTAGGAATTGCATATTTATTTGCATTCCTTGATGCAAATAAAATATTGAATTAGAAATTGCATATTTATTTGCATTCCTTGGTGCAAATAAAATATTGGATTAGAAGTTGCATTTTTATTTGCAAATTTAGATGCAAATAAAACCTTGAATTAGAAGTTGCATTTTATTTGCATTCTTTGATGCAAATAAAACATGAGGTTAAAAGTTGTATTTTTATTTGCATTCTTTGATGCAAATAAAGCATAGTTTAAGAAGTTACACTTTTATTACATTTTAGATATAAATAAAAGAAGAGGATTAAAATATCATTTTTACTTTAAACTAGGGGGAATAAAAAGATTATGATAAAATGAATTCGTCTTTGTTGAAATTTTGTTAAATTTAATAAAATGTTATTGTTTTCGTCATAGGTTATAATAAAAAGATTAGAATTAAAAAGATATATTTGTAGTGTCGTCTTAGCTTCAATAGAAAGGGTAAATAAATATATAAGGTTTATTTGTTCTTTTGTTGCAATACAAAAAGATACATTTTTATCGTTTAAATAGAATGAGACAAAATTATTTAATTTTGTCATTTAAAAAGGTTAAAACAAATGTATCCACTTTTGGAATCAAGCATTCATTTTGTCGAGTTATATTGGTTGAAACCAAAAAGGACATTTTTGCCAAATAAGAATTAAACGCAAACCACATTTTGATAAAATAGAACTGTCGGCAAATGAATGTATCACTCTTCTTATACATTTTGTTGAGATAGAATCTATATGTCAAAAAAATAATCATTCTTATTTGCAAAAAATACAATAGAATTTATAGGTAAATATAAAAATCATTTTTATGTGCAAATTTACATTGGAGTTTATATTCAAATATAAGAATTATATTCTTGGTCAACCCACACCTTTGAATGTATAGGCGAGTTAAAGTGGCATTTCTATATGTTAATGCATACATTAGAATTTGTATGCACTTTAAAATAAACATTTTATTTGTTGAGTTATACACTGAAACATGTACAATTGGGATTATTTCTTTATGTGTTAAAATTAAGAATAATTACATACAAATAAAGTATAATGGAAATTATCTTTTATTTGTCATCCGCAATAATGTCATATAAGTAAATTACATTCTATTAGATACTAGAAATATATAAAGAAATTATGCGAGTCAAATATATTTTATTTCGGCATTAATAATAAAATATCATGATTGTTTATCATCATCGGCATGTTGATAGTATTAAAATTGGTTAAATTAATTAACCAATTATTTGTTTATATGTACTGTTGTTGGCTGAAAACCCCACACCGGTATTGGGACAATAATTGATATACATTAGTCCCAATATTTATTTGTATGTCAATGGATAGATTGACAGGCTGTGATGAGCGTTTTTATTTCATTTTAATGCTCACATAGTTGAGAACTTCACTTTGGATGTTGAATGGATATTTTGATGATTATTTATTATTATTGTCATTTACATACAGTGTATGAAATGCATATAACTAAAGTAATATGGTAAATGATTGAGTAGCTTTCCGATTCAGAGTATCCTTCATATAAAGAATTTCTTGTAAATAAAGAATAAAGCTTTCAACTAAGATTATTGGTATTTCAATTTATATTTTTTTAATGGAAAATGATTTTTGGGTTTATCGTGAACAATGTTTTTAAACGACATTGATTCTTTAACCCAGTTAAAAATAAGATTTATTTCTTAAATTGGAATAATTGCAAAGTAGTGATTTTTGATATTAAAACTAAATTGGAATATTAATAAATCTTCGAAAATAAGATTTAAGAATAAGTTTAAAAGAATTTATCTTTGATAAAATTAATGGGAACCTTTCCCTAATAATATGAATATTTTATTTAAAGAATATTCTGAATTGGAAAGAGGCGTTGGATGTATCCTTATAACACTTTATTTTTTAGTTATAAAAATACGCGAGTTATTCGGAAAGACCGGGTTTAACCCATTCTGAATAATTACTACGACGATTAAAAGTCGAAGACATTGAAGATGGTGGATGAAGACCGGCGATCCTCACATCGAATGGACGATTACTGATGCCTAGCATTGGGTCGCTCCCAGTAAAGGGTTAAAGTGGTAGTTTGTCCGGACGTATTTGTTGATCGTCCGGATACCGAGCACCTAGGTGACTCCGGTTTCGTTCAGACCCAGAACGGACTTGTAAATGGATGTGTGTCTGACATTGGATTTCATTCCATGTAAATTGGTTTCTATTTAATATATATCTGTTGGTGGTGGGGAATTTATTCTCTTGCTTAACACCCTTCTCTGAGACGCACGAGCTCAGAGGTTATATATTGGTAGTTATCGATCGCATGGTATGGACTGTCAATGTGACATGCCAAGTTGCAATTGATCAAGGCTTTTGTTGAAAAGCAGGGCCTTGTGGATGATGATCAAAGCATAGCCTATCAAGGCATAGCTTTGTGTATTTCGTTACCTCGCGAGTCTCACACCCCGGTATGAGTCAAAAATGGAGCAAGGGAACGCAGGGGGGGCACATGTTTCTTTCTAGCTTGAAGTGGTGTTTGGGTTTATCACAGCCCGACATTTTACTTATGTGGTTGATGGATTTTGATGCGCCTTGGATTTTTATTGGCCGTAATGGCCAATTTATAGGTTCAATAGGATCGGGAAGCATGTATTCAGGCATAACTAATCTAACCCATTGCACTATTGGGGGACCGACCCTGCAGGATCCAAGGGTTCGCCAACGTTCGAATCCTGAGACATTACTAGAGTATCTTGAATCGATAAGGAGATCGTTTCTAGCCTTGACTCTTGATGGAAACCCAATTTCTAATACGATACCATGCGGTTTTGATTGTAGAACTAGTACGGCAACACAATATATGATAGCTATGCCGTCTATTATTAATACATTATGATTGAAACGTTTTTAAAACATATATACACTAGTAATAATATCAAATCCGTTTTTATCGTATCAAGCATTTTTGACCATTATAAGGTAAAACTCTATCCGCCGGCTTGTGTTGCATTGTGTGATGGGACATGAGTCTTATAATGGTTTCATTTTTCTAAAAAGCATTGCGTTGTTTTAATTATTTACTTTATTTATGCATTGGTAATCCAACGGAGTAAACCCTTCCGTGATAGCGGCGTGGTCCTGTGATTAGCCTCCTTATTAGATAAGTTAACTAAAGATTTCTCACACCAGTCCCATGACTGACCCGTAGTTTGTCTCACTTTGCAAACTCGGGTGGCCTCTTTTCCACATGGGCAGTCGAGTAGCTTATTTTGCAGATATATTGAGCAGGATTCTGGATCGAAGCTTAGACCTATGTCCAGAGCAATGATAGCCTTCCGTTGTGATTAGTATATTTGATCCGCTGCAATGTATTACATTTATTTTAATTTAGTCTTCCACTGTATCATTTATCAATGTACTCTGATGTTGCATTATTATGATGTAATCTTCTGTTATTTGTACTAATGTGTTGTATTCCCAAAGTTAACGTATTTGGGTTTTGAACGGTCTTGGTCGGTCTAGCGGTCGATCGTGTCGGGCGAAATCCAGGTCGTTACAGTATATATATATTGTTTGGTGTGAGTTGTTTTAAAATTTATAAGTTTTCAAAAAAAAAAAATTATGTGTATGTGGTTTTGTATGTGTTTAGCGCCGTGTTGATTTTATTGTATATATGTTATAATTTTAATTTGCGCTATGTATTTGCGTGAGTTTATCTTACTTCATTTTTTTTTTTTGCATTGAGTTATGTTTAATTTATATTATATATATGTTTGTTTGGGGCTTGCGTTTTATTTTATTTCGTCTGTGTGTGTGTGTGATTTATATAAGGGAAAGTTTATACAAACACAAAGATTTGACATAAATTGAGTGACACAAAAACCTAAACTATAGGATTACCTCATGACTTGCATCTCTCACATAAAGACAAATTAATCATGTGGTTGAGATTTTATGCCTTTATATTTGTGTCAAAATTTTGTGTTCATATAGTTGCTCCCTTTATATAATATGTACGTAGTAGTTGTATGCGTGAGTTTGGTGAGCTGTGTAAGTTTGTGAGGTATGTTTTTACATGTGCGATCATGTGTCGAGGTATGAGTTTTAACATGTTTGTGTGTTATTTTATTTGTGTGGTGTGTTGATAGTATGTGTTTGTATTACTGTGTGGCGTGAGTGATCTTGTTTGTGCCTTAGAGTGATTTTGTGTGTGTCCCCTTTTGTTAAGTGTGTATATTTTGTTTAAATTTTTTATTATTTTAGAAATATATATGTATAAACATATATATATAGTTTGGTTGTGTGCATCAATTTGTATAAAATATTTATATATGGTTTTGTGAGATAAATGCTTGTGTGCATTTATAAATCTATGATTATATATAAAAGAAACATATATTTCGGTGTTAAATGTGTGGCGTTGAGTCGCTTTGGAAATTTAATTATTTAAAAATAAATAAATATGTTTATATATATATATATATTTGTTTTAAATATTTATTTATATATGTACACCATCTTTACGGTTTTATTTGGGTGTGTTTGCGTTGAATGTAATTTAAAAATATATACAGTTTGGTGCTATATAATTTAATATATATATATATATATATTTAAATAAGTGATTTGGAATGTGTCAAATTTTAAACATATAGGTATATATTAATTTTACTGTGTATACGTTTATATTAAATATATATACTATTTTGTAAAAGGATTTGTTGTGTGTTTATGTATAATTTATAGTATGTATACTGTTACAACTTGTGTTATGTGTACGGGGTGTGTGTGTGTGTGTGTATGAGTTTTTGTATGTGTTTCAAACTATATATTATATATAACTGTATATGATTTAATATGCATTAGCATTGTGTTTTATTTGAATGTATAATTTATAAAATATATTTTTATGCATCGAATTTGAAATATATATGTTAAAATTTTCTATGTGTTTGTTTATATATAAAAAAATTGTGTAAAGAATTTAGTGGGTTTATTTTGAGTTAAATTTGGTGTTGAGTTAGTGAACCATTCCAAAACCCAAATAGCCATCCCGATCCATTGAAAATTCCCTAGCCTCCTCTTTTTAAAATAAACAAACATTGAGTGATCATCTAGTTGAATCTATTCTGAATCGTGCCTGGAAGTCATCGGTTTATTTTGTGTCAATTCTTCTACTGTCTCCATTTATGCGCTACGAAAGGTCAGTTATCTCACACCCGACTCACATTATTTCATAGATGTTAGATCAACTAAATGAACTGTTATGAAATGTATAGGATTGTCAGTAGAAATTATTTGCTTAGAATATAACTTTCATATGTGACACGATATTCATATAACATGTATGTACACAGATTATATATGACTATGATGTGACTAATGATATGTGATGATTTGTTATGCTGTAGATACCCCTAGTTTAGGAAAATTCTCTAAGGGTTGAAATGATACATACCTGAATAGACATTAGATTAGGGAAAAATCGTTATGGGTTGAAATGATAGACCTGAACAATTTTTACTGAATTTGGGATTACGGGTTGAAATGATAAACCCGTAGAAATTTTATAAATTGCGGGTTGAAATGATAAATATCCGTATCACTTGGGCATAGGGAGAAAGCTACATACGGACACCGTTGGTCATATTCTCGAATTAAAATGATTTGGAAAATTTGATTGTAATGATATTAATTTAAGATCTTATATTTATATTTTAAAGATTTATACTTAAATTTTGTAAAATTTAAATTATATGTTTTAAAATGATTTTATGAGAAAAATTGTATTTAAGTGCTTATTTGAGATTTTACTTATAATTTATTTATTTTAAACTGTATAATTTAATCACATATGTATTTTTAACTTTAAATTAATATATTATAAAAATTTATTCTTTTAAACCTATTTCTAAATTATTTTAAACCTATATATGTTTATAATGTTATTGTAATGACCCGGGTTTTTGACGACTTTGGTTATCGCCATAAACTCAATGATGACTAACCAAACGTCGAAAAATACCGGTCATTAGTGAAAGAAATTAGAGGGTGAGAATAGATAAGATAGAAACTTAAAATAGAAGAATAAGAAATACAACATCAGAGTAACACGAATCTCACAGCAGCGGAACGAATAAATATATTTCATAACATAACTTTGAAATACAAATATGTACTTGAATACACATATTATTATCAAAGTACAACACTTACAACACAGCGGAAATAAACTATAGCTATATGATTTTGAAGCCTCCTGCTCCAGCTCTTCCAGTATATCTATAAATCCCGACTACTTGACTGCCTGTACACATTTAGACACCCAAGAGTTTAGGGAAACAAACAAATAAACTCCGGGTCAGTCATGGGACTGGTATGAGTAAAACAGTTTGAGCAATGCAACGATATCTCATAAGACCACGCCGTATAATGGAACGGGTTTTTCCCTTATGATAATCCAAAATATCTTTATATCAAAACTCATTGATATTATAATAATGTCTATCAACCACAATATATTAATCATCTAGCAGAAACGCTTTCATCTCACATTCTACATATATAGCATACAATCAAAACCGCAAGCACGTATTGGGTAATGGATTTCCAACTATGACAAGGTATGGAACCACCTTTCGCTAGTGTACCTCTAGAAAGGAATACACTGGGTTCAACAAGAACATCTTGCAACCCGACCACACATGACCGACCACTCATTTCGCTTGAGTGTATCGAATGTATATCACCAATGGTTGGGATCAGCAACCGTTTCCCGAATGGGACAGCATCAATAATAGCTTTTAGAAGTAAATGAAACTCTAGATCAGGTGATTATACACCCTACTTCGGAGCGACCGACTTATCCATGCTGCCTGCCCGATTTCTGTCATTTACCTGATGTGAGGCTAGAAGCCACGCTTTATCATCATACCAGATTCACTTTGAATGTCACATCGTCAAATCCCTCAAATCACCGATTGACGTCCTCAACCATACATTATGTGTTAGCTAAAAGAAGTTTCCTTCTCCGCTTCCACTCTTGGTACAGTTGGAGAAATCAATATACGTGATCGTCTGGAAATACTCTGTCAGACATCTGTCCATACAAGTCATCTAGGAACAGGATGAACCGAGGGCACTATTCAATACATCCAACTTAGACACTGTTATCTAAGACTTATACAATAGCCTTTGCACTTTACTCCATCTTCAGCTATCTTTGGCATATATGATTCGCAACACTTATGCCAATACAGAGTGGTTCTTTGGATAATAATCCAACTGGTCTCTCCATATTAACAACGTTAAAATGGCCAAAACTTCGATAGTCTGTGATTTAACTATCGAATAAAAACAAGTGGGCAAACAATGATATTATTTCCAGATGGAAATTATATCGAATAAACATCATTTAACCTTAATCTCTTTAGTTCATTTTACATCTCTTGTTTCCCTATATCCAACATTTGCTATTTTTTATATTTAGAAAATAAAATTGATTAACCCTGGAAAATATTTCCATTCCTTGTTTTCTGTATTAGAAAACATTTCCGATTCTTGTTTGGAAAACATTTCCAAACTCCTACGTTTGGATTAAGCAGATGTTTAGATAAGACATCGCTATGCCAACTCAAACCATTTCCTTTAATTACTAAATTCGCTTAACCATCCTTTACTGCCGAACCTTAACCATTCCTTAGTTAAATACGAAGCCAATCAAGTTGGGGTAGAACTACCTCTCAGACCTTAACTGAACAAAATTTCTAACTTTGAAATAGGCAAAGTTCACTTTATATTTCTTTAACTAACTTCCTTACTTAACCTTTCTTTCGAGTAACTATATTCGATTAACACTTTTCAATTAACTCTATTCACTTAACTCCTGTCGAATAAACTATATTCGATAACTCCTCTAACTCTATTCGAATAAACTATATTCGATTAACTCCTCTAATTCCATTCGAATAAGCTATATTCGATTAACTCCTCTAATTCCATTCGAATAAACTATATTCGATTTATTCTTTTAACTCCATTTAACTCTATTCGAATAACTAATATTCGATAACTCTATTTAACTCTTCTTCAAATAACTAATATTCGATAACTCCTTTTACTTTATTCGAATTACTAATATTCGATTAACTCAATTGATTCTATTCGAATAAACTATATTCGATTAACTCCTTTATTTTAACTCTATTCGATTAATACTAACTGGTTAACTCTTATTCGAATAACAAATATTCGATTAACTCTATTCAGCTAACTCGACTCGACTAACCCCTTTTCGAATAACATATTCGATTTACTAACTTTCGAATACCTTATTCGATTGACTCCCTTCAAATACCATATTCGATTTAACTCTATTCGAATAACTAAATTCGATTAACTCCTTTTCGAATGACTATTCTTTTATAAAGATTTACCTTTAGTAATGGTTCTTCACTTTACAAATGATTTCCTTTTTAGTAACGTTTTCCTTTTTATAACGTTTTCCTTTTTATAACGTTTTCCTTTTTATAACATCCTATTCGGTTATAACCAAATTTCCTTTTTATAACTCTATTTATTTTCTAAATATTTCCTTTTTATAAAATCTCCTTTGATTGTTATAAATATTATCTCTTTTATAAAATCCTTTGATTTTATAAACAATCTATTTTCAATATTCATTTTGAAAATTCCCTTTTCACCATTCCGGTATGTTAGGGTATTCAACATATCAAATTACGAATCGTCCCAACACATATAATCGACAATAGATTATATATCACATCATATAACACAATATATGAATCAAAACAGTATTATAAATATTGAGGAACCCAGTTGGGTCCCTCCAACCTGTTTCCCTGCATCCACAGATGTTACACAGTATAATCAACATCCATTACAAATCAGTACGAATTATTCTAATAAACAGAATCAATATATATATATTTATATATATATATATATAATTTCAACTAATTGACTAGCAGTTCAATCAACCAAACCAACACACAACGATCAACAGATGATTAACATTTCTAAAAATACGTTATAAAAATATATCTGTTCAGAGTTGGTGAGTTATACTCACATTGTTAGTTCATCGTTAAAGAACGATAAACTGTTGTTTGATTTGAATCAAACAGTTTAATTCGCCATAAATTCAAACGAGCTCCAATCCACTTCCAGTCAGCTTCATTGTGAAGCTCTTGTCCATACGATCCCGTCGGATCTTGTTTTGTTGAATTTCAATAAAATATGAACAAGTTATGGGATTTATAAACTAACAGGTTATTTAATTTAAAATTTGAACTTAATAATTAGATAAACGGGCCTCACCACAATTTACACCGGCCCAACATCTTATAAAAACCCAGACCCGAAGTTCTATCTTCCCCGATCACCAATTCACGGTCCAGACCAAATACGCCTCCACCATGTCGTTGTCTTCATCCCTCAAGGACCCTCCATTTCCATCACCGAACCCACAATAAAAATCACCATTGCATCTCTCTTCACTTCCTCTTCGATTCCATCACCCTGACGTTCAACTCGCGCACCGGAAATGAATCCCGGCGACACCATCATTCAAGCAGGTATCGACCACTTTTGTTGTGGAAATCCCCAAATTTAGCACACCCGAAGCCAAATTCAACCTCAAGCCCAAACCCAACACCCAAATCAAGATGCTCTGATTTTCTGTGAGCCTTAACCCTAGCTTTGATGTACAAAACCGTGACCCCAAAATCAACGTCGAACCCTTCCATTTGCATACCAGGTTGAAGAGCCTCTCATGATGAACACAAAAATATATATAACTTGATTTAAGGATTTTTGTTTTGATTGATCTTGATTTTCAAAGATTTAACATTTACTGGAGATGGAAATATATTGTGGCGGCTCACATTTGGTTAACTGGGAAATGAAAAATTACGTTTAGGGAGTATAGTGGTGTATTTGCAGCCCTAACAAATATCTAGATATTTTGTAGAAGGAATATTCTCGGTATATTCTTTTGTTAATTCGTGTTTAAAAATCCCTGCGATCACAAACGATACCCATAAATCACCAAACTGGACATGCAGCTACAGTTCGACATTACGGTCCCAACGAAACTGGTTTCGTCAAATTCCGACTCCGTCTGCTCACACATCGTATTTTTAATTGTCGAAATACTGATTGTTTCTCACTCTAAAAATCCGTACGACTACATAGTGACTCTAAAAATCACGAAACTGGAAATCTAACAACTATTTGACATTGCGGATCCAACAAAATTAGTTTCATCGAATTCCGACTTTATTTTCAAAAGTGGCTTATTTTTACAGCTCTGAATGACCCATTTAAATGTATAAATATATTTAAATATAATTAAATTAAATATTTAAAATTAAATATTATCGTATATATTCACAGTGGAATACCATACAACTCTAGAATATTCCTATATGAATTTCTAATTCGATATTCACTTCTGGGTCAACCCGATATTCGATTTATATTGAAATTCCTTTTCAAAATATAAATAATTCCTTAATAAATTATAAAGGAATTCCACAGTGACTTTTCTAAAATTTGATTTGGATGTAAATCAAAATCTACACGACGAAATCCCAATTTTTCTCTTCCACTAGAAAGATATACTCCACCAGCTCCCCACGTTTATTGTTTCACAGAAATCCAGCTTAAAACGAATCCTGTATATTCAGTTGAAGTTCGAATCGCCAATTTACGAACTGCAGCGCCATTTCAAGCTCGATTTTAATTATAATATAATTATATGTTCAAACTATCGTTTATATAATATATTCGTTATTCAAATTCAATTCAAAGCTGAATTAAATATCACAGATGATTCGGTTCACACCATATCGCCATTTCAGCCAATTCTGATTATTTCAGAATTAAATATATTATTTAATTTATTATTTTAATTAAATATTCATCATTATTTAATTCCACGACCATTTAATTCACTATATCACCCTTTATATAATTAAATTAATTAATTAATTATACTACCTCTGCAAATGCGGGTCATTACAATCTTCCTCACTTAAAATAATTTCGTCCTCGAAATTGCTAAGGTAGAGAACGACTCTATTTACTGGTTAGAACTTATTTGTTCACTTCTTAACTTCCATTTCAATTGAGCCGATTTAATATTAATTAAATTATTAATTCTTATTATCGAAAATTTTCAAAAATCCTGAAAATTTTCTAACACCTTAACTTTTCGAAAAATTTCGCCAGCACCTCCTTTGTACTGGTCAATCGGTCAAACTCCAACTTGCCTCTCTGGGCCATCTCCAACCCAAAAGAAAATCAAACAGCCAAGCGGCTTGCCAATTTGGCTCATCAAAATCTCATACCATATGAAATATAAACTTGTATCTTTTTGTCGGCATATCATTATATCCTTTCCACCTGTTATCAATTCAGCGGATACAAGGGTCATCCCAATCAAATCCCAATCTGCTTTTATCCACGACACAACCATTCACTTATATCCGAGCCAAATATCATTTCAACTCGAGTTTCTTCTCGATTCCCAACTCTTAACTTGATTATCACATTACACTTCAAATTTGAATCTCACAATCTAATTGGTCTTGGTATCATTCTAATTCAATCTCAGTTACCACTTTACTGGCTTTACTTTAATTCAAATTTGCTTTCACAAATTTCTGTTAAATTTGTTTTTAATTCAAACAGTTTTTCCTTGGGAGTTTTTAATAGTTTACTCTTTTCAAAAATCAAATTTTCCTTTTGAACATGTCACTGAGCCCTTAATTAATATTCCATTAGTTAAATCACTTCTCTATTTCTTTATCAATAATTGTTAACTAAATATTTTCAATAACCATATTGGCCTTTTATGTTATTTGGAAAACATTTCCGAATATCGCCTTCCTTTATTTTCTAAACTTTAGAAAATATATGCTATTTATAATTGGAAAATATTCCAATTACTTATCTCTTTTCCGATCTCGTTTATTTCTATACTTAGGAAATATTCTTTATTATATTTCCAAGCTTACACTTATTTGGGTTAAAACGGATGTTGTGTAAAACATCGTTACGACAACCCAAATACTATATTCAACTAACTCTTGTTCAACATTGATCTTCGAGCCTGAAATCTTACTATTTATTTGTTAATAATGAAATCAATCAAGTTGGGGTATAACTACCTCTCAGACCTTGACTGAATAACATTTATAACATCAAAACAGGTATGACTACTTACTCGAATAATCAATACCATATAACTACTTATTCACTTTTAAACATGTATACGCTTCCTCTTTCTATTCTTACTATATTTTATTCTTAGTCTTCCTTATCGATTTTACTATTCTATTTCTAAGTTCGTTTCCTTATCGACTTATATATATATATATATATATATATATATATATCGATACGTTGATTTCTAACTATCAAATTATCTTAAAAATATTCTAACTCCTTAAATTTCCGGAAAAATTCGCCATAACCTCCTTTGTACTAGGAGCATCGAGATATTTCAAATAGCTTCTCATGGCCCTCACCAATCCAAAAGAAAAGGAAAAAGCCAACCTGCTAGCCGATACGACGCATAAAATCTCATATATGAATTAAATACATACCTTTTCATCGAGCATTCTATTTATATACCTTCCTACCTTATCCATACCTATCTCGTGTATATTTATACCTGCCCAATCTATTTTAACTATACCTGATTGTTTTAACTCAATTCGTTAATTAATTTGTTAATTAACTCTTTAGTCTATTTCACTTTTATATTTGAACATGACATGTTCAAATATATTTCAACTTGCTTATTAACTAATTTGAATCCAAATTTCAAATTTAAGTTCTATATTCGATTTCGAATATCCATTTACAAATCCAATTCACCTTTCAAAGTTCAACTTCAAAACTCAAAACTCGATTAACTAATTCCTCTTCGACTTAGTTAATTCTACTCAATTTCTATTCAAATTTTATATCACTTCTATTATTCAAATCTATATATCAAATTCTATTATTCAAATTCTATATATCAAATTCTATTCAAATTCTATATATCAAATTCTATATATTCAAATCCTATATTTTAATTCCATTTGGATTTCTATATTCAAATTCTATATATTCAAATCCTATATTTCAAATTCTATATATTCAAACTCCCTTTGAATTTCTATAATCAATTCTATTTCAATTCCATTGAATTTCATATATTCAAACTCCCTTTGAATTTCTATATTCAATTTCTATTTCAGTTCCATTTAATTTCATATATTCAAACTCCCTTTGAATTGCTATATTCAATTTCTATTTCAATTCCATTGAATTTCATATATTCAAACTCCCTTTGAATTACTATATTCAATTCTATTTGAATTCCCTTTATTCAAATTCTATATTCAATTCTATATTATAAATCCCATTTTGAAATTCAACACACTTGTCTTTCCCAAAACAAATTCAAAACAGTATATCTGGTAGTAATTCGTCACTTACAACTCGAAAATGAATACTGATGATGCAGCTGTCATCATCAGAATCTATTTTCCAGCGATCGAAGTGAATTCAATACTATAAAACCATTTCTAAACATTTTCACTTTTAAATTCATTTCAAAATATAATTCACACTGCTTGTTAAACAATTTAAAATCTCCCAGGATCTTAAATTTTCCTTATTTTTAATCCA
This sequence comes from Allium sativum, assembly GCA_030737875.1. NCBI lineage: Eukaryota > Viridiplantae > Streptophyta > Magnoliopsida > Asparagales > Amaryllidaceae > Allium > Allium sativum. The sequence goes on from CM060921.1 coordinate 462,011,780, forward strand.
AATCCATTTACAAACACTTATCCAATTTTCCAGAATTTTAATTAAATTTCTGGTTTAAATTTCAGATTTAACTCATCTGATTTCACGTATTTCACTTATATGAATTCTGATTGGTTATTTACATAACCATTTTATCTATAATCTTACTCGATTATAATAATAACCAATATATCCACTATATTATAATTTTGATATATATATATATATCTTCTCTATATCAAGATATACCTTGGGTAAACTTATTTTAATTTACCCTCTTTTCAAAACATATCGTGTTGACCCATCGTATTCGAGTGTTTACAAAATCCCTACCGATACAGTGGATCAAACTGATCGACCAGAACCCATAAACGACTCAACCAATAAATCGTCACAATATAAAACAAATTTTTATATCAATAACAAATACGTTCACTCGTATATATCCACTCAAACTCAATCTAGGGTATTACTAACCCCATCTCTACCGAGTCACGCCACAGAGCCAAGGTAATTCTTAACTTAAGCTCTGATACCAACTGTAATGACCCGGGTTTTTGACGACTTTGGTTATCGCCATAAACTCAATGATTACTAACCAAATGTCGAAAAATACCGGTTATTAGTGAAAGAAATTAGAGGGTGAGAATAAATAAGATAGGAACTTAGAATAGAAGAAGAAGAAACAAAACATCAGAGTAACACGAATCTCACAGCAGCGGAACGAATAAATATATTTCATAACATAACTTTGAAATACAAATCTGTACTTGAATACACATATTATTATCAAAGTATAGCACTTACAACACAGCGGAAATAAACTATAGCTATATGATTCTGAAGCCTCCTGCTCCAGCTCTTCCAGTATATCTGTAAATCCCGACTACTTGACTGCCTGTACACATTTAGGCACCAAAGAGTTTAGGGAAACAAACAAATAAACTCCGGGTCAGACATGGGACTGGTATGAGTAAAACAGTTTGAGCAATGCAACGATATCTCATAAGACCACGCCGTATAACAGAACGGGTTTTTCCCTTATGAGAATCCAAAATATCTTTATATCAAAACTCATTGATATTATAATAATGTCTATCAACCACAATATATTAATCATCTAGCGGAAACGCTTTCATCTCACGTTCTACATATATTGTATACAATCAAAACCGCAAGCACGTATTGGGTAATGGATTTCCAACTATGACAAGGTATGGAACCACCTTTCACTAGTGTACCTCTAGAAAGGAATACACTGGGTTCAACAAGAACATCTTGCAACCCAGCCACACATGACCGACCACTCATTTCGCGTGAGTGTATCGAATGTATATCACCAACGGTTGGGATCAGCAACCGTTTCCCGAATGGGACAGCATCAACAATAGATTTTAAGAAGTAAATGAAACTCTAGATCAGTTGATTATGCACCCTACTTCGGAGCGACCGACTTAGCCATGATGCCTGCCTGATTTCTGTTATTTATCGGATGTGAGGCTAGAAGCTACGCTTTATCATCATACCAAATTCACTTTGAATGCCACACCGTCAAATCCCTCAAATCACTGATTGACGTCCTCAACCATACATTATGTGTTAGCTAAAATAAGTTTCCTTCTCCGCTTCCACTCTTGGTACGGTTGGAGAAATAAATATACGTGATCATCTGTAAATACTCTGTCAGACATCCGTCCATACAAGTCATCCAGGAACAGGATGAACCAAAGGCACTATTCAATACATCCATCTTAGACACTGTTATCTAAGACTTATACAACAGCCCTTGCACTTTACTCCGTGTTCAATTATCTTTGGCATATATGATTCGCAACGCTTATGCCAATACAGAGTGGTTCTTTGGATAATAATCCAACCGGTCTCTCCATATTAACAACGTTATAATGGTCAAAACTTCGATAGTCTGTGATTTAACTATCGAAGAAAAACAAGTGTGCAAACAACGATATTATTTCCAGATGGAAATTATATCGAACAAACATCATTTATCCTTAATCTCTTTGGTTCATTTTACATCTCTTGTTCCCTATATCAAACATTTGCTATTTTCTATATTTAGAAAATAAAATTTATTAACCCTGGAAAATATTTCCATTCCTTGTTTTCTGTATTAGAAAACATTTCTGATTCTTGTTTGGAAAACATTTCCAAACTCCTACGTTTGGATTAAGCAGATGTTTAGATAACACATCGCTAAGCCAACTCAAACCATTTCCTTTAATTACTAATTCACTTAACCATCCTTTACTGCCGAACCTTAACCATTCCGTAGTTAAATACGAAGCCAATCAAGTTGGGTAGAACTACCTCTCAGGCCTTAACTGAATAACATTTCTAACTTTGAAATAGGCAAAGTTCACTTTATATTTCTTTAACTAACTTCCTTACTTAACCTTTCTTTCGAGTAACTATATTCGATTAACTCTTTTCAATTAACTCTATTCGATTAACTCCTTTGGATTAACCCTATTCACTTAACTCCTATCGAATAAACTATATTCGATAACTCCTCTAACTCTATTCGAATAAACTATATTCGATTAACTCCTCTAATTCCATTCGAATAAACTATATTCGATTAACTCCTCTAATTCCATTCGAATAAACTATATTCGATTAACTCCTCTAATTCCATTCGAATAAACTATATTCGATTTATTCTTTTAACTCCATTTAACTCTATTTGAATAACTAATATTCGATAACTCTATTTAACTCTTCTTCGAATAACTAATATTCGATAACTCCTTTAACTTTATTCGAATTACTAATATTCGATTAACTCAATTGATTCTATTCGAATAAACTATATTCGATTAACTCCTTTATTTTAACTCTATTCGATTAATTCTAACTGGTTAACTCTTATTCGAATAAAAAATATTCGATTAACTCTATTCAGCTAACTCGACTCGACTAACCCCTTTTCGAATAACATATTCGATTTACTAACTTTCGAATACCTTATTTGATTGACTCCCTTCAAATACCATATTCGATTTAACTCTATTCGAATAACTAAATTCGATTAACTCCTTTTGGAATAACTATTCATTTATAAAGATTTACTTTTAGTAATGGTTCTTCACTTTACAAATGATTTCCTTTTTAGTAACGTTTTCCTTTTTATAACGTTTTCCTTTTTATAACATCCTATTCGGTTATAACCAAATTTCCTTTTTATAACTCTATTTATTTTCTAAATATTTCCTTTTTATAAAATCTCCTTTGATTTTTATAAATAATATCTCTTCTATAAAATCCTTTGATTTTATAAACAATCTATTTTCAATATTCATTTTGAAAATTCCCTTTTCACCATTCCTGTATGTTAGGGTATTCAACCTATCAAATCACGATGAATAATATCGTCCCAACACATATAATCAACAACAGATTATATATCACATCATATAACACAATATATGAATCAAAACAGTATTATAAATATTGAGGAACCTATTTGGGTCCCTCCAACCTGTTTCCCTGCGTCCACAGATGTTACACAGTATAATCAACATCCATTACAGTTCAGTACGAATTATTCTGATAAACAGAATCAATATATATATATATATATATATTTATTTATATATATAATTTCAACTAATTGACTAGCAGTTCAATCAACCAAACCAACACACAACAATCAACAGATGATTAACAGTTCCAAAAATACGTTATAAAAATATAACTGTTCAGAGTTGGTGAGTTTTACTCACATTGGCAGTTCATCGTTAAAGAACGATAAACTGTTGTTTGATTTGAATCAAACAGTTTAATTTGCCATAAATTCAAACAAGCTCCAGTCCACTTCCAGTCAGCTTCATTGTGAAGCTCTCGTCCATACGATCCCATTGGATCTTATTTTGTTGAATTTCGATAAAATATGAACAAGTTATGGGATTTATAAACTAACAGGTTATTTAATTTAAAAATTGAACTTAATAATTAGATAAACAGGCCTCAACACAATTTACACCGGCCCAACATCTTATAAAAACCCATACCCGAAGTTCTATCTTCCCCGATCACCAATTCATGCTCCAGACCGAATACGCCTCCACCATGTCGTTGTCTTCATCCCTCAAGGACCCTCCATTTCCATCACCGAACCCACAATAAAAATCACCATTGCATCTCTCTTCACTTCCTCTTCGATTCCATCACCCTGACGTTCAACTCGCGCACAGGAAATAAATCCTGGCGACACCATCATTCAAGCAGGTATCGACCACTTTTGTTGCGTAAATCCCCAAATTTAGCACACCCGAAGCCAAATTCAACCTCAAGCCCAAATCCAACACCCAAATCAAGATTCGATGCTCTGATTTTCTGCGAGCCTTAACCCTAGCTTTGCTGTACAAAACCATGACCCCAAAATCAACGTCGAACCCTTCCATTTGCATACCAGGTTGAAGAGCCTCTCATGATGAACACAAAAGTATATATAACTTGATTTAAAGATTTTTGTTTTGATTGATCGTGATTTTCAAAGATTGAACATTTACTGGAGATGGAAAAATATTGTGGCGGCTCACATTTGGTTAACTGTGAAATGAAAAATTAGGTTTAGGGAGTATAGTGGTGTATTTATAGCCCTAACAAATGTCTATATATTTTGTAGAAGGAATATTCTCGGTATATTCTTTTGTTAATTCGTGTTTAAAAACCCTGCGATCACACACAATACCCATAAATCACCACACTGGACATGCAGCTACAGTTCGACATTACGGTCCCAACGAAACTGGTTTCGTCAAATTCCGACTCCGTCTGCTCACACAGCGTATTTTTAACTGTCGAAATACTGTCTGTTTCTCACTCTAAAAATCCGTATGACCACACAGTGACTCTAAAAATCACGAAATTGGAAATCTAACAACTATTTGACATTTCGGATCCAACAAAATTAGTTTTGTCGAATTCTGACTTTATTTGCAAAAGTGGCTTATTTTTACAGCTCTGAATGACCCATTTAAATATATAAATATATTTAAATATAATTAAATTAAATATTTAAAATTAAATATTATCGTATATATTCACAGTGGAATACCATACAGCTCTAGAATATTCCTATATGAATTTCTAACTCGATATTCACTTCTGGGTCAACCCGATATTCGATTTATATTGAAATTCCTTTTTAAAATATAAATAATTTGTTTATAAATTATAAAGGAATTCCACAGCAACTTTTCTAAAATTTGATTTGGACGTAAATCAAAATCTACACGATGAAATCCCGATTTTTCTCTTCCACTAGAAAGATATACTCCACCAGCTCCCCACGTTTCTTGTTTCACAGAAATCCGGCTTAAAACGAATCCTGTATATTCAGTTGAAGTTCGAATCGCCAATTTACGAACTGCAGCACCATTTCAATCTTGATTTTAATTATAATATAATTATATTTTCAAACTATCGTTTATATAATATATTACGTTATTCAAATTCAATTCCAGGCTGAATTAAATATCACAGATGATCTTGTTCACACCATATCGCCATTTTAGCCAATTCTAATTATTTCAGAATTAAATATATTATTTAATTTATTATTTTAATTAAATATTCATCATTATTTAATTCCACGACCATTTAATTCACTATATCACCCTTTATATAATTAAATAAATTAATTATACTACCTCTGCAAATGCGGGTCATTACAGTTATTTTCTATATAAATTTATAACTTATAAATATATTTTCAATGCTTATTTTATATATATTTTATAAACTTTAATAATAAACTCAATAAGTAGATAAGTTTTGGTTTTGCGATTTAAATTTGAGGTTTAAAGATTTAAATTTATATAACGATACTTGATTCAATGAATTTGATTTTAAATCAACTAAATGCGAATTTTGAATTGACTTAAATATTGAACTTTATAGGAAATGAACGTGAATTGCGTAATTCATTAGAATTAGAATTTACAATTTATATGAATATATGAATTCGATTATAAATTGACTGAATATGAATTGAAATAATTTTATATATGGAACTGATTCATAAACTATTTTGTTTGAATTAAAGTAATTTCTTAAATCAAATTTATTTCAAGATATGATTTTATAAAATGGCCACGGTGTGAAAAATGTAAACGTTTGGTTGTTAAAGAGATCGGGATCGGATATTGTCATACTCTCTTCCAATATCGAAAACCACTTTAACAACTATGTACGCGGTGGAGTTCTAAAATGAGGTAGGATGGTTTGGTGGCGATTACTGGATTTGAAGAAAGAGAACGATGATGGATAGCCTTGACCTTTAGGCCATAATTAAAATGACTAAAACAGGAGACATACCCAGGTTAATGTGAGCTAGCTCCTCTTAGCAGACATGCTTCTTCGGTACCATATATATTACTTTGTGATTGATTGGCGCCTTTTATTTTGGGAGTATTGTCTGGGATGGGCGGTTGTACACCCCACGTCCATTAATGTCACTCATAAAGGGAATGCATTAACTTCCATAGAGCGTATTTAGTGCATAGAACATAATATAACAAGACAGATATGAATAATGGTACTTGAAAATTTTAAAACAACTTTTATTGTAGTGGAGAAATAGTTTGATTACAACAACTTCATAAACCAAGTACACTTAGTATCCATCTTGATAAATTGTTTCAGAGGACATAAAATAAAAAGCATAAACCCCAACACAAGTAGCCATAAAAGAGATGAGCTGAACTTTACTTTCAGCAATCCAAGCACTTCCAAAAGAGAGAGAAAGAGATCCTAGATCAAGCTCAACTAGTACTAGTCCCACCCTGAGAACCTGGGGGGGGGGGGAGGGGGGAGGAAGAAAAGAGGCGAAAACAAGGGGGTCGGACATAAAGTCTAGCGAGTATAATAACTTTAACAATATAATTATTAAAGTAACTAGGATAAGGCATAACTGGTAAGATAAGATATGACCATGAAAGAAGTGGGCATGACAAAGAAAATAAGAGGAATATTCTGGCGTTAATCTCGTTCCTAATCACTATAGGATATTTACTATACTGCACCACCACTAGTCACCCTAAAAGTTGATCCCGCCTACAGAACTTAATAATGATAATGGTAGTTTCTTCTACCCCTAGCTGCCTTCATAGGTGTCGTCTGCCCTTATCTCCACTAGTTGTACCCACTACCCCCATTCGATCGGCTCCCTAACTCGTAGATACCCGTGCTAGTCCCACAGTGGGGTGTATCACTCCCCAAAGTGGCAACCCGATACCACCAAAGATGCACGACTTATATCTACACGATGCAACAACGTCTTACCAACCAGCCTGGGCCCACGTACACACATAACCCCGTTGGACTTGCGTCGCCACCGTTAACCCGTTTTGACCTCTTACAATCAAATCCAGTAAGTGTGTCCCGTCCTCGACTTGGGTCGAGCTCACAAAGATACTTAATGGGTTACTGGTTTGAAAAGGGCCACCATGCTTGACACAAGCCTTCCACCTATGTTTGGTCCCCACTAAGGTTTCCCCACTTAACCCCATTCTTATTCATGTCTTCTTACATGTTTCAATCTTGGTTAAGTGCATCTAATCGTATTTCACAATTTATGTCAATTAATGTCTCAAATTAATTATATGCCTTTTAAGGCCATTTTATGCCAATTCACAATTTATGTATATTCAATATCATCCCATCATCCCCACGCTATTCATACGTTTTCATATGACATATGTTAGACTCGCAAATAGTCTAATTTATAAAAAGAAAAACAACAACACATAACACATAAAATAGATCTAAGGATCATGACATAAGATTACATAGCCAATAACTTGCATATGAATTTCATTCAAACTAGCATATGATACAAAACTAGCGTAGGTAATGGGCATAAAATTGCATAACTTATGTACTGCTATAGATCCAAACATAAAGGTGTGAACTTGCATATGGATCTAAACATAAAGATGTAAACCTGCATATAGATCTAAACATAAAGATGTAAACTTCCATATAGATCTAAACATAAAGATGTAAACTTGCATATGGGTCTAAACATAAAAATGTAAACTTGCATATGGATCTAGACATAAAGGTTAATGTCACATAAACTAGCATATGCATATACATGTCTCACATATATTTTAACAACCCAAACTTCCATAAGGTTCCTACATGAATATATGATCCAATCATCACAAACTTGCGTAAGATATATGATTCAACTTGCATAAGATTCACATAAGAACTAACGTATGATCCAACTTGCATAAGACTAACATATGATTCAACACCACAAACATACCTATAATTTACATCACATGATTCAAAATCATGTTCTCATAATCCCAATTATATCTTATCATAATTAAATTAATTAATTAATTTGTGAAAGCTATCATACTCACAATTAAAAAGAATAGTTTTGTATTTCTGAGATCTGTATTCTGAAAATGAATTGCTCGCCTTTGATGTAGACTATTCGTTATTTAGATTTGATTAAGCTTCTATCTTCCTTTAGGGTGGAAAGTGTATGGCGGCTACTCTAGGTTCTCCATTGATGGCATGGCGGCTCTTGTTATGAATTAATACGATTAGGGTTAGGGGTTTAGGAGTGTTTTTATAGAAGTTTAATTTAATAAGATCCGTCGGATTAACCTAGGGATAACCAGAACCATCAGCACCACCCAGATGCCACATCAGCCCTTAGGGCGAATCGGGCCACTGGTTGACAGCCAAACACCCAGGATCGACCCCTAGTCGACCCAGCAGGGCTCGGGTCGACTCCAAAAATGGTGCGGTTCGGCTATTCCCCCTCCCGATTAATTGTTTTGAACTTTTTTTGAATATTTTATATATATATATCTCATATGCATACAAACTTCAAGGCTTGATAATTTCTTCATAAGTTATCCGTTTTATGCTAATCAAATGTCTATCTTGACCCAAAATTTTGAGACGAACATAATAGTGCAATCCATTTCACTTAATTTTTCTTCTAAAAATTAAGTATACTTTAATTTGTGAATTTTAATGTTATAAAATTACGGGGTGTTACATTCTCCCCTCCTTAAAGGATTTCGTCCCCGAAATCTCTAAGTTAAGAAGAATATATCCTACCAACCAATCATCCATATACTCAACCACCATCCACAAGCATCCATTGTCCTTAAAGAAATTTCTAATGCTATATGAACTTATGCAAAAATGTGTGTATATGTTCCTTATCTAATGCAAAGATCAGGCGGTTCACTGATTCAGTTGACCTCCTTAATGCAAATCATGATAGTCCCATGCGTCCATTATGTATGCGAAAGAATCCTATCGATACATATTGTTTCTACATGTGTGCACAACCATTCATCAATATGCAGCATCCATATGATAACACAACCATTATACATCCATTAATTTAGATATGCACATGCATTTATATGCAACATGAAGGTGATTGAGCCGATCTAGTGCCTAATGTGTGTGTACATGCATCCACGAGCAACCACTTGCATCCATTTGCATCCACCAAACATTACATGTCTCAAACACATGTTTGCAACCATAGGGTTCTTCCTAACTAAAGATCGAAGATGTCATCGCAAAGATAATACTAAAAGATAGGACAAGTGTCAACAAAACAGTAGAAAAAGGAGAAATTAAAACATATCCTCAAAAAGTAAAGGGTACAACGTAAGCATTTTGTCTTCCGTCTCCCAAGTCGTGTCTCTTTGATCACCTCCCTATTGCACTTTGACCAACTTGACCTCTTTGTTGCCAAGCTTTTTGACCTCCGATCCGAGAATGCATGTAGGAGCTCGTCTGATTGTGGCATTGCGCTCTACTTCCACTTCTTCGAGTGTGCTCGGCTCTACCACTTCCGCCCTATCGTGTAAACACTTACGCAAATGCGAAACGTGAAACACATCATGAACTCCGCTGAGCTTCTCTGGTAACTTTACTCTATACGCCATCTGTCCAATCCTCTGCGTAATTGGAAAGGGTCCTACGAACCTCGGTGCCAACTTCCCTACTGATCCAAAACGGACTACGTTTCTTAACGGTGACACCTTAACAAAAACCATGTCCCCAATATTGAATTCAAGATCGGTTCGTCTCCTATCAGCATATGACTTCTGTTGGTCCTTTGCCGTCTTCATTCGCCGTCGAATCAGGTCTATCTTCTTCGAAGTCTCCCTAATCATGTCGGGTCCAAGCAAAACCTTATCAGTGGATTCCCACCAACATGTAGGTGATCAGCACGGTCGTCCATAAAGAGCCTCAAAAGGTGCCATGCCAATGCTAGCCTGAAAACTATTATTATAAGCGAACTCCACTAGTGGAAGGTGTTCTTCCCATGTTCCTCCAAAGTCTAGGATGTATAATCTTAGAAGGTCTTCTAGAACCCGATTTACTCTCTCGGTCTGGCCGTCCGTCTGAGGGTGATAAGCGGTACTTAAACATAATTGTGTTCCAACCGCCTCTTGTAAGCTTTTCAAAAATTCGCTTGTGAAAATGGGATCTCTATCGTTCATAATGCTAGAGGGTATGCCGTGCAAACGAACTATCTCTCGAAGGTAAACAGATGCTAACCACGCGGCGGTCCTTCTACTTTTAACGGGAATAAAATCGGCACTTTTGGTAAGTCTGTCTACAATTACCCAAATCCCCGTATTACCCTTCCTTGATCTTGGTAACCCATCTACAAAATCCATGGAAACGCTTTCCCATTTCCAAAGCGGAATCTCTAAGGGATGGAGCAAATCTCCAGGCTTCTTTTACTCCGCCTTGACATGTTGGCACACTAAGCATCTAGCAACGAACTCGGCCGCGTCCTTCTTCATTCCGACCCAAAAGAAAACTCGCTTCATATCCCTATACATCTTATCACCACTGGGATGTATAGTCATCTTTGAGCGATGTGAGTCTTCAAGAATTGCCTTCTTCAAACTCTCGTCTTGTGTTACGCAAAGTCTTCCATCTCTACGTAGCCAACCTCTCTTATCTATAGCATATCTATCAAGATGACTCGAGGACTCCCCTCCTATAAGCTTGCCTACTATCTCAACCAACTGTGGGTCATTTCGTTGTGCCTCTCCAACTCGACCCAAAAGTGTAGGTTGCACCTCTAACGATGCCAATAATCCGGGTACATAATCGACAGAGGGTCTGAAGTCAAAGGAAGATATATACTCCAAACTATGCCGCTCTATGAACAAAGGACTTAAAGTTAACTTCTACTTAAGGCGTCGGCTACAACGTTACCCTTTCCAGGGGTATATGCGATCTCAAAATCGTAGGATGCCAAAAACTCCATCCATCTCTATTGCCTCAAGTTTAGGTCATTCTGAGAGAATAAGTACTTTAGCGACTTATGGTCTATATACAACTCAAACCTCTCGCCAAGCAAATAATGACGCCATGAATTAAGCGTAAAAACTATGGCCACCAACTCTAAGTCGTGGGTAGGGTAATTTTTCTCGTGGGCTTTCAACTGTCTTCCACCATAGCATATCACCCTTCCCTCTTGCATTAAAACTGCGCCAAGCCCTGTCCCGCAAGCATCAGTATATACAGTGAATGTCTTACTCTCGTCTGGCAAAATTAAAACTGGAGCTGTCATCAAAGCCCTCTTCAGACGTTGGAAAGCATCGTCACAGTCAACGTCCCAAGTAAAAGTCAAATTCTTCTTCGTTAATCGAGTGAGAGTGGTTGATATCTTCGCGAAGTCCTTAACGAACTTCCTATAATAGCCAGCCAGCCCCAAAAAGCTTCTTACTTGTGTTGCGTTCTTAGGAGTTTTCCGATCTTGGATTGCCACCACCTTGGCGGGATCTACAACTATCCCTTCCTTAGAGACCACGTGTCCGAAGAACCTCATTTCTTTTCTCCAAAAATGGCACTTGGAGAACTTAACTTTTAGCTGGTGCGCTCATAGGGTCTCTAAGACTTCCCTAAGATGTAGGGAATGCTCTTCTACATTTTTAGAGAAACCCAGAATATCGTCTACAAAAACTACCACAAACTTGTTTAGAAACTCCCTAAACACCCTACTCATTAAGTCAACAAAGTATGCGGGTGCATACGTCAAACCAAAAGGCATGACGAGCCACTCAAAGAAACCGTCAGAGTTCTAAAGGAAGTCTTATCGATGCTATCTTCAGCCACCCTTAGCTGATGAAACCCTGTAGATAAATCCAGTTGCGAGAAAACTGAAGCACCCACCAACTGATCGAATAAATCGTCTATCCTCGGTATTGAGTGCATGTTCTTCTTTGTTAGCTTATTCAGCTCTCTATAGTCCACAAACAATCTAAGTGAACCATCATCTTTTGTAGCAAAAACGACTAGAGCACCCCACTCTGAAATACTTCTTATTATGAACCCCTTCTCAAGCAATTATTTCACTTGCTTACTGAGTTCTCTTCTCTCTCTCGGAGCCATGTTGCGCACTGGTAATGCAACTGGCTTTGCATTATCTACTAGATATATTCGAAAGTCTATCTCGCGCCTCGGGGGTAAACCTCGAACTTCATCGAAGACGTCACTATATTCACGGACCGCACGAACAGATTTCAAATCATCATTGGATGCGTCTAGGGATTCTAGGTAGCTAAGCATTACCGAACCTCTAGGGTCACAAGAAATATCAAGGGTCTTTCCACAATGAGTCAACAACCTAACTACCCTTCTTTCATAATCTAGGATGGCACCGCATCTAGTTAGCCAATCCATACCTAGAATCAAGCCATAGCCCATGAAGCCAAGAACAAAGGCGTTGCATTCAAACCTAACGCCCAAGATAGACACTCTCAAATCCTGACAAATCATAGAAAGATGAGCCGAACCACCAATAGGATTTGAGAGTACTATGGGATCCGTAACTTGACTTGTATTTAGGTGCAGTGTTTCAACTAACTAAGCAGATACAAACTAGTGTGAAGCGCCAGAGTCAAATAAAGTACGAACAGGATGATCAAACAGAAAAACTAAACTTTCAACGGAAATGTTTCTACCTCTCTCCTGTCCTGGTGCCATGAGAGCCTGAATCTGCCCTCTCGCCTGCCCTGGTGCCATGAGAGCGTGAAGCTGCCCTCCAGAAGTTCTTTGCCCTTGCCCGTTTCCTTGGGCAGTCCTTAGCTAGATGACCTGCCTCTCCACAGTGGAAACAACCAATCTTCTTCTTTTTCCTGCAGTCTTTGCTCAGATGGCCTGGTGTCCCATAATTTAAGCACTTCTTCTTTCCTTTGCCATTATTGTGTTCCCGCCTTTCTTGTTTTGCTGTTGTGGCTTCTTCTGGTCACCTTTCTTCTCTGGTGCCTTATTAGCATTCGCACCTTTCTCTTCCTTATGCATAAGCGCAATGTCAACCAGTTTCTCAAAGGCAGCCCCCATCGGAATGTGGGTCATCGCCAACCCATGTAGCGGCTCATTCAAACCTTTAACGAACCTCAGGGCCTTCTTCTCAGGTGTGTTTACCAATTCCAAGCCAAATCTCGCCAACTGATTGAACTTGTTGACGTACTCATTTACTGATAAATCCCCTTGCTTCAATGCCAAGAATATTTCCATATATAAATTCTCTTATGCTCGTGAGAGAAACTTCATTTCGAACCTACGCTTGAAATCCATACATGTCTCCACCGGACGGTCTTCGTTCGTGACCTCCCACCAAAACGTGGCTTCATCTTTCATTAACCAAGTAGCCAATTGGACCTTCCTTCCATCTTCTACTTCGAAAATACCAAATAGATCTTCCACCTCCTTAAGCCAATTTTGAGCTTCAACAAACGTCTCTGATCCGTGAAAAGGTTTCCCGCCCATTGCCCTAAAATCTTTGCATATCTTTACAAAAGTATCAACACGGGGAGGAGGAGGAGGGAGAGGAGGAGGAGCATTTGCTGGGCCTGCGACATTGGCCCTAGCTTCCAGATACCTTCTAAACCATCCTGGTATCGGTATCCCCTCGGGTATCTCGGGAATTCCAGACATGCTGAAAACAAAATGAAGAGATTCAAAACGGAGAATTCGAAAGAAAGATATATGGTTCTTGGGGGTTATGTTTTAAAAACAAAATTTTCTATTTAAAATACTTTCCTTAAAACATACTTTTGAAAGTATTTCTTTAAAAAATGCTTTTTGAAAAATAGTTTTTCAAAATTCATATCTGATCTGGTAACCTTCAACTCTGGTACCACGTGTAATACCCCACGTCCATTAATGTCACTCACAAAGGGAATGCATTAACTTCCATGGAGCGTATTTAGTGTATAGAACAAAATATAACAAGACAGATATAAATAATGGTACTTGAAAATTTTAAAACCACTTTTATTGCAGTGGATAAATAGTTTGATTACAACAACTTCATAAACCAAGTACACTTAATATCCATCTTGATAAATTGTTTCAGAGTACATAAAATAAAAAGCATAAACCCCAACACAAGTAGCCATAAAAGAGATGAGCTGAACTTTACTTTCAGCAATCCAAGCACTTCCAAAAGAGAGAGAAAGAGATCCGAGATCAAGCTCCACTAGTACTAGTCCGACCCTGAGAACCTTGGGGGGAGGGGGGTGGGGGAAGAAGAAAAGAGGCGAAAACAAGGGGGTCAGACATAAAGTCTGGCGAGTATAATAACTTTAACAATATAATTATTAAAGTAACTAGGATAAGGTATAAACTGGTAAGATAATATATGACCATGAAAGAAGTGGGCATGACAAAGCAAATAAGAGGAATATTCTGGCGTTAATCTCGTTTCTAATCACTATAGGATAATTACTATACTGCACCACCACTAGTCACCCTAAAAGTTGATCCCGTCTACAGAAGTTAATAATGATAATGGTAGTTTCGTGTACCCCTAGCTGCCTTCATAGGTGCCATCTGCCCCTATCTCCACTAGTTGTACCCACTACCCCCATTCGATCGGCTCCCTAACTCATAAATACCTGTGCTGGTCCCATAGTGGGGTGTATCACTCCCCAAAATGGCAACCCGATACCACCAAAGATGCACGGCTTATATCTACACGATGCAACAAAGTCTTACCTACCAGCTCAGGCCCACACACGCACTTGACCCCGTTGTACTTGCGTTGCCCCCGCTAACCCGTTTTGACCTCTTACAATCAAATCCAGTAAGTGTGTCTCGTCCTCGACTTGAGTCAAGCTCATAAAGATACTTAATGGGTTACTGGTTTGAAAAGGGCCCCCATGCTTGACACAAGCCTTCAACCTATGCTTGGTCCCCACTAAGGTTTCCCCACTTAACCCCATTCTTATTCATGTCTTCTTACATGTTTCAATCTTGGTTAAGTGCATCTAATCATATTTCACATGCCACCCAAGGCACCCACTTAATTTCGCATGCCACCCAAGGCACCCACTTAACCCCCCATGTCCCACCACATGTTTATCTGGTTAAGTGTTACATAATTCATTAGAACCGTAATCTTATAAAGACCTCCCACATTAGGCTGACATGTGCGGTTGTTGGATTTGGTGGGCGGGTCCGCGCAGTCTTAAACCGCAAATGAGCCTAACCTCGTGTCTTTACAATTGTTACGCATTTAATTCGTGCCTTTGACCTCTCACATTAGACTGGTATTTATGGCTGCCGGATTTGCCGGGCGGGTCCGGGCAGTCTTACACCACAAAAGAGTCTAACCTCGTGTCTTCGGCGGTTAGTTATTACACATCTTTGTTTAACCCCAAATTGGATTAATATCGCTATTCAAATTTGTCAATAAATTCCAAATTTATTTATGTCCATAATTATCTCTTAAAATTATGTCCATAAATATCAATTATGCCAACTAATGTCTTAGGTTAATTATATGCCTTTTGAGGCCACTTTATGTCAATTCACAGTTTTTGTATATTCAATATTATCCCATCATCCACACGCTATTCGTACGTTTTCATATGACATATGTTAGACTCGCAAATAGTCTAACTTATAAAAATAAAAACAACATCACATAACACATAAAATAGATCTAAGGATCATGACATAAGATTACATAGCCAATAACTTGCATATGAATTTCATTCAAACTAGCATATGATACAAAATTAGCATAGGTAATGGGCATAAACTTGCATAACTTATGTACTGCTATAGATCCAAACATAAAAGTGTGAACTTGCATATGGATCTAAACATAAAGATGTAAACTTGCATATAGATCTAAACATAAAGATGTAAACTTGCATATAGATCTAAACATAAAGATGTAAACTTGCATATGGGTTTAAACATAAAGATGTAAACTTGCATATGGATTTAGATATAAAGGTTAATGTCACATAAACTAGCATATGCATATACATGTCTCACATATATTTTAACAACCCAAACTTGCATAAGATTTCTACATGAATATATGATCCAATCATCACAAACATGCATAAGATATATGATTCAACTTGAATAAGATTCACATAAGAACTAACATATGATCCAACTTGCATAAGATTAACATATGATTCAACACCACAAACATACATATAATTTACTTCACATGATTCAAAATCATATTCTCATAATTCCAATTATATCTTATCATAATTAAATTAATTAATTATTTTGTGAAAGCTACCATACTCACAATTAAAAAGAATAGTCTTGTCTTTCTGGGATCTGTATTCTGAAACTGAATTGCTCGCCTTTGATGTAGACTAATCGTTATTTAGATTGGATTTGATTTTGATTCAAGCTTCATCTTGCTTTAGGGTTTAAAGTGTATGGCGACTATTCTAGGTTCTCCATTGACGGCATGATAGCTCTTGTTATGAATAAATGTGATTAGGGTTAGTGGTTTAGGAGTGTTTTTTATATAAGTTTAATTTAATAAGAGCCGTCGGATTAGCCTAGGGATAACCAGAACCATCAGGACCACTCAAATGCCACATCATCCCTTAGGACGAATCGGGCCACGGGTTGACACCCAAACACCCTGGATCGACCCCTAGTCGACCCAGCAAGGCTCAGATCGACTCCAAAAATGGTGCGGTTCGGCTATTCCTACTCCCGATTCGCTGTTTTGAACTTTTTTTTGAATATATATATATATATATATATATATATATATATATATATATATTTCTCTCATATGCATACAAACTTCAAGGCTTAATAACTTCTTCATAAGTTATCGGTTTTATGCAAACCAAATGTTTATCTTGACCCAATATTTTGAGATGAATATAATAGCGCAACCCATTTCACTTAATTCTTCTTCTAAAAATTAAGTATACTTTAATTTGTGAATTTTAATGCTATAAAATTGCGGGGTGTTACAGCGGTTGTCGCGGCTATACGTTATCACCGGCCTGGGTCCGCAAT
Organism: Allium sativum; assembly: GCA_030737875.1. Taxonomy (NCBI): domain Eukaryota; kingdom Viridiplantae; phylum Streptophyta; class Magnoliopsida; order Asparagales; family Amaryllidaceae; genus Allium; species Allium sativum. Next base: position 462,029,099 of record CM060921.1, read on the forward strand.
CCGGTAGAAACCTACCAGTGGGTATTTCCTCGATGCCTTGTCATATTTATCCTGATCGAGCCCCTACGATTTTGATTTGACGTTGTCGTATAGCGGCGCATCCCTATCCACCGGCCGTTACTGGTGTTTTATATGCAATGTTTACGACAATGTTTATAAAGAGTGTAAGGGAAAAATATAATCCCGCTTACGCTATTTTAATATGTTATATTTTACCATAGACACTATTATAATAGTGTATTATACTATATGATATTAGTTTGACGGATCCTTAGAGGATGGTGACCCCAAACATCCTTTAAGTTACTGATTGCATTTCATTGAATATTTCATTTGAGTTGATTTACTTCCATGAGAATGTTAGTCCTGGTCTGAGTTGTTTTGTTTTGCATCATTGCTCGGGTCAGATCGAGTATTGCAGTGTTGAGATTTCACCCTTTGAAGCTGGAGATTGTTGAAGATATCACCTCTACCTGTTGATTCTGGCTATTTCACCTTTGTATTAGAAATTCTTGTATTTAGACTTCTACTATATTTAATTTTGTAACTCTGATATTATGTATAAATTTTGATTTTTATTCAGTAGCTTCATGAACTACAATTATATAATTTATTTATTCCGTTGCGAGATATTCTGTTTTTCTGTATATGTGATTTTATGATTTATTCTATTTACCTCAGAAGCTAATAACATTCTGCCATTTCGAACGGTTCGAATTGGTTTAATTACCAGTTTGAAGTGGACGAAGGACAGTATGTTATAATATAACTGCAATCACCTCAAACCAGTCCACTATTGCACTCAAAACTTTGATACTTAGCAATAACCACTTCTTGTCACCACCTTATCTTAGCCTCGTGCATTCTACCTATAAATATATATTAACTACCTTGACGTTTCCAGCTTCTTTGGTTGAAGTAATGATATTAGTTTGATCAGCCAACTGCAGGGGGTTCAACAATTGATATGACTACATCAGCTTGCTTTATTGCCTTCACCAAGCTTTCATAATGGCACCTGGATTTATCTAACTTTACGTTAGAATCTCAAACAGAGATTTGATGGAATATCACTTGAAGCATATTGTGACCCAAGCAATAATTTATTCAGTTTAAGAGTATAACGAAAGATACAAAGAGGATATCAAACTAAACAGTAATACAACTCATTAGCTTTTAATCCAATATTTCAAGCAAAAACTCCAAGCACAATAAACATAGATGTTCCAATCATTGGCCAACCACCAAACAACAACCCCTTCCCAGCCACATCTAGAACCATACCTGAGTTTGACGCTGCTCCAGGCAGCACTACAGTCCTTAACGCTGCATCATTCGTCGTCCCACTAATACAACTCCATAATTTTAGATGTAATATTAAGATTTAAACACTTAACAACTAATTTTATCTCTTTCCTCCCATTAATCATCATAACAACATATAAAACCCAACTAGTTTGATTTTCAACAATTTTACTGCTCAAAATAAACAAGTCCATGCTAATGCATGTATACAAACTTGTATTCAAATAAACTTGTTTACATAATATTAAAATTTCATGTGTTCAGAAGAATCTGTAAGTGGAACTCCACCGTGTCTATTTATACACAGTCAACTATTTTATATTAACTCAAACTGAACCACAGTGTTTTCTCAGCTACATTTCAAAAAAAATCTAGCACATAATTAAGTAAAAGTTTGTAAACTCTTGAACTCAGAACGTTATTTTGCTGCTTAAAAAGAGAATATGGTTGGCTTATACCTCAGTAAAATTAAACACCCAATAACTTATATTAGCCACTACAGATATTGGTTTAGTTACTAAACGCAAAATGATTTGCAAATGCAGCATAAAGAACAATGACATAAAAGTCCGAGCTTACAAATGGGAATCAGACAATTTTCATTTTAAATTTCAAAATTGCAAAATTTTGCATTTTTGGAAAAAATGATCACTCATTTCAGATGAATTTATCTGACGCCCTAAGCTCAACATTATAAAGAACTTACCACTTCAAAGCATGACCTATTTTTCACATTCTTTGCTACGCTAATATTGCAAATAGAATTGCCGATCGTTTCTAGACATTGATATCTCATTAAATGAATTTATGACATACTTTTCCATCGATTACATCCTTTTTCGGCTATTCAAAGTATAATGCAACAATTAATAGAAAGTTAATACACAAAGAAAATGTAGCTCTTTGTTCACTCTCAAAGCACTATATTACAAACTACAATGCAGTTGAAGCTTAACTGCAACTACAACAATGTAGGTCATTCTAAATTTTTGTTTATTAAGAAGAGCAAATATCAACTATCAACGTACTCCAGTGAAATTTTTCTCAGCTTATATTAAATACATGTGTATTCATTGGGATTTCTAAATATAATGTGGATTATTTTTAGAAGTAAAAATAGTACATTTTCTTCCAGTGGGCATAAACAGTAAAAAAAACAAGATATCAAGAAATGATAATATAAGTTCGTAAATGAATTCTGACGAAAAAGAAAACTGTCATAGGCTAAACTCGAATCATGGCTATTAAGTCTAAGTAAAAGAACTTTACAAGCACTTCAACATTAGAAATTTTATACTTCAAAATGTGAACTCTCCAAAAGTATATAATCAAAATTGAATATTTAGAGTTTGAGCTTTTCAAAATTAAAGTCATAGAAGCCAAAATAAGTAGAACATTATATTTTCATATTTAAACATGTAGAAAAAGCAAAACTAAAAAATAAAAATTATGAACATTGAAAAGTAAGAAAAAAAAATTGGTTTTAAATATTACAAAAAGAAAAATTTAGTTATTTTCAAATAAAACTATTTGATTAGTTTTCACTAAGGAAAAAATAACAGTTTGTCTCCCTTTTACATTTTCACACAATAACCAAATGATTAAGCCCTTGTTCTCTTTGAATGAAAGTGCCGAAGAGCCCTTGAATGACTTTCTTGGAGAGTTCCATGATGAGTACTATTGGAAAAGAACTATTAAGAATCAAGTGTTGTGGAATAACTATTTTACAAACTGCACCATACAGAGCTTACCACCATATGCAGTATGACCATCTGAATTATATTTGAAACATCATAAAAGATGTTAGAAATATGACAAAGACGAGCTCTATAATTAAGTAGAAAGGGGAAAAATATCCTTCAAACAGTCAAAGCGAAAAAAGGAGCTCGTCATTGAAGAAAAATAAGCAAGGACATTTTTTGTTAATGAGTGTTCTATTCGCTAGCATACTAACCTAGCCAATCTAATGAAAAGTTACTGCAAATTTTTCCTCAACCAATCAATCATGTAAGTTACCAGCTTTGGAAAGTAGCTAAAATGAGTCTAACAAATTTTACCTCAACCAAACAACAACATACACTCAACCTCACATATTTCATCTTAAAAGGAATCTACTAATTCTAAATTAATAACATCAATGTAATTTTAAGCATAAAATTATTACAAACTTCACATCCAAATTATAAAGAAGCGGGTCAGCAAAAAAAGGTAGAAATTATCTCTGTCACCGTTTGGATGAACTCGTAGATGATGACACGATCTGGGCTAGAGGAGCATAATTCTGAGGAGTTTGATGAAATTCACGTAGCAGATCTTTGCTAGGGTTTCGAGTTCGGTGCGGATTTCGCGGATGCTGTCGTGGTTGAAGGAGAACATGGTTTCGAGTTTACTCTAGCGAATTGGAATTAGATTTCAAGCAGGAGAGAAAGCAGTAATTGCAGGCGAAGAGTGAGGACCCCGATATGAAATTTGAATTGTGAATTGAAGGAGAAAGAAACTAGCAGAAAAGATAAACAGTAGAGAAAATAGAGAAGTAACAATGGATGAGAAGAAAGAGGAGATTCGAGGAGGATGCGATTCGGAGGAAGAAGGGACAAGAAATCCATGGAGATGAGAAGAGAAGTAACGGGTGCGTCTATTAACCACCCCACTAATTGCTCTTCGTCCCCGTTTATTAGACAATAAAATATGCACTCCATGATTTTCTCTTTCCACCCCATTTAATCCAAAAAATGCCCTTATTGCATTTTCATTCTCAATACTATTTTTCTAGTTTTCCAACTTGCAATTTTTTCGATTATTCTCGCCTTTAAAATTTTGTTTGAATTAATTAAAATTTGTAAACTGTTAACGTCTTGTTCTCAAAACACATAATGATACACATCGCTAATTGTACTGTTTTTAAATTTTTAATCATTGTTTTAATTTTTTAGTCATTATTTATAACTTCTATTTTTAATTTTTCTTTTTTTAATGCTCATATACAATGCTGATTTTTATATTTTAAATTATTGTTTGCAATTTAGCCTCGAACATCCTATATGTATATGACTGATATTTTTTTTAATCATTGTAAAACATGTTAACATTAGGCAAGTTATATAATCAGTTGTTAAAGGGTAAATCTGAAAAATAAAATTCTGAAATTTTAATCGTGGGGTGAAGAGTAAAATCATGGGGTGCAAATAGCCAGACCCAGAAGTAATTCTGTCGTAAACGCGGCTATATTTGAGGCGATATTCATTGGCATAGACAAATTTAGGGGTGGATGTGGTTCGGTGCGGTTTGAAGCTCAAACCGCTTCCGCATCGCATCAAACGGTTGATCAAAAATACAAACCATTATACTAACCATTCAAACTGTCCGGTTTCGGTTCGGTTTCGATGTAATACGGTCCGGTTTTGGTTTCGTTCGGTTTGAACCCGTATTAAATATGAAACAAGAAAATTAATTCCATCAATAATCAATTTACGATTGTTTGATATTGTGTCACCTGAAGGTTAAAACACATAGTGTTATTTTTATTAATATAACAACAATATACGTTGAAAATAGAATATATATCGTTAAATAAAAAGTTAGATAGGAATTTGTTAATTTTTTTATCATAACATTGTCGGTGTAGCTATGCGGTTCGGTTTAATATGGTTTGGTAAAAGTTCAAACCGCAACCGTATCGTTGCGAGTCGGTTCGGTTTGGGCTGTTTATTTTAAAGAGAGAATCTGGTGCGGTTTTCCGCACAGTTTTTACGGTTCAGTCTGGGCGGTTTCCGCATTGCGGTGCGGTTTATGCCCCCCTAGACAAATTGATTTTGGCTCACTTACAATAAGGAAACCTACCTAATGGTCGGTTTGGCTAACCGCACAACGGTGGCAACCGACCGTTTGATTGAATAATTAAAAAAACTAGTTTTTTTCATTAATATTTGTCAAATATTAAAATGATAATGTGATAGATAATATTTAAAATTTGAGAGATCTAAGGAAACAAACGTTTAGAGAATTAAGTGAATTAGACCAATGAGAATTACGTAAATTTAATTGAAGAGATTTAAGGAGACATGTTGCAGATTTTTTTAGCTTTGGAAAAGTTGGTTTTTGTCAAGATAGTATGCAAGCTGAACATATATAAAAAATCTGATTATTGGGAAAAAAAACTCCCTAACTGTAGAAAATTGACCATACGATTTATAAAAATAAAAAAAACTAGTTTTTTTATTAATCTTAGTTGATTTTTTTTATTAATCTTAGTTGAACATAAAAAAAAATGTGCTAGAGAATATTTAAAATTGGATAGATCTAAAAAGACAAAAGTGGAGAGAATTAAGTAAAAGAGTTTTAACGAGACAAGCTATAGACATGTACCATGTTTTTTGGGCTTCGGAAAAATTGATTTTGGCCAAGTGACAGTAAGCAAACCTCCCTAACGGTCGGTTTGATAATTTGAGTTGTAGATCGAGAAGAATAAAATATCGCATTATTGAAATTAGTTTTCACATTTAAAATTGTAACGAAATTTTTATTTTTGATTTGAAGTTGTTAAAATTAATTATACGTGAACACAACTTAAAAACATATAGATCGAAATTGATCATTGAAGATAATTTTGAATTTAACCCAATTGGTTGCATATTTAAACTGTAGTTACCCTATCAAAAGAACTATATGTATTTGGTGCAATGTAGGTAAAGACTATTTTCATAAAATGAATTTTTTATTTTCTACCCGCATTGATTTTCTCCTATATAAGGCTACTTTTGTACCAAATTTTGATGTTATAGGTAAAACAATTTATGATGTATGAATAAAAATTTGGTTGTGGTATTTAGTATAAAGGTCACATTTCACAAAAAAAAAGTCAACGAATTATAGTTAGGGTAAGTTTGTCTTGGGTCTAGTTTAGGTTTGGAAATACACAAAAACTTATTGTCTTAAAACTTTATAAACTAGGTCTTTGTTTTTCGAAAATCATCAAAAAATCATGAAAATTCAAAATTAAATTCAACACATAATAATCATCTTTACATGCATCAAAACCACTGTTTCAAATCTCGCAAATATCGCCCGAGATCTCATTTTGAGCTCCTTCCGAAATGAAATAGCAAATATCACTCTAAATCTCCTTTCGAATATATCGCCCGAGATATTGCAATATCGAACGATATATCAACCGAGATGAAATACTGAATATCGTCCGAGATCTTAGTTTTTTTGGTTAAAATTTAAATTTGTGCCTGAACTAGAACTATAATTAAAAAAACTCAAATCTAGCCATATCAACCTTTTGTTATTTTACATTTTGCATGTTAAATGACTATATTGTATGTTCGTATATGTTTACAATACTTATGATTTTCATATTCGTCTTTTTACATACATGTTACTTATGAAATTATGTATTTTATGGTCTATTTATGCTGGATTTTTTTATTGTTTTGGATCTTTTTAATGTTTCCTGTCTAACAATATTCCGGTTTTAAGCATATTACGATTTAGAGTATGAATGATCTTTCGCCAAATAAAGAATAATAAAATATTTTGCATTTCAAGTTTAAGTTACTATGTTTTTGATAGCATTCATAAAAGTTATTTTGTTAAAATGTCATTTTTAACATATTATGTATCCCGAGATTGTTCCGATATGAACTTTCAGACCCGAGATGAAAATCCAAGACGAACTCCCGAGTTAGACTCATCTCGTCCAAGATCTCCCCCGATACAAGACTGAGTCTATAAAATCCTCGAGACGAAATGTGACCGATATCCGAGATTTAAAACCTTAATCAAAACTACAAGAAAAAAAAAACAGCACGCTCTAATATATTGCGGGAACTACTGTAAGTATTTGCATCAACTGAAAAAACATTACTGAATTATCAGCAATATATTGTAATAATTGCAGAATTTGCAGTAATTTTCATTTCTCCTTCAGTTAGTTCAATCTTTCATTAAAATTTAAATACTTATTGATATATCATCAATTATACATTATTATTGTTGATATATCCCCAAGAATTCATCAACTCGACAATAATATGTAATAATTGTCGATATATCAACAATAATTCACATTGCAACAATTTTCATCATCGTTGCTAATATATCAGCAATTATAGTGAATTATTGCTGATATATCAGCAATTATTCACTATAATTGCTGATTTTTAAGATTTTTCCTTCAGATTACTCATCTGAATATTTGCAACTTTTTTGTATACAGCAACGCCAAAAATTTGTGAAAAAACATGTAACAGGCAAAAACAGGGGCCCTCTTTACATTAAACTTTAGGGAGGGACACCGCTTACATCATACTTTGAAAGAAGGACCGGTGCCTAATTTTCACTTATAGTTATGTTAGTGATGAATACTCCACTAGATTATGTAAACCTAGAATTCACTCTAATTGTTTATCTTTGTTAAAGTAAATAAAAAAATAAAGCAATACGCTTAAAATTGGAAGAAAATAAGTTATTTTGAAATATTTTAATTGATAGTATAAAATTTCAAATCAAATTACTTGGAAAACTAAATGAGTATAGTTGTGTGTGTGATCCAAGTGGGTGATTTATGTGTGTGGGGGTTATATAAAAAGAAGTTGATGCAAATGGGAAGAAGTGCGTAAGGGAATTAAGTGCATGAAGAAGAGAAGGGTATTTGTGTACAAGAACGAACTTGAGCAAAAATGGGATGAGATTGGTTTTTATTCAGTTTATATTGCTTTAGTCAGGTTGATTTGATAATTAACATAGCTTAACTTTAAACATATTTATCTTTCTCACATAGAGTCTGTTTGATTTATGGTTTACGACGTTAGGTTTGTTTTAACTAATAGAGCACAATATTAGAATTATTTGAAATTTTTGGTTAAGTATAAAACAATGATAAAATAACACTTATGAAGCTAATTACATTTAACGTAATTAAATTGATTACAATTAACTGGAGACATTTAATTAACATATATTAGAAAATAAGGGTTACGAATACAAGAGTGACTGAAGATAATACAATACTTTGTGTTGTTATTGAATTAAAACTGTAGAGGTACAAATATTACAATGAAATGTCTCCTATTTATACATGAAGTAATAAGTAGTATTAGGCTTTATAGAAGTGACCCATGCTAGTAGTCTAATGTAAAATAGGAATATATGTAACAACTTAATATAATATGCGGAAGTTACCCTTATTACATACTTTTCATATATGTACACTTTCCTATCTTATTGCCGCCTCTCAAATTAGGGTTAGGTTTGTTTGCCCTAATTTGCTGGAGAAAGTAAAATTCATCCAGATTTTGCAATTTCTCATGAGCTTAAGTGATCCGAGGAAAGCGCTGAGCTTGTAAAGTAGGGAAGAGGAAGACTTGATGGAGAATCAGCAAATGATTGCAAGTCACTAGTACTATAAGCTTTACTCTTCAACATTCTGGTTGATCTTCAGTTAAAACTTGAACTTTATGTTGTAGTTGGTTTAATTCTTCAATCCTGAGTTCATCTCTGAACATGTGAAAGCTTTTGGCTGAAAGAGGTTTAGTGAGCATGTTAGCCCTTTGATAATACACTGGAATGTGGTTAACTTGTAGATTTTTCTTTTAAACTTGCTCTCGAACAAAATAAATGTCAATCTCTATATGCTTTTTCGATTGTGTTGAATAGGATCTGTTGTCATATAGATTATAATTAGATTATCACACCAAATTATTGGATTCCTGTTAGATGAAAGCTTTAATTCCTTTAGTAAGGATTGTATCCACAAAATTTCTGCTGTAGTGATAGCTACACTTCTATACTCTACTACTATGCTGGATCTGGAAATTGTACTTTGTTTCTTAGAACACCATGAAATGAGGCTTTCTCCTACATAAATGCAGTAATTAAAGATTGGTTTTCTATCATGATCTATGTATGTAGCCTAATCTGCATCCGAGTAGGCTATAATATTTAGATGTTTACTACCTTTTAATGATATGACAATGTTGATAGTACCCCTTAAGTATATGAATTACCTTTTTACTGTTGTCCAATGTTCAGTTCTGGGGTCCTGCAAAAATTGAGACAACTTATTAATACTGAATGAGATGTCAGGTCATGTTAAAGTGGCATATTGTAATGCTCCTACAACACTCCTGTATTGTTTAATGTTCGAGATAACTTCCCCCCTGTTCTTTGATCAATGTTGGTTTGATATCATGGGAGTAGGTTGTCCATTGACTTCAATCATATATTTTTTGCTCAGTAATTATGTGATATACTTTCTTTGACAGAGATGAATTTCTTTGTTTGATTTTCTTTTAACTTTTATTCCAAGAAAGTAGGATAAGTCACCCAAATCTTTTATTGAGAACCGAATGTTTAAGTAACCAGTTATCTTTCTGATCTCAGTTTCACTACTGCCTATGATAATTAAGTCATTCACATATATTAATGTAACAACCCAGAATTTTACTAAATTTAATTTGGATTTTTCTATATATTTTTTGGAATTAATAAGGTTTAAATATTGATAATTCTTTAGAATATTTTAAAAGATTTTAAAAGATTTTATAAGTTCTGTTATCTAATTTAAATTTTTATTATAAAATGGCATTTCTTTAGTACATAGGACTTTTACAAATATCTTTTGAGTATTTAAAATTTATATTTAAGGATATAATGATTTTTATATTATTTTGATATATGTAGTGTTTTATGAATTTCATATATTCGAAATAGATTCTGTAATGCAAAGTTATTTTTAATGTTATAGGTAATAATAACATATAGTGATATATTTAAAAGATAGTTGTTCTATTTAAGATTATGAACACTTGTTAAATTTGATAACATCTAATTATATATATATTGTAAAGTATAATTTATTTTAAAATGTTATATATAATGTGAGATTTCGTATAAGTCTTAAGACTTAATGATATTTACACCTTTATAAAAAATTATTAAAACATTTAATTTCTATTTTAACTATTTTATTTGATTTTAAGTAATATTATTTTAGCAGATAATTTGGTATATTTTATATAAATCTATTTTAAATTATATAAAAATATTTTGTATATGTTATATGAAGTGTAGTAATATTTTATACTATAGTTACATATATAAGTGTTTAAAATAGTTTACATATATAGTTGTTACAATGTTATTACTAAAATTAAATTTTAATTAAACAAACAAATGATTAAATTTTGGCAAACATGCATTTAATTGAAATTTTAATAACAACATGTGTCCCTATAGGTGTAGTCTTGCATGTAAATGAAGATTTTATATGGAAGTGTCCTTGTTTCAAATTACAAATCTACCCCTCAGCTCACGTTTAAATAGGACCGCACTCACCAAAGTTTTTCCTCATGTACCATTCTCCGCACCATCTTTTATTCTTCTCCACCGCATTTTCTCTTCCTCTCGTATTTCTGCTCTTCCCAAGCTCTTGGCATCACCACGTCCATTCTCCACCTGCCAGCACTTCCGCCACCTTCTCCCCTAAACTACAGCCGAAACCCCCTCTCACAAAAGCAGTCTGCTCTTCCTTTCAGGCACCACCACCCTTATCTAACTTCTTTTCTGCTCAGCTATTTCTCCGCCACTCACATACTTCTCAAGCCAACCGCCTTTAGCTCGTCCATCCACTTCAGCCGCAGCCTCCTCTCCCCTCCGCCCGTCTTTAGTAAACCACCCGGATCACCCAGAACTGCCCAGCTCCACCACTCCACATCGCCACCTACAATTGCAAACAACCTGACCTCTCTTGTTTCTCCGTCCACCACCTGTTGTACCAACACTCCACTCATACCCCACAGCTTTGCCAGACATACCCTTTCCTCCCACGTGACCATCTCTCTCCTCTCCATATTAACATCGCAGCCTTTTGTTTTTTTTTTTCTGTTTGCTAAAAATTTGCGGTGCTTAGCTTGTCATAAGATTCAAAATAAAATAATAAGAGGAAGTGCAGTGATATAGTACGTGTGAGTTATGTTGAACGAGATAGTAACTGCGTTGCAAAGAATTGGTGCGTGAGTTGCAAAGAAGCGCGCACGTGATGGTAGTGGCACCCGTAAAGAAATTTGCATGTGGTCGTTTGTAAACGGAATTCGCGGTTGACAAAGAATATTGACGATGAAAATTGGAAAGCACGAAGGAGAGATTTCTAATTTAAGTTTATTTTTAAATTTGACATTATGGTTAATTATAATTAGTGTTAATTATAATTTGTTGATAATCATGAATTGTTATGGATGATTGTCACTGGTTGTTCGATGAATGGTTATGCAGTTAAAAGCACCGTAACACAAAGCGTTATGGACTGTAATGCTCTGCGCACAGTTAATTGATTATTTTTGTGGTTGTGATGGATGATATTATGCTTGTTTGTTTGGTTACGTTATTTGATTTGTTCTGATTTCATGAATGCACCCATACACCATAGCTGTGTAATTATACGGGTAATCGATTCACATTCTCCTTCCAATTAAATGAAAATTTATTTAAATAATGTTGTGAATTAGTTTTAAATTTGAATTTAAAACTATTTGAAATCAAATTGAGTAAATAATATTCGCATAATATGTGTTTTAAAAACAATCCCGAACGCTAATGAGTTATTGAATTGGGTTTGGAAATTTAGATCAGAAAAGGATTTGAATATGGATTTAAACGTTGTTTTATACAAGCAATTAGTTCATTATTATATAATGATGATTGGTAATATGGAAATATATATTATTTTGGGAAAGAGAATTGAAATCACGATTTATAAATTAATGTAAGGAGTTTTAATTTTATTTAAAAAGGATTGGACAATTTATATTTTAAATCGATATCGAGCATTCTCAATAATAATAACAACATATACCATAACGTTCCTGGATGACAGAGAGAATAGTGTCTAGGCTTGGGTTTGGAGGTATAGTTTCCTGCTCTCCCTGGCTATTCCTAACTGATCCGACGGACGGGATGGTTAATTTAAAAATAAATTTGAAATTGAAACTGTTTAAATTTGAAGTAAGTTGAAATGTAAAAGTATGATTTCCGAAAAGAGACTTAAAATATAGTTTTATTCTAACTTATGGAAATGGAATTTGTTTTAGGAACGGAACGATTTTTATTTAAACGTTATATAACGTAACTCGAACGCATCGCATAACGACAGTTCGATAATATAAATTTAAATGTCAAATGATTATAACTTGAGCATTTTGAATCGAAATGATGTGAAACAAAAAACGATGGATTTCTATGGATAATGGGTTTTGTATAAAAGAAGAATTTTCAAATTTTATCATATGGTTTTCGAGTTATGTTCAATTTAAAATTTGAAAAGGTCCCTATACGTGCAGTTCGTCGACCGTAATGAAAAATTGAATAAAATGGACTTATAAAAATAATTTAAAAATCCAGAAAAATATGATAAATCATATTTTATTATTTAAAAAGTAATTTGAGTTTTAAATTGTGAAATTGAAATGATTTTTAATATTTTCGATTAAATAACCAGTTTACAACGCTTTCCGTAATGCTTTTAACATTTGTTTGATATGATTAAATTTAAAAATTTCAAAACATGAATCATTATGGAAAAGGATTTGCTTAAAAGAATTTAAATATATGATATGGAAATGAAGTAAGATTTGAATTGAAGAGGGAATGAGTTTTGGATAAAATTTGTCGTCTGATATTCGATATGGATTTACAGGAGCAGACAAATACGATCAGAATATCAAAACATATCCATATCCAGATTTTGACAGTGTTTTCCTGAGTCGTGAATCAATATCAAATATAAGTCAATTAAATTCGATATAAACTTACATTTGAAAATATTAATTATCTAAAAGAAATTCAAATCCAAATAAATTTTTGGTAGTTTCGGGATAACGACAAATCAATGAAGTTGTTTTGAAATATAAGGTTGGGAAATGAATGTTGAATTTTGAGAAAAGGGTTAAAATGATAACGGGTTTCCGGGAATTGAATCCAACCTTAATTTGACATAAAGCGTCAATATTTGGAAAGGAGATTTGAATTGAGAAACCTGTGTGGTTCGTTGCTATTATTTTAAAATACGCTTATTACTTGGAAAGTCCGGGATCGAATATGGATCTGAAAACCATTCCAAGTAATAACACAACGTTATAAAGAAACTAAAGACTTGGGTATCGATAAGTGAAGACCGAGTATATTCGAATTGTTTAGATTGATTGCTGATGTCTCGGATCAGGCCGTACACCGATACGAGGTTATAAGTGGCATGAGACCTGAATATATTTGAATATTTTCGGGTTGTTGTTCCGTTCAAACCCAAAACGGACTTGTATGGATTATGTGTCTGACATTGAAATTAACTGCATAGCACTGATTTCCGTTAATATATATCAGATTCGTGGCAATATATTTTCCTCATCTCTAAGCCATATGAACTTATAGGGTATGCATTGATCGAAATCAGTGATATGTTGTGAATTGTCAATGTGGCATACTCGAATTATGAACGAGCTATTGATGATCAAAGCACGACATATTGAAGCGAAGCTTTGTGTATATCGTGACATCAACGAAACTCACACCCTGGATTTGATGGTAAACTGGCGGTTAGGTTGTATAATATATATATGATTGATGATGAAAGCTGCGGCGGTGGTACCACTTATGAACTTGAGGAATATCGTATGTTAGGGGGTCCGTGTCTGGACGAAAACCGTTGATCTACCTCGCGATTTGTATTGGTGTCCGTGTCTGGATGAAAAAGCCGTGATTACATTTCATTTGTATTTCGATTGATCTTTCGTGTCAGGAATCATCAAGTTGGAAACCCAAATCCCCAATACAAGCCATACGACTTTGATTTTTGTGTGTGTGTGTGTGTGTGTGTGTGTGTATATATGTATGTATGGCGACATAATATTATGGGTATTATGCCGTCTAGGATTAATACATTTATTTGCAAAATGGTTTTCCACACTATTTAAGAATATTGAAAGAGAATTTTACGTATGAAAGCATGTTTGGTTATCATAAGATAAAACTCGCTCATTTGGTGTGCACTTGCATTGTGTGATGTAGGACGAGCTTATGATAGCCTCATTTTCCAAAAGTCATTGCGAATTTCTATGCATGGGAATTCACATGGAGAAAACCTGTTCCGCATTAGTGGCGTGGTCCGGTGAACTTCCCAACTTTAAAATTAATCCTAAATAAGAACTGTTTTCGAATTCTCACACCAGTCCCACGACTGACCTGGAGTTTATTGTTTCTACACCTAAACTCTGGATGCCTATAATTTTGCACGGGCAGATAGAAGTTTAGTTTGTAGGTTTATATTTTAGAGCTGGATTCAGATTTGAAGCTAGAGTCTTGTTTTTGATGTTTTTCTTCTTCCGCTGAGAGCATTGGACTTCCGGTGAGCATATATAGTACTCTGATATCCCTTGTAATCTTTGATGTAATCAATGAAATGAAATAAAAGTTCTGTTATTTTTGTTCAAATATGTAAGTACCCATAACAATCCGTCTTTGTGAACGATTTAAGTTGGTTTAATTGCCGGTGAGAATCAGGAAAAAAGGCAGGTCGTTACAATTAATATATAGGTAGTAGATGAATCACTGATTTTTGTAAAGAGTGATGTGTCAGATTTGGTGGGTGAGTATGCTAATGATGTTAAACTTGCTTTGAGTCTTTCAAACCATAATCTAAGTGCTTGATTTAGACCATAAATTGCTCTATTTAATTTTCATACAAGTGTTGGATCTTGAGTATAGCCCTGTGGTTGTTGCATGGATATTTCTTCATGTAAGTTTCCTTTAAAGAAGGCATTTTGACATCTATATGCTTGATCTTCCTATCATTGTTCAGCGCTATGGTGAGTATGAGTTTGATGCTTGAGGGTTAGACTACAGGTGAAGAAGTTTCATTATAGTTAAAACCATATTCTTGTGTGAATCCCTTTGCAACTAGTCTTGCGTTATATCTATCAATAGATCTATCTGGATTTTTTTCCAGCCTGTATGTCCACTTGAACCCAATTATATTTTTGTTGCTTGGTGGGTTTACAAGTTGCCATGTATTCTTATTCATAAGTGCTTGGTATTCTTCATCCATTGCTCTTCTCCATTCTTTATGTTCCAGTGTTTGTTGATAACGGTCTGGTTCTTCTTCAGTGATCACTACAGTATAGGGCTTTGGCTTAAATATGTCTTTCTTGGACCCGGTTATCATTAGGTGTCCTTCTTGAGCATGTGGTTGTTGAGTTGGTAAATCATCTTGTATGTTGTTGGTAAATCATCATTTTCAAAAAAATGAGCATTTAAGGAATTTTTTCGTATTTTGGGATTTAAATATTCAAATAATTACTTTATAACTTAAATATGCTTGTTTTAATTATTTAAATAACAAGTAATTTATTTTCAAGTTTTGTTTACTTAAATAAATAATTTGAGGGAGGATTAAAATGCGACCAAGGTTCAACTTCCAGATCTACAACCAATCGTCGATCGAAAGTTGTTTTAAGATCGTTGCAACGTTGGTTGATACATACATATACATAAGTATACAAGTATAAGTATAATCATAATTTGAAACGATCTGAAATCCCCTGGTCTCCGAAGAGACGGGAAACTCCGGATTGCTTTGAGAACACGACGCACCAGAACACAAACACTAGAACATTTCATTGCTATTACAACAATTTACATCAGAGTACAAGAATATCAGAGTATGAATAAATATTGCACAATGGAAAAATAATATCAGATATTTAAATTACAATTAAATACACACAAATAATGTACAATGGAAATACATCAACTAGCACAACTGAATGAAATACATGGATACAAAGCTTTCCGAATATAGCTTCAGCTGTAATCCAGGATCCTGTGAAAAGAATATCTGCGAAAACCAAAATTACTAGCTGCCCGTGTGGAAAATATGGGTACCTAGATTTTAGGTTAAAATAATAAACTCCAAGTCAGTCATGGGACTGGTGTGGGAACTAAAACAATTATTAGCTTGATTTTAAAGTTTGGTAATCACAGGACCACACTGTAAAACACAGAACGGGTTTATCCCCCATGGATACCAGTGCATAAAAATAAATAGCGCAATGCTAAAGAGAAAAATGAAGCTATTATAAGACTCAAGTCCCATCGCACAATGAACGCAGTCGAGGATAGAGTTTTTCCTTATAATAGCCAAATATGCTTGATACGTGAAATTTCATCTTTTATTATTACTATAAGTGAAGAATTAACTTCAAGTATAAATGTATCAATCATAGACGACGTAGGTACCATTATATTATGTCGCAATATAGGTTTACAAGTAAAACCGTAAAATCGTGGACTGGAAATTGGATTTCTATCTATGAACCAAGGCAAGTGATCCTCCTTACCGATTCGAGACACACTGGCAATGCCTCAGGATCCCCCGCAGTGAACCTTAGGTTAGCGACAGGGCCGGTCATCCGTCGATGATTGGCAATACCATAAACTATATGTTAGCCAGTTCTACCGAACCTCCAAATGGTCAGTCTAGTTGACCATCTAGAACCTTTTAGTCAGTTCTAGTTTCAAATCCAAGGTACCTCGCTTTTCCATCAATAAAGTTTTCCAACATCCACATAAGTAAGCAGTCTGGGCTCCATAACATGACGTTACTCGTAGCTAGAAACTAACACTTGTCCATTTCCCTAAAGTCCTCTTCCCGTTTCTGGTTCATACCGGGGTGTGACGCTCGCGAATTAACGCTTCACAAAGTTATGCTAATTAAGGTTGTGCTTTGATCATTAACCACAAAGCCTTGTTTTTCAACAAAAGCTTTGATCCATGCAACTCAGCATGCCACACTGTCAATCCATATAGTACCACCGATTTCCACCAATATATAACATCTAAGCTTGTACGTCTCAGAGAAGGGTGTTAAGCAAGAGAAAAAAATCTCCACCACCAAACAGATATGTATATTTAGTAGAGAACAATGAATACAATATAAAGGAATACGCTGTCAGGCATAATATCCATTTACAAGTCCGTTCTGGGTCTGAACGAAATCGGAGGCACCTTATTCCTCGTCC
This sequence comes from Allium sativum, assembly GCA_030737875.1. Lineage (NCBI taxonomy): Eukaryota > Viridiplantae > Streptophyta > Magnoliopsida > Asparagales > Amaryllidaceae > Allium > Allium sativum. The sequence continues at coordinate 462,046,474 of CM060921.1, forward strand.
CATATGTCCAATACAGGAGAGAGACCCTCGCATATCCGGTCGATCTCCAAGTATGTATGGACGATCACCACTTATTACCTTTTCTAGGGTGTACATCCCACTCAAGACATCATTAATCATCCAAACGATGTGAAGATCTCCGGTCTTCAACCACCGTCTTCAAATCTTCGATTTTTAGTCATCGTATCAATTATTCGGAATGGGTTAAACGCGGTCTTTCCGAATAACTCGCTTATTTTATAATCAAGTGCTATAAAAACACATCATACGCCTCATTCCAATCCAGAATATTCTTTTATTCAAATTTCCATATCTTTAGGGAAAGGTTCCCATTAATTTTATCAAAGATAAATTATTTTAAATTTTCTCTTTAATCTTCCTTTGGATATTATTTCAAAAGATTTTATTTTATCCTTTAATAATTTTAAACCAAATTAAAGTTTATTAAACTAATCGGCATTATCGAGTCTTACCGAAGTAATCGTTTATTTTATTTATCCAATCCTAACCTATTTATCTCGTGGATCAAAACTAGTATTACTCCAAATCTAACACCCACTATGTTATTGGTAAAATTAATTACCATTTCTTGTTTCAAATCAAATTAAAGATTTAACTGTCGCCTGGAGTAAAACTAGTGGTACTCCATTATCGGTCACTTCTCAAATTTGGAAAATATAATTACCACATTAACATTCCAATCTAATTAAAGATTCATTAAAACTCCACTTAGTTTTAATCTCCAAAAAATCATTATTTAATGATTATTCAAATTTAGGAAATAAATTCTGTCTTTAACTGGGTTAAAGAATGAATGTCATTTAAAACATCATTCACGATAAACCCAAAATCCTCTTCCATCAAAATGGAATCTACACGGAAATCATAATAGTATATAATCAATATAAATTCCCGTATTAGACTAATAATATAAATGGAATAACGGCAAATCCTTTTAAATTCCATATATAGTAACAGTCTTCCTTCACAAAATCTCATCTCGATTACTACCAAATCGAATTCCATTCAATTTCAATTTAATCTATTAAATTGGAAAACTTTACTTTGGAAAATTTCCATTAAATCTTAATAAAAATATTTATAAATTCCAAATCATATCTTCGCTGTTAATTGGGTTTTAAGAACAAATGTTATTTAAAACACAGTTCACGAAGATCCCAAATCAACTTCAATTTAAATTCCAATTAAATTAATTAATTGGCGAACTGTATTAATCTTAATTAAAAGATTTATTCTTTTCTCAACTGGGTTTAAGAACAATGTTATTAAAGCGCCATTCACGAAAGACCCAAAATCTAATTTGATATTAAATAAAAGGCTCTAAATAGAAATTATATCGGCTTATATTCAATTTCTAATTCTAAAATTAACGGATATCGTATTGGGAATAACGATATTTGTATCTTCCAAATTCCTCAACAGCATCCGTATAATCACAGAATTCGATAACGAAATATTCCGAAGATTATTTCCACTTAAATCCATTCCAATTCTTTCATTGGAAAATTCTGCTTATATCCAAACCCATTCATAAATCCAATTTATTTATTTAAAAATATTGGATTATTATTCTAGTTAATAACTAGTTCATTTCGATAAAAATATATTTTTATCTTTTCAAACTTGGAATTTTCCATCCAAAATCTTTTCAAATCATTTATTATGATTTTACACAATTTTTAATAATTTTATTAAGGCCCTTACAATTGGTTTCCAATAACGACCACCGAACTACATCCATAGCAACCTTTTCTGAAATTGATTTGGACATATGTTAAAATCCGACCATTCAAATTTAAATCTCTGATATTCATTGGAAAGCTCCTTTCGATACGAACCCAACGGTTCCTGTTTTAGGATAATCCGACAGTCAGATCTCCCGTTACATGAATTTGAAGTCAATGGTCGAAGTTCGCGAACTGTCGCTACGCGACGCGTTCTATTCAGGCCATTATATATATATATATATATATATATATATATATATATATATATATCGATTTCCATTTAAAACATATTTTGTAAATCGTTTGTAAATTCGTTTTAAAACGATTTTGACTTCATTTTCAATTTTAAATAAAAATTGAATATTCCATATCATTATAATATTAAATGATAATATTTTCAAAATATCAGATTTTGAAATCTATTCTTTTTCGATATTATTTTAAAATGAATAAAATTGATCGATAAACCCGTTCAAGTTAAAAATAGTGTTTCTATAACCACCTTCATATTTTTACATATTTTCGTGTCCATCCAAAATCAGACATCAAAATTATATCTTGATAATTCACTGAATATTATTTTAAAATAATCGTTATTTTAAAGTAGTCGTTATTCCTGAATCGGAATGCGACTCAATCAATTAGCATATAATTTCAGTAATATGGATTTCATACATTGCATGTATTCAACAATATTGATAAATAATCATTACACATTCAAACATCATCCATAGTGCATTTTACGACTGTATAAGCATTAAAATAAATAAATAATGCTCATCACAGCCTGTTAACCAATCAATTGACATACAACTAAATATTGGGATTAGTGTATGTCAAATATCATCCCAATATCTGTGTGGGGTTTCAACCAACAAATATTGTTTATTATTTGTGCATTTGGGTGAGGTGTAAAAATTATCGTCCCAATCAATATCACTTAAATAGGTGTACATAAACAAGTCGTCCGACTTGTGAATGGATATTTATTCCCATTTTTCTATTTAAATTATAATCGGATATTTATAATTTTAATTTCAACTACCACACACTACAAGAAAAATGATTTTTTGTAGTGCCTAAAATATGCAACCAACCATTTTTGGTGGCATTTCGATAATCGTTATGAGAAAACATGTCACTAAAAATCATTGCAAATTTGCACTTTTTTTAATGCCACTGTAATTTGTTGTTTTGTAACGTTTATTAAATGCCACCAAAAAAAAATTGAAGCCTTTTTTAAAACCCATAAAAGAATGCTTTTAATGCTACTAATAAAATTTCCAATTGTACCCCTGGATTTCGGTTGCGTTCATTCAACGCCACTAAATATATTTATATAGCGTTTTTAAAAACCTACTAAAAATTATTAATTAATTTGCTTTTTTCCCCTGCAATTATTTCCTGTTAATAGTCTATTTTTTTTCTACAATATCATCCTATATATACATTCACATATTCGTTATGTTCAAACAATCAGGAAAACAATTAACCATATAATCAAGTAAAATATGCATAACCACTTCAGTACAATAGTTTTCTGTACAACTGACCAAACTCACATACAATAACCAGTCTGGTATACAAATTTACACAATTTATACAAAGAAAATGTTATACCCATAATTTACACATCTAGTACGACAATCACTTTGCTATTTGAAGTGATGCAACGTATAGTCAGACAGCTTCTCCCTGATTTAACAACAAGATACACAAATGTTAACAAGCTGTGTTTAACAAAATTATCTCAGACAAGAGATTGAAATCCAACTTGCTAATGTATAGCAGTACAACTTCAAAGTATGGTTTGTGCAAAGACACAGCGACAGTAAACATAGTCAAATGATTATGATCAACTAGAACAAGGGTGAACTCAAGTGTACAAGTTATGGACCAACACCGCATTATAGTGCAAATAAATTAGTAAAAAAATGGAGCAATGGACAATGAGCATGGAAGATCAAGGTAAGAAAATGTAGCATGTCAGGAACCGCATTACTAAGCCAGTGAATGATCAATGCTGCCAAGTATAGCATGGTCAACAGATTATGAGTCATCTCAAAACATGGCTGCACATACTAGGTAATTAATGCAAGTTCAAACAAAAGTAGCAGAAATCATTTGGCTAGAGTTCAAAACTGTAAAAATGTAAAGGATAACAAACTAGGAAAATTTTGCAAGTTGCAGAAACTTTGATTTTGTTCACTTCAGATTCAATGTTGTTGTTCGTACATTGATCTTCGAACCAATGTGTAGCTTTAGCAGCAGCTGAGCACAAGTGATAATACAAAATACTAATCTCAGCTAAAGCCAACTTCTATGTGTTTCTTTCGTGTAAATAGTAAAGTAGTGTAAATTAACATGGATCGATAATGCTAAGGCAACAGACCCGAAAGTACTTCCACGGGCAGTTCCGAGATCAACATTATCTAACATAAGGACATATTAAATGACCTATTAGTCAAACTGTATACAACAAAATGACCATCAGATTACGCATAGGCTACCAAATGTTTATGTGATAATTCACTTCCATTGAAATGGTGAACTCAACCATGTTTTCTGGTATCCAGAAATCGTTAAAGTACAACATCACTCAACCATGTTTCTTGATCAATTTCAGCATGTCATCTGTATACGGGACACGTAAATAGCTATGTTATTTCTCTCCATGATGAACGATCTTAACTGAAACATATGCATACATACACACACATATACGCATACACACACACACATGTATGTATATGTATATGGGATTTGAATTACCCTAAATTTACCTAAGGTTTACTTGTTTTTCCACCTCCTATTATTTACATTGATGGCCTAACATGTACATGCAATCATGCTCTCGCAGATATTCTTGGCTTTACTAATCTGCATAATATATCAGAACGCAAACCAGTTTAAAAGCAGTAACTTAGGATTAGATTTAGGATAAAATGTTCTAACATGAAATAATAAGAAACCATACTAAATCATTTTGTCTCATAGAAAAACCAATAATACTTTAAGCAATCAAAGTTTGTTATGACATATAACAATGGTAAATTAACAAAATAGACCAAGTTTTCGTAAGTAATAGGCATGCCTGTAGAGTTCCCAACAATGCGACAAACTTGAAGAGCCTTATGAGCTGCAGGCATATTCAGATAAGTTGAAACATAATTGTTCGAACAAATGTAAGAACAGATCTCAAACTCCCCGTGTACGGCATAATCATTTCTTCTATAACACCAATTCAGGTTGACTGGATCTCTGTTCAGTTTTCCACATCAATTCAGGGTCCTCTAGCCTCAACAATATTAATAATCGAGATTGCAAATACGGTTCGGGTTCAACTTGATCGTTGATGGCCTAACATGGAAATTTGCAATCTTGATTATTAATATTGATGGATGAAGAGCTTGAAACTAATTATCGTCGTCCCCTACGTAACATAATGTTTCTCCAGAGCATACACGGAAATTTTGTATGAAATGTATCAGAATGTTACATTATCCTTGTACCATTACATAATCCTTGAGTGATCTTCCTATGCTAAGAAAATAAGTATGTTAACCAATGTAACATTTATTAGCCAGCACAAACTTTTGAAGATCCTGACACTATTAAGTAGTACTGCCAGAAAGTAAATTTCAGAAACATGATGACGGGATGTTCAGTAATCTTAAGATACTATGACCAAATTCCATGAAGATGGAACATTCATGTTTTATTAAGTCCTAAATCACGAGTTATATGCATACACCTAAAGATAAAAGAGGTATTTAACAAGCATTCTGTGGGCTGGTTGAGGAAACGCTCCGAAATGATAAAGTTGATCATATAGACGAATATTTTTACTACTTAACGTGTAATAATTTGGTTTGGTTAACAAACTAACTAAACTCGACTTATCTTGGGAGTCACTAAATTGATCCATTGAAACTTATTGATTTTCTGAAATTGATTTACTGAATTTTGAAGCTCTTTAATGATTGAAAACTTTATTTTAAATTTTTCATCATTTCGGAGTGTTTTCTCAACCAGACCATAGGAAGCTAGATCAACACCTCTCTTACCTCCAAGTATACGCTTAGAACTCGTGATTTGTGTCTTAATAACACGTGAATGTTCCACCTTCATGGAAATAAGTCGTAGTATCCTAAAAATAATAAACATCTGCCAGCATGGATATGAAATATACCTCCTGACAGCACTACTATTGTAACGAACTGTGTTTTCGAGATCCTGGTTATCGACATAAACTCAATGTCGATTATCCAAGCATCAGAAATACCGGATAGTTAATGAAAGAAAATATAGGGTGAGAATAGATAAGATAGAAAATTAGAATAGAAGAAGGAGAAGAATATCACAACATCAGAGTAAACACGAATCTTATAGTGGAATGAATAAATATATTTCATAACATTACTTTGAAATAAAACAGTACCTGTATACAACACCATTATTAGAGTATAACACTTACAACACAGCGGAAATTACAATAGCTATATAATCCTGAAGCCTCCTGCCCCATCTCTTCAAGTATCTGAAAAATCCCGACTACTTGACTGCCTGTACAAAATTGTGCACCCAAGAGTTTAGGGAAAACAAAACAAAATAAACTCTGGGTCAGTCAAGTGACTGGTGTGAGTAAACTCCAATCATTTGCTTAACTTTTGAAATCATTTCTAAAGAAATGATAATCGTAAGGCCGATCCCCACATAAACATGGATGGTTTATACCTTACGATAACCCAAAACGTTTCTTTAAAATCAATACTCTTCTGATAATATAATAATGTCTAAATCAAATAAATAGCAATCTAGTGGAAACGCTTTCATCTCACGTTCCACATATATTATATACAATCAAACACCGCGGGCGCTTATTGGGTAATGGATTTCCAACTATGACAAGGTATGGAACCACCTTCCGATCAGTGTACTCTAGAAGCGATACACTAGAGTTCAACAAGAACATCTTGTAACTCGGCCACACATGACTAACCATTCATTTTGCTTGAATGTTCCGAATATATTATCACCTTACGGTTGGTATACCAACATAACCATTCCCGGGAGATACAGAATTGAAAGAAGTAACAAAGATGAATATACTCTAGATGGTGACAATATACCCTACTTGGGTGCGACCCACTTAGCCATGCTGCCTGCCTAATTTCTGTCATTTCCCAGTTGATGAGGCTTAAAGTCATATCATATCTTTTAATCATATCACTCTTTTAATTACTTTGAATGCCACATCGTCATACCCGTCAAATCACAAATTGATTTCCCTAAAAATACCACGGTTATAAGCTAAGAGAAACGAATTCCTCTGCTACCAACGTAAATACGTTTGAAACGATCAACTTACGCGATCTACCAGATATACTCTGTCATACATTCGTCCATTCAAGTTGTCCTGGGACTGGACAACCCGAAGGAATTATTCTGTAAATCCATCTTAGGCAATTTCTAATTAGGATCGATGGCTAAGCGAAAGATTTCCCGTGTTGAAGGCAAAAGCACGAGAAACGAAGCAAGCCATGAAGCTTCCTCATATGAAATCCCATCAGCATACTTGACGCGAGAAGAGATGGATGGCATTCTCGCGAATTGAGAACCCATATAGCAAGGCAAGATGATCTCCTCCACAAACAATAGGAGATGATCGACCAATTCTGCGCTCGGATGGAAGGAAGGCCGAGCGGCTACGCACAACTCGCTGGAAATAACATTGAATCAGCCCCAGCAGGAGTAGAGAACCGGATCGGTTCGGACCCGATCCAAACCGATGAGCGAACTCCGAGAGAAATTAGAGGCAATCCCCCTCCGTAGCGTGCAGCTCCACCACACAATGCTTTGGATGAAGGCGTCTCAGGAAACTCAACTCGAGCGCGGCCGACATCAGCTCCAGTTCGGTTCGAGACTCAAGCATCAGAACCTACGCAGCTTCAGCATGAGTTGCCTCGGATGGGGGCACGAGAACAGGTTCGGTTCGGCCCTGCTACACCCGATCCGAACCGAACGTCTCTCCAAATCCCCCACACACTTCCACACTCTTCTGGACTCAACCCTGGGGGCACCAGCTCTGACCTCGGCAGCTTGCAACAGCTCTTTGAAGGCGACCGGCTCGCCAATCTGATTGAATGCCTCTCGAGAGGCTGCACTTATCAGAATAACATGGATGATGTTAATCACAATTCGTTCACACAAGAAATTAGGAATTCTCGCAATCACCCAGATTTCAAACTTCCACAATTGGAGCCCTACAACGGCAGGACGGATCCTACCATGCATCTCATGCGCTACAAACGGCACATGGAAGTTCAATCGACGTCGGAAAACGTCATGGCAAAGTGCTTCCCTCTCTTCTTAACTGACATAGCTACTATGTGGATTCGGCAGCTGGAATCTGAATCGATCAATAGTTGGAACATATTGGTCGCTCGCTTTATTGAACAGTTTCGGGTCCACATCGCTCGACCCAAGAATGTAATGTCACTAACTACAATCAAGCAAAAGCCCAGAGAAACTCTGCGCTCATTTTTGGAATGGTTCAACGTTGCAACAACATCCGTAGATCAACCTGAGCCATCTATGGTATTGATGGCGGCAATACCCGGCGTTCTAGACAACTCGGAGTTCAAAAAATCCTTACGCCGAGACCCACCAAGGAATCTCAGCGAATTCTACCTTGAATCGGATAAGTTTCTACTGAAGAAGCCGCAACGTCCGAAAAGAAAATTCTCGATGTTAACATTCTCAAAGATGAAGAACCGTCTGATTCTGGAAAAGGCAAAGGAAAAGCTGCCATCAAGAATGACTGCAACACTCAGCCCCGGAGAGGGCCCAGATATGAAAAGTACACCAAACTCAATTCGGCCTTGACTGACATCTATGTAAACACAAATGGTGACGTCTCCTATCCAAAGCCTCCCAGGAGGGAGCCATAGCAGAGAGAACGCGATTCTGGAAAATACTGCATATTTCATGATATGGACGGTCATGACACAAATGACTGCAGGCATCTTAGAGATCTGATTGAGGAACGGGTTAGACGTGGAGAGCTACCCGAGTATGTGAAACAACCAACAGCGCCTGCACCTGCGCTACCTCCACCTGCTCTCCGGAGAGGGAATGATCCTGGATCGAGCTCTCGTGGGCTCATCATCAACTGATCTGGATTGGATCACTCTGCATTTTCAGCATTTCTTAGGATTTAAGATATGTATCTTTGCTTTCTTTAGGTTTTCCGATTGGCTAAATCGGAGTACACACGTTCGAGGTTAGGATTTAGCTCCAAAACGTGCTCTGGACTCGATGACAACCCAATCAGGATTTGCTTTGGTTTTGTACTTGGAATTGAATAAGGAAGGACTTTCCGAGCATGGATTATGTTTGGCGAATTTAAGTGTCTTGCAGGTTGTGGCAGGATTCTCAATCTCAATTAAAGTATGGCTTATACTTATCTCAGACCCCTAGGCATGGATTATGCCTATGGACAGACTGTCTTGTCAGGTTTTGGAATGTATAGTTCTATCCCGACATGAGTATGGATTGTACTCACTACGATTCTTAAGTATGGATTATACTCTGGAACGGCTTATTGTTTGGTCAGGATTTGGCAAAGGAACTCAATAAAACTCGAATATGGCTTATGCTCAGTTTGAACTTCTTGGTATGGCTTATACCCGGAAGGTTAGGTCCCTCGTCAGTTTATGGCAGGATGATTCGAACGTCTCTTGAGTGTAGTTTATGCTCAAACAAACGCCCAAGCATGGTTTATGCTCAAAAGTGTAATCAATTTTGTCAGGGTTTAACACACATTTTTTCTCTCTTTTCTTCGCAGGTATGGATTATACTTGCAGTTGGCAGGCCCGGCGTGGCCTTGGATTTCTTGGATTATCCAGAACACATCTTCCTTCTTCAGCAAGATATGTTCTAGGGGGGGGGGGGCAAAATGTTGACCCACTTTTTAGTCAAAGCAGTCACACAGGGAATTTCTAGTTAATAATATGCTCAAGTATTGGGAACATTGTCAGAAAACAGGAAGCGATTTGGTTGAAGTCGCATCACGAACAAAGAATGGCCCGAAACTCCTATCATACAATCTCTTTTGGGTCCAAAATCAGCAATTACGGAGCTAAGCTCTGTAACTCTTGTAGCTCTCTGAATCAGCTTCAAGTCGAGCTTTCGTTTGGCCAAAATGGACTTACGATTTGAAAGTTATGCCCGTTTCCGTGAACACATCCAGAACCGGAAACTTGGATTTGGAAATTTGGCATCACCCTCAACTGGTTAGGATCGGATGAACTGGGTCGGTTCGGTAAGGAAGACCCGACCCGCCTGAAGTATTCTACACTGAAGTGCTCCAAGTGTTCGGATCAGAGACGTCACCTCGGTTCGGATCGGTTAAGGGAAGACCTGACCCGCACAAGGCTCCTTCAACTCGTCAAGCACGCTTGGCTTTGGACACTTCGGTTTGGATCGGATGGAGAACCGAACCGACCCCCTTCGACCTGCTGCTGCATTTCAGAATTGACCTATTCATGTGGCACCATTTCTTCCTATTAATTCGGATCGGCTTCCACCTGTCCTTGCACGATCTGAAGACCACTTCTTCCACTTTCTCCGAGATGGCCTCTCTACCCTCCACGTGGCCCATCCGGACCGGACCGCTTCTGGGCCTGGCAAGGTCCCTCTACGCCTATAAATACACCGTGAGATGGACATTTGAGGGGATCTTTTGGCTCTCACTCACCATGGATTCCACCATTACTTCACGCAAGGCCATTTCTCAATAAGAAAGCCAAGTTCCACATTACAACACGAGGCTATCGTGTATAATCTTCCATTTAATCTCCTCTTCTTCAGTGTAAACACGAGGATTCTGTGTATAAACCGCAAACAAACAGTATTGTAATAGCATCTTAGGATTTAAGAAACTATAAAGTGGACGCAGGCTTGGATTGAGCCGAACCACTATAAAAATCTCGTGTGTCTCCTCTTACTTTTACTGCTTTCTCTGCATTGATATGTGATTGTGATCTTTTCACATAGCGTTTGGGTGTTAGTGCCATTTCTTGGTCTAACATATGTATATTCTCTAGATGGACAATATACCCTACTTGGCTGCGATCCACTTAGTCATGCTGCCTGCCCGGTTTCTGTCATTTCCCAGTTGGTGAGGCTTGAGGTCATAACGTATCTTTTAATTAGATCACTCTTTTAATTACTTTGAATGCCACATCGTCATACCCGTCAAATCACAAATTGATTTACCTAAAAATACCATGGGTATAAGCTAAGAGAAATGAATTCCTCCGCCACCAACATTAATACGTTTGAAACGATCAATTTATGCGATCTACCAGATATACTCTGTTATACATTCGTCCATTCAAGTTGTCCTGGGACTGGACAACCCGAAGGAATTATTCTGTAAATCCATCTTAGGCAATTTCTAACTAGGATTTACTGAACAGCCCTTGCATAACTCCGTCTTCAATTATCTTCATCATATTTGATTCACAACGCTAATGCCATACGGACTGGTTTTCAGATAATATATCTGATCCCGGTCTCTCCGTATTGACAACGGAAATGGTCAAAATCTTCGATAGTCGGTGATTTAACTATCAAAGGAAAACATGTGTGCAAACAACGATATTATTTCCAGATGGAAATTCTATCGATCAATCATCAATCAACATTTATTCATTTCCCCATTTCTCGTTTCCATATATTCATCAAATCCTTATTTTCTAATTTTAGAAACATATGTTATTAACTTTGGAAAACGTTTCCATTTCTGATTCACGCATCACTATCTTTTCACATATATCAGTCTCTATTTGTAAACTAGTAAGAGAACAACCCCCTATGTATTAACCCTGAAGGTCGAAACCAACATCAGATCGATATCCAGAAAGCCATTCAACTCAACTAATTTCAAGTCAGTTCTAATTTCAGTAATTCCATTTGAATTCCTAATTCAAACCCCAAATTCCTTTATAATATTTTATTTGCAAAACAATTAGTTTATATTAATATCATGTTACACCCGTATGAGAAGCACGGGTCTAAACCTTCCTAATGTAAAATTCTCTTTTTATAAAACTCTATTCATTTTCCAAATATTTCCCTTTTATAATTCTATTCACTTTCTAAATCAATATACCTTCTATATTTCTATTTATTTTATAAATATTTCCTTTTATAAAATTCTATTTATTTTATATAAATCCTTTTATATAATTCTATTCATTATCCAATTTTCCATTATTATTCTTTCCAATATTTGTTTTTTTTTAAATATTACCTTTTATAATATCCTATTTATTTCATATATAAATATTTCATTTTAATTATTCACATTGAAATTTTCCTTTTTGCATTACAGTATTTCATATGGTATTTAAAATACCAAATAACATGACCAGTGTCATCATAATCAATCATTGATTATATATCACATCATATATCACAATATACGAAAACAAACAGTATAATAAATATTGAGGAATCCAGTTGGATCCCTCCAACCTGTTTTCCTGCATCCACAGATGTTAAAACAACATATATAACATCAATTTCATTTCAACATGAAATATTCTGATAAACAACATCAATATGTATTTAATGATATATATATAATTTCAACCAAGTGACTAGCAGTTCAACCAAAAAGTCAACACATAGCAATCAACCACATTTATCAGTTCTACAAATACATTATAAGAACATAGCTGTGCAGAGTTAGTGAGATTTACTAACATTGGACGTTATCGTTAAATAACGATAACTATCGATTGATTTAGACAGATAATTTATTTTGCTATAAATTGTAACGAGCTTTGATTTACTCTCAGTCAGTTCCATTGTGTAGCCGCCGTCCATACGATGCTGAAGATCTTGTTTTGTCAGATTCTAACATCGTATGATAAAGTTATGATTTATACAAGATTTAAACAATTATATGATTATATATATGCTATAATTAATTAACTAAATTGTGAATTACCATTTGGCCCAACCATTTTTATCTCAACCCAATCCCGTGAGCCCAAATACCCGTTTACACAACACTCTTCTTCCCCGAATTACTTCGAACTCCAGGAACAAAAAAAACATCCATTTCCCACAACGTCAACTCCAAATCGCGCGTTCACAATCCCACAATAAATCCAACAAAAATCATGAAAAATTTCCTATCCACATTCTCTACCACCCCATATCCATATCAATCCACTCGCATCCTTCACAGAAAAACCGACGCCAACCCGAACCCATTCACTACAGTAAACCCACGATTTTTTTTACACTAGAACCCCCAACCTTTTGCCAACTGATGCTAATCGGAACTACAAATGCAATGGTAACACCGAAACCCCAGATCGATGCATAAATCACAAAGTTTTGTGAACCCTAGCCATTACTGTAGGAAAACCGAACGATGGAAAAATTGATCGAATCACATGAAACTCGTACTAAGCCGAAGAGGAAACCACCAGGAACATATATGTTCCATAATTTATAAAATTTTCTATGAATTACTTATGATTTTTGAAGATGGAGGATCTAACTTTTTTAAGAAATCTCAGCGGCGGAAATAATGTTTGACCACAAAGTGAGATAGTTTAGGGTTAAAGGATAATTAGGTTATTTATAGGATAGTTTAAATATTTTAATATTCGATTTAATATTCATTTTAATCAACCGCTGCTTGTATTTATCTTCTAAAAATCCATATGATCGCATACAATACCCAAAAATCATGAAAATGGACATGCAGCTACAGTTTGACATTACAGACCCAACATAACTTGTTTCGTCGAATTCCGAGTCCGTTTGCTCACACAACCTATTTTTAAAGTCATATTATCGACTGTTTTTCATATTAAAATCACGTACGGCCACATACTGATTCCAAAAATCACGAAAATTGAAATCCGACAATAATTTACTATTTCGGATCCAACAAAATTAGTTTCATCGAAAACGCAGTTCGTTTGCAAAAATAGCTATTTTCTAAGGTCTAAATAACCCATTTAAATATATAAATATATTTATAAACATTTAAATTTAATGTTAATAAATTAATTTTATCGTATATATTCACAAAGAATATCAAACAGCTCCAAAATAAACATCTCTGGATTTATAACTCGATATTTCAAAACCAGGTTATATCGATATTCAATTTATATATTGAAAATTCCATTTATAATATAAATAAATCGCTATAGATTATAAAGGAATTCCATAACGACTTTTCAAAAATTTGATTTGGATATAAATCAAAATCTACACGACAAAATCCCAAATTTTCTCTTCTATTATAAAAATACAGTTCAACAGATTCCAACATTTCTTGTTTCATAGAAATTCGACTTAAAACGGATTCTGTATATTCGTTTAAACTTCGAATCGCCAAATTACGAACTGTCGCGCCATTTCGAGCTCGATTATAATTATATTATAATTATATTTTCAAACTATCGTTTAAATAATAAATTCATTAATATAATTCAACTCTATACTGAATTATATATCATTAACAATCCAATTCACATAATATTGCGAATTCTACTAATTCTGACTATTTCAGAATTAAATATATTATTCTATTATTTATATTAATTAAACATTCAATATTATTTAATTAAACAACCATTTAAATCTCTAAATCATTATTTATATAATTAAATAAATAAATTATAGGAAAATAGAGTGAAGGACAAAGAGAACAAAAAATTATGCCAAAAGGACAAGAGGCAAAAAAATAAGCTAAAAGGACAAAGTTTAATGTAAATAATGAAATGATAGTGGGCCCCTGAATTCCAAAGTTTAGTGTAAAATTGTCCTTGAGGCTTAATTTTTTGTTGACTGTTCTTATGGATAAATTTTTGATTGACTTTGTCCTTGTGGCTAAAAATCCCAATTAATTATTATACCTGAAAAATATGGGACATCACATTCTTTCCCCCTTAAAAATTGCTAAGGCAGAAAAACAAACCATATTAACTGGGTTAAAAATTATTTATTTACTTCTTAACTTCAGTTTCCATTGAATTAATTGATTTTAATTAAAATATTAATTAATTCCTATCAATGAAAATTTTCAAAAATTCGAAAAATTTTCTAACACCCGAAATTTTCTAAAAATTTCGCCAGCACCTCCTTTGTAACGGTCAATCGGTAAAATTACAACTCGCCTCTCTAGGCCTTCTCTAACCCGAAAGAAAATCAAACAGCCAAGCGGCTTGCCAATTCGCCTCATAAATCTCATACCCAACAGAAATATAAACTTGTACCTTTTTGTTGGGAATTTTATTACATCATTTCCATCTACTATGAATTTAGCATATACCAATATCATCCCAATTAATCTCCAACCGATTCATCCTCAAATTCAATCATTTGGATTTATCCAAGCCAAATTTCATTTTGAACTCAAGTTTCATTCTTGGTTCCAAACTCTTATCAATCCAACTTACTTGATATCATTCTAATCCAATTCAATTTCCATTTACCACTTAACTGGCTTTATTTAAAATTCCAATTTGCTTTCGCAAATTCTACTTTAATATGTTTTTAATTCAACAGTCTCTTCCTGGAAATTTTTAACAACTTTGCTTTTCAAAGACCAAATATTCCCTTTCGGAATCAAAACAACTTGTTTTTTAAAAATATTTCCAAAACATATTTTTGGTAGTAATCCATCACTTGCAACTCGAAAATGAACACCGACGATGCTGCGCAGTCATCATCGGAATTATTTTCCGGCAACTGAAGTAAGTTCAATACTATATCCCTTTCAAAACCATTTTTTTGAACACTTCTATTTTGAAATTATTTCAAAATACCATTCATAATCCTTGTCAAACAATTTAAAATCACCCAGGATTTTAAAATTCTCATATACTTAACTCAAATCCATTTACGAACACTTTTCCAAATTTTAGGAATTTTAATTTCAATTCTGATTTTAATTTCAGATTTAATTCATCTGATTTAATATATTTCACTTATATGAATTCTAATTGGTAATATATAACCATTTCAATTATAACCTTATCTGATTATAATAACCAACACATCCAATATACTATAATATTTCCAATATCTACACTTTATTTTTCTTATCAAAATATAATTTTGGGTAAAATTATTTCATTTACCCTTTTTTCAAAACATATCGTGTCGGTTCATCGTATTCGAGTGTTTAGAAACTCCTACCGATATAGTAGATCAAACTGATCGACCAAAACTCATAAACAACTGAACAGATAAATCTCCACAACATAAAACAATTTTTTTTTTATAAAATCTACAAATACGTTCTCTCGATTTATACACTCAACTCAATCAAGGGTATTACTAACCCATCTCTACTGAGTCACGCCACAGAGCCAAGGTAATTACTTAACCTTAAGCTCTGATACCAACAGTAATGAACCGGATTTTCGAGATCCTTGTTATCAACATAAACTCAATGTCGACTATCCAAGCATCAGAAATACCAGAAAGTTAATGAAAGAAAATAGAGGGTGAGAATAGATAGATAGAAAATTAGAGTAGAAGAAGGAGAAGAACATCACAACATCAGAGTAAACACGAATCTCACAACGGAACGAATAAATATATTTCGTAACATAACTTAAAAAAAACAATATCTGTATACAATACCATTATTAGAGTATAACACTTATAACATAGCGGAAATAACGATAGCTATATAATACTGAAGCCTCCTGCTCCAGCTCTTCAAATATCTGATAAATCTCGACTACTTGACTACCCATACAAAATTGGGCACCCAAGAGTTTAGGGAAAACAAAACAAAATAAACTCTGGGTCACTCATGTGAGTAGTGTGAGTAAACTCCAATCATTTGATTAACTTTTAAAATCCTTTCTATAGAAATGATAATCATAAGACCGATCCACACAAAAACACGTATGGTTTTTACCTTACGATAACCCAAAACATTTCTTTAAAATCAATACTTTTCAGATATTATAATAATGTCTAAATCAAATAAATAACAATCTAGTGGAAACGCTTTCATCTCACGTTCCAGTACATATATTATATACAGTCAAACACCGCAGGCGCTTATTGGGTAATGGATTTCCAACTATGACAAGGTATGGAACCACCTTCCGATCAGTGTACTCTAGAAGCGATACACTGGAGTTCAACAAGAACATCTTGTAACTTGGCCACACATGACCGACCATTCATTTCGCTTGAATGTTCCGAATATATTATCACCTTACGGTTGGTATACCGACATAACCATTCCGAGGAGATAACTGAAAGAAGTAACAAATATGAATATTCTCTAGATGGTGACAATATACCCTACTTGGGTGCGACACACATAGCCATGCTGCCTGCCCGATTTCTGTCATTTCCCAGTTGATGAGGCTTTAGGTCATAACGTATCTTTTAATCTGATCACTCTTTTAATTACTTTGAATGCCACATCGTCATACCCATCAAATCACAAATTGATTTCCCTAAAAATACCATAGGTATAAGCTAAGAGAAACGAATTCCTCCTCCACCAACGTAAATACGTTTGAAATGATCAACTTACGCGATCTACCAAATATACTCAGTTAGACATTCGTCCATTCAAGTTGTCCTGGGACTGGACAACCCGAAGGAGTTATTCTATGAATCCATCTTAGGCAATTTCTAACTAGGATTTACTGAACAGCCCTTGCATAACTCCATCTTCAATTATCTTCATCATATTTGATTCGCAACGCTAATGCCATACGAACTGGTTTTCAGATAAAATATCTGATCCCGGACTCTCCGTATTGACAACGGAAATGGTCAAAATCTTCGATGGTCGGTGATTTAACTATCAAAGGAAAACATGTGTGCAAACAACGATATTATTTCCAGATGGAAATTCTATCGATCAATCATCAATCAACATTTATTCATTTCCCCATTTCTCGTTTCAATATATTCATCAAATCCTTATTTTCTAATTTTAGAAATATATGTTATTAACTTTGGAAAATGTTTCCATTTCTGATTCACGCATCACTATCTTTTCACATATATCAGTCTCTAACTGTAAACTAGTAAGAGAACAACCCCTACGTATTAACCCTGAAGGCCAAAACAAACATCGGATCGATACCCAGAAAGCCATTAAACTCAACTAATTTCCAATCAGTTCTAATTTCAGTAATTCCATTTAAATTCCTAATTCAAACCCCAAAATCCTTTATAATATTTTATTTGCAAAATATTTAGTTTACATCAATATCATGTTACACCCGTGTGCGAAGCACGGGTCTAAACCTTCCTAATGTAATATTCTCTTTTTATAAAACTCTATTCATTTTCCAAATATTTCCCTTTTATAATTCTATTTACTTTCTAAATCAATATCCCTTTTATAATTCTATTTATTTTATAAATATTTCCTTTTATAAAATTCTACTTATTTTATATAAATTCTTTTATATAATTCTATTCATTTCCCAATTTTCCATTATTATTCTTTCCAATATTTGTTTTTTTTCAAATATTACCTTTTACCATATCCTGTTTATTTCATATATAAATATTTCATTTTCAATATTCACTTTGAAATTTTCCTTTTTGCATTACAGTATTTCATATGGTATTTAAAATACCAAATAACATGACTAGTGTCATCATAATCAATCAAAGATTATATATCACATCATATGTCACAATATATGAAAATAAACAGTATTATAAATATTGAGGGATCCAGTTGGATCCCTCCAACCTGTTTCCCTGCATCCACAAATGTTAAAACAACATATATAACATCAATTTCATTTCAACATGAAATATTCTGGTAAACAGCATGAATATATATTTAACGATATATATATATATATATATACATATAATTTCAACCAACTGACTAGCAGTTCAACCAAACAGTCAACACATAGCAATCAACCACATTTATCAGTTCTACAAATACATTATAAGAATATAACTGTGCAGAGTTAGTGAGTATTTACTCATATTGGACATTATCGTTAAATAACGATAATTGTCGGTTGATTTAGACAGACAATTTATTTTGCTATAAATTGTAACGAGCTCTGATTCACTCTTAGTCAGTTCCATTATGTAGCCGCCGTCCATATGATCATGACGGATCTTTTTTTGTCAGATTCTAACATCGTATGATAAAGTTATGGTTTATACAAGATTTAAACAATTATATGATTATATATACGCTATAATTAATTAACTGAATTGTGAATTACCATTTGGCCCAACCATTTTTATCTCAGCCCAATACCTATGAGTCCAAATACCCGTTTGCACAACACTCTTCTTCCCCGAATTACTTCGAATTCTTGGAACCAAAAAAACAGCCATTTCCCCCAACGTCAACTCCAAATCGCATGTTCACCATTCCACTATAAATCCAACAAAAATCATGAAAAATCTCCTCTCCACATTCTCTACCACCCCATATCCATATCAATCCACTCGCATACTTCACAGAAAAACCGACGCCAACCCGAACCCATTCACTATGGTAAACCCACAATTTTTTTTAACACCGGAACCCCCAACCTTTTGCCAACTGATGCTAATTGGAACTACAAATGCAATGGTAACAGCGAAACCCCACATCGATGCCTAAATCTCAAAGTTTTGTAAACCCAAGCTGTTACTATAGGAAAACCGAACGATGAAAAAAATGATCGAATCACATGAAAATCGTACTAAGTCGAAGAGGAAACCACCAGGAACTATAATATATATGTTCCATAATTTATAGAATTTTCTACTAATTACTTATGATTTTTGAAGATGGAGGATCTCACGTTTTTAAGAAATCTCAGCGGCGGAAATAATGTTTGACCTAGAGTGAGATAGTTTAGGGTTAAAGGATAAGTTAGGGTATTTATAGGATAGTTTAAATATTTTAATATTCGATTTAATATTCATGTTTAATCAACCACTGGTTGTATTTATCTTCTAAAAATCCATATGATCAGATACAATACCCAAAAATCACGAAAAATGGACATGCAGCAATAATTTGACATTACGGACCCAACATAACTTGTTTCGTCGAATTCCGAGTCCATTTGCTCACACAACGTATTTTTAAAGTCACATTATCGACTGTTTTTCAGATTAAAAATCCCATATGGCCACATACTGATTCCAAAAATCACGAAAATTGAAATCTAACAATAATTTACTATTTCGGATCCAACAAAATTAGTTTCGTCGAAAACGGAGTTCATTTGCAAAAATAGCTATTTTCTATGGTTTAAATAACCCATTTAAATATATAAATATATTTAAAAACATTTAAATTTAATATTAATAAATTAATATTATCATATATATTCACAAAGAATATCAAACAGCTCCAAAATAAACATCTCTGGATTTATAACTCGATATTTCAAAGCCAGGTTATATCGATATTCAATTTATATATTGAAAAATCCATTTATAATATAAATAAATCGCTATAAATTATAAAGGAATTCCATAGAGACTTTTTGAAAATTTGTTTTGGACATCAATCAAAATCTACACGATGAAATCCCAATTTTTCTCTTCCATTAGAAAAATACAGTTCAACAGATTCCAACGTTTCTTGTTTCACAGAAATCCGACTTAAAACGGATTCTGTATATTCATTTAAACTTCGAATCGCCAAATTACGAACTGCCGCGCCATTTCGAGCTCGATTATAATTATATTATAATTATACGTTCAAAATGTCATTTAAGTAATAAATTCATTAATATAATTCAACTCTATACTGAATTATATATTATAAACAAGGGTCCGTTTGTCACAGATCCCTATTAAGTTTCAAAATTAGGCTCACATCCGGTCCTAAACTTATTGTAAATTAGGTCCCTATTTTTCAAAAACATGTAAAAAAATATATAAAAAAATCACGAAAATTCATTATTAAATAAAACACGTTCACGCCAAAAAAATCAGGTGGAAAAACAATCAAAAACCACGTCAAAACCCAAAATAACACAAATTCAGTGAAACAACGGGTTTTTGCATCAAAAGATGCACCTATTGTAAATAGTTGCACACATTCATGCTAATATTTCAGTGTTGCGTCCAAACTGCAGTATAAATGCATACATGTATGCAGCTAAACAACATTATACGCATCATTTCATGCATATATTCAAATTTAACCTGTTTTTTCAAGCATTCGCCGTTTTCAGACATTGCTGCACACATTTATGCTCTTGTACAGAATAAATGCATGCATTCATGCGCATATTCATAAGCCGTCGTCCATTTTAAATATGTTGCACACATGCATGCATATATACATAATAGTTGCATTCACGTATGCAACTTTTCGTAATACATGAATCTCAGTTCAACTTTGTATGCATACATTTATGCAGTTATTTGATAATAGTTGCATACATGCATGCATATATTGGTCCAGATTTTCAACAGAAATACACTGTATGAATATATGCATGTATGTATGCAACTATTGGCAATAGTTGCACAGATGTATGCAACTTTTTTTTGTTTTTTTCCGTGGACTGCTGTGGACATTTCCAGAATTTAGAATTTTTTTTTTTACCTTAAAGCGCCTTTTTTTTGGGTCAAAAAAGGCAAAACACGTAAGTGGGACAAGAAAAGGCGGAAGGAACCAAATATTTTGGGCGGCAGCTAAAAAGAAGGACCGGATTTACATCAAACTTTGGACTGGACGTGGTGTACATTTTGAACTAAAATAGGGATGTGAGCCTAATTTTCACTATAAACAATCCAATTCACATAATATTGCGAATTCTACTAATTCTGACTATTTCAGAATTAAATATATTATTCTATTATTTATATTAATTAAATATTCAATATTATTTAATTAAACGACCATTTAAATCTCTAAATCACTATTTATATAATTAAATAAATAAATTATTATACCGGAAAAATACGGGACATTACAACTATATCCTAACAATGAACTTTGACAGGAGATCCTACCATGTTAGTGTTTCGTTTCAAATTAATTCTCAGTTCATTGATAGGAGATCTATACCTCTCTTACCTCCAAGATGAACTGAATGTACGTAGTCACTTAACTTAATATAGTAACTCCCAAGTCAAATTAACTTAATTAAGTAACTCCCAAGTCAAATTAACTTAATTTAGTAACTCCCAAGTCAAATTAACTTAGTTTAGTGACTCCCAAATCAAATTAACTTAATTTAGTAACTCCCAAGACGGATTCATTGTCAGTTCATATAAATTAGACCTCTTGGCCACAAAATTTACATGCTCATATTTCTGAGATTTCTTGAAATTTTCACACACACTTGATATATACACCACTCATAAACATATGTGTTCATGCTCCACAGATACAAAACATAGTTTCAGATGCACTATCTATGTCTGTATGCTCATAATCATTATATGTTATATATATACATGTGCCGATGTGCATGCAGAAGTCGTACATTAAATATATTTATCGTAATGTCATACACAAGGTAAGTAGGTATATATATAGCTATATTTAAAAGCAGTAATCTTTCATGTATGTCAATGTGTGTGTATGTATGTATATACACACACACACAGACACACATTTTTGTCAAAAATCCTAAAATTTTGCAATTTGAATCCCGATCCAACTTGAATCTCTCCTTTTATGATTCGAATTTTACATTACGATTCAAACTTAGTTATAAAAAACACATTCAACTCAAACTACCATGTGTAATATACTTATTTAGATTCACAATCAATTGATAATGCTTTTGAAACAAAATAAAAATGAAATTGGAGGGAAAATATTTGAGTTTTAAATTTAATTGTAGAAATTCAAACATCTAAATCAAATTCAAAGTGCATACGAAACCCATGAGTAATGATATTCGGAAACAATGACTTACGATTTAAAATAATATACATAAACACATTCTGATTGCAATGCAGGTATACCTGTTTCTCTGTTCTGTTTCCCACATCAATTCACGTTTCTCTGGCCTCATAAATATCAATATCGAGACTGCAAATACGGTTCAGGTTCAAGTTGATCGTCGATAGCCTAACACAAATTTTGCAATCTCGATTATTGATATTAATGAGACAGGAGCCTAAAACAAATTGTCTTTGTCTCTTTGGGTTCCTACAGAGAAATTTTGTATGAAATGTATCAGTAAAGTGTCACTATTTTATACAGCACAATTTTATTATTCATGTATACTCTTGCACATGCAAATCAGATGGAAGAAAACAAATTAAATTAACATACATAAACACATTCTGATATACTTGCATAATATCACATATTGCAAAATTCATAAACTCCCAAGTCATAAGCTGCACAATTTTGTATACTGAGTAACTCACATATATAATTCATGCATTGCAAGGTTTTATATATATACATATACATAGACATACATACATACATACATACATACATACATATATATGTCAATGTAATATGTTTGCAGCAAGTACTCAATCAAACAATTTAAATGAACATGTCAACATTTAAAATCAACGTCCATATTAAATTCCAATCATTATAAATTATAGTTCAGGCAATCAACGTATATGTACAAAACAGGTTCAAAATCCATTCGCTTCAGATGCAAACACTAGAAATCAACACTGTTTGGTAATTTTTTCTGGTATATTGTCAAAACCCAGAGTTAAAAACGCATTCAATTCAGAAGTAAATATAATCTGGTATACTGTCAAAACCCAAAGCTCAAAAGTAACTTAAAACCCCAGATATAAAACCCATTTACAAAAACTGTTTGCAGAAATCAACTGTTTTGGTTTGTGGTCGCAGAAATCAATACTCAACAAATTTTAACTGTTCAAAAGCCTAAACGATGTGATCTAAAAAAATTAGATAGATCTAGTTTGGTTTTATACCTTTCTAGCTTTACCGATTTCACGATCTTGAATATGATTAGGAATTGAATAAAATCACTTTGTAGCATCGCTGGGATGAACCGCCTCTATGGGTATCCATACCAATGTTGAACGAGATAGTCTTTAAAAATTTGAACCTAAGAAATAATAAGCGAGAGATTGAAAGGGGTAAAAAAAAACTGGGGTTTTTTTCCAGAAAAAGAAAGAAAAGTGAACAAGGGTTAAAAGATGTTAAGTTTGAAGGAATAGGAAAAGAGAATAGGTCGGTTACGTTTCCCTTGGACACGTGGACTAATGTTTACGAAGTGGTGGGTGTAACGACCCGGAATTTTGGGGCCAATTTAAAATTTTTATTTTATAAATTTTAACGGATTTCAATGTTTAAAATAATTTATTTTAAATAATAACGACTAATTTTTTTATTTTAATCGATGTTAAAATATAAGAATTTAATTTAATTATAAAAGGAGTTTAAAATAGCGCTGCAGTTTGAAAATTTGAATTTGAACTTTGACTGAATATACAAGATTCATTTTAAATCAGAATTGAACGAAACAAGAAATATTTAAATCTGTTTAATCATATCTTTCTAAGAATCTGAAAAACTGAAATTTCACTTTAAAAATCAAAAGTTATGGCCAGTTCAAATTTTAGAAAAGCCGTTGTAGAATTTATATATATTTTTTAATCAAATATATTGGCCTTGAAAATAGCCATTTTTCAAACGACCTCGGTTTTCGACGAAACCACTTTTGTTGGAACCGGAATGTCAAATTATTGCTAAGTTTCAATTTTCATAATTTTTCGAATTAATATGTGAGCGTGGCAAAAGAAAACGTGTTTTGTCAGTTGCAGTCAATTTTAATCGACTTGAAAATGGCCATTTTTCAAACGGTCTTAGAATTCGACGAAATTAGTCCTGTTAGAACCGTATCGTCAAACCATAACTAGAAATAATTTTTCTATAATTTTTAGAGTCCGTATGTGGCCCCGGTAATTTAAAATGTACGTTTGAATTTAATAATTAAATGATTTATAATTAAATTTAAAGAAAAACATATCGTAATAGCCGAACTGGGTTATGAAACATATTCCATTATGTCCGGGACGGGGGTTATTAGCTAGGGGCGACATTTGTTGGGTTCGATTCGGAGTTAGTATCGTCGAATAAATAATTTTTGAATTAATGAATTAAAATACGCTAGAAATACGCGTATAAATACGCCCTAAATACCCAAACCCTAATACTCTATATGGAGCCGTCGTTTTCACCATTTCAATGGCCTGAAAGCTCCAGATTTTGATCCTTAATCTCTCCCTCATTTTTCGAATTAATCAAGGAATCAATACTCAAATCGAAGAGCAAAGTGAGGCCGTCATTTCTGTACGGTTTTGATTGGGTGTAGACTGACGTGGTAATCGGGATTCGGCCGAGAAGGGGCGGCGCTTGGAGGAGGATTTGCGAGGCAAGGGGGTGCAACTTGGCCATGGTTGGGGCCGGAGGTAGGTGGCGTCGAGGCGGTCGGAATGGCGGGGGCTGATAGGCTTCCGGCGTGGCGATGTGGCGTGCGTTCGGGAGAGTTCAAATCGATGGCTATGGGTTCGGTTATGATGAAGAAAAAAGGAGGAAGAAAGGGATTAGTCCCTTAAACATGTAATTAAATTTGTTTAATTATAATTAAATAAATAATTGTAATCAAATATTCAAATGATCAAAACTCTTTCGTATGTAATCGGAATTCAAAAATTCCAGTTGCGTTGGAATCAGAAAAACGAGATCTACGCGATGAAGTCAACTAGAGATCAAACCAAGCACTGTGGAAATTCAGCTAATCTGAACACGAACGATTTCTGAAAACCAAATAATGTGAGATTTCTTTGTTTAAAAAAAATAATAATTAAAATTTAATTATCTTCCATTGTTTCAGTTCTATATATGTATGTTAATTAAATTCAATTCTGTGATGTATGGTATTGTATTCGTTGTTTGTTAATGATGATGGTTGTTGTGGTTTGTGTTAATTAACATCAAACTTAGATTTATTTCATGTATTGAAATGTGGAATAGTAACCGTATGCTGACACCAAAACACTAGTTGTCATCACATGTAGTTGATACTGACTTGACATTGAAAATAAATTGTCCATTTATTTGTATCCCCTTATGCAAATATATCAATTGAAAATAAATTGTTCATTTATTTGTATTCTCTTAGGCAAATATATTCATTGAAAATAAATTGTTCTTTTATTTGCATCCTCTAGTGCAAATATCCCTAGAATTATAATGGCGTTCTTTAATTAGCATTCCTCATTGCAAAAAAAAAAAAGAATTAAAAGATGTTCTTTTATTTGCATTTTAGACATAAACATTAGTATAAAGATTTCATTTTTATTTGCATGATTAGATGCAAATAAATAAATTAGAAAAAGATTTTTATTTTTATTTGCATGTTTAGATGCAAATAGATAATATATAATACGAATTTACATTTTTTTCAATGAAAAGGATAAGATTTTAAATACACTTTTATCAATATTATATTTGTTAATAAAAAGAACATTTTGCTTAGAAATGTTAAACAGGATTAAAAAGGACATTTTTGTTTAAAAATGTTAAATATGATAAAAGGACATTTTTGTTTAAAATGTTAAATGTGATAAAAGAAACATTTTTGTTTATTTAAAAAGGTTAGACGAAATAGATATTTTGATTACATAAGAAGGATTTGAACAAAAATCATATTTTGGTTACAATGAAAGAATATAACAAGATCTTCACTTTTGTTAACATTAAAAGAATTGTACAAGAATTAACATTTTTGTTAACATCAAAAGGATTTGATTAAGTTAACATTTTTGTTAAAGAATAAAATTGAAACAAAAATTCACATTCTTTTGTTAAAGAATATAATTGAAACAAAAGTTACATTTTTGTTAATAAAGAACAAAAGCTACATTTTTGTTTAAATGTAATAAAATCACAAAAGTTGCATTTCCTTGTGAATAAGAACAAGAGTTACATTTTTTTTATAAAGAATAAGATTAAAATTTTTGTTAATTAGATCATCAAGAACAAAATAACATTCTTGTTATGAAATGTTACACCAGACATCAAATAACATTTTGTGATAAAATGTTTATTTGATTAAAATTTGTTATTTTGGAGTTAAATTAGAAATGCCTATTTTGTACATTAAAAAGGAATGAACCAGGAATGCATTTTTATATATTATAAGAAAGAATTAGAAAGGGACATTTTTGTCACATTATAAAGAAAGAAAATAAAAAGGACATATTAATTTTAAAATGTAAATGAAAATAAAAAGGACATTTTTATTATAAAATGTTAATGTGATTAAAAGGGAACATTTTGTTTATAAAATGTTAATATGAGTTAAAACTACCTTTTTGTCAAAAGAATGATTTGTGAAATAAAATTACATTTTTACCAAGAGAATGATTATTGAAATAAAAACAACGAAATTATCATATTTTGTTCATTGAAAAGAGTCAAACGAAATTATCATATTTTGTTCACTGAAAGGAGTTAAAAATGTATATTTTTATACATTAAAAAATTATAATCTGAAATGTATATTTTTATACATTTAAAAGGAATGAATATGAAATGTATATTTTTATATTTTAAAAAGATTAAATCTTTGTTTGAAACTTGTGAACATGTAACTTACATTTTATATAAATGAATTATTAAAAAGAATAAAACCTTGGTTAGAATGTGTTACCATGTAAAATTACATTCCTATGTAATTAATGATCATAAAAAAGAATTAAACAAAAATGTACATTTACTCATTTGAAAAGGATGTTATAAGAAAATATCATTATTGGGTAAAACATGATTAGTGAAGAAATATTATCACATTTTTGTTTATTTAAAAAGAATTTTAGCATATTTTTACATTCGGTTTACATTAAAAGGATTATAACAAGATTTTCATTTTGTTTACATAAAAAGAATTAAACAAAATCATCATATTTTGTTTACATTAAAAAGAATTAGTCAATTCTGTCAATTTGTGTACAATAAAAAGAGATTGAGATAAAAGTGAATATTTTTATTGACACTTTGTTTTCAATAAAAAGATTGTACATTAAAAATTACATTTTCAATGTAGTTTAGATTCAATTGAAAGGATTAGAATAAAAGGATTATATCTTTATAGTCATTTGGTTACAATGAAAGATTAGGAAATAAAGATAACACCTTTAGGGTAATGGAAATAAAAAAATTAGTTTTATTGTCATATTGAATTAAAGGATTACCTTTTATTGTAAAATTGTTTACAATAAAAGAATTGAATTAAAAGACTAGGTTTTTATTGTCATTTGTTCATAGCAAAAAGAATAGAAATATATGTCTAATTGTTGAAATGTGTGATGTGTCAAATATAATGTTTATTATATTCAAGTTTGAATATTACACTTCCATTTACAAGTTACCCGACTTGTTTATGTGATTGGGACGATAATTTTCACACATCGCCCAAGTGCACAAATAATTTATTATTTTCTTGATGGATGAAACCCCACACGGGTATTGGGATGATATTGGATACACACTAATCCCAATATTTAGTTATCTTTCAATCGATGGATTGACAGTCTGTGATGAGCGTCAGTTATTTACTTTGATGCTCACACAGTTATAGATTCCACTTTGGTCATCATTCGGATGTTTGATAATTATTCGTCATGATTGTTGATTTCATGCAATATATGGATGTTGATTGAGTCACATTCCAATAAAGAATATTCTAGAAAAAGAATATTTTGGGAAAATATATTTTTGAAAAAGAATAATTTAGAAAAAGAATATATTTTGGAAATTATATTTTTATTGAAATGAACCAGTTATCAACTAGAATTAATCATTAAATTTACATTTAATGAAGTTTTCCAATTTGTAATATTTAATTGGAAATTAAATTGAATAAATTGGATTTGTCGTGGATGGTGTCTTAAATAACACTGTTCTTAAACCCCGTATGAAAAGAATAAGCTTTTAATTTAGATTATTAAAGTTTTCAATTATATTTTGTAATTGATATAAGAAATGTTAGTTGGGTTTATTGTGAACTGTGTTTTTTAAGCGACATTTGTTCTTTAACCCAAGTGGCAGTGAAAATATGATTTGAAATTTGTAAATCTTTATTTAAGATTTAAATAGAAATTTTCTCAAAAATAAAGTTTTCCAATTTAATATATTAAATTGGAGTCGAATGGAATTTGAATTAAAAATAACCGAGATAAGCTTCTGTAAAAGATGATCGATACTACATATGGAATTTAAAAGGCTTTGCCGTTATTCCATTTATATTATTGGTCGGATATAGAAATTTATAACGATTATATATTGATTTGATTTCTGTGAAGATTCCATATTTTATGGAAGTCTATTTTGGGTTTATCTTGAACGGTGTTTTAAAATGACATTAGTTCTTTAACCCAGTTAAAGATAAGATTAATTTCTTAATTTTAATTAATCACTGAATAATGTTTTGTAATATTTAAAACCAAATTAGGTTCTTAATAAATTTTTAAAAGAAAGATTTAAGAATAGATGTAAAGGATTTATCTTTGATAAGAATATGTGGATACTTGATTTAGAAGAATAATTCTGAATTGGAATGTGGCGTTGGATGTGTTTTTATGGTAATTGTTTTTTAATTATAAAATACGTGAGTTATTCGGGAAGACCGGGTTCAACCCATTTCGGATGATTTCTACGACGATGAAGAGTCGAAGATGAAGACGGTGGTTGAAGACCGATGATCTTCACATCGAATGGATGTGTGGGAGTAGCTACCTTGAAGGGGCTTCAGTGGTGACCGTCCGGACTATTGTTGATTGTTCGGATTTAGTTTTTGCTCAGACCCAGAGCATAAGCTTGTAAATGGATGCGTGTCTGACATTGGACTTCGTTCCATGTGAATTGAATCGATTTTTGTTAATGTATGTCTGTTTGGTGGTGGAGGATTTATTCTCTACTTAACACCCTGGTATATATTAATAGTGATTGATCGCATGACATGAATTGTCAATGTGGCATGCCAAGATGCAAATGATAAAGGCTTTTGTTGAAAAGCAGGGCCTTGTGGGATGATCAAAGCATAGCCTATTACGGCATAGCTTTGTGTATATCGTGACTTAGCGAGCCTCACACCCCGGTATGAGTCAAAAACGGGATATGGATTGCAGGGAGTGCACACGTTTCTTTCTAGTTAGGAGTGGTGTCAGGGCTTAAACTGGCTGACATTTCACTTATGTGGATGATGGATTTTGAGGCGCCTCGGATTTTTGTAGGCCATTAGTGGTCGTACTGTAGGTCCAAAGGGACCGGGAAGCGTGTGTTCAGGAATAATTAATCCACTACCCTTAGGTAGGGACCGGCCCTGAAGATCCAAGGGTTGCCCATAGGTGTGATCCTGAGGCATTTGCTAGAGTGTCTCGAAATCGGAGATGAGCTTGCCCCTAGCCTCAACTCATGATGGAAATCCAATTTCCAATAAAACCTTGCGGTTTTGATTGTAGAACTAGTATGGCGACATAGTAGGATGGGGTACTATGCCATCTATGATTAATACATTATGGTTGAAATTGTCTTTGAAATATATATACCTATAGATATACACACTAACACTAAATCCGTTTTATCGTATCAAGCATCTTTTGACCATTATAAGGTAAAACCCTATCCTCCGGTTTGCGTTGAATTGTGTGATGGGACTTGGGTCTTATAATGGTTTCATTTTTCTACAAAGCATTGCGTTGTTTAACGTTTTACTTTATTTTTATGCACTGGCAATCCAATGGAGTAAACCCGTTCCGCGTTAGCGGCGTGTTCCTGTGATTAGCCTTATTATTAGATAGTTAAGTTATGATTTCTCATACCAGTCCCATGACTGACCTGTTGTTTGTTTCACTGGCAAACTCGGGTGCATTTATTTTTCACACGGGCAGTCGAGTAGCTTTTTGCAGATATATTTACAGGATCCTGGTTTACAGCTGAAGCGGTATTCGGAAAGCTCTGTATCCGTGTAATACTTTCAGTTGTATATTTGTAATATTTTCTACTGCTATTTAAATGTAATTTAAAACTCTGATATTATTGTATTATTATTGTGTAATGTGTTTTCATACTCTGTTATATTCTTGTACTCTGATGTAACTATTGTTATCAGCAATGAAATGTTCTTCAGTTTGTGTTCTGATGTGTGTTGTTCTCAAAGCAATCCAGGCTTTCCTTTACTAGGAAGTTTGGGTCGTTTCAGTTGGTATCAGAGCTTTGGTCTATAGAGCTCGAGAACAAAACACATTAGAACCGAACGAAAGAATGCATCAGAGATTGGGCTAGTAATATCCAATAAGAATAACTCGTTAGAGATGGGATCAGTAGTATCCTAGAACGAGTGTGAAGAGTATTATTTTCTTTAAAATAAGAATAAAAAAAACAAAACAAATTTAGTTTTGGAAATTTTATCTAAATATATGTATTTGAGTATATTATTTTATTTTAATATGGACAATCGAGTATATAAAGGTTTCGAATATACGAGTAATTAACGGATATTCGAAGTTTTAATATACTGGATAGATATAGAATCACACTCTAGCCGCCCGGGGATAATTCTGATAATGCTGCAGCATTATCAGTATTTATTTCCGAGTTTCGAAAGTGGTATATCTATATGTTTCCATTGACTAGTATGAGAAGCAAAACTTAGTTAGGACACATTGCTGTGATTTGCACTAAAAATATGACTTTTGACTATATATAAAAATTATATATATTTGAAAAGTTAATCACCTAATTGATTGCTGGTTGTGATGTTTGGTAATTAATTTCATGAATTAAAATACTACAATGATAAATTATTGAAACCAATAAATAAAATTTAATTTAGTTAGTTAACTAAACAATTTTTAGCTACATTCCTTTTCGAGGACGAAAAGATTTTAAGTGGGGGCGATTGTAACGACACGGAATTTCGGGGCTAAATTAAAAATTTTATTTTAGAAATTTTAATGGATTTCAATGTTTAAAATAATTTATTTTAAATAATAACGACTAAATTTTTTATTTTAATCGAAGTTAAAATATAAGAATTTAATTTAATTATAAAAGGAGTTCAAAACAGCGCTGCAGTTTAAAAATTTGAATTTGAACTTTGACTGAATATACAGGATTCATTTTAAATCAGAATTGAACGAAACAAGAAATATTTAAATCTGTTTAATCATATCTTTCTAACGAATCCGAAAAACTGAAATTTCACTTTAAAAATCAAAAGTTATGGCCAGTTCAAATTTTAGAAAAGTCGATGTAGAATTTTTATATATATTTTAATTAAATATATTGGCCTTGAAAATAGCCATTTTTCAAACAACCTCGGTTTTCGACGAAACCACTTTTGTTGGAACCGGAATGTCAAATTATTGCTAAGTTTCAATTTTCATAATTTTTCGAATTAATATGTGAGCATGACAAAAGAAAACGTGTTTTGTCAGTTTCAGTCAATTTTAATCGACTTGAAAATGGCCATTTTTCAAACGGTCTCAGAATTCGACGAAATTAGTCTTGTTAGAACCGTATCGTCAAACCATAACTAGAAATATTTTTTCTATAATTTTTAGAGTTAGTATGTGGCCCGGTAATTTAAAAATGTATGTTTGAATTTAATAATTAAATGATTTATAATTAAATTTAAAGAAAAACATATCGTAACAGCCGAACTAGGTTACGAAACATATTACATTGTGTCCGGGACGGGGGTTATTAGCTAGGGGCGACATTCGTTGGGTTCGATTCGGAGTTAGTATCGTCGAATAAATAATTTTTGAATTAATGAATTAAAATACGCTAGAAATACGCGTATAAATACGCCCTAAATACCCAAACCCTAATACTTTGTATGGAGCCGCAGTTTTCACCATTTCAATGGCCTGAAAGCTCTAGATTTTGATCCTTAATCTCTCCCTCATCTTTTCGAATTAATCAAGGAATCAATACTCAAATCGAAGAGCAAAGCGAGGCCGTCATTTCTGTACGGTTTTGATTGGGTGTAGATTGACGTGGTGATCGGGATTCGGCCGAGAAGGGGTGGCGCTTGGTAGAGGATTTGCGAGGCAGGGGGGTGCGAGTTGGCCATGGTTAGGGGCGAAGGTAGGTGGCGCCGAGGCGGTCGGAATGGCGGGGGCTGATGGGCTTCCGGCGTGGCGATGTGGCGTGCATTCGGGAGAGTTCAAATCGATGGCTATGGGTTCGGTTATGACGAAGAAAAAAGGAGGAAGAAATGGATTAGTCCCTTAAACATGTAATTAAATTTGTTTAATTATAATAAAATAAATAATTGTAATCAAATATTCAAATGATCATAACTCTTTCGTATGTAATCGGAATTCAGAAATTCCAGTTGCGTTGGAATCAGAAAAACGAGATCTACGCGATGAAGTCGACTAGAGATGAAACCAAGCACTGTGGAAATTCAGCTAATCTGAATACGAACGATTTCTGTAAACCAAACAATGTGAGATTTCTTTGTTTTAAAAAAATAATAATTAAAATTTAATTATCTTCCATTGTTTCAGTTCTATATATGTATGTTAATTAAATTCAATTATGTGATGTATGGTATTGTATTCGTTGTTTGTTAATGATGATGGCTGTTGTGGTTTGTGTTAATTAACATCAAACTTAGATTTATTTCATGTATTGAAATGTGGAATTGTAACCGTATGCTGACACCAAAACACTAGCTGTCATCACATGTAGTTGATACTGACTTGACATTGAAAATAAATTGTCCATTTATTTGTATCCCCTTATGCAAATATATCAATTGAAAATAAATTGTTCGTTTATTTGTATTCTCTTAGGCAAATATATTCATTGAAAATAAATTGTTCTTTTATTTGCATCCTTTAGTGCAAATATCCCTAGAATTATAATGACGTTCTTTTATTAGCATTCCTCATTGCAAAAAAAAAAAAAAAAAAAAAAAAAATTAAAAGATGTTCTTTTATTTGCATTTTAGACATAAACATTAGTATAAAGATTTCATTTTTATTTGCATGATTAGATGCAAATGAATAACTTAGAAAAAGATTTTTATTTGTATTTGCATGTTTAGATGCAAATAGATAATATATAAATAGGAATTTACATTTTTTTGAATGAAAAGGATAGGATTTTAAATACACTTTTATCAATATTATATTTGTTAATAAAAAGAACATTTTGGTTAGAAATGTTAAATATGATTAAAAAGGACATTTTTGTTTAAAAATGTTAAATATGATAAAAGGACATTTTTGTTTAAAATGTTAAATGTGATAAAAGAAACATTTTTGTTTATTTAAAAAGGTTAGACGAAATAGATATTTTGATTACATAAGAAGGATTTGAACAAAAATCATATTTTGGTTACAATGAAAGAATTTAACAAGATCTTCACTTTTGTTAACATTAAAAGAATTGTACAAGAATTAACATTTTTGTTAACATCAAAAGGATTTGATTAAGTTAACATTTTTGTTAAAGAATAAAATTGAAACAAAAATTCACATTCTTTTATTAAAGAATATAATTGAAACAAAAGTTACATTTATTTTAATAAAGAACAAAAGCTACATTTTTGTTTAAACGTAATAAAATCACAAAAGTTGCATTTCCTTGTGAATAAGAACAAGAGTTACATTTTTTTTATAAAGAATAAGATTAACATTTTTGTTAATTAGATCATCAAGAACAAAATAACATTCTTGTTATGAAATGTTACACCAGACATCAAATAACATTTTGTGATAAAATGTTTATTTGATTAAAATTTGTTATTTTTGAGTTAAATTAGAAATGCCTATTTTGTACATTAAAAAGGAATGAACCAGGAATGCATTTTTATATATTATAAGAAAGAATTAGAAAGGGACATTTTTGTCACATTATAAAGAAAGAAAATAAAAAGGACATTTTGATTTTAAAATGTAAATGAAAAAAAAGGACATTTTTATTATAAAATGTTAATGTGATTAAAAGGTAACATTTTGTTTATAAAATGTTAATATGAGTTAAAACTACCTTTTTATCAAAAGAATGATTTGTGAAATAAAATTACATTTTTGCCGAGAGAATGATTATTGAAATAAAAACAACGAAATTATCATATTTTGTTCATTGAAAAGAGCCAAATGAAATTATCATATTTTGTTCACTGAAAGGAGTTAAAAATGTATATTTTTATACATTAAAAAGTTATAATCTGAAATGTATATTTTTATACATTGAAAGGGAATGAATATGAAATGTATATTTTTATATTTTAAAAAGAATAAATCTTTGTTTGAAACTTGTGAACATGTAATTTACATTTTTATATAAATGAATTGTTAAAAAGAATAAAATCTTGGTTAGAATGTGTTACCATGTAAAATTACATTCCTATGTAATTAATGGTCATCAAAAAGAATTAAACAAAAAAGTACATTTTACTCATTTAAAAAGGATGTTATAAGAAAATATCATTTTTGGGTAAAACATGATTAGTGAAGAAAAATTATCACATTTTTGTTTATTTAAAAAGAATTATAACATATTTTTACATTTGGTTTACATTAAAAGGATTATAACAAGATTTTCATTTTGATTACATTAAAAGAATTAAACAAAATCATCATATTTTGTTTACATTAAAAAGAATTAGTCAATTCTGTCATTTTGTGTACAATAAAAAGAGATCGATATAAAAGTGAATATTTTTATTGACACTTTGTTTTCAATAAAAAGATTGTACATTAAAAATTACATTTTCAATGTAGTTTAGATTCCATTGAAAGGATTAGAATAAAATGATTATATCTTTATGGTCATTTGGTTACAATGAAAGATTAGGAAATAAAGATAACACCTTTTGTAACGTCCCATAATTTTCAGTATATTTAAATTTCAATTTAAAATAAATAAATTGGAATATATTTAGGGAAAATCAAATTTTGTTAATTCTAATGTTGACGATTGGTTGAATTGAGTACAAATAGATTTTTAATTTAGTTTGTACTTAGGATGGCTGTAATTTGAAAATTTAATATTTAAAGAATTAAATTTATTTGAGTATGTTAATTTAAAAGTCAAATTTAAATTTAAATTGGAAATGGAAATTCTCAGTTGTTAATTTTAGTTGAAACTCAAATCTAAGATTTAGATAATCAAACCTGAGAACTTAAAATTCACGGAATAAATTTATAGAATTTATTTAAATTGTAGTTTGATTTAAATTTGAATTTAACGAGTATTTGATTTGAATTAAACAGTTAACTGAATAATTGAATATTTTAATTATTTATTTAACTGTAGAATTTAACAATTTTGGCGACTGTCTCAGAATTCGATGAAACTAGCGCCATTGGATCTGGAACGGTGAATTATTGCAGGATTCCAATTTTTAGAATTTTCCGACTTACCGTTTGACCGTACGAAAGAAAGTGTGAAAGAGATCTACGTAATTCAATAATGGTTGTTGGTTACTATGTTGGGCATATATATATATATATATATATATATATATATATATATATATAAAAAAAACTCAATCTCCATTCCAACACATCAACCAACTCATTATACGTACAACTTCCTCTATCAAACTTTTATCTCTAATGGCTGAAAATTAGAGTTCAAAACCCTAGAGAATAAAAATACAAACTTTAAAATCAAATCTTCTTCAAATAGCAACATATTATATATCAAAACAAAGCTCTCGACGATACGAAGCTTCCGGTACCATTTGATTCGACATGCAGTAAGCGAGGTGGCCGGAAATCGCGGTCAAAGGTTCTGGAATTCGAAATTCTATGGTTCATTTTGGGGCTTTTTGATCTAGGGCTTAATCGGAGAAACGGAGATCTGGGTTTTGTAGCTCTCGTTGATTGGAGTTGATTGACAGAGGTTGTGGGTGCTATCGTCAAGTGGTTTGTCGGAATTTGGTTGAAAAAGGGCTGAAAACCCGTCACGTTCAGGTCACCGCCGGCGGAGCTGGGGTTCACCGAAGCCGCGGTCATGGGCACTGGCAGACGCGTCTCGGCGAGAGCTTCGAGGGGAGGATGGTCGGAGGTCCTACGGTGGACGGTGGACGGAGTATTGATCGGTCAAAGTTGGAGTTTTCACGTGGGAAATGGGTTACTTCAGGTTTGGGTTACTGTTCACGCATGGAGGAGAAGTGGGAATAACGTGGAGGGTGCTGAGGTGGCGTAGTCCTGTTGGGTGAGCAAGTGTTTAATTATTTTTATATATTTTAAATTTCGAATAGTAAAACACTAATAACTTCTTCATATTAACTCGGATTTGGATGCGGTTTGTTGCGTTGGGATCGTGGCGAAATTGCGGACATTTTAGCACTGACCTGGCTGCGTTTGGTGACTGTCAGATTTTGGCCCTTAGTTGGACGTTCGATCAACTATGGACGCAAAGGTGAGTGATTCTTCGCTCACGAAATACTAAATTATTCCCATATTTATCGAATTAAATTATGAAATATTTTGGTTGCATGGTTGTGATTGGCTGTTGAATGTGGTTGCTTAAATTTGATATATCAGTGTGTTAACAGGCAAATTAGATCGATGATTAGTTATTTGATTTAGATTTAAATTTCTAGTTGAAAATTCGAATCCTTATAAATCCTGAAAACAGTTGAAACTGATCAGTTGAATAAAATGGTGTGATGGATGCTTGGTTGGATTTTATTACTGAATTTGATATTGACACTGTTAAGCCTTTATATTCAGTATATTGTATTGCATGTGATTGTGGCGATAAATCCCATTTACCCTTGATCTTACGGGCATCTAATAAATCCGGGGTTTATCGATAAAATAAATTAGAACACAGAGTGAAATGATAAATCTCTGTGACCCTGATTTGGATTGAAATGATAGATCCATCCCCTGAATATCGAGAAATTAAATTAAAACCACTTGGCCATTGGGTAGAAATTATATACAGACATCGGTTGGTTAAATGATCTTAAATTATTTGAATTCTATTTGGTGGAAATTTCATTTAAAGGAAATGTATCGATTTTGATTTCTCGATGTTATTTGGAATGGTTAAGAATTTCCCAAACTAATTTGGAAGTTGTAACTTGGATTGAAATATGATTTGGGATTTATTCCAATAATTGGTAGACTCAAATTTAATAAATTCTCTTTGAATTTTAAAATTTTGGAATAAAAGTAATCGATGATATTTGGAGGTGTTTAAACTAAATACGAATATGGTTTGAATCCACGAAATGGAAAGTGGGTTGAATGGGTTTGGAATAAGATATTGGAATGATGTAACCCCATTTGAGACTGGAATTTAGATTCAATTATTGAAATTTGGAAGGAGAAACAATTTAAGGTTTAAAAATTCTATTCTATTTTGATCAATTTAATTTATTTTATTCTATTTTATTTTATTTAGAAACTAGATATCTACTTTGTTATAAGGGAAGTTTTCATATATATATATATATATATGTATATATATTATTTAAAAAAATTAGTAAGCTTGTTTTATGCATATATATATATAATGATTTAAATTACCTTAGTATACTCTAATGATCTATATAAGTAAATTTTATATAAGGTTTTATTTAAAAGTACTTATTTTCAAAATTTTATTTTATGAATTTTAGTTCTTCTTCCGAATGGAAAGTGATTGGATTTAAAACCGTTGGTTCAAATGAAGTTGAGATAAGTATATTCTATTTGAATATGAATTGAGTTTAAACCGATTTTGATATGGAAGGGTAGATTTTATTCTACTCGAATATAGATGGGATTTCCAAAGATTGAAATGAATGGATATGGAAATATATATTCTATTTGAATACGACAGGATTTCGAATGTAAATCGATCTGAATTAACCGAAATCTTTTAAGATGCAGCGTATTATATGTGAATATAAATCGATTTGAAATATTATACGAGTATAATATAATGACATGGAAATATATTCTGGTTTGAAATATAATCAGTTTGGGAATGATTGGGATATTTTTTTTATATATGAAAGTATATCCTATTTTTAAATATATAATGGGTTCGAACAAAATATGATATTTTGATAGGAAAGTGAACCTTTGAAATGTAAAAGAACCAACCGATGTGAAAAGATGTAAGCGTTGGTTGTTAAAGAGACCGGAGTCGACATAAGGCATACTCTCTGTCAGTGTCGATACCACTTTGACAACTGTGAACGTTATGACGTATCCAGAATGAGTATGATGACTTGGAGGCGATTATTGAATCGAAGAAGATGATCGATGACGAAATAGCCCTGACCTTCGGGTCAAAATTGAAATGACTAAAACAGGAGCTATACCGTGACTAACTGAGGTAGCACCTTTGATCGGACACACTTCTTCGATAATATTTCTATGACTATGATGATGATGATTTGGGCCCATTTATGACTTTGGGAGTGTGTTCCGAGGTGGGCGGTAGTGGCTGCTATGCGTTACCACCGGTCCGGGAGTGCAATTGGTAGAATCCTACCCTGGGCATTGCCTCGAGTGCCTTGTCATATATATCCATATCGAGCCCCATACGATTTTTATTTAGCATTGCCTTCTATGGAGTGCCCTCTGATAACACCAGTATGGTGAATTTACGGTACTGTATAGACTTTTGGTGCCTATAAACGGCGTAAGGGTAATATGGTAATCCCGCTTACGCTATTTTCAGTATTTATACTTTACTGGATAGACACTATCATAATAGCGTACTATATTATGTATGTATTAGTTTAACGGATCCTTGAGAGATGGAAAAATCCCGTAACATCTCTTGAGTTACTGTACCCATGACACTGATGTTATTTCGTATTTTGATTTGACTAATATGAGATGATTTAGTGCTGACCCGAGTGTTTGTTGTGTTTTATTTTTATGCAATACTCTCGGGTCAGCAGACGTTGCAGTATTTGAAGATGACTGTGCTTGGAGACCGAAGACGAAGATTTGGTATATC
Organism: Allium sativum; assembly: GCA_030737875.1. Classification (NCBI taxonomy): domain Eukaryota; kingdom Viridiplantae; phylum Streptophyta; class Magnoliopsida; order Asparagales; family Amaryllidaceae; genus Allium; species Allium sativum. The sequence goes on from CM060921.1 coordinate 462,086,200, forward strand.
TATTATCTATACATATGTATATCCGCTGCATTATTCCCGCTGCTTATTATGTACAGCTGTATGTATATGTAACTCTGATAATCATTGAATGTTATAACCGAGGTATACATTTCAGCCGCTTTTAAACTGCTATTTGTTTATTATATGTTGTCCTTCCGCTGTGAGGTTCTGTGATTGGTTTTTCTTTTCTTTCTTTCTTTCCTTCTTTTTCCAATAACTACCTGCATTTTCGATTTGTTTGGGTCGACATGGGTGGTTTATTGTCGATTTGAACGGTCAAAAATTTGGGTCGTTACAGTTGGTATCAGAGCGATGGTTGGCGATAACCCTGGCTCTGTTTGGGAATTAACTCATTAGAGATAAGGTAGTAGTGCCCTAGAATGAGTCTGATTGATATGAGAGAGCGTACTTGTATTTTGATATAAATTGGTTTACATTGTGTTGATTTGTTCTGTTGAATATTTATGGATTCTGGTCGATATATAAGGCGCCATAGAATTGATAGGAATTTCTAAATAATCGAACAGAATGATCGACATGATATGGTTTTCGATTATATTTTGAATATATCAAATATATTATTGGTTCAAGTATATATGTATTCGTTTTAGTAGGTGGTAATATTTAAGTTATTACCTATTATGGTCAGTTAAATAATGAATATAATAAGAGGTAATTAATAGGTGTTGGAAATTTAATGATTTTAGAAAATATTTGAAATAAAATACTTGTAGGTATAATTGGGTGTAAAGGGTTTGTGATTGAAATAGGAATGAACTTGAAACTTGATCCTGGGGTGTCTTTGGAAATAGTTTTGCCAAAGTTTAAATAATATCATATTATAGGTATAATCGAAAGGAAATGGTTTTAAAGATTTTCAAGGTGGGTATAATCCCTTCTTGGACCTTAGAAACGATGTCGGTAATGAGTGCACGCATTATCGATATTTACTCTGAAGAGTTTAAGTGGGGGAGATCACTCGATGGTTATTATAACTTGTTTGACAAAGGATTTTGAATTTAATTCCATATGATATAAATTTTTTTATAAAGGTATTAGGATATGTTATTTAAAGTTGAAATATAAATTTAACATGCTTTGAAAAATTTCTATGTTTTTGTAAATTAAAGATTTGGGTTCAAAATTTTATGGCATGTTTTTCTATAAAATAGTATAAGTACTTAGATTATTTTAAATTTTAGCTTATGACCCCAGGATGAAGTGTTTAAGTTCATCCTAACTAACTACATCGATTCAAGATTTAATTTTCTCGATTCATTGGAGTTTTAGACTTTGAAATTTTGGAATGGACTTAAGAACTAAGGGGTCGTCACAGAATTCTTAACTATGGATGATAATAAGGGAAACCAATCCCAACTTTGGTCGATAAGGATGTTAGAAGAAATTAAAACTTACCACGAAATAAATTCAATTAAAACCAACTGAATCAATTGAAATTTGGTTGTGTAATAAGAACGAGAACACATGTCTTGGCTAATTCATAAGTTACTAAGTTAGTCAAGAAGGAATTTAAAGGAATTTGTGTTATTAATGAAATGTGAATGGTCGATAACTAAACGAAGAATGTAAAAGATGAATTAGGGTACAGGTGAATGAAGACGTAAACCCTGGATGGATTAAACCTCTTTTGGTCAATATATCGAAAGTAAATCTGAATATAAACTGTCTTTAACCCAATTCATGACCTGAAAGTCAAATAAGTAGATTGAGCAAATGGAATAAACTTTAAGTGAGGTTGAAATTAGAATAAGAGAATAGGAAAAGGGTTGAATAAATAATGATTTAACATTAATGAAACGAACGAGCAATTGAAGGTAGCGAAAGAATGAGAGAGTAATTTGAGATAAATGAAAGAAATAAGAATAATTGAAACCAAATTCAATGAAAAACTTCGTATATGAGTGTCGAAGTATTAACCATTTTAAATGGGATTGGTAAATGAAATGAGTTAAGGCTAAACTTAGGCGAGTCACGTAAATTGATTCGATAAGAGTTACTTAAAAGACTTTATAAAGATGAGATGGAAATTAAGTACTTAGAAAAAAATTGTCATGAGATTTGGCAACTTGACTCATGTTCATGAATATATGACTTAATATCATCAAGTTGATTGAAAAGCTAGAACAAATTTCGAGTTTTCAGTTAGAATTTAATGCTCGGAATAAACGAGAAGCGAATAGAAAGAATATTGAAATAAAGTAAGAAATTGAATATGGATCCAATTCTTGAATAATGAAGCGATAATAAAGTTAAATGTTAAGGATTTACAAAAGTATTGAAATCGAAAATGTTGAAATTTCGAATAGAAATAATCCAATGTTTATGTAAATCTGAAATAGTCGATAAGCTAAAGCTAAAGTGACCATAACTTTTGATGGGATGATCGGAATCTGACGATTCTGGACTTTTCGGAAACCTTAGAAACCGAGCTAAAACCTTCGTTTATAAAGCCAGGTCGAATTCCTATGATTACTAAGCTGAAATGCAAGTTTTAGTCGTAGTTGTGTATGCAGAAAATTAAAAACTGAAGCGTATACCTATATTGTTTTGACCATAACTTCCCAATGGAGCGTCGGATTTTGATGTGTGAGTACAATTCGGAAATGCCAGAATGTAAACTAAAACTTTCTCTTAATATGCCTAGTCAAATTCTGATGTTTAGGGGGCTAAAAAGTGGATAGAACATTTCAGACCTGCATTTTCAGGGTACGGGCTGAAGCGTTCGGTTTTATTAAAACAGTCATAACTTTTGAACGAATTGTCGGAATTCGATGAATCCGGACAATTCGGAAAGCTTAAAAGAAATGCTACAACTTTTACCTAGTGGGTTCTAGTCAAATTCCAATATTTAATGGGTGACAAACTTCATTTTGTTTGCTGGCCTGACATAGATATATTGGTTTTGGGGTTAAAATGATTAATGTATGTTGGGTAAGTTGCATATGTTGTTATATATTGTATATATGCTTGAATCTCATGTGTATGCAAGTTGTAACAGGTGTAAGGAGTGTGCGCTACGCTTTGGAGCTCGCTTGCGCTAAATGCTAAATGTTAAGGTAAATAAAAATGCAAACAAACGCTAAACAAGGTACGTATGTGTGTTATATGGTTTATGGTTAGAATATATATGGTGTCTTCCCCATTTTTGGGATGCCTCATCGAATGATGAGATGTATATTTGAAATTATATATGTTGTGATTTTCCAGACCTCTCCGTACAAAGGAGTTGCTGCCAAAATTTTCCGTGATTTCGGGAGTTAGAAAGTTTATGAGATATACAAATATAACTTACTTAATAAAGGCTATTTTTATGTATGAATTTAAAATAGATATGTGCTTAACATCGTTTCGTTCTCTTTTCGAGGACGAAAAGATTTTAAGTGGGGGAGAATGTAACGTCCCATAATTTTCAGTATATTTAAATTTCAATTTAAAATAAATAAATTGGAATATATTTAGGGAAAATCAAATTTTGTTAATTCTAATGTTGACGATTGGTTGAATTGAGTACAAATAGATTTTTAATTTAGTTTGTACTTAGGATTGTTGTAATTTGAAAATTTAATATTTAAAGAATTAAATTTATTTGAGTATGTTAATTTAAAAGTAAAATTTAAATTTAAATTGGAAATGGAAATTCTCAGTTGTTAATTTTAGTTGAAACTCAAATCTAAGATTTAGATAATCAAACCCGAGAACTTAAAATTCACGGAATAAATTTATAGAATTTATTTAAATTGTAGTTTGATTTAAATTTGAATTTAACGAGTATTTGATTTGAATTAAACAGTTAACTGAATAATTGAATATTTTAATTATTTATTTAACTGTAGAATTTAACAATTTTGGCGACTGTCTCAGAATTCGACGAAACTAGCGCCATTGGATCCGGAACGGTAAATTATTGCAGGATTCCAATTTTTAGAATTTTCCGACTTACCGTTTGACCGTACGAAAGAAAGTGTAAAAGAGATCTATGTAATTCGATAATGGTTGTTGGTTACTATGTTGGGCCTATATATATAAAACTCAATCTCCATTCCAACACATCAACCAACTCATTATACATACACCTTCCTCTATCAAACTTTTATCTCTAATGGCTGAAAATTAGAGTTCAAAACCATAGAGAATAAAAATACAAACTTTAAAATCAAATCTTCTTCAAATAACAACATGTTATATATCAAAACGAAGCTCTCGACGATACGAAGCTTCTGGTACCATTTGATTCGACATGCAGTAAGCGAGGTGGCCGGAAATCGCGGTCAAAGGTTCTTGAATTCGAAATTCTAGGGTTCATTTTGGGGCTTTTTGATCTAGGGCTTAATCGGAGAAATGGAGATCTGGGTTTTGTAGCTCTCGTTGATTGGAGTTGATTGACAGAGGTTGTGGGTGCTATCGTCAAGTGGTTGGTCAGAATTTGGTAGAAAAAGGACTGAAAACCCGTCACGTTCAGGTCACCGCCAGCGGAGCTAGGGTCCACCGAAGCCGCGGTCATGGGCACTGGCAGACGCGTCTTGGCGAGAGCTTCGAGGGGAGGATGGTCGGAGGTCCTACGGTGGACGGTGGACGGAGTATTGATCGGTCAAAGTTGGAGTTTTCACATGGGAAATGGGTTACTTCAGGTTTGGGTTACTATTCACGCGTGGAGGAGAAGTGGGAATAACGTGGCGGGTGCTGAGGTGGCGTAGTCCTGTTGGGTGAGCAAGTGTTTAATTATTTTTATATATTTTAAATTTCGAATAGTAAAACACTGATAACTTCTTCATATTAACTCAGATTTGGACGCGGTTTGTTGCGTTGGGATCATGGCGAAATTGCGGACGTTTTGGCACTGACCTGGCTGCGTTTGGTGACTGTCAGATTTTGGCCCTTAGTTGGACGTTCGATCAACTATGGACGCAAAGGTGAGTGATTCTTCGCTCACGAAATACTAAATTATTCCCATATTTATCGAATTAAATTATGAAATATTTTGGTTGCATGGTTGTGATTGGCTGTTGAATGTGGTTGCTTAAATTTGATATATCAGTGTGTTAACAGGCAAATTAGATCGATGATTAGTTATTTGATTTAGATTTAAATTTCTAGTTGAAAATTCGAATCCTTATAAATCCTGAAAACAGTTGAAACTGATCAGTTGAATAAAATGGTGTGATGGATGCTTGGTTGGATTTTATTACTGAATTTGATATTGACACTGTTAAGCCTTTATATTCAGTATATTGTATTGCATGTGATTGTGGCGATAAATCCCATTTACCCTTGATGTTACGGGCATCTAATAAATCCGGGGTTTATCGATAAAATAAATTAGAACACAGAGTGAAATGATAAATCTCTGTGACCCTGATTTGGATTGAAATGATAGATCCATCCCCTGAATATCGAGAAATTAAATTAAAACCACTTGGCCATTGGGTAGAAATTATATACAGACATCGGTTGGTTAAATGATCTTAAATTATTTGAATTCTATTTGGTGGAAATTTCATTTAAAGGAAATGTATCGATTTTCGATTAATTTTATTTTTCCTTTAAGATATGACTTCTCGATGTTATTTGGAATGGTTAAGAATTTCCCAAACTAATTTGGAAGTTGTAACTTGGATTGAAATATGATTTGGGATTTATTCCAATAATTGGTAGACTCAAATTTAATAAATTCTCTTTGAATTTTAAAATTTTGGAATAAAAGTAATCGATGATATTTGGAGGTGTTTAAACTAAATACGAATATGGTTTGAATCCTCGAAATGGAAAGTGGGTTGAATGGGTTTGGAATAAGATATTGGAATGATGTAACCCCATTCGAGACTGGAATTTAGATTCAATTATTGAAATTTGGAAGGAGAAACAATTTAAGGTTTAAAAATTCTATTTTATTTTGATCAATTTAATTTATTTTATTCTATTTTATTTTATTTAGAAACTAGAAATCTACTTTGTTATAAGGGAAGTTTTCATATATATATATATATATATATATATATATATATATATATTATTTAAAAATTTTAGTAAGCTTGTTTTATGTATATATATATAATGATTTAAATTACCTTAGTATACTCTAATGATCGATATAAGTAAATTTTATATTAGGTTTTATTTATAAGTACTTATTTTCAAAATTTTATTTTATGAATTTTAGTTCTTCTTCCGAATGGAAAGTGATTGGATTTAAAACCGTTGGTTCAAATGAAGTTGAGATAAGTATATTCTATTTGAATATGAATTGAGTTTAAACCGATTTTGATATGGAAGGGTAGATTTTATTCTACTCGAATATAGATGGGATTTCCAAAGATTGAAATGAATGGATATGGAAATATATATTCTATTTGAATACGACGGGATTTCGAATGTAAATCGATCTGAATTAACTGAAATCTTTTAAGATGCAGCGTATTATATGTGAATATAAATCGATTTGAAATATTATACAAGTATAATATAATGACATGGAAATATATTCTGGTTTGGAATATAATCAGTTTGGGAATGATTGGGATATTTTTTTATATATGAAAGTATATCCTATTTTTGAATATATAATGGGTTCGAACAAAATATGATATTTTGATAGGAAAGCGAACCTTTGAAATGTAAAAGAACCAACCGATGTGAAAAGATGTAAGCGTTGGTTGTTAAAGAGACCGGAGTCGACATAAGGCATACTCTCTGTCAGTGTCGATACCACTTTGACAACTGTGAACGTTATGACGTATCCAGAATGAGTATGATGACTTGGAGGCGATTATTGAATCGAAGAAGATGATCGATGACGAAATAGCCCTGACCTTCGGGTCAAAATTGAAATGACTAAAACATGAGCTATACCGTGACTAACTGAGGTAGCACCTTTGATCGGACACACTTCTTCGATAATATTTCTATGACTATGATGATGGTGATGATGATTTGGGCCCATTTATGACTTTGGGAATGTGTTCCGAGGTGGGCGGTAGTGGCTGCTATGCGTTACCACCGGTCCGAGAGTGCAATTGGTTGAATCCTACCCTGGGCATTGCCTCGAGTGCCTTGTCATATATATCCATATCGAGCCCCATACGATTTTGATTTATCATTGCCTTCTATGGAGTGCCCTCTGATAACACCAGTACGGTGAATTTACGGTACTGTATAGACTGTTGGTGTCTATAAACGGCGTAAGGGTAATATGGTAATCCCGCTTATGCTATTTTCAGTATTTATACTTTACTGGATAGACACTATCATAAGCGTACTATATTATGTATGTTTTAGTTTAACGGATCCTTGAGAGATGGAAAAATCCCGTAACATCTCTTGAGTTACTGTACCCATGACACTGATGTTATTTCGTATTTTGATTTGACTAATATGAGATGATTTAGTGCTGACCCGAGTGTTTGTTGTGTTTTCTTTTTATGCAATACTCTCGGGTCAGCAGACGTTGCAGTATTTGAAGATGACTGTGCTTGGAGATCGAAGACGAAGATTTGGTATATCTATTATCTATACATATGTATATCCGCTGCATTATTCCCGCTGCTTAATATGTACAGCTGTATGTATGTGTAACTCTGATAATCATTGAATGTTATAACCGAGGTATACATTTCAACCGCTTTTAAAGTGCTATTTGTTTATTATATGTTGTCCTTCTGCTGTGAGGTTCTGTGATTGGTTTTTCTTTTCTTTCTTTCTTTCCTTCTTTTCCCAATAACTACCTGCATTTGCGATTTGTTTGGGTCGACATGGGTGGTTTATTGTCAATTTGAACGGTCAAAAATTTGGGTCGTTACACCTTTAGGGTAATGGAAATAAAAAAATTAGTTTTATTGTCATATTGAATTAAAGGATTACCTTTTATTGTAACATTGTTTACAATAAAAGAATTGAATTAAAAGACTAGGTTTTTATTGTCATTTGTTCATAGCAAAAAGAATAGAAATATATGTCTAATTGTTGAAATGTGTGATGTGTCAAATATAATGTTAATTATATTCAAGTTTGAATATTACACTTCCATTTACAAGTTACCCAACTTGTTTATGTGATTGGGATGATAATTTTCACACATCGCCCAAGTGCACAAATAATTTATTATTTGCTTGATGGATGAAACCCCACACGGGTATTGGGATGATATTAGATACACACTAATCCCAATATTTAGTTATCTTTCAATCGATGGATTGATAGTCTGTGATGAGCGTCAGTTATTTACTTTAATGCTCACACAGTTATAGATTCCACTTTGGTCGTCATTCGGATGTTTGATAATTATTCGTCATGATTGTTGATTTCATGCAATATATGGATGTTGATTGAGTCACATTCCAATAAAGAATATTCTAGAAAAAGAATATTTTGGGAAAATATATTTTTGAAAAAGAATAATTTAGAAAAAGAATATATTTTGGAAATTATATTTTTATTGAAATGAACCAGTTATCAACTAGAATTAATCATTAAATTTACATTTAATGAAGTTTTCCAATTTGTAATATTTAATTGGAAATTAAATTGAATAAATTGGATTTGTCATGGATGGTGTCTTAAATAACACTGTTCTTAAACCCCGTATGAAAAGAATAAGCTTTTAATTTAGATTATTAAAGTTTTCAATTATATTTTGTAATTGATATAAGAAATGTTAGTTGGGTTTATTGTGAACTGTGTTTTTTAAGCGACATTTGATCTTTAACCCAACTGGCAGTGAAAATACGATTTGAAATTTGTAAATCTTTATTTAAGATTTAAATAGAAATTTTCCCAAAAGTAAAGTTTTCCAATTTAATATATTAAATTGGAGTCAAATGGAATTTGAATTAACAATAACCGAGATAAGCTTCTGTAAAAGATGATCGATACTACATATGGAATTTAAACGGCTTTGCCTCGGATACAGAAATTTATAATGATTATATATTGATTTGATTTCTGTGAAGATTCCATATTTTATAGAAGTCGATTTTGGGTTTATCGTGAACGGTGTTTTAAAATGACATTAGTTCTTTAACCCAGTTAAAGATAAGATTAATTTCTTAAATTTAATTAATCACTGAATAATGTTTTGTGATATTTAAAACCAAATTGGGTTCTTAATAAATCTTTAAAAGAAAGATTTAAGAATAAATGTATAGGATTTATCTTTGATAAGAATATGTGGATACTTGATTTAGAAGAATAATTCTGAATTGGAATGTGGCGTTGGATGTGTTTTTATAGTAATTGTTTTTTAATTATAAAATATGTGAGTTATTCGGGAAGACCGGGTTCAACCCATTCCGGATGATTTCTACGACGATGAAGAGTCGAAGATGAAGACGGTGGTTGAAGACCGACGATCTTCACATCGAATGGATGTGTTGCTATAGAGACCCTTGATGGGAGTAGCTACCTTGAAGGGGCTTCAGTGGTGACCGTCTGGACTATTGTTGATTGTTCGGATTTAGTTTTCGCTCAGACCCAGAGCATAAGCTTGTAAATGGATGCGTGTCTGACATTGGACTTCGTTCCATGTGAATTAAATCGATTTCTGTTAATGTATGTCTGTTTGGTGGTGGAGGATTTATTCTTTACTTAACACCCTGGTTTATATTAATAGTGATTGATTGCATGGCGTGAATTGTCAATGTGGCACGCCAAGATGCAAATGATCAAGGCTTTTGTTGAAAAGCAGGGCCTTGTGGGATGATCAAAGCATAGCCTATTATGGCATAACTTTGTGTATATCGTGACTTCGCGAGCCTCACACCCCGGTATGAGTCAAAAACGGGATATGGACTGCAGGGAGTGCACACGTTTCTTTCTAGCTAGGAGTGGTGTCAGTGATTAAACTGGCTGACATTTCACTTATGTGGATGATGGATTTTGAGACGCCTCGGATTTTTGTAGGCCGTTAGTGGTCATACTATAGGTCCAAAGGGACCGGGAAGCATGTGTTCAGGCATAATTAATCCACTACCCTTAGGTAGGGACCGGCCCTGAAGATCCAAGGGTTGCCCATAGGTGTGATCCTGAGGCATTCGCTAGAGTGTCTCGAAATCGGAGAGGAGCTTGCCCCAAGCCTCGACTCATGATGGAAATCCAATTTCCAATACGACCTTGCGGTTTTGATTGTAGAACTAGTATGGCGACATAGTAGGATGGGGTACTATGCCATCTATGATTAATACATTATGGTTGAAATTGTCTTTGAAATATATATATACTCATAGATATACACACTAATACTAAATCCGTTTTATCGTATCAAGCATCTTTTGACCATTATAAGGTAAAACCCTATCCTCCGGTTTGCGTTGAATTGTGTGATGGGACTTGGGTCTTATAATGGTTTCATTTTTCTACAAAGCATTGCATTGTTTAACGTTTTACTTTATTTTTATGCACTGGCAATCCAATGGAGTAAACCCGTTCCGCATTAGCGGCGTGGTCCTGTGATTAGCCTTATTATTAGATAGTTAAGTTAAGATTTCTCATACCAGTCCCATGACTGACCTGTAGTTTGTTTCACTGGCAAACTCGGGTGCCCTTATTTTTCACATGGGAAGTCGAGTAGCTTTTTGCGATATATTTACAGGATCCTGGTTTACAGCTGAAGCGGTATTCGGAAAGCTCTGTATCCGTGTATTCCTTTCAGTTGTATATTTGTAATATTTTCCGCTGCTATTTAAATGTAATTTAAAGCTCTGATTTTATTATATTTCTATTGTGTAATGAGCTTTCATACTCTGTTATATTCTTATACTCTGATGTAATTGTTGTTATCAGTAATGAAATGTTCTTCAGTTTGTGTTCTGATGTGTGTTGTTCTCAAAGCAATCCAGGCTTTCCTTTACTGGGAAGTTTGGGTCGTTTCAGTGGGAATGTGCAAAAAAAAAATTACCGCACTTACATTGGTCCTAAAAACACTTTTGCTTGCATTTGATAATAAACGCCACTAATTTATGCAACAAAAAATTGTTTTTCTTGTAGTGACAATAATATTAACATTATTTTTATATGTTAATCATCACAATCACAATACACAAATCACCAAATCAACCATACAAATAAATACTCAACAACCGAATGTCATTTACGGCGCTACAAGTGGCTGTAGGCGAAGTATGAAATGCGAGTGTTGCTAATATCCATACATCGCTTCTAATTTATGTTATTCATGGGAATTCATGTGTTGAACTCCAAAAATTAAAAAACATATAAAAATCCACAATGACAATTTATATATTTTCAGTTATAAAATAAATAAATGGCACAAATATTTTAGTGAGAGAATTCTCACTTTGGGTTCCACTCCGTGATTCTTCTGGTGAGGATTTGTTTTAACAAAATTAAACAGGCATTTAATTTTGTCGAATATTCCCACTGCCTCCGTTTCTGTTTTGGTCAGTTGCATGTTGTAGAGTTCGATAAGACGGTTCCAACACAATTGAAATCATCAAATGTCGATCTTGTATGACAAAGTTATGGATTACATTTGATAATTAAACGAGTAATTAATCAAATTAAAACTTTTAATTACGCTCAACAAAGGGCTATCGTTCCTTCTTCTTCCAGGTGCTTATCGAACTAAAGAAACCCATCGCCCTTCTTTGAAAATCGCCTACGCGCGCCTCCCTAGGGCATCGAAACCCAATTAAACCGCTCCACCCCGACGCCCTTCGTGTAACATCCCGCATTTTATGTATCGGAAGATCATAAAATATTTTTATTTCGTTCTCTGAGGGTTGGATTGTTTATGGGGTTGTGGGACATGTCCATAATTTTTACTAATTTTGTTTGTGGCCATTTTTCCCTTGTCAGCCTTGTTGTGCCGATTGCACATAGCCCCCGCACTATACAAGAGGAATAATGCACTGAAAGGTGTTCCAGGAAGCTATGGATGACCTCAAGGTATGGTAGATAAACGAAATCTGTCGTAAACTCACAGCGTAAGGATAAAATATAATAGAACATATACAACAGGTAGTAATAGTAAAGCAGAAACACTGGACTTCCATACAACTAGAAAGTAAGATAAACAAACTTGGAAATAGTGTTTATACAAATTTGCCTCACTACATCACTCAGAAATAGAACACAATGGAAAAAAAATACCAAATAGTAGTAAAGATAGTACGCAAGCCTCCTTCTCACCTCCGAACAGCAACATCGTCCTCACTTAAGCTACCTGTTACCTGCTACTTAGTCTGCCCATCCAACAATTGGATGAACAGCCCAAGGTAATAAGAGGAAACATAAAACCTTGAGTCAGACAACAGTCTTAGTGAGCGATAAAACAACTAACAAACTTCAACAATAAAGTGTATGAGGGGGGATAGATAAACATACTAATCTACCCACGACACAAGAGAAGAACTCAACCTTATCTCCCCCACATCGGATAGTGATAGCCTTTACAATCCATTCAACCAAAGGAATAACAATTCATGCATGGAAACTAGAGAAACCATTCAATCATGGAAAACACACATAACATCCAGATTGTGTAAGTCTCACACAGAACAACCAATCATCCATGACTGACTCTGGGTATCACCGCCAATCTTGCTTCGAAACCATCGTTAATCGTATGACGACCAACCTTGCTATATGTCAAGGGCTAATGGTAACCCCAGTTCTAGCATAAACTCTATATGTACAACCTTGACAACTAGGCCTTTCAACGATACCCAAGGTACTTGACGAGCAACCTTCCAGTCTATTGGGTGCCCCCATTGTACCCCTGCTTTGAGCCTGCTAGAACTTACGACAACGATGACTTCTCGGCCTTCGCATCTCTAGTCGTCCAACCTTGACGGCTATTTACTACTCAAGCGACCTTTTGAGCAACCATTATCCATCAACTCACGACCTTTGAGTTGTCTGCCTATTCGTTGCTTTTCGCCTATCAACGAACATATCACATCACTTCGAACATCCCCTTCTGGACTCTTGTCGAAGCCACCACCACGTTGGACCAACCAACACTTTATAAGGTTCAAAGCAATCCATAGCATAATTTCTGCACTTCCTAACTTCCCAATTGAATTTACTTTGAAGTCACATCATCACTAGAAATGTCCGATCAGATAAACTTGCCCAGAAATGCCAAAAATGGCTGACCAGAAATGGTTGTCCAGAATAGCCCGACTAGAGCCATTTTGGTCCGAACCGATCCCTCCTAAATGGGAAGACCTGATCTCTCATAAATGGGAAGACCCCTCCTGAATGGGAAGACCCCTATTGAATGGGAAGACCCCTCTTGAAAGGGAAGACCCCTCCTGAATGGGAAGACCCCTCCTAAGTGGGAAGACCCAACCCCTTATGAATGGGAAGACCCGACCCCTTATGAATGGGAAGACCCAACCCCTTCTAAATGGGAAGACCCGACCCCTCTTGAATGGGAAGACCCCTCCTGAATGGGAAGGCCCAACCCATTATGAATGGGAAGACACGACCGCTTATGAATGGGAAGACCCAACCCCTCCTGAATGGGAAGACCCGACCCCTTATGAATGGGGAGACCCGACCCCTCATGAATGGGAAGACCCCTCCTGAACGGGAAGAACCGACCCATCACGAATGGGAAGACCCGACCCCTTATGAATGGGAAGACCCAAGCCCTTATAAATGGGAAGATCCGACCCCTCATGAATGGGAAGACCCGACCCCTTATGAATGGGAAGACCCGACTCCTTATAAATGGGAAGACCCCTCCTGAATGGAAATACCCAACCCCTCATAAAATGGGAAGACCCGACCCAAAATCTGCACTTCTCCAATTCTACTCCGATTTCGACAAAAACTTCGCCAAACGACGAATCCTACGAAACCAACTCAACCAAAATCATCAAACACAATCATAAACATATCATAACATTACTAACCACATAAATATGACGATTACCATATAAATGATGTAAATCTCACCAAAATCCATTAAAATGAACATATGATCAAAATGAGAGATCTAACTTACATAAACATATGAAATGACATGGAATTAACTGGTTAAACTTGTTAAATTAGATCATAGGGTAATCTATACAAAAATGAACTCACCAATGCATGGTTCTAACGAAAAACACTCGAATTTGATGAAAAACATGATCTACTACCCATATACTTTATTGAATCCATGTGCGAGATGTAATCCACTCACCGATTCTCCAAAACAAGCTAAAATGGTAGAATTATAAATCCAAACAGTGAGCAATTCAATCCAAATGCCTCGATAGGATGAATTCACCTTTGAAATGATATAGATCTAGCCTCCAATGGTGTAGATCTATGATTTCTCCCCTTAGATTTGAATTTTTAATGGTGGAAAGGCGTTAAAGGAAGAAGGAGATCAATGCCTCCAAATGAGAGAATGGGAAAGTAACCCTTTTCCCGCCACTCTCATCCCCTATTTATAGGATTCCACCAGCCCACTAATGGGCCTCCTCAATTCATCCCATTAGGCTCTCCAAACCTGAACAGCCAATTGAAAAACCTTAAAACAACGATTTCTCCCAAACCACTGAGCCAAATCCTTAATGTAACCACTCTACGGAAAGGCAAACGTCAATTCCTTTCTAATGGCACAGGTCTCACCTTCTGATTCGACTTGAGTCAAAAGTTATGCCCTGTACAAGACTGATAGGGGCAAAATGGTCATAAACAAAATCGGTAAAAATTATGGACATGTCTCACACCCCCCATAAGCAATATATTAAAAGATGAGAATGATCCGACCCTCAGAGAATAAACTAAAAATATTTTACGATCTTCCGATACGTAAAATGCGGGCTGTTACATTTCCCCTCTTAAGAATTTCGCCCCCAAAATTCCAAGCAAACACAAGTAACCACAACAATTCCGCATGTCTATCATCCATGAGAAGCCAATTCTATCATCCAAACTAGTAATCATCAAGCCTTGCATCCATAGCCTTATCCTAGCATGCAGAATTCTATCAAACAACAATAAGAAGATAACAACAATCTCAACAAGTAACAACAATGACCACAAGTAATAATGATGGCGCGATATCAATGGGTCTTATGGACGATGAATTTTGGATGGGTCTTCCTTATACTCTTCTTCGCCCCCCACGTACCATCGTTGTTATCTTTACTCCATTATAACTTAACTAAATAAAACGTCCTTTCCCTAGGCTGTTTCGTGTCATTCATCATAACACGAAGCGACTTATAGGGTTTCGTAACTACAAACTCAACTACAAGGTCAACGTATTACTTCGGAGGTACTACCATATCCGGACCATGCGCATATTTTCGTAGAAGCAACTCATGGAAAATATTATGCATACTCAACATCTTCTCAAGTACTCCAATTGATATGCGAGCCTTCCAATTCGCTCGACTATCGGAAACATTCTAACAAACCAAAGCACTTAAGCCGCCCATACAACGTTTAGAAGCGCTGCTTAAAAACATCTTGACCGACCAGGGTATAGACCGACCCGGTCCACTATTCTCCAACCGACCCGACCAGCCGCCTCTACATCCTCCTCAATCGACCGACCCGGTGCAAACATGACCGACCCGATCCACCCCTGATGGACCAACCACCAACTGACAATTCATACACATGGAAATAAACTTTCCAATATCTCGCTTCATTTCCTCCCAGTAGTAAATTCGTTTCATTTCCTGATACATCCTATTGCCACCGGGATGGATCATCAACTTCGAGTGATGACATTCTCTCAGAACCTCATCTCTCGATCCGTCAATATTAGGAACAACTAATCGCCCATGCTTTAGAAGCCAACCTTCTCGATCGACTTCGAACTCTTTGTCTTTCGGTTCCAGCTTCGGGATAAACTCGATAAGCTTTGCATCTTGCTTTTGGCTATCGCCGATCCTTTCGATGAGAGTATGTCTTATCGATAAGCTTGCCAACATTTCAAGTTCCAACTCACACTTTGGCCTGAAATCAAACCTTGCCAAACACTCAAGGCTCTTCCTCATTCCGAGAGTAAACCAGAATGTCATCCACAAACACAAACACGAACTTGTTCAACCGATCTCTGAAAACCCTATTCATAAGATCCACAAAATACGCTGGCGCGTTAGTCAACCAGAATGACATCACCAACCATTCGAAGAATCCAGATGGTGTCCTAAAAGCAGTCTTCGGTACACTATCCTTGGTCACCCTCAATTGGCGAAATCCTGTTGCAAAATCCATCTAAGAAAACACTTTGGCTTTGTGAAGCTGATCGAACAAGTCATTTATCCTTAGCAACGGATACTTGTTCTTTTGGTCATCTTATTCATCTCACGATAGTCCACACACAATCTTAATGAGCCATCTTCCTTAGTTGTAAACACCACTAGTGCACCCCATTCGTCCAGATGGTGTCCTAAAAGCAGTCTTTGGTACACTATCCTTGGCCACCCTCAATTGGTGAAATCCCGTTGCCAAATCCATCAAAGAAAACACTTTTGCTTTGTGAAGCTGATCGAACAAGTCATCTATCCTTAGCAACGGATACTTGTTCTTTTGGTCATCTTATTCAGCTCACGATAGTCCATACACAATCTTAACGAGCCATCTGCCTTGGTTGTAAACACCACTGGTGCACTCCATTCGGAAACGCTTCTCCGAATGAATCCTTTTCCCAAAAGGTCACGAACCTGCACCTCTAACTCTCGCTGTTCCTTAGGTGTCATCCGCCTAAGAGGCATAATGATTGGTCTAACACCCTCAACCAAATCGATTCTAAACTCGATCTCATGATGCGGAGGCAACCCTTTAACCTCCTCATAGACATCTTTATACTCCTTATTGATCAGCACAGATGACAAGTCTTCTTGTGGAATCACAAGCGAATATAACAACTTATAAGAACACCGTCTTCGGATTACCCTGAATCAACACCTCCCGCCCTTTCACACCCCCGACTGTCATCTCTAACTTTTCGCAACTTACTTTTGCTGCACATTTCTTGGGCCAATCTAAGCCCAAGATGATTTCAGACCCAACGAAAGCTACAACTAAGCAACCACTCATAAATGAGCATTCATGATCAACATTACTAGATCCACAAAGCTTGCATAAGGTAGATGAAACCATACTAGATCAATTACAACTAAAGGCCTGTTACAACTTTAAGTTCCGAACCCATTCAACATACAATCTTATTATAGGTAAAAGATGACGATTCTCAGTACCAAGTAGAACTCAAACAACTTCACTAGTTGGAAGCACATCCAGACAACAACTTATCCTAGTTCTCTTCAGGAATACAATAGGAAATTAGAATAGATTCCACAACACATGCTTCCTCCGGTTTCCTATTCTTTGGAAGATCCGGACAGTCTTTCTTCTTATGTCCAGGCTTGCCGCATTGAAAGCACTTCCTTTCGGTTTTCGACTTCTCACAATCGTTGGCATAATGACCCTCCAATTGACAATTAAAGCAAGTGACATTCGTCTTAAATCTCTTCTTATTAGCATTGGGGCCAATAAAGGTTTCTTTATCTGTAGGAGAATATTCCCTCTGTCGCTTAACCGAATCCCTTTAGGTTACTTGCACAGGAACACCATGCTCTACTGATGCATCTAGAACGGGCTTCCTTATCATGGCTACTGCCATCATAGACGCCCCAAAAATAACTAGATACTCCGATGCAATAGCTAAATCTCCCAATTGGCTTCCATCTCCTACTCTTCCAGTCTCAGGCTCACTCCTAAAGGTTTGATGACTCATTCTAAATCTAAAATAGAATGATTAGTCCACTTACAAGATAAACTGCTAAAGGAAAACAACCGCTACTACTATATATGCTTATATATAGTAAACATCCAATTGAAATCTACAAGTACTTCGCTCATACGTAATTACATCTTGGAACTTTGGCTAAAATCAATAACCAGAGCTCTGATATCAAATGTGACGACTGCCCACAACCCCCGCACTATACAAGAGGAATAATGCATTGAAAGGTGTGCCAGGCAGCTATGGATGATCATCAAGGTATGGTAGATAAATGAAATCTGTCGTAAACTCACAGCGCAAGGATAAAATATAATAGAACATATACAACAGGTAGTAATAGTGAAGCAGAAACACTGGACTTCCATACAACTAGAAAGTAAGATACACAAACTTGGAAATAGTGTTTATACAAAGTTGCCTCACTAAATCACTCAGAAATAGCACACAGCGGAAACAAATACTAAATAGTAGTAAAGATAGTACACCAGCCTCCTGCTCGCCTCTGAACAGCAACACCATCCTCACTTAAGCTACCTGTTACCTGCTACTTAGTCTGCCCATCCAACAATCGGATGAACATCCCAAGGTAATAAGAGGAAACATAAAACCTTGAGTCAGACAACAGTCTTAGTGAGCGATAAAACAGCTAACAAACTTCAACAATAAAGTGTATGAGAGGGGATAGATAATCATACTAATCTACCCATGACACCGGAGAAGAACTCAACCTTATCTTCCCCACATCGGACAGTGATAGCTTTTACTATCCATTCAACCAAAGGAATAACAATTCATACATGGAAACCAGAGCAACCATTCAATCATGGAAAACACACATAACATCCAGATTATATAAGTCTCACACAGAACAACCAATCATCCATGACTGACTCTAGCTATCACCTTCAATCCTTCTTTGAAACCATCATTAATCGTATGACGGCCAACCTTGCCATATGTAAAGGTGTAACTCCCCACGTCCATTAATGTCACTCTCAAAGGGAATGCATTAACTTTCATCGAGTATTATTGGTGAATTAGAACAGAATATAAAACGACAGATACATATATTTGGTACTTGAAATTTTCAAAACGACATTTATTGCAGCGGAGAAATAGTTTGATTACAACAACTCCATAAACCAACAGTAAAACCAAGTACACTTAATATCCATCTTGACAAATTATTTTCTGAGTACAAAAAGTAAAAAGCATAAACCCAACACAAGTAGCCATAAACGAGATGAGCTGAACTTTACTTTCAGCAATCCAACCACTTCCAAAAGAGAGAGAAAGAGATCCAAGATCAAGCTCCACTAGTACTAGTCCTGCCCTGAGAACCTGAGGGAGGGGGGGAGGGAGGAAGAAAAGAGGAGAAAACAAAGGGGGTCAGACATAAAGTCTGGCGAGTATAATAACTTTAACAATATAATTATTAAAGTAACTAGGATAAGGCATAAACTGGTAAATCAAGATATGACCGTGAAACAAGTGGGCATGACAAAGCAAACAAGAGGAATATTCTGGTGTTAATCTCGTTTCTAATCACTATAGGATAATTACTATACTGCACCATTACTAGTCACCCTAAAAGTTGATCCCGCTTACAGAACATAATAATGATAAGGGTAGTTTCGTGTACTCCTAGCTGCCTTCTTAGGTGTCGTCTGCCCCTATCTCCACTAGTTGCACCCTCTACCCCCATGCGATCGGCTCCCTAACTTGTATATACCCGTGTTGGTCCCATAGTAGGGTGTATCACTCCCCAAAGTGGCAACCTGATACCACTAAAGATGCACGACTTATATCTACACGATGCAATAACTTCTTACCTACCAGCCCGTGCTGACGCACGCATATGACCCTGTTGGACTTGCTTTGCCACCGCTAACCTGTTTTGACCTCTTATAATCAAACCCAGTAAGCGTGTCCCGTCATCGACTTGGTTCGAGCTCACAAAGATACTTAATGGGTTACTGGTTTGAAAAGGGCCCCCATGCTTGACACAATCTTTCCACCTATGCTTGGTCCCCACTAAGGTTTCCCACTTAACCCCATTCTTATTCATGTCTTCTTACATGTTTCAACTTGGTTAAGTGTTTCTAATCGTATTTCACAAGCTACCCAAGGCCACCCACTTAACCCCCATGTTCCACCACATGTTTATCTGGTTAAGTGTTACTTAATTCATTAGAACCACAACCTTGTAAAGACCTCCCACATTAGACTATCGTTTGCGGTTGCTGGATTTGCCGGGCGGGTCCTGGCAGTCTTATACTGCAAACGAGCCTAACCTCATGTCTTTGTAGTTGTTACGCATTTAATTCGTGCCTTTGACCTCTCACATTAGACTACCGTTTGTGGTTGCTAGATTTGTCGAGCGGGTTCGGGCAGTCTTATTCCACAAACGAGTCTAACCTCGTGTCTTAGGCGGTTGATTATTACACATAATTATTTATCCCCAAATTGGATTAATATCCCTATTCAAATTTGTCAATAATTTCCAAATTTATTTATGTCCATAATTGTTATCTAAATTATGTCAATAATTTCAGGTATATAATTTTTACCAATTAATGCCTCAAATTAATTATATGCCTTTTAAGGTCATTTTATGCCAATTCACAATTATGTATATTCAATATTTTCCCGTTGTCCCCACACTATTTGTACGTTTTAATATGACATGTGTTAGACTCGCAAATAGTCTAACTTATAAAAGAAAAGCAACACCACAACATAAAATAGATCTAAGAATCATGACATAAGTTTTCATAGCTAACAACTTGCAGATATGGATATGGTTTTCCTATGAATTTCTTTCAAACTAGCATATGATTCACATACAAAACTAGCATAGGTAATGGGCATAAATTTGCATAACTATGTATTGTCATGGATCAAAATATAGATCTACACATAAAGATGTGAACTTGCATATGGATCTAAACATAAAGATATGAACTTGCATATAGATCTAAACATGTAAATTAATGTCACATGTTCACATATAAACTAGCATATGTATCTACATGATTTCACATATGAACTTTTGTATAATCCACCAACAGACTTGCATAAGATTCACATATGTTTTAACATGCCGAACTTGCATAAAATTCATAAATTAGCATATGATTTAACATCCCAAACTTGCATAAAATTCATAAGTTAGCATATGATTTAATATCCCAAACTTGCATAAAATTCATAAACTAGCATATGATTTAACATCCCAAACTTGCATATGATTCATATACATATGTTTTAACATCCAAACTTGCATAAGATGAATCTAGTTAATCACGTACAATTTAACATATGAAACAGATCCACAATAACAAAGCATCAATGATAACATCACATGATTCAAAATCATATTCTCATAATCCTAATTATAACTTATCACAATTAAATTAATTAATTAATTTGTGAAAGATATTATACTCACAAACAAAAGAATAGTCTTGTCTTTCTGGGATCTGTATTCTGAAATTGAATTGCTCGCCTTTGATGTTGACTAATTGTTATTTAGATTAGATTTGATTTGATTTTGATTCTTGCTTCTATCTTGTTTCTGAGTTGAAAGAGAACGGCGGCTATTCTAGGTTCTCCATTGAAAGAATGGCGACTCTTGGTATGAATTAGTGTGATTTTAGGTTGAGATTTAGGTTGCTTATATAGAGTTTTAATTAATTTAGAGCCGTCAGATTAACCCTAGAAGCAATCAAGACCATCCAGTCAAGATAGGATAACACCTCAGCCCTAATTAGTCGGTAATGACTCAGTGTTCGGATCAGAACACTCCAGAAATCTTTGTAGGTCTTTAGGCCGAGATGGGCACACTTGGTAGGTGCGCCAGTGCATTTTTGTACTGGCGCACTTGTGAAGTGCGCCAGTGCATTCTGGTGGACTTCCGGTTTTCTGCCTAACTTCATTCGTCCATATCTCCTTCATACGATATCCGTTTTACGCAAACTCGGACTCTATCTCAAGAAGAATTCCGAGACAAACGCAATGGCATAACCCGTTTCCCTTAGTTCTCACATTTGAAATTAAGTATTCTTAAAATTCGTTAATATTAATATTTAAAATCACGGGGTGTTACATTCTCCCCTCCTTAAAGGATTTCGCCCCCGAAATCTCCAAGTTAAGGAGAATGTATATCCTAACATCCAATCATTCATCTACTCAACCATCAAATAAAGGCATCCATTATCCTTACATGATTTCTAATGTTGTATGAACATATGCAAAAAGTGTGTGTATATGTTCCTTATCTAATGCAAAATCAGGCGGTCTACTGATTCAGTTGACCTCCTTAATGCAAGTCATGATAGTGCCATGCATTCATTATGTATGCTAAAGAATCCTAACGGCACATATTATTTCTACATGTGTGCACTGCCATTCATCTAAATGCAGCATCCATATGATAACACAACCATTATACATCCACTAATTTAAATATGCACACTCATTTATATGCAATATGAAAGCGACTGAGCCGATCTAGTGCCTAAAGTGTGTGTACATGCATCCACGAGCAACCACTTGCAACCGCTCGCAACCATCAATCATAACATCTGTCAAACACATGTTTACATCCCTCGGTTTCTACCTAAGGATAAAGAATACGACTAAGGAGGTATACTTGAAAGATAAACATGAATAAACTTATGGAAAAAGAGATCAAGGAGGTACCCTCAAAGAGAAAAAGTAGGCTGTGCGTATTTCCTCTCAGTTTTCCAAGTCGCGTCTTCCTCAGCATCACTCCATTGAACTTTAACAAGCTTGATTTCACAGTTGCGTAGCTTTTTGACTTCTGTACCCAAGATACGAGTTGGAACTCTTCTCACAGTTGCTTCTCGTTCCACTTCTATTTCCTCTAGTATATCCGGCTCCACCACTTCCGCAGATTCATGTAAGCACTTTCGTAGTTGAGAAACATGAAAAACATTATGAACTCCAGCCAGTCTCTCGGGTAGATCTACACTGTAAGACATCGTCCCAATCCTTTCAATGATAGGAAATGGACCTACAAATCTTGGTGCTAGCTTTCCTACGGACCTAAAGCGAATGACATTCCTCAAAGGAGGTACTTTAAGGAACACCCTATCTCCAACCTTAAACTCAAGGTCGGTCCTTCTTTTGTCTGCGTAGGACTTCTATCTATCTTGTGCAGCCTTCATCCGTCTTCTTATCAAGTCCACCTTTTCTGAGGTCTCTCTAATCATGTCTGGCCCAAGTATGAGTTTGTCTGTAGACTCCCACCAACAAGTTGGTGATCGACACAGTCTTCCATATAAACCTTCGAAGAGCGCCATTCCTATGGTGGCTTGGTAGCTATTGTTGTAGGCGAATTCTATTAAAGGAAGATGATCCTCCGATGTCCCTCCAAAGTTAAGAATACACAATCTCAAGAGGTCTTCTAATACCTCGTTCACCCTTTCTGTCTGACCATCAGTTTGGGGGTGATAGGCCGTGCTTAAGCATAATTGGGTGCCTACTGCTTCTTGCAAACTTTTCCAAAACTCGCTCGTAAAGATGGGATTTCGATCGCTCACTATGGTGGAGAGTACCCCATGGAGTCGAACTATTTCTTTGAGATAAATGGATGGTAGGGACGAGGCAGTCCTTCTACTTTTAACAGGTATAAAGTGAGCGCTTTTAATTAGCATGTCCACTATTACCCAAATACAGGTATTGCCCCTTCTTGACCTAGGCAACCCATCAACAATGTCCATCGAAATGCTATCCCACTTCCACTGTGGGACCTCGAAGAAGACCACTGGGCTTCTTCTGCTCCGCTCTGACTTGCTGGCATATCAAACACTTAGAGACGAACTCAGCTACATCACTCTTCATGCCATTCCAAAAGAAAACCCTTTCTATATCTTTATACATCTTGTCTCTGCCTGGGTGTACAGTTAGTTTAGAATGGTGCGCCTCCTCGAGAACCGTCTTCACTAAATTCCTTACTTGTGGAACGCATAACCTTCCGTCTCATCTCAACTAACCCCTATCATCGATGGAATATCTATTGAGGTGACTAGAAGTCTCACCCCTAACTAGCTTTTCCATCACATCAATTAGCTGAAGGTCTTCTCGTTGCGCGGTTCCTATTGAGTCCAAAAGAGTAGGCCGCACCTCTAGTGATGCCAATGGGCCAGGCACAATTTCAGAGGAGGGTCTAAAATTAAAGTTTGCTATACACTTTAAGCTTTGCCTTTCTACAAAGAGAGGACTCAAGGTCAGCTTCTTCCTACTTAAGGCATTTGCTACCACATTGCCCTTGCCTGGGGTATCGGAAATCTCAAAATCATAAGAGGCCAGAAATTCCATCCGCCTTTGTTGTCTTAAGTTAAGATCTTTCTGCGAGAAAAGGTACTTCAAAGCTTTATGGTCAGTATATAATTCAAATTTCTCACCTAGGAGATAATGGCGCTAAGACTTAAGCACAAAGACGATGGCAGCCAACTCTAGATCATGGGTTGGGTAGTTTTATGTACTTTCAACTGTCTGCCTCCATAAGCTACTACCTTCCCTTCTTGCATCAAGACATCACCAAGTCCTGTACCACATGCATCCGTGTATACAGTAAACATCTTGCTCCCATCTGGCAATGTTAGTACTAGGGCTATTGTTAGAGCCCTTTTCAAACGTTGGAAAGCAATGTCGCAATCCAAACCCCAAACGAAAGTTAGGTTCTTCTTCGTTAATCTTGTGAGTGGGGCAGAGATTTTAGCAAAGTCTTTAATGAATTTTCGGTAAAAGCCCGCTAGCCTGAGAAAGCTTCGGACTTCGGTTGCATTCCGTGGGACCTTCCAATCTTGCACCACAATTACTTTTGCGGGGTCCACGGCTAACCCCTCTTTGGACACCACATGTCCAAGAAATCTCACTTCTTCTCTCCAGAAATGGCATTTGGAGAATTTGGCCTTCAGCTGATGTGTACGAACAGTATCCATGACTTTCCTTAAATGCAAAGCATGCTCTTCTTCATTCTTCGAGAAGATCAAAATGTCGTCTACGAAGACCACCACAAACTTATTAAGGAATTCTCTAAACACCCTACTCATCAAGTCAACGAAGTATGCAAGTGCGTTTGTCAAACCAAAAGGCATGACAAGCCATTCGAAGAAACCATCCGGGGTTCTGAACGTCGTCTTATCAATGTTGCCCTCAGCCACTCTCAGCTGATGGAACCCGGTAGCCAAATCTAGTTGGGAGAAAAAAGACGCACCTACAAGATGATCAAACAAGTCATCTATTCCATGTAGTTGGTGTCTATTCTTCTTGGTCAACTTGTTTAGCTCCCTATAATCAACGCATAGGCGAAGTGAACCATCCGCTTTAGTTGCGAATACTACTGGAGCACCCTACTCAAAAATAATCCGCCTTATAAACCCCTTTTGGAGCAGCTCTTTGACTTGCTTACGGAGCTCTTTTCTCTCCCTAGGAGCCATGTGTCTAACGGGTAGAGCTACAGGTTTTGCATTATCAACAAGGTATATACGGAAGTCTATCTCCCGCTTTGGAGGTAAGCCCTTCACCTCTTCAAAGACATATGAGTATTAACAGACTACTCTAACAGACTGCAAGTTTTCAACAGACGCATCAAGAGATTCTAGGTAACTAAGCATAACAGAATGTATGGGGTTACAAGAGATTTCGTGAGTGTTGCCAAGGCGAGTCATAAGTCTAACCACTCACTTTTCACAATTGAGGATGGCACCATTACTGGATAACCAATCCATGCCTAGAATCAATCCATAGCCCGTGAAGCCAAGAACGAAGGCATTGCATTCAAACTCAACGATCAAAATAGACACTCTCAAATCCCGACAAATCATTGAAAGATGAGCCGAACCACTAATAGGATTTGAGACTACTATGGGATCCGTAACTAGACTAGTATTAAGGTGCAATGTTTTAACTAATGAAGCAGACACAAACGAGTGTGATGCGCCAGAATCAAATAAAGTATGAACAGGATGATCAAAAAGAAAAACCAACTTTCAATAGAAATGTTTCTACCTCTTTCCTGTCCTGGTGCCATGAGAGCCTGAATCTGCCTTCTTGCCTGCCCTGGCGCCATGAGAGACTAAATTTGCCCTCTAGAAGTGGACCCCGTTCTTTGCCCTTGCCTCTGTTTCCTTAGGCAGTCTTTAACTAGATGTCCTTCCTCTCCACAATGGAAACAACCAGTCTTCTTCTTCCTACAGTCCTTGCTCAGAAGGGTTGGTGTTCCACATTAAAGCACTTTTTATTTCCTTTGCTGTTGTTGTTCTTCCCGCCTTTCATGTTTTGCTGTTGTGGTTTCTTTTGGTACCCTTGCTTCTCCGGTGCCTTATTAGCATTAGCACCTTTCTCCTCTTCATGCATAAGCGCCATGTCAAATAGTTTCTCAAAGGTAGCCCCCATCGGTATGTGGTTCATAGCCAACCCATGTAGCAGCTCATTCAAACCTTTAACGAACCTTAGGGCCTTCTTCTCAGGTGTATTTACCAATTCCAAGCCAAATCTTGCCAACTGATTGAACTTGTTGATGTACTCCTTTACTGACAAATTTCCTTGCTTCAATGCTAAGAGCCTTTCCATATATAAATTCTCTTCTGCTCGTGAGAGAAATTTCATCTCGAACCTATGCCTGAAATCCATCCATGTCTCCAATGGACGCTCTCCATTTGTGACCTCCCACCAAAACGAGGCTTCGTCCTTCATTAACCAAGTAACCAATTGGACCTTCCTTCCATCTTCCACCTAGAAAATACCAAATAGATCTTCCACCTCCTTAAGCCAATTCCGAGCTTCAACAAACGTCTCTGATCCATGAAAAGGTTTTCCGCCCATTGCTTGAAAGTCTTTGCATATCTTTGAAAAAGTATCAATGCGAGGAGGGGGAGGAGGAGGAGCTACTGCAGCTGGGGGAGGAGGAACATTTGTTGGGCCTGCGGCATTGGCCCTAGCCTCCAGATACCTTCTAAACCAACCTGGTATCGGTATGCCCTTGGGTATCTCAGGTTCCCCAGACATGCTGAAAAAGAAAAGGAAGAGATTTCAAAATGGAGAATCGAAGGAGAGATATATGGCTCTTGTGGTTTATGTTTTTTTAAAACAAACTTTTCTCCTGAAAATAATCTCCTAAAAACATATTTTTGAAATTATTTCTTCATAAAATGCTTTTGAAAAACAGTTTTTCAAAATATCTTATCTGTTCTGTTAACCTTCAGCTCTGATACAACGTGTAACACCCCATGTCCATTAATGTCACTCTCAAAGGGAATGCATTAACTTTCATGGAGTATTATTGGTGAATTAAAACAAAATATAACACGACAGATACATATATCGGTACTTGAAAATTTTCAAAACGACATTTATTGTAGTGGAGAAATAGTTTGATTACAACTACTCAATAAACCAACAGTAAAACCAAGTACACTTAATATCCATCTTGGCAAATTGTTTTCTGAGTACAAAAAGTAAAAAAGCATAACCCCAACATGAGTAGCCATAAAAGAGATGAGCTGAACTTTACTTTCGGCAATCCAAGCACTTCCAAAAGAGAGAGAAAGAGATCCAAGATCAAGCTCCACTAGTACTAGTCCCACCTTGAGAACCTGGGGGGGGGGGGGGAAGGAAGAAAAGAGGCGAAAACAAAGGGGGTTAGACATAAAGTCTGGCGAGTGTAATAACTTAAACAATATAATTATTAAAGTAACTAGGATAAGGCATAAACTGGTAAAACAAGATATGACCGTGAAACAAGTGGGCATGACAAAGAAAACAAGAGGAATATTCTGGCGTTAATCTCGTTCATAATCACTGTAGGATAATTACTATACTACAACATTACCAGTCACCCTAAAAGTTGATCCCGCCTATAGAACATAATAATGATAATGGTAGTTTCGTGTACTCCTAGCTTCCTTTATAGGTGTCGTCTGCCCCTATCTCCACTAGTTGTACCCACTACCCCCATGCGATCGGCTCTCTAACTTGTAGATACCCGTGCTGGTCCTACAATGGGGTGTATCACTCCCCAAAGTGGAAACTCGATACCACTAAAGATGCACGGCTTATATCTACATGATGCAACAACATTTTATCTACCAGCCCTGGCCGACGCACGCACATGACCCCATTGGACTTGCGCTGCCACTGCTAACCCGTTTTAACCTCTTATAATCAAACCCAGTAAGCGAGTCCCGTCCTCGACTTGGGTCAAGCTCATAAAGATACTTAATGGGTTACTAGTTTGAAAAGGGCCCCCATGCCTGACACAAGCTTTCCACCTATGCTTGGTCCCCACTAAGGTTTCCCACTTAACCCCATTCTTATTCATGTCTTCTTACATGTTTCAACTTGGTTAAGTGTTTCTAATCGTATTTCACAAGCTACCCAAGGCCACCCACTTTACCCCCATGTCCTACCACATGTTTATTTGGTTAAGTGTTACTTAATTCATTAGAACCGTAACTTTGTAAAGACCTCCCACATTAGACTACCATTTGCGGTTGTTGGATTTGCCGAGCGGGTCCGGGCAGTCTTATATCGCAAACGAGCCTAACCTCGTGTCTTTGTAATTGTTACGCATTTAATTCGTGCCTTTGACCTCTCACATTAGACTACCGTTTGTGGTTGCTGGATTTTCCGGGCGGGTCCGGGCATTCTTATACCACAAACGAGTCTAACCTCGTGTCTTAGGAGGTTGATTATTACACATAATTATTTATCCCCAAATTGGATTAATATTTCTATTCAAATTTGTCAATAAATTCCAAATTTATTTATGTCCATAATTGTCACCTAAATTATGTCCATAATTTCAGGTTTATAATTTATACCAATTAATGCCTCATATTAATTATATGCCTTTTAAGGCCATTTTATGCCAATTCACAATTACGTATATTAAATATTTTCCCATTGTCCCCACGGTATTCGTACATTTTAATATGACATGTGTTTGACTCGCAAATAGTCTAACTTATAAAAGAAAAGCAACATCACAACATAAAATAGATCTAAGAATCATGACATAAGTTTTCATAGCCAATAACTTGCATATATGGATATGGTTTCCTATGAATTTCATTCAAACTAGCATATGATTCACATACAAAACTAGCATAGGTAATGGCATAAATGTGCATAACAATGTATTGTCATGGATCAAAATATAGATCTAAACATAAAGATGTGAACTTGCATATGGATCTAAACATAAAGATATGAACTTGCATATGGATCTAAACATGTAAATTAATGTCACATGTTTACATATAAACTAGCATATTTGTCTACATGATTTCACATATGAACTTGTGTATAATCCACCAACAGACTTGCATAAGATTCACATATGATCGAACATCCCAAACTTGCAAAAAATTCATAATTTAGCATATGATTTAACATCCCAAACTTGCATATGATTCATATACATATGTTTTAACATCCAAACTTGCATAAGATGAATCTAGTTAATCACGTACAATTTAACATATGAAACATATCCACAATAACAAAGCATCAATGATAACATCACATGATTCAAAATCATATTCTCATAATCCTAATTATAACTTATCACAATTAAATTAATTAATTAATTTATGAAAGATATTATACTCACGAACAAAAGAATAGTCTTCTCTTTCTGGGACCTGTATTCTGAAATTGAATTGCTTGCCTTTGATGTAGACTAATTGTTATTTAGATTTGATTAGATTAGATTTTGATTCTTGCTTCTATCTTGTTTCTGAGTTGAAAGAGAACGTCGGCTACTCTAGGTTCTCCATTGACGGCATGGCGACACTTTGTATGAATTAGTGTGATTTTAGGTTGAGAGTTAGGTTGCTTATATAGAGTTTTAATTAATTTAGAGCCTTCATATTAACCCTCGAAGCAATCAAGACCATCCAGTCAAGATAGGATAACACCTCAGCCATAATGACTCAGTGTTCGGATCAGAACACTCCAGAAATCTGTGTAGGTCTTTAGCCCGACATGGGCGCACTTGGTAGGTGAGCCTGTGCATTTTTGTACTGGCACACTTGTGAAGTGCACCAGTGCATTCTGGTCGACTTCCGGTTTTCTTCCTAACTTCGTTCTTCCATATCTCCTTCATACGGTATCCATTTTACGCAAACTTGGACTCTGTCTCAAGCAGAATTCCGAGTCGAACGCAATGGCATAACCCATTTCCCTTAGTTCTCATATTTGAAATTAAGTATTCTTTAAATTCGTTAATATTAATATTTAAATTCATGGGGTGTTACAAAAGGGCTAATGGTAACCTCAGTTCTAGCATAAACTCCATATGTCCAGCCTTGACAATGTCCAACCTTGGCAACTAAGCCTTTCAAAGATACCCAAGGTACTCGACCAGCAACCTTCCAGTCAATTGGGTTCCCCCGTTGTACCCCTGCTTTGAGCCTGCTAGAACTTACGACAATGATGACATCTCGGCCTTCGCATCTCTAGTCGTCCAACCTTGATGACTATTTACTGCTCGAGCGACCTTCTCGAGCAACCATTATCCACCAACTCACGACCTTTGAGTTGTCTGCCAATTCGTTGTTTTTCGTCGATCAACGAACATATCACATCACTTCGAACATCCCCTTCTGGACTCTTGTCAAAGCCACCACCACGTTGAACCAACCAACATCTTTATAAGGTTCAAAGCAATCCATAGCATTATTTCAGCACTTCCTAACTTCCCAATTAAATTTACTTTGAAGTCACATCATCAAAGGAAATGTCCGATTAGAAAAACTTGCCCAGAAATGCTAAAAATGTCCGACCAGAATAGCCCGACCCGAGCCACTTTGGTCCAACCCGACCCCTTCTAAATGGGAAGACCCGACCCCTCATAAATGGGAAGACCCCTTCTGAATGGGAAGACCCGACCCCTCCTAAATAGGAAGACCCCTCCTAAATGGGAAGACCCCTCTTGAATGGGAAGACCCCTCCTGAATGGGAAGACCTCTCCTGAATGGGAAGACCCCTCCTAAATGGGAAGACCCCACCTGAATGGGAAGACCCCTCCTGAATGGGAAGACCCCTCCTAAATGGGAAGACCCGACCCCTTATGAGTGGGAAGACCTGACCCCTTATGAATGGGAAGACCCGACCCCTCCTAAATGGGAAGACTCGACCCCTTATGAATAGGAAGACCTGACCCCTTATGAATGGGAAGACCCGACCCCTCATGAATGGGAAGACCCGACCCCTTGTGAATGGGATGACCCGACCCCTTATGAATGGGAAGACCCGACCCCTCATGAATGGGAAGAACCGACCCCTTATGAATGGGAAGACATGACCCCTCATGAATGAGAAGACCCGACCCCTTATGAATGGGAAGACCCGACCCCTTATGAATGGGAAGACCCCTCCTGAATGGAAAGACCCGACCCCTCATGAATGGGAAGACCCGACCCAAAACCTGCACTTCTCCAATTCTACTCCGATTTTGACTAAAACTTCGCCAAACGACGAATCCTACGAAACCAACTCAACCAAAATCATTAAATACAACCATAAACATATCATAACAATACTAACCACATGAATATGACGATTACTACAAAAATGATGTAAATCTCACCAAAATCCATTAAAATGAACATATTATCAAAATGAGAGATCTAACTTACATAAACATATGAAATGACATGGAATTAACCGATTAAACTTGCTAAATTAGATCATAGGGTAATCTATATGAAAATGAACTCACCAATGCATGGATCTAAGGAAAAACACTCGAATTTGATGAAAAACATGATCTACTACCCACACACTTTATTGAATCCATGTGAGAGAAGTAATCCACTCACCAATTCCCCAAAACAAATTAAAATGATATAATTATGAATCCGAACAGCGAGCAGTTCAATCTAAACGCCTTAATCCGATGAATTCACCTTTGAAATGATATAGATCTAGCCTCCAATGGTGTAGAACTATGATTTCTCCCTTACATTTGGATTTTTAATAGTGGAAAGGTGTTAGAGGAAGAAGGAAGTAAATGCCTCCAAATGAGATAATGAGAAAGCAACCCTTTTCCCTCCACTCTCATCCCCTATTTATAGGATTCCACCAGCCCACTAATGAGCCTCCTCAATTCAGCCCATTAGGCTCTCCAAACCTTAACAGCCAACTAAAAAACCTTAAAACAACGATTTCTTCCAAACCGCTTAGCCAAATCCTTAATGTAACCACTTCCTTTCTAATGGCACAGGTCTCACCTTCTGATTTGGCCTGAGTCAAAAGTTATGCCCTGTACAAGACTGACAGGGGCAAAATGGTCACAAACAAAATCGGTAAAAATTATGGACATGTCTCACATCCCCATAAGCAACATATTAGAAGATGAGAATGATCCGACCCTTAGGGAATAAACTAAAAATATTTTACGATCTTCCGATACGTAAAATGCGGGTTGTTACACTTGTACATGGCATAACTCTTGACTCACGTCAAATCAGATGTTGAGACCTGTGCCATCAGAAAGGAAACAATGATTGACTTTCCATAGAGTGGTTATATTAAAGATTTGGCTCAACGGTTTGGGAGGAATCGCTGTTTTAAAGTTTAACAGTAGGTTGTTCAGGTTTTGGAGCCTTAGAGGGCTGATTTGCGATGGCCCATTAGTGGGCTGGTGGAATCCTAAAAATAGGGGGTGAGAGAGAAGGGAAAAAGTTTACTTTCCTATTCTCTCATTTGGTGGCCTTGTGCTCCACCTTCCTCTAACCCATTTCCACCATTAAAAACGAGATCTAAACTTAGAAATCAAAGATCTACACCATTGGAGGCTAGATCTACATCATTTCATAGAAGAATTCATCGAATCGAGGAGTTTGGTTCAAATTGCTCGCTGTCCGGATTCATATTTATATCATTTTATGTAACACCCCGTGAATTCTATAACATTAAGCTTCGCAAATTAAAGTGTAATTAATTCTAAACGAAAGAATTAAGGGAAACGGGTTACGCCATTGCGTTCGTCTTGGAATTCTGCTTGAGATAGAGTCTGAGTTTGCGTGAATCGGACTCTGTATGAAGGAGTTATGACCTTCGGAAGTTTCAGAATAAAATTTAAAATTCAAACAGCTCGGTTTCAAGTTCAAAATTCAAAAAATAAGCTCAAACTGGGATGGGTGGGAAAATTCCCGCCCAGGGACCTGGTCGACCATAGGGTCGACCATGGTGTCGACCTGGTCACCCCCAGGTCGACCATAGTGTCGACCTGGGTGTCGACCTGCCAGTCGACCTACCCGGTCGACCTGGCTGGCTGGGTCCAGCTCTGGTTCGAATTTCTGTGGCTCGGTGTGTCATTGGGGCTGACATGTCACCTCTTGATTGGCTCTTTGGACTTATGGTCTAGATTCCTCCTGTCTTCATCTGACGGCTCAAAACAATCTAAATATCTATATATGCACCCTAAGTCTCAACTAAAATTCACACAAAAAAATAAGATTGGAGTCGTCATGCTGCCAGGAAGGAATTGAGCGTAGCCGTCAAGAGAGAGGAGCTTAGAGACGAATCAAATTAAGAAAAGAACTAAAGCTTAATCAAATTATTCAATGCAATGTTAATCTACCCAAAGAAACGCATCTCAATTTCAGAACTCAGAATCCAGAATTCAAGATTCTGCATTCGTTGTAAGTATAGTGATCTTTCAGAATATGAATAAAACTGTGACGTGATTCGATCTAAATGAAAATAGAATTATGTTATTGTATAATAATGATATGAATTCTGTGTATTGTAATAATTCTGTCATGACTTGTGTATTGATATTTGTGGCATAAATTGATTGATGCAAGCCTATTGGACATTTGTATATGAAAATAATAGCACTTGCAAGTTGTGGCAAAAACTAGTAATTGATCCCTTTATGTTTATGTCGATGGCATGGACTATATACATTCCCTAAGTCTAAGTTAAAGCTTATGTAAACATGTTCTAGATTTGAGACCTTTTATGCCTACATAACTCAAAACATATGAACACATTCTTATGTTTATTTGCAAGTATTATTGGATCTATGTTAAGTACCGTTTGGGTTACATAAACTATGCAAGTTCATGTTGAAATAGGCTATATGATTAGATGTTAAAATTGTATATTTTGGTGAATATACAACATGTTAATTTTGTGGTTGACATTATGCCAAGTTAAACATGTTTAAACCCAAGTTTGTATAAGTCTAAATATGCCATTTTATGTGACACCTATTTAGTTATATGCCTATTTGAATGCAAGTTCACATGAACCATTATTTATGTTAGTTGAATCGCTAAATTGCAAGTTCATGCGCCACACACCTTTATGTATTGTAAAATATTACATGTTCTTGATTTCCCCTTTTCTCACGTTTGTAAATTTGGGCTGAATTGTGTCGAGCCCAGCATTTGTTAAAATGTTGCGAACGTACAAACGGGGGTAATAACGCTGGGTGTAAAACATGAAAAATATATGTAGGCATGTTTGGCACATGTCAACGATAATGACATTTAAGTGGTATGCATTGTTATGCCCAAGAATAAAGGACATGACATTTACATATAAAATTGAGAAGTGATAAAATATGTAAATTTAGAAAACACAGTATGCTTAACCCGAGGTTGGATTGAGTTCTGATGTAAACCTGCCCGGACCCGCCCGACTGTCCAGTAGTCACAACAATACCTATCCAACGTTGGTGGTAAAGCATTGAGCCCAATAAGGACCCGAGGTTAGACTGAGCTACGGTGCTAACCTGCCCGGAACCGACCGGCACATCCAGTAACCGTAGCAATATCTGTCTAATGTGAGTGGTCGGTGCTTTCAGAGGCTAAGGACAGATGGTAGGGTTAAGTCAACTAAAAACACTAAGCCAAATTCAACATGTTAACAAGAATTGATGGGTGAGGTTAGGTAAATACAGACACTTAACCACTTAACATGTTTGACTAGAAAATCCTAGTAACGAGGGATCTATTTCAGCAGTAACCCAAGTTAGGTATCATGGTACCCTGAAACTAGGCAGGGTGGGGCACAATTACTGGGCTGATTGTAAGCGGTCAAAGCGACGGCTGTGTGTGCAATAGTGTGGGTTCTAATGGAGTGCGGGCGTGCACACACTTCGGAGAAGACAAACAGGGCACTGGGGGGCACCAGTAGTATAACCTATGTATCCTAGAATTGTGTCGGGGCCGCCACCATAGGTCTTGATACACCCCATGGTGGGACCAGCATAGGTATCTACAATTCTTGGGGGCCGTATGACACATGTTTATGCGAGTAGGAGCCGATCTTTAGAAAATGGGGATCACTTCACCCTCAGCATGGGGTGCCAGTTAAAATAAGCTCAAGTAGGTGCAGAGATATAGTGTGGGTGCGATAGTACATTCGATTCTAAACGACACTTCCTTAGCTTGTGATACTTTCCTGTTTTCAGTTTATATCTATCATGCCCTTTTTCTTATTCACATACTGAAGAGTCACTAGATTTACTCAGGCTTTATGTCTGACTCTATTTTCTTTTCGTCTTCTTTTCTTTCATTCCCCCTAGGTCCACAGGGAGGAAACAACCCAGCTTAGTCAGACTCTTTGCAAGCTTCAAGACCGTAGATGTATGGTTTGGATCTCTTTTGCTCGGATTATGGCTTTGGATATCACTATGGGGATTTTTGTTACTTTATTTATGTTTTATGCTTCTTTAATAATTAATACAGTAATGATGTTGTAATGTTGGAAATATTTTGAAACAATTATGGAAATGTTTTGTAGGAACACGTATTGATGAAATAAAAGCCTGTTTGTTTTCCACTGTTTAAAATATGTGTATTTATATCTGTCTTGTGTTTATCTGTGACTTTTACTTAAAAACCTTCACCAAAGTTAAGGCATTCCCTTTGTGAGTGACCTTAACGGAGGTGGGGTGTTTCACTTGGTATCAGAGCATAGGTTTACCAGATAAGATAAAAAAAAATTGAAATTGTTTTCAAAAGGAAGTTTAAAGAAGCATTTTTCAAGAAAAAGTGTTATATTTTTAAAAAGGCATAATCCCCCAAAGCCATGTGCACTGTCTCTCTCTATCCTTCATTTTGAATATTTCCTTTCGTTTTCAGCATGTCTGGAGACCTTAACCTTCCAGGAGGAGTGCCGATACCCGGCTGGTTTAGGAGGTACTTAGAAGCAAAGGCCAATGGCGTGGGCCCAACAGACATTCCTCCTCCAGTGGCCGCGGTTCCTCCTCCTCCTCCTCCTCCTTGTGGAAATGCCTTCGCAAAATCTTGTAGAGACTTCAAGGCTATGGGTGGAAAAGACTTTTATGGGACAGAGTCCTTCGTAGGAGCAAGAAACTGGCTAAAGGAGACCGAGGATCTGTTTGTCATCTTCGGAGTTGATGACAGGCAAAAGATACATCTAGCAGTGTGGTTGCTTAAAGATGAAGCTTCCTACTGGTGGGAGATTACCAATGCTCAGAGGCAAGTGTAAACATGGGAAGATTTCAGGACAAGATTTGAGATGAAATTCCTCTCCCAAGCTGAAAGAAGCCTGCATATGGAGAAGTTCCTAACTCTTAAACAGGGGAGCACGACGATTAGGGAGTATGTCAATCAGTTTAATCAGCTGGCCAGATTTGGGATGGACTTAGTAAACACCCAACACAAGAAGGCGCTTAGCTTCGTCAAAGGTCTGAATGAGCCTCTACACAGCCTTGCTATGACCCATGTATCCACAGGAGCGACTTATGAAAGCTTGGTGGACATGGCGTTGCTACACGAGGAAGACAACGGCAAGAAAGAGACTAAGGTGGAAGAAAATAAAGAGGGTCCACAAGCTAAGAAAACAGACTTCAAGAAAGGAGGGAAGAACAATAAGCCCCGTGAGAGGAGAAACTGCAATTTCTGTGACATTGTTGGACATATATCGAAAGACTACCGAAAGAGGAAAGCGAAGATGGGTGGGTGCTTCCATTGCGGAGAGACTGGGCACTTGGCAAAGGACTGCCCAAAGAAGCGAGGGCAGGGACAGAAGGCTGGATCCACTTCAGGGGGTCAAGTTCATGCACTGGTGGCAACTCCACAGGAACGAGGTAGTAATATTTTTGTAGAAAGTGTAGTCTATCTTTATGATCATCCAGTTCGCACACTTTTTGACTCCGGCGCATTACACTCCTTTATTTCATCTGCCTTAGTAGAATCTCTGCATCTAGACACTAGTATGGTAGAGGATCCCTTAGTAGTTTCAAATCCAATTGGGGGCTCCTCTTACTTGCCAATGGTTTTTTTGGGTTTGAAAATCTCTATTCTCAGCGTTGAGTTTAGTTGTAATGCCTTTGTTTTGGGCTTCTCGGGATATGGTTTGATCTTAGGCATGGACTGGTTATCCAGTAATGGTGCCATTCTTGATTGTGAGAAAAGAGTAGTTAGACTCTTGACTCAGCTTGGTAACACTCTAGAAATTTCTTGTAATCCCTTGAATGTTGTTATTCTTAGTTATCTAGAGTCGCTTTATGCTTCTGATGAGAATTTGCAGTCAGTTAGAATAGTCCGGGAATATACGGATGTCTTTGAGGAATTGAAGGGCTTACCTCCAAGGCAGGAAATAGACTTCCGCTTATATCTTATGGATAAAGCAAAGCCTGTAGCTTTACCTGTCAGACACATGGCTACAAAGGAGAGAAAGGAGCTTAGTAAGCAGGTTAAAGAACTTCTCGAAAAGGGGTTCATTAGATGGAGCATTTCGGAATGTGGTGCTCCAGCGGACAGTTCGCTACTAAATCGGACAGTTCGCTTCGCCTTTGCGTCGACTATAGGGAGTTAAACAAATTGACCAAGAAAAATAGGCACCCTCTTCCCAGAATTGACGATTTGTTTGATCAGCTAGTAGGTGCGTCGGTCTTCTCCCAACTTGATCTGGCAATTGGGTTCCATCAGCTAAGAGTAGCTGAAGATAGCATTGATAAAACGGCGTTCAGAACCCCAAACGTTTTCTTCGAGTGGCTTGTCATGCCTTTCGGCTTGACAAACGCACCCGCTTATTTCGTAGACCTAATGAGCAGAGTGTTCAGAGAATTCCTCAACAAATTTGTGGTTGTCTTCATAGACGATATTTTGATCTTCTCAAAGAATGAGGAAGAGCATGCTCAACATCTGAAAGAAATAATGGATACTCTCCGAGCACATCAGCTAAAGGCAAAAAAATTCAAATGCCACTTTTGGAGAGAAGAAGAAGTAAGGTTTCTTGGGCATGTGGTGTCCGAAGAAGGGTTGGCCGTGGACCCTGCGAAAGTAGTTGCGGTGCAAGATTGGAAGGGACCAAAGAACGCAACCGAAGTCAGAAGTTTTCCAGGGCTGGCGGGTTTCTACCGTAAGTTCATTAGGGATTTTGTAAAAATCTCAGCTCCACTCACAAGGCTAACAAAGAAGAATCTAGCGTTCGCTTGGGAATTGGATAGAGAGTTTGCTTTCCAATGCCTGAAAAGGGCTCTTACAACAGCCCCAGTTCTGACTCTACCAGATGGAAGCAAGATGTTCACAATATACACCGATGCATGCGGGACGGGGCTAGGCGCTGTTTTGATGCAAGAAGGTAGGGTAGTAGCTTATGGTGGAAGGCAATTGAAAGTTCATGAAAAGAACTACCCAACCCACGATCTTGAGTTAGCCGCCATCGTCTTTGCACTTAAGTCTTGGCGCCATTATCTCCTAGGTGAGAAGTTTAAACTGTATACTGACCATAAATCGTTGAAATATCTTTTCTCGCAGAAAGATCTTAACTTAAGGCAACAGAGATGGATGGAGTTTCTTGCCTCGTATGACTTTGAGATTTCCTATACTCCGGGTAAGGGCAATGTAGTAGTAGACGCCTTGAGCAGAAAGAAGTTGACCCTAAGCCCGCTCTTTGTAGAAAGGCAAAGCTTGGAGTATATAGCCAGTTTTAACTTTAGGCCCTCCTTTGATTTCGTACCGGGTTTGTTAGCATCTCTTGAAGTGCGTCCTACTCTTTTGGATACAATAGAGACTGCACAACGTGAAGACCCTCAGCTAGTTGAAGTGGTTGATAAGCTAATTAGGGGTGAGACTTCTAGTCACCTCAATAGGTACTCTATCAATGATAAAGGCTGGCTGAGACGCGATGGAAAACTATGTGTCCCACAAGCAAGGGAGTTGGTAAAGAAGGTTCTTGAGGAAGCACATCATTCCAAGATGACAATATACCCAGGCGGAGACAAGATGTACAAGGACATGAAGAGAGTTTTCTTTTGGATCGGCATGAAGAAGGACGTGGTAGATTTCGTTTCTAAGTGTATGATATGCCAACAGGTCAAGGCAGAACAGAAGAAGCCTGGAGGACTGCTTCATCCTCTAGAGGTCCCATAGTGGAAGAGGGATATTATTTCAATGGACTTCGTTGATGGCTGCCTAGGTCGAGAAGGGGAAATACTAGCATTTGGGTAATAGTGGATAGGCTTACAAAAAGCACCCACTTTTTACTTGTCAATTGTAGAAGGACTGCCTCATCTCTAGCGTCTCTTTACCTTAAGGAGATAGTTCGACTCCATGGGATACCCTCCAGCATTGTTAGTGACCGAGACCCAATCTTCACAAGCGAGTTTTGGCAGAGTCTACAAGAAGCTGTAGGCACACAGTTATGTTTGAGCACGGCCTATCACCCCCAAACTGATGGCCAGATGGAAAGGGTGAATAAAGTTTTAGAGGATCTTTTAAGACTTTGCGTTCTTGACTTTGGAGGAACATGGGAGGATCACTTTCCTTTAGTAGAATTTGCCAACAACAACAGCTACCAAGCCACCATCGGTATGGCGCCCTTCGAAGCTTTGTATGGAAGACCTTGCCGACCACCAACTTGTTGGTGGGAGTCCACTGACAAGATTATACTTGGGACAGACATGATTAGAGAGACTTCAGAAAAAGTGTACTTGATACGAAGGAGAATAAAGACTGCCCAAGACAGACAGAAATCCTACAAAAGAAGGACCGACCTTGAATTTGAGGTTGGGGACAGAGTTTTCCTTAAGGTATCCCCTTTAAGGAACGTCGTTCGCTTTGGATCCGCAGGAAAGCTAGCACCAAGATTTGTAGGACCGTTCCCTATCGTCGAGAAGATTGGGAAAATGGCTTATAGAGTAGATCTGCCTGAAAGATTGGCTGGAATTCACAATGTCTTTCATGTTTCTCATCTCTGGAAATGTCTACATGAATAAGCGGAAGTGGTGGAGCCAAGCATTCTGGAAGAAGCCAAAGTGGAACGTGAAGCAACTGTGAGGAGAGTTCCAACCCGCATCTTAGGAACTGAAGTGAAAAAGCTACGCAACCGCGAAGTCAAACTCGTTAAAGTTCAGTGGAGCGAAGTCGAGGAAGACGCGACTTGGGAAACTGAGGACAGAATACGCGCTGCCTACCCTTTTCATTTTGAGGGTACATCTTTGATCTCTCTTTTTCCTTAAGTTATGCTTAATCAATTTTTTAGGTATATCTCCTCGGTCCTTTTTCTAACTCCTTAGGTAGAAAACAAATGGATGCAAACATGTATTTGAAAACATGTTATGGATGATGGCTGCAAATGGTTGCTAGTGATTGCTAGTGGTTGCTCGTGGATGCATATACACACACACCCTAGGTTTTAGATCGGCTCAGTCACTTCATATTGCATATGCATATATGTATTCTCTTTTGTATATGGTTGAAACTTGATATGCTGTCATACAGTTGTCGCATTTGTATGAATAAGTTGTGCACTCATGTAGAATTATGAGTAGGAAAAATTTGAATACATAATGGATTCATGACACTTACATGATTCGCATTAAGGAGGTCAACTGAATCAGTAGACCACCTGATTTCTGCATTAGATAAGTACATGTACACAAACAATGCATATGATCATGAAGCATTAGAAGTCTTTTAAGGACAGTGGACGCCTGTGTTTGTTGGTTGAGTAGATGGACGACACGATGGTAGGATATACATTCTTCCTAACTTGAAGATTTCGAGGACGAAATCCTTTTAAGAGGGGGAGAATGTAACACCCCGTGAATTCTATAACATTAAGCATCACAAATTAAAGTGTAATTAATTCTAAATGAAAGAATTAAGGGGAACGGGTTACGCCATTGCATTTGTCTCGGAATTCTGCTTGAGATAGAGTCTGAGTTTGCGTGAATCGGACTCCGTATGAAGGAGTTATGACCTTCGGAAGTTTCAGAATAAAATTTAAAATTCAAACAGCTCGGTTTCAAGTTCAAAATTCGAAAAATAAGCTCAAACTGGGCTGGGCAGGAAAATTCCCACCCAGGGACCAAGCCGACCATAGGGTCGACCATGGTTTCGACCTGGTCACCCCCAGGTCGACCATAGTGTTGACCTGGGTGTCGACCTGCCAGTCGACCTACCCGATCGACCTAGCTGGCTGGGTCTGGCTCTGGCTCGAATTTCTGTGTCTCGGTGTGTCATTGGGGCTGACATGTCACCTCTTGATTGGCTCTTTGGACTTTGTATGGTCTAGATTCCTCCTGT
Organism: Allium sativum; assembly: GCA_030737875.1. Lineage (NCBI taxonomy): Eukaryota > Viridiplantae > Streptophyta > Magnoliopsida > Asparagales > Amaryllidaceae > Allium > Allium sativum. Next base: position 462,127,492 of record CM060921.1, read on the forward strand.
CTTCATCTGACGGCTCAAAACAATCTAAAAATCTATATATACACCCTAACTCTCAACTAAAATTCACACAAAAAAATAAGATTGGAGTCGTCATGCTGCCAGAAAGGAATTGAGCGTAGCCGTCAAGAGAGAGGAGCTTAGAGACGAATCAAATTAAGAAGAGAACTAAAGATTAATCACATTATTCATCACAACGTTAATCTACCCAAAGGAACGCATCTCAATTTCAGAACTTAAAATTCAGAATTCAAGATTCTGCATTCGTTGTAAGTATAGTGATCTTTCAGAATATGAATAAAACTGTGACGTGATTTGATGTAAATGAAAATAGAATTGTGTTATTGTATAATAATGATATGAATTCTGTGTATTGTAATAATTCATTCATGAGTTGTGTATTGATATTTGTGGTATAAATTGATTGATGCAAGCCTATTGGACATTTGTATATGAAAATAATAGCACTTGCAAGTTGTGGCAAAAACTACTAATTGATCCCTTTATGTTTATGTCGATGGCATGGACTATATACATTCCCTAAGTCTAAGTTAAAGCTTATGTAAACATGTTCTAAATTTGAGACCTTTTATGCCTACATGACTCAAAACCTATGAACACATTCTTATGTTTATTTGCAAGTATAATTGGATCTATGTTAAGTACCGTTTGGGTTACATAAACTATGCAAGTTCATGTTGAAATAGGCTATATGATTAGATGTTAAAATTGGATATTTTGGTGAATATACAACATGTTAGTTTTGTGGTTGACATTATGCCAAGTTAAACATGTTTAAACCCAAGTTTGTATAAGTCTAAATATGCCATTTTATGTGACACCTATTTAGTTATATGCCTATTTGAATGCAAGTTCACATGACCCATTATTTATGTTAGTTGAATCGCTAAATTGCAAGTTCATGCGCCACACACCTTTATGTATTGTAAAATATTACTTGTTCTTGATTTCCCCTTTTCTCACGTTTGTAAAGTTGGGCTGAAATGTGTCGAGCCCAGCATTTGTTAAAATGTTGCGAACGTACAAACAGGGGTAATAACGTTGGGTGTAAAACATGAAAAATATATGTTGGCATGTTTGGCACATGCCAACGACAATGACATTTAAGCGGTATGCATTGTTATACCCAAGAATAAAGGACATGACATTTACATATAAAATTGAGAAGTGATAAAATATGTAAATTTATAAAACACGGTATGCTTAACCCGAGGTTGGATTGAGTTGTGACGTAAACCTGCCCGGACCCGCCAGCTGTCCAGTAGTCACAACAATACCTATCCAATGTGGGTGATTAAGCATTAAGCCCAATAAGGACCCGAGGTTAGACTGAACTACGGTGTAAACCTGCCCGGAACCGACTGGCACATCCAGTAACCATAGCAATATCTGTCTAATGTGAGTGGTCGGTGCTTTAAGAGGCTAAGGACAGATGGTAGGGTTAAGTCAACTAAAAACACTTAACCAAATTCAACATGTTAACAAGAATTGATGGGTGAGGTTTGGTAAATACAGACACTTAACCACTTAACATGTTTAACTAGAAAACCCTAGTAACGAGGCACCCGTTTCAGCAGTAACCCAAGTTAGGTATCATGGTACCCTGAAACTTGGCAGGGTAGAACACGATTACTGGGCTGATTGTAAGCGGTCAAAGCGACGACGGTGGGTGCAACAGTGTGGGTTCTAACGGAGTGCGGGTGTGCACACACTTCGGAGCAGACAAACAGGGCACTGGGGGCACCAGTAGTATAACCTATGTATCCTAGAGTTGTGTCGGGGCCGCCACCATGGGTCTTGATACACCCCATGGTGGGACCAGCATAGGTATCAACAATTCTTGGGGGCTGTATGACACATGTTTATGCGAGTAGGAGCCGATCTTTAGGAAATGGGGATCACTTCACCCTCAGCATGGGTGCCATTTAGAATAAGCTCAAGTAGGTGCAGAGGTATAATGTGGGTGCGATAGTACATTCGATTCTAAACAACACTTCCTTAGCTTGTGATACTTTCCTGTTTTCAGTTTATATCTATCATGCCCTTTTTCTTATTCACATACTGAAGAGTCACTAGCTTAACTTAGGCTTTATGTCTGACTCTATTTTCTTTTCGTCTTCTTTTCTTTCGTTCCCCCCTTCCAGGTCCACAGGGAGGGAACAACCCTGCTTACTCAGACTCTTTGCAAGCTTCAAGACCGTATATGTATGGTTTGGATCCCTTTTGCTCGGATTATGGCTTTAGATATCACTATGGGGATTTTTGTTACTTTATTTTTGTTTTATGCTTCTTTAATAATCAAGACAGTAATGAGGTTGTAATGTTGGAAGTATTTTGAAACAATTATGGAATTGTTTTGTATGAACACGTATTGATGAAATAAAAGCCTGTTTGTTTTCCGCTGTTTAAAATATGCGTATTTATATATGTCTTGTGTTTATCTGTGACTTTTACTTATAAACCTCCACCAAAGTTAAGGCATTCCCTTTGTGAGTGACCTTAACAGAGGTGGGGTGTTTCATTTTAGCTTGTGTTGGAGAATCAGTGAGTGATTTACACCTCTCACATGAATTCAATGAAGTATATGAATGTTAGATCATGTTTTTCATCAAATTCAAGTGCTTTTTCATAGATCTACGCATTGGTAGGTCCATTTCATATGAATCTCTCTATGATCTGATTGAGTAAGTTAGACACGTAATTTCTATGACATTTCATGTGAATGTGCAAGTTAGATCCGTGGTTTTGCTCATATGTACATTTATGGTGATTTTAGTAAATGGTACATGTTTATTGATGAAATTGTCATCTTGGTGTTATTAGTGATTTCATCTCATGCTTGTGGTAATACTGGATGGATTGGATGAGTTGGTATTTTCGAACGAATCTTTTTGGCGAAGTTTTGGTCGAAATTGGAGTTGCATTGAAGGATGCAAGTTTTGGGTCGGCCTCAAGTAGTTCTGGTCAATCCAATGTAGCTCCAAGTAGTTCTGGTTGGTCCCAGTTTGTTTTGTTGGGTACTGAGTAGTTCTGGTTGGTCCCAAGTTGTTCAGTTGGGTTCTAAGTGGTTTTGGTCGGTCTTAAACAGTTCTGGTCGGCCTCAAGTTGTTCTGGTTAGTCTCAAACAGTTCTGATCAGCGTCAAGTTGTTCTGGTCGGTCCCAATTAGTTCTGGTCGGTCCCAATTAGTTCTGGTCGGCCTCAAGTTGCTCTGGTTGTCCCCAAGTTGCTCTGGTCGGTCCCAAGTGGTCTGGTTGGTCTCAAATCGGTCTGGTCGATCCCAACTATTCCTTGTCGGCCTCAGTGGCCTGGTCGGGTCCAAAATGGCCCCGGTTGGTCCGAAATGAGTCCGGTTGGCATTTCTAGTGGAAATTTATGGTCGGACATTCCTAATGATGTTGCGACTTCGAGGAGTCTTCAAGGGGCCAACCCTCTTCGAAGGGTTGTAGGTGTTCGTTGATCGGTGTAGATCAATGAGTGGTATGATAACTCAAAGCGTCTTGAGTAGGTTGATAATACTATATACTGTATTGAACCTTATATTGAAGTTGTTTGGTTCAATGGTAATGGTGGATTCGACGAGAGTCCAGATGTGGATGTTCGAAGTGATGTGATTTGTTCATTGATTGTTGTACACAACGAATGTGGGAATGGCTTAAGGATGTATTGAGTTCATGTAAAATAACGACTCAAGGAGGTACTGAGCTCGTGTGAAGTAATGGTTCCTCTAAAGTGTTCTGAGCTTATGGATAGTCGCAAGTGAACAAGACTAGAGATACTGCAGGCCGAGGAATTATCATTGTCGTAGGTTCTAGCGGGCTCAAAGAAGGGGTACAACAGGGGTGTACCTAAAAGACCGGATGTAGGTCGAGTACCCTGGGTATCGTTGAAAAAATATGAGGTTTTTGCTATAACCGGGGTTACCATTAGCCCTTGATGGATGGCAGGTTGATATGACCAGTCATACGATTAATGATGGTTTTGAAGCAGGATAGGCGGTGATAGCCAGAGTCTGTCTTGTATGATTGTTTGTTTTGCTTACCATCTCACGTAGATTGTCTTACATCGGAGGAGATGTCTCTTGGGTTCCTATCTGATATTGGTTTAAGCCTTTGGGGCTTGTGCTTGAGGGGTTTTGAATTCAACTAAGATAGTTTACGAGAGATATATAATCTGGATGTTGTGAGTGTTATTATGGATCACATCTGGTTTCCATAACTGAATGGTTGCTTGAATTATCTTGGTCGCATGGTTGAAATGTTGTTGTAAAGGCTATCACTGTCCGATGTGGGGAAGATGGGAGTTATGTTCTTCTCAGGTGTTGCGGGAAGATTAGTTCATTTATTTACCCATTCTCATATACTTTATTGAGGAAGTTTGTTAGCTATTTTATCGCTCACTAAGACTATTGTCTGACTCAAGGTTTTATGTTTTCCTCTTGTTACCTTGGGTTGTTTATCCAATTTTGGATGGGCAGACTAGGTGATAGGCGACCGCTCAGTAAGGATGACGTAGCAGTTTGGAGACTAGCAGGAGGCTGGCGTACTATCTCTGTTACTATATAGTATTTGGGTTTCCATTGCCTGTTATCCTACTTTGAGTGCTGTAGTGAGGCAAACTTGTACAGACATATGTAGTAATCCTGGTGTAAGGATATATTTTCTTATTGGTTTTGAAAATTTGAGATTTCTGCTAAAGTATGCCTCACTAATATTTCCTGTTGTATATATTTTATTATACTTTATCCTCGCACTGTGAGATTTATGGAAGGTTTCGCTTACGTTTACCTACTCTGATGATCGTCCATAGCCTCTGTGCACACCTTTCAGCGCATTATTCCTCTTGTATAGTGGAGGGGTTGTGGGCGGTTGTCACATTTGGTATCAGAGCTCTGGTCAACAATTATGGACAAAGTTCTAAGACGTAATTACGTATGAGAGATATATTTGTAGATTTTAGTTGGATGCTTGCTCTATATATTAGCATATATAGTAGTAGCCTTTGTGCTTCTTTAGTAGTTTATCTTGTAAGTGGACTAGTCATTCTATTTTAGATTTGAATGAGTCGCCAAACCTCTAGGAGTAAGTTTGGGACTGGAGGAGTAGGAGATGGAAGCCAACTGGGAGCTTTAGCAGTTGCACCGGAATACCTGGTTATGTTTGGGGCGGCCATGATGGCAGCAGCTATGTTAAGGATACCCATTCCAGAAGCAGCAGTGGAGCGTGATGTTCCTGTGCAAGTACCCTGAAGGGATTCTGCTACGCGACAGAGAGATTATTCTCCTACATATGAAGAAGATGAGTTACGAAGAAGTATGGATTTGGAGCAACTTCGACGTTAGCCCAAGGAGCAAGAAGAGAGGATCAATGTTTCTTGGGATGAAGCTTGTAGAAATAGACATGAAACTCAAGAAGAAACTTTCACTGGTCCCAGTGCGACGAAGAAGCTGAATAAGAATAAGAAGAAGAAGCAGAACGGAGAGGTGATTTGCTTTAACTGTTGGCAGAAGGGCCAATTTTTTAAGGATTGTAAGAATCCCAGAGCTAAGAAGAAGTGCTTCAAGTGTGAAAATCATGGGCATGAGAAGAACAATTACCCTGATCTTTTGAAGAATAAGAAACCAGGGGAAGCATGTGTTCGGGGAGTTATTCCAATTTCCTATTGCCTTCCTAATGAGGATTAGAAGAAGCAGTTACCAATTTAGATGTGCTTTCTGCCAATGGGGTTGTTGAGTTCTATTTGGTACTAGAGCATCACTTTCTTTTACCTACAATAAGATTGTATGCCGAATAAGTTTGGAACTTGAAATTGTAATAGACTATGGATTATAACTAATCTAGCAGGGTTCATCTGCTCTTTGCAAACTTTGTGAATCCAGTATTGTTGATCATGGATGCTCATTGAGTGGTTGGTTAGTTGTAACTTTCGATGGGCTTGAGATCATCTTGGGTATGGATTGGCCCAAGAAATGCGCGACAGAAGTGAGTTGCGAAAAGCTAGAGATGACAATCGGGGATGTGGAATGGCAAAAGGTGTTGATTCGGGGTAACCTGAAGATGTTGTTCTCGTGAGTTGTTATATTCGCTTGGAATTCCATAAGAAGACTTGTCATCCGTGCTAATCATAAGTGAGTTTAAGGATATCTTTGAAGAAGTCAAAGAGTTTTCGTGGTATCATGAGATGGAGTTTAGAGTCGATTTGGTCAGGGGGTGCTAGACCTATCGTTATGCCCCTTAGGAGGATGACGCCTAACGATCAGCGAGAGTTGGGGGTTCAAGTACGTGACCTTCTAGGAAAGGGGTTCATTTGGGGAAGTGTTCCCAAATGGGGTGCACCAGTGGTATTTGCAACCGAGGCAGATGGCTCATTAAGATTGTGTGTGGACTATCGTGAGCTGAATAAGGTGATCAAGAAGAACAAGTAACCATTGCCAAGAATTGATGACTTGTTCGATCAGCTTCACAAATCCAAATTGTTTTCTCAAGAAGGATTTAATAATGGGATTTCACTAGTTGAGGGTGGAAAAGGATAAGGTTGTGGCCTATGCAAGTCGATAGCCTAAGCCGCATGAAAGGAATTACCCAACTCATGATTTGGAGTTGGCAACGATTGTGTTTGCTCTGAAGGTATGGAGACGTTACCTGTTGGAATTTCGATTTGAGTTGTTTACAGATCAAAATTCGTTAAAGTATCTTTTCTCCCAAAAGGATTTGAATCTTCGGCAGCAAAGTGGTTGGACTTTCTGGCATCATATGGTTTTGGTATAGCCTATACTTTTGGCAAAGGTAACGCAATTGCAGATTCATTGAGTTGAAGACACGCAAGTTTAGGAGCAATGTTTTCAGAATGGAAGAGCCTCGAATATTTGGCATGGTTTGATTTCAGGCCACAATGCGTGTTGGAAACTGAAATATTGGCAAGTTTATCGATAAGACCTACTCTTATCGAAAGGATTAGCGAGAGCCAAAAGAGAGATATGAAGCTTGTCGAGTTTATCTAGGGATTGGAACCAGAGGATAAAGAGTTCGAAATCGATCAAGAAGGTTGGCTTTGAAAGTATGGGCGATTAGTTGTTCCTGATATTGATAGATTGAGAGATGAGGTTCTGAGTGAATGTCATCACATGAAGTTGAAAATTCATTTCGGTGGTAATAAGATGTATCAGGACATGAAACGAGTCTATTACTGGAGGGGATGAAGCAAGATATTGGAAAGTTCATTTCCAAGTGTATGAACTGTCAGTTGGTGAAGGCTAAACAGAAGAAGCTGAGTGGTTTGCTTCAGCTATGTGGATGTGGGAGCAGATATCGATGGATTTTAACGATGGATTACCTAGAACTAGGACAGGAAACGAAGGGATCTGGGTCATTGTAGATTGCTTGATCAAAAGTGCGAGATTCATTCCTGTCAAGTCGACTAGGACGGCGTCGAAACTGGTTGAACTTTATGTGAAATGGATAGTTCGATTCCATGGTGTCCTAAAGAGTACAGTGAGTGACCGAGATCCGTTGTTCACTAGCGAATTTTGGAGGAGTTTACAAGAGGCCTTGGGAACCGAGTTGTGCTAGAGTACGGATTATCATCCCCAAACTGATAGTCAGACCAAGAGGGTCAATCAAGTTTTAGAAGATCTCCTGAGGGATTGTGCGTTAGACTTTGGAGGATCATGGGAAGACCATTTACATCTGGTTAAGTTTGCTTATAACAACAACTACCCGTCGAGCATTGGGATGGCACCGTATAAGGCATTGTATGGAAGACCATGTAATTCTCCAACATGTTGGTTAGAAAAAGGAGATAAGTTGGTACTTGGGCCAGAAATGATAAGAGAGACCTCAGATTGTATCGAGATCGTTCGGTAACGAATGAAGGCAGCCCAAGATCGTTAGAGGAGTTACACTGATAAGCGTCGTAAGGACTTGGAATTCGATGTGGGCGATATGGTTTTCATGAAGGCTTCACCGTTGAAGAATATGGTGAGATTTAGAAGTAAAGTTAGATCCTGGTTCGTTGGACCATTTCCGATAGTCGAGCGAATTGGAAAGCTTGCATATAGATTGGAGTTACCTGAGAAGATGTCAAGTGTGCATAATGTGTTCCATGTGTCGTTTCTACGGAAGTACGTGCATGATTCGAATGTGGTATTATCTCCAGAGCAGTACGAAGACCTACAAGTAGAGACCGCAGTTGCGAAACCTTGTAAGCCGCTTTGTGTTGGGGAAATAACATGAAACAATTTAGGAGGAAAACGGTGAAGCTAGTCAAGGTACAATGGAGTGAGGATGGCAACGATTATACGTGGGAGACGGAAGAGAGTATGAAGGTGACTCATCCAGAACTCTTCGTCGGTAGGACCCTTTGATATCGTGTAATCGTTATATCGTTGTATCTTGTTGTTGTTTGATAGAATTCCGCGTGTTAGGATAAGGCTATGGATGCATGGCTTGATGGTTGCTAGTTTGGATGAAAGAATTGGCTCCTCATGGATGATTGGCATGCAGAATTATTGTGATTGCTTGTGTTTGTTTGGAATTTCGGGGGCGAAATTCTTAAGGGGGGAGAATGTAACAGCCCGCATTTTACGTATCGGAAGACCGTAAAGTATTTTTATTTTGTTCCTTGAGGGTTGGATCATTCTCATTTTTAATATGTTGTTTATGGGGATATGGGACATGTCCATAATTTTTACCCTTTTTTTTGTGACCATTTTGCCACTTTTAGCCTTGTACAGGGCATAACTCTTGACTCAGGTCGAATCAGGTGTTGAGACCTATGCCATTGTAAAGGAAATGATGATTGCCTTTCCATAGAGTAGTTACATTGAAGATTTGGCTCTGCGGTTTGGGAGGAATCGCTGTAATAAGGTTTAACTGTTGACTATTCAGGTTTTGGAGCCTTAGAGGGATGATTTTGGAAGGCCCATTAGTGGGCTGGTGGAATCCTATAAATTGGGGGTGAGAGAGAAGGGAAAAAGTTTACTTTCCCATTCTCTCATTTGGTGGCCTTGTGCTCCTCCTTCCTCTAACACCGTTCCACTATTAAAATAGAGATCTAAGCTTAAGAAATTGAAGGTCTACACCATTGGAGGCTAGATCTACATCATTTCATAGGAGAACTCATCGGATTGAGGAGTTTGGTTCAAATTGCCCGCTGTTCGGATTCATATTTCTATCATTTTAGCTTGTGTTGGAGAATCAGTGAGTGAATTACACCTCTCGCATGGATTCAATGAAGTATATGAATGTTAGATCATGTTTTCATCAATTTCAAGTGTTTTTTATAGATCTATGCATTGGTAAGTCCATTTTCATATGAATTGCCCTATGGTCTGATTGAGTAGGTTAGATAGGTAATTGACATTTCATGTGGATGTGCAAGTTAGATCCATGGTTTTGCTCATATGTATATTTATGGTCATTTTAGTGAATTTTACATGTTTATTGATGATATTGTCATCTAGGTGTGATTAGTGAATTCATATCATGCTCGTGGCCATATTGGATGGATTGGATGAGTTGGTTTCGTCGAACGAATCGTTTGGGCGAAGTTTTGGTCGAACTTGGAGTTGTATTGAAGGATGCAGGTTTTGGATCAGCCTCAAGTAGTTCTGATCGGTCCCAAGTAGCTCCAAGTAGTTCTAGTCGGTCCTAAACAGTTCTGGTCGGCCTCAAGTAGTTCTGGTCGGTCCCAGGTTGTTTTGTTGGGTTCTAAGTAGTTTTGGTTGGTCCCAAATTGTTCAGTTGGGGTTCTAAGTGGTTTTGGTTGGTCTCAAACAGTTATGGTTGGTCCCAAGTTGTTCAGTTGGGGTTCTAAGTGGTTTTGGTCGGTCTCAAACAGTTCTGGTCGGCCTCAAGTTGTTCTGGTCGGTCTCAAACAGTTCTAGTCGGTGTCAAGTTGTTTTGGTCAGTCTCAAATAGTTCTGGTCGGTCCCAATTAGTTCTGGTCGGCCTCAAGTTGCTCTGGTTGGCCCCAAGTCGCTCTGGTCGTCCTCAAGTTGCTCTGGTCGGTCCCAAGTGGTATGGTCGGTCTTAAATTGGTCTGGTCGGTCCCAAATATTCTTGGTCGACCTCAGTGGCCTGGTCGGTCCAAAATGGGTCCGATTGGCATTTCTTGTGGAAATTTCTAGTCGGACATTCCTAATGATGTTGTGACTTCGAGGAGACTTCAAGGGGGAGTATTCGAACGGTTGAAGATGTTCGTTGGTCTATGTAGAACAACGAATGGTATGACAACTCAAAGGCGTCTTGAGTGGGATGATAATACTTTATACTATATTGAACCTTATATTGAAGTTGTTTGGTTCAATGGTAATGGTGGCTTCGACGAGAATCCAGGTGAGGATGTTCGAAGTGATGTGATTTGTTCGTTGTTTGTTGTACACAACGAATGTAGGAATGACTCAAGGATGTATTGAGTTCATGTGAAAGAATGACTCAATGATTTATTGAGCTTGTGTGAAGTAATGGTTGCTCTAAAGTGTTCTGAGCTTATGGATAGTTGCAAGTGAAGATGACTAGAGATACTTAAGGCCGAGGAATTATCGTTGTCGTAGGTTCTAGCGGGCTCAAAGAAGGGGTACAATATGGGTGTACCTAAAAGAGCGGATGTAGGTCAAGTAACCTGGGTATCGTTGAAAGGCCTAAGTAGTACCATTGAAAAGCGTATGGGTTTTTTTGGTAGAACCAGGGTTACCATTAGCCCTTGATGGATGGCAGGTTGATATGGCCAGTCAAACAATTAACGATGGTTTCGAAGCAGGATTGGCGGTGATAGCCAGAGTCTGTCTTGTATGATTGTTTTTTTTGCTTGTACCGTCTCTTGTAGATTGTCCGACATCAGAGGAGATGACTCTTGGGTGCCTGTATGATATTGGTTTAGGCCTTTGGGGCTTGTGCTTGAAGGGTTTTGAATTCAATTAAGATAGTTTACATGAGATATATAATTTGGATGTTATGAGTGTTATTATGAATCACTTCTGGTTGCCATGATTGAATGGTTGCTTGAATTACCTTGGTCGCATGGTTGAAATGTTGTTGTAAAGGCTATTATTGTCCGATGTGGGGAATATGGGAGTTGTGTTCTTCTCGGGTGTTGCGGGTAGATTAGTTCAGTTATTTACCCATTCTCATATACTTTATAAAGGAAGTTAGTTAGTTGTTTTATCACTCACTAAGACTGTTTTCTGATTCAAGGTTTTATGTTTACCTCTTATTACCTTGGGTTATTCATCCAATTTTGGATGGGCAGACTAGGTGACAGGTGATAGCTTAGTAAGGACGATGTAGTAGTTTGGAGGCGAGCGGGAGGCTGGCGTACTATGTCTCTTACTGTATAGTATTTGGGTTTCCGTTTCTTGTTATCACACTCTAAGTGTTGTAGTGAGGCAAACTTGTACAGACATATGTAGCAATCCTGGTGTAAGGATATACTTTCTTGTCATTTTTGAAAACTTGAGATTTCTGCTCAAGTATGCCTCACTAATATTACCTATTGTCATTCCTCAAAAACATATTTTTTTTATCTGGTTTCTATATATTCTATTATACTTTATCCTTACGCCGTGAGATTTACGACAGGTTTCGCTTATGTTTACCTACTTTGATGATTGTCCATAGCTGCTGTGCACACCTTTTCAGCGCATTATTCCTCTTGTATAGTGTAGGGGCTGTGGGCGGTCGTCACACTTCGTCTGAGCAGCCACCGCCCGCTGTCGTTGGGAGTTCGATGCCCTCTAGGCTCTGAAAATCCCGATCGAACGGAAGCCTTAAATAGTGAAAATTCAAACAATTTATAGCTTGAATTCCAATCTTAACCGTTGAGTTTAAGGATCTCAATGAGCTCTTCAATTTTCTCTTTGCAAAATTTTAAAATCATTGAGAGGATTGGAAGTAATTAGCAAAATAATTTCTAAAGATATCGGCCTTTCTTTGTTTCAGCTGACGACACGTTTTATGAAGGGAGATTTAGGGTTTCGTGCTAATATATATATATAATTTAATAATATTTAATTCACTAATTTGTTCCCTTTGCGCCCGGAGTCTAAAGAAGACCCAACGACTGTCGCCACTAGCTAAATACCCCTATTTCAGACACAATGGAATATGTTTCATAAGCCAAAAATTAAAATATAAATCAATATATATTGAGTTCAAATGTACGTTTTAATTTACCGGGCCACATACTGACTCCAAAAATCACAGAAAAATAAATCTAGATATGTTTTGACGATAAGGTCCTAAAAAACTAATTTCGTCGAATTTGGAGGCCATTTGAAAAATAGTCATTTCTAGTCGATTAAATTCAAACCGAATTTACCAAACATATTTATATTTGCCACGCTCACATATTAATTTCAAAAATTATGAATTTTGAAACCTGATAATAATTTGACAATCCGAGCCAACAAAAGAGCTATCGTCGAAAACGGAGATCGTTTGCAAAATGGCTATTTATAAGGGCTATATATATATATATATATATATATATATATATAAATCCCATAGCTACTATTCTGAATTTAAACTGGCGATAACTTTCAATTTATATTATGAAATCAGAATTTTTCACATTTATTAGAAAGATATAATTAAACAGATTTAGATGTTTCTGGTTTTACTGAAATTCGATTTATTTTGAATTATATACATTTAGTTGAAATTTAAAATCGAATTTTCAAACTACTGCGCCATTTCAAGCTCGTTTTATAACTAATATAAATTTATTCGTTTTAACTTCGATTTAAATAACTTTAAATTGTTATTATTTAAAATAAATCATTTTAAATATTTAAAATCCATTAAAATAGATGAAATTTAAATTGGTTCAAAAATTCTGGGTTGTTACAATCTCCCCCACTTAAAATCTTTTCATCCTCGAAAAGGAACTGAGCTGAAAGTTGTTTAACTAACCAACTCAACTTTCATTCTGGCTTTCATTCTTCAACTTTTCAGTTTCTAAGAATTTTCTAATTTCTCAAAAGTTAGGCTAACACCCTAAATTTACGAAAAATTTCGCCATAACCTCCTTTGTACGGGGAGGGTCTAAAAAATATATTGGGCCGTATTAGGCACCCAATAAATCAAGAAAAGGCATACACAATTTTTGTGACCTATTTGTGTACAAGGGAGAACGTGTAAAATTCGAAATCTTATACCTTGCTCCATTTTTAGAAATAAAATAATCCATATGCCATATCTAAAAGCAAGAGAGATGTGAATTTTTGTCATCTTCAGACCTGTGTAGGGTTTTTATTAAATCCTGCCCAGAGCACCGTTACATGTATTCCTTAATTAAGTCCATAGTCAATCTTCTGTTCAACCTGTATTTCAGTTCTCGCCATACAAGCGTCTTGCCCGAATAGAAATCCAAACCTCGTCATATAAGCGCCAAATGCTTACATGGAATATGATATGATATGTTGTCTTCATGTAGCATGCCATGCGGTGTAGTTCATAATTTATTTATTGCTATCCTATGGCGTGGGTTTATAATTTCACACAGAACAACCATCACAACGCATCCAATTTCATTCACAGGAGTTTATATAATAATAAAATTGCACAACCAACTCATTAAGGTGTACCTATTTGTCGAGCGTGCAATTTAATGCTTTACTCAACACGAAGCCATTAACCTACTCAACATATATATATATATATATATATATATATATATTATATATATACATACATACATATCTATCTATATAAAAATCAAATCCAAACAAAATTTTCAATTCAGTTCTATAATTTATTTTATTTGGCTTAATTTATCATTCGTCCTCATATTGATTAAATTAATTATCATTCCAATATTTTTATTAGCTATACTAATAATTACACATCACAACCGGCAATCAATTAGTTGGTTAACTTTTCAAATATATAATTTTTAATATACTTAAAAATCATACTTCAATGTCAATTCACAAAAAATAAATTCTAACTAAGTTCTGGTTCTCACACCACTCAATTGGAAATATATAGACATCCCACTTTCGAAACTCGAACATAAATTCTGATGATGTTCGAGTAATCATCGGACTCATCTCTAGGAGACTAGAGTGTGATTCTATATCTATCCAGTATATTTGAGACTTCATATACACGTGGATCAGATATATATTAAAATCTCCTTATACCTAATAGTCCAAAATAAAATAAAATACTCAAATACGTATAATAAGATATAATTTCAAAACCGAATTCAATTTTAATAAATAATACTCTTCGTACTCATTCTAGGGTATTACTAACCCTATCTCTAATGAGTCATTCTTATAGGATATTACTAATCCTATCTCTGATGAATTCTTTCGTTTGGTTCTAATGTGCCTTGTTCTCGTACTCTGTAAACCAAAGCTCTGATACCAAACTGAACTAATCTGAAAACCCTTGGTCTTCGAAGAGATGGGAAATATCGGATTGCTTTGAGAACATGACGCACCAAAACAAAAACACTAGAACATTTCATTGCTATTACAACAATTTACATCCGAGTACAAGAATATCAGAGTACGAATAAATATTACACAGAGGAAAAATAATATCAGAGATTTAAATTATATTCAAATACATAAAAATAATGTACAGCGGAAATACATCAACTAGCACAACTGAATGAAATACACAGATAAAAGCTTTCTGAATATAGCTCCAGCTGTAATTCAGGATCCTGTGAAATGAAATATCTGTGAAAACCAAAACTACGAGCTGCCGGTGTGGAAAATATGGGCACCCAAAGTTTAGGTTGAAACAGTAAACTCCGAGTCAGTTATGGGATTGGTGTGAGAACTAAAACAATTATTAGCTTGATTTTAAAGTTAGGTAATCACGGGACCACACTGTATAACATGGAACGGGTTTATCCCCCATGGATACCAGTGCATAAAAATAAATAGTGCAATGCTAAAGAGAAAAATGTAGCTATTATAAGACTCAGGTCCCATCACACAATGAACGCAGTCGAGGATAGAGTTTTCCCTTATAATAGCCAAATATGCTTGATACGCAAAATTTCATCTTTTATTATTACGATAAGAGAAAAAATCAACTTCAAATATAAATGTATCAATCATAGGCGGCGTAGGTACCATTATACTACGTCGCCATATTGGTTTACAACTAGAACCATAAAATCGCTTATTGAAAATTAGATTTCCATCTATGAACCAAGGCAAGCGATCCTCCTTACCAATTCGAGACACACTAGCAATGCCTCAGGATTCCCCGCACTAAACCCTAGGTTAGCGACAGGGATGGTCATCCATCGATGATTGGCAATATCATAAACTTTATGTTAGCCGGTTCTATTGAACATCCAAATGGTCAGTTTAGTCGACCATCTAGAACCTTTTAGTCAGTTCTAGTTTCTAATCTGAGGTACCTCGCTTTTCCATCAATAAATTTTTCTAACATTCACATAAGTAAGCAGTCTGGGTCCATACCATGACGTTACTCGTAGCTAGAAACTAACATACGTCTATTTCCCTGAAGTCCTCATCCCATTTCCGGTTCATACCGAAGTGTGAAGCTCGCGAATTAACGCTACACAAAGCTATGATAATTAAAGTTGTGCTTTGGTCATCAACCACAAAGTCTTGCTTTTCAACAAAAGCTTTGATCCATGCAACTCAGCATGTCACACTGTCATTCCATACAGTGCCACTGATTTCCACCAATATATAACCTTTAAACTCGTACGTCTCAGAGAAGGGTGTTAAGAAAAAGAATAAATTCTCCGCCACCAAACAGATATATATTTAGCAAAGATCAACGAATACAGTATAAAGGAATACACTGTCAGATATACTATCCATTTACAAGTCCATTCTGGGTCTGAACGAAACCGGAGGCATCTTATTCCTCGTCCCATATATCCAATACAAGAGAGAGGCCCTCGCATATCCGGTCGATCTCCAAGTATGTCAGGCATACTACCAAAGATAAATTATATTAAATTTTCCCTTTAATCTTCCTTGGGATATCATTTCAAAGGATTTTATTTTATCCTTTAATAGTTTTAAACCAAATTAAGGTTTATTAAACTAGTCGGGATTATCGATCCTTATTGAAGTAATCATTTATTTTATTTATCCAATCCCAGCCTATTCATCCCATGGAGCAAAACTGCTAGTACTCCATATCTAACACCCATTGTGTTATTGGTAAAATTAATTAGCATTTCTCGTTTCAAATCTAATTACATATTTAACTATCGATTGGAGTAAAACTGGTGGTACTCCATTCTCGATCACTTCTCAAATTTGGCAAATTTAATTACCATACTAACATTTCAATCTAATTAAAGATTCATTAAAACTCCACTTAGTTTTAATCTACCAAAAATCATTATTTAATGATTATTCAAATTAGGAAATAAATCCTGTCTTTAACAGGGTTAAAGAACGTATGTCAATTGAAACATCGTTCACGATAAACCTAAAATCCTCTTCCATAAAAATGGAATCTACACGGAAATCATAATAGTATATAATCGATATAAATTCCCGTATCAGACTAATAATATATTGGAATAGCGGCAAAGCCTTTTAAATCCCATATATAGTAACAGTCTTCCTTCACAGAAGCTCATCTCGATTATTACCAAATCTAATTCCATTTAATTCCAATTTAATCTATTAAATTGGAAAACTTTACTTTGGAAAATTTCCATTAAATTTTAATAAAAAGATTTATAAATTCCAAATCATATCCTCACTGGTAATCGGGTTTCAAGAACAAATGTTATTTGAAACACAGTTCACGACGAACCCAAAATCAACTTCAATTTCAGTTCTAATTAAATTCGTTAATTGGTACTTAATTAAAATATTTATTCTTTTCTCAACTGGTTTTAAGAACAGTGTTATTAAAGACACTATTCACAGCAAACCCAAAATCCAATTTGATATTAAACACAAGGCTCTAAATAGAAATTATATCGGCTTGTATTCAGTATCAAATTCTGAAACTAACAGATATCGTATTAGGAATAACGATATCTGTATCTTCCAAGTTCCTCAACAATATCCGTATAATCACAGAACCCAGTAACGAAATATTCTGAAGATGATTTCCACTCAAATCTATTCCAAATCATTCATTGGAAAATTCTGGTTATATCCAAACCCATTTACAAATTCAATTTATTTATTTAAAAACATAGGATTATTATTATAGTTAATAGCTAGTTCATTTCGATAAAAATATATTTTTATCTTTTCAAACTTGGAATTTTTCGTCCAAAATCTTTCCAAATCATTTATTATGATTTTACACAATTTTTAATAATTTTATTAAGGCCCTTATAGTCGGTTTCCAATAACGGCCACCGAACTGCATGCATAGCGACCTTTTTTGAAATTGATTTGGACATATCTTAAAATCCTACCATTCAAATTTGAATCTCTGATATTCATTGGAAAGCTCTTTTCGATTCGAATCCAACGGTACTGGTTTTAGGAGAATCCGACGGCCGGATCTCTCATTACATCAATTTTAAGTCAGTGGTTGAAATTCGCGAACCGTCGTTGCGCGGCGCATTCTGTTCAGGCCATTAAATATATATATGTATATATATATATATACATATCGATTTCCATTTAAAAAGTATTTCATAAATCGTTCATAAATTCGTTTTAAAACAATTTTAATTTCATTTTCAATTTTAAATAAAAATTGAATATTCCATATCATTATAATATTAAAATGATAATATTTTCAAAATATCAGATGTTGAAATCAATTCTTTTTTATATTATTTTAAAATGTATAAAATCGATTGAAAAACCTGTTTGGGTTAAAAATAGCATTTATATACTTAGCCCGGCTTCATTATTTTATAATTTTTCGTGTCCGTCCAAAATCGGACATCAAAATCATATTTTGATTATTCACTGAATATTATTTTAAATTATTCGTTATTTTAAAATAGTCATTATTTCTGAATCGTAATGCGACTCAATCAATTACCATATAATTTCAGTTATATGGATTTCATACATCCCATGTATTCAACAATAATGATAAATAATCATTACACATTCAAACATCATCTAGGGTGCATTTTACAACTGTATAAGCATTAAAATAAATAAATAACGCCCATCACAGCCTGTCAACCAATCGATTGACATACAACTAAATATTAGGATTAGTGTATGTCAAATATCATCCCAATACCCGTGTGGGGTTTCAACCAACAAATAATGTTTATTATTTGTGCATTTGGGCGATGTGTAAAAATTATCGTCCCAATCAATATTACTTAAATAGGTGTACATAAACAAGTCATCCGACTTGTAAATGGATATTTATTCCCATTTTACAGTTTAAATTATAAATGGATATATATAATTTTAATTCCAACTACCACAATAATATTAACATTATTTTAATATGTTAATCACCATAGTCACAATACACAAATCTTCAAATCATCCATACAAATAAATACTCAACAACCCAATGCCATTTACGGCGCCACAAGTGGCCATTCGCGGAGTATGAAATGCGAGTGTCGCTAATATCCATACATCGCTTCCAATTTATGTGATTTGTGGGAATTTGTTTATTGAACTCCAAAAATAAATAACATATAAAAATCCACAATGACAATTTATATATTTTCAATTATATAATAAATAAATGGTACAAATATTTTAGTGGGAGAATTCACACTTTGTGTTCCACTCTGTCATTCTTTTGGTGAGGATTATTTTTAACAAAATTAAACACACATTTATTTATTTTCAAATATTCCAACTGCCTCCATTTTCATTCTGGTCAGTTCCATGTTGTAGAGCTTGGCAAAATGGTTCCAACGCAATTGAAATCATCAAATTCCGACCTCGTATGACAAAGTTATGGATTTCGATACATTTGATAATTAAATGAGTAATTAATTAAATTAAAACCTTTAATTACACTAAACAAAGTGTTGTCATTCCTTCTTCTTCCAGGTGCATATCGAACTAAATAAACCCATCGCTCCTCTTTGAAAATCGCCTGCGCGCGCCTCCCTAGCATCGAAACCCAATCAAATCGCTCCACCCCGACGCCCTTCGTCTGAGCTGCCACCGCCCGCCGTCGTTGGGAGTTCGACGTCCTCCAGGCTCTAAATCCCCAATCGAACGGAAGCCTTAAACAGTGAATAATTGAATGATTTATAGTTTAAATTCGAATCTTAGCCGTTGAGTTTAAGGATCTCAACGAACTCTTCAATTTTCTCTTTGCAAAATTTTAAAATCATTGAGAAGATTGGAAGTAATTAGAAAAACAATTTCGGAAGATATCGGACTTTCTTTGTTTCAGCTGATGGCGCGTTTTATGAAGGGAGATTTAGGGTTTCGGGCAAAAATATATATGTATATATATATATATATATATTATAATTTAATAATATTATATCACTAATTTGTTCCCTTTGCGTCCGAACTCCAAACGAGACCCAACGACTGTCGACCCTAGCTAAATACCCCATTTCAGACGCAATGGAATATGTTTCACAAGCCAATTCTATCATTTCGATCAGTTTTTATCAAAATTAAAATATAAATCAATATATATTGAATTCAAACATACATTTTAATTTACCGGGGCCACATACTGACTCCAAAAATTATAGAAAAATAAATCTAGCTATGTTTTGATGATATGGTTCTAACAAAACTAATTTCGTCGAATTTGGAGGCTGTTTGAAAAATGGTCATTTTCCAGTCGACTGAATTCAAACTGAATTTACCAAATACATTTATATTTACCACGCTCACATATTAATTTCAAAAATTATGAAATTTGAAACCTGACAATAATTTGATATTCCAGCTCCATCAAAAGTGGTTTTGTCGAAAAGGAGGTCGTTTGCAAAATGGCTTTTTATAAGGGCAATATACAATTAAAATATATATAAATTCCATTGCGACAATTCTAAATTTTTAAACTGGTCATGACTTTCAATTTATATTATGATGTCTAAATTTTTCACATTCGTTAGAAATATATAATTAAACAAATTCAGATGTTTTTGGTTTTAATTTATTTTGAATTCTATACATTCAATTGAAATTTAAAATCGAATTTTCAAACTACCGCGCCATTTCAAGCTTGTTTTATAATTAATATAAATTTATTCATTCTAACTTCAATTTAAATAAATTTTAAATCATTATTATTTCAAATAAATCATTTTAAATATTCAAAATCATTAAAATGGATAAAATTAAAAAATTAAATTAGTTCAGAAATTCTGTGTTAATACATAATTGGTCACATCAAAGGTTTAGAAAATATCTTAAGTGTATGTACATAAGTTTCTTATATGTATACAAATGGAAGCTTAATCTTTAAGCTTTGAAAAAGAAAACTTACCATCACTTACACGTCTCTCACATCACCTTACACACCATCCCATCTATCATAATTACCATTAGGGTTTTAAGGGTATTTTAGTCTTGTCCTATCCACCTTCCTTTTCCTATATAAGGAGGGGTATGCCTTCTCCTTTCTTATACAAAAATTCCTAAGCAAAATTAAAGCTTTTAATGGCTTATCTTCATCTTCTTCCTCTTCCTTACTAACTTTCTCAAACTATACTCAAACCATCTCCAAATCAACTCAAACTTTGAGTGAAGCCTTCCTACACCATTACAAGACCTTATAGAAAGTTAATAGTTGAAAAATCCAAGCCCTTCTCAAGTTCCATTAGAGGATGTGAGTTATAAAGCAAGGAGGAAGCAAGGAAAAGAAAGGAAAGAAAGGAGGTAGCTATCTTGGATCTAGGTTCTTATTCTTGGATCTTGGATTTGTTAAGGATTAAGGTGGGTTAACTCACTATTTTGGACAACGAACATAGACCTTCTTGCATTTCTTTAACCGTACTAAAAGTTGCTTGAATGTTGGTAACTTATGTTAAAAATGTTAACTTGATTCTTACTTTAAAAGTAAGCGACATATGTGATCCATGTTAATGGATTGGAATGGACGTGAATGGAATTGGAAATGGACTTGAATGGACTTAAAACAATGAATATAAGGATTAGTATGGAATTGACATATTATGGACTTGAACTTGAAAGTGCACTTATTACGATAGTCCCTACAGATGCAGTTTGGATTGTTGTGTTTTCCACATTTCATATGAAACTTTTTAATGACATCCTTAATGATTTCTTATCATACTAAAATGGTTGTTCAACTTTTATGTTAAATTGAAGTAAGTTTGGAAGTTTTTGAAGCTAGAATAGTCATATAAGTGCATATCCTCATCTCTGGTTTTATGGAAGTCTTATAAATATCTTCTTCTAAACCTTGTCATGTTTAATTACTTAACTGGAAAGTAATCGAAAGTGCATAACTCTAATAAGCCGACGAGTAGGCTTATCTGTTTCTGGGATTCGGTTCGAGGTGCTTACACTAAGGAGATGTTCAGGAGCAATCAGTGCCCTGGCTCACGTGGTCTCATTTATAGCGAGGAATGGATAAAGTTGATAATGTCAGAAACGAGTGAAGTATATGAATAATGATACAATAGTAGTTATGGATTTAATTACAGTTTACATAATTAAATTTGATTAGTGACATTTGTTAGCAGAATCAAACACTGTTTTGCTATTATAATAACTTCGACAGTTACTTAAATGTTAGTTAAGTAATGTTGATAAATGTTGTTTTATTGATTATCATTTATCGTTGGTTATTATTGTTTGATTGATTGTATGATTTGTGCTTGACCAGTTTATGAGCAAATACTTGTTTCTATTTGGCATCGGGTTGGGTAGAAATTATTCGATGCTAATGTCGTGTGATTAACTTCACGATTTGACAGAATGGTGGTTAGCGACAATATTGATTCATTTAATTTGTGAACGTAAATTTAAATGAATGGTTTCGAAAGATGATTCCATAAAATAATATTGATTTCGAAGAAGTAAAAAAATTTGGAAATAAATATTTTGAAGATGTTAAATGGTTTATAAAAAGTATTTTATAAACGAAGAGAATTTTGGTGACTTAAATCCCGATATTTAAAAGATATTTGAAATAAACAGCAGTATGATTGAATGTAATTGCAAATTATTGTTGCGAAATTATTTATATCTTCGGGATATGAAATGGTTTGTTGTGTTACCAAGATTCAAGTAACCTTTGACTAAAGAAAGGTATGAGATGGGTTAAAGTCCTTGAAGATGGTCTTCTCTACGGAGAGACATCATTTATTGATATATCATTTTTGCTTACATTACTATTCCACGTATTACTTGTTTGTTGAGTTTGTAGAAGGGGTTATTGCTGTATATCTCATAAGAGTGTGCAACGGTAGTGTAACACCCCGTGTATTCTATAACAGTGAAATTCACAAATTAAAGTATAATTAATTTCAAATCAAAGAATTAAGGGAAACGGAATACGCCATTGCGTTCGTCTCGGAATTCTGCTAGAGATAGAGTATGAGTTTGCGTAAAACGGACTCCATATGAGGGAGATATGACCTCCGGAAGTTTCAGAATTCAAACAGACAGAAACATGTTCGAAATTCAAAAAAATCGGACCCTGATTGGGCTGGGCGGGAATTTTCCCGCCCAAGGTACCCAGGTCGACTGGGTAGTCGACCTGGCCCCTGAGCCAGGTCGAACCCAGCCCCTCCTGGCTGGCCTGGTCTGTGCTTGGCCGAATTTCTGAGCCTTGTCTTGTCACTAGGGCTAGGTGTCAGCTCCTGATTGGTCTCTTTTTCAAACGAACGGCTAATATTAATCTAAGCTCCATCGACGGTCCTAATCAATTCACAAACTCTATAAAAAGGACCTAAGACTCCACCTAATTCACATAAATAAAAATGAGAATGAGACCGTCATGCTGTTGAAGAAAGACTAGGAGTAGCTGTCAAAATTGAGAGACGATTAGGAGGCAATTCGAAAGCTTAAAGCAACAACAATTAAATCAAAATAACGCCTACAACAAAAGATAGCATCTCCAAATTCAGAATTCAGAATCCTGAATTGAAGATTCGTCATACGTTGTAAGTAGAGTGCTATTCTGATGTGAATGAATAATTGGGTTTTTGATTTGTGTAAAATGAGAAATGGAATTGTACTTAATTTGTGGTGATGATAATTCATAATTGTATGTTGCTATGATTCTAATTATGAATAGATTTGGGATGTTGTGGTATAATGATGTTAGACCTACTAGATATTTGCAAGTATATGACTCATGTTGAAAGTTAACGACTATATGTTTGTGGTAGTTTATTACAACAGCTATTGGATATTTGCAAGTATATGATTCATGTTGAAAGTAACGACTATATGTTTGTGATAGTTTATTACAACAAAGTTGAGACTCATGCAAGTATATGATTCACTATTATGCCAACATGATGTATATTTTTATGATCATTTTTAGTGTAGTTGGATCCATTTGAGTATTATGATTCATATGAATTTATGTTGGAATTGGCATCATGATTCAAGTGTAAAACCATACTTTTGTATTAGTGACAAAAGTAAGCACCTTTGTGAACTTGTGTTGACTTTATGAACATTGCTAGTTTATGTTTGACTTTATGCCCAAACAAAATATGTTTTAGGCTTAGGTTGTTGTTAAGAAACATATGATAATATAGGTGGTACATAATTAAGTTAGATTCATGCTTTAGATAAAAGTTTACATTATTAGATTAAAACCATGATTCATGTTTAGGTATGTTTTATGTCAAGATTCTCTGCTATTACAATGCAAGTTCACAAGTGCCTAACTTATGTTAATTAGACCGTTATGTTGCAAGTTCATGCGTTCACACACCCCTTTTGATGTTACTTAGAATATATAAACACCATGTTCTAAGCCTCCCCTTTTTCATGTGTCTAAGTTGGGCTTAAATGTTAAGCCCAACCTAATATAGCGAACGTATAAAATGGGGGTAATGACGTTGGGTTAAAAATATAAAACATATGTGTTGGCTTGTTTGAGGCATGCCAACGACCTTGAAAACATTTAAGTGGTATAAATTAATTTTACCCAATAAAGATGAACTTGAATAATGGGCTGCAAATATTTACATATAAAAAGAAAAGAGACAAAATATGTAAACTTAGCAAATACGATGTGTTTAACCCGAGGTTGGATTGCGTTGTGACATAAACATGCCCGGACCTGCCCGGACCCGCCCGGCTGTCCAGTAGTCACAACATTACCTATCCAATGTGGGTGGTTAAACATTGAGCCCAATAAAGACCCGAGGTTAGACTGAGTTGTGACGTAAGACTGCCCGGAACCAGTCGGCAACAGGCAGTCACAACAATACCTGTCTAATGTGAGAGGTCGAGGCTTTAATAAGACAATTAAGGCTGAGTCAGGATTGATAGGATTAAGTAAATTGAATTAATACTTAATCAAACTGAACATGCTAAAATATACAGACTGATTGGGAGGGGGGGTTAGGTTTATACAGAACGCTTAACCAACTTAGCAAGTTGGCTAGAAATAGAAAACCTAGTAGCGGGGGACCCTTTTCAGCAGTAACCCTACAAGGTGTATCAGGATACCATGAACTAGGCAGGGTGGGGCACGATTACTGGGCTGACTGTAGGAGGTCAAATTGACGGCGGTGGTGCAGCAGTGTAGGTTCTAACGGGGTGCGGGCGTGCACACACTCCGGCGTAGAAAAATTAGGCTTTGGGCACCAGTAGTATACCTGTGCATTCTAGAATTGTGTCGGGCCGCCACCATGGCACTTGATACACCCCATGGTGGGACAAGCATAGTTAACTACAACATCGGGGGCCGTAAGACACATGTAACTATGCCAGTAGGAGCCGATCATTAGAAATGGGTCACTTCACCCTGATTATGGGGTGCCTGTTGAGAACTAGTTTATAGGGGTGCAGAGATTAATATGGGGTACGATAGTATATTCGACCCTAGACAACTTAACTTAGTTTATGGTGCTTCTCCATTTCCAGTTGGTACTTATCATGCTCATTTCTTTATTCATAGACTGAATAGTCCTAGACTTACTCAGGCTTTATGTCTGACTCTACTTTTCTTTCGTTCCCCCCCAGGTCCACAGGGAGGGAATACCGCAGCTTGACCAGTTTTCACATCCAGCTTGAAGAGAAAGAATGTATTGCTTGGATCTCTTTCGTTTTGGACTATGGCTTTGGATAGAAATTATGGGGCCTTATGCAGTTTACTTATGTTTTTATGCTTCTTTAAGTTATGAAATCAAGACAGTTATGGAAATGTATTGTTTTTGGAATAATTGTAAGACAATTATGGTATGGTTTGTGTAACACGTATTTTGATGAAATAAAAGTTGCTGTTGTTTTCCGCTGTTCAAAAATATGTGTACTTATATTTGTCTTATGTTTCTGTGACTTATACTTATAATCCTCCACCAAAATTAGGGCATTCCCTTTGAGAGTGACCCTAACGGAGGTGGGGTGTTTCACTTGGTATCAGAGCATAGGTTTACCAGATAAGATAAAAGGTTTTGAAAATTTATTTTCAAAAGAAAATTTAAAGAAGCATTTTTAAAGATAAAATGTTATTTTATTTTAAAAAAGGCATAGTCCCCCAAAGCCATAGGTATAATCTTTTATCCTTCGTTTTGAATCTACCTTTTTGTTTTAGCATGTCCGAAGAACTTAACTTGCCAGAGGGTGTACCAATACCTGGTTGGTTCAGACGATTCTTAGAAGCAAGGGCCAATCAGCCAGGTCCCACTATTCCTCCTCCCCCAGCTGCAGGAAATCATCCAACTGCAGGAGATCATCTAGCTGCAGCAGCACCTCCTCCTCCACCTCCTCCGCGTGGTAATGCTTTTGCTAAGATATGTAAAGATTTCAAAGCTATGGGGGGGGGGGAAGGACTTTCATGGAACCAAGTCCTTCGTGGCAGCCAGGAACTGGCAGAAGGAAACCGAGGACTTATTCGTCATCTTTGAGGTAGAAGATAGGCAGAAGGTACAACTGGCAGTATGGCTACTTAAAGGCGAGGCTTCCTACTGGTGGGAAGTTACCAATGCAGAAAGACCAGTGGAAACATGGGAGGACTTTAGGGCAAGGTTTGAGGCTAAATTTCTCTCAGAAGCTAAAAGGAGTCTTCAGTTGGAAAAATTCTTATTTCTTAAGCAAGGGAATATGACAGTCAAAGGGTACGTTAATCAGTTCGATCAGCTGGCTAGGTTCGGACTGGACCTAGTCAACACTCCACACAAGAAGGCTCTCCGCTTTGTCAAAGGATTGAATGAGCCATTACACAGTTTGGCCATGACCCATATACCCATGGGAGCTACGTATGAAAGGTTGGTGCAGATGGCATTGCTGAACGAAGAAGATAAGGGCAAGAAGGATACAAAGGCAGAAAGCTCTCAAGGGAAGAAAGAGGGTTTACAGCCTAAGAAGACAGACTTTAAGAAGGGCGGGAAATACAACAAGTCCCAAGAGAAGAGGAAGTGTAATTTCTGTGGCAAAGTGGGGCACTTAGTGAAAGATTGCCGGAAAAAGAAGGCTAAGTTGAATGGTGGGTGCTTTTCTTGCGGTGATATAGGCCACATGGCTAAGGATTGCCCAAAGAAGCGAGGGCAGGGGCAGAGGGCTGGATCCACCTCAGGGGCACAGGTTCATGTGCTAGAAGCGCCACCTCTGCAACAGCGAGGTATAAATACTTCCGTAGAAAGTGTAGTTTATCTTTATGATCACCCAGTTCGCACTTTATTTGATTCTGGCGCATCACACTCCTTTATTTCATTTGCTTTAGTAGAATCTCTGCACCTAGAAACTAGTATGGTAGAGGACACCTTAATTGTTTCAAATCCAATAGGGGGCCCAGCTCATTTGTCTATGGTCTGTGTGGGATTGAAAATTTCTATTCTAAGCATAGAATTTAGATGTAGTGCCTTTGTTTTGGGCTTCTCGGGATATGGTTTGATTTTAGGCATGGATTGGCTATCCAGTAATGGTGCCATCCTTGATTGTGAAAAAAGGGTGGTTAGGCTTCTGACCCAACTCGGTAACACTCTGGAAATTACTTGTAATCCCTCGTATGCGGTTATGCTTAGTTATCTTGAATCGCTAGATGCTTCTGTTGAGAGTTTGCAATCGGTTAGAGTGGTCCGTGAATATCCGGATGTCTTCGAAGAGGTGAAGGGGTTACCTCCGAAGCGGGAGATAGACTTCCGCATATATCTTGTAGATAATGCAAAGCCCGTTGCATTGCCCGTTAGACACATGGCTCCACGGGAAAGGAAAGAGCTTAGTAAAAAGGTTAAAGAGCTTCTAGAGAAGGGGTTCATTAGAAGGAGTATTTCAGAATGGGGCGTTCCAGTGGTGTTCGCCACAAAGGCGGATGGTTCACTCCGTCTATGTGTTGACTATAGGGAGCTCAACAAGCTGACGAAAAAGAATAGGCACCCTCTCCCCAGAATTGACAATCTGTTTGATCAGCTTGTAGGAGCGTCTGTTTTCTCCCAACTCGATTTAGCGACCGGATTTCATCAGCTAAGGGTGGTTGAAGATAGCATAGATAAGACAGCATTCAGAACCCCAGACGACTTCTTTGAATGGCTTGTCATGCCTTTCGGCTTGACAAACGCACCTGCTTACTTCGTGGACCTGATGAGTAGGGTGTTCAGAGAATTCCTCAACAAGTTCGTGGTAGTCTTTGTAGGCGATATCTTGATCTTCTCAAAGAGTGAAGAAGAGCATGCTCAGCACTTAAGGGCAATCATGGAAACTCTGCGAGTCCATCAGTTAAAAGCCAAATTCTCCAAGTGCCACTTTTGGAGAGAGGAAGTAAGGTTTCTTGGGCATATAGTATCCAAGGAAGGGTTAGCTGTGGACCCTGCTAAGGTAGTAGCGGTATAGGATTGGAAGACACCAAGGAATGCAACTGAGGTCCGAAGTTTTCTAGGACTAGCAGGTTTCTACCGAAAATTCATAAGGGATTTTGCAAAAATATCAGCTCCACTCACAAGGCTGACAAAGAAGAATCTAGTGTTCAATTAGGACTTGGATTGCGAGTTTGCTTTCCAACGCTTAAAAAGGGCTCTTACAACAGCCCTAGTTCTGACGTTGCCAGATGGAAGAAAGATGTTCACAGTTTATACAAATGCATGTAGGACAGGGCTAGGCGCTGTCTTGATGCAAGAAGGAAGGGTAGTAGCTTATGGTAGAAGGCAATTGAAAGTGCACGAAAAGAACTACCCAACCCATGATCTTGAGTTAGCCGCCATCGTCTTTGCGCTTAAGTCTTGGCGCCACTATCTCCTAGGTGAGAAATTCGAACTGTATACTAACCATAAATCTTTGAAGTATCTCTTCTCGCAGAAGGACCTTAACTTGAGGCAACAAAGGTGGATGGAGTTTCTTGCCTCGTACGATTTCGAGATCTCCTATACTCCGGGCAAAGGCAACGTAGTGGCAGACGCGTTGAGCCGAAAGAAACTGACCCTAAGCCCGCTCTTTATAGAAAGTCAAAGCTTGGAGTATATAGCCAGTTTTAACTTTAGGCCCTCCTCCGATTTTGTACCGGGCTTGCTAGCATCTCTTGAAGTACGCCCGACTCTAGTGGACTCAATAGGGAAATCACAACGCGAAGACCCTCAGCTTATGGAGACGATTGATAGGCTAATTAGGGGTGAGACTTCAAGTCACCTCAACAGATACTCCATTGACGATAAGGGTTGGTTAAGGCGAGACGGAAGACTATGCGTCCCACGGACAAGGGATTTAGTAAAGACGGTTCTCGAAGAAGCACATCACTCCAAGATGACGATACATCCAAGCGGAGATAAAATGTACAAGGATATAAAGAGAACTTTCTTTTGGAGCGGCATGAAGAAGGACATGGCAGATTTTGTTTCTAATTGTATGACTTGCCAACAGGTTAAGGCGGAGCAGAAGAAACCTAGCGGTCTGCTCCATCCTCTAGAGGTCCCGCAGTGGAAGTGGGACAGCATTTCAATGGACTTCATTGATGGGCTGCCTAGATCTAGAAGAGGCAACACTAGCATTTGGGTAATAGTGGATAGGCTTACTAAAAGCGCCCACTTTTTACCTGTCAAGAGTAAAAGGACTGCCTCATCCCTAGCATCTCTTTATCTCAAGGAAATTGTTCGACTCCATGGAATACCCTCCAGCATTGTTAGTGAACGAGATCCTATCTTCACAAGTGAGTTTTGGCGGAGTCTGCAAGAAACGGTAAGCACACAGTTATGCTTGAGTACAGCCTATCACCCCCAAACTGATGGCCAGACAGAAAGAGTGAACAGAGTTTTGGAGGACCTTTTAAGACTGTGCATCCTTGACTTCGGAGGGACGTGGGAAGACCATCTTCCTTTGGTGGAATTTGCCTACAACAACAGCTACCAAGCCACCATCGGAATGGCACCCTTCGAAGCATTATATGGAAGATCGTGCTGATCGCCCACTTGTTGGTGGGAGTCTACCGACAAGCTTATACTTGGACCAGATATGATCCGAGAGACTTCAGAGAAAGTAGACTTGATACGGAGAAGAATGAAGACAACCCAAGATAGACAGAAATCCTACGCCGACAAGAGAAGGACCGACCTTGAGTTTGAGGTTAGGGACAGAGTTTTTCTTAAGGTATCTCCTCTAAGGAACGTTGTTCGTTTTGGATCCACTGGAAAGCTGGCACCGAGATTTGTAGGACCATTTCCTATCATCGAGAAGGTTGGGAAGATGGCCTATAGATTAGAGATACCCAAAAAACTAGCTGGAGTTCACAACGTCTTTCACGTTTCGCACCTCCGAAAATGTCTACATGAATCTGCTAAAGTAGTAGAGCCAAACATCCTTAAAGAAGCTGAAGTGGAACGTGAAGAAACCGTGAGAAGAATTCCAACATGCATCTTAGGAACTGAAGTGAAAAAGCTACGCAACCGCGAGGTCAAGCTCGTCAAGGTTCAGTGGAGCGACGCCGAGGAAGACGCGACTTGGGAAACTGAGGCTAGAATACGCGCAGCCTACCCTTTTCTTTTTGAGGGTACATCTTTGATCTTTCTTTTTCCTTAAGTTGCGCTTTTATCAATCTTTTTAGGCATATCTCCTCGACCTTATCTTTTAGGTAGGAACCCTTTGGATGAAAACATGTAATTGAAACATGTTATGGATGATGGTTGCAAGTGGTTGCAAGTGATTGCTAGTGGTTGCTCGTGGTTGCATATACACATACAATCTAGGTTTTAGATCGGCTCAGTCACCTCATATTGCATATGCATATATGTATTTACGTTCTTATATGGTTGAAGTTTAATGTGTTGTCATATGGATGTTGCATTTATATGAATGACTATGCACTCATGTAGAATCATGAATAGGAAAGTTTGCATACATAATGGATTCATGACACTTACATAATTTGCATTAAGGAGGTCAACTGAATCAGTAGACTGACTGATTTTACATTAGATAAGTACATGTACACACATTTAGCATATGATCACGAAGCATTAGAAGTCTTTTAAGGACAATGGATGCTCGTGTTTGATGGATGAGTAGATGGACGTTTGGATGTTAGGATATACATTCTTCCTAAACTTGAAGATTTCGGGGACGAAATCCTTTTAAGTGGGGGAGAATGTAACACCCCGTGTATTCTATAACAGTGAAATTCACAAATTAAAGTATAATTAATTTCAAATCAAAGAATTAAGGGAAGCAAGATACGCAATTGCGTTCGCCTCGGAATTCTGCTTGAGATAGAGTCCGAGTTTGCGTAAAACGGACTCCGTATGAGGGAGATATGACCTCCGGAAGTTTCAGAATTCAGCTTAAAATTCAAACAGACAGAAACAGTTCAGAAACAGGTTCGAAATTCAAAAAAATCGGACCTAGATTGGGCCGGGCGGGAATTTTCCCGCCCAAGGCACCGAGGTCGACTGGGTAGTCGACCTGGGCCACCCAGGTCGACCGAGTAGTCGACCTGGCCCTTGAGCCAGGTCGAACCCAGCCCCTCCTGGCTGGCCTGGTCTGTGCTTGGCTGAATTTCTGAGCCTTGTCTTGTCACTAGGGCTAGGTGTCAGCTCTTGATTGGTCTCTCTTTCAAACGAACGGCTAATATTAATCTAAGCTCCATCGACGGTCCTAATCAATTCACAAACTCTATAAAAAGGACCTAAGACTCCACCTAATTCACAAAAAAAAATGAGAATGAGACCGTCATGCTGTTGAAGAAAGACTAGGAGTAGCCGTCAAAATTGAGAGATGATTTGGAGGCAATTCGAAAGCTTAAAGCAATGACAATTAAATCAAAACAACGCCTACAACAAAGAATAACATCTCCAAATTCAGAATTCAGAATTCAGAATCCTGAATTGAAGATTCGTCATATGTTGTAAGTAGAGTGCTATTCCGATGTGAATGAATAATTGGGTTTTTGATTTGTGTAAAATGAGAAATGGAATTGTACTTAATTTGTGGTGATGATAATTCATAATTGTATGTTGCTATGATTCTAATTATGAATAGATTTGGGATGTTGTGGTATAATGATGTTAGACCAATTGGATATTTGCAAGTATATGACTCATGTTGAAAGTTAACGACTATATGTTTGTGGTAGTTTATTCCAACACCTATTGGATATTTTCAAGTATATGATTCATGTTGAAAGTAACGACTATATGTTTGTGATAGTTTATTACAACAAAGTTGAGATTCATGCAAGTATATGATTCACTATTATGACAACATGATGTATATTTTTATGAACATTTTTAGTGTAGTTGGATCCATTTGAGTATTATGATTCATATGAATTTATGTTGGAATTGGCATCATGATTCAAGTGTAAAACCATACTTTTGTATTAGTGACAAAAGTAAGCACCTTTGTGAACTTGTGTTGACTTTATGAACATGGCTAGTTTATGTTTGACTTTATGCCCAAACAAAATATGTTTTAGGCTTAGGTTGTTGTTAAGAAACATATGATAATATAGGTGGCACATAATTAAGTTAGATTCATGCTTTAGATAAATATTTACATGATTAGATTAAAACCATGATTCATGTTTAGGTATGTTTTATGTCAAGATTCTATGCTATTACAATGCAAGTTCACAAGTGCCTAACTTATGTTAATTAGACCGTTATGTTGCAAGTTCATGCGTTCACACCCCTTTTGATGTTACTTAGAATATATAAACACCATGTTCTAAGCCTCCCCTTTTCATGTGGCTAAGTTGGGCTTAAATGTTAAGCCCAACCTAATATAGCGAACATATAAAACGGGGGTAATGACGTTGGGTTAAAAATATAAAACATTTGTGTTGGCATGTTTGACGCATGCCAACGACCTTGAAAACATTTAAGTGGTATAAATTAATTTTAACCAATAAAGATGAATTTGAATAATGGGCTGCAAATATTTACATATAAAAAGAAAAGAGACAAAATATGTAAACTTAGCAAATACGATGTGTTTAATCCGAGGTTGGATTGCGTTGTGACATAAACCTGCCCGGACCCGCCCGGCTGTCCAGTAGTCACAACAATACCTATTCAATGTGGGTGGTTAAACATTGAGGCCAATAAAGACCCGAGGTTAGACTGAGTTGTGACGTAAGACTGCCCGGAACCAACCGAAAACAGGCAGTCACAACAATACCTGTCTAACGTGAGAGGTCGAGGCTTTAATAAGACAATTAAGGCTGAGTCGGGATTGATAGGATTAAGTAAATTGAATTAATACTTAATCTAACTGAACATGCTAAACTATACAGACTGATTGGGGGGTTAGGTTTATACAGAACACTTAACCAACTTAGCATATTGGCTAGAAATAGAAAACCTAGTAGCGGGGGACCCTTTTTAGCAGTAACCCTACAAGGTGTATCAGGATACCATGAACTAGGCAGGGTGGGGCACGATTACTGGGCTGACTGTAAGAGGTCAAATCGATGGCGGTGGTGCAACAGTGTAGGTTCTAACGGGGTGCGGGCGTGCACACACTCCGGCGTAGAAAAATTAGGCACTGGGCACCAGTAGTATACCTGTGCATTCTAGAATTGTGTCGGGCCGCCACCATGGGACTTGATACACCCCATGGTAGGACCAGCATAGGTAACTACAACATCGGGGGTCGTAAGACACATGTAACTATGCGAGTAGGAGCCGATCATTAGAAATGGGTCACTTCACCCTGATTATGGGGTGCCTGTTGAGAACTAGTTTATAGGGGTGCAGAGATTAATATGGAGTACGATAGTATATTCGACCCTAGACAACTTAACTTAGTTTATGGTGCTTCTCCATTTCCAGTTGGTACTTATCATGCTCATTTCTTTATTCATAGACTGAATAGTCCTAGACTTACTCAGGCTTTATGTCTGACTCTACTTTTCTTTCGTCTTCTTTTCTTTCGTTTCCCCCCACCCCAAGGTCCACAGGGAGGGAATACCCTAGCTTGACCAGTTTTCACATCCAGCTTGAAGAGAAAGAATGTATTGCTTGGATCTCTTTCGTTTTGGACTATGGCTTTGGATAGCAATTATAGGGACTTATGCAGTTTACTTATGTTTTTATGCTTCTTTAAGTTATGAAATCAAGACAGTTAAGGAAATGTATTGTTTTTGGAATAATTGTAAGACAATTATGGTATGGTTTGTGTAACACGTATTTTGATGAAATAAAAGTTGCTGTTGTTTTCCGCTGTTCAAAAATATGTGTACTTATATCTGTCTTGTGTATCTGTGACTTATACTTATAAACCTCCACCAAAATCAGGGCATTCCCTTTGAGAGTGACCCTAACGGAGGTGGGGTGTTTCAGGTAGTTTTATTTATTTAAGTTTTTCTTGTATTATAGCACACCTATGTATTAAAAGATCTCTGATAGTTTGTTAATCAAAAATTGCATCCTATACATTTAGAAGTGTTGAATATTTATCAAATATTATGTAGCAAGTTGGTAGTTTTCATTAGTAGTTTCAGAACGTATAGATATTTCGGTAATTTTGACTGTTTCGGAAAATCCAGGTCGTTACAGTGAGGTAATAATAGAAAAACAAGATCATTACTTATAGGAAGGTTTTCTATTGATTATGACTGCATGTGATGACCCTAAACTCCCGTGCCACGAAAGAAAGGATAATCTTTGGAATATAACACATAAACAATAATA
The DNA here is from genome assembly GCA_030737875.1 of Allium sativum. Lineage (NCBI taxonomy): Eukaryota > Viridiplantae > Streptophyta > Magnoliopsida > Asparagales > Amaryllidaceae > Allium > Allium sativum. Next base: position 462,161,655 of record CM060921.1, read on the forward strand.
GCAGAACAAAAATATATCATTACACCAGAATATCTACAATAAATTACATTGGAACAAATATAATCATCAGTGTTACACAGTATAACAGGATCATACTTAGTACAAAATACAGTTTCAGCTTTATATAAAATGTCTACAGTGGAATCAAACATAATATACATAACAAAGTCTGAACAACATAATAGAAATGATAGAATCCATCTTCAGCTCCATAGTTATACAGAATGAGCCTGCTAAAACCTGAATGCAAGGCTGCCCATGTCGAAGTAGGGGCACTCGAGTTTGCAAAATGAAACAAACTATGAGTCAGTCACAGGACCACTCCGCTAACACGGAACGGGTTTACTCCATTGGATTGCCAGTGCATAAATAAAGTAAATCATTTGAACAACGCAATGCTTTTTATAGAAAATGAAGCCATTATAAGACTCGGGTCCCATCACACAATGCAATGCAAGCCGGAGGATAGAGTTTTATCTTATAATGGCCAAAATATGCTTGATATGTATAAATCAAAATCATTTGATATTATTACTAATGCATATATGTTTCAAAAACAATTTCAATCATAATCTATTAATCATAGACGACAAGAGTGTCCCATGCCACTATGTCGCCATATATAGGCTTACAATTAAAACCGCACATGTCGTATTGGAAGTTGGATTTCCACCATGAACCAAGGAAAGGGATCGTCCTTACCGACTTCGAGACAATCTATCCTACCATGTCTCAGGCAAGTACTCAGTCAAGACTCTAAATCCTCAGGGTTGGTCCATGCAAAGTGGATTAAAATGCCTGAAAAATACGTTTCCCCGCCCTGTAGGGCGTAAACTGGTCATATATCGACCAAATCATCCACCGGCTCTGCAGAGACCGACATACCAAGGCGCCTCGCTATCCATCATCCACATAAGTAAAACGTCAGGGCTTGCAAAACCCTGACACCACTCCTAGCTATAAAGAAACGCGTGTCCTCCCTGAGGTCCTCTCCCGTTTCTGGTTCATACCCGGGGTGTGAGGCTTGCGAATTAACGCCATACACAAAGTTAGCTATATTAAAGTCATGCTTTGATCATCAACCACAAGACTCTAATTTTTAACAAAAGCCTTGATCATTTGCATCTCAGCATGCCACACAGGCAATTCAAGCCATGCAACTGATGTCTACTAATCAGACAGAATGAAATCCAATATCAGACACACAGTCCATTTACAAGTTCGTTTTGGGTTTGAACGAAACCGGAGGCACCTTATTCCTCGTTCCATATATCCAATACAGGCGAGAGACCCTCACACATCTGGACAATCAACAAGTACGTCCAGACTACTACCATATAACCCCTCATGGGAGCAAACCGATCCAGGGCATCAGTAGTAATCCATTCAATGTGAAGATCATCGGTCTTGCACCGTCTTCCTATCTACGACTTTTAACCGTCGATCAATTATTTGAAATGAGAAATAACTCGGCCTTAATTCACGTATACATAGAATTCAAATCAATTCTTTTCCATAGTTAAATTATTTGACATTCACGTTCCCATTTGATATAATATTTCATGTCAAATACGTTTAACCATCAGAATATCCAATAAACCAAGTAAAATCAGTTTATTTCCATTCCATATCGCTTATAATACTTTGTAATGATTTTTCGCTATTTTTATTTATTTAAAAATAGCCCATTTCTATCGAATGACGTTTCAGGTCATTCGATGGCCCTAGCGCTGCTCTCATCCAAATTTGAATTTAACATTTCGAAAAATTTAACCGTTGGATCTTAACGAATTTTATATCGTTGGAAAGATCTTTCCAAAGCGAACCCAAAGATTTCGGTTTCGGGAAAATTCGACGGTCGGATCTCCCGAAATAATCGTTTAAAATTACGATTTCAAAACACGAACTGCAACGTCGTTATTGTTTTATTTTAATTATATTTATATGTATATATAAATATAATTCAATCAATGATTTTCAAATCGTTTTCACTTCAAAATTTTGGCTAACGCCTTTAAATTTCAAAAAAATTCGCCATAGCCTCCTTTGTACGGAGAGGGGTTTGAAAAACCGTAACTCGCCTCGCGGAGCCCTCATCAATCCAAAGGAAAAGGAAAATGCCAAGCAGCCAACTTTAGGCTCATAAACTCTTTAAAAGAAAAAGAAATTGCCAAGCGGCCAGCCTTAGGCTCATAAACCTTTTAAAAGAAAAAGAAATTGCCAAGCGGCCAGCCTTAGGCTAATAAACCTTTTTTAAAAGAAAAGGAAATTTAGTAAACAAGTACCTATCTGTCGGGCGCGCAAATAAATTCTTTAATCGACAGTTAATCCATTTTCCTGTTCAGCATATGTATGTATATGCATAACTAATCTAAAAATAATATTTTTAGCGAACAACATTTATTTCTATACGTGGTATTTTTAACACTTCATATACATGTTAAAAATATTATTTCCAATGAACAAATATTTATTTCAACACATTGTTATTTTTAACACTTCAAATACATGTTAAAAATGTTAATTTTAATAAACAAATATTTATTTCAACCCACGACTATTTTATATAGTTCGTTAACACATTAAAAATGATGCTTTTAATGTTCTAATATTTATTTCAACCAATGACTATTTTTAAAGATTCATACATACAATAAAAATATTAATTTTATTGTTCAATCGATTTGTTCAAAACATGAATAATTTTAGAACTTCGCATACATGATAAAAATGTAAATTTTATCATTCCAATATTTTATATACTTCATATGCATAATAAAAATGTGATTTTAATTATCTAAACAATTTATTTCAATCATGGATATATTATCAACACATGAATATATATCAACACATGAATAAAATTCAAACACATGCTGAAAATTTCGGCATTATAACGGCAGGGTAATTAAAACCGACACCGTCCCGAGTACGGCTCCTCGCGCTACCTTAGGCCTCGCGGCGTTTACAAGGGGTTTTATTTTCCTAATGCATTTCACAATAATGTGAATTTACCACAAGCCCAAACAACTTTGTTTCAATCATAATCAATCATTCCAAACCATAATCCATACAATCACAATCATCTTTCCACAACACAACCAATATATATCGTCCATAGTCTATGGATGAGGGGAATATATATACACACAAATATAAACGTACATATATTTCCATTTCAATTCCATATCACTTATAATATTTTATACAATGCATGTACAATTTATACATCGCTATATAATTTATACAATGCTCATATATGAGGTATACAACGCGTACATAATTTATACATCGCTTATATAATTTATACATCGCTTATATAATTTATACAACGCTATTTCAATCTAATTTGAATTTAGAAATCTCACATTGGGTTCCACTCCTTCTAAAATTGTAGAAAGATCCAAAAATTCTTCAGTCTCTTTTAGAATGTAGAAAACGTCGTCACGAGTCCAATGTCTTCGGTTTCACTAGATTTCGACAACATATGATAAAGATATGATTTTTATTCTAAAATCATAAATTGTAATGCTTTTAACTGTTATAAACAGTTAAATATAAACAAGTTGTTACCTTCAGTGATTAGTTCAAAACTAGGTCACCGATTTGCGACTAAACCGTGAAGCTTGAAGACGATCGGCCTATGCAACGCTGTCGTGGGTGGAGAGGCGCGTCTGGCGCTACCCACGAGGTCGAGCTTGGTGGTGGATTCGAGGCTGGGCGGCGGTTTGAAGGTCAAAACTTTGGAGCATTGGATCTCAGTGATTACTGAACGATGGAGGGAAAACCTAGAATGGATTTGAAGCCCTCGATGAGATCTATAAAAAATTCAACTGGGTCAAGTGATTTTACTGAGTGATTTGGTCAGAATCGGGGCTAAAAGTGGGGAAGCGGTTTCCATCGTTCGATATAGGGTTGGGGGGGGTGGGGAGTGGGAGGGGTTTTCTGATTTTTTTTGGAAATTTTAATTAATGAAAGGATTTGTTTTATTGGTCGATATTTATATAAATTTCCAAAAATAGTGCTTTCTCATATGGATTCCAAATCAAACCCAACTAATGTCGCCCTAACTAAATACCCCCATTCCGGACATAATGGAATATGTTTCGTAAGCCCATTCGACTGTTTCAGCCAGTTTTTCTTCAAATTAAAATATACAACATTCAAATTTGGATTTGAACGTACATTTTAATTTGTCCGGGCCACATACTGATTCCAAAAATTCCCGAAAATATTGCTATGTTGGGATGAAACAGTCCCAACAAAATTAATTTCATTGAATTTGGAGACCGTTTGAAAAACGGACTTTTTCTGGTCTGTCCAATTCAAACTGAAATTACCAAACGCGTTTTCCTTTGCCACGCTCACATATCAACTCCAAATACTATGGAATTTGGAATCTAGCTATTAATTGACATTCTGGATCCAATCAAAGTGGTTTCATTGAAAACGGAGGTTTTTTGCAAATTGTCTATTTCTAAGGGCTATATTTATTCCATAGCAATTACTCTAAATATTCAACTGACCATAACTTTTGATTCCCGCTATGAAATTTCGATTTTTTAGATTCGCTAGAAAGATATTTTTAAATAGATTTAAATATTTCTAGTTTCACTAAAATCCGGTTTATTTTGAATCCTGTACATTCAGTCAAAGTTCAAAGTTAACATTTCAAACTGTCGCGCCTTTTCAGGATTTGCTTTATAATTAAAATAAATATATTTGTTTTAACTTCGATTAAAATAAATTTTTAGTCGTTATGATTTAAAATAAATTATTTCAAATATTCCAAATTCATTAATTTAGCCAAATTAAAAACTTTAAATTGGCTCTGATTTTCCGGGTTGTTACACTGCACGTTATGATGATTCACTAAAAGTTAATATCATCTTTTCATGTATTTTTGCAGGTTAGATTTCAATTGGAAGAGGAATGGCAAAGAAAAGCCATATATTAACAAATGAGAGTATTTTGGAGATCGTCAAAAAGAAAATTAGTTTATAATTTGCAAAAAGTGGAGAATGAAGAAGATAGACTTAAACTGAAACCTACCAACATCAAAACATGAAACAATGGAGAAAGTTTGTGAAGGCAAAAATAAGTGAGGAGTTTAAGGTTAATCTAAAATAAAATTCAATCCTTCAACAACAAATCATTCCTACTACACGTCAGTTTGTCACATGCCTTGCTCTTGTACATACCTTTAGGCATACTAAAACCCTGTTTGCAAACATATTTCTTCTTTTATGCTCATCTCTATTAGTATGCTAATTTTTTTTATGCTAGTGAACATGGAATTCAGAATAATTAAATGCAGACCAGCAATTCTAAATATTTTTTTTTTCATTATAAATTTAAGTTACATGTTTGTCTACCTATATTGTTTATACAAAAACATAAAGCTCCAAAAGCAGAAGTGAGGAGATTGACAAATGAAATTTAATGTGAAAAGTTAAGGGAAAATCCTTGCTTTTGTTCTACACTCTGCAAGAAATTTGCATCCATTTAATAATATAGGTTATTCAAATCCTTTTGGACAAAAATGAAACCTTTTTATCATTATGGTTATACACAGCTTATGTGCTTCTGTTAATTTGAGTACATCATATTTTTATGATTCTGATAGTTAAATTCTAACATCTCTCTATATTTCCAGCAAAAAAGTAAGAAATATCCGGCCCTTAGGTACACACAACTTCCACATACAACCGGTCGTAAGGGAACAACTAGAATGGTCTAAGACTTGGTTAGTTAATTAAATATAGCTTTATTTAATATTATTTTATACCTGTCAGTTTTAATATTAACTTAAATTTAGAAAAAATAAAGTGCAGATTCATTGTCCATAACTAGAGCTGATGTGGATCAAATGCCATTTAAAACATATGGTGAACCGGTGACCATGGAAGCTATAAATGCTATTGTAAAATTATTTTAAATTTTATCTGTGTTTTTTTTTTTTTTTTGAAACTATGATATTTTTACTATTGTACATCATCTATATCTACAAGAAAAATACCTTCTTGCAACTAGCTATTTGCAACAAGCATCAAATGACAATTGCAGTAACTGATATTTAGCAACAGACCTTTCGTAGCAGTTGCAATAGACAAGATTGAACAATGGGCCTTTTCTTCCTGTTGCGAAAAGCATATTTTTCGCAATTGCTCTTTCCTATCAGTTGCAAAAACATACTTTTAGCAATTTCTCTTCCATGACAATTGCAATTGACATATTATCTGCAATTGCGCTTTCATGATGCAATAGACACATTTTTTGCCACTGCGCTTTCATACTAGTTGCCAAAAAATATATTTAGCAACTGTTTTCGCCAATTGCGATAATTGTAATTTTTTTACAACCGTAATCCAGTTGCAAAAAATATACTTTTAAAAATTATTTCTTTCCTAACTTTTGGTGAACATAATTACTATTAAATATAAAAGTATGAAGTAATGAGTAATGTTCAGTTATAATATAAGAAAATTTAAGTAATAATAGTTAACTGGTATAACTTAATACTTTAATAGTTAATAAATATGAAAATTGAGTAATATATACTTATAAAATATGAAAATTAGAAACACATGATTATCAGTTAGTCTGTTTGAATCTCCAATATTAATTTGTAGGGAAAAGTATTTTGTTTATTTAGTATTTAATAATAGTAATTGATAATTATATTTAACATTCTATAATTTAAATAATTTTATAACTTAGAACTAAAATAAAACAAAAAATATTCATGATATTTTATTTTGTTTCTTTTGAATTTTCATGGAATTAAAAAGATTTAAATTTTAAGTATAACATTGCACTACAAAAGAGGTCGTTAATTTATAAATATTCATAATTTTGATTTTTCTATAAGAATAAGATAATGAAATCCCTAAAATATAAAATAAAATTTATTGTAATGTGTATTGCAGTGTTACAACTTTATTCATAACAATATAAGCTTTTTATGGTTCAACCCAATGTTTTGACTTTAAATCTAAATAGTTTTGCTGTAAACAAATTTACAACAATATATTTTTCATTAGACCCATTTGGTGACAACATGTTTTGCCTCGCATTTTAATAAAAATTATTGTTTCCCACTTTCGCCTCTGAAACCCTATAATCCAGTACTTCCCCTAGAATTTACAGATCCCTTTTCTCCATAAGCAGCCACCACAACCTTCCACAATCCTCTCCATCTCGCCTTAACTCACTGATTCCTAATTTTATTCGTCACACTTTATAACCCAAATTTTACAATTTGGAAATGGCACCTAAAGTCGAAAAGAATCCCATGGAGAAAAAGGCCACCGTTGAAGGTACCACCGAGAAGGGGTCTGCAGTGACGGTGAAGACTCCGGTTGGCAAGAAACCCAGAGCCGAGAAGAAGCTTCCAAGGAATCTTTTGCTAGCGCAAACAAGAAGAAGAAGGGAAAGGCCAAGTCGATTGAGGCCTACAAGATCTGTATATTCAATGTTTTGAAGCATGTCCATCCTGACATCAGGATCTCCAACAAAGCCACGGTAATCGTGAGAAACAAAAAGAAGCCGACAATAACCTCCAAGGAGATTCAGACTTCTTTTCACCTTGCGCTTCCTAGTGAACTCGCTAAGCACGTTGTATCAGAGGGCACCGAAGTCGTCACCAAATTGACCAGCGGTTAGTTAAGTTTCAAGTTTGCTACATGATACTTATCTGCCTCGGCTTTGTCCCTAATTTTCATTTAATTTTCTTCAACTGATTAGATGTTGTTGGATATGTTAAGGCACTGCTTAATTTTCAATCATATTTTAGCCTAGTATTATTAATGTGGTTTGATTCAGTGCGTTGGCAAGTTGAATAATTATTTACTCGTATCATATTTCAAAAAAAAAAACTTAAGGTGAATTATTATCATAAGTGTTTAATTTATTTTGTTTGTTCATGCTGTTAATTTTTTGGTTTATTCATTCATATACAAGCTGAGAAACTAGTGATCGATTCAAATAATGTTGCAAAAGGATAAGATGAACTTATATCTTGGTACGGGATTAACAAGCTTGTTATGGGAGCAGCAATATATAAGTTTTTCTAGGTTCAAATTTTATTTAAATTATCAGTTCTGTTTTTTGTTAAAAATAAATAGATGCCTTTAGTTTCATGTCTGTCTGAATAATTTATACTAAAGAAAATTGGAAATGCCAAAATCTCAGACTGCAATTATCGTGAGACAACAAGCAAACTCAATTCACTTAACTTTGTCCCTTCACATCTTTCTTCTTCTCGATTCTATTATACATGCGAAAATATATTACTGTAAATGTCACGATAACATATATTTGTACGATGAAACAATTATTGATTTCGACTCTAGTTTGTAGCTCCTTTTAATTCTGTGTTTGCACATGATATATGTTTAAAGGACACAATCAATACATATATATATAAGACATTGCAATAGAGATTAAAGATCTTTGGAAAGTGTAAACCAATGGGATTTGATAATAATTCTTTAAAGGGAGAGGTAATATCTAAAAATGTCGGTGTATGACTTAAGTAGGATCAGTAATATGGATATGCGGAATGTATGTGATAAACTAACTTGTATATTTATAATAGTTATGTAAATAAATATGAGATAGTGAAATATATCACAAATAAAAAGCAGTAAAGTAAAGTAATAACACCAGGGCTTTTTATACTGGTTCGGATCATCGTCCTACGTCCAGTTCCAGACCTCTCTCTGGATTTTCACTAATCAACTACCTCACTTCACCCAGAGGAACAGGCTCACCATACACCACTTAATTTCACGGGCTACAAGCTTGCCCACTCGATTTCTCGGCCCACAAGCTTACCCACTTGATTTCATGGGCCACAAGCTTACCCACCTGATTTGAACGGCTACAGGCTTACCGGAATTTCAATACAAAGTAGTTGATGATTGACTATATATTACGACTTCAATACACGGACTAGTCACTTGTAGTACACCCTTCCTATAATCTTATCCTCGGGTATATACTTTTAATGTGTAGATTTAAGGAAGTAGAATGCTTGTTGAATCAAATGATATTAAATTGATTCAAGGTTTCAACAAGTATTTGAAATTTGGAGAGCTTTTGTTTTGCAAAGAATATGAAAATGCAATTCAGAAATTAGAGAGAACATAGAATGATTTCTGGTTGTAAAACAAGATTGAAGTTGTTTATATAATAGTAGAAAGGTAGTAATTCTTCATGAAGAGTTTCTATAAAAAGTTATGTCCATTTCCTTTGATTATCGAATCGAAATCTCTTTACAAATAGAAGCAACCTTTCAGAAAAAGCTTGCTGTTTGAGAACGGTCGACTGGAGAATTTCAACCAGTCGACTGGTTGAATTTAAAAAATCTAGAAAAATAGCCATTACGTGCAAAAATACACAGACCGGTCGACTGGTCCGTACTCACCGGTCGACTAGTTCGGGTGAGAAAAGTTTTGTTTCCAAAACAGAAACATGAATGGTCAACTGGTGGTATTTTGGGCGGTCGACCGTTTTATTGCTGTGGACCAAAGGACCTCGGTCCACAGTCTAGATCACTCTGAACTCTTTCCCGGTCGGAGCCTGGACCGTTTGGGCTTTTTCTATGACTTTTCAATTCCTCAAATATACAGATTTCAGCAATGAAGATATGATATTGTTTTGTGCATTCGTATTATACTTTGAGGATAGATTTTAACATATTTCTAACACGACTCAAAGTAAAAAACCTTATCTCTATGAAATGATCTTCATTGCACCTTTCTATGTTGGCATCGATCAAAATCTTGTCTCAACATTCTCCCCTTTTTGATTAATGACAACACCTTGGATTTTCTCCCTCTAAATATAAAGCTCCCCCTGAATTTCTGCAACATTTGTTTGTTCATAATATAAATAATCTTACCTTTTGATTCCTGCATTAACAAATGTTAGCACACATATACTATTACCATGTTAAGCACATAATTTTAAATGATAGTAGATGTAACATGAATGATATGAATAATCATAAGAGGAAATATTTCTCCCCCTTTGTCATCGATTTTAAAGAATAAATACCATAATAAGCACAGTAATCGAGAGTAGTAGAGAATACAAATAATTATAGCACCTTTAGGAGATACAGAATAACCTTCTCTTTGTTGTGGTGTACCTGCAAAAAATATGACATATATAGTTTTGGTACCCACTTGCTTTGTTTGGATCCACGGGTTAGACGGAAGGTAACCATACCCAAGAGGGTTACATGGAACCTTTAAAGATAAAATTTTCATAATTAACTACTGAATAAAATTAATCCTCGATATATTTTTCTCTGTTTTTCCAACTTACAGGAACCCAAATACTTAAGTAATCTCTAGTGATATTCCTTTTCGTACTTCTATATTTATTATAAGTACCGCCAGTCATAGAAGTATTCGAATTTCTATAATAATTGGGTCTTAGATGAGCATTAGTACTAGTAGTGATATTCTTATTGTACATAAAAGCAAATCTAGTACTATTTCTATGATTGGTTTTATTATATCCTATACCACTTTTGTCATGTAAAGGTCGAGATCTGGATAAAATCATATTTAAATCATTTTGACCTTTATTAAATTTCGCGAATTTATTTGTACAATTTTCAAATTTTACTCCAAAGTCGCGATTAGTATTTTCAAAAGAATTTTTGGTAGTTTTTACGATATCAATTTCCTTATTGAATTTCGAATTCTCCCTTTTTGAGGTTTCATTCTCATTTTTGAGATCAAAAACTTGAGATTCTGAATTATCTAAAGAAGATTGTAATTTTTCAGAACTTTATTTTGAGTCAGAAATTTCATTTTGCAAAATATTACTATTCACCTTTAAAAGCTCATATTCTTTAGATAATTCTAAATTCTTTTCTGTTAAAGCCTCATTCTATTTTTCAAGAGACAAAATTAAAGAACTAGAATTATTTAAAGAATCTTCTAATGATGTGTAACGACCCAGAAAATCTGAACCAATTAAATTTTTTTAAATTGGCTAAAATAGTGGATTTTAAATATTTAAAATAAATATTTTAAATAATAGCAATGAAAAGTGAGTTTGAATCGACATTTGAAAATGAATATAATTAATTCTAATTATAAACAAGGCCTGAAATGGCGCAGTAGTTTCAAAATTTGATTTTAAACTTTGACTGACTGTACCGGGTGCAAAACAAAACGGATTTGAGAAAAACCAAAAATATTTAAATCTGTTAGTGAATACCTTTCTAACGAATCTGAAAAATCGAAGTTTCATAGCGGAAAGCAAAAGTTATGGCCAAATGAATTTTCAGAAAGGTCGCTATGGAATTTATATAGCCCGTGAAATTGGCTATTTTGCAAACGACCTCGGAATTCGACGAAACCACTTTTGTTGGATCCGGAATGTGAAGTTATTGCTAGGTTTCAAATTTCATAATTTTTGAAGCTAGTATGTGAGCGTGGCAAAGGAAAACGTGTTTTGGTCAATTATAATTAAATTGGAACGACCAGAAATGGACCTTTTTGCAAACAGTCTCAGAATTTGACAAAACTAGTTTTGTGGGGACCGTATCGTCAAAACGTAGCTAGATTTATTTTTCTGGAATTTTTCAAATCAGTTTGTAGCCCTGGCAAATTGAAATGTACGTTCAAATCAAATATTGAATGTTATATATTTTAAATTGAAGGAAAACTGACTGAAACAATCGAATGGGCCTACGAAACAGATCCCATTGTGTTCGGAATGGGGGTAAAATGCTAGGAACGACAGTCGTTGGGTTTGGATTGGTGTTCGTGTGGAATAGGGGGTATTTTTAGGATTTTTAAAATATATAAATAAATAAATAAACTATCATTGGACAGGAATTCTCTCTCTCCCCGTAACCCATCAGAACAAACGACGAAAACCACATCGCCGCTTCCCAAGCGATTTACGGCCGCTACGATCATCATTGACCATCTACGCAGTTGAACTTTCGGTAGCCCTCACTCCCCTCTTCAAATTCGTGTAGGCCTCGCCCCCTACCATCTCGAGTTGCGTGCGAATCGCGCCCACAAAGTTCGGAGCTTCAGGCCGCCGCCACCTGGGACCGTCGAGCTGGCCAAGACCCCCATCGCCGAGAAGCCTGTTCCTCCCTCTTCGACGCTGTATCCTCCGATCGAGCTGCAACTTCACGGATTCGACGAAAATCTTAAACCTAGTTTTGAACATCGAAAAGAGGTATCGACTTTATTTATTTTCAACAGTTTTAACACCTTTAAACCATTGCAAACTTTGAAAAATCATATCTTTTTCGTGTGTTGACGAAATTCAGTGAAACAAGAGACAGTGGACTCGTGTGGACGTCTTCTACCTTCTAGAAGAGACCGCATATTTTTCTGAGCCTTCTGCTATTTTTGGTGGAGTGGAACCCAAAGTGAGATTTCTAATTTATAAACAATATGGAAAACGATGATGTATAAATTATTTAGTCGATGTATGAGTCATATCAGCGTTGTACACCTCTTGTATAAGAATTTTATAAGTTGTACGTTCGATGTATAAGTTATATATGCGTTGTAAAAATTATATATGTGTTGAAATAGAAGTGATATGCTATATATAAATACATATATATATACGCCCCTCGTCCACAAACCATGGACGATATTTATTGGTTGTGATTGGTGTGAAAATTGATTGATAGCGAATGGTAGGTTGGAATTGTCTGTGGTTGATATTGATTGATTGTGGTTGAAAAATACCCGTTTGTGGTTGAGAAATATTTGGTTGAAACCACATAGGATTAGTTTGTGGAAATGAAATAAATATACATGCCGCCTACGGGCGAACTACATGCATGAATCCCCATTGTCAAAAACCGTGAGGTTTTAAGGTAGAGCGAGGAGCCATACTAGGGACGGTCCCGGTTTTAACTACCCCGCCGTTATGCTGCCGAAAATTTGAATAATATTCATGTGTTAGAATTATTTTCCTATGTTGAAATTATATTCGTCTGTTGAATAGAAAACCTTCATGTGTTGAATAGAAATTCATTCGTTGAATCATATTCATGTGTTGAATGGTAATCAAGTTTTGAATAAATCGTTTTAACAATAAAAATCACATTTTTACTCTATATATACAAACTATAGAAAACCTTCATGTGTTGAATCGATATTCATTCGTTGAATTGAAATTCATGTGTTGAATGGTATTCGTGTTTTAAATATAAAAATCACCTTTTTATCGATATATACAGGCTATAGAAAACCTTCATGTGTTGAATAAATATTCATTCGTTGAATAGAATTCATGTGTTGAATGGTATTCGTGTTTTAAATATAAAAATCACCTTTTTATCTATTTATATAAACTATAGACAACCTTCATGTGTTGAATCGAAATTCATGTGTTGAATGGTATTCGTATTTTGAAAGAAATTGTTTTATAATAAAAATCCTACTTTTATCATCAATATGAACTATATAAAATAATCTTGTTTTGAAATAAATTGTTTTATAATAAAAATTAAACTTTTATTACCTATATGAACTATATAAAATAATAGTGTTTTGAAATGAATTGTTTTACAATAAAAATCACATTTTTATTATATAAATGAATTGTTAAAAATAGTGAAGTGTTGAAATAGAAGACAGTTAGATAAAAATATCATTTTTATCAAATGTATGAAAAGAATATAGTTTTGAAATCGAAGAATCGATATATATATATAGATAGAATTGAAATATATCGAACAACGAAGTTGAAGTTCGTATTTTGAAACCGTGATTGCAAACGATTAGTGCGGGAGATCCGACCATCGGATTTTCCCGAAATTGCAACCGTTGGGTTCGCTTTGGAAATATCTTTCCAAGGCACCAACTTTGTAAAGATCCAACGGTTGGATTGTATGGAATGTTTAATTCAAATCTGAAGAAAAACAGCGCCAGAATCGATTATATTTATATATATATATATATAAATATAATTATATATAATCGAATAACGAAGCTACAGTTCGTATTTTGAAATCGAAACTTCAAACGATTATACCGGGAGATCCGACCGTCGGATTTCCCGAAACTGGAACCGTTGGATTCGTTTTGAAAAGATCTTTCTAATGATGTAAATTTTATGAAGATCCAACGGTTAAATTTTCAGATATGTGTAAATCAAATCTGAAGAAAAACAGCGCCACGGCCGCGTTATGGCCCGAAGCGTCGTTTGAATAAATTGGCTATTATAAAATAAATAAAAATGGCGATAAATCGTTATAAAATATTATAAACGATATGGATGTGAAATTTAGAAATTAACTGAAGTTTAGCTAAGTCGAATGGTTTCTTGGGTATTGATCTGATGTTGGTTTTGGCCTTCGGGGTTAATATTTGGGAAATCATTCTCTTACTGATTGACGGTTAGTGACTAATGAATTGAAATGATGCATATGTATGTTAGTGTTGCACTTGTTTATTATATACACGAGTTGCTCAGAAAGACCGGGTTTATCCCATTCTGAATAACTGAATCGACAATAAGAAATCGAAGATGAAGACGGCGGTCGAAGACCGGAGATCTTCACCTCGTTTGGATGGTAACCGAGGTCCTGATTGGGAGGCATCCCGAAATATGGATAATGAGTGGTGATCGTCCAGACGTACGTGGTGATCGATGGGTTTGCGAGGTATATAGTGCCTCCGGTTTCGTTCAGTCCCGGAACGGACTTGTAAATGGACTGTGTGTCTGACATTGGATTTTATTCTGTGTTGATTGATCTCTATTAAATATACATCTGTTTGGCAGCGGAGAATTTATTCTTTTGCTTAACGCCCTTCTCTGAAACACACGAGCTCAGAGGATGTATATCGATGGATATCAGTCGCATGGCATGAATTGCTAGTGTGGCATGCCTAAGTGGCAAATGATCAGGGCTTCTGTTGAAAAGCAAAGTCTTGTGGTGATGATCAAAGCACCGCCTGTGTGGCGTAGCTTTGTGTATAACGTGAATTCGCGAGCCTCACACCCCGATATGAACCAGAAACGGGATAAGGACCTCAGGGAGGGCATGCATTTCTTTCTAGCTAGGAGTTGTATCGGTGTTTTTACACGGCCTAACATTTTACTTATGTGGATGATGGATAGCGAGGAGCCTCGGATATATCGGTCGATCCGGAACCGATGGAGTCATTCGTTGGCTCACTTACGCCCCATAGGGCGGGAAAACGTAGTGCTTAGGAATTTTAATCCACATCGGTGGACCGGCCCTGTCGCTCCAAGGGTCGATGCGTTCTGATCCTAAGGGGCGGGCTAGAGCGTCTCGAATTCGCTAAGGACTATCTTTTGCCTTGGTTCATAACAGAAATCCAATTTCCAAATACGTGACAGTGCGGTTTTGATTGTATACCTATATTTGGCGACATAGTGGCATGGGACGCTCATGTCGTCTATGATTGATAGTTATGATTCGAAATTGCTTTTGAAACATATAAACACTAGTAATAATATCAAATTCTTTTGTTTTATTCGTATCAAGCATATCTTGGCCATTATAAGGTAAAAACTCTATCCTCTGGTTTGTGTTGCATTGTGTGATGGGAACTGAGTCTTATAATGGCTTCATTTTTATAAAAAGCATTTCGATGTTTAAAAGAATGATTTGTTTTTAAAGCATTGGCAATCCAATGGAGTAAACCGTTCCATGAAAGTGGCGTGGTCCTGTGATTAACCATATTTTAAATGTGTTGAGTAGATTTCTCATACAAGTCCCATGACTAACTCGTAGTTTGTTTCACTTTCAAACTCGGGTGCCCCTTTTTCTACATGTGCAGCCTTGTATTCAGGTTTAGCTGGCTCTTTCTGGATAGCTGGAGCTGAAGATGGATTTTATCATTTATCTCTTTTTATGCTGTTCAGCTCCTATTGTACATTATGTTTGTTTTCCGATGTTGACATATATGTATAGCTGAACTATATTTGTACTAAGTATGATCCTGTATACTGTGTAACTCTGATGATTACGTTTATCCAGTGTAATCTATTGTTCATTATTTGGTGTATTTATTTATTTCTGTTCTGCTATTATCTGTTTCTGTGTTATATTCCAAAGATTACCCTTGTCTCCGTCTGTACGGGAAATGGGTCATCACAACGTGGTATCAGAGCTTTGGTTAAGCTTAGTTCTGGAATATAACATATATACGAACTCGTCAGAAATAGAACCAGGAGTGTTCTAGGACGGGTAACTCATTACAGATAGGATCAGTAATATCCTAGTATGAGAAGCAGAATGAAATACACCCCGATAGACACATTTACATTTGAAGTATATGTTCCTATGTTTTAAAATATCTTTTCTGTGACCTGACACTTGATCTGCTATTTGCAGAAGTACTAGAAAATGAGTGTCAGAAATAGAAGAAATACATAACCGGATATTGAGGCCCTATTAATCAAGTATCAAAATATGGGTGGAATACCGTTCTCTGGTGAAGAATCCATTATGAAGACATAGGCTTGGATTCATTCTGCTGAGAAAATATTTGAGGGTTTAAAGTTGAGGGATGACCAGAAAAGATTACTGGCCTCCTGGGCACTCAAAGACGAAGCTTTGTTCTGGTGGGATTCGGTTATAGAGAATAATCCAGAAGGTGATATCACCTGGGACAGGTTCAAAGTGATTTTCCTGGAAAGATTTACTCCTCCAGAAGCGACTGAGCGATTATGTGACGAATTTTCTTATCTGATACAAGGTGATATGACCATCCCAGAATATCATAAGAAATTCAATGAACTTTCTCACTTTGCTCCTCATCTGATTAAAGACCCAAAGAGGAAGAATCTGAGATTTATTCATAGCCTGCAAAGAAAATATCAGAATAGTGTGATGAGGAATGTGAAGCTTCCTTTTTCAGAAATGATTTATATGGCTTATCAGTATGAAGATCTTCATAAGAAAGGCATGTTGCGCGAAGAAGAGGAAGTCAGTTCTAGTAATAAAGTTGAGTCTGAAGCTGATCTTCCTAAGGCTAGTAAGATGTCAAAAGTCAGTAAGAAGCCCAATGCCAAGAGAAAAAGGGCTAAATCTCACAAGGACCCGGTAATGACTGCCACATGCTCAAGTTGCAATAGGCAAGGACATTTGGAGATAAGTTGTAAATCTTGGAACGAAAGAAGAAAGGATAAATTTAAATCCAAGGACAAGTTCCTAGAGAATAGAAAATGCTGTCAATGCCATCAGACTGGTCAACTTGAAAAGGACTGCAGGCAATTTAAGGAACCCAAAGCAGTGCATGTAAATGAAGTGGTAGAAGTACCTGCATCTTCGTCTGCTCAGGAAAGGTCTGATGTTTTAGAAGGCACGCTCAATGTCAAGAACATTCCAATTAAAGTACTATTTGATACAGGCGCGTCGCGGAGCTTTATTGCAAAGAGTGCAGTCCAGAAGTTGGATTTGAAATTGAAGAAGCTCAAAGAACCAATGACTGTCCAAAATCCAGTTGGGGGTTCCATCGATCTCAGTTGGGTTTGTGGGATGCCTGTCTCTTTTTCCTACTATAAATTCCCTACTATCTCTATCGTCATGAATTTTAATGAATTCGATCTTATTTTGGGAGTGGATTGGTTAACCAAATATGAGGCAGGGGTTAGATGCGCCGAGAGAGTTGTTAAGGCAAAGGCCCAATCAGGGAATTATATAACCATACCATGTGAAGGCCCGAATTCAAATAGAAAGGACTTCTGGGCAGCTTTGGATAATTCTCCAGCTCAAATAGAAAATATCCCAGAAGTCACAGAGAATATTCCTGACCTCATCAAAGATATTCCTGTCGTAAAAAATTACGCGGATGTGTTTGAAGAAGTTGTTCGCTTACCTCCGCAGAGAGAAATAGATTTCAAGATTGCTTTGATTCCGAATGCAAGGCCGGTAGTTTACGCTATTCGAAGAATGTCCTTGAAAGAGAAGGAGGAATTAGACAATCAAACACGACAGCTCGTATGGAAAGGTTTGATTATGCCTAGTTTCTCTGATTGGGGTGCAGCAGTGGTGTTTGTCCCAAAATCTGACGGTACTCTACGGCTATGTGTGGATTATCGTGATTTGAACATGCAAACAATAAAGAACAAATATCCATTGTCGCGAATCGACGACTGATTATATCGTCTAAATGGAGCACAGGTATTCTCAAGGATGGACCTAGCTACAGGCTTCCATCAACTTCGAATTGCTGAAGAATGTGTTCCTATGACAGCATTCAGAGGTCCCGACTTATTCTATGAGTGGTTAGTAATGCCGTTCGGCTTTTGTAACGCTCCGGCATACTTCGTCGATTTGATGAATAGAGTGTTCAGAGGAGTTTTGAATAAATTTGTTCTGGTTTTTATTGACGATATTCTAATCTTCTCTAAATCAAAGGCCGAACATGAAAAACATTTGGAACAGGTTCTGGAAATCCTCAGAAGGAATGTATTAAAAGCCAAACTATCCAAATGTATATTCTGGCAAGAGGAAGTGAAATTTCTGGGCCATGTCGTATCGAAAGAAGGAATTGCTGTGGATCCAAGTAAAATCACGGCTATTCAAAACTGGAAACAGCCCAGTACTCCTACAGAAGTCCGCAGTTTTCTCGGATTGGCTAGTTATTATCGGAAGTTCGTTAAAAACTTTTCGAAGATATCTGGTCACTTAACGAAGCTTACAAAGAAGCACTCTAAATTCAAATGGACTCCAGAAAGTGAAGACGCTTTTGAAGAGCTAAAGTTACGATTAACAACTGCTCCGGTGTTAACCATCATCGATGGCAATCAGGATTTGAAAGTCTGGACAGATGCTTCTAGAGAAGGCCTTGGCGTAGTGTTAATGCAAAGAGGTCAAGTGATTGCTTATGCTAGCCGTCAGCTGAAGCCACACGAGAAAAACTATGTAACTCATGATCTTGAGTTATTGGCTATCGTATTCTCTTTGAAAATCTGGAGGCACTATCTTTTGGGTGAGAGATTTGAACTGTTTACAGATCACCAGTCGTTAAAGTATCTGTTCACTCAGGAAGACCTGAATCTAAGGCAACAACATTGGCTAGAGTTCCTTGCAGCATATGATTTTGAGATTCTATACACTCCACGGAAAAGCCAATGTCGTGGCCGATGCGTTAAGCCGAAAGAATGAAATGATCGACAGTTTTATCATTGCGACTTCGTTGATTGATAAGATATCGGCTCTCCAAAAAGACGACAAATTTATCAAAGGAATGAGTCAGCGAATTTGTGAAGGCAATGCTTCGAATTTCCAGCTCGACAGCGAAGGGATTCTGAGGTTAGAAGGACGAATTTGTGTTCTAGAAATTCCTGAACTCAGAAGATATGTGCTTGATGAATGACACAAATCTAAGCTCAGTATCCATCCGGGTGTGAGTAAAATTCGTAACGATATCAAGTGAACATTCGGGTGGAAGTCGTTAAAAAGAGACATCTCGATATATGTTGGTCGATGCCCTACTTGCCAGCCAGTCAAAAGCGACCAGCAGAAACTGGCTGGATTATTGCAACTGGTAGACGTTCCTGGTTGGAAGTGGGAACATATTTCCATGGACTTCATTGATGGTTTGCCCAGAACCAGAATAGAAAATGACAATATTTGGGTGATCGTAGATCGCTTCACGAAGACCGCCCATTTCATACCTGTCAGATCAAACAGAACTGCTCAGAGTCTGGCGCAGATTTACTTCAAGGAAATTGTTAGACTGCATGGAGTGCCGCTCAGTATAGTCAGTGATAGAGATACAATATTTACTAGCATATTCTGGGAGGCATTTCAAGTAGAGCTGGGAACAAAGCTGAACCTAAGCACCGCCTATCATCCTCAGACAGATGGTCAGACTGAGAGGGTGAATCGTATACTGGAAGATCTATTGCGGGCTTGTGTTCTAGATTTCGGCGGATCATGGGAAGACCATCTGCATTTGGCTGAATTCTCTTATAACAACAGCTACCAGGCGAGCCTGACGTTGTCACCATTCGAAGCGTTGTATGGTAGACCGTGCCGATCTCCGGCTTGTTGGGTCGAACCCGGTAATAGACTTGTATTGGGGCCAGATAAGATCAGAGAACCTGCCGACAAAGTCGATTTCATTAAGAAGCGATTACTCGCCGCTCAAAGCCGACAGAAGAGCTATGCCGGTAGGAGAAGAAGAGATATATCATTTGCTGTTGGCGACTATGTATATTTAAAAGTATCGCCGATGAGAGGAGTTATCCGGTTCGGTAAAACGGGGAAGTTGGCGCCCAGATTCATTGGTTTGTTTCCTATTCTAGAACGGAATCGGAACTCTCGCTTATAGGGTTAAACTGCCTGATTGGTTACCTGGAGTTCATGGTGTATTTCACATATCTCAACTTCGAAAGCACGTTCATGATCCAGACTTGATCGTGGAAGAAGCAGCTCAACAGGATATTGAAATTACTCCAGAATTGGCTGTGAGAAGAGAGCCGCTAAAGATTATCGGCAAAGAAACCAAAGAGCTAAGGAACAAGAAGGTTCACTTAGTCAAAGTGCAATGGAGTGGGGATCCGCGAGATTGTACTTGGGAAACTGAGGAGAGCATTAAGAAAGCCTATCCTAGATGCCGAGTGGATATATCTGATTGACTCTGGTGCAAGGTACATTTACCATACTTTGCATTACCAATTAGTTCTCTACTCTGGTATTATTTTCTTTTCATGGATGTGCACTTTTAATTCTATAGTCTACATGATTTTAAAAGAGTATAGAAATTGATTAGTAATTTTTGAAAAATTAAAAACAATTTGATTGTTGTTTGTGTTGTGTGATAGTAGATTTGATTAATTAAAATTATTAAAACGATAGTTAATTTAATCAATAATAGAATGAATGGTAGAATTTATTCGATTATATCACACATTGAACTGATTAGAAAATAGATAGAAATATATACATGTGCATTATATATGTTTGAACAGGTAAATGGATAGCTGTTGAGTAAAGAAATTATTTGCGTGCCCGACAAATAGGTAAACCTGAATGAGTTGGATGCGAAATATTATTATATCAACTCCTGTGAATGCCATTGGATGCGGAGTGCTGGTTATTCTGTGTGTAATAATAAACGTCGCCATAGGATAGTAACAACTAATTTTGAACTACATTACATGGCATACTTCTGAAGATAGGTATACTTCATCATATACGACATTTGGAGCTTGTATGACGAGGTGGAAGATTTACCATACGAGCGAGAGGCTTGTATGGTGATGACTATATTTTATAGGTTGAACTGATGACTGATGTGGACTATTTAAATTGTAACGATAAAATTGCCAGATTAATAAAAACCCCACACGGGTCTGGAGTTGACAATAATCACGTCTCTTTAGTCATTAGATACGACACATGGACTATTTATTTCCCACACGGGACGAGGTGACGAGGATTTATCCTCTGGAGCATTTAAAATACACACTCCCTCAGGCTTTGACAGGGTGACGAGAATTTATTCTCTGGAGTTATTATCTATACACGCTCCCCTATAAACACTAGAATATATCACTATAAGTATGTGTATGCTTATTAGGATTTATTGGGTACCTAATACGGCCCAATAAATTTCCAAACCTCTCCCCGTACAAAGGAGGTTATGGCGAAATTTTTCGAAAATTCCGGGTGTTAGCCAAATTTTTGAAGAATTTGAAAATTCTCAGAAACTGAAAAGTTGGAGAATGGAAGCCAGATTGAACGTAGAGTAGATTAATCAAACCACTTTCGACTTTGTTCCTTTTCGGGTACGAAAAGTTTTAAATGAGGGAGATTGTAACGACCCGGAAATTTGAACCAATTTAAAATTTTTAAATTGGCTAAAATAGTGGATTTTAAATATTTAAAATAAATATTTTAAATAATAGCAATGAAAAGTGAGTTTGAATTGATGTTTGAAAACGAATATAATTAATTCTAATTATAAACAAGGCTTGAAATGGCGCGGTAGTTTCAAAATTTGAATTCAAACTTTGACTAACTGTACCGGGTGCAAAACAAAACGGATTTGAGCGAAACCAAAAATATTTAAATCTGTTAGTGAATACCTTTCTAACGAATCTAAAAAATCGAAGTTTCATAGCGGAAAGCAAAAGTTATGGCCAAATGAATTTTCAGAAAGGTCGCTATGGAATTTATATAGCCCGTGAAATTGGCCATTTTGCAAACGAACTCGGAATTCGACAAAACCACTTTTGTTGGATCCGGGATGTGAAGTTATTGCTATGTTTCAAAATTCATAATTTTTGAAGCTAGTATGTGAGCGTGGCAAAGGAAAACGTGTTTTGGTCAATTACAGTTAAATTGGAACGACCAGAAATGGGCCTTTTTGCAAACAGTCTCAGAATTCGACAAAACTAGTTTCGTAGGGATCGTATCGTCAAAACATAGCTAGATTTATTTTTCTAGAATTTTTCGAATCAGTTTGTGGCCCTAGCAAATTGAAATGTACGTTCAAATCAAATATTGAATGTTATATATTTTAAATTGAAGGAAAACTGACTGAAACAGTCGAATGGGCCTACGAAACATATCCCATTGTGTTCGGAATGGGGGTAAAACGCTAGGAACGACAGTCGTTGGGTTTGGATTGGTATTAGTGTGGAATAGGGGGTATTTTTAGGATTTTTAAAATATATAAATAAATAAATAAACTCACATTGGACAGGAATTCTCTCTCTCCCCGTAACCCATCAGAACGAACGACGAAAACCGCATCGCCGCTTCCCAAGCGATTTACGGCCGCTCCGATCATCATTGACCATCGACGCAGTTGAACTTTCGGTAGCCCTCACTCCCCTCTTCAAATCCGTGTAGGCCTCGCCCCCTACCATCTCGAGTTGCGTGCGAATCGCACCCACGAAGTTCGGAGCTTCAGGCCGCCGCCGCCGCCACCTGGGACCGTCGAGCTGGCCTAGACCCCCATCGCCGAGAAGCCTGTTCCTCCCTCTTCGACGTTGTATCCTCCGATCGAGCTGCAACTTCACGGATTCGACGAAAACCTTAAACCTAGTTTTGAACATCGAAAAAGGTATCGGCTATATTTATTTTCAACAGTTTTAACACCTTAAAACCGTTGCAAACTTTGAAAAATCATATCTTTTTTGTGTGTTGACGAAATTCAGTGAAACAAGAGACAATGGACTCGTGTAGACGTCTTCTACCTTCTAGAAGAGACCGCATATTTTTCTGAGCCTTTTGCTATTTTTGGTGGAGTGGAACCCAAAGTGAGATTTCTAATTTATGAACGATATGGAAAAGGACGATGTATAAATTATATAGTCGATGTAAGAGTCATATCAGCGTTGTACACCTCTTGTATAAGCGTTGTATAAGTTGTACGTTCGATGTATAAGTTATATATGCGTTGTAAAAATAATATATGTGTTGAAATAGAAGTGATATGCTATATATAAATATATACATTTATATATATACGCCCCTCGTCCACAAACCATGGACGATATTTATTGGTTGTGATTGGTGTGAAAATTGATTGATAGCGAATAGTTGGTTGGAATTGTTTGTGGTTGATATTGATTGATTGTGGTTGAAAAATACCCGTTTGTGGTTGAGAAATATTTGGTTGAAACCACATAGGATTAGTTTGTGGAAATGAAATAAATATACATGCCACCTGCATGCGAACTAGATGCATGAATCCCCATTGTCAAAAACCGCGAGGTTTTAAGGTAGAGCAAGGAGCCGTACTAGGGACGGTCCCGGTTTTAACTACCCTGCCGTTATGCTGCCGAAATTTTGAATAATATTCATGTGTTAGAATTATTTTCCTGTGTTGAAATTATATTCGTCTGTTGAATAGAAAACCTTCGTGTGTTGAATAGAAATTCATTCGTTGAATCATATTCATGTGTTGAATGGTAATCGTGTTTTGAATAAATCGTTTTAACAATAAAAATCACATTTTTACTCTATATATACAAACTATAGAAAACCTTCATGTGTTGAATCGATATTCATTCGTTGAATTGAAATTCATGTGTTGAATGGTATTCGTGTTTTAAATATAAAAATCACCTTTTTATCGATATATACAAGCTATAGAAAACCTTCATGTGTCGAATAGATATTCATTCATTGAATAGAATTCATGTGTTGAATGGTATTCGTATTTTAAATATAAAAATCACCTTTTTATCTATTTATATAAACTATAGAAAACCTTCATTTGTTGAATCGAAATTCATTCGTTGAATTGAAATTCATGTGTTGAATGGTATTCATATTTTGAAAGAAATTGTTTTATAATAAAAATCCTACTTTTATCATCAATATGAACTATATAATATAATCTTGTTTTGAAATAAATTGTTTTATAATAAAATCATACTTTTATTACCTATATGAACTATATAAAATAATAGTGTTTTGAAATGAATTGTTTTACAATAAAAATCACATTTTTATTATATAAATGAATTGTAAACAATAGTGAAGTATTGAAATAGAAGACAGTTAGATAAAAATATCATTTTTATCAAATGTATGAAAAGAATATAGTTTTGAAATCAAAGAATCGATATATATATATATATATATATATATATATATATATATATATATATAGAATTGAAATATATCGAATAACGAAGCTGCAGTTCATAATTTGAAACCGTGATTTCAAACGATTAGTGCGGGAGATCCGACTATCTGATTTTCCCGAAACCGCAACTGTTGGGTTCGCTTTGGAAATATCTTTCCAATGGCACCAACTTTGTAAAGATCCAACGGTTGGATTGTCTGGAATGTTTAATTCAAATCTGAAGAAAAACAGCGCCAGAATCGATTATATTTATATATATATATATATAAATATAATATTATATAATCGAATAAAGACGCTGCAGTTCGTATTTTGAAATCGAAACTTCAAACGATTATACCGGGAGATCCGACCGTCGGATTTTACCGAAACTGGTACTGTTGAATTCGTTTTGAAAAGATCTTTCTAATGATGTAAATTTTATGAAGATCCAACGGTTAGATTTTCAGATATGTGTAAATCAAATCTAAAGAAAAACAGCGCCACAGCCGCGTTATGGCCCGAAGCGTCGTTTGAATAAATTGGCTATTATAAAATAAATAAAAATGGCGATAAATCGTTATAAAATATTATGAACGATATGGATGTGAAATTTTGAAATTAACTGAAGTTTAGCTAAGTCTAATGGTTTCTAGGGTATTGATCTGATATTGGTTTCGGCCTTCAGGGTTAATATTTGGGAAATCATTCTCTTACTGATTGACGGTTAGTGACTAATGAATTGAAATGATGCATATGTATGTTAGTGTTGCACTTGTTTATTATGTACGCGAGTTGCTCAGAAAGACCGGGTTTATCCCATTTTAAATAACTGAATCGACGATAAGAAATCGAAGATGAAGACGGTGGTCGAAGACCGGAGATCTTCACCTCGTTTGGATGGTAACCGAGGTCCTGATTGGGAGGCATCCCGAAATATGGATAATGAGTGGTGATCGTCCAGACGTACGTGATGATCGATGGGTTTGCGAGGTATATAGTGCCTCCAGTTTCATTCAGACCCAGAACGGACTTGTAAATGGACTGTGTGTCTGAAATTGGATTTTATTCTATGTTGATTGATCTCTATTAAATATACATCTGTTTGGCGGCGGATAATTTATTCTTTTGCTTAACGCCCTTCTCTGAAACGCACGATCTCAGAGGTTGTATATCGATGGATATCAGTCACATGGCATGCCTAAGTGGCAAATGATCAGGGCTTCTGTTGAAAAGCAAAGTCTTGTGGTGATGATCAAAGCACCGCCTGTGTGGCGTAGCTTTGTGTATAACGTGAATTCGCGAGCCTCACACCCCGGTATGAACCAGAAACGGGATAAGGACCTCAGGGAGGGCATGCGTTTCTTTCTAGCTAGGAGTTGTATCGGTGTTTTTACACGATCTGACATTTTACTTATGTGGATGATGGATAGTGAGGCGCATCGGATATATCGGTCGATCCGGGACCGATGTAGTCATTCGTTGGCTCACTTACGCCCCATAGGGTGGGGAAACGTAGTGCACAGGAATTTTAATCCACATCGGTGGATTGGCCTTGTCGCTCCAAGGGTCGATGTGTTCTGATGTTGAGGGGCGGGCTAGAGCGTCTCGAATTCGGTAAGGACTATCTTTTTCCTTGGTTCATGACGGAAATCCAATTTCCAAATACGTGACTGTGCGGTTTTGATTGTATACCTATATTTGGCGACATAGTGGCATGGGACCCTCATGTTGTCTATGATTGATAGTTATGATTCGAAATTGCTTTTGAAACATATAAACACTAGTAATAATATCAAATTCTTTTGTTTTATTCGTATCAAGCATATCTTGGCCATTATAAGGTAAAAACTCTATCCTCCGGTTTGCATTGCATTGTGTGATGGGAGCTGAGTCTTATAATGGCTTCATTTTTATAAAAAGCATTGCGATGTTTAAAAAAATGATTTGTTTTTAAAGCATTGGCAATCCAATGGAGTAAACCCATTCCACGAAAGTGGCGTGGTCCTGTGATTATCCATATTTTAAATGTGTTGAGTAGATTTCTCATACCAGTCCCATGACTGGCTCGTAGTTTGTTTCACTTTCAAACTCGGGTGCCCCTTTTTCTACATGGGCAGCCTTGTATTCAGGTTTAGCTGGCTCTTTCTGGATAGCTGGAGCTGAAAATGGATTTTATCATTTATCTCTTTTTATGCTGTTCAGCTCCTATTGTACATTATGTTTGTTTTCCGCTGTTGACATATATGTATAGCTGAACTGTATTTGTACTAAGTATGATCCTGTATACTGTGTAACTCTGATGATTATGTTTATCCAGTGTAATCTATTGTTCATTATCTAGTGTATTTATTTATTTCTATTCTGCTATTATCTGTTTCTGTGTTATATTCCAAAGATTACCCTTGTCTCCGTCTGTACGGGAAATGGGGTCGTCACATGATGTATTTTTATTTTGTAAACCATCGATTTCCTTTAAAAGAATATTGTTTTATCTTCTAGTCACTCATTTTCTTTTTGAAAAACAAGCTCTTCTAAGGAATTTTCAAAATATTTGTCTTGTTTAACTAAAAAATTGATTTCCTCTTTTAGTTTGGAATTTTCTTGCTCACAATCTTTATACTTGGCTAAAATAACTGCATTAAGTTTATCTAAACTTTTAAAATATTTTAAAAAAAATTCATGGTCTAACAAAAGATCTTTATATAATGAATCTACACATACCAATTGTGATCTGACTTAAGCCATAAGACATTTTCTTCCTTGCTCTCTTGATTCCGCTTTGTTGCTCTTCCACTTTGTAATTCCTTGACTAGATTTCTTTATTGCCATTTGTTCTAGGATGTTGTTATGATCTATAGAACACCAGGCTCTGATACTAGTTGAAAATGTCGGTGTGCGACTTAAGCAGGATCAGTAATATGGATATGCGGAATGATGTGATAAACTAACTTGTATATTTACAATAGTTATGCAAATAAATATGAGATAGTGAAATATATCACAAATAAAAAGCAGTAAAGTGAAGTAATAACACAAGGGCTTTTTATACTGGTTCGGAGCACCGTCCTACATCCAATCCCAGACCTCTCTCTGGATTTTCACTAATCAACCACCTCACTTCACCCGGAGGAATAGGTTCACAATACACCACTTGATTTCACGGGCTACAAGCTTACCCACTTGATTTCTCGGCCCATAAGCTTACCCACTTGATTTCACGGGCCACAAGCTTACCCACCTGATTTGAACGGCTACAGGCTTACCGGAATTTCAATACAAAGTAGTAGATGATTGACTATATATTGTGTCTTCAATACACGGACTAGTCACTTGTAGTACTCCCTTTCTATAATCTTATCCTCGAGTATATACTTTGAATGTGTAGATTTAAGGAAGTAGAATGCTTATTGAATCAAATGATATTAAATTGATTCAAGGATTCAACAAGTATTTGAAGTTTGGAGAGCTTTTGTTTTGCAAAGAATATGAAAATGCAATTCAGAAATTATAGAGAATACAGAATGATTTCTGGTTGTAAAACAAGTTTGAAGTTGTTTATATAATAGTAGAAAGGTAGTAATTCTTCATGAAGAGTTTCTATTAAAAAGTTATGTCCATTTCCTTTGATTATCGAATAGAAATCTCTTCACAAATAGAAGCAACCTTTTAGAAAAAGCTTGCTGTTTGAAAACGGTCGACTGGTGAATTTCAACTGGTCGGCTGGTTGAATTTTAAAAACCCAGAAAAATAGCCGTTATGTGCAAAAATACACAGACCGGTCGACTGGTCCGTATTCACAGGTCGACTGGATCGGGTGAGAAAAGTTTTGTTTCCAAAACAGAAATATGAACGGTCTACTGGTGGTATTTTGGGCGGTCGACCGTTTTATTGCTGTGGATCACTCTGCACTCTTTCCCGGTCGGAGCCTGGACCGTTTGGGTTTTTTCTGTGACTTTTCAATTCCTCAAATATACAGATTTCAGCAACGAAGATATGATATTGTTTTGTGCATTCATGTTATATTTTGAGGATAGATTTTAACATATTTCTAACACGACTCAAAGTAAAAAAATCTTATCTCTATGAAATGATCTTCATTGCACCTTTATATGTTGGCATCGATCAAAATCTTGTCTCAACAATATCTTCTTCAATATTTCAGTTTCAAATATAACCTATTTTGCAAATGTTCACTTCGGTATATCAGTCTTGAGATATAAGGGAGTCAAGGAGGTCTAAGTGAATATTTTTATGTGATACTTTTGTTGTTTGTCTTCTGAATATACAAATACCTTTTTTGGATGAGGTAGTCAACTTATATGTATCGTATTTTATTTTGTGAAAAGATTAGAAAGACATTTCTATCTTCTATAAGTTATATTGTTATACATAATTTACCAATGATCTAAATACTTATTTTTTCAATTGATATAAAGAGGCCTTACTTGTGTATTTACATTTATTTATTTGTGAACAAATAGTCTCCAAAGGTCACAAAAAGTTAGCAAAAATTTAAGAATTAGATTATATCACAATTGAATACCTTTTTTTTATTTCAAAAAAGAGTTTCATTATTTCGTTACTCTTATACTTGTTTTTTTATTGATAAAAAATGCATAGTGTTTTCATTATACCTGGCAAGTAAATTAGATTTGGAAGAAGAAGTCAAGTAATGGACTCGCTTTATAATTAAATAGTAGTGGCAACTACAGCTCTGCTCTGCTTCATCTGGGCTCCAAAATCTCTGCCCAAAATCATGAAATGAAACTGTACATTCGAGCTACATTGCTTTCTTTGACCACATCTCCTTTTCTATTCTTGAACTGTCGGTAAGTTGTTGCCCAAACGTTTGATTCTTGGCCCATATACACTGGTCATCTTAAGTGGGCTCCCAAAATCAGGATATACATGTTTTTTGTGACTGCCATGGTCCACTAAGCTAATTCAACGAATACATTATGTGATAACTGCTACTCTGTTGGCAATGTCAAATATCACAAGGCTCAAAACACAAAGGTCCATTACATATTTTTTCCATTTTACAGTTATAATACTGCAATAAACATACTTGTCTCGAAGTCGTTACACTTCCTGTCACATAAATTTTTAACTAAACCTGAAAACTAAAAAAATAATAGAAGCAGAACAAAATACGATGCACATACCTTACCTTTTGCATGTTTCCTATAAATATTCTCTTTAATTGCCACTATTATTTAATTATATTAGTTTTGGAAGATGATGTCACCTATGCGTTCCAGTTATATATTAGCTAGTTCATTTCAAAGTTGGACAGTGTATAATAAACTTGTCAGTATACACATGGGAGTCCGGAAAAAGAAAGGCTAACTTTGAGTATGTGCTGATGCTCTTCCAGTTCAGATATTTCAGGTGAGTTTACTTTATTATAATTGTTTCTTCTACATGGTTATCACTCAGTGCCTGATGCATGTCATTTATACAAATATCTATTCGTTTTTCATTTTCTTCTTCTTAAGGAAAAAGCATTCCCTTCATCCGAGACTTCTCAAACTTAGATTTATTTTCAGATTTTGGGCAGAGATTTTGATAGTGAAAGCTGATTTTCACCATTTCATGAATTACATATTTTGGCGTGTGTCAATTCATGAGCAACAACAAACTTGGAGCATGAAATGCAAATTTGTTCTAATGAATTAATGATATTTAACTCTCGTTTAGTATATATATGATAGAAAATATTCTATTTGAAGAAAACGTGTCGCGTGAGAGAATAAATGGTTATATATGAATGATGTATGAAAATTGTGGAAATTTTTCTTGTAATTGTTTGTACCATTCAAACTTTGTTGGAATAAGATTTTTATTTGTTTATTTTATTCTATGACATACATTGTTACTAAAAACATGTAATATGTAATATTTATAAGTTGCAGTTAATTTTTTTAATGTTACAAATACAATATATAAGAATCTATTGCAGCAGACATATACAGTTGCAAAAGAACCTATTGCAATAGGTTTGCAACTGTCTTTTGTTGTTGCAATAGGACTTATTGCAATAAGCATATACAGTTGCAAAAAATGATCGACCTATTACAACTTGGGCTATACCAACGAGAGCGAGTATGTTGCAATTGGTCTACTGCAACATATTTTACCAGTTGCGAAAAGGTTTTTTTGTTATAGTATGTGTTTTTATTTATGTAGGAGGAGATTAAAAAATTTGGTAGCCTATCCCAGTCCAGATTGACACAGAGTGTCAATGAAGATGCTCTTGTACATTTATTAGGACAAGATAAACCGAGACAGTTAAGGGCATTGGGAAGGGGTTGCACTTTAACCAAGCTAGTTGTGGCCCAGTCCAAAGATAAACAAGTGTCTCAGTGTCGAGAGGAAATAGCAAAATTGAAGGGAGTGATACAGACTCTGATGGACCAGAAGGTAAACTTTTAAAATCAATTTATATTCGTGAAATAAAAAATTCAGCACACTCTATAATTTAAAATACTAAAAAGAATAAATTTTGGTGCTTTACTGCAGGGTAAATAAAGTTTGCAAGGGAGCACACATGAATGGTAAAATTAATAATTATATTACTCAATAAATAACATTTAGATTTTAATTGTGATCTAGTAATGTGTCATTTTAAGTATTGTGGCATCCACTTGAGTGATCCTAAGATTAAAAAATCTTGATATTTGTGTTTTGCAATAGGGTAAAGAAAGTTCAAGAAGAAGCACACCTGAATCGGTAAAAATAATAATCATATTACTCAAGAAAAAAATTATATTTTAAATTTTTTAATCCAGTATTTGATATGATTTTTGGTTAAATAATTCTAGAGTGATGACGAAGTATGTTCGATGTTGAATTGGGATGGGAGCTCTGGAGTTGTTGCCTATGGAGGCTGTAGTCTATGGGCCAAAATGTCATTGTTAATGGAATTCGTCTTGGACCAAATGCTGCGAACATTTTTATAAATTTTGTGGATAAACTAGATTCTTATTGTAACAATAAGGAATTTCGCTCGATCCGAATCGATCGTTAAACCGACTAAGACCGTTCGAAACCCCTGATCGTTTTGAGAACAGGACAAATTGGAACGCAAACAGAAGAACATTTCATTGTTTATTACAACAATTCCATCAGAATACAAGAATATACAGAGTATGAATAAATATACATTCGACAAATATCATGGATTACAATAAATTACATAGCAGCGGAAAAATAATACAATACACAACTGAAAGTAATACACGGATACAGAGCTTTCCGAGTATCATTCCAGCTATAAACCTGGATCCTGTGAATATGAATCTGCAAAACCAAAACTACTAGCTGCCCGTGTAGAAAATAGGGGCACCCAGAGTTTAGGTTAAAACAATAAACTCCAGGTCAGTCATGGGACTGGTGTGAGAACTAAAACAGTTATTTAAAACTTTACTTTAAAAGAGAGAAATTCAAGAGACCACGTCGTATAACTCGGAACGAGTTCCCTCCCAAGAATACCAGTGCATATAACAAAACGACGTAATTCTTTTTGGAAAAATGAAGCTATTATAAAACCCAGGTCCCATCACACAATGCAACGCAAGCCGGAGGGTAGGGTTTTACCTTATAATAGCCAAACATGTTTGTACATTTAAAACAAATCATTTGATACTATTATAAGTGTATAGTGTCAAAAAAAATTCAATCATAGACGGCATTAATGACCCATACCACTATGCCGCCATACTAGGCTCTACAAATAAAATAGAAAGTCACGTATTGGAAATTGGATTTCCATCATGAGTCGAGGCAAGGGGCAAGCTCCTCTCCGATTCGAGACACTCTAGCAAATGTCTCAGGACCCCACTATGATCCTTGGATCTTCAGGGCCAGTCCTCACCTAACTTTGGAGGATTGGCAATTCCTGAATACACGTTTCCCGGTCCTAACAGACCTATATCCGAGGCGTCTCGCATTCCAACAACCACATAGGTGAAAAGTATATAAATGTTAGTCAGTTTAAGCACTGACACCACCACTAGCTAGAAAGAAACGTCGTGCTCTCCCTACAGTCACTATCCAGTTTTTGACTCATACCGAGGTGTGAGGCTCACGAATTCACGTTATACATAAAGATGCGCCACATAGGTCGTGCTTTGATCATCAACCACAAGACTTTGCTTTTCAACAGAAGCCTTGATCAATTGCCACTTACGCATGCCACACTGGCAATTCACTCCATGCGACTGATGTCCATCGATATACAACCTCTGAGCTCGTACGTCTCAGAGAAGGGCGTTAAGCAAGAGAATAAATTCTCCACCGCCAAACAGATGTATATTTAATAGAGATCAATCAACACAGAATAAAATCCAATGTCAGACACACAGTCCATTTACAAGTTCGTTCTGGGTTTGAACGAAACCGGAGGAACTTTCCTCGCATATCCATCGATCTCCAAGTACGTCTGGACGATCACCAACTGTTTCCCTCATCTTGGGTGTACAGCCCAATCGATATCATCAGTAATCACCCAAACGATGTGAAGACTTCCGGTCTTCAACCACCGTCTTCATCTTCGACATCTCGTCGAATCGGTTATTTAGAATGGGCATAAACCCGGCCTTTCTGAATAACCCACGCATATGATAAACAAATGTTACACAAACACAACAAACGCCTCATTCCAATTCAGAATATTCTTTTATTCACAAAATCACATTCTTAGGGAAAGGTTCCCATTAATTTTATCAAAGATAAATTCTTTTAAATTTATTCTTTAATCTTCCTTTGGATATCATTTCAAACCATTTTATGGTTTTCCAAACTAGTTGGGATTAGCGAACTACACCGAAGTAATTATTTGTTTTATTTCCCAATTCCAACCTATTCATACCATGGAGAAAACTGGTAATACTCCATATCTTACACCACGGCGTTATCGGTAAATATTAATTACCTTTTCACGTTTAAATCTAATTAAAGTTTTAACTATCGCTTTGGAGCAAAACTGGTGGTACTCCATTCTCGATCACTTTTCAGATTTGATAATTTAAATTATCAATTCACATTTCAATCTATTTAAAGATTCATTAAAACTCCACTTAGTTTTAATCTTCACAAAAATCAATATCCTGTCTTTAACTGGGTTAAAAAACCAATGTCATCTAAAACACGGTTCACGATAAACCCAAAATCACTTTCTATTGTTAATCGGGTTAAAGAACATGTGTTATTCAAAACACCGCTCACGATAAACCCAAGAACCACTTTAAATTCAATTCCAATTAATATTATTTAATTGGTACACATCATTAAATCTAAATAGAAGGATTTAATCTTTTTCTCAACTGGGCTTAAGAACAGTGTTAATGAAGACACCATTCACGACAAACCCAAATCACATTTGATAATAAATACAAGGCTCTGAATAGAAAATATACCGGCTTATATTCAATATCAAATTCTGGAACCAACAAATATCGTATTGGAAATAACGATATAAATATATTTTTCAAATTCCCGTAACAATATCTGTATAATCACGGAATCCAACATTGAATTATTCCAAAGACAATTTCGATTCAAATCCACTTCCACTTTATATATATTGGAAATTCTGGTTATTTTCAAAACCAATTCAAATCCAATTTATTTATTTCAAAATAAATTGATTTTAATTTTAGTTCAAAACTAGTTCATTTTGATAAAAATCTATTTTTATCTTTTCAAATGTGGAATTTTTCATCCCAATTTTTACCAAATCATTTCTTATGATTTTACACAAATTATTGATATTTTTAATAATTTTATCAAGGCCCGTATAGTCGATTTCCATCAACGGCCATTGAACTGCACTTACAGCGACCTTTTCCAAATTTGATTTGGACATAATTCCAGATCCAACCATTAGATTTCTAATTTCTAATGTTCATTGGAAAGCTCTTTTCGATATGAACCCAACGGTTCCGATTTTAGGAGAATCCGACGGTCGGATCTCCCGCAATGTCAATTCGAAGTTAATGGTCGAAATTCATGAACTGCCGCGGCGCGGCGCGTTCTATTCAGGCCATTATATTATATATAATAAATATAATATATACTTCGTCGATTTCCTTTTAAAACGTATTATATAAATAGTTTTAAATTGGTTTTAAAAATGATTTCAACTTCATTTCAAATTCAAATCAAAATTGAATTCAATTTCAGTTCAATTTCAATTCAATTCACTTTCAATTCGAATTCATTTCTATTCAGTTCAATTCGAATTAAGTTCTGTTCAATTTCGATTCGAATTCATTTCTATTCAATTTCAATTCGATTGCTAATTCGTTTTAATTCAATTTAATTCGAATTTCATTTCAAAATGTTCGATTTTGAAATCACTTTTCAATACTCATTATAAAAACGAATATAATCGGTATAAATATCGTTCACATCAAAATGGCGTCAATCTAATCAACACAGCTTTATATATTTCAATAATTCGTTATTCTATTCAACAAATGAATATTTATTCTATTCAACACATGAATCTATATTTCTTTCAACACATGACTAATCTCAACACATGAGTACTGTCAACACCGGACAATTTTTGTTCTGTAATATATTTTATAAAATTATGGTATCTATCATTTGATTTTTAATCAGACTCCACCGTGAAGTATTTCTAATCTTAAATATGATAAAGATGTAAATTTTATTGTTAAAATATTTTACTCAACACATGAATAGTTTCCACACATGAATATTCTCAACACAAGAGCCTCGTCAACACATGACTATTTCTATATTCTAATATTCTTTATTTTCCCAATTGGAATGAGGCCCAATCAATTACCATATAATGTTAATTATATGGATTCCATACAACACATGCATATAATAGCAACGATAAATAATCAATCATCATCGAAAGTGCACAACACAACTGTCTGTCAACCTATCGGTCGACACACAACTAATTATTGGGACTACTGTACGTCAAATATCATCCCATTACCCATGTGGGGTTTCACATCAATAAACACTGAATATTATTTGTGCAGCTGGGCGATGTGTAAAATTTATCGTCCCAATCAATATCAATCAAATCAGTGTACATAAACAAACCGTCTGGTTTGTAAATGGATATTTTATTTTATTCACACACACGTTAAAAATTATATCTTTAACGATAAAATATTTTATTTCAACACATGAATTTCTATTCAGTTCATTTACACAATAAAATGATATTTTTATTTTTCTAACTTATTTTAGAAAATTTCGGCGGCATAACGGCATGATACTAGAAATGGGACAAGGCCTAGCCTTATCCCCGGTCTAGTAATGGCCCACGCCATACACAAATCAATCAAATCGATTTCATTTCACCAAACAACCAAATTCAAATCAATTAATCTAACCAACTTCACAACCAAACAAACAAGTCCATGGTCTGTGGACGATGGTGTTAGGTACTACTAAACACCGTCTGCATCCTAGTATATATTTTAGAACTAGAAAAGAAACTTTAAGGTGAGAAGTTCTCACAGAGGGTTCCACTCCGTCGTGCTTTGCTTTTGAACTGCTGAACCGTCTAGATCTGTTTGAAACTCTAATGCAGTTCTTTTCACGCTGTTCAAATAAAAATTATATTTTTATCACTTCATTTCGATAAATAAAAATCATATTTTTATATCTCTACTTCATATATATTTACAACGCTTCATTCTATATAAAAACGAATTTTTACTTCGCTATTCAATATATAAAAATCGAATTTTTACTTCGCTATTCAATATATAAAAATCGAATTTTTATATGTCATTCAAATAAATAAAAATCAATTTTTTTTGTTAAGAAAAATCTTATCTTTATTTTTAATAAATATCTCACCTTTACAACAATAAAATCCTCGCCTTTATCATGTTATACATATGTAAAGATTTGATTTTTATTCACATGAAATTTATATAAAAACCATAACTTTTCATCTTAAAAATCCTACTTCTTATATTTAAAAATCAAACCTTTATCATGTTAAAAATCTAAACTTACTATGTATAAAAATTACAACTTTCTTTATATAAAAATCATTACTTTCTTAACTAAAAAATCATATTTTTATTTTTCCTATGATATAAAAATTTTATTTTTAATATTCCTATCCCATAAAAATCATTTCTTTAATTTATTTCTCATAGAAAATAAATAATAAAATTCAAAAACAAACTCACATTTGCTAACGGAGATGGAGGAGTGCTGTCGGAGATCGCCGGAGGTGTTGGAGCTCACTGGTGGCTTCAGCCAATCAGCATCGGGGAAGGGTTCGTTGGTTTATATAAGATAATTTGGATTTTTATACTCGAAGGGGGGCTACACGTGGACTGACGACTTGAGGTGGCGTGGGGAGAGGGCGCAAGTCGGGATGCAGCTGGAGATGGCCGGTATAGGGCCACAGGCGGAGGGTGGTGCGCGTCGTCAGTTGGAGGGAGGCTGAACGGGTTTGGGGTTCGATTTAGGTGGAAGGAAGGAGAGGGCGACGCGAGAGGGGTGGAGACTAGGGTAGTGTGGCGGTGGTGCGCCTACGACGAGCCCCCCCTTGCAATCATTGATCGCGATCGGCTCCTTTTTTCGTTTTTTTTCATTTGACTATGTTTGACCGGGTGATGGATAAGGGGGAAGATATATATTATGATATTTATATTTTTTAATTATTTTTAAATTCTAGAAGCAACTTTTTATTTTCAACTCGAAATTGAACCCACTGACTGTCGTCCCTAGCTAATTACCCCCATTCTGAACACAGTGGGATATGTTTCATAGGTCAATTCGGCTGTTACGATCAGTTTTCGTCAAAATCAACATATAACTCTATATATTAAATTTGAACGCGCATTTCAATTTACTGGGGTCACATACTAACTCTAAAAATTCCCGAAAGATATTTTCTAGCTTCATATTGACGATACAGTCCTAACAAAACTAGTTTCGTCAAATTCCGAGACCGTTTGAAAAATGGTCATTTTCCAGTCGATTAAAATCAACTAAAACTGGTCAAACGCGTTTTTCTTTGCCACACTCACATGTTGATTCGAGAAACTATGAAATCTGGAATCTACCAATAACTTGACATCACGGATCCAACAAAAGTGGTTTCGTCGAAATCCGAGGTCGTTTGCAAAATTTCCATTTTTAAGGGCCAGAATTCCATAGCGACTGTTCTAAATTTTTAACTGGACATATCTTTTGATTCCCGCTATGAAATTTTGATTTTTCGGATTTGCTGAAAAGATATTCTCAATTAGATTTAAATATTTTTTGTTTCGCTAAAATCCGGTTTATTTTGCACCCGGTACATTCATTTGAAGTTTGAAATTGAATTATCGAACTACTGCACCATTTTCAATTCCTTTTATAATTTAAAATAAATATTTATATTCTAACGACGATTCATATATATATATATACGTTCTAATTCTATTCAAAAAAAATTCTCGTCGATATTATTTAAAATAATTCGTTTTAGATATTCAAAATTCATTAAAGTTGCCAAAATAAAAATTTTAAACTGCCTCGCATTTCCGGGTTATTACACTTATTTATGAATGCGTATACCTAAAATGATAGTATTAGCGGGTGCTTGGCCATCAATTTGCATCAAGGTACCGCTATGAACATGCGAGAACTTGAATGGAGCCTGTACGGTAAATTTTACACTTCTCATAATAAACTCTTGAGTTACGCTTCTCATTTGGAATATGCTAAAGTTTTAGTTTTAATTTTCGATATTAGTAACCCAGATTAATCGATCTTAGCGTCAAGAGTGTAAAAAATGTAGATTTATTTATTTTGTCATAATCCTATGAAATGATCTGTCTTCATGATTATATTTGTTTAGCGGTACTTCTTCACGTTAACTGGATGTACAAAAATCATATTATATTTATATCTATTTTGTGTGTTTATAGAATAAAGGTACCACATATACATCTTCACGATTATATTTATTAATATATTCAAATTTGATTCAGATTCATATTACCTAGACGGTAAACGAGATGAATGATAAAGATTCATTTTTTTTTTTTTTGCTAAAAACTGTATACAAAACTTGTGGTTAAACAGTAAATTTTTACTTATCTTTTGAAGTTGACATAATTAACATGTTGCGAGCACAACCCGCTTTGTAATCCATATTTATTCAGGTTATTGATGTCTAATATGCTGCGATAACACCCCCGATTTGAATATAAATTTAAACTATGTTCGTTGTTTTGGTCACTGCTCTCCTGTTCATTTAATGCAAGATTTAGGGATGGTTGTTTCTAGATAGCATATTAAACTTTTGAATTACACTTCTCATTTTTAGAGTACCATCAGCATCTAAGATAATTGCAAGATTTGTGGTTGGAATGATGTTAGTTGTCGAAGGAAGAATCTACATCGATGATCCAAAATATACTATTAATGATATTATGCTCGGTCCGTCTACCTTTGTGATTTGGGTGAACAACATAATTAATAAAGATGCTTATTTATGGCGACCCACATCTGATATGTCGTGCATTGGAGATGCAATTGGTAGGAAAGTAGCATAGCCAAGATTAAAATTATAAGCTGATAAAGAAAATTTAAGTGAGAGTCGTCATGATAGTGAAAATCATGCGGCTTCTCCCTCGAAATCCACATATTTGTTCATGAATAAATCGCAACATGTAAATATTAATTTTAAAAATTGAAAAAGTTAACTGCATATGAAAATTTATTTAATGTGTATGTATATATTCTGCATAATAATCTTTTTTCTTTCAGCCAATTGCAACCATAAAAAAAGATGTTGAATGCAAGTTGATCGATGTAGGTGGAACAGATGTAGCGGCTGAAGGAACTATTGTATTAACTGATCTGATAGTGATGGTCCATTTCCGTCCATTGGAAAGGATGATGTAAAAGGTTGGGTTGAGCATGTGAGAGTTCCAAATGCAGATCTACGGAGACCAACATCGGCTCTGACGTGCGTGGAAGATGCCTTTGGAATTCCCATAGCTTGGCCAATGGAAAAAATCATTATTGACAAAAAATTAAATGGTATGTAAATATATTTTTTAATACACACTAGGAGTAAATTTTAATGTAATTGATAAATTAGGAAGACTCCATATACTTGGCAGTGGTGAGGGTGTTATCTAATTCAAGATTGGCTTACTGACCATCGCTTTTGCATAATATTGGAGTTAATGCTGAAAAATAATGACACTTAGACTCTTAGAGTGGTGTGGTCTTTATTTGAACTTTCAAGATAAAAATGAAGATGTAGAACCTACAGACACGTACCATTTTCTATGTTAGTTCAGGTATAATAAAAAATAACAAACCTCGTTTAACACCCTTGTGTTAGTTCAGATCTTTATTTGACACTCAGACATTTTAAGTGTTAGTTCAGGCACCAAGGATATAAATTCTATCATTAGTTTCAATAACATAAACGTGACATTGTGTATTTGGAAGTAATGAATCTTAAATAAAGTGTATATTTATCTTTAAGTTACGTTATGTATTCAAATTTATAACATAACCAATTCATTGTGCTATAGTCTTATGGCCTTTTACTGTGGTATGGCCTTATAGGCTTATGGAACATGTTCTATGTTTCAGAAACCACAATATAACATGCCAACCAAGAGTTGATTCCCAATGGTATGCATGTTCATGTAGTATTAGTCATTGCAGAATGGAGATGTTGTCAAATATGTTTGCTACCATAAGAGGTACAACAGAAATATAAGGCATGTCTTATAATGTGATACAAACAAAATGATGAACTGAAGTCCAACCTGCAATGGAATTATTTTTACCAGTAACTTGAGGAACCTGGATCGCTTTGCAAGATCCACTATTAAACGACCTTCACATGCATGAAGTTGTTGAATTACTGGCTCTTGTTTACTACAAGAAAATGATTGTGTTAGAAAGGTTTACTTCAGTTAAAACCATAATAATAAGTATAAAAAGTGTGTATTTATCTTTAAGTTACGTTATGTAGTGTTACGTTCAGGTTTTAACTGGCTCTTTCTTTTCCTTAAGTTATGTTTTGTTATTTGTTTTAGTAATTACTTGTCATTATTTTATCAGTCCTTTGTTCGGTACTTAGTTTAAAGGTAGATTAACATTTTTGAAGACATCGGCAATAACAGCACAATTTTATGATATTTGCTCAGTACTTGGTTATTTCATATGTTTATTTCAGTGTTTAATGTACTTTGGCTGCATGTAGTTTAGTTATGACGTTCTTAACGGTAGTTTGGTTGAGTAAATGTATGGCTAACTTTTTGTCTTGACACTTATGTATGTTGTGGATGTTTGAAAGTGTATGTATCTTGTGGATCTTTGAATTTGTACGTATTTTGTGGTTGTTTAATATGTTATGTTCAAAAGTGTTTGTGTATTATGTTGTTATATAATTAAAGGAAAAATTATGGGTAGGTCTGTAATATTATGATACAAACTGCGAAAAAACAGTGGTGGACAATAATGCTATGGAATATTATTTTTTATAGTGTATAACAACCGCTGAAAATTAGTGGTTAAAGTAATCAAGAACCTTTGCGGTGGTGTTTACTAAACGCTAGAAAAAAAAGTGGCATTTACTAAACGCTAGAAAAAAGAGTGTCGTTTACTAAACGCTACAAAAAAAATAAGTGAATGCCATTAAAACAGTATCGTAGTGAAGAAATCCTTTTCGGTGGCATTTTATAGATGCTACAAAAAATAAAATTCGTATCGTTTAAAAAACGCTATTAAAAATAAATATTTAGTGGTGTTTAAAAAAGTGCAACTAATACTCAAGCATTTTTCGTTGCACGTTTTCTCGTAGAGATTATCAAAACGCCACCAAAAATGCTCGGTAGCGGTTTTTGGGCAATACGAAAAAATCAATTTTCTTGTAGTGCATGCACAACCTAATGTGGCTACAGGCATTTTCAATTAAAAATAGAATCGTGAAGGAGAAATGGGATGTAGTAAATGGGTTCGAGTCGGATTCATTGAAGCGGGCCAAGCCATGAAGATGGGGGTGGGATTACTAAATTGTTTAAGTAATTATATCGTCCATGTTTGGTATAAAATTCATATCTCACTCCAAGTTTATCTGATCAACGAACAAATTGCTCCATTTGGTTTATGCTAACGAATCTGACATGATAGTATAGTCCATTGATTAGTTTGTACAATTTATAATTTATGGCATTTTAAAATAGACAAGTTTTGAATAATAACGTTGTTTGAATCATGAACCTTAAAGCTGTTTTGTTTATTTGTCAAATAAAATACTTTTAATTTGAATAACGTAAATCATTTTGGACATCTATAGAACAAAATAAAGCTCAATTCTGTGCTTGTTAAGTGTAGTTAAATAGTGTGATGAATTGATGACAATATTGGTTGATATGGACTGAATAGTTATTTAACTATTGACTGTGAATTATTGATTGTAAGAATCTTTGTAACTTAAACATATTGTTTGTGACATTGACAGATATACCCATTTGGATGCGAAAATTGGTGGTAACTTATATGTAAGTACCATTGTGATTACTATTCCTCAAATTTTGAAACTGTTTTACAATTGTTTTAATTCCAACATGGAATTTGTTTAATATTTAAAGATTCCACCTCGGAATATTTAATTTAAAAAGGTTCTTATTAAAGATTTGAGAAAGGTAAATTTTATTCTCATACACGTTTTTAATCAGCTAATCCGCCCTATAAAATATGATGTTTTACTTTTAATGACATTTAAAATTTAATTAGTTTATCCACTTAAATTGTTAATATTTTTCTTTCTTTTTTCTCTGTTCTGCTTCGTATAGTTTTTCTTTCTAAAATCACACATCCGAATCCAAGTCTAGGTGGAGTTCATTATTCAAATTAATCACAGTGAGTAGTTTTTTTATTTTTTGTTTGAAGCTAATTAAATGTAAGTAAAATTGTATTTTTATATTATCAATACTACATAGAAATACTGTTAGTTATGTTCTAACTTCTTGAAAATTTGATTGGAATAGGTCTGAAAATATTTGGCAAATCTAATGCCTCAAAAAGAAAGATATGGTAGTGTATTACAAAACATAGAATGCTATTACTATTTCTACTCAAATGCAACACAATTCACGTAACATATTGAGTATAAAGCTGGAGTATTAAGAGGATAATGACTTTGCACTACATCCTGAATATCACCTGGGATTACTTGTTTGAGTATAACTTGCTGCTACTTTTTCTACATTATGATCACACCCTCTAATCCTAATCCAAGGA
Organism: Allium sativum; assembly: GCA_030737875.1. Taxonomy (NCBI): domain Eukaryota; kingdom Viridiplantae; phylum Streptophyta; class Magnoliopsida; order Asparagales; family Amaryllidaceae; genus Allium; species Allium sativum. The sequence continues at coordinate 462,204,512 of CM060921.1, forward strand.
GGAAATTGAAAGCACCAACTTAGTTTCGATTATTAAATTCAAGAAATTGACTTGAGGATTTAATAAGATGGAAATATCAGCTTGAGGAAACATGGGCTTGAAGATAATAGATTTATGAATTAACATGAAATATTTAAGTTAATCCACATGGTGGATTAACTTACAAAATAGTTGTGGATCAACTTATTAAAGTAAAATGGTGGATTAACTAATGGAATGTGTGGATGAAAATAAAACTTACCTTTGAAAAATTAATCCAAGCATTCAACAAAATGGTTTGCATTGATTTGATTATTAAGATTAACCTTATTAATTAAGTTTCAGTGTTATTTATTATTAATTATATGTATTAAAACTTAAAAATGTTTACTAATGATAATTGATTAGTAAGTTCTTAGTAATGATATTTTAAGTATTATTTATACTAAGTCTTAATTAAGAATTTAATTATCATATGAGAGTGTAATTTCTGCATTCTAGCTAAATTCTCACCCTACGTGGTGTTTTTTGTTTCTTAGGCTAGAATGTATGTAGCAAATAAGCAATCAGCTTATCTCATGCACTATTTTGTGCTCAATACTTGTTTAATTGAGAAAAGTGTGAAGGATCACTTTAAAAATCGGTCGGCCTTGACAAAAAGAAGAAGTTGATTTTCATTAACATAATTAATTAAAATTTAATAATTTATTAAAGAATAAATTATTATTATTTAATTATAAAATTATTTATTATTTAAAAAGTGTTTTAAATATTTTTTAATTGTTAACTAAGGTTTTAAACTATTAATTAGCTATTAAATAAAGATTATTTGGATCATTGGATTATTTATTTAAAGATTAACAATTATTTAATTATTTACTTAAAGTTAAACAAATACTTAATTGTTTATTTTTAAAATAAAAAATTAATTATTTTTATCTAATATTAATTAATTAATAATTGTTTAAGATTATTATTATCTTATTTAAAAGTGATTAAGTTGGTATCATTTTTAAATGAATATTTTAAGTAAGTTAACTAATTTCTCTAGTGATGTTTTAAAGTTAATTAATTATTTTAAACAAGGGATTTGAACTAATTAATTATTTTAAATACGAGGATTGGACTGGTTAGTTCATTTTTTTAAATGTAATTTAGAAGTTCATCCACTTATTCAATAAGGAGGATTTAACGTAAATAAATCATTTTACTAAATGCATTCAAAACGAGATGTTGTATAGTTAATAAATTTGTAAACTATATAGTTCAAGTTAATTCTATTAACTTAGAATAAATTTTGAATTCAATTTTTGATCTTGAAATTGGATTTAAAGCTAATTATTCAATTTGATAAATGAAATCATTTGACTGAAATAAACTTAGTTGAAACTGATATGAATTCGTAAGAGAACAAAAGAATGGATTACGGAACTTAAGTTGGAATGAATTCCATTTAGAATTTGGCTAACCTAAATAAGATGTTTTATAACTTGAGATAGTTAACTTCTATTATTCTGAAGATGAAGGTGATGTCGAGTCAATGTTTGAGAGATAAATAAATACTCCAACTGAAATGGCTTCATCTTTATCCTAGGAATAATAATTGTTTGAGATTGAGAGTTAATTCTGGAAATTTAATCGTTATTTCCTTAAATGACAAGTTACTTAAAAATACAATAGTCTTATAAATGAAGTGATCTGGGTTCTGGTAGCCCACTAACGGTGAATTAGAAATAAGAAACCATCTTATTCGGGCTTTGAAATACGTACCTATATTGGAGGATTAAGTATGTGATTGTTTTGAGATAGGAATATTGAAATTTAATCAATAAGAAATTAATCAAATAGAGGCTTAATGATTATTATGGAAAATTAATTTTTATTATTTGTACGTGTTATTTGATAGTTAAATAACTGACTATCAAATATAGACATTGATCTTGATTTGAAAATATCTAGGGAAACACATGAGTTATACTTCACAGTCATCCCTGTTAATGATTCATTGTCCATATAAACCTTGTTTTGTTCTCTTAGGAAAAGTGATAAGGAAATCTGTCTACCAACGTTAGAAGATGAACTTCACTCTTATCCTTGTTTGTTTGTTTTCTAAAGAACTGGGGTTCAGTTTACCGAAAACTATCGATAGTCGTTTCGAAGAGACCAGGATCGGGTCAAGTATCCAGAAACCACTTCGATCCAACTGAGCAACGAATGTGGAAGGTATTGAAGAAGGTGAAATCAAGGTTATCTTGAAGACTAGAGTTGAAGGTGAATACCTTTGAGGCAAAAAGAACTGCTTGTTGATCCTCTTTAAACAACTACCAAATATATACTAAAAGTAGTCCCAACAATCTGAAATCTTCATATTGCAAGGACTACTTGTTACTAATCCTAGAGATTTTCCCGACAAGATGTGGTAAAAGAGTACGTTCAGTTTGTCATATTCCTGGACATCTTGTATGGATGGATTTCTGACATTGCATTTCTTAGATCACGTACAATGATTTATACAAACCTACATCTATTGGTGATGAAAAAAGAAATTTTTCTTAACACCCTTTACTGAGACGTATGATCTTGGAGTTTGTATTTTATTGGACATCAATTAATGGTCGATGGAATGACGATGTGGCATCCAAAGATGGATGTGTTCCATGTATGAAAGGTAAAAACAAAGACTCTACCTCGTCTCCCGGTAATGATTAAAACAAGGGATATGCTTCAGGGCTAAGTGGGTAGCACTTGAGTAGGGTATTGTCACTACCCAAATCTAGATTGTATGACCCTTTGATTATTGTATGCTGCGGTTGGTTACTGATCGGAACTAAGGGGTGAAATATTTGGTATGGTCCAGAAAGGGGTTGATCGGTCCTGATTCGCAGGGAGTCCATGTGAGGCTTTCGGTACACTTTATCTAGAGACATACCATGATAGGTTATAACCTAGAGTCTTGTCATTGTATGGAACCCAAACTCCAATATGTGCCTATACGGTTTTAGATGTAAATCGGTTATGCTGAAACGTGATATGCAAGCATTTCAGCTATTTTCTAAGTACTTATATTTAGACATTATTATAATATCATGAGATTTTCTATAAAGAGATATGGTTATCGTATAAAAGATATGGTTATCGTAAGGTAAAAAACCATCCGTGTTTATGTGTGGCATGGTCTTACGAGATACCTATTGTTTTCAAAGGTTTCTAAATATAAAAATCAAGTTGTTTGAGTTTTCTCACACCAGACCTATGTCTGACCTGGATTTTTATTTTTCTTTCCCCAAAACTCATGGGTGCTCAACTTTTTCTATGAGCAACCAAGTAGTTAAGGTTTTCACAGATGCATTTGGAGCTTAAGTGTAACACCCCACATTCCTTAATGTCACCCATGTGAGGATTTCATTAAGAAAGTACTGAGCATTATAGGTATAAAGACATAAAACATCACAGAGACGAAGATTTCACAAGACATAATAATATAAATTTATAGCTGAAGAAGAAACTTCCATTTTACAAAATACAAAACCATCTTTGTTTCATTTAACCAAATAGTTACAAACTGTCATGTCTCAAAATCTTAGTTAAAAACAATATCAGAGTAAAATTAGATTATCCCCAAATATAACCAAAAAGATACAACCTAACCAAAAATGGGGAAATGGTGGCATGTTGCCTAGCGATTAGGTTTTCGTTCTACCTCTCTATTTGGGTGTAGCTCCCCTTTTTCTCTCTTTTTCTTTGTTGTGGCTCATGGGTAAGAAGAAAAACAAATGTCGTTTTCTACATGCGAAGGCTCTCCGTAACTTCTTTTTCGATGGTGGAGGCGCTTCTTTACCAGCGCATGCTCCTGTGATGGCTTCGGTGCCCAGTTCTGTCTCCACTGATGTCGGGGTTCGACCTGCCTTGAGTGGCTCTTCGGTTTTGGGTCCTCCCTCTGTCAATCTTCGTCTGGCCCCTGCCGAGTGTTTGCACTCCTCCTTTGGTCCTGTCTCTACAAATAATGGTGATGCTAGGGCGGCTTTTGCCTACTGTTCCCGCTGTAGTGCAGTTCGGTGTGCGTACTGGCCATTTGTCCTGGCTCGACATGGCTTTGAAGCGCAGCTCTGCCTCATTTTTGGTCCAGAAGTCCCCACTTCTTCACTTTATTGACCTTAGTTTCTGGTTCTGCTCAGGTCTTTGTCTCTACTTCCATGTTACAGAAATAGATCGTTAGATTAAACCAGTCTTTGGTCTTGTATGTTGTCGGCAGTAAGCCTTTTTATTACCATTTCGATACCTATATAAGTCGATCATGGGGTTTGGTTGGAAAGTTTGAGCTGGTCTCCAAAAAGAATGGTTTCCTCTTTTTGAAATGTGAGTTGGCCGAGGACTTTGAGTGTATATTGCATGGTGGTCTGTTCTTGTTTGATTCCCTCTTTATCATTATTCAACAGTGGAAGCCTGGCCTTCGCTTATCCTTGGACCGATTTTCTTCTATTCCGGATTGGGTTCATTTGGAAATGGATATTGATTTTTGGGAGCCAGAAATTATTAATGCGATTTTAAGCATGTTTGTTCTCCTATGACTTTGAATAAATGCACAGAAAATCTTTCTAGACTGGATTTTTCTTATGTCCTTGTGGATATGCCTACATCAGCAACCTTTGGCCTTGGTCGATACTTATAATGGCCAGTCAATCTCAATTCCGATTGCCTATGATTTTGTCCCTCTGAGATGTGGCCGTTGTATTGTTTTCGGTCACTCCTCAAAGCATTGTTTCGCATCTAATGATTGAAGAATGTCGTCCGCAGCATCGGGTTTCACTGGCCAGTCCTTAACCTCTTGCATTCGCAATCCGGCTTCCTTCCCTGCTTCTTCTTTATCAGCACCATTAGTTTTTGCTGCCAAACCTGATTCTGCTCTTGATGCGCATGCTTCTGGGCCTGCTCCAGCGTTTGGAATGGATGCGGCGGTTCCTTCTTTAGGTCAAACCGGCATGGAGAATGATGTTGTATGTTCATAAGATGCTGGCGCATGCACGTTTGCTGCTAATGGAGCCCCTCCAAATCTTGCAGCCCATTACGATAATGTTGTTGCTCTTCACTCAGATGTTGTATCTAACAATTCTATGATTTTTATTCGATGATAAAAACATATTTTTTTAAATGTGTTGATAATTGTACTGTTCTACTACATCATAGACAAAATTAAATATTTATATTTTAATAAAATACTACTACACAAGAATTCAAATATTTAAACAATATTTTATTGAAATATAATATTTTATTTCTACATTTGAATAGTATAGATTTATGACTCCACTATTTGTACATCTCACTGTAATTCAATTTCACATTGCATGTCATATGCACACAATTCCTCGCTAAAACTCTTAGTCACTCGGTTACACTTCACTCAATTGTACAAATTCATATATACATACACAGTCACTCACTCATATGCAGTTACACAGTCTTGTCCTCTTTCTTCTGTCTGTCAGCACAATCAGTCCAGTCTTCTACTTACCTATCACAAAAACACACAGTAAACTGGAACAAAAATATTTTTATATTCTAGCAGATATAATTTTTGTTTTAAAAAATTATTTTCCTTGGAATTTTGGTGTGTTTCTCATCATATTTCATTACTTGATCCGACTTATATATATCCATCCATCTGTATCTAGACAGCTTGTGATATTCACAGTGATTCACTGTAAATACCACAAGGTAGACATCGTCTGTAGTGCTCCTATATATATACATATATATATATATATATTCTGCACGTGCACTATACATGTATACACATACATGTGTATGTATATACACATATTTTTCTGTGCAGGGGCAATATGGTCATTCATTGTATCAAAAGGGACAAATAATCAGTATAAGGCATTCTGTGACACAAACATATACATATACATATATATATATATATATATATATATATATATATATATATATATATATACACATTGAAAATTGGTTACTTTATTACAAAAACAATCATATACTTTGTATATATGCCTCATCAAAACCTTATGCCCCCCCTACTGGATACCACATAAGGAAAAAGAGTACATATATACGTCATATATTAACATACACAAACAAAAGTCTCAAAATTACAAATAACACTCAAGAAAACACTCGCAACCACTCACTAAACCTCTCTCAAATATGACTGAACATCACCACAGAGTACTCACACTGAAACTCTTACAACACATAAAACATATATTATCAAAGAATACATTACAAATCAGAACTGAAAAGAAAGGATCAGCCTGTATCTATGAGATCAATTCCCCATCTTCTCAGGAAATTCATATTAAAATCATTTCTTCGGGACTTTCTTCCATTGCCATTGATCAAATAGAACACTTCTCTCTCTCTCTCTATCATTTTAGTTTTAATCTCTTTTGTCACTGATTTGTTGTTGAATTACCGCAGGTTTCTTTCCATCCAAAGCTGATATATCACACATGTAAAAGCACCACAAGCCACATCCAAAAGTTGATCCTTTTCTTTGAATCTCCTCAACAATTTTCTAGCTTCCTCCTCCATATTTCCACATGCAACAAAATCAATACCAAGCTTCTGAAGAAAATATTCCCAAACATATTTTGAATAAATACATGAAAAGAACAGGTGACTTACACTTTCATCTTCATAATTGCATAGCAAACAAGTAGAATCTTCAAGGATTTCAAATCTTTTCAGTATGTCCTTAGTACCAAGCCTATCATTAAAAGCCAAGAATGCAATCGTAGAAATCCTTTTTGCATTAGAATTGTGCCAGATCACTTTATAAATATCATTGACTTGTTGTTTCATCCTTGAAAACTGCCAGGCCTTATGAAATGAAAAATGACCTCCATCTGTCCACTCATAGAAATCAGAATTAGAACTAGTAACAGTTTTAATGCTATTAACCTCATTTTGAATTTCCTTGGTGGCTGGATGTAAGGCTGCATTAATTTTCCCATTCTGAACATTGCATGAAACCAACTCCATATTATTTCCAAAATCTGAATTCTGGACAAACCCACTATGTCAACCAAACACTTACTATTAATCCATGGATCATACCATAACAAAGTATCCAATCCAGAGGAAATCACCTTTTTAAGTAACTGTTTACCAGGATTTCTAAGTCTAAGAATGGTTTTCCATGTACTATAAGCATTGTTATCAATATCCATTTTCCAAAAGAATTTGTTAACACAATACTTTTGCTTCATCCAGGAGCTCCACAAAGAATCAGAAGTTAAAATTTTCCACATAAGTTTAATCCTAGAGGCTTTCTTTAAGTCAGAAAAGGATTTAAACCCAACAACACCTTCATTTTTTGGCAAACACATTTTAAGCCAGCTTATCTTATGAGAGGAATTACCCCAGAAAAAATTAGCACACATCATGTGTAATTTGTCAATTAAGTGTTCTGGAAGTTGATAAACAAATAGCCAGTATAATACTGTTGGAGTTATCACAGATTATATTAATTCAACCCTACCAGCAAAGCTTAAAAAATTGACATCCCATCCTTGAATTTTTGACTTAACTCTATCCAACAAAGCTTGACAATCATTATAATGAATGTAGTTTGTAGAAATGGGGACACCTAAATATTTGACTGGTAAATGACCTCTTTTAAAATTCAAAAAAGAAATGATCTCCTCTTTATTTCTTGAGTGATCACTAAAATATATCTTTGTTTTCATATTACTCACAGTAAGGCCACTATATTTCTGGAGTTTATCAAACACTTCCCTTAAAGCCTCAGCACAAATAACAAAACTTTTCCCAAAGACCATCAAGTCATCAGCATACAACAAATGTGAAACAATGGGTTCAAATTTATGCACTGGATAGAATCTGTCTTGTCCCACAACTACATTCATACAGTAGGAAAAATATTCCAAAGCAATAGAAAACAAATAAGGTGATAATGGATCACCTTGCCTTAATCCCTTATTTGAAAAAATATATCTAGTAGGAACACCTTGAATTAAAATTGAAAAAGAAGGGGAGGATACGCATTCATATATAACATTTATAAAATGAACTGGGGATCCCATTTTAATCATAATGTTACATATAAATTCTCTGTTCAGCATATCAAAGGCCTTATGAAGATCAACTTTTACACAAAACTTATTCACTCCTGCCTTTTTGAAGTCTCTTAACAATTCATGTGCAAGGAGAATATTATCACCAATATACCTAGAGGGGATAAATGCACATTGATTTGGGGACACTAGATGAGGTAGATACCATTTTAACCTATTACATAAAATTTAGCTAAAAATTTTATAATACATGTTACAACATGCAATAGGTCGATATTGAGAAATTTCAGATGGTCTGTCTACCTTAGGAACCAATGTAATAAATGTATGATTACTACCCTTTGGAATTTTAGCTGAACTAAACATATCATTCATAGCATCTAACAAATCAGTCTTCAAAACATCCCAATGAAGCTTATAAAATTTAGAATTCATACCATCAGGGCCTGGACTAGAATCTTCATGCACGGAAAAAACTGTAGTTTTAACTTCTTCCGTAATAATTGGTCTCAACAGAGCTTCCTGGCCTTTTGAATTGATAGTAAATCTAGATTGGAATGAAGGAATTTCATTGCAGACTGTCCCATTATACAACTTATCAAAATATGCAATAGCTTCCACATCTAACTCCTCCTGCTTAAATAACAAGTCACCATTAGCATTTATTAAAGCTTTAAGATTGTTGTGATACCTTCTCATAGACATCTTGGAATGAAAGAATTTAGTGTTTGTATCACCATCTTGTAACCATGATACTTTTGATTTCTGCTTCAAACTCCAAAATTTCAAGTGCTTTTGTATGTACCATGTTATTTTTGCCACAAGTAATTCCTCATATTTGACCATATTTTTAGGATCTAAATCCAATTCTTTATCTTTGAAGTGATTTTCTGTAGCCAGAAGTGCTTGATTATCCTTTATTCTAGTTTTGTTCCATTTGTTGAACTCTTCTTTACATGCATGAAGCTTGTGCAAAAATATATAACTTGGAAACCCCAAAGCAACTGAAGACAATCCTTTATAAAAACAATCAGTGTAGCCATCTTTAGAAAACCAATCATTTACATATCTGAAGGGAAAACCTTTAGGACTAGAAGAAGAAGCAATCTCTAAAAGCAAAGGGTTATGATCACTTGACATTTGTGACAAAGATAAAGCTTTCAGGTCTGAATTTTTTTGTAAAGTACAATGATTTACAAAAAATTTATCAATGTTATTTGCTATACCTTTGCATCTCCAAGTATAGTGAAATCCAGAAGCTTTAATTTCAATCAAACCTGCTTGATCCAAGCAATTGTTAAAAGCTCTAATATACTGAAAAGGAACTGCAAGCCTCCCTTTTTGTCAAGATGAGATGTAGCATTGTTGAAGTCACCCATGCCTCTTGGATGATATGCTGCCAAAGATTTTTTCTCTCATAGAAATTGTTACTAGCATATATGACAGAAACAAATAATATTAGTCCTCCCTTATTTGTAATCTGTACAGTAACATGTTGATTTGAAGAAGATAATACAGAAATATCCCATACTTCAGTATTCTATAACAACAAAATTCCACCAAAATAAGCAGGGCTAGTTTTAGGGAGAAAATTCCAATATTAGGGATATATCTTTCAAAAACCTTTAAATTCTCAAAATTAATCTTATTTTCTACCAAACCAACAAATGTTGGTTTGAATTTTGTTAGAAGAGTTAATACATCACCCATACGATGTGGTGTATTAATTCCTCTAACATTCCATGTCATAAGAGTCATTTAACAGCAGCCTTACTCCTTGTAGCTCTTTTAGAAGGAGTAACATAGACATGTGTGATCACCTTGTTCTTACCCTTCAAATTCCTCAAGTACTCTTCATTTTTTTCAATTTCATCAGAGACATTATTTATATCTTCAGCCATTACAGGATCATTAATGTTGTCTGCAACATGATTAATAATATCTAGCAGAATTGTATCAGGTAATTCAGAATTAAAAAATCCCAATCCATCAGTTGCATTATTAACATCATTATCTATTCCTGTATTTCCAATATGTCCATTATCAGAGGCTACATTTAAACCATTTGAACCAGAACCATCAACTTCACCAAAATTCTCAGTTCCTAAATTTGAAGGTCCAGCATCATTACCCTTATCCTTAGCTATCCATATAGGATCTGTAGACTTATCATGTATAGAGCTCTTGTGACCAAACCTTTGACATATTGCACAACAAGGGGGAATAAATTCATATTCAACACGAATGACTTTATTTGAACCATTGTGAAGAACAATAGGAACTTGAGAAATGATTTTATAGTTAATGTCCACACTAATTAGAACTCTAGCAAATCAAGTAACGGATTTATTTGTTGTTCTAATATCTAATCGAATAGGATCACCCAAGTAACTAGCTATTCTAGAGAAACCTTCATTGGACCACATTTCCATTTCTAAATTAAACAATTTAACCCACATTTGTACTCTAGTAGCTCTGACATTATCAAATTTATATCCAGGACGCCATTTAAAGACCATCAACAATTTACCAAAATAAGAATATGTGGAAGATTTTAGAACATGTGAACAATCCTCAGCTTCTTCAAATTTAACAGTGTAATAAAACCCTGGCGCAATATGGATAAGAAATTTACCTTTAGGTCTCCAAACTTTAGATATGTAATCTCTTAATTTGATAACCGATAATATGAAATCTACAGGATGTAGTACTACTGTGCTTTGCCAAGAATCAACAGATAGATTTAATGTTTCAGCAGGAAGAAAAACATGATCCTCCTCCGATTGGAAAAACTTCAGATCTAGATCTGCTTCATCCATAGATAGAGAAAGAACTTAATCCTTGTATCGATTCATAAGAGAAATAATGGATTTGAATTAGAAAATTGAGGATTTAAGATTTGTTTAGGCATTCGATAAAAGGAAAAAAAAACCTTTCTCGTCCGCCATTTTTTTATATGTACATATACATATACATATATATACACATTTGTGTATATATACATGAATGTATACACTAACACGTACAAGTCAGAGCTCAAAATATTCAAGTCAACATGTGTGCACAGTCATGCGCAGAGTGTGTAAGTGCAAGATTAAATGCTAAAAGCCAAGCCAAGTTCAAAGATCACACAGCAAAGTACATGGTCAAGGCAGCAGGTTCAAACAAATACCGGTAGGATGATTCAAGCACATGGGTGCATAAAGTGTGTGTGTGTGTATATATATATATATATGTATGTATGTATGTATGTGTATATATACATATATATGTCTATACACACACAAGTGTACAACAGTGAAGATAATGCACAAATACAACAAGGCCATGACACAAGTGTGTATTGCATGTGTAATCAGATAAACCAAATCCAAGTATTCAGGAATTAATAAATATAACTAGCAAGGATATATGACTCAGCTAGCAAAACCAAAATGTATAACAAACCAAAACCGGCATGAAGTGCAAGGAACAGGGTTGCACATAATTAGCCAAGACAGGCCATGAAAACATGACAGAATAAGCATGCTCAGATATGAATGCAACGGTCTTGATATATATATATATATATATATATATATATATATATATATATATATGTATATGTATATGTATATTTATGTGCATGGACATGCAAATTTGGCAACAACATGTCGAGGTACAAATGCAGTTGCAGATGCATGAGTTCATGCAAATGCAAAATGTACAGAACCCCAAAAATGGATGCAAATAAAACATATTGGAGCAGCTGTTTCGGGAACAAAAAGAAGGTGGAAACAAATAATGGAGCCAGTCAAGATGTACACTACTCTCACATGTAATAATGCATATGAAATCGCATAGCAGCAAGAGGACAGTGACACACACAGGTCAAGCCAACATTGGGTTAGTGTGTAGCAACTGATGTACACAAGTGTGCACAGAAATATTCGTGTGTGCAAACAGTAATAAACAAGTGTATACATGCAGGATACCCAGTTTTACATGTGGATAGTCTCAAAGTAAAATGGCATGCACCAGTAACATGATTGATTTTCTTGTTACAAGAATATTACGAAATATATTATTGCCAAAGTTTTATTTCCATAATAATGCGAACATGACAATCAATCATCTATTTTCAGAAAATCATTTCGACAAGAAATTCTTTCATGCAAGTCAGAGCAGTGAGAAACAAATTTGGAAAATCATGCAAAAGCAGGAATTCAAGATTTTCGAATGAACATATTTGGCAATTTTCTACAAATCAATTCATCGGATTTACAGTGGAAAAATCCCGGCAAGAACATTTCTTGTCCAGAAAATTACAAGATATCATTAGAAAGAATTTTTCCATGCATTTACTGAAATCATCAATTACTTTTGGCAAAGCTTTTATTGTTTCTAGAAATGAAAATCAGTTCACAAAAATACACAATGCTATTTCAAGGGGCCACAATATCAAATCAGTATGTTTATTAAATTAAATCATTCTACCAATGGATTCTATCTCGTGTTCAAAGTGCCAAGGAAGACAATTATCTATTTCTAGAAATAAGAAAAATGATTTGGGCAAGAAAACAATTTTATTGCTTCCAATAAAACATATTGATTTTATTCCAGAAATGCATGCAAGTTTTACATTAACATTTTTGAAGAATTAATATGGCAAGAAATTGAAAATTGTTTCCAGTATTCAATCATCAATTCACGGTAAGAAATCATGTCAACAATCATGCAATAACACAAATTAGGGGCAGGTCACAGAGGAAATCAGGGAATGAATCAAGGGTTTTAGAACCCTATTTATAACACACAATTCATCATAGGCAAACCATTGAAAACCAAGCAACAAACATCAAAAGAAAATCGAAAGATTCAAATGAGAATAACTCACATTTTCAATCGCAAGAAGGACCAAATCAAACGACGAACAAACAACAAGAATTCGAAGATTCGGAGAATATAATTCGAAAGCATCAAGGAATCGCGATTTCGATTTGAAGAAAAACCCTAATTTGCTTTAGGATTGGCCGACATTATTTGAAGACAAAGCATATAATAGAAAATAAAAGAGGCTAGCCACATATTGTGTTATATGGTGGGTTTTCAATTGTTTTTATATTTCCTTGTATTTTCATTTTGTAGGTTTTCTAGTTTTCCTTAAAAATTAGGATTTACTAGCTAACTGTTTGTAGCTAGGGGAAAATCTGGTTTCGGGGACAAAAATAAGTGCAGGGTTTTGAGCTTAGGATTAGTGCAACTAGAGCGAGATTGTGAGGTCTTTCTGTGTAGCTCCTAGTAGAAACTTGGGAATAAATTTTGAGCGTAGGGTTATGACAATTAGGCTAGGAATTGTCTCATGTTTCCAGATGTTGTAAGCATTGTAATAGTTGACTAATACCTAATAGGAATCTTGGAAATGCAGTAGTAGCAGGGTTTGCCGAAGCTAGTTAAAATCTGTGTTATTTTATTTTTGCATTTATTCTCTCTACTGCAATCTGTGCTGTGATATTTTTAATATTTCATAAAAGTCCAATAAACCCTATTAACCTTCCCTCTTGGGTTAATCTAGATCAAACAAGTGGTATTAGAGAAAGTATTTTTCATTAACTCAAAAGTCATGGTCTCAAGTTGTCAACCCAGTGAGATGTATTCCAACTATTTTTAATGGTACACATTATTAAAATTGGAATTCAAAAATGGAATCTTAATTAAAATCTATTAATATTAAATCTTGGGATATTATTGTTAATGGGTATGATTTGGCAGATGGGAACGACATTGGGTTTAATTTTCATACTACACATGTTTTATATTAATATCCTGATGATGACCAATATAACCTTATCTCCCATTGTTTGAATTCACAGGAAATATGGAGTACTCTCAATGCATTGTACAGACGAAAAGAAGACAACTGCTCAAAATCCCAAAATGACAACTCATATTTAGATTTGTATCTAACAGGCTGTACAGATAAAAATTCAGATGATTCAAATGATCGAGACTGAACAGATGTTAAAACAAAAGATTTTTCATATAAAGATTTAGTTTATATGTGTACTGACTTAACTAAATCTGTTGATAAACTCCAACGGAAAACAAGCTTCTGAAATATGAAAATCATGAATTGATTCACAAAAATAATATGTCGGAATTGAAACTTGAAAACTCCAATTGCAGGAATTATTTCAATTTAAAAAATGATTTAGCTCATCTCAATGAGAACCTTAAGAAACTCGAAAAAAGTTACAATTTTAAAACAAAATGAAGATGAGAAAATTTGTAAAAATGATGTCTTGCAAGAGGAGTTGGATAAGCATGGTTTCAAATATAAATTTTTTGAAAAACAAAATTTGCAGAAAACTGAATCAATCATTAATGAACTTGAAAAAGAAATTGCAAAATTCAAAGATTTTGAAAAACGTGAGTTTGAAAAGCAAAAACATTTTGAATTTGACATTTTTGAGTCCCAAGCCAAAATTCAAATTACTTGAAAATGAAAATTTTGTTTTGAAACAATATGATACGGAAAGGAAAATCACTAATAATCATTGTTCAGATTGAATAAAAGAAAACGGTGAACATAAATCCGAAATTCAATGATTAGAATCAACTTTGGATAAATTTTCTAATGGGGAAAAATCGTTGAATATGTTGTTGCATAACCAAGTTTCTGTTGGAAATAAATGCGGTCTTGGGTTTAGGAAAAATAATGTCTTTGAAAACGAAAATTCAAATGGTTTTAAAAATCTTTCTAATTGCTTTGGAAAAGATCATTTTGAAAATTTAAACTGTGATAATTTCAAAGGATTTTTGAATCATAAACGAAATGATTTTTTTTTGCAACAAATCATTTAAAAAATCTTAGATCCCAAATGGAAATAAAACGATTTTAACTAAATTCGAACATACTTGGGTTCATAAGGTTACAAAGGTAAATTCGGATGGATTGGTATACAAACAAGTTTGGGTACCAAATGTGTATACGAAACTGTGAGTAGTAAAACAATTTTAGTTAGAACACTTGATCCTATAAATTCTTAGGTACTAGAGGCTGGCTGAGGAAGGACCTTCTAGAAGAAACAATGATTGTTCCATATTTGAATCGAAGCTATTTTATATAAGTTCCTTAGCCAAGATTGTTGAGTTAGAGATGCACAACGTTTACTGTAAATCTGGTATGATCTCTAAACTCATCTTTGTTTAAATTCTCTGTTTTATTTTATTCCTCCTTCGACTCCTTCTATTTATTTTTCTTTTGATTATTCTGTTTTGATTTGCCACTGCCACTTATTTTTCTTGTTGAGCTTCTTAACTTCAAGTTGCAGAATTCTTGTTTTTCTGGAATGTCACTTCATTTGTATAAATCTCTCATGTTTTAATAATTTCTAGATTTTGAATTCAAAATTGTAAATTTATGAAATTATTTTGAAGTTTATTTTTTTCTGAGTTCCTAACAGTGCTGAAGTGTTCTTTTCATATCTTGAATACTGTTAACTTGAATTCTAAATTTTTTGAAGATCTGGAAAATTAACGGAATCTCACACACCTCTACTGTGTTTGAGTTTCTTCTAATTCATTTTGGAAAGACTTAAAAAATCATACTCATTACATCACTATTTTTTTCAGTTGTGATAATTTCATTGGTTTCTGCATTGGCTTGATTATTGTGAATTTAAAAAAAATTGGCTTAAATCATTGTTTTGCATCATGAAATTCATTGTTATTCATGATCATCTGACTTAGATATTTGATTGTTTGAAATCATTTGAAATTTTTGATATTTTGAATCTCATACACTTCTTAGATTTGAAATTAATAATCTTGTGTGATTGATTCATTGTTTCTTGAAATTTTACACATATACTCAAGCGAATACAAATAAATTGTCATTCTGATCTTCGATCATGAATCAGAATCATCTCTTATGCTTGATGCAAATATTTTGAAATTATTTTTCTTAAAAATTTTGTTCTACTACTCTGATAAAATGGCCTGAATTGGATATGATTTGTTTTTTGGACTTGTAATAAATTTTATAAAAACCATCTTGTAAAACTTATTTTCAATTTGTCTTGCTTCTCTGATAAAAGTAATTGGATTGTTATACTGTCTGCTTGGGCAGGACGTAAAATCAGTATCTGAGACACCTTTGTTAACCACCAAGGTGGTATCAAAATTCTCATTAATGGAGATAACAAATGGTATCAGTTTTAGGGTCTTATTTTTTTTCTCATTCAACCACTTGATTTTTTTTTAAACTGATTTCTCAAATTGTATAGATCTTTCAATTCGCTCTTGTAATTGATTTTCAATTTTTAAATCATTTATTGATTATTCAGAAATTGAAATCAGTAACCAAGTTAAATTGTACTTAGAATTCATCAAAATTATAATCAGATTTTGAAATTGTGATGAGTTGTGACTACAGTATACTTCACAAAAAGAGGAAATTTTATTTAATCTCTCATGATGCTTTGAACAGTTTTTATAATATCTTTGAATTGGTACTTATTCCTTGAACATCTTCTTTATCTACCATCATTCTGTCATCCATCATGATTTTATATTAATGTGGAGAGATTAATATTTCTAGAATCATCTTAAATATATAGTGGCAAAATTTGTGATGGAAATGTGACCACTACAAGAAAAATATCCTATTGCAACTAGCTATTTGCAACAGGCAACAAAAGACAGTTGCAGTAAATGGCATTTAGCAACGGACCTATTATAGCAGTTGCAATAGATAAGATTTAGCAACAGACATTTTCTTTCTGTTGCGAAAAACATATTTTTAGCAACTGCGCATCTCTTCCTGTTGCAAATACATATTTTTAGCAACGGCGCTTCCAAGCCAGTTGCGAATAAATATCTTTAGCAACTGTTTTTGCCTGTTGCAATAACTGTATTTTCTACAAATGGTAAAGCCAGTTGCAAAAAAACATACTAAAAATAAGTATAAGCTTTTATTGATTAACTTTTAATAATTAATTTTAAATAGTTACTGTTTAATGATTAACTACTAGTAATTATACAATAATTAAGATTAATAATTATTAATTAATAATAAAATTTAAGTATTGTAAAGTGATATTTATAACTGATAATTAAATAATAATTAATAATTAACAAATAATAATAAATAACATCTAAAAATTAATAAAATAAATAAATAATTATTAAATAATAATAAATTAATTGTAAAAAATTAATGGATAATAATTAATTATTAATTTGAAATATGAATATGTTTAAATATTAAATAAGTAATAGATAACTAAATAATTAATAAATTCATAATAAATAATTACTATTAAATTCAAAAGTACGAAGTAATAGGTAATATTTAGTTAGGTTTCGATAATTTTTCTTTGAATGGTGTGGGTACCAACAGAATATAAATTTAAATAGAAACAAAAATTCAATCGTAAATAAAGAATAAAACAAAATTAGTTGATAATGAGCGAAAAATAGTCCTTTATTCAATTGTACATAAAGAATATAACATCTAAATGGAAAAACGTAAATGCTAGTATGTTACATGATACTAATTTCATGGTTCAAAACATTAATGCTGTCATTAACACCGTTCTTTCTCACATTAATTATATGAATAATATATTATATATAAGTTGTAGAAGATTGATTAACTTTCTTTGATTTACACACGGAGCAGAGTGACAGATTTGGGTTATATAGATATATAAAGAAAATGATATGTATATATAGTAATAAAATAAATGGCAGATTACACAAATTGAAAATTACTTCAAATTAAACATTTAATATATAAAGAAAATGATATGTATATATAGTAATAAAATAAATGGCAGATTACACAAATTGAAAATTACTTCAAAAATAACATTTAATTCCCTAAATTGTCCATTACAAACCAAAGGAATGACGTTACTTTGTATTAGTGGAATGCTAATTAAAATTAGAGACAAAAGGAATGACGTTACAAACAAAAGAAAATTTTGGCTCCAGCTAATTAAAATTAGGCGGCATTAATTTAAATTTTGGCTCGAAGTGCCAAAATAATCGGTATTAATCCAAATATCTTAATCGTCGCTATTCTCCCCAAATCGGAAAACAAAGTTTCTCCCTCCGGATCCAAATCCGTATGCCAATTGTACTACTTCCCAAATCCGAAAATTTGCCTTCTCAGTCTCAGATCAAAATACATACGCTCTTCTTCTATTTGGAGAAGATGGTCGTCAATAGATCTGATGAAAATAAGGAACTCCATGAATCGCTCCGATTCCGTTTTCTTCCCAATGTAGCACTCCGATTCCGCAAGTTGATCCACGAAATTGCCATCGATTGATCTGCAGGTGTTGAAAAGAGTACCTGAAGATGCGGAAAAGTCAAAATCGAGCATGGAAATGAACTCCATGAATTCGTTAGGGAAAGCGTCCTCGTTTTTGAGCTCAAGCACCTCAAAGAACTCTTCTGTAAGTTCCGTATGTTGGTCTCTTATGCTTCTAATTCTCTAACATTTGACTGATTTTCAGCAAACAAGGGCTTAGAGAGTTTCTGGTGTTGGGTAGCGTGGTTCTTTTGGTTTTGTTGCGAGTATTTTAGTCGTTTGGTTTTGCGTCTTTGATATAGTTATGGGTTTTCCTCTGGTTTGAGTGGCGTATTTATTTTGGGGATGGTTAGTGTTATGTTTCTTGTTGGTTCATTTACATAGCAAAACATATCTATTTAAGCTTAGCTCTGTCCATGCTGTGTTTTGGGGTGACGCTTCCCTTTGTATCGCTTCCATCTCCTCTCAAGTCTCTATCTATATGCTAGTTTTATTTGTGTCGGCCATTGCAATGGTTGCTTTCTATTTTGCTATAGGCACTTAATTGGGTTATCTTACTTTGTTCCTTGATGGAAATGCTATGTCTGCTGATCAGAGTTTCATTGGTTCGTAGTATCTAGTTTTTTCATAGGGTCGTTTCTTTTCGAATTGCTCCAGGTCAAATTAATATGTATTGCAGCGTACTCTCTTGTCTTGTTAGTTTCATGTCATAAAGCTTTGCTATGTTTCTTGGCTTTTATCTTCTCGGGCTTGGGGTTATGTCTTGCTGTAAGTTCTGTATGTTGGTCTCTTATGTAAATTTCGCATGTTGGTCTCTTATGCTTCTAATTTTTTCAGGGCTAAAGATGGGACTCTAATGAAAACAAGGAACACATGGAAGCTTTCAGCGTTTGGTATGGAGGCAGCGAGCGTGGAAATTCCTCTATTCGGTTGTTGGTTCACAATTCTTCATTTATCGGTTTGTTTTCTAACATATTTCAAGATTCTTGTTGCTGTGTACTTTCGATTTACTTCTATGCTTTTATTGAAATAGGATTATGTGTTATCGAGAAAGAAAATCGATGATAATAAATCATTGGCCATCTTTTTTTATTAACTAAGAACATTATATAGTTTGGATGGGAAAGAATGGGATGATTCCTTTTCATAATTAAGGAGAAATCAATTGTTTTGCTTTAATTTGGTTTGAATTTGTGCTGCTGATTTGGGTTTATTACTTGGACTGTCAAACTGATGAGAAACAATATAAATAAAAGTGCAGTTTGATATTAAATAAATTATGCCTTTAGATTTGCAACAGAAGAACATAATGAGAGAAGAATCCAAAGATGATAATAAATAGAGATGATAAGGTTGGTTTCTGTTTTTCGCTATGTATCTACTAACATGTACATTCACTTCTTTAGTTCTAATTTTCCTTTATTTGCTAATTTTCTATAATGTTCCTGTATTTCCTAATATTGATTTAAACGTTTTGTTATAGGTTCTGCACTTTCTTTGAAATTGATAAATGAAAGAAGACTGATAGATATTCATCTACTCAACGTAGCTGCTAAGAGGATGAATGTTGATGTTATATGTATTGGTAAGTGTTCACAACAAAAAAATTGAACTGAAGTTAAATTGTTGATTAAATTCTGGATGCACCCACCGTTATCAAATAAAGAGTTTACTCATGCATTTATTTGTCTCCTAATATGCTATGTTATTCTAGTTCTTCGTCCAAATATTTTATTTTCGTAGTATAAACTTTATTTGCTGATATGTTACTACATCACATGTTGTAGGGTAAAAATGTCAAGAGATTACTCAAAGAGTTCGCTGGAATGACATACATATTCCTAGATAGGCATGTACATGTTCATGATCGACATCAAACTTGGAGCATGAACTGCATATTTATTGTAGTAAATTGATGATATTTATTCTCTTGTTATATTATATGTATGATAGAGAAGAAATTGTTATACGTGAGTGGTGTATGAAAATTGTAAAAAAATTTGTTGTAATTCTTTGTACTATTAAAACTTTGTTAAAATAAAAATTTTATTTGTTTATTGTATTTTGTGATATACACTATTACTAAAACGAATACATTTAATATGTAATATCTATAAGCTGTATTTTTTTTATAGATTTGTGGATCTATTGCAACAGGCATATACTGTTGCAAAATGATCTGTTGCAACAGCAAAAGCCTGTTGCAAAAAAGTATACCGCAACATCTTATTGCAACAGACAGAAAATGTTGCAGACTTTTAGCAACTTCGGCTATACCAACAGGCGCAGGCCTGTTGCAATAGGTCTACTGCAACAGGTATCGCCTGTTGCGAAAAGCGTTTTTTGTTGTAGTGGACTATATTATTTTTAGAAATAGAGATAATTGAAAACTTTCAAATATCCCAGTACAGTTGAGCATATTTCATAATATGATTAAATTAGAAAAAAAATCATAATCATTTTTGTACCTACCATATTTCTATCATCCGTTTTGGTTTTATATACCGAGGATTTAAAAAAATGATAAAAATATATAATATACATAAGTGTTTCTCTAAACTCATTTAAAAATCCAAGATTTGGTCGTGCGTGGTTAAGAGATTACTTATAAATTGAGTTGCAACTGACTTCATCTGAAAATCCAAGATCTGGTTATGGTGATTAGTGTGTTCTTAAATAAAAAATAATAATTTGATATAAATAAATATATATATATATATTTATATATATGAAATTCTCCTTAGTGTGTAAAAACTAGCCTATCAATCCATTTTCTAACTTGTGAAATGTGTTAATATTTTATGATATATTATGATTTGTTGATTGACAGCTATTGGGATTTGAGATTGTTTGATTGCATCACTTAAATTGAATTTATAATTATAGTCCAAATCCATCACTATTTTGTGCTAATTTTTTTATAAAAATTCTTCTGAAAATAATTGGAATCCATATGTTTTTTGAACTCTCTCCACTTTTATAAATTTCATCGTAAATCCATCATTCTACAATGTGAAATTTGCCACTAGTTCTTAGAATATTACGATTTTTGTTTGATTGATTAAAATTTATGATGAACGTTCTTCCTCTTAAGCTGATGTTTTATTTCTAATAAATTTTTATATCATTATTTTAATTTTTGTATCTTTTGATGATAACAAAAGGGGGATAAATGGTTAAGATTTTGATCGATGAGTGAATATGTTACAAATATTTTGATATTGAAACTTTAATTGATTTATTCTTTTCACTCATGCACATTTCTAGGGGAGTTTTGTTGCAAGGGGAGCATATATATAGGAGGAGTTCCACAATTCATTGTCAAACACATTTATAATATTCAAAATCTTATCATATGTTTGTCATCATCAAAAGGGGGAGATTGCTGTGTCTAACAATTCTATGATTTTTTTTATGATAACAAACATATACATATACATTACATTAAATGTGTTTGTAACTGTACTATTCTACTACATCACAGACATAATTAAATATTTATATTTAAATAAAATACCACTGCACAAGAATTCAAATATTCAAATAGTATTTTATTAAAATATAATATTTTATTTCTACATTTGAAGAATTCAGATTTATGACTCCACTATTTGTACATCTAACTGTAATTTTCAATTTCACATTCCATTTCATATATACATAGTTCCTCACTACAACTCTCAGTCACTCAATTACACTTCACTCAGTTGTATAAATTTACATATGCATAAACAGTCACTCACTCATATACAGTTACACAGTCTTGTCCTCTGTCTTCTGTCTGTCCGCATAGTAAGTCCAATCTTCTGCTTACCAGTCACAGAAACACACAGTAAACTGAAACAAAAATATTTTTATATTCTAGTAGATATAATACTTATTTAAAAACTTTATTTTCTTTAGAATTTTGGTGTGTTTCTCATCATATTTCATGACTTGATTTATATATCCATCCATCTATGTCTAAACAACTTGTGATATTCACAGTGATTCACTGTAAATACCACAAGGTGGACATCGTCTGTAGTGCTTTCATATATGTATATTCTGTAGGTGCATTATGCATGTATACACATATTTTCTATGTGTAGGGGCAATATGGTCATTGATTGTATCAAAAGGGACAAATATATCAGTATGAGGTGTTCTGTGACACACATATATATACAGATTTGTGTATATATACATGAATGTATACAGTGACATGTACGAGACAGAGCTCAAAATACTCAAGTCAACTTGTGTGCACAGTCATGCACAGTGTGTGCAAGTGCAGGATCAAATGCCAAAAGCCAAGCCAAGTTCAAAGACCACACAACAAAGTACACGGTCAAGGCAGCAGGTTCAAACAATTATCAGCCGGATGGTTCAAGCATATGGGTGCATAAAGTACAAATATACATATATATATACACACACACACACATACACATACACATACAGAGGCACGTCCGATGGACGTGTGCATAGATATATTTGACCACAGCTAAATGTGTTATCCGTGGACTATTGTTAACCTAATGTATTTGTCGTTCACGTAGAGATTTGTAGTTGCAATATACATATCTGCAGAAGTGGTAAAGCAAAGTATAAATAGGCTGACCTGCAACTTGTAATCAATACTAAAATAAATATGTTCCCATTCTTGTTGCAGATGCTGATAATAGAGAAAGGAGTACATGTAATGCATTAAGTTGTCTCCTCTTCGTCATATTAAAACTTACAACCACAATCAACACCCATAGTTTGTAGCTTCATCTTAATTTAAGCAATTGGAAATGTATACATCATATGCTTGTATCCACGTTAGAGAATATATGGTATACATTTTTTACACACATATCGAAGGCTATACACAATAAATTTTAAATGCATTAGATCACACAAGTTTCAAAATGTATATTGCAATGGGCAAACTAAATCACAACTGCATTTAAATCATGAACCTTTAACGCAATTTTTTTTTTCTACCCATCATTGTCCATATCCTTGCTTCAGTTCATAGCCCAAAGTGCCTACATTTCCCTTGGCACATTATTATATTCCAATATCATGTAGAAGGTCCATTACTCTTGATGAACCATTAGATCCTCTTCAGTAGACGTCGAAATTACATCCCCAGCCCTCGTCTCACCATAGCTTATCGCCTTAGCTACAACACTCGGCTAGGCTCATCTAGTGCTGTCAATGGATACCCGAAAAATCCGAAATTCATCCACATCCGAAAAGCGGATAAATATCCGATATCCGAAAAAACGGATGCGGATACTGCCATATCCGCATCCGTAAATTATCTGTCCGCTTTTTTTCTTGATTATAGCTTAAATTATGTGTATTTTAATATAAATAAATATACTAATTTATTATGTCATAAAGTTGAAAGTCTACTAAATGCATGCTAATTAGTCAAAATTATAAATTATCATCATATTTATTTATTCTCAGCACTTTAGTAATCAATGGGGTTGAAAAAAGCGTAATATTAAACTAAAATATTTCATTTATGTTCATTAATTTATCGATCGTTAGCGGATGGGATAATTATCCGATATCCGTTAGTATCCGCGAATGTGGATATCCGATCCGAAAATTATTTCGGATGCGAATTCGGATATGACACTATATATATCCGAAAGTATCTGTTGACAGCCCTAGGCTCGTCTTCAAGCCAATTAGTCCATGTTGCATAAGACCTCTCTTTTGTTTTGTTTTCTTTGTCAACAATGGTTGGCTGAAGTGGTCAACTGAAATAATTATAATAACATTATCAAACCGATCTTTAGGGAGGTTTCCCTACTGTAAGAGCCAAAAACAAATTGTCTGAGCCAATAAATTTAGGCATAATTTTCGCTGAACAGTAATGTTTTCTCCGTCGTTTCCTTCTTTCTCGATTCTTTCTCCTTACGAAAATTCCTACCTGCATTTTCCTTTTTTTCATTTTATTTCCTCCGCATTTTCTTTCTCAAATCTATCTTCTTTGTTACCATTTCTCGCTCCGCTTTCTTCTCTAGCATTCTGCGATTATGTTAATTTTGCTTCTTTACCGATTCTCATTTCGATTCATTCTATTTAAATTCATTCAGATTTTTTTTACTTTTTTTTCGCCATATAAATCACGTGAATTATCAATTTAGGGGAAACCTTGAGCATCAACCGATTCACCAGCGATCGTCACAATACCTTGAGCATCCAACTGATTCACCAGCGATCGTCACAAGTAGGTATGCTTTCAGTTTGGGTCTATAAGATGTTGATTTTAACGATATAATTTGGTCGAATCAGTTATTTATTTTGTTTACAATTTCGAGTTTCAATGAAGCAATCGCCATGTGTGTATATTTCTTTTCGGTATATGCGAATTGATCATAATTTTTTTTTTATGGATTTTGGATATACAACTTGGTGGTAGTTGATATCATTTTAGGTGAGAATATTTGTAATATTTATTTTTTTAATCTTTATTGTGGATGCTCATTTGGTTTATAAATTTATTGCAGGTGTTCATTGATTACAATTTTATGTCCTGCTAATGTTTTACTCAAATGGATGACTAATCTTTGCTGAGATTTGCAATTGTTGTGGTTACTGTACAAAACACGAAGATATATATATGTGTGTGTATATATATGTATGTATATATATATATATATATAATTTTCAAAAAAAAATGAACCATTAAGTTATCTTGACGTGAAACAGAGATTAAAAGCAGCTAAGTTTATTCAATTGGTACTCAGATCGCAAAGGTCATATCTTTTAATCTTTTCCTACCTTCTGTTATGATAATTTGTTGTGGTTGCTGTACAAAATGCAGATATATAAATATTTATATGTATATATTTTTGATGAGCCATCGAGTTATCTTGACGCGAAACATAGATTTAAAGCAACTAAGGTAATTCAATCGATACTCAGACCACAAAGGTCATATCTTTTAATTTTTTTCCTATGTTTTGTCATGATATTTTGCATATTTTAGAAGTCCCTTTATCATAGACTTGAAATAATAAGTTTCAAGTAGTTCTATTTCTAGCTGTCTTTGGTGTCATCAATAGCCGAAAAAGAAATAACATGTTTTATTTACAGACAGTGACAATAAGTTATCCGTTTGTGAAGGAAAATTATCATATTCTCGTATTATTGTGATGTCATGGGAAATTCAACTGGTAAGACAACATTTATCCGCATGCTGGTATGCTTTTTTTATGCCTATGCTTATAGTTGATTGAAAATATTAGCTTATAATCACCCGATACAGCTTTTGTGATTTTGAATTTAGATTCAAGTTATGTTTAAAAGGAACCACATAGTAAAATGTCAACAATATGTGATTTTTGACCACCAAACTTATTGTTGCAAACCAGATTTCCTCACCGACTCATTCACTTTTTTTCAATAAAAAAAAAACCGATTTTTAATCAAAGTTGAGAAACTGAAAGCCGATTTTGATTCAAAGTTATCGATTGAAGACCATCGCTTGGGTTATCCGCGGTCATCGATTTTGATCCGATGTTATCAATTTTTAATCAAAGTTGAGGAACTGAAAGCCGATTTCTTCAAACGAATCTGGTAAACGACCACTGAGGTTATCCAAACGAATCAGTGATTGTTTCAGTCGATATAGATAGACACCATGTTAAAAGGGAGATGGAAACAACTCTTCTAGAGCTGATACATCATCAAGTGGTAATTAGTTAAATTTCAACATCAACATTGGGCAGTTCTTTATAATTAATATTGATTTATCTTTTTAACATTTATTAACGTGTCTACAATTTGATTAAATATATATTTGGATTCAGAATGCTCTTTTTAGATAGTGATTCTAATGATCGTGATGATGATAAATCATAAGGTGATGTTGTAAAAAGTTTGTAGTCCGAATTTAGATGGATTAGAACTGTAGTTTGTAGATAGAAGTTAGAATATATGGTGGTTGTCCTACCAAGATTAGCTTAAAATGTGTTTAGTTATGCAATCACGTGGTTATACTTCTTTCTCAATTTTAATAATTTTTGTATAACGTTGGGTATGAATTTGAATTCATTGTCAGTTCTAGCTTTCAGTTGCTGAACATAATAAAAGAAACGGTTTTAAAAATAAATACAATCGTTATTCATAGTACCCCAGTATGGCTGCATTGCACACTCTAATGCAGTCATACGTAAGATATACCGGTTACAAGGTTAAAACATAGCTACTAGCTTCACAGAGCTTTGCGTCACCACAATTAGTTGTTTGTACTCTGAGATATTTAAATGGTTGTCAAGCATGCATTAAGTGCCTATTAAATCGACATCCATTTCTGCACTGGTTTCCTGAATTGAAAAATAAAGATGCATTTGAATGTTGAATTTTGCTTTTTTGGGTTGGAAATATGAACGGTGGAGCTAAAAATGTTGTTGTGGAGTTTCTCTAAGGCTAGAGTTCGAACTATGTGTTCAGCCGCCGAAAAATATTATTTCATTTCAGATTTAGAATCAATGAATGAACTTAAGAGCGATAGGTTTTTCAGTTGAAAAACGTTGTGCAGAACAATTGTCAATTGTCAGATGACTCAGATCCCAACTTTGCAGATTTTCTTTCTAATAGTATTAATGTACTTATCTGTGGATATTTTAAAATATAGGTCAGCCATAACTGTTTAGACATGGGTACAAAACGTACACGCACATATATCCATGATACATGCACATATATCCATGATACACACATAAGACCTAATAGATGGTTATACTGTTAAAGGGGGATCTTAAGTGTTTGCCTGGAGTAAATGTGTTTTGGTTGTATCAATATGAGACCAGATCATTCATGTAGCCCTTTATTCTATTGCAAATCATATTGGTAATGATTTTATAAATGACATTGCAACACTAGATCGGCCTATAATTTGATATGGAAACCTGGTTTTCAACTTTTGGCACAAAAAGCGATAAAAGCATGTTTGATTTCATTGAGTTGGCCTAAAGAAAAATACTTTTTACAGCATTGTTCATTTCCTCTCTCACCATCTCCCAGTGCAGTTTGAAAATTTAAGCTCCAAAATCATTGTATATAGATTGCTATCTTCATCTATTTGAAAGGCTGCAGCTTTAATTTCCTCATCTATAATGTCCTTATTCAATTTTAACTTTGCTTGCTAAAATATAATTTTCTTGCATGTAATAATTGGAAATTTTCTTTCAATTTTTACAGTATTAAATAGTTCCACGTAGAAGTTAATAGCATTACCTTGCAGATCTGTTTGTTCTATGATAGGATAACCATGCTGATCAATAAGATGTTTGATGTAAGTTCAATGTTTAGTGGCATATGAAGTTGCATATACACTTCATTATTTCTTCTCTTATATGTTCAATCAGCACACGATTTTCCACTACATCTGCAGATAAGCTTGCTTTAAGCTCAAATGGAGAGTCTTCTCCTTGTGTCGGTCTCGTGCTCCACATTGAAGCATTTCTGACAACTTGCTTAGGGTTGGAGTGACTTTCTTCTCTGCTTCGAGGGTTTGCACGTGATCATCTTATGATAAGTTGGCTATTCCTTTCAGCTTTCATTGTGAATATTTTAAATTGTTGCTATATGGATCCAAAGAACAATGACTAGCTTCCTCTGGTGATGCATCCACAGCCATGTGATCAAATGAATCACTCTCTAATTTATTTTCCTCAATGTGACGCATCCCATTTTCTTCTTCATTAATGTTTATTGGTGTTTTATTTTTAACAATGCATGCTTCTGAATCCATGCTTAGACCTGTTATGTTGTATTTTTCCTCTTATTTTATTATTTTTATTTGCTATGCGAATTAGATCTCTCTGATCCCGTTTAAAATCAGTTTCTCAATTAATTCTTCATAAAATATCAAGCTAATCGAGCCCTAAATCAAACAGGTAGCTGCGCACATCTCCATATCCAAAATTTTGGGATTTAGGGGGAATCGATTTCGATAATAAACGAATCCAGGTATGAGGCTTTTCCTCAAGATTTCAAAATAGACGTGTCAGATTTTGGTTAATTTTAAAAGTACTTGATTCCCAGAAAATAAGAGTTAACGATATCAAGGTTGCTGATTTTAAGCTTGCTAAATTTGTTGGTTTCAAGCTTACTGATATCAAAGACGAAAGATTTCAAAGAAATTCAATTCTTCGTCTTAGTAGGTATTTTAATGTTCTATTCTTTGATTTATTTAATTACGCTGCAAATTGAATTATATGCCCCTTTTACGTGTTAAGGTTCCTATTTAGTGTTTCAATTTAGGGATTTTTCGTAGAATTTTGGGTGTCTAATTCGATTTACAACTTTCATATGATTCATAATGAAATAAAATTCATTTTGTCGTACCATCTTTCTTTTTAGATTTTGTGCGTTTAAAAATTCCATAATAAGTAACATCTGAAAAACTTCAGAAGGATAATTTTGAGTTTAAGGGTTTTTTGTAGGATGTCGTATACATCTCTTTTTAAGTTATTTTGTTTTATCATTAGAGATAGCAATTTCGGTCAGATGATAATAGACATTCACAACATTTATCTTGATTGCTTATACATTGAAGTTGCCAGCAATATATTTTTGCCAGCTCTTTTTAACTAATTACACTTTGGTTGGATAGGTAGTTGTTTTCATCAAGGTCTTGAGCTAATACAACTGTGCTAGAGAACCCAAGGTATATTTCCATTATACCAATTCCTTGAATTATGAAGGTCATTTAATTTTATTTTGTCAATTTCTTTCTTGAACACCTAGGCTTGTAGGATTGTTGAAACTTATATCAAAATAAACGTCCTTAACTATACAACTCTTAGTTTATTTTTTCAATTACATATTCAAATGCACCAATATACTATAGTGGTTTCTACCATATTGTTTATTAGTAAATTCCAACTTAGCTTGTTGGTCCAAAACATTACGTAGTGTCACTCGGTTTTGCTAATTAATTCGATTGGCACAATAATAGACGCCGTTGTTTTGGCTACTCTTGATTACTTACATATTTTGTCTCAATATGAAAATTTTGAGCAATAGCTCCCCAACTATAATTTAGTAACACGATTCTTGTGTATGATTCTGATCCTTTATTGACACTTTTGTTTCTTTTATTGAACATTAATACTATGATATAGGAGTGACTTATCAGGAAATGAAGTTAAGAGATGAAAACTAGAGTTAACTCTATGATCTTTTTTTTTTTGGTGTGCTAATCATGTGTTAATCTATATCTTGTGTAAGTTGGTCATTTTTATTTTTTATTGAAAATTCAAGATGTTTGAACTGAGTTTCACATTTTGCATTATTCAAAATTCACTACAGATATGAATTCTTTTGGCATGCACGAACTAGGGGTGAGCGTTTGGTTGGTTTGGTTTACCCGATGATGAAAATTGTCAAACCAAACTAAAACCGATAAAAATGAAATCCAAAGCAAACCAACCAAATTAATTTTGGTTGGTTCGGTTGGTTATCCGATTTCATCGGACTAAAGATATTTTAGACCTTATGTTTGTAATAATAACTGTAATTTGAAATAAATCATATATATATGGTTAGAATATTATTATTTATGATTTTTATGATTTCTAAAAGTAATTTTGACACATGTGTAATGATTAAAATTTACTTTGATAACTAATCTAACATAAAATATTTATTATAGTATCAATAATTTTGAAAATATAATAAAAGTTCGGTTAATTTGGTTAAACCGATAACCAAACTAAATATTTTTCCGAACCAATTTCAAATCAATCTAATTTCAAAACCAAACCAAACCGACCAAAATGAATTGGTTTGGTTGGTTTGTTTGGTTTAACCAAATAATGCTCACCCCTAGCATGAACGATGTTGCATAATTTCTTTTTCTACCTTAACAAATTCAAGAAAAAATGACATACACAAATATTTAACCACATTTTTACATTGAAATCATAGGTAGATAGTTTGAAATCAACCCCATGATGTTTTTGCAATGCTGATTGCGCTAACTGCTTGCATAATAATGATTATGTTTAGATCTACTATTTGATAAATATGTTGCCATAGAAAATATATTTTGAATATTTGGCTAGATTGTTCAAGTTTGATTCATAGTATATTGATGCATTTCGTTCTATCAAATTTATTTGAACTAAGAACCGGTGAGGAAAAGTCTTCCTAGATAAAAGTCAGAACAGTTCCTCCATTAAAAGGATTTACACTCTCTTTTCCTAATTGACAAAATCAAAGCCTGACCATAATTGGAGCCAATTTCTCCATTTTCCAATCATGAACTCAGGTGTTTAGACTTTAATTTTACTACTACTATTTTCTGGATCTGTTGACACAGGAAATTCTGATATTAATATAATTTTTGAACATGATATTATTTTAATTGACTGTCATTCATTTTTTTAACCTACATACTTTTGATTTTTCCATTTAACATGTTTTAATATATATTCTTCTATTATCTATGTTAGTTAGTTAGTGTGCATGGATTAATTTTGCTTTAATTATCTTGTAGGTAAGCATGCCGAATAAAAGAGGATGCAGTGATGATATGTTAACATCATAATAAATTCTTTATATTTCATTTGGTTAAATATTATATTACTTAGCTGCAAAAATGATGTAGCTAGGATATGCCAAAGTTGTATGGTCTTTGTTCTCTGAAAGCCTTCACTTTATTTAAAAGATATGTATTTATTTGTATGGAAGAGGTTGAATATTCCATATTGTTTGTGTCCACTGTTCATTACTTCTGACAGTCTAGTTTCCATATAGACTTTTTTTTCCATAATATTTTGTTTTATGTCTTTGCCGGAATTGAAAAATGCTGCACGTTTTTTTTTCTAAGTATTTTGATATTTTATGAAATCAAATATTGTAGAGTAGACTTCATGTTTTTGGAATCTAAAGTTTTCAAATTAGTTCAAACCTTTTTGCAGATCAAATATTTCCAACTTTATAAAACAAATTAGATGATTCTTAAAAAACATTCTTAAAAAAAATAGGTTTATCTGCTTTAAAAAAAAAGAAATTATAATGGAAATATAACATGTTTTTCTCATTTGCTATATTGTTTATGTGTTTTATATCATTTCCTTCAAAAGATGATGTTTCTCTCTCTTTATATGCTGCTAAATGCTAGTATGATTTCTTTTGTCACCTTTCATTTTCATATTAGCAGTCTGTTGATTCAGCCTCGTATATGTTTACCAATTAGAATGCACTGGCGCACACATAATATTTCCAATATTAATCGACTGTTGGTTTTGTTCTAGTGATGCAAAAAGAAGTTCAATATAAATATTCTCAAACGTTTAACTAAGATTAGTGGATAATTGCATCAAACATATATTTTATTCAAATTACATGTTTGAACAGTCGGTTTTTCCACCGTTTTGCGGTAATACTAGTTAGTCTAATTTTTTCCTTTACAGATTTAGTCAATCATCATAGTGATGGTCTACCTCATTTGTAATACTTAATCCCATCAAACTATTTTATGGAAATTTTCCGAAATGATATATGAGTGCTCTCCTCTTAAGAGGACCACACTTTAAAAAACTATGTTGCACAAACTGAAGCAAACATGTCTGATAATTAAAATACGATGAGAAGAGCAGTAGGAATTATTAATGTAGAAGATGTACCACATGAGATTAAGCTAAGCATTAATACTGAAAATAAATACCAATTCCCCCCCCCCCCAGTTTAGTTCAGTTCAGTTCAAGTTCAAGTTCAGGAATATAGCGTGAATGACAAAAAAACAAAAAAAATTGTCCAAAACAAGAAATAAATGTGTAAAGTTAGATAAGGAATATTTAGTTTTATGTCCATGGTTGATGAAAATCCTAAACATTAACTTAATCTGCAGCAACAATATATCGAATGTGTGAAGTAATTTTCTGCTTAATAATAATATTAATTAATTTTTTAAATAAGATATATACTTTTCTAGGGCTTTTCTTATTAAAAATTAAACTTTATGACTATCCATAAATAAACACATACGACATCTAATTTCGTTGAATTTATCAACCTTTGCATGCTCCTTTAGTTTCAAAAATGATCTAATTTGGTTGAATTTATCTTACTGGCTCAACACTAAATTTGAAATGATGGTTAAAAATTATTAGTAAAGCTAAAACTATGTTAAATATATCTATTAAGGATGCTAAATATGGCAAAATATTTCATCAACAAAGTTAAAGTTATGACCAAGAGTCATATGCATCCAAGGTATACTTTGCAGTTTATGCAATATATAATTTCCACCACACTCAAAAAGTAAATGTAGATCTGCAAATGCAAAACCTTATTTCTATGATACCTGATGCCAAAAGCGTGAATATCAAGTAAGGTCAGATTTATCTAACAATATATATAAACTATCTTTTTTGCATGAAGGTGCATACAAGTATGATAATATGATTAGTATAAATAATAAAAGATAATTATTGTAGGACATTTTCTACATTTAATTTGTATTAAATAGGTATTAAATATGAATTAAAATCATAATATAAATAGACTTACATATTTTACTGATAACTGTTATGCCACTGAAATTTGGGGACCCATAAATACAATGAATTTGGTCTATTCCAAATGTTGGCAATATTTATCCTAAGAAAAGAATTGTGAGAGCATATAGTAACATTGTTTCACAGAGTCCACCAAATGCTTAAAAATGGTGAAGGTGGAAATACTAAATATGGATAAATTTAGTTTACAAATTTAAATCGGGAAATTTGATGAATTTCATGTAACAATCATTAAATTCCAATATATGGCTAAACAACTAAATCTTACACATTATCACCCTAAAATCTCTAGCATTCAATGAAACAATGGTTGTAATTAGACTATTAGAATTGTCATTAAATAAAATTATTAAATTTGGGTAAATATAGAAACAAAAATAAGCCATAAATACCATAAGACTACTTACATCAAAATTATGAAAAAAGAGTAAGAGCAAACAGCAATTAAAAATAAGGGGTTCTTACCCTCAAGGACAAAAGGAACAAAATATTGTGAAATAAACAGTGCATCGCTGGTCTATAACTATGGAAAGTGATTTAAGAATGCTGAAAGCTTAATCTTCATGTTACCATGTTCTAAAGTCACATTTGTAATCTTAAATAATAATTCATACCAAAAGAAGTTTCCCTATAGTAAATTTAAATGGAATTTATCAACAAGTAACTATAGTAAAGGCATGCATTATGTGGATCATTTCAGAACCGAATTCATAACAATGCAAGATAACAAATCGGTTTTGAAAATTCTCAAACAAAAACGAAAATTGAAGTTGTTGCTCAAATTTACCAAGCTATTGATAGTGTATAAATGATACGATTAAAAGCAGCCATAAAGAAGATCTTTTGTTGCTACTTAACATAATTAAGCACTGAAAAACACAAATCACAATGGCATACCTTATTACATATCACAATAGCATATCTTATTACATTAAAGTCTGCCTCCTATGAAGGTAAGAATGGAGAACCATCAGATTTACCATGATCTAAAAGAGGAAAATTAAAAATCAATAGAAGATTAAAAGCTGAAAATTAAAGTGTGATGCTAAGGGCACCCCAATATGTTCTTCTTTATACCGCAATTAAAAAGAGAAAACTCATTAAATTTTGTATGCTTCCTAATACCTTATTAACTCTTCATTTTAATCTCTCACTCAATCATTGTTTGTCAAACTAATCACGTACTAAGCTAATCTAAATACCTTAATCTCTCCTAATCGCTATCTTCTTCGCACCTCTCGTCGAAACATTCAAATTCGTACGGTAATCTATCAATTATTTGGTGATCTGAAAACCCTAATCTCTAACTTCCTCTTCTTGTTTGCTTAATTCAAACCTTATTCACGGCTTTTGTATATTGCGGCATCGAATTCGTTGATCAATTATAGATCTAGGGTTTAGCTCGTTGATCGGTTTTATAAATGTGGATGAATGAATATCGAGCGAAATAGAAATAAGGTAAAACAGTGTGGTAGCCCCTATTTTTTAAGTATGTGGTATTAAGAAGCGTGTAATACTAATTCTTGTGGTATTTTTTAGTCGCGGTATTAGGAAGAACATATTGGGGTGCCCTTAGCACCACACAAATTAAAAATCAGTACAAAAAGTACTAAAGGAAAAAATTATAAAAACTTGGAATTGAGATTCTGATTAAGAAAACTTACTTGGATTACAACATCTAGATTGAATAAAGGTGATCCTATAACGAGAAGAAGAAAAATAGTATACATCCTTCGTCAGAAAGCATAGCTAGAAACATAAATTTTATAATTCCAAAAACTGTAAACATTAAACTTCTGTATAAAGACAGATATAATACTAAACTAAAATGAAACAATGGTGCCCAGACTAGAGTACCACCTGCAAGATCTACATAATCCAAGCCCTGCATTCAAATGTGACAATCGTGGATTATAGCACCCACTGTTGCTGAATAGTTCCATTAAATTACGGATGAAGAAGTCGGTCAACATCATGAATTTCAAGGAGCTTTTAATAGTACATCATCAAGGATGATCTATGCAGTTGCTCTTGAAGCAATCACTACATCTCGGTCTATTATTAAGCGCATCAATTCTTATCGTTGTCTGTTGACTTTATGCCCGTGGCTTTATAAATTGACGTCTTATGGTACGCACCTTCTAGAAAAATAATTGCGAAATCAATGAAAATCAGTAATGAAAATAAATATTCTATTTTCAGTTTGAATAGCAATATATAGGCCTATAAAAGTATGAAAAAATGGAGTTTTAGGACAATCATTGACTTCTAATTAATGCATCCCTACAGAATTTCTTAGTCTATCAACCATATATATATTTGTACAGCTGAATCGATAAATGAACTAAAATTGAGCAGAATAAATGTCATCTCTGAGCATGTACGATTTTAATGTTATGGTGGTGTTTCTCTTTTTAAACATCATTGATTTCCATCATTTTGAGGTAGATGTATTGCGTAAACTACTGGCCTATTTGATGTTAACCGTGTAAACAAAAATACATCATTTAAGAGATTAGTTCCAAACACATATATGTCTATAATTAATTACCTCATTCAGGTGAAGTCTGAAACACATCAAATGTACGAATCATCTGGCAAACTATAAATAACAAATCACATGACTAAAAAGTGTTGTAATATATAAGAGTGAATATGCTTTTGTAATATTCTATTTAGTCCCACATTATGGGAATCAGTTTAACATCAGCTCCAATGCCTATATATAAAAGAGCCAATGTAATAGAAATTGTACACACTGGAAGCAATAGAAATAAAAGTCCCTCCCTTATCTCTTTTGTTCTCTCTAATGGCTTCTGTTTATTATCTGTTCTGTTTTATTTTATAACACGTTATCAACACGATTTGATTACATATCTAATTATAGATCTCAAAACGGTAGGTTATTTTTCTGATCTGATTGATTTGATTTTTCAAATCTCCATTTTTGTTAGATCTTATCTCATTCTAGATTTAAATCTATTGTGTTATCTTCTGGATATTTTTAGTCTTATAATTCTAGAACTCATATAGATCTACTCTTTGAGATCTGATTCTTATTTTGTTAATCATATTTCAGATCTCACTCTATTATAGATCGGATTTTTCTATGTAATCGTATTGTTGATCTCAAAATTATACTCAAATTATATATATTTGAGATCTCTACATGATTTAAAAATGAGATGTTGATTGTAGTGATTTCTTTTTTGGATTCGACAAATTTTTGTTCTTTAGTATTCAAATAAATCATTGAATTTAATTTGATTTTGTTACATAATTCATATTTCCGAAAGAAAACCGCCGATTTGACAAGGGTCTTGAAGATTGAATAACAACTACACCCCATAATAAAGGAAGAGCTCGTGGACTTCTTAAGCGCTAACCTCAATGTATTTTCTTGGACCCACTCAGATATATGTGGCATCAACCTAGGAATCGCTTGTCACATGATCAATAACAACGCGAAGCATTTTCCAGTCAGATAGAAGCGTGGAATCTTTAGAATTGAGAGATCGACTACACTTAAAGAGGAAATGGATAGGATACTTGATAACGACTCTATCTGTGATGAATCCTCATGCGTAGCCTCTCAGACGCGATCTGGCAGAGCATATAACTCAGATTCCACTTCCTCCATATCTCGACC
Organism: Allium sativum; assembly: GCA_030737875.1. Lineage (NCBI taxonomy): Eukaryota > Viridiplantae > Streptophyta > Magnoliopsida > Asparagales > Amaryllidaceae > Allium > Allium sativum. The sequence continues at coordinate 462,241,028 of CM060921.1, forward strand.
GATTTGGAGCAATGCTTTTGCTTTGCTACCCGACATTCTTTCTGCCGAAGCTTCCTAGCTTCGAACGCCAGTGTTCGGCCTCCCTGGAATTCCCTCCAAACTTGCATATAAACTGATGCCATAAAATGAATCAAGTTAAACATATGTGATTGGACATATGAAATAGATCTGCTAACATAAGTTAACAAAACTGTCATATGTTCACCAACAGATGATAACAAAGTTATATAAAAAAAAAGAGTTATGATTTTTCCACGACTAAGGAAGATGAGTGTGAGGGCTACTTATCAGAGCATCTCGCTACACTCAATCCGGTTTAGAAATCAAGTTCACAGCAGCATGCACAACCACAGAGAGCTATTCCTCTTTTTTTAATCAAAAGAGAAATGCAATATGGATATAATAAAGAAAAGTACCTTAAGATAAGGAAAGAGATAGACCATCAAATAATCACAAAACACAACCATCAATCAATTAGTTGAATAGCTTTTCAAATATATAACTTTATATATACTCAAAATCATATTTTCAATGTCAAATCACAAACAATAAATTCTAACCAAGTTTTGGTTCTCACACCAGTCAACTGGAAATATATAGATATTCCACTTTCGAAACTCGAACATAAATACTGATGATGTCTAGACTATCATCAGAATCATCCCTGGGCGAGTACAGTGTGATTCTGTACCTATCCAGTATAACGCTTTGGAAATATCTTTCCAACGACACCAAATTTGTAAAGATCCAACGGTTAGATTTCGTGAAACGTTAAATTCAAATCTGAATGAAAACAGCGCCAGAATGGATTATATTAATATATATATAAATATAATTAAATTAAATCGAATAACGACGATGTAGTTCGTATTTTGAAATCATAACTTCAAACAATTGTACCGAGAGATCCGACCGTCGGATTTTCCCAAAACTGGAACCGTTGGGTCCGCTTTGGAAATATCTTTCCAACGACACCAAATTTGTAAAGATTCAATGGTTAGATTATTGTTTCTTAGAGAAACAAATGTAAATATAATACGTATCTAGAAGATCATATTAAGTTCAGATCTAATATTGATCTATCACCAAAAGTGAATTATGAAAAATAAACAAATGAAAAATCATAAAGTATATTAATTCTTTGGAATCTGAAATAATATGAACCTGAAGTTCATATGTTGAAGAAGAAAAAGAAAGATTTCATTTATTGAAGTTATTTTTGATTTAGCACCTGAAGTGAATGGAAATATTAATGAAAGCATACACGACAAACTTAATTTTTAGTATTTGAAATAAAAGTTGAGAACTTGTAATTCCTTTATCGTCAAAAGTTTGAGTTTCCATGAATTATTGAATGCGTATGTTATTTGAGATAAAAATATTTTATGCAATATATCTCATTTGCTAAAATTACAGATGTAAGATTTGTTGCATCCTGAAGATACTATTATATTTGTATGAAGATTATATATATATATATATATATATATATCAAGAAGAGATATTTATTTTAGGAAATCTGATTATCGATATATTAAAATATTCATTTTAATTTTATCATTGAGTAATATTGAACTTAAACCTGAGATGAAATTGTGTTACTTTATGTACCATTTCTTAATTGATTCATATATTTGTAATGAAATCATTTTACTGTGACAATTGTCATATCCAAGGCCATATAAATGTTAATTACAGTTATTATTATCATAAATGCATTGGTTATTGTAAATTAAATATTATATTTTCATGCTTAGGATATGGATATTGGTATGATTTTTTTTTAATGTATTTATTTGGCAAGTAATATATGATATAATGGAAAAAATAGGTTCAACAACAACCTGAAGTTGTGTGAAGAAATTATTTTAACAAGGAGTTGTATAACTCAAAACCCAAGACCTAAAGTCTTGGATTCTGAAAAAAAAAAAGAAACACTAAGCTTTCTTAAAAGTTGGGACATAAAAAGATTGTACTTTCAAAAGAAGTTAAAAGAGACACACACATCATAATATGTGACAGTAACAATGGATTCAATAGGAAATCTCTAAACGGGTTTTATCTAACTAACATCTTTCATTTACAGTTTATATTAACTGAATATCCTGAAGATATAGTATGCATATTAATCTCTTGAAGAGATGTTTTAGAGATTTAATAGCAAATCCAACATCCTAGAAGAGATGATAGAGATTTTTTTCTTGCATTGCAATTACATAAATAAAAGATATGTTCACTGAAGGAATATCTTACACTCCGGAAGTAGTGATTTCTTTTCTCTCTTGATTCTTATTTTTATTTAATGCGTCTAATTTTGTTACTGCATTTAAGGTTTGATATGTATTTTTGTATATTGATATGATATTTCAATAGTTTGTATATATTTATCTCTGGAGGAGATAAGTTCATCCTAGAAGCGGTGATAATAAAATATATTTAGAGGATATTTGTATACTTGGAAATGGTAAAATATCTCTAGAAGAGACCTGTTTATTTAAAAATAATAAAATATCTCCAGAAGAGATTTCTGCAATTAAAAGTGATAAAATATTTATAGAAAAACTTCATTAATTTTTCCTAAAAGAGAAAATATGTATTAAAACTCCATAAATGGCGTTTATGGAATATCCCAAAAGCGATATTATATTCTGATATATCTGTAAAAGAATTTTCATTGAAATATTTTCAAATATCAAAGATGTTGATGCAAATTTAATGACTAAAGAAAATATCAATGCAGTGATGAATGAGATGTCTGATTTAATCAGTTAGAAGAAGCTTGAAGCTTTATTGAAACTGTGTGAAATAATAACACCGTACTTCTTAAAGAAGTTACATCATATGAGGTAATGATAATGTATCCAAAGATTGCATAATTTTCAAAATGAGTTATATCTTGCTTATATATTTATATTTACATATTGTATTATATAATAAATTTTAACAACTTGAAATTTTTTTATATAAGTAATTTGAACCAGGAGTTCAATACAGTTTAACAACTTGAAGTCGTCTATATATTCAATACAGTTTAACAACTTGAAGTTGTTTATATAAATTATTTGAACCAGATGTTCAATATAGATTAACATCTTGAAGTTGTTTACATTTTTATTTGAACAAGAAGTTAAATGCAGTTCTGAAACACCCCACCTCCGTTAAGGTCACTCCAAAGGGAATGCCTTAACTTCGGTGGAGCATTTTAGTACAAGATGCAGAAAAATTACAAGACAGACAAATAAAGCAGCGGAAAATAAATAACCTTTATTGATTAAAACAGCTTGTACAAAGATTGTTTTACAACACCAATACTTTTTACAAGAAAGCATCTGTCTTGTTTAATATATAAGAAGCACAAACTGACAATGGTATTCCCTAATAAAGCATGAGCCAGCCATAGCAGTAAAAAATGGAGTTCAAAGCAATGCGCCAAAGAATCTTCAAGCTCGGAAAGAGTAACAGCCCCAAATGAGCTGAGCTTTTCCCTCCCTGACTACCTGGGGGGAACGGAAGAAAAGAGGCGAAAGCAAACTAGGTCAGACATAAAGTTTGGTAAGTCCAGTGATTCTTAGTATTTAAATGAGGAAAAGGGTCGTGACATGAATAAACTAAATATAAGACTAAACCATAGTAACAAGATAACATGAGATATGATATTGCAAGATAAACTGAATGTACCGATAAACTAGATATACTGATAAACAGAATGCGCTTCTACCGCTTTCTCTGCTTTGTGACTACCCTGTTATACTGATTTTCTATATCTCTACACTACCTAACTAGTGTCCAAACTAGTAGTCTCACTACGCCATAGATGGCCTACGGCAACCCAGAGAAGTGACGCAGTAGGTGCCAAAATTTGTTGCTATAGGTCTGTGGCAACACTTTTTTGGGGTTGCCTTTTGCCGCGTTGCCTTAGAGTCAAAGGCAACACCTTTGCGATCATACGGTAACATCAGTAAAGGTATTGCCACAGGTACCACTAGAACAAAAAAATACCCTTTCACAACTGCCAAAAACAGTTGTAATATGTCTAGTACAGATGGCAACCGTAATAAAGTCAACCTTTTTTACAACTGTTTCTAGAAGTTGTTAAAATTTGTATTAGAACTGCTAAAAGTAATTACACATCAACTGCTATTAATCAAAGATTTCATAATATTATAATAAATATTATTATAACACAGTATTTTATTCAAATAAATATTTTATTTCAACATTTCAAATGGTACAAATTTTTTGACTCCACTATTGTACATTAACTCGTATATTACACAATCATTCATATTTACATACATTCCTCACTACATTGTCACTCGATTCACTCATATACAGACTCACACATACAACCATAAGCAAGAAAAAAATACACGAAAACGATTATATAAACTAGTACCTTTATTTTTTTTCTTTTGATGATTTGCTCGCAAAGTATGTGCAACTTCTCTAGTTCAATCGTGAATGGCCTCTGACTAAAGAGAGACAAATGAATGCGCAACAAATGAATGAAGCAGAAGCCGATAAGTCTCCGCAGCTGGAACCCCCAACACTGGAAACAGTCCAAAGACTGAATCAAAACACCATGGTATAACCAGTGTGCCTGCACTGCTGAATGATAATGAAATGCCAAAGCAAATTTCATCCGAAAGTTAGACGCCGGAACTTGAAGTATACTATCCACGATTGTCTTTGAATAATGGTCGCTTAAAAGCACCGCATCAGACTGAAACGCTGCTCTTTGGTTGACTACATTTTTATATAGCCAGAAGTTTTGGCGCTTTCGGGATCCATTTCAACTAAAGTCTTGTAGTCATATGCACTAGCGCATTTCCTCTCTTTCGGTTTTTCGGTGTAGCATGGATCTATTTTTGGGTGCTGGTCCTCGTAGCCTGTGTAATTGTACAGCATGTTGTTGAAGAAGGAGCAATGTGCATATCCAATTGTGTGGGCACCTATTTGAAAAACAAATTCAGTATGCAATACAATTTACTATAAGCATAGACTTGAAGAAGATCACTGGTAAAGCATTGTTTAATGTTTACCACTTAGATAAACTAAGTCTAAAATGTTAAGTCCTTTGCTGTAAAAGGAGGCTTTAAGAGATTCAAAGTCAAAATCTGGATCTGGAATTTCATATTCTGCTTCTTCTGATGCAGAAACAAATCCATCTTTGCGTCCAGTGGGAACTCTCCAGTGAGGTCCTCCCTTTCAGTTAAATCAGAGTTCATTTTGAATTTAATATGCTTGAAAAAAGAATGAAAAAGAATGTGCATGTACAGATGAATATGCAAGAGTTCTTACTATGACACCTACATCATGAAATTAAGTTACTGCTTGATCGCCAGGAGAATATGCAAGAGTGTGCATGTATAGATGAATTTGCAAGAGTGTGCATGTAGAAACTTTTTATGCAAGAGTGTGCAATTACTTGATTCCCCCAGAACCCCTATGAAACTTGTTAACCTATGTAGCTCAGATTTGCCTAGTTTATAAATACTGTACTTGAAAAAAAAAATTAAAGATTTGATTATTTCTTACAAAAGATCATTTATCAAACAGTTCCACCAGAACTTATGGTGATTAAACGACAGTACCTGATCTTGGATAAGAGAGAGTAGAGGACTGACTACAAGAGCAACTCCATCCTGTTAAACTGCTGGCAGTTGATAACAAAGTCTTTTGCCACCCCCAGCAGCCATTATAACCAAAACATATCTTTTACTCATGACAGCATATATTATCTGATAATGGTGTGAGAAACATTAAAATATTATATCACAAAAAACATATTAGTATTGAGGATGATAAAAGCACTTAATAGTAACAATGAGGGTTAGAAGTCCGGACAAATACCTATAAATTAATGTTTCTTCCCAAGTTTTTAAGATTCCCCAAAGCCAATAATATTGAACATATATGCATTACATAGCTTTTAAATAGACTTCATGGAATTACTAAAAAAATACACGAAATATGTCATATATCATGGCAAGATATAACCTAAAGAGTTGCTCCTAAAATAAGTTATTTACCCTCATTTTTCATGCTATTTTCCGCATTTTCCATATTATCTTAGAGTTCGTTCTTGAAAACACAATTCCCAAAATAATTACAGGCATACAACTGTGAAGCAAAACTTACAAGAGAATTAAAAAAAATCTATATAACATTGTAAGTGGGATAGGATAGCACCATTAAATTAGGTGTGTTGGACAATGATATTTGGTAGACTGATTCACAAAATTGAACCGCAGTACTAAAATGAATGAACCAATAACTAAAGCTAAATGATAACACCTTTACCAACTTATATATGACCAAAAAACACTTTCTTACAAAGGCAGATAAACAGAGCATTAGCCTGTTCATTTTAAAGCCACCCCAGCTCTCTCACCATTGTTCATCGTACTTAATGATGAACGGATGAAAACCTTATTTGTTGATTTGTTTTCTTAATGCTATTAAGCTTTTAGACCTATCAACACTTGCTAATATAATCCTGAATGTCTCACCTTCTAGACAAGCTTACTAATGTAATTTAATTAATTAAAAAAAACCATACAAGAGACAAGTCGGCTGTTTTACACTCACTTCTCGCTGATTTGCTCGATAGGATAATATACCAAAAATATTGAATCTTGAATCATCTGCATGAGAGTCCCAATCAAAAGCTCCCGACCAACTGTAGGAGATTGGAATGAAACACATAGAGACAGAAAAATAGAATTAAGCCTTAGGAAAAACATAAAGAATTTATAACTGTAGATCCATCCAAATCCCTTTTGTGGAACAGACGTTGTTCAATTAGGAAAATGGTACCTTCAGTTTTTAGAAATAAGGGCACTGTTCAATTGGGAAAGGAAGGCAGAAGAAGAAGTAACGCAGAGACAAAAGGAACTATCGGGAAACGCCCCTCCTTACCAAGCATCTAATTTTCTGATGTCTTCATCACTTGTAAATCGATTGAATCAGTGTTTCTTCCAGATCTGTATCGAATCAGCATTGGAGATGCATCCCAAATTGCCCGAACTAATTGGAAGTGAGATAATATCAATAAAAAGGCATAGGAATTATATCAGATATGAACCCTAGTTTTTGATCGGTCGTCAGAAAGGAAGGGAGTATAATATTTTCTACGGAAAAAATAATAATAAGGAAAATAGCGAGAAAATGAAAATTTGGGGCAAATGAGATGAGGCGTTGAAGGAAAATCAGATTGACGCGGATTACTAACATAGACCGTTGGATCGTACTCACGCGGATTACTAATTTTATTAATTTTTAATTTGAATATATGTCTAGCTACTGCAACACAATTTTATATCTATGCTAACACATTGAAACGTGCGTTGCAATAGACAAAAAACAGTATATCAATGGCAACATTGTAGCTAGCAACACCATGGATTTTCGTTGCGGTAGGCCATCTATGGCGTAGTGTCTTTATAAAATGATCATATGATAACGTGATCCCAGTCCCCGTATTTGCGGTTGCCTTCAGGTTTACATCTGTTATGGGGATTCCATTTATTACCTAAATCTAATATAAGGTTTACTATCGAGTGCTTCCTAGATTCAACCAGGGTGTACGCTACCCAAGGCCACTGGGGTTTATGTTACCTATTGAACGCTTCTCGGATTCACGGTTTACGCGACCTAGGTCCAACTAGGGATTATGCTACCTACTTGTATTAATTTTCCATGTGTCTTTGTCAGTCGACCCTCTCTTACGTGTAGATACTCTGTGCTGGCCCCACCATAAGGTGTATCAAGCCTTATGATAGCGACCCGACACGATTCAAGATGCACAATGTATAACTACTGGTACCCAGTGCCTGCTTTTTCCACTTTGGAGTACGTGCACGCCCGTAAACCGTCGGAACCTACACTAACGTACCCCATGCCGCTATTTTGACCGCTTATAATCAGCCCAGTAATCGTGCCCCACCCTGCCTAGCTCAGGGTACCGTGATACATCTATGTGGGTTACTGCTGAAATGGGTCCCCGTTACTAGGGTTTCCTACCGGTTAAGTTTGTGGGCCTATACATATACAATATTGTCCACCTACACGTGATGTACTTAACCCTCCCACCGATTCAAGCATGTCTATTTAATGGTTAAGTTTGTGGGCCTATACGTACTAATATTACCCACCGATCCTGATATGTACTTAACCCTTCCACTGATTCAAACATGTTTATTTGATGGTTAAGTTTGTGGGCCTATATTACTAATATTACCCACCAACCCGATATGTACTTAACCTTTACTGATTCAAGCATGTTCATTTTAATTGTTATGTGTTATCCATTCATTCAAGTTAACTTAACCTGCCCACACATCATGTTTTATATATATATATATATATATATATATATATATATATATATTGGTTAAGTGTTCCCCTTGTGTTACTTAACCCTATCACATATCATGTTATATATATATATTGGTTAAGTGTTCCTCTTGTGTTACTTAACCCTATCACACATCATGTTTTATATATATATATATATATATATATATATATATATATATTGGTTAAGTGTGTCCTATTAACTTAATCTCACCCACTTGTCTAATAACATGTTATGACGGTTAAGTGTTCTAATTTTACTTTACCTCACCCACTTGCCTAGTTAACATGTTATTACGGTTAAGTGTTCTAAATTTACTTAACCTCACCCACTAGTCTAGTTAACATGTTATTACGGTTAAGTGTTTCCTTAATTACTTAACCTCAACATTTCTAGCTTGATTGTTCATGAGCTTTAATTAATTAAAGCACCAACCACTCACATTAGACAGATATTGTTGTGGTTACTGGATGTGTCGGTCGGTTCTGGGCAGGTTTACACCACAACTCAGTCTAACCTCGGGTCTTTCTGGGCTTGATGCACTAACCTCTCACATTAGACAGGTATTGTTGTGGTTACTGGATGTGCCGGGCGGTTCCGGGCAGTTTTACACCACAACTCAGTCCAACCTCGGCTTAAGCATTTTCCTCTTTTCTAATTTTACATATTTACTATTCATGTAAATTTTTCCACAAATCAATTTAGCCTCGATCATATTCATTTTTCATGCAAATTAACATATTTATATTCTATGCCCCAAACTTGATTTACCTATCAATCAGCCCAACTTGCAGTTTATACCAATTTAGATTTGGTATTCCCCCCATTTTCAGTTCATGCCCAATCTAGATTAACATTCCAATTTACAGTTTATGTCAAATCTAGATTTAATATTCTAATTTTACCGTTTACGTCCAAAACTTGGTTTACATGCCAATTGCATACTTTGCGGCTAATTAAAATTTATCAATTTATGCCCAAGTCTTATATGCATGTAAATCATTCACTATTATAGCCAATTTGGATTATGCCAACATATTTATTATGACAAATTAACTTAATTAAGCTACGCCCAATCCCCGCATCATAATCGTACGTAGAACATGATTTCACAAGTTTTCTAAGTACTCATGAAATGACACTAACAAAAAGGAATAGGGGATAATCATAAGAATTGATATAAAAGATTAGGCATGTAAAAATAATGGCTCCAACAGGTTCGATGTACATAATAGCGAATAGGAATAAACTAGCCAAGTTAAACACTAAATATGAGATCCAACATAATCATGGGAATATGCATATGTGATTTGGTCCAACATAATGCCAGTTCAAGGTACAACATGATCGGTTAATTGTAACAATGGGAATAGTCATAAGCAACTAACTATAATAGTCATAGGCAATTAACCACAATAGTCATGGGCGACTAATCACAGTAATTTCTTAATCAATGTCATAGGCAATAGTCTCATAGTTATGATTCATAGTCGTAGGCAATAATTTCATAGGCGACAGTTCATGGCCATAGTCTTAGACAAAGGTCTCATAGTCATAGTCATAGTCATAGGCAATAGCTTCATAGGCAACAGTTTCATAGTCATAGTCTTAGGCAAAAGTCTCATAGTCATAGTCGTAAATCAGATCAAAAGGCATAGATAACTTTCGATTTGACATAAGCACGAATTAAAGATAATTAACTTGCAAATTGGTATAGTTCTATATTTTGATTCATTACATTCACAATTCCAATTACACATTCAAATATAAGGAATAACCGAACTTACAAAGAAGGAATTCTTTATTTCTGGAATCTGAATTCTGAAGTTGGTATGCTTGCCTTTGATGTAGATCGTTGTTCTTTTAATTCGGATTTGATTCACTTCATAGCTTTCTAGTTTTCTTTTTAGTTAAAAGAGAATGGTGGCTGTCCTAGGTTGAGTATGGCGGTATGACGGCTCTTAGAATGAATTAGTGTGATTTCAGGGTTGAGTGTTAGGTTGTTTATATAGAATTTCAGTTTAATTAGAGCCGTCGGATGATCCTAGAGTTAATCACAACCATTACGTCAGGATAGGGTGACACCTCAGCCCTAATGACTCAGCAAGGAGTCAGAAAGGACTCAACAATGAGTCACAGTACGGATCAGAACACACCAGAAAGCTGTGCAGGCTTTCAGCCCGACCTGGGCGCACTTGGCAGGTGCGCCAGTGCAATTTTTGAACTGGTGCACTTCCCAGGTGCGCCAGTGCAATTACATATATATATATATATATATATATATATATATATATATATATATATATATCTTCTTCTAGATTTCTGACTAACTTCGTTCGTCCATATCTTCTTCATACGGTGTCCGATTTACGCAAACTCAGACTCTATCTCAAGCAGAATTCCAAGACTAATGCAATGGCATAACCCGTTTCCCTTAATTTTCGCATTTGAAATTAATTATTCTTTGATTATATCTTATGACCCGATTTAAAATTGCGGGGTGTTACATTCTCCCCTCCTTAAAGGATTTCGTCCCCGAAATCTCTAAGTTAAGAAGAATGCATATCCTACCATCCAAAATTCATGTACTCAACCATTCAATCACTGGCATCCATTGTCCTTAAAAGATTTCTAATGCTTTCATGATCATATGCATAGTGTGTGTACATGTCCTTATCTAATGCAAAATCAGGCAGTCTGCCGATTCAGTTGACCTCCTTAATGCAAATTATGTCAGTGCCATGAGTCCATTATGTATGAAATCCTAATGATACATATTATTTCTATATGAGTGCACAACCATTCACTCAAATGCAACATCCACAGGAATCAAGTTCAATCCATAAATAAATACATATATGCAAATGCAATATGAAAGTGACTAAGCTGATCTGGTGCCTAATGTGTGCATATGCATCCACGATTAACCACTAGCAACCACTTCCAACGATCAATCATAACATGTTTCAAACACATGTTTACATCCATTGGCTTCTACCTAAGAATCGAAGATATGATTTGGAGGATATACCTTAAAAGATAAAGGCTAGCATGCAAATAAACTTTACAGAAAAAAAGAGGAATCAATGATACACCCTTAAAAGGGGTATGATGCGCGTATCTAGTCTTCAGTCTTCTAAGTCGCATCTTCTTGAGCTTCACTCCACTGTACCTTATCTAATTTAACTTCATGGTTGTGAAGCTTCTTGACCACCATTTCCAAAACCCACTAGTAAAGATAGGCCCTCGATCACTTACTATGCTAGAGGGTATCCAATGTAGTCGAACTATCTTTCCAAGATAAACAGATATTAACCATGATATCAAGTGTATATCCTAAGATGATTAGAGGTCTCTCCTCTACTTAGGTTATCCATCATGCTGCAAATATGAGGGTCTAAAGCTAATGGTTACTATGTGCTTATTACCTCTCTTAAGGTCAGTTTAACTTAGGGTGCCAGCTCCAACCATTTATTTCTCACGCAAACCATCCTAGTCGAACTCGACATCCCTCAAGTACAAACCCCAAAGGCCTAAACCAATATCAAACAAGCACACAAGGGATACCTCCTCCGAATTTGGACAATCTATGTGAGATGATACAACCAAACAATTGAGCACTCTACCGACTCTGGCTTTCCTCGCCAATCTTGCTCCAGAATTATCGTTGATCGCATAACTGGCTTTACAGTGTCATCTAGATACATGCGGAAGTCTGTCTCGAGTTTTAGGGGGAAAACCCCTACCCTAATCAAAACATCTTGCGTACTCATGGACTACCCCAACGGATCGAAAATCGTCGATAGATAAGTAAAGTGATTCTAGGTAGCTAGGACAAACTGATCCCTTAGGATCGTACGAAATCTCAAGGGTATTCCCGAGGCAAGTCGAAAGTCTAACTACCCTTGTTTCACAATTACTAGCTAACAGATCAATGCCTAGAATCAACCCATAGCCGAAAAAACATAAGCATAAATATATCTATTCTCAAATCCTCACAAGTCAAAGATACATGGGCCGAACCAGCAATTGGATTTCAGACTATAATGGGATCCTCTACTATACAATATCTAGGGTGCAAAGACTCAACTATGGAAGCAGATATATACGAATGTGAAGCGCTAGAATCAGAAGGAGTACTAACAGGATAATCAAAAATGAAAAACTCTTTCAACAAAAATCTTACTGCCTCTCTCTCAGGTATGCTGGTGGAGAGAGCATGCACTTGCCTTCCGGAAAATCCTGTCCCTTGTTCTTGCCCTTGCCGTTAATTATATGACCCGTTATACCAAAATAAAGATACTTCCTCTTGTTTTAGGTTTTACTATTCTTTCCTCCCCTCCTTTGTGAACCAAGTCCATATCCATGGGTTCTTCATCCTAGTGTTGTGCTCCTTAGCCAAACCCCCTCATTCTCAACTTTTCCATCCTTGTGTAACTTGTTGACATGTCTCTCGAAAGATGCCTCCATCGCACGGAGAATCCTACAAAGCTCGAAAGAAAATTACGGCTACAGATGGAAGTTAGGCACTTATTTGCCCTTTGAGAAGTGTCGTAGTCTCATCAAGCCTACGGAACCATGCCGCGATGAGGTTATCTCCCAGAAAGCCAGGAGCCCAGGAGACTCAAGAAAGAAGGAAACAAGGATTCAAGCAGAGGGTCAAAAGATAGTGCATATGGCTTTGGGGAATATGCCTTTAAAACAAAACTTTTCTTTTGAAAATGCTTCTTTTAAAACCTTTTTGAAAATAATTTTTCAAATCTTTTATCTGATCCGGTAACCTTCAGCTCTATTACCAGTGAAACACCCCACCTCCGTTAAAGTCACTCCCAAAGGGAATGCCTTAACTTCGGTGGAGCATTTTTAGTACAAGATGCAGAAAAATTACAAGACAGACAAATAAAGCAGTGGAAAATAAATAACCTTTATTGATTAAAATAGCTTGTACAAAGATTGTTTTACAACACCAATACTTATTACGAGAAAGCATCTGTCTTGTTTAAAGTATAAGAAGCACAAACTGACAATGGTATTACCTAATAAAGCATGAGCCAGCCATAGCAGTAAAAAATGGAGTTCAAAGCAATGCGCCAAAGAATCTTCAAGCTCGGAAAGAGTAACGGCCCCAAATGAGCTGAGCTTTTCCCTCCCTGACTACCTGGGAGGGAAACAGAAGAAAAGAGGCGAAAGCAAACTAGGACATAAAGTCTGGTAAGTCCAGTGATTCTTAGTATTTAAATGAGGAAAAGGGTCATGACATGAATAAACTAAATATAAGACTAAACCATAGTAACAAGATAACATGGGATATGATATGGCAAGATAAACCGAATGTACCGATAAACTGGATATACTGATAAACTGAATGCGCTTCTACCCATTTCTCTGCTTCGCGACTACCCTGTTATACTGATTTTCTATATCTCTACACCTAACTAGTGTCCAAACTAGTAGTCTATATAAAATGATCATATGATAACGTGATCCCAGTCCCCGTATTTGCGGTTGCCTTCAGGTGTACATCTATTATAGGGATTCCATATATTACCTAGATCTAATCTAGGGTTTACTATCGAGTGCTTCCTAGATTCAACCAGGGTTTACGCTACCCAGGGCCACTAGGTTTTATGCTACCTATTGAACACTTCTCGGATTAAGGGTTTACGTGACCTAGGTCCAACTAGGGATTATGCTACCTACTTGTATTAATTTTCCATGTGTCTGTGTCAGTCGACCCTCTCTTGCGTGTAGATACTCTGTGCTGGCCCCAACATAAGATGTATCAAGCCTTATGATAGCGACCCGACACGATTCAAGATGCACAGTGTATAACTACTGGTACCCAGTGCCTGCTTTTTCCACTCCGGAGTACGTGCACGCCCGTAAACCGTCGGAACCTACACTAACGTACCCCCTGCCGCTATTTTGACCGCTTATAATTAGCCCGGTAATCATGCCCCACCCTGCCTAGCTCAGGGTACTATGATACATCTATGTGGGTTACTGCTGCAATGGGTCCCTGTTACTAGGGTTTCCTACTGGTTAAGTTTGTGGGCATATATATATATATATACACAATATTGCCCACCTACATGTGATGTATTTAACCCTCCCACCGATTCAAGCATGTCTATTTAATGGTTAAGTTTGTGGGCCTATACGTACTAATGTTACTCACCGATCCCGATATGTACTTAACCCTTCCACTGATTCAAGCATGTTTATTTAATGGTTAAGTTTGTGGGCCTATATTACTAATATTACCCACCAACCCGATATGTACTTAACCTTTCCACTGATTCAAGCATGTTCATTTTAATGGTTAAGTGTTATCCATTCATTCAAGTTAACTTAACCTGCCCACACATCATGTTATATATATACATATATACATACATATATATATATATATTGGTTAAGTGTTCCCCTTGTGTTACTTAACCCTATCACATATCATGTTATATATATATTTATATATATATTGGTTAAGTGTTCCTCTTGTGTTACTTAACCCTATCACACATCATGTTATATATATATATATATATATATATATATATTATATATATATATTGGTTTAAGTGTGTCCTATTAACTTAATCTCACCCACTTGTCTAATTAACATGTTATGACGGTTAAGTGTTCTAATTTTACTTTACCTCACCCACTTGCCTAGTTAACATGTTATTACGGTTAAGTGTTCTAAATTTACTTAACCTCACCCACTTGCCTAGTTAACATGTTATTACGGTTAAGTGTTTCCTTAATTACTTAACCTCAACGTTTCTAGCTTGATTGTTCATGAGCTTTAATTAATTAATTAAAGCACCAACCACTCACATTAGACAGATATTGTTGTGGTTACTGGATGTGCCGGTCGGTTCCGAGCAGGTTTACACCACAACTCAGTCTAACCTCGGGTCTTTCTGGGCTTGATGCACTAATCTCTCACATTAGACAGGTATTGTTGTGGTTACTGGATGTGCCGGGGGGTTCCGGGCAGTTTTACACCACAACTCAGTCTAACCCCGAGTTAAGCATTTTCCTCTTTTCTAATTTTACATATTTACTAATCATGTAAATTTTTCCATAAATCAATTTAGCCTAGATCAAATTAATTTGTCATGCAAATTAACATATTTATATTCTATGCCCCAAACTTGATTTACCAATCAATCAACCCAACTTGCAGTTCATACCAATTTAGATTTGGTATTTCCCCCTTTTTCAGTTCATGCCCAATCTAGATTAACATTCCAATTTACAATTTACGTCAAAACTAGATTTAATATTCTAGTTTTACCGTTTACGTCCAAAACTTGGTTTACATGCCAATTACATGCTTTGCTACCAATTAAAATTTATCAATTTGTACCTAAGTCTAATATGCATGTAAATCATTCACTATTATAGCCAATTTAGATTATGCCAACATATTTATTATGCCAAATTAACTTAATTAAGCTACGCCCAATCCCCGCATCATAATCATACGTATAACATGATTTCACAAGTTTTCTAAGTACTCATGAAATGACACTAACAAAAAGGAATAGGGGATAAGCACAAGAATTGATATAAAAGATTAGTCATGCAAAAATAATGGCTCCAACAGGTTCGATGTACATAATAGTGAATAGGAATAAACTAGCCAAGCTACACACTAAATATGAGATCCAACATAATCATGGGAATAGGCATAGGTGATTTGGTCCAACATAATGCAGTTCAAGGTACAACATGATCGGTTAATTGTAACAATGGGAATAGTCATAAGCAACTTACTATAATAGTCATAGGCAATTAACCACAATAGTCATGGGCGACTAATCACAATAATTTCTTAATCAATGTCATAGGCAATAGTCTCATAGTTATGATTCATAGTCGTAGGCAATAATTTCATAGGCGACAGTTTATGGCCATAGTCTTAGACAAAGGTCTCATAGTCATAGTCATAGGCAATAGCTTCATAGGCAACAGTTTCATAGTCATAGTCTTAGGCAAAAGTCTCATAGTCATAGTCGTAAATCAGATCCAAAGGCATAGATAACTTTCGATTTGACATAAGCACGAATCAAAGATAATTAACTTGCAAATTGGTATAGTTCTATATTTTTATTCATTACATTCACAATTCCAATTACACGTTCAAATCTAAGGAATAATCGAACTTACAAAGAAGGAATTCTTGATTTCTGGAATCTGAATTCTGTAGTTGGTATGCTCGCCTTTGATGTAGAATGTTGTTCTTATAATTCAGATTTGTTTCACTTCGTAGCTTTCTAGTTTTCTTTTTAGTTGAAAGAGAATGGTGGCTGTCCTAGGTTGAGTATGGCGGTATGACGGCTCTTAAATTGAATTAGTGTGATTTTAGGGTTAAGTGTTAGGTTGTTTATATAGAATTTAAATTTAATTAGAGCCGTTGGATGATCCTAGATTTAATCACAACCATTCCATCAGGATAGGGTGACACCTCAACCCTAATGACTCAGCAAGGAGTCAGAAAGGACTCAGCAAGGAGTCACAGTATGGATCAGAACACACCAGAAAGCTGTGCAGGCTTTCAGCCCGACCTGGGCGCACTTGGCAGGTGCGCCAGTAGAATTTTTGTACTGGCGCACTTCCCAAGTGCGCCAGTGCAATTATATTTTCTTCTTCTTCTGGTTTTCTGCCTAACTTCGTTCGTCCATATCTTCTTCATACGGTGTCCGATTTATGCAAACTCGGACTCTATCTCAAGCAGAATTCCGAGACGAACGCAATGGCGTAACCCGTTTCCCTTAATTTTCGCATTTAAAGTCAATTATTATTTGATTATATCTTATGTCCTGATTTAAAATTGCGGGGTGTTACAAGTTCCAAATTAGATTGGATATTATGATATGATCTTTGAGATTCGCATTGTCATTGCTTGATAAGCAAAAATTAATGATTGGAACCTTATAAACAATTTGTTCTAAGATTGATAACTCGAATGAGAAAGAATATGCAAATCAATTACATATGTAATACGTGGACGCACGTATATACACATATATGCAAATATTTAATTAACAACCTGAAGTTGTTATGAGCTCATATTATAAATTATGCATATATTATTTGGTAATTCAAAAAATCGATTAACATCAATATTGAATGACTTGAAGTCATATGCATATTCAAATGATAGAAAATTCCTCCAAGTTACCAGACGAATGAAAGGGAATAAACAATACAATATGAATGCATCTTATCAACTAATAAGAGCAATATCCTCCTACAATTGAAATACATCTAATGTATTTGCTAACTATAATGCGATAATGGATCAAAATGAGAATCCAAAGACGGTTTATTTTTTAAAGTGACAATGTTTGTCAACATTGAGGGGGAGGATAAAGGAATCATCGATGTTTAATATTTGCTAACATATAGATTATGCAAAGTATTAAGTAACTTGCATAAATTATCAATTATGTCCCTAATAAACTTTCTCCAATATACATTTTGTAACAACCCGCATTCTACGCATCGAAGGATCGTAGAATATTCATTTACTTCACGAAGTCGTATGGTCATGTAACTTTGGGAGACGACTATTGGGGTCATTTCCCATGTTCATGATTTTTCCCGATTTTTAAATGACCGTTTTGCCCCTAGCTGATCTTGTTTCATCCATAACTTTTGACAGGAAAGGAATTTTGACCTGAAACCACTTCCATTGGCTCCGGATGATGGTTTACAATTCCGTAGAGTGGTCACATTAGCCAAACGGACTTATCATTTGGGAGATATGGCTGAATTAAGGTTTAGAATGTATAAAACTGCTTAACCGAGCTTAATTGGGTAGTTAACAGCTAGGCCCACTGGGGAATTTCGGGATTTGGAGTATTTAAGGGCTGTTAGGGTTAGGGATTTCGGTTTTAAACATTTTCCAGCCGCCACAAACATCATAGAAAACCCTAACAATGGCCTCCAACATCTGGAATCATCCCTAATCACCATTTAATCAAGGATTAGACCTAACAACATCAAATCAAGGCGGATTAGCACAAGAATCGAGGTAGAGCTGCTGTGTTGCATTGGTATTCGCACCCAAACAGTAGAGTTTCAGTTCTAAAGGTTTCATTTATAGCCAAGGTGAGTGATTTGCATAGTTTTGCACTAATTACGGTTAATTAAGGGTAATTAGTGAAGATTAACGAAATTAGACGTGATAAAATTCTGGAAAAATATTCATAAATTCAGAAATATTGTTTTAGACATCTGTTAGAAAATTTGGCTAGTTTGGTTAAGTTTTGTTAATCCTATCATTAGTTTTGCTTAAGCACGCTTAAGGGAAAATATGGGGTTTTGGCTATGTTTGATCTATTTTAACCTATCAAGTTATTGTTCTGATGTTGTGGTTGATGTTATATGTTCCTATGACTTTTTGGTATGAATTGTGATTGTTTAGAATAGTTAGATTGGTCGAAAACGCCGTCGAGTGGCGTAAACCGTCGCTGGAAAGAAGTGCAGGAATTTGGCCGATCCGGATCGGATCGGAGGAAGGAGCCCGAACCGAACCGACCAAGAGACCTCTCCGCGAACCGAACCGCCCCTCCAAGATGTTGTATCCACGAGACGATCTGGACCTGAACCCACTACCCGATCCGCCTCTCGTGTGCCACTCCGACCTGAACTGATGTACCATGGAGAAGCTTGAGAGACCCGACCCGATCCAGAGTGCTTGGGAAAAAGGACCGAACCAGAGGAATTTTCCACGAAGCCAGGAGGTGTGGACCCCGATTCGAACCGCTGGAGGAAGGTCACTACGATCCGAACCGATCTGGAGAGGGTACTACGAACCGATATGAACCCGAGCCTAGATGATGATCACGAACTGAATGAAGACCGATCCAGAGATGGTGGCCAAAACCCGAGATGCAAAGGTAGTCCAAATAAGTAGTTTTGACTCAGGATCTAGATAGGGACCAATGAGTGAACTTCATGATTGGGCTTTACTGCGGGACGTGTGCTAAGGAGCTGTCGATGTCTATAACTTTGGATCACTATGTGTAGGGGGTATGTGAACGGATTCAGGGCCACAGTGGCCTAGGTACGACTAAAGAGCTATAAACCAATGAAGTGGGGTCATTTGTAAAGGTTTGATCACGACTCCATAGGGTGAGCTTGGTAGTAGCAGTAGTTGTACAAATTGAACTCCGTCACTACTTCGATGGGTCTAGTGATCGAAGCGGTAGATATCGTATGCTTTACGCACTGAGTGAGAGATGTGAGGATGGTTGTTATGGTTGATTTGTTTGCCATCATTATGACATGCACATCCCCACCCACGTTTTCTTTACACCGTCTGTTCAGTGGCACCTTAGAGTATTGTACAGTATGTAGTGCTAACTCTTTGGTTGTAGGTTCAGGTATAGTTTAGTATACCTGTTACTATTTTGTTTAGCTGCTTATTGCTCATACCAGACTTTTTGTCTGACTCAGAATTTTATGTCTCTTCTTATTACTCTGGATGCTCTCACGAGCAGACTAGAGACAGGTTAGTTGGGTATGCACGAGTAGCTGATTCGGAGACGAGCATGAGGCTTCCACGTATTAGGGGTGAGCATTATTTGGTTAAACCAAACAAACCAACCAAACCAATTCATTTTGGTCGGTTTGGTTTGGTTTTGAAATTAGATTGATTTGAAATTGGTTCGGAAAAATATTTAGTTTGGTTATCGGTTTAACCAAATTAACCGAACTTTTATTATATTTTCAAAATTATTGATACTATAATAAATTTTTTATGTTAGATTAGTTATCAAAGTAAATTTTAATCATTACACATGTGTCAAAATTACTTTTAGAAATCATAAAAATCATAAATAATAATATTCTAACCATATATTTATGATTTATTTCAAATTAGAGTTATTATTACAAACATAAGGTCTAAAATATCTTTAGTCCGGTGAAATCGAATAACCAACCGAACCAACCAAAATTAATTTGGTTGTTTTGGTTTGGATTTCATTTTTATTGGCTTTAGTTTGGTTTGACAATTTTCATCATCGGGTAAACCAAACCAACCAAACGCTCACCCCCTACCACGTATGATAATATATATATACATTCTCCCTGTGTTGTTGCAGTCACTACTTTGTGCATTAGTGGTATACCTTTCTTTCTTTTGTTTAGAGACAGTAATTTGGAAAGTTGTAATAAGCTGTATTTGGATTTCCACTACTTTAACGATGATGTTGGTTTTAGTTATCTGCTTACGCACTGTCTCACCTGTTTTATGTCAAGTACATTATTATTATATTTTGTTCTATGCGCTGTGAGACATTCTACAGGGTTTCCGATTAGTTCATTCTCTTCTTTCCTTTCTTTGGCGACCGTTCCGTGCTAGTCGGGCATGTGTACAGTGCACTTTCGAAGGAAATGCCGGCTGGTACGGGGCGGGCCATCACACTTGGTATCAAAGCTCGAGGTTGCGCAGTTAACCTAGGGAAAGACATCAGGGAGAGATAATATGTATATGAGAGCGCGTATTTGTGATTATTTTAGTTTTCAAAATCTATATATATATATTATTAGTATAGTTAAGAATGAAGTCGCACTGCACTTGCACCACTATGGAGATGGTTAATCGTTTCCTCTTTACAGATTGAACGATGAGCCGATACGCAAGAGGTGCCGGTAGAGGAGCCAATAATGGGAATGTTGCTGACATGAGGGCGATGTTTACTGACCTCACGAGAGAGATACTTAGGAATGTGCAGAGGGAAGCTCCCCATGCTGGAAATGGTGGTGATCCGATAGTGCAGGCGCGTAGAGCCGATTTCGCCAAGCTAAACAAGGATTATACTAGTCTTGGTGGGAAGCCGTTCCAAGGAACGGAATCGTCTATGGATGTTCAAGATTGGTTGGATAGCTGCGAGCGTATCTTCAAAGACTTGGGTATCGAGGATGCGACGAAGAGAAGGCTAGCGTCCCGTCAGCTGCAAGGTCGGGCAATGAATTGGTGGAATGCTATAAAGGCAGCTACTCCCGAGGATCAGATTACTTGGGATCAATTTAAGGTTCGCTTTAGCGATAAGTTCATTCCAGCTGCTCAGAAGTCAGTGCTGTTTAATAAATTCTTGGAACTCAAGCAGAATGGCAGAGCTGTCTCGGAGTATATTTCCGAATTCGACACTTTGTCGAAATATGGGTTATCTCTTATTGATACTGCCGAGAAGAAGAACGAGAATTTCATAACTGGTTTGGATGGATACTTGGGGGAAAGGCTTATTAACCACATCGATGAGACGTTTGAATCGATTGTGGGGAAAGCATTGAGGTCAGAGAGTCTTTACCTTAAGTCGAAGACTGAGGTTGCATCTGCAGAGGAGCCAAAGCCGCAAGCAAGTGATGGAGGCAAGAGTGGCTCTCAGAATAAGAGGAAGCATAACCAGAATAAGGATGGTCAGAAAAAAATAAGAAAGATGTTGAGTGCTTCAGCTGTGGTAAGAACGACCATTATGCTAAAGAATGTCGAGCAAAGCCAGCAGACAGGAAGTGCTTCAACTGTGGCCAAGTGGGACATCATAAGGACAAGTGTCCGCAACCCCCTAAAGAAAAGCAGATGGTGAAAGCATATGCTCTTAATGCTGTTCCTACTTCGTCAAATGCCCCAACTGCGGCGGAGAAAGGAAAGAATGTTGTTATTCAAGGTATGCTTTCTGTTTATGATGTTCCTGTTAGATTTTTGTTTGATACCGGAGCTTCCAGTTCTTTCATATCTAGTGACCTGGTAGATAGGTTGGGATTGGAGCTCGAGATTGTCGATAGACCTTTAGTAGTAACGAACCCGATTGGTGGTTCGACTAAGCTTAACATGATTTGTCGTAATGTGGTCTTATCGAGTCATGGATGCATGTGTGTTTGTGATTGCTTTGTTTTGGGCTTTACTGGGTTTGGCATTATTTCGGGAGTCGATTGGCTCCAAAGATACGGGGTGGTGGTAGACTGTGAGGGCTTTTTGGTGACAGCTAGAGCGGATGATGGGCAGAGGGTAGTGTTTGGTGGTCTACCCAGTGATGGGGTAATGGCTAGTTCTCTAAATTCCCTCGACATCCCGCATAGCGAGTTGTCAGGTTTGCCCGTGGTTGGCCAGTATCCGGACGTCTTCGAAGAAGTGACCGGGCTTCCACCACACCGAGAGATTGAGTTCCGTATTGATTTAGTGAAAGATGCCAGACCTATAATGATGCCACTTCGTCGTATGGCACCAAGGGAGCAGCAAGAGCTCGGGGTGCAAGTCAGTGATCTTTTGAAGAAGGGATTTATCAGAAGGAGTGTTTCTGAATGGGGAGCACCAGTTGTGTTTGCTACTAAGGCGGATGGTTCCCTTCGTTTGTGTGTAGACTACCGTGAGTTGAATAAGGTGACGAGGAAGAACAATTATACTCTACCGCGGATAGATGATTTGTTTGATCAGTTGAGTGGCACGAGAGTATTTTCCCAGTTGGATCTCGCGACAGGTTTTCATCAGTTTAGAGTGGAAGCTGAGAGTATAGCTAAAACGACATTTCGGATGCCGTTTGGATTTTATGAGTGGTTGGTCATGCCATTCGGGCTGACCAATGCCCCCAGCATATTTTGTGGATCTTTTGAATAGGGTATTCAGAGATCAGTTGAATAAGTTTGTTCTTATGTTCGTGGATGATATTTTAATCTATTCGAGGACAGAGGAAGAACACAAGGAACATTTAAGAATAGTGATGGAGGTGTTGAGAAAACACCAATTGAAAGCAAAGTTTTCTAAGTGTCACTTCTGGAGGAGGGAAGTGAGATTCTTGGGCCATGTTGTTTCAGAGAATGGTATTGTCGTGGATCCTGCGAAGGTGGCTACGGTACAAGATTGGTCTACGCCCAAGAATGTGACGGACATAAGAAGTTTCTTGGGGTTAGCTGGATATTATCGTAAGTTTATCCAAGAGTTCTTCAAGATAGCAGCACTGTTGACTCAGTTGACCAAGAAGAATCAAGTTTTCGTCTGGGACGAAAAGTGCGAGAATGCATTCAAGAGCCTAAAGGAAAAGTTAACATGTGCACCAGTGTTAGTCATTCCTAAGGGGAATGAAGAAATGACGGTATATACGGATGCATGTGGTACCAGACTAGGTGTTTTATTGATGCAAGGAGGTAGGATTGTAGCTTATGCAAGTTGGCAACTGAAACCGCATGAGAAAATATACCCTATCCATGATTTGGAATTGGCAGCGATCATGTTTGCATTGAAGATGTGGAGACATTATCTCTTGGGAGAAAGATTCAAGTTGTTTACCGATCATAAATCGTTAAAGTATATCTTCTCTCAGAAAGATCTAAATCTTCGACAGCAAAGATGGTTAGAATTCTTAGCTTCCTATGATTTCGACATCGCATATACACCAGGAAAGGGCAATGCGGTGGCTGATGCATTGAGTAGAAGACATGCCAGTTTAGGGGCTACGTTTCTTGAATGGAAGCAACTGGAGTACATCGCTGGGTATGATTTCAGACCAAAATGCGAGTTGGATCCAGAAATGTTAGCAAGTTTGATGATCAGACCCACTTTGATTGAGCGGATTGGTTCCAGTCAGAGGGACGATCCTAACCTATTGGAAATCATCTCAAAGTTAAAGATGGGAATCAACGAAGAGATGAACAAGTATGGGCTTGATCGAGATGGATTGCTTAGAAAGAATGGAAGACTAGTTGTACCCAATGTCAATGAATCGAGAGATGAAGTGCTTAGAGAATGTCATCACTCAAAACTGACTATACACCCCGGTGGTAACAAGATGTACTGAGACATGAAGCAGACCTACTATTGGGAAAGGATGAAAAGAGACGTTGGGAAATTTATATCCAAATGCATGAATTGTCATCTAGTTAAAGCTGAGCAAAAAAGCCTAGTGGTTTGTTACAACCATTAGAAATTCCAGAATGGAAATGGGAACAAGTGTCAATGGATTTCATTGATGGGTTACCAAGGACTAGATCGGGCCATGATAGCATTTGGGTGATTGTGGACCGATTGACTAAGAGTGCAAGGTTTATACTCGTCAAGACGAACAGGACGGCAGCTAAGTTAGCGGAACTGTATATAAAGTGGGTAGTGAGATTTCGTGGAATACCCACACTACACCAAAAATGCCAATTTGGCAGTGCTCATGACCGTATCAAAATCGATTTGATACGGTTTTAAGCCGTATCAAAAAATGGCGTCCTTGTTGCTTTGATTCGGTTTTAAGCCGTATCAAAATCATAAATTGATACGGCTTAAAACCGTATCAAATTACCAATTTGATACGGTTTTAAGCCGTATCAATTTATGATTTTGATACGGCTTAAAACCTTATCAATTGATGTATTTGATACGGCTTAAAGCCGTATCAAAATTTTAAATTGATACGGCTTAAAACCGTATCAAGTTAGCATGCTGGCACTATCAACTTCATAGATCGATACGGTTTTAAACCGTATCTAATTTAAAAAAAAACATAAAAAAAATACAGCAAGAGCTCCAGAATTAAAACAATTTGAATACAACAAATATCACAGAATTTACATCAGAACAAATCTCACATAACCGATCAAGACCAAATTGAATGAAACATGATACAAATCAAGGACCATTGTCGAAGTGAAAAACTTGAAACAACAATTGAAATGAGTATTCGGTCGATATTATTCAACAATGTATTAAGCATATACAATAATAATTTAGCTATGACAAAAAAGAACCAGTGGCCTTCGATCAAGTCCTCTCTTTTCTAAGGATATAAGCACACAAACACTCTTTGAATGTATAATTACACCTGACTGTTCAGCACCGTAGATTTCCCTTTGCCATCTTCATCTTCATCGTCGTCATTGTTGTCACTATCATGCATCATATTCTTCCCTCCCCTGCCAATATAAGTAAATTTACAGTGAATACATATTTATTTACAGAGGAAAAAACTTGAGAAGAAGTATAATAACTATTCATGATAATACTGCAACTTTAAATAGCTTAATGTAACAACAATGCCATAACTATTCACATGTGAGAGTTAGTTACCACATGAAAGAGTGGGAGGATGCTTACATCAATCTGCAAAAGTGATCACACGATATAAATTTTAATTTTGAACCATACACGGCTTTCTAATGCTTACAATTATGAAGCTTTTTGAAAGATAAATAAAGTATTGAAAAGATAAATTTTGAACCATACCCTATCAATGTGTTTCATCTCAAAATCGCCTTCCTGCATTAATATGATGTAATAAAGTTAGGTAAATAGATGATGAATATATTGGACTAAACCGAACTAAAGTGTATACAGTGAGAATACATTGATCAGATAAGGTCATAAGTTTTCATTATCCATTCTCTCTGAAACTGGATCTTTAAACTCAAGTATCAAGTTGAAATTTCACGCTTAAAAAAGATTTCAAAAACATTAAATATGAGGACCACACCTGAAGATTCAACGAGACATCTTGAGAAACCAATAGTTTAAAAAGAAAGTAAGTGTGAAATTCAGATGTGTATTTGAGTCCAAAAATATATTCCTAGAGGGTGGATCTTAGAACTTATGTTTGACACTTACAGATTTCAAACAATTAGATATGTAAACCATACGAAGATTCAACGGGATCACTAGAAAAATCAATTCGTTTAAGCATGAAATTTAAGTGTGTATTTCAAAAGACATGTTCCACTTTTTATAAATAGTTTAAACTCAGTCCGGAACTGAGTTTGTACTCAGTCCGGAACTGAGTTTGGACTCAGTCCGCGACTGATTTTGCAAACTCAGTCCGGGACTGAGTTTGCAAACTCAGTCCGGAAATGAGTTTGCACTCAGTCCGCGACTGAGTTTGCACTCAGTCCGCGACTGAGTTTGCAAACTCAGTCCGGACTGAGTTTGCAAACTCAGGCGCGATACCTCAGTCCACAACTGAGTTTGTAAACCCAACCCACTATAATTTTGCACCCACTTCAATTGTAGCTCTATGATTTTAAAAGACAATTACAATTCATATTGCATCTCTAATACTTCAACCGACAAAGTATCTATGATGATTGGGACGCTATATACACCTCCCCAAACATGCAACATCTATTAGAATCTTCATATCCCAAAAAATTAAGCAGACAAATATGTTTATATGGTTGAAACAGGTGCCTCCTTGCAATGGCAAGAATAACTCCAATATCAAATCCCTCTGAAGGATCTGCACGAATATTACGAAGTCCATCATTGGTTTCACAGGCAACCTATGCAGATGAAGCATGGCATTTTGTCAACATGCTCTTGTCATAAAATTTTGTACCTATGAGTTAATAAAAAGGTATCATGTGTACCACTGTGATTTTCTCCTCATTATCAGATATGCAAGGTAAGATGGCACCTAATATATCTGCATAGTAATGGAGTAAGTTGTTCGCCCCTAAGTTTGACAAACTCATTTATCTGCATAAATTGAACAGAAATAGTCTGTTTTATTAGAAGGAGAAATGAAAGAGATCAGATACCCTCTTGCTAATTTTTATTCTCGCAAGGGAGTAAGATCATAAAAGAATTTTCATTAAAAAAAAAAGTAGTAACACAATCTGGTGTCTTACCCATGTGATGGATGTCAAACGAGTAAATGCATCAGGCGAACTGGCCCTTTGAACCAGTATTTCAGCCATATGACCATAATCAACAGTCTTCAGATGAATGCCAGTTTAATACGAAATGTTAGAAGTAATCCTAAGACTGCAAACATTAGTTCGTGAAAATGCCAGATAATTTTCTAATATCAAGTCCACACATAGCCTAGTTATTACACATGAAAAGAAATCACAAAAATGAAATAGAACACTTACAGGGGAGTTCTTTATCTCTTGGAGGAACTCAGAAAGTGCGGAATCAGCTTGCTGTCGTATTTCATGACTGGAGTCGCTTAACATGTTAAATAAACCTATAAATCATAAGGTACAGTAAATTAAAATGAAACAAGCCCGTACTTTAAAAGATTGACATGAAACAGCACTTTGCACACTAGGATCTGAATCTGTAGAGAGTGTGCAAAGTGCATCAAATATCTTGTTGAAATACACAATGAAATCTCCTCTTACAACCTGCAAAGCACTTTGCACACTAGTTATCTTCCTTTTTCTTTTCACCAAAACTAAAATCATTTACACGTTTTTACGGTCTTGGATAGAACATAGTGTTTGCTCTGCAACTGGAATCGACAGTCCGACTACTGATAAATTATCCGAGTTAAATTATGGTAAATTAAAAGTAATATGTGCATGCCTACCTACTTTTGAAATTTATTCCTTAGCAGATTATAATATTTTGTGACAAATATGCATACATATTTCTTTTGAAGTTGTACAAATATGTAACAACATCTCAATAATGTAATAAGTGTAACAAATACCCATGGTTTCTTAGAAACTGCTTATAGATTTGCTTAAATTTCTATCATAAGGAATACAACTTAATAACCCACAAAAATACTTGTTTTCTGCACTTTATCAATGTACTCTTACGCATAGGCTATTGTACTAAAAATGTTTGGACCCAGCTTAAGTAAGAACACATTTTATATCAATAAGGCAAGTTGGAGTCATAAACCAACAATATGACTAAAAAAATAGCATACTCAAATCTTACAAATAAGTAAAACAGGTAAGAAGTAACGTTAGCAGTTTGAATAATGATTCCAATCATTAGTAATTGCAGTCGAACCCAATTAACAATACGAAAAAAAGGCTAATATAAAATAAATAGGTCATAACCTGAAATGATTGGAGAAGACTATTGTTTGGCGTCAATGTAATGACGAAGATTCAAGCCCTCCCAGGAGAAGACTGCTATTTTTCCTTTTTCTTCCATTCCCTAAAATTCAAATCAGATTCAAGGAAAAACCACAACCGTGATTAGGTATTAGTGAAATAAGCAAAAGAGAATATGAATAAATTCGTATAGCTCATTTAATTTGCTAACTATCTAGAGACTTCAAATTTAAAATTCCGCAGAACGCCGCCAAATCCATCGCTTGAGATAGATGAGATGATGGAAGCCTGCAGGTGGTTAAGAGAGATAACCTGAGCCAGTAGCGGACGCAGACAATTGAATCAGTGGGGGCGCAATCTTAAAAAATATCTATATTTTCACAACAAAAATTAAACCAATTTTGACCACAATAGCCACATATTAATATTCAATCTAAATGTAATAAAACACTACAAGTTATATGAAATAAACATAAAAAAATGAACAATGATTGATAGTAGAGTAGTTACTAAGAGAATGAATAAATAATCTAAAGTTTTTAATGCATTTTCAGTTGATACAGCATGATCAATAATGGCATGTGTAATAACTGGAAAACATAAAAATTGAACAACTCACCCGCAATACGGGGCAGTTTATCAAACATTTGTTTCTCAGTTCCACAACTCCTGTGCACCAAGCACATCTTCACAAGAGAGCCAAATATCCTAACCACCACTGCATTCCCCTTCTGACCATCCTCTAACCACCATCACAATACATTCAACACTCCATCACCCTCAGTTCACTGTCCACCCTTAGTTCTACTGTCCGGACCACATACTCCACTCCACTTCAGTAACGGCCTTACAAAACAACTCACAAGACTGTCAACAAAACCGGCCATCTCCACTATTCAACAACAATCGACGTCCACCTTCTCGCACCATACCCTGCAACTGTCTACGTATACCCTGTACTCCCTCCTCTATGCGACAAAATTGACCGACAACCTCCCCTTTTACCAACAACAGTACACACCAACTATTATCCACAAATACTGCTGTTTACATCACCATTCACAAACACATTCACCTCCCAGTATCAACAACCTTGTTCAACTTCACTTAGTCTCCACTACCCAAGTTCAGCACCAACCAACACAGACCAACTCCTTTCTCAAACGACAGTCCAAAAATCCATACACAACTCCACTTTTCTCCATACTCGCAAGTATTCACCACAAACCACCCCAGTGGCAACCTCATCAACTCCATTTCCTGCCAATACTAACCGCACTTTCATCCTCCAAACCACAACACAAACTCCTCTTTCATCACACAGTCCACTTCCTCCAAACACTTCAAATCCATCCTCTTGTTCACTAGTACTTGCCTTCACCTGCTTCAATTGCCTCCTCCACGCAATCACAATCACCACCAGCCCCCTCCGATAACAAATAAATCCTACCGCCTCCCAAACGAACCCGAAATCAGCTCGAGCTTCATCCTCCGTACACTACGCAAACCCCCAAATCACCACCTGAAACGCCTTTTACCGCAACTCCACAGCCTCCAATTCAACCTCCAACCACCGCAATCACTCGCCGTCCTCAAAAATTAACGACGCAGTCAACCGTAGGAGGAACAGGCGGATTAGGGTTCGGGTTGGGGCACGCTCTCCCAGAGCCGGACTTCGATTGGGGGGGGGGGATGACATGTAGAGTGGTGGCAGGTAGGGAAGAGGAGGCGAAACGGGATGGAAGGGCGGAAGGAACAAGACCAAAAGGCGTTAGCTGATGTTGACGGTCGCCATTAAGTAGTATATTAGAACAGATAGGAAAAATCCAGTGGGGACGGTGGCCCCCACTGGTCCTCACATAGGTCCGCCAATGACCTGAGCGCTATCTTCGTAATTTTAGCGCTTCGCCATTTTTTCTTTTTGGTTTGGCAATTCCTTTTGGTTCGGCCGAAGTAGAAAAGAGGAGAGGGAGAAACCAAAAAAAACACGGAAAGGGGAAATTCCCACTCGAATTTGATACGGGTCCAAGCACAATCAAAAAGAACCAATCTGAACCCTTCAAGATCTAGGGTGAGATTTCAAGCATTGGAGATGATGCGGATTGCAAATGAAAGTTTGATACGGCTTATCAAATTTGGTACGGCTATAAGCCCTATCAAATTTGATACGGCTTAAAACCCTATCAAATATCCACATCCTGGTGCGCCAAATTGGTTGTTTTAGTGTAGTGCCAAGGGCATTGTGAGTGACCAAGATCCGTTGTTCACTAGTGGATTTTGGAAGAGCTTACAAGAGGCGTTAGGATCAGAACTACATCTCAGTACCGCGTATCATCTTCAAACTGACGGTCAGACAGAGAGGGTGAGTCGTGTATTAGAAGATCTCTTGAGAGCTTGTGTACTGGATTTTGGTGGGTCATGGGATGACTATTTGCATCTAGTAGAGTTTGCATATAACAATAGCTATCAGTCCAGTATTGGTATGGCTACATTTGAAGCTTTGTACGGAAGACCGTGCAACTCACCGTCATGTTGGTTAGAAACTGGTGAGAAGTTTGTGCTTGGACCAGATGTGATAAGAGAAACTTCAGCTAAGATTAAGATTATCCAATAGCGAATGAAGGCCGCCCAAGATAGGCAGAAGAGTTATGCTGATAAGAGGAGAAGATAATTAAAGTTCTCCATTGGCGACTTGGTGTTTGTCAAGATTTCTCCGTTGAAGAGCGCGATACGATTTGGCAAGAGAGGCAAGTTAGCACCAAGATTTGTTGGTCCATTCCCAGTTCTTGAGCAAATTGGGAATTTGGCGTATAAAGTTGGATTGCCAGAGAAGATGGCAGGAGTTCACAACGTATTTCATGTTTCCCAGTTAAGGAAGTTCGTACACGACCCAGATGTGACTATTTCACCTGATCAGTTGGATGATATCGAGGTTGAACCTGAGGCGGTTGAGAACCGCAAGCCTATGCGTATTGTTGGGAACGATACGAAGTAACTTCGAAGGAAAGCGGTGAACCTAGTCAAAGTTCAGTGGGGCGAGGATGGGAATGACTGTACTTGGGAGACAGAGGAGAGCATTAGGAAAACGTATCCAGAACTCTTCGCCTGGTAAGATTTTAACTTCGATTTAGTCTTTCCGCATGCTAGGATAGGCTTGTTTGTTTGTTTTGCATGTTTGATTGTTGTATGTGGCTGGTAGGCATGCGGGATCCTTTGTATGTTTTGGGTTAAGGAATTTCGGGGATGAAATTTCTTAGGGGGGGGGGGGGGGAGTGTAACGACCCGCATTCTACGCATCGAAGGATCGTAAAATATTCATTTCCTTCACATACGAAGTCGTATGGTCATGTAACTTAGGGAGACGACTATTGGGGTCATTTCCCATGTTCATGATTTTTCCCGATTTTTAAATGACCGTTTTGCCCCTAGTTGATCTTGTTTCAGCCATAACTTTTGACTGGAAAGGAATTTTGTCCTGAAACCACTTCCATTGGTTCCGGATGATGGTTTACAATTCCGTAGAGTGGTCACATTAGCCAAACGGACTTAACATTTGGGAGATATGGCTGAATTAAGGTTTAGAATGTTTAAAACTGCTTATCCGGACTTAATTGGGTAGTTAACAGCTAGGCCCATTGGGGAATTTCGGGATTTGGAGTATTTAAGGGCTGATAGGGTTAGGGATTTCGGTTTTAGACATTTTCCAGCCGCCACAAACATCATAGAAAACCCTAATAATGGCCTCCAACATCTAGAATCATCCCCAATCACCATTTAATCAAGGATTAGGCCTAGCAACATCAAATCAAGGAGGATTAGCACAAGAATCGAGGTAGAGCTGCTGTGTTGCATTGATATTCGCGCCCAAACAGTAGAGTTTCAGTTCTAAAGGTTTTATTTGTGGCCAAGGTGAGTGATTTGCATAGTTTTGCACTAATTACGGTTAATTAAGGGTAATTAGTGAAGATTAACGAAATTAGACATGATAAAATTTTGGAAAAATATTCATAAATTCGGAAATATTGTTTTAGACCTCTGTTAGAAAATTTGGCTAATTTGGTTAAGTTTTGTTAATCCTATCATTAGTTTTCCTTAAGCACGCTTAAGGGAAATTATGGGGTTTTGGCTATGTTTGATCTATTTTAACCTATCAAGTTATTGTTTTGATGTTGTGGTTGATTTTATATGTTCCAATGACTGTTTGGTATGAATTGTGATTGTTTAGAATAGTTAGATTGGTTGAAAACGCCGTCGAGTGGCGTAAACAGACGCTGGAAAGAAGTGCAGGAATTTGGCTGATCTGGATCGGATCGGAGGAAGGAGCCCGAACAAAACCGAACTGACCAGGAGACCTCTCCACGAACCGAACTGCCCCTCCAAGCTGTTGTATCCACGAGACGATCTGGACCCGAACCCACGACCCGATCCGCCTCTCGTGTGCCACTCCGACCCGAACCGATGCACCATGGAGAAGCTTGAGAGACCCGACCCGATCCAGAGTGCTTGGGAAAAAGGACCGAACCAGAGGAATTTTCCACGAAGCCAGGAGGTGTGGACCCCAATCCGAACCGCTGGAGGAAGGTCACTACGATCTGAATCGATCTGGAGAGGGTACTACGAACTGATATGAACCCGAGCCTAGATGATGATCACGAACTGAATGAAGACCGACCAAGATATGGTGGCCAAAACCCGAGATGCAAAGGTAGTCCAAATAAGTAGTTTTGACTCAGGATCCAGATGGGAACCAATGAGTGAACTTCATGATTGGGCTTTGCTGCGGGACGTGTGCTAAGAAGTTGTCGATGTCTATAACTTTGGATCACTATGTGTAGGGTGTACGTGAACGGATTCAGGGCCACAGTGGCCTAGGTACGACTAAAGAGCTATAGACCAATGAAGTGGGGTCATTTGTAAAGGTTTGGTCATGACTCCATGGGGTGAGCTTGGTAGTAGCAGTAGTTGTACAAGTTGAACTCCGTCACTACTTCGATGGGTCTAGTGATCGAAGCGGTAGATATCGTATGCTTTACGCACTGAGTGAGAGATGCGAGGATGGTTGCTATGGTTGATTTGTTTGCCATCATTATGACATGCACACCTCCACCTCCGTTTTCTTTACACCATCTGTTCAGTGGCACCTTAGAGTATTGTACGGTATGTAGTGCTAACTCTTTGGTTGCAGGTCCAGGTTCAGGTATGGTTTAGTATACCTGTTATTGTTTTGTTTAGTTGCTTATCGCTCATACCAGACTTTTTGTCTGACCCAGAGTTTTATGTCTCTTCTTATTACTCTGGGTGCTCTCACGAGCAGACTAGAGACAGATTAGCTGGGTATGCACGAGTAGCTGATCCGAAGACGAGCAGGAGGCTTCCACGTATGATAGATATATATAGACATTCTCCCTATGTTGCTGCGGTCACTACTTTGGGCATTAGTGGTGTACCTTTCTTTCTTTTTGTTTAGAGACAACAATTTGGAAAGTTGTAATAAGCTGTATTTGGATTTCCGCTACTCTAACGATGATGTTGATGTTGGTTTTAGTTATCAGCTTATGCACTGTCTCACCTGTTTTATGTCAAGTACATTATTATTATATTTTGTTCTATGCGCTGTGAGACATTCTACAGGGTTTCCGATTAGTTCATTCTCTTCTTTCCTTTCTTTGGCGACCGTTCCGTGCTAGTCGGGCATGTGTACAGCGCACTTTCGGAGGAAA
This sequence comes from Allium sativum, assembly GCA_030737875.1. NCBI lineage: Eukaryota > Viridiplantae > Streptophyta > Magnoliopsida > Asparagales > Amaryllidaceae > Allium > Allium sativum. The sequence continues at coordinate 462,274,895 of CM060921.1, forward strand.
TGCCGGCTGGTGCGGGGCGGGCCGTCACACATTTGAATCCCCGAAGGATCAAAAGTGTAAATCATAGCTGAAACTGTGGTATAAAAGTCAGTTTAAAATTTCTTTGGAGTAAGTTATAAAGATGCAAAACGAAGGAGGTGAGTGTTCCCGAAGAAACACTTAAGGGTGTTTTGAAAGAAACCCATGACATGATTGCCAAAATAACCCCAGAAGTGGTTTAGGTACCTAAAGCATGATAATTTTTTAGATCTCCATAAATCATGTATAGAACTAACAAGAAATAATCATCGATGATAAATTTAAAAATAATAAAGCGCTTATTTATAAATGGATTAAAAATTCCATATTAGAGAGAAACATGATTGACCATCATGAAATTCTTTTAAATAAGATATACGGACCTGTAGTCCATAAGATATGAACCTGTAGTTCATAAGATAAAAGTAGAAATATATATAATGATAAAAGCACACTGAAGTTACTGGAGCACCATAGAGTGTCAACATCATATTACGTGTCATAAGCATTGTACTTTCAGAGATACTTGAATTGATTAAAATACAGAAAGTGTTTAAAACACTTATAATACCCTGAAGGTATAAACGATGAAAGTATACAAATTCCTGAAGAATTTAAATAACTTTGGTAGTGATAAATAATGCAAAAGCAAGAAATGTAGACTATAACATTCTTCTAAGTATTGTTGTGATGAAAATCTTGATATAATTCATGATGAGTAGATCACTTCCTGCTTTCAAGAATTGTTGTAATGAAACTCTTAATATCCATTGAAGTGGTAGTTGTGATATGCAAAACTTATTATAATATATAAGTTCCTGAAGAACATAGATAACATTTGTTATTATAAAGAATACAAAGAACATGGACGATAGATTATGGCATTCTTCTAAGTATTGTTGTAACGAAAATCTTGATACACTTCAAGATGAGTAGATTACTTCCTGCTTAGTGTTGCTATAATGAAAGTTGTCTTATTCATCAAATGTGTATTGCAATATACAAGCCCGGTTGAGACACAAATTTATAAGAACATGAAGTGTATTCATAAATGAATATTAGTAGCATACAAATCACAAAAAGAAGGCATTTTAAATAAGAAAACATGCCTGGAGCATGGAAATGCACATGAAGTTTTTAAAGAAAAACTTCATTAAGACGTATCTATAAGCAATTTGAGTTATTGAAATACGATTACAAATTCAGAGAAAATTATTAAATCAGGGGTAGCATCCATAAGTATGTTATAATGCACTCTTTTTCATTAACTAAGTTTTCCCCATTGGGTTTTCTTAGTAAGGTTTTAATGAGGCATTGTCATGATCCAGAAGTATCAACCCAAAAGTAACATACAAAAATAAGTTATAATGTACTCTTTTTCCTTATTTAAGATTTCTCCCACTGAGTTTTTCTTATTAAGGTTTTAACGAGGCATTACATTGATCCAGAAGTATCATAATCTTTTTGTCGTAGTAAATATTACATTTTATATTGTACTCTTTTTCATTCACTAAGATTTTTCCCATCAGGTTTCTCTTAGTAAGGTTTTGACGAGGCAACATTTTGATCCAGAAGTATCAAACATCTTTTGATGCAGTAAACTATTGTTTATGAAGGCAAGGCAGTTTGCATGGCTCAGATTCAAGTGAATTATATCAAGGGTGATAGGATGGAGCACATTTCTTCAAAATTTATCTTCACACATGAATGAATGGATAATAAGAGAAGGGAGAAACAAATTCAATTTCAAGAAAAGAGAGTAGATCTGTTCTTAAAGGCAATTTCCAAATCAACATTCCAAAAGATGATGTATAAAATTGGCATGCGTTGACTACATGAATAGACTAATTGAATAATGAGTTATATTAGAGTGGAGCATATAAAATTATGCTATAATGTACTCTTTTCCTTCACTAATATTTTTTCACTGGGTTTTTGTTAGTAAGGTTTTTAATGAGGCACTACCTTGATCTTGAAGTATCAACCCTTATTGTAACATTGTGAAACATGTTACCTAAAGAAGAAATAAATTTGCAATCATTTCCTTGTTTATGATTTTTACCATGGGTTTTTTCATAAAAAGTTTTTTAATGAGACATTTTTTGATCCCGAAGCAACACACTCTTTTAAGGAATATCATTTTAATATGATATCCATAATGTCAAACGTTGTGTACTCTTTTTCTTGTTCAAGGTTTTTCCCATTGGATTTTTCCTGATAGAGTTTTGAAGGCAACAGTCAATAGTCGTATCGACTGAACGGATATATGCAAGCAAGATAATAATAAGGGAAAGTAATCATCATATATGATTTAAAAGGAACAACTTCAAATTAGCAGAGCACTTAAGATTTTGAAAATGCATATTCAAGGGGGAGTGTTGTAATATATAAGAGTGAATATGCTTTTGTAATATTCTATTTAGTCCCACATCATGGGAATCAGTTTAACATCATCTCCAGAGCCATATATAAGCAGCTAATGTAATAGAAATTGTACACACTGAAAGCAATAGAAATAAAAGTCTCTCTCTTATCTCTTTTGTTCTCTCTAATGGCTTCTGTTTATTATCTGTTTTATTTTATAACAAAAAGATGTTTAAACACGAAATTTATAAAAGATAAGATGAAGGCTATGTTTTCTTTCATCATTTCACATTCACAATACGGACAGTTGTTACTGAACAAATTTGTAAATTAAAAAAAAAGATTGGATGAAACAAAATAACCTTCCATATAATACATATTGAAATTGTTGCAAATGTGTAAAATTTAGGTTCAGAAGCTACCAATTGAGGAATTCGAAGCTGATACCCTTACTTCTAGTGGTGTAGCTAAAATAAACATTTGAAAACATGTCAGCCTGAGATTGAGGAACAGAGAAAATATGCAAATCGGTAGGTGAATGAGGCAGCCTCCTAGTCTACGCATAAATGTCATCGATTTGGAGGAAGAGGAAGGCAAGCTAAAGAACCAAAATCCGGTCCTTCCTTTGTTGATCTACGGATTGGTGAGCAGAACTCTTTGGATATGAAAATCGTGGCATTCGAGAAATAAAGAAAATTGAAAAAAAAAAAAAGGAAATTTGGTAGGCGGTTGATTAAGAAGAGGGGTTTGTAGTGGGTAAGAAAACACAGGAATAAATGGGGGAAAATGTGAACATCGGAAGGTAAAAGTTGGAAATTGCGAGACGGTTGGCTAACTGTTGTAATCGTAGTGGCGCTGAGAACATCGGTGGAAAAAAGGACGCATGTGCCCTCACCAATTTAAGTCTTCTGTGAGGATGGCAATGGGTAGAATTGGAAGTACATAAAAGCTTCACCATCCTTAAAGTATTTGCATTATTAGTAAAGATATATATATATATATATATATATATACACACATATATACACACACACAAGTGTACAACAGTGAAGACAATGCACAAATACAGCAAGCCCATGACACAAGTATGTGTAATCAGATGAACCAAGTCCAAGTATTCAGGAACTAACAAACGCAACCAGCAAGGATATACGACTCAGCTAGCAAGAACCAAAATGTACAGCAAACCAAAACTGGCATGAAGTGCAAAAAATAGGGTTGCACATAATTAGCCAAGACAGGTCATGAAAACAAGACAAAATAAATATGCTCAGATATGAATGCAATAATGTTGACACACACACACACACACACACACACACACATAAATATATATATATACATACATACATACACAGTTGTGTATGAATGTGTATGTGTATATATAAATATATATATATATATATATATATATATATATATATCTGTATGCATGGACATGCGAATTTGGCTATAGCATGTCGAGGTACAAATGCAACAACAGATGCATGAGTGCATGCAAATGCAAATGCAAATGTACACAACCACACAAATGGACATAAATAAAACATATTGGAGCAGCTGCTTTCAGGAACAAAAACAAGATGGAAACAAATAACGGATCCAGTCAAGATGTACACTGCTCTCACACGTACTAATGCATATGAAATTACATAGCAGCAAGAGGATAGTGACACACACAGGTCAAGCCAGCATTGGGTCAGTGTGTTGCAACTGGTGTACACAAGTGTTCACAAAAATATACATGTGTGCACACAGCAATAAACAAGTGTATAAATGCAGGATATCCAGTTTTACATGTGGATAGTCTCAAAGTAAAATGGCATGCACCGGTAACATGAATGAATTTTCTTCTTACAAGAATATTATGAAATATATTAGAATAACTAAGAAAATTATCACTACAGCTTACATGATTTTATATCTATATGTTTAGTGTATGTAACTATTCAAAGGCTGTTTTAAACCTTCATACATTTTAAAACTTTTTAAGAAATTTTGGTTAGTGTCAACACTTTAAGATGATTCAAATATAAAAATTTTGAAACACACCGTAACGCAAATTCGTTCTATTACTTATTTTTTAAAATATGAAAATCTCATATTGAATTCATCTTTGCCCAATCCTGGTTTTTCTTCTCCACTTGCATCAATTATCATAATAGATAAATCTTTGCTTCAAACCCAAATATAATTTCACTTTCAAATTCTTGGAAAATTGATGGGCAAGAACAACAAAGGGGAAGTAAAGAAGTTGTATCATAGATGAGATCACTGCATGAAAGTGAAATTCAATACGACTATGATACAATCGATAATCGTCGTCCGTTCCACAAGTTTAATACATTCATCCTTCAATAAACTTGTGTATTCAAGTTTGAAGGATTAGAGATTTATAGAACACACTGTCTTAGGTATACTGATAGATAGTTTTTAATTTGGAGAAAATTGAAAGGAGAAAAAAATAGAAAGAAAGAAGATAAAAGTCTATGAAGTTTCGGATTTTGTTGGGAGAGAGAAAGTCAAAGAACAAAAATAAACGTGAATTCTTCCCTATCTTACGTTAATCAAGTTCGATAAATAAACCTTTCATAAATATATATTTTCCCATTAATTGAAATACAATAGGTTAGTTAATTAAAGTACGTGTTTTCTATTAATTTTCTTTTGCAAACGACGGAAAAAAGAGCAAAATGAACATACAACAATTCTCTCTCCCGTAAGCTCATAAATCAAAATTAATAGGCCTCATAAATAAAACATTTCCTATTAATGAGAAATGATGTATAACAAAAATGTTTTGGTCCTTGTTTTAATTATCCAACACGAAAAGCGCTCTCACTCATTTTCAATCTTTGGATGATATTATGATTGAATTTTTTTTGATGCAACCACCTCCAAGCAAGCATGGTATCTTCTTCAAAACTATTTTAAAGGAGTAGATAAAGTAAAGAAAGCGCAACACCAAAAACTAGGAGGCAATTTTAAATCTTTACAAATGAAGCATACTGAATCTATTTCAAATTATATTTCTAGAGTCTGGCTATTATTAACTAAATAAAGAAATATGGAGAAGATAAAAAATGATCGAGCTGACAATAGAATTATTTTGAGATCATTGGAACAACAGTTCAATTATATCATTGTTTCCATTAAAGAATCAAATTTCTTGATTACTATGAATGTAAATGAACTTGATAGATTGTTGCAAGCGCATGAAGAAAGATTAAGAAAACAAATCAGGAATAGGTAGAAAAAGTATTGAAAGGAAAGTTATCTTTACTTACAAGAAATAGATCCTAACATATTTCAAATCGATTGAGAACATGGTTATTGAAAAGGAGGACGAGGTAAAAACGCAAGTATTAATGAATCAAGTCATAACTTCAATCAATAAAGAGGTGGATGTTGTAGAAGAGGAAGTTGTCGAGCAAGCCAGGCAAGAAATGATAAATCATATATGGGATGCTATAGTTGTAATTGCTTTGGTCATTTTTCATGGAGTGTAGAAGTTGCATTGAGAAAAGAAATTATCTTATGGTGATCAACAAAGTAGACGAAGGACACAATTTACTTTTCGCATACAAAGTAATCATGATGAGAAGAGAAATCCGTGTATTTATACTTGGAAGCAAGAAGACACATTTGTAGAAAGAGAAATCTGTTTGTGGAACAAAATGAGACTATAAATGGTGATATGATCACATTTGGTGATTCTTTCAAGTAAAGAGCAAAAATATTAAAATGAGTCACTTGAAGGATCTAAGCGAGCACCTTATTTCCGATGCCTTCTATGTTCCGGACATGATAAGTCGATTCCTGAATTTAGGACAATGTTGGGAGAAAATTTGTAAGACAAACCTAAAAAATAAAAGTTCGACAATGGAAGATGAAAAGGAAGATTGCTTGCCACTTCATATATACCAGAAAACAAAATGTTCCTGTTGAATCTCCAATATGATGTTCCTATTAGTAAGGCTCTCTATTCTAAAATGAAAATAAATTATAAACATTATTAAACACGCTTACAACTAATTGCAGATATTAAAAACTAGTATAACTTAAGTATACAAAATTTAAAATTTCTAAAAATAGTGAATAGTAGTGAAACGTGAGAAAAATAATAATGTATGTTCATTTCTCTCTTTCTGGAAAAAGAAAATTAATAGAAAACAAGTATTTTCATTAACTGACCTTTCCTTTTTGCTATTAATGCGTATTTACAAAAGTTTATAATAAAATGATTAACATAAGACAGAGAAAAAAGTTACGTCTATTTTTTTTTCATTTCGGCTTTTTCTCTTCTAACAGAAGCCAAAAACTCTATATATTTTTATCTTCTTTTTTACTTTTCTATGCCTTCAAATTAAGAATTGAGAAATTTGTAATATGATATGAGAAAGCAGATAGGTTGAATAAAAGAGAAGCACAAATTCGTATTATTGAATGTAATCGGATAATAATACAATGCTAGATGCAAACGAATATATAAGTGGTGCAGCGACGGGCTGAGTATGTTTAGGGCCAAAGCCCACTCTATAAAAACGAAATTAAACAAAAAAATATTGGTTGCATCCCTCATACATCAGTATTAGCTTACTTCTTTCATTACCCCCTCAAACTAGGGTTAGGGTTTTCCAAATGAACCCTAATTTGAAGTGGCGATCTTGAGGAAAACGACCACCATCAGTGATAAAGTTAGAGCAAAACAGGAGACTGATGAAGATCAAACTGAGTTCACTCAAAAATCAGCAGGAGGCAATAGCAATGAGTGATTTGAGAGGCAGATCTAGAGAATATTTGATAGATCTAGCTTCTGTTAGCTTTTTCTATCTTTAAGACAATCTGATAAGTTGAATTATTCCACTATCCATAGTTCATTTCTGAGTCTTAAGAAATTCTCTACTGATAGGGCTTTAGTGAAGATATCTGCTTTTTGATGATAAGTAGGAATATAGTTGACTAGCAAATTCTTTCTTTGCACTTGTTCACACACAAAATATATGTCTATCTCAATATGTTTGGTTTGTACATGTTGTATTGGGTCAGTAGTCACGTAAATGGTACTTTGATTGTCACACCATAAAGTAGGCTTTCCGTCTGATGATATTTCCAGTTCCTTTAGTAGAGAATGTAACCATAGTATTTCTGCTGTTGTACTGGCTGCACTTCTGTATTCAACCTCTGTGCTGGATCTAGAAATAGTTATTTGTTTCTTAGAACATCATGAGATTAGGCTATCACTTATGTAGACATAGTAGCCTATTATAGATATTTTGTCATCATTGTTAGTAGCCCAATCAGCATCACTGTAAGCACTGAAGTTGAAGTTGTTGCAGGCTTTGATAATCAGACCATAGTTAATGGTTCCCATTAAATATTGCAAAATCCTTTTAATAGCTTTCCAATGTTCATCCAGAGGATTTTGCAAAAATTGATAAACTTTATTAACACTGAAAGCTATATCAAGTCGTGGTATAGTAGCTTATTACAATGCTCCTTCAAAACTTCTATATTGTTTTATATTATTTATGGCTTATCCTCTGTTTTTACAGTAGTGCTGATTGGATATCATAGGTATAGGTTGCGGCTTAACTTCATTCATATTGGCTTTAGTAAGTAATTCTGAAATATATTTTCTTGTTAAAGTTGCATTTTTATTGTTGAATGCTTTTTGACCTCTCTACCAACACTACACCAAAACAGTGGATTCCCAACAAGTATAGGTGTTACAAATAATTTCTGTAACACTTTTATGTGTCACTAACAGCCTGTGAGGAATTTCCTGTAACACTTATAAGTGTTACAAGCAGAGTAACTACTAACACTTATAAGTGTTACAAGCAGAGTAACTGCTAACACTTATAAGTGTTACAAGAAGACCAACTGCTAACACTTATAAGTGTTACAAACAGAGTAACTGCAAACACTTATCAGTGTTACAAACATATTTATTGCTAACACTTATAAATGTTGGAACTATAATATATGGTAACACTTATAAGAGTTACAGACATATTCATTGCTAACACTTATAAATGTTGGAACTATAAGAGATGGTAACACTTATAAGAGTTACAAACATATTCATTGCTAACACTTATAAATGTTGGAACCATAAGATATGGTAACACTTAAAAATGTCAGTATCATAATCCAACTAACTCTTATAAATGTTGGCATACATAAATTGCTAACACTTATATAACATGTTTTTATGATTTTCAATCACATATATAACTCAACATACCAATTCAAATAAAAGTATTTAGTACACTTCCATATTCCAAATTCCAATAATGTCACTTTTGCATAATGCTTTCAATTTCAAAATACCATAATATCAAGTTCAAATTACAAAAAACAATACAAAGTTTTACTAAAGATACATAGAATTTTAGATATTATGAAGGCGAAACAGGGACCATATCACAAAGCCTCCATCTGAAAATTCACAAAGCTTGTATTGTCCGTTTTGAGGACCATCGTAAATTGGTGCTTCCGGATCTAAAACTTCTGTTATCCAAACAACTTTCTCAACATCTGGCACTATCTCTCTAAAATGACACATGGTTTGCGTAGCAATATAAGCTTTTGCTACATTCTTCATATCTTGTGATAATAGCATTACAAATTGTTTTCCTTTTGTTGATGATCCAACATCATTTGTCGAAATAACCGAATTAGCAATTCCAACGTTCGGTGTAGATTTATCCAAATTAGAAGCGGTTTCTGTCATAGGCGTCATAACACCGCCATTAACGTTATGTTGCAATCCCGGTACCATAGTAAGAAAGGATGAAGCAAATGATTTAAGAGCATCGTTGATTTGGATTGACACTTGACTCGCCACTTGATTTTGTAATTCCATAGACCATTGACGAAAATCATCCTTTTTATTCTTGTCGGAAATTGCTTTTGATGCTTGCATTATCTTTACGTGCTTTACGGAAGAAGAGGAGCTAATTGCACGACAATAATTTTTCCTTTTATCAGAACCAAAAACTTTGGCGATAGGATCATTGTCAAAATCAAACATGTTTGCATGCTCGTTGCTATTACATTCCAACTCCTGTTTTTTTTCCTCCCCCTCCACAAGTGCCTACAAAATATAAACGCACTCAGTTTTAAAGAAATAACAAATTGCAAGTCAAGTTTCTGAAAATGACAATGCCAATTTCTGAAAATAAACATCTAAAAATGATGTTACGAAACTTATATGGTACCATAGTTACGAAACTGAAGCTGAGCAATGCTCAGTTTCGAGTTCCGAGTACTCGAAACTGGGCAATGCTCAGTTTCAGTTTCGAGCTCGAAACTGAACCTGAACAGTTTCAGTTTCGAGCTTGAAACTGAAACTGAACAGTTTCAGTTTCTAGTGGCATTGCTCAGTCTCGATAGTAAAACAATTATAAATGGTAACACAATATGTTTGTGCATGTCTGAAGCTAAAGTGCAATCCGGTGAAGTGCTCTAGGTAATTAATGTCAATGCCAATTTTTGAAAATAAACATCTAAAAATGATGTTACGAAACTTATATGGTACCGTAGTTACGAAACTGAAGCTGAGCAATGCTCAGTTTCGAGTTCCGAGTACTCGAAACTGGGCAATGCTCAGTTTCAGTTTTGAGCTAGAAATTGAAACTGAACAGTTTCAGTTTCGAGCTCGAAACTGAAAGTGAACAGTTTCAGTTCTCGAAACTGAAACTGAACAGTTTCAGTTTCTAGTGGCATTGCTCAGTCTCGATAGTAAAACAATTATAAATGGTAACACAATATGTTTGTGCATGTCTGAAGCTAAAGTGCAATCCAGTGATACCATTCATTACCCAAGCAATAGTGCAATAAAACAAGTTAACCAAAATACCCAAGCAATTGTTAAATGTTAAATGTTATACATATAGCAGCAACAAGTTAACCAAAATACCCAAGCAATTGTTAAATGTTAAATGTTATACATATAGCAGCAACAAGTTAACCAAAATACCCAAGCAATTGTTAAATGTTAAACTCTATTGAAAATCCTAGTGATACCATTACCAAGGATGAATCCCAGTGTTTGATGAAAGAGCTCTTGCATAGACGATGACTAAACTAGAAAATTCAACTAAAATCAATCTAATAAACTAGCTAAACGTTGTTGATCCCTGAGGGTTGCCCAGTTTCGAGTTCTCGAAACTGAAACTGAGCATTGCCCAGTTTCGAGTACTCGGAACTCGAAACTGAGCATTGCTCAGTTTCAGTTTCGCAGTTTCGAGAACTCAAAACTGAAACTGAACATTGCTCAGTTTCAGTTTCGAGTTCTCGAAACTGAACTAAACATTGCCCAGTTTCGATTATGCATGCATAGGGACAGCCGATGATGTCAACACCAACATGAGAACTTCAATACATAAATGGGACATCTGACAAATGGTACCGAACAAACATTAACAGCTATAGTTTCGAGTACTCGGAACTCGAAACCGAGCATTGCTCAGTTTCAGTTTCGCAGTTTCGAGAACTTGAAACTGAAACTGAGCATAAAGCATAAAACATAAAACATGACAGGTAAGAAAACTAACAATAACTTAAACCGATCTAACCTTTCCTCATTGTGCTTGATAAAACATAAAACATGACAATAAGACAACTTATGCATTAGAAGTTAAACAAAAATATAAAAGACACTAAGGTTTTAACTTGTTTGAATTACAATCATTGATCTGTTCATTTTTTTTTCATTTGCTTGTAGTTTAAATTCCGTGGCTCTCGATACTACATTTCAAATATAAGTGAAAAGAAAACTTTGGACATATAGAAGAGAGGTGCAAGTGCCAAGTTAAATGAGCCAGCAACAAGCAACGTATGCATGCATAGGGACAACCGATGATGTCAACACCGACATGAGAACTTCAATACATAAATGGCACAGCTGACAAATGGTACCGAACAAACATTAACAACTACACTTGGCTTTGAAAAACTTGATAATCGTTTGACTTCAGGGTTAAATTGCAAGTACAAGGATCATAGGACAACATTTATATACTTATACACACATACAGTCATACACTATATAAGAATAGAAATAGTTAAGTGCACTAGTATATGTCATGTCCAAATCTTCATTAGTTACACTTGGCTTTCGACCAACTATATATATGTGATGCTCCAATGTTGTGAAAGATGTCGACCTTGGCTGCTTTGTTGCTAAATGCATGTAACAGTAGTTAACAAACTGTTGAACATTGCTCAGTTCCGTAACTGCTCAGTTTTGAGTTCTCGAAACTGAACTGAACATTGCCCAGTTTCGAGTACTCGGAACTCGAAACTGAGCATTGCCCAGTTTCGAGTACTCGGAACTCGAAACTGAGCATTGCTCATGGAAACAACTAGTATAAGAGAGTCCAAGCACACTCATGTATCAGTATTTTGTGGGTTTTCATTTTCATGAGATATGATTCACATAATTCACAACTTCATGGGTTTAATATGCAGCACAAGTACTAATGACAGATCTCGTTATGAGCAAGTTATTCAAGACTTCATGGGTTTATATGATTCAATAGTGCCAACGAAAAATGGTTAATAAGTCCTACAAAATATACACGTACAGGTGCATGCACAGGTCGGTGTAACAACAAGAGTTCAGTAAAAAAAGATGACAGGGAATGATAATATGTGCATCAACGAATTCCAATAAGGCCTTCCCCCTACTTTAAAAGGCAGAGAACAGTATTATGTTGAAAATCTGGAAAAATACAATTTACAAACTAGTGATCTTCATTAAGGATAACAGTTTAAATCCTCTAAAGAAGCAACTCTAAAACCTTCCTATCCTTTTTATGTGCAAAAATGATCGCATTATTCTAAACAGGGTCATTGTCGTAGTCAGTTTGAAATTAACTGAACCCTCCCCTAAAATTTGTAACCAACTACCACACAGTAAGCATTAGACATGTTTTGATTGTAAAAATAGGTAACAACTAATGCAATATGAGACATGTATTGATTATTAACATAACACACAACTAATCTCTTGAAAATGGCATTGGAGAAATACAAATCATGTATCCCAGTTCAATATAAACATCAAGTGGAGCATAAGTTCTTACAAGTGTATGCAGTATACATGGATGTATATAGATTTATTTGATAGCCTGAACCATCATTCGATATGCTAAGCGAGAAGTAAGGGGGTTGTTCATAGAAAATTACTAACTGTCCTTAAGTTTTCATGTAGATGCCATACACTATTAAACTATACAGTCAAAGGAAGCCTGCAGCATTCATTTGGAATTTCTAAATATGTGCTTATATTATTTTCATGTATAAAGAATGATACATAGTTTATAAGTCGATTCCTCTTTAAATTCGGTTTGTGTATATTTAGTTTCCAAGAATACACCATACATGTGTATCAAACCCTACATGTAAGTAGCAGACAACATATACATTAAAGGCGTATCTTGTCAGTGTATCCCATTTCAAGCGTGAAGCATGGTTTTAGCACCCAGAAAAAAAATCACAGCAATAAAAGTCAATAATATCGAGTGGCAAGTGTAAGCAAGAACAGACAGGCATATTGTGCATGCCAACAGAAAAAAAATCCCAACTCTATAAAGAACAGAGCAGTTAAATTATATATTTCTTATCAGGAATTCTCAAAAAGTTACAGTAAATCAAGGGGGTATCTGTTCATCAAAAATTTATTTTATTTAATATAATTTTTTTTCTTTCCTTTTCCTTTTTCTTCTTTTCCCTGTGGATATCTTTGAATGGTCAAAACTAAGGTCTGACCACAAATCAAGTAAGATAGCAACACTGGCTCAAAGCACCAATTCACAGTATTCAAATTATCAACTCACGATCCAAGAATACACTAGCGTAATGTTTAAACCATGCTGTGCTTGTTCGCTAATCACATATCATAAACAATGAATAATACCCAAATCGTAGAAACCCAAATCGTAGAAGCCCCAATTGAATTTAAATCCAACAATTGAATTTTCACATATATACATAACCAAATACCTGAAGCCCCAATTCGTAGAATCCCCAATTCGTAGAAGCCCCCAAACCCAAATCGTAGAAGCCCCAAATCGAAGTGATGGAGAGCGGAATTGAGAGGATCGAAGTAGTGGAGAGAGGATTAGCTACGTACGAAGCGGCCGTATGAATTTCCCATTTTTTATTTACGTATGAAGTGGCCGTGAAAGCAATATGTGTTGAGGAATAAGTGTTGAGGTAAGATTAGGGTTATTTGTGATAGTTTACCATTTTGTCCTTAGAAAAGAAAAGTTGACTAGACCTACCAACACATACAAGTGTTAGCACATTTTTAGTGACACATATTTGCTATGGCAACACATATTAGTGTCGCTGGTCTATAACACATATAAGTGTTGGCAGTTGAAAAAAATAAGAGTTGCCAAATGGCCATTATGGTGTAGTGCTAGGAAGTATGAAATGTTGCCTAGATCCTTGATTGAAAACTGCTTATTTAGGTATTCGCTCAATCTTTTAACTTCTTCACTGTTGCTACCTGTAATAATTAGATCATAAACATACATACATACATATATATATATATATATATATATATATGTATATATATGGGAGCGACTATTGGGACACAAAATTAAACACAAAATCTAAACCATATGATTTGAATGTCTTTATGTGGAAGGTGGAATTCGTGGGGAAATCTTGTGGTTGAAATTAGTTGTGTCACAACTATGTGTCTAAATAGAATTATTGATTTTTGTAAATAGTGATGAGTCAAATTTTGTATGATTGTATCCCATAGAATTGAGGGTGGCTTTGAGTCTATCAAACCACACCCTTGGTGCTTGTTTAAGCCCATAAATTGCTTTCTTTAACTTGTAGTCTTGGTTTTGATTTTCTGTGAATCCTAGTGGTTGTTGCATATAGATTTCTTCCGACAAGTAACTATTAAAAAAAATGCATTATTCACATCTAGATGTTTAATATCCCAATTATTATTTAAAGCTATAATAAGAATTAGCCTGATTGTAGATGGTTTCACCACTAGTGAAAAGGTTTCACAGAAGTCAAAACCATATTCCTGAATGAATCCCTTTGCCACAAGTCTAGCCTTAGATATAACCATCAGCATTTTTCTTTAATCTGAAAGTCCACCTGCATTCGATAATGTTTTTGTTGCTTGGTGGATTAACCAAATCCCATGTATTATTTCTGATGAGAGCATTGTATTCTTCGTTCATAGCTACTCTCCAATTTTCATCTTTGATATCTTGATTGAAGCTATTTGGTTCATCAATATTGATTTTGGCAGTATAAGTTTTTGGCTTGAATATGCCACTTTTGGCCCTGGTTATCATGTGATGACCGGGTTGATTTTAGGGAGGGTTGATTGGTAATTCTTGTTGTTTATTGTAACACCCCACACCCGCTATGGTCACTCGCTAAGGGAATGCCATAACATCGGTGGAGTATTTTAAGTGAATATAGAACAGAAAAATTACAACAAGACAGATATAAGTAATACTTGAAAATTTTAAAACATCATTTCATTGCAGGGGAAAGTAAAACATGTTTGGTTACATCACAAAACCATAATAAGAGTCAAGTACAAAATATCCATCCTGATAAATAAAAGTACATAATCCCAATACATGAACTGATAGCCATAAAAGAAAGGGTAAGCTGAGCTCTACATCTATGGTCCAAGCTCCAAAAGAGAATAAAGCAGCCTGATCAAAGCCCACTCGTACTGGGCCCACTCTGATAACCTGAGGGTTGGGAAAAAAAAGATAAAAACAACGGGGTCAGACATAAGTCTGAGGGAGTCCTATAACTTTAACAATACAATCATTAAAGTAACCAGAGAAGACATAAGCTTGATATACGGTGTCGTCTGGGGATGAATGGCTACACTAAGCAGCTTGGTAGACTTAGGATAAACTAAGAAACGTAAAGACGCATCTACCCTTCCAAAGGTAAATTACTAAACTGCACCACACCAGTCATTCCTAACTTAAAGGTTGATCCCACCCATGGACTTATAAAATTAACTTAATAGTTCTCGCGTACCCCTAGGTGACTGAGTAGACGCCACAGGGCCCTACAATCCACTAGGTGTACACACTACTCCCCATTCGATCGGCTCCCTAACGTAGATACCCGTGTTGGCCCCACCGTGGGGTGTACCATTCCCCTACGTGGCAACCTGATAAAACTAACGGTGCACGGCTTATATCTACACGATGCAACAACGTCTTATTTACCAGCCCGGGTCCACACACGCATATGAAACCCGTTGGTCATGCGTTGCCACCGCTAACCCATTTTGGCCTCTTATAGTCAAGCCCAATATGCGTGTCCCGTCACTCGACTTGAGTCGAGCCCACTAAGATACGTTTGGGATATTGGTTGAAATGGGCCCCCACAAGCTACCACCTAAGCTTGTTATTTCTAGTGAATCCTGCTTAACCCTTTAACCATGTCCACTTACATGTTATAAATTCTGGTTAAGTCATTAATCATATTTTAATTGCCATTCAAGGCACCCACTAGATTTCCACATGCCACCCAAAGCACTTACTTAACCCTTTAACCATGTTTTAATTACATGTTCCACTTTGGTTAAGTATTCTAATCGTATTTTCTATTGCCACCCAAGGCCCCCACTTAACCCCTCATGTCCCTCTATATGCTAATATGGTTAAGTGTTTCTTAATTAATTAATTAAGATCATGACCTCATAAAGACCTCTCACATTAGACCGTCTTTTATGACTGCTGGATATGCCGGTTGGGTCCGGGCAGCCTTACGTCATAAAAAGGGTCTAACCTCGTGTCTTTACTTTAATCACGTATTTAATTTGTGCCTAAGACCTCTCACATTGGGCTAACATTTGTAGCAACTGGTTAAGCCGGTTGGGTCCGGGCAGTTTTACGCTACAACTTAGTCCAACCTCGTGTCTTAGTCGATTAATTACACCTAATTAATCACCCTCATAATTTATTTTAATTATCCCTAATTAATTAATCATGTTTTCCAGAATATGGGTAGACCTAACTCAATAGGTAAATTCCCAACTCCGTAGTATGGGTAGACCTAACTCAATAGGTAAATTCCCAACTCCATAATATGGGTAGACCTAACTCAATAGGTAAATTCCCAATTATGTCCATTTAATTTATGTTACTCTTAAGCATACCCATTCCACATCATTTTATTAACATGCATATTAACCCCATCGTTCCCCACGTAATTCGTTCTCGTAACGTGACATAATAAAAGGGAAGATTCATCACAAATGTCATGGGTTTAACCAACATAGCTTATAACTTTATCATGGGTTCAAAAGGTGTCTACTTGCATATATGAGCATACATTAAACCCAACTAGCATTTAACCCAAACTTGCATTATGCATGTCATAAAAAGAGACAAAGTTGCATATGAACTTGCACATAAACTTGCATATGAACTTGCACATAAACTTGCATATGAACTTGCACATAAACTTGCATGTGAACTTGCATAACATGTCATACATAGAGGCAAACTCGCATATGTTATGCATATCATAAAAAGAGACAAACTTGCATATGAACTTGCATCATAATAGGGTAAACATGCATATGTATGCATATCATACAAAGGTGTCATCTTGCATATGTATGCATCTTATTTAGAAAAAGGGTAAACTTGCATGTCATAATGTATGCATAAAACCAAACACTTAGCATGCATAAAATCAAATACTTAGCATGCATAAAATCAAATACTTAGCATGCATAAAACCAAACACTTAGCATGCATAAAATCAAATACTTAGCATGCATAAAACCCAATGCTTAGCATGCATGAAACCCATCACTTAACTTGCATAAACCCACATACTTAACTTGCATAAACATAGGGTTAACATTAAACATAGATTAGCAAACTAACATCATATCATATGACTTAAAACCCACAAATCCGCATACAAAACCGCATGATCTCATCATATCTCATCTACTTAATTTAGCAATTGGTTATTAAAGTGATAGAAACTCACCAAAACCAAGATTAGCAAACTTATGTAGTAGAACTAGTTGCTATACAAGAAGAAGATGATGATTAGAGGTTGATTAGCTTGCAACTTTCTTCATAAACTAGTGGAGGTTCCTCTCAAGTTTGATTTTGACGGCATGGTGGCATCATTTCTATTTTTAGTATGAATTAGGGTAGTATTAGGGTGTATTTATAGATTAGGTGAGTGTTTTAGGCCCTTAGATTAACCCTAAATTAGATTAGGACCCTTAGATTTCGGAACCTTCCAGAAACCAGCCCTAAGACCAAGCCCAAACCCCAAACTGGTGCACCCAACCACAGAACTCTCTAGAAACTGTGCAGGTTTCCTGTCCCGACATGGGCGCACTTCCCAAGTGCGCCAGTGTATTTTTGTGCTGGCGCACTTCACAAGTGCGCCAGTGCATTTCTGGCCTGTTTCGGGTTTTTCTGCTTAACTTCGTTCGTCCATATCTCTTTCATACGGTACCCGTTTTACGCAAACTCGGACTCTATTTCGCGTATTTTTCCGAGACGAACGCAATGACGTAGCCCGTTTCCCCTGATTCTCACATCTGAGATTAATTATACTTTAATTACTAACCATTAGTGTTAATTGAAATTCGGGGTGTTACATTTATCTTGTGTAGTTTCATTGTAAATTCATTGCTTGTGTTTTTTCATTATTGCTTTCAGTTTCTTATATTGCTTGATCATTGCTCACTTGGTCTCTGACATTACTGTTTGAACCATGTTGCTGATAGGGGAGGTTGAGTGGCTCAGTGTGGCCCTTAATAGGATTTTATTGATTGTACTAAGTATTAGCCACCTCAGTTTTGCTAGTCTTCTCTCAAACTTCTGTGAGTGTGGGAGGTTCAGGTAAAACTACCTTTGGATTAAAGACTTTCATAGAAATCTTTATATTATATTGTTTGTAGGGAAAAATATTCTCATCTAAAATAATATGTCTACTTATGATTTTTTTCCATTAGAGTCTATGCACTTGTATCCTTTTTGACTAGTACAATAGCCAATAAATGTACAAGGCCTTGATCTGAAATCAAGTTTATTGATATTATATAGTCTTAGATATGGATAACACAAGCATCCAAAGGTTTTTAGGCTATTATAATTTGGTTTAACATTGTAGAGTTTTTCTAGTGGATTCATACCACTTAAAGTTTTGGTTGGCATTCTACTTATCAAAAACACAGCTGAATTAAATGAATCAAACCAAAAATTTAAGGGTAGAGCAGCTTGAGCTAACAGTGTTAATCTTGTTTCAACTATATGCTTGTGTTTCCTTTCAATTAGACCATTCTGTTTAGATGTGTGAGAACATGTTATTCTATGAATAATTCTTTTATATGAAAAAAATCACTGAGTGGTTTGAACTAAGTTCCCCCATAAGACTATAGAATTTTAAGACTACTGCTACATTGGTTTTCAACCATACTAAAAAAGTTTAGGACAACCTTAGAGGCATCAGACTTGGATTTAAGTAAATACAGCCATATATATCTAGAGTGAGCATCAATAAAGGATGTGTAGTATTTGAATCCAAAATCTAAGTTAATAAGGACTGGTCCTCATAAATGATTTGTGGCAATCAGATCAAGAGGTTTTGTGTATTGTGTTATATAATCTATGAAAGGCAGTTTGTGACTCTTTCCCATTTGGCAATACTCACAAATGTAGGCTAACTTAACTTAACATTATCAAAGGGTATCCAGTTATCAAGAAGAATTTTCTTTATAGTATTGGCATTAGATAACCAAGTTTATAGTGCCAAGAATAAAAAAACATACTTCTTATCATTAACACTATTGACTTCAGACAAATTACAACATGATGCAGTATATACAGACTTATTGCAGTTTTCTAAACTAAACTTATAATATGTTTACTAGATTAGCTTACAAAAGAATGGTTTTAGTCGGTATGTATCTAACTAACAGTGATTAGGAAAGAATTCATGTAACGTCTCAAAATTTTAGTCAATTTAAAAATAAGAATATATGTATATAAGTGGAATTTTAAACGGTTAAATATTGAATTTGAACTTAAAAACTATTGAAAATTTATATTTTTCTAAAGTTAGTGAATTTTTAAAATTGAACTAAAAATAAATATATTAACAATTTATAATATGATTAAAGAAGCACCGAATGTAGAATATTTTCGAAGGAAAACCCATGGCGTCCCTTCTTCCTCATACCTCCTCGTCACATCCGTTTCCTTCCTTCGATCAAATTTCTATCTCTTCTTCTAACCCTAATCGATCGTATGCTTCAGTTATCACTGATTATTCTCACCCTGTTTTGCTTTCATTGTCTCCCCCTATTCCGTTCTACAAACCTTGGATTTGGGGGAAAATATACAAGAATTATGTTATCATTGTGGGGATCGATCGCACAAAATGGTTAACTGCAGAGAGCCAACAAGATGCTTCTCGTGCGGTAATTTTGGTCATAAACGTGCTCAGTGTTCTACCTTTTTTCCGGTTTTCAAAAGTAAACAAATCTTGATTAATCATTGTTACCAACTTTGCCTTAATTTAGTTTCGATCAGAAAAAATTTCTTTAATTTAAATCCATCCCCTTAGTTACTAAAGGAATTTATTATTGTGATAAAATTCTTTGGCATTTCGATTTTTGCAAAATGACTTACTGTTTGATAAATCTCCTGTTTCGATTTCGAATAATCATTTTGTTTTTCCGCCATCACCTAAACCTTTTACACTCAAAGAACACTGTTTTCGTTTTTGTTTAACTTTTGTGCTATTAAAAAAACATATTTTTATGTTGTCTTCCATATGAATCTGGTGACCTGAAAATGTTTGGTAAAATTCTTCTACATTTTGATGCATTAAATTCTTTTATTATTACTCGCAATTGTTTTCAATCCAATTTTGTTCATTTGACTAAATCCCGGAAGGTTAATATTGTTTCTTCGTATAAAATTTCCTCCACTTCTAAAAAATACAAACTCTATTCCTTCTTCTTCCATACCCATAATGGACAATTTTGATCCTTCTTCTGGAAAGTTCATACCTGCCAAGAAAGTTTTCCGAATGAGATCAGGCCCTAAAATGAGTGTGCCAATATGTAATAAGTTTGATTCTTTGGTGGGTTTGGACGAGTCAATGAATATTGATTTAGAGGAGCCAGTTATAGTTGATCAAGAGGAACCATAGGATAACATACCCGAATTTTATGATATTTTGGATTATTGCCTAGAGTTAGATGGGGATAGCTCTAGAGATTGTTCGACTGGTCAGTCTGTTTCTGTTACATATGGGGTACTAGTATTCAATCGCTTTGAAAAAAATTTGGAAGTCCAAAATATTGTCAATATAGAGCTAGGTAATGAAGACGCTGGATCTCGTTGTTCTATGTTGAATACATCTTCTTCAAGGGCAGATGGTATGGTTGATCAGCTGCTTCTATTAGGAGATAAGATTTTTTTGATGAATACTGGGTTAGTGCATATGTTCTTGCTAAATCAAGGCTACTCACATCCTATCTTCACTGTATCATTTTTAGTTCCTTTGAGAGTTATTTCTTTCAGACAAGTTCATTTATTAGTTGATGAACATCATTGTTATTTGCCTCATTGTGATGTCGTATTGATAAGATCATTACCTCCCTGTTGCGGTTAAGAGGTGGTGAAATGTTGGGTAATGTTGAGGATGATTATGGCTTATTCTCTCTAGCTAACAAGAAAGCTGTAGAAGAAGCTAGGGCTGCGGATTATAATGTTGTTATTCTTGATGTTAGTGAATGCCAAGTAAGTATAACAACATCGAACCAATTTTTAATAGATGTAGCTGATCAAGATAAGCCTTGCATTGTTGTAGTATCAATGGAAGAGGAGGCTCCTGTTACAAATTGTGAAGTCAGTGATATAGTACAGTGTGATTACTGTGTAGATGGGATGAAACAAAATGTTATTGATGGTGGTAATATTGGGGTTGTTCAATTTGAAGCTGATGCAATTGAGTATAACGATGCAGCTGGCAATTTTGTTGAAATTATTAAGACAGATCAGTGTACTTCTGTTGACAGTAGTGAAAAGGTATAGAGGTTGATGGTACTGTGAATGTTTGGTGCAATGATGTTGCGGATGTTAATGTTTTTCTTGGGTTGAATCAGTGTAAAGTGATTGTAGATAGTGGTTTTTGGGTTGATAACAGCAAGTGTGATCAGTGTAATAGGATTGATCAGAGGAGTTTTATTGTGTGTGAGGAAACTGTCGAGGTGATTGATGTTACGGAGTTCGAACCATGCAAGGAGGTTGCTGGTATTAATGTGGCACATAGGGTAGTTCAATGTAAAGTAAGTGAAGATGTGGATGATGTCACTATGTTTGGACTGGAAAAGGAAGTTGCTAGTGTTAATGATGTACATGGGGTAGTTCAGTGTAAAGTGAAAGAAGATATATCTGTTGTAGAGGTAGATAATGGTAGTATGCAGAGTGGTGTTGATAAGGGCAAATCTATAGTAGTTGTGGATAAGAATGAGGATGTGATGTTTTTATATGAGTTAAAGGATGTGCGTGAGGAAGTGTTTGATTATAAGAATGCTTCCTCGTCATATGTATCAGGTCAGTTTACTGAAAATAATGGTTCAGCTAATAGAATGTTAAAGAAAAGAAACAAAAGCAAGGCCCATGACGGTAAGCTTCTTGAACCTATGAGTGTGGTGCGGCGTAGTGCTAGAATAAGCAACAGACTGTCGAGTTCCTTTTCTTCTTTATTGAATTCAGGTTCGGTTTCTTAACTTGGTAGTACTTATAGCCCATCTGCTCTTTGCGATTTATCTTCGGAAGAATTACATTTCTTAGCTAAAAATTCTGGTTTTATTTTTTCTGCCTCTGAATTAGAAATAGATTTCATTAGAAATAAAGAACTAGAGAGGTTTAAATCACTTAATAAATGAAGATCATTAGTTGGAACGTTAGGTGTTTAGATGACTTAGATAAATGCTCCAAATTAAAAACTATTTTTAAATATTATTCGGCTGATATTGTTTTATTACAAGAATCTAAACTTGAGTTCCCTGATGTTAGAAGTTTTAGAAGTTTAGGCGGTCTTTATGTTAGTCATTGGGACTATTTACTCGTTAGGGGTAGTGCGAGTGGTTTAATTATTGGTTGGAAAAATTCGTGTGTTAGGCATCTACAAACTTTCATTAAAAATCATTCTATACATACCATCTTCAATGACATCAGTGATGATTCTATTCTAAATATTTCTAATGTTTATGGTCCATATGATAAATTAGACCGAAGGAATTTATGGAGTGAGTGCCTAGATTTTAGCAAACTGGCTCCTGGTCCTTGGATATTAGGTGGTGACTTCAATGTTACTAGATTCCTTGGAGAAAGAACTCCTAGAGAAGGAGATTTTTCTGCCGTGGAAGAATTTGATCAGTTTATTGTAAATAGTAATTTTATTGAAATTAAACAAAGTAATAGGCTCTATACTTGGACCAGTGGGAGAGAAGCGCCTTCTGTGGCCCTTTTAGATAGGTTTTTTTTATTAGTGATGAATTTGAGGATAAATATCCATCATGCAATGCTGTCGGTTTACCTACTTTGTTATCTGATCACTGTGCCATTATTCTTTCATGTTCCATTCCTAATTTTAATTTGAAATTATTTAGATTTGAAAAAATGTGGCTATTAAAGAATAATTTTAAATACTTAATTTCCTATAAGTGGCTTTCAATGGGTAGATACAATATCACTTTCTCCAATAATATGGCAAAAGTATTGGTGTAAAAATTTAAGGAGCTTAGGTTTTTTCTCAAAAAATGGAGTAAAGAGGTTTTTGGTAATATTAAAATTAAGAAAGAGAAAATTTTATGTGATATATTAACTTTAAATAAAATTGAAGAGAATAGATTATTAATTTTTTTTAGAAAAGAATGTTCTTCTTAATCTCAAAGGGGAACTTAATAAAATTCTATTGTAGGAAGAAATCATGTGGAAGCAACGTTCTAGAATCAATTAGATGGATGATGGGGACAAAAATACTAAATTTTTTATAAAGTAGCTAACAGTAGAAAAAGATGCAATACTACCAACTCTATCTTAGTTAATGATGTTGAAATTTCCAATCAAGTTGACCTTAACAATTCATTTACTAATTACTATAGAGATATCTTTGGTAAAACTAATTCCTTTAGGCTTAAGGCAGATTGGAGTTCATTATATAATGATAGTAATAGCGTAGATTTAAATGAATTAGATAGCCCATTTACTGAGGCAGAAATTTTAAAAGCTATTAAGGATATGCCTCCGGACAAATCCCTTGGCCCTGATGGTTTTCCTATTTTATTTTATATCACTTTTTGGGACATTTTAAAAGATGGTTTAACTGCCCTTTTTAATGAATTTTGAGTTTTTCAATGGTAATTTGCAATTGGGTAGATTTAATTCAGCTAACGTCGTTTTAATTCATAAGAAAGTTAGGGCTAATCAATTAAAAGATTCTAGACCTATTTCTGAATTGCTCTTTTAAAATCATTTCCAAAGTTCTATCCAACATACTTAGCCCTAAAATGAATGACTTAATAGAAAGTTTTCAGACTTCATTTATTAAAGGTAGAAACATCACTGATGATGTTGCTACTGCTCAGGAGTATATTAATTATTGTTGTAGGAATAATGTAACTTGCGCTGTCCTTAAACTTGATTTCGCTAAATCCTTTGATTTCATTGACTGGTTTTTCCTTAAAGATCTTCTTATGACTAGAGGTTTTAGTACTAGATGGGTAAATTCATATGGTCTCTTTTAAAATCTAGCAGTTCTAATATTCTCGTCAATGGTATTCCTGGTGACAAAATTCAGTCTAAACGTGGCCTAAGACAAGGAGATCCATTATCTTCTTATCTATTTAATTTAGCTGCTGATGTTTTTTCTAGAATTATTAAACTGGCTACTAGGAATGGTGTGATTGACCCTGTAGGTAGAGAAATTACTAATGAGGGTATTTCTATTCTACAATTTGCGGATGATACATTAATTTTTTCTTCCCATCTTCCTAAATCTATTATCTCTCTTAAATTCATTCTTTATAGTTTTGAGTTACTATTTGGTCTTAAAATAAACTTTGATAAGAGTTCAGTTCTTGTTCTTAATGACTATCATAATGTTGAACATTTAGTGGCCAATACTCTTAATTGCAATTTAATGAAATTCCCTATTGAGTATCTTGGTTTCCTCATAAGATCTCAGAAACTAAAACATGAAGATTGGAACATTATCTTTGATAAAATTTGTAATAAATTGTCTAATTGGAATAATAGATTCCTTTCGAGAGTGGGTAGGGTAGTCCTAATCAAGGTTTTAAATCTCGGGTTTCGGTCATGTTTCGTTCGGAAAAATTTTGGGATCTAATCTCGTATCGGGTGAGATCTCGGACGAGATAAATGTATATCGGTGTTCATCTCGGAATTATATCTCGGACCCTAAAATACATCTCGGAATGATCTCGGACTACATAATATTTTCCACATTTAAGTATGCAACTAAAGTTGTAAATATAAACTACAAAAATTAATTAACCTGCTTGGTTTCCACTGAGAGAACGGAGGTTTCAATGATTTGCAGCTCAAAAATCCACCCACGCTATAAAAATATGTACAACAACATAAGTTAAAAGTAGACTTGCATATTCAAAAGAATACCGACTAATTTCTAATTTTAGATATTAAATAGTATCCCTGCTTTTTAGTGACAAATTCATAAAAAAATGTTCTTCCTTGTTTGTACAGGTGCATTCTCTTTTTGGAAGAAATGACATGGGTAGCAAGTTGTTTGTGTAAAACATGATTTACGTGACTGACTGTTTAATGTTATGAAGTAACAAAATGTTACTAACATAGCAGATAAAAGAAATGTATGTTTATTGTTAATAGCAGGTAAAAATGTATTTCACTGTTTAATGTGACAACTGTTATTAAGATGATGATAACTGTTGCAAAGTTTGTAATTGTTAATAAAATATGCTCGATATAATAATTCGGTTCGATTATCACAAATAAAGCAGTAAAAAAAACATGGGCTGCTATCATTTCTAAACCAAAAACTGCTGTATAAGCTGTAACATGGGTTGCTATAATGGTAGTCAACTTATACCAAATCTGCTGTAAATTAAGTCATTTCTAAACCTTCAATAACAGTGGACTATGCTATCATTTAAGTAAATATGGGCTGCTGTATAATCTTTAAAAACAACATGAGGACATTTGTCAATATGAAGGGATAATAAGTCTGAACATGAAAGTATGAGAATTTGATTTTATTTAATTAAATAGACAAAACCCTAGACTTGGGAATAGATAAAAACAAATGACATGAAATGAATGGAGCAACGGAGCTTTGGTTTGTTCATATTAACATTACACAAAATTTGGGCCCTAATTATAAGTTAACATATAATAGGCCCAACCCAATATAAAATTAAAATTTAAATTGTACCAATTTCGGTCGAAATCTCGCTATCGAATCTCGTCCGAGATTTGTAAATCTCGGCCGAGATTTCTGTTCAACGAGATATTTCTGGGTTTCGCTGTTTCGATTCGCTTGATCTCGAAAACGAGATCTCGGCCGAGATTTCCGAGATCTGAAACCTTGACTCCTAATTAATTCAGTGTTGTCAGCCTTACCCATATATTGGATGTCATTTAATCGCTTCCCCATTTGGGTCATTGAGAAAATTGATAATATTAAAAGAAATTTTCTATGGTGTGGGGAGGATTCTTTTTCTTGTTCTAAATGTTTGATCCAGTGGAATACTATTTGCAGACCTAATAGTGAAGATGTATTAGGAGTCATAAACTTATACAATCTTAATATTTCCCTACTTTGCAAATGGATGTGGAAATTTAATGATTGTAACCTTAATTGTTTATGGAAAGAATTAATTTTGAACCAATGGCATAATGGTAATTTTAATCTTAGTCTTAGTTCTTTTACTAATCTAACTAATTTCTCTCACTTTTGGAGATCTACAATTCATCATTTTGAAATATATAAAATAGGAATTAGCTATATTGTTCACTCTGGCAATAATGTTTCATTTTGGGAAGATTGTTAAATTTCCGCTATTCCCTTAAAAGTTGAGTTTAAAGAATTATACGATATATGTAACTTTAAAAAGGCATTGATTTTAGATATTTACAATAAAGATCAAGCTTATCCTTAGGATTTTAGTTTCAGTCGACTTTAGTTGGTCATACTCTTAAATAGTTTGCACTTCTTTGTGCTAGACCTGATTTATATAAGTTTGATGAGGAGAAAGACGTTTATTGTTGGTGTTCGGATATAAGTGGCACTTATTCTTCTAAATCGCTCTATAATTTTCTTTGTTTTTCTGGGGTTAAAAATAAAGTCTTTAGTTATCTTTGGAAAGCCAATGGTCCCCCCAAAACTAAGTTACATGTGTGGCTCATTCTACCTGGTAAACTTAATACTATTGAACTATTAAAGCTGAAAAATATTATTATCAATAAGAATTGTTATTTTTGTAATAATCATCTTGAAGATTCTGCTCATTTATATTTTGCTTGTCCTTTTACTAAGTTCATTTTAATTAGCGTTTCTAACCTTTTTAATTTTCCCTCAAATTTCTATCACTTTGATTGTGAATATTATTGGAATTTTATAGGTTTCTTTTCAATGCAAATAACAGATATCTATGTGATGCTATTTTTTTAATTATTTGTTGGTATGTTTGGTTTGAAAGGAACCAATATGCTTTTCACAATCGAAATCTTAATGTAAATAATTTGATTTATAGAATTTCTTTTTTCTGCTTTAATTGGCTCTCTAATCCTTCTTATAAACTTAACAAATTAGTTGATTTTAAAGTTTTTCTTTCACTCATTAGATCTCGTATTTATTCTTTTAAGTCTAACTGTCTATTCATTACCAATGCATTACCAGTGTCTGCTAATTTCAATTCATGATGGTTTTCTATCATGATTCAAAGTGAAATATATATGCATACATATACATATATATTCATATATATACACACATATATACATATATATATATATACATACATACATATATATTTTCACACACACACTTATATATATATACACACACACACACACACTCTGCTGTTTATGTTCTCCGATATTACTTAATCCTGTAAAGAATATTGTACTTTATATTTCAGTTTTTTAGCATATTTTTCTATTATTATTATTATTATTATTATTATTATTATTATTATTATTATTATTATTATTATTATTATTATTATTATTATTATTATTATTATTATTATTATTATTATTTTCTACTAGCCTTCATTTTCAGCCCAGTATCCATTTTCATCCCCTACCATCGAATAGGAGGAAATTACTGGATTTTGGGCTGAAATAAAAATGTGAAGAGGTAGTAAATAACTTTGCTAACCTTATTTCTGCATGGTCTGCTATGGCCTTGGATGGTATATTAACGGTATAAATGTAGTTGTTGTACATTTTATTTTCCTTTTTTAAAATTAACTTTCAATCAAATAGCTTTCTAAATTATTAGTTGTTTCACATATTTTCAGACCATTTATATTTGTATTAATTGAATGAATATATTCATAGAGTTTTATTAGCCTTTTATTGTCTATTAGAACATGTTTAACCTAGGAAGCAAGGATACGGGTGCGGGGGTGCGGGTGCGTGATACGGGGATACATGAATTCGGCAAATTAAAAAATATGAGGATTCGGGTGCGGCGAGATACGGCAAATATTAAAATATTAAAAATATATTATACATATAAATATAATCCAACATATGCATTTTAAATAAACAAAATAGTCAAACAAAATAGTTAAATAAATAGGTTCAACATCCTAAGTAGCGAAATACATAATCCATCATCGTTACTAATTAAAACACACAAAATTAAACATAATAATTAAAGCACTTCATTCATCTTGAATGATCACAACTTCCATCTCCGGCTCATCAAGAGAAAGACTAGCTATCTCAAGCTCCTCGGCCCCATCAAGTGGATCAAACCGATCACCTCCGATATCCCACAATTTTGACTCACCTTTCATGTATAAGTCACTTTTTCTAGAAAGGAGCCGAAGATTGGTGTGGACATAAACCAAGTCTTCCGCCCGAGTAGGTAGAATCTTATTCCTTTTAACCGAGTGAATAAAAGAATAAGTACTCCAATTTCGTTCGCAACAAGAAGAAGAGCATGGTTGTCCTAATAGCTTCAAAGCAATTTTTTGAAGATTTGGAGCCGAAGCTCCATGTATAAGCCACCAAACCTTAGGATCCTCAGTGCCTCTATCATCTATCGAGTCAGCACTACCAAAAATATCCAACATGCCTGAAAATCGAGCAAATTCACCATTCACAGTTTTTCTTGCCTCTCCATCAAAATATCTTTTGATACACTTGTTTCGTTCCACAGATAGCTCAATATCTCGATGAGGAGGTTGGCGACCTGGAGCTCCACTAAGCCATGCCTCACTATAATACCTATACCATAGTAAAGAAAAGAATCAAGTTCAAGTAATAAATTAGTAAAACCAAACTTCATTAAAGTGTTGCATAATTTTGAAAATTTGTGAGTTTACCTTGGGTTGAGTGAATGAGCTAAGCAATGAAGTGGTGAAGAACTCTTAGTCCATCTATCAATGAGAATGCCATAAACTACATCATAAAATGTAGACTCCTCAACGAGATCTTTCCTTTCATGCCTATATACGATAGACTTCACTTTCTCAATCATTTCATCCCACATATCATATACCAAGTGAAGTGAAGGCTTATCCGTATCTGCAAAGCGGAGCATACTATATATAGGAGCAGTAAACTCAAGAATGTAATCAACCTTATCCCACCATATTTCATCAAGAATTGAAGTCCTTATGAGGGCGGCTTTGGCTTGATCACACTCACGGTATGTGCTCCACTCCTCACTAAGCACCAACCTTTCTAAAGCACTTTTCAGAAGTTTAATTCTTTTGAGCATAATGATTACTGATGCAAATCTTGTTTCAGCAACTCCAAGAAGCTTCAAAGGAGCAATATTGTTGAACATTGTCAACACCATGTTATGATTAAGAATAAAATTCTTAATCATTAATGCTCTATTAGCCACTTCTGTAATCCAACGACACTCAATGAAGGCATTCATATTAGACTCAATTTGACTAGGATCACAAATATTCTTTAGTGCCAAATTAAGAGTGTGCACTACGCATGGAGTCCAGAAGATGTGAGGATATTGAGTCTCAATGATCATACCTAATAATAAATAAAGTGTTGCATAATTTATTTAGATGGAAATGCAAACACTAAATAAATTTGAAAAGTTTGAACATATGTTATAGTACCTGCCGCCTTACAAACTGGAGCATTATCAGTAATAACTTGAACCACATTTTGATGTCCCACTTCAATGATCACCTCCTTGATTAAGTTTGCCATATAAAACTTATCTTTGACATTGCCTTCACAATTAACCGCTTTTATGAACATAGGACCAAGCTCAGTGACTGCCATAAAATTTATCAAAGGTCTTCTTTGGCTATCACTCCACCCATCAGAAACTACGGTCACACCTTTCTCCTTCCATGTTGTCTTGATAGGATCCAATAATCTTTCAACATTCGCCTTCTCCTTTTGCAACAAAGTAGTGCGCAAAGCATTATAAGTGGGAGGAATATAGCTAGAAAGATTGAAATCCGAAGCCATAGTATATGACTTGATGTAATGGGGATTTCTAGCAAAATGAAAAGGTAAGCCCCCAGAATAAAATGCCCTTGCAATCTCACCATCCAATTGATTTCTCATCTCCATTCTATATGCTTTGTTGATTGGATTGCTTGGATCAACCACCCTTTTTTTTGATTGAGGTTGACTTGGATTTCTCTCTTTTCCGCCCCAAGCACTACTACAAGATTGAGTTTGGCTTACATTCGAAGGAGGTAGTGGAATATCTATTGGTTTCCTCCTCTCTTCGGCCTCCGCCAACTCCTTTTGAAATTCACTTAAAAGTTCGGAAGTGACTTTTAAACAAACCGCAATTCCAACCCCTTTAATCTTCAACAAATGCGCTTTCACCCTTGAATATGAACCGGTGAATTCAATGTTACAAAAATTGCATCTAAATTTAGTATTTCCGCCTCTTTCTTTTAATTTTACAACTTTTGTAACATGCTTCCATAAACTAAATTCAACGTCACTTTGTTGACTTTGAGAAGCTTCCACATTTGTAGTTGAATTGGTAGATGAGGTAGTTTCCATAACTAAAAGAGTTAAAAAAAAAAATCAGTGCATTAAAAAAAAAATCAGTCCATAAAAAAAGTTACTGCAGAAAAAAAAAATCAGCTACCTCTAATAAAAAATTAGTCCAAAAAAATAAACCCAAATGCCCTACCTACTGTTACCTCTATTGACTGAGCGGAGCCAAATAAGTAGTAAAAAAAAAAAAAAAAGAATACACATCGATGCCTGCTGTCACCCCTACAAATCGAATGCCCTTCAAAAAAAAAAACAATCGCTTCAATTTTATACATACCAGCGACAGCGAGGCAGCAACGAACGAGGAAATCGAGATGAGATGAGGGCGAGGCGAGAGGCCAGAGGGCGATGAGGGCGGTGGCGATGGTCGAGGCGCGGTGGCGATGGTCGATTCGACTCAGGGAGGAGCGACGAGGCTGGAGAAATTAGGGATTAGGGCTTCAGTCGCTTCCTATTGGAAATAAAACGAGCGTGATTATTCAAACCGAAGCGGTATGTAACTTTAGTCACAGAAAATATTACGTTTCTACCCTCGCCGCACCCCATTTTAAGTATCTCGCCGCACCCACTTCTGGAAATACGGGGACACGCCGCTTGGCGCACCCCGTACGAATTTTGCCGCACCCCCCCGCACCTCCGCACCCCATACGTATCGGTGCGCAATTCTTCGCATAATTGAAGCACCCCTGCTTTGTAGTGTTTAACTAATGATCATTCGACCTGTATCTGCCATACAATTTTATAAATAATCTTGGGATATTAAAGGTGTATGATATGTAAATCATGATTTGGTATTACTTTATCCTATATAGTTTATAATATTCCATCTATTTATAAAAATCTTGTCACTTGGTCCCATTTTGCTGGAATTAGTTACAATAAAATTTCTATTCTTTATGGGGGATAAAAGTAAGCCACAAACTGGTAGTGTGTAATAGTTTGTCTCTCGGTTCTATGTTTATTTCATATGGTTTAGTTTTGTTAGAAATAGTAAAACTTCAAAATCTATGTATTTTTTGAACCATTTACTGATAGTTCCACTGCGTAGGTTTTGTTTTTTCCCAGGGTCTGTGTTAACATAGTGAGTGATCTGTTAATATTATCTTGAGATTTAATTCTGGTATCAAGTTCCTAGCGTTAGATTTTATTTTAATCTATCTTAATACTTGCTTGTTAAAACCATTTATTTTATGTATGATATTTCAAGTATTTGAGCTGGTGTGAAATTGTGTTTACTGGTAGGAGATGAACGAAACCTCTAAAAGAACGTATAAATGAAAACAAAACTGTTTACTTGTTAGAAGACCTATCAGTGCGACTTTATTCTCTACAATACCTTCGTTTGTGGTTACATCTGAAGTAAGCTTTTGGTAGGTTTTTAGAACCAGCACTAATGTTGTTTTTCCATAAATCATGTTTATAAGCTAAAGCCCTACTATTTCGTATAATAGAACTTTTATCATCCACTGCTGGTAGACTGTTAGAATCATAAGGTCTACAAATGTAAAATTAGGGATACATAATATGTTGATGTGCATTATAGACATTAGAAGCTGTGTCACTTATGTTTTCATATTCATCGGTAGTTGTTTACAACCATTTTCGATCAGTCTTTGGAAGTTGCTTAGTTTTACGTACAAGCTTTAGGTACCCTTTAGATGTTTTCAAGATTGTGTGAAAATGTATGTATTTTTTGAATGTTTTCTGGAATGTGTGAAGTTGTGTTTACTAGAATGAGTGAAAATGTGTTTACTGATATCAGTAAACCCATTAATATCTGAAAGTCTTACGGGAATATTTACTAGACTATGTGATAATGTAGAAAGCTATATAAAATTAAGGCTTGAATACAGAGCTTCCATAGATGTTTTACGGATTAATTAAACCGATTGGCGATTTAGCAAGACAACTCTATGTTTACACCAAATCCTTTAGATGTTATGATGCTGAAAGATTGGCAGGGTAAGCACCTGTACTGTATATTAATTGCTGCTGTATATGTTTTCTGTTATGGCTTTATTTTTCTGTTTTTAACTGTGTTGTATGTGTGTGTGTGTGTACACACACACACATTGTTGCTGTATATGTTTTCTTGTATGATTCTTTCTTTTTTTATCTGTGTTTTGCTATATTGTGCTTATTCTATTTGTTTGTTATCTCTACTCTCTAGTTCTATCTGTGTTGCCTTTTAATTTTTATTCCAGTATTTGTTTATATTGTTCAACCTTTGTGAGCTTCTTTTTCGCAGTTTAGACTTAGGATAGTGTTTTTTATTTTTTTGGTACTCTAGATTTAGGTATTGTGTTTATTGTATTATGTACACTTTATATTTGGACTCTAGTCTTAGTCTTATGTTTGGGGGTTTATTTTTTCTTTTATTTTCATTGTAAAGGGTGGGCACTGCTGCCTGTCAGGCCTGTTGATAGCCCTCTTTTTCAAGTGTGGAATAAAATTACATGAGTGCTCTTTTTCATGCGAGGATCATTCATTTCTCTCAAAAAATATATATTAAAATTCGATAATTCAGTATTATTTTATTAGCTCAAAAATAGTCATTTTACAAACAGTCTCAGAATTTAACGAGACCATTTTCATTGGATCCGTATCTATGAAATATGATAGGATTTCAAGTTTTATATCAATTGGACTTACAATTTGATTGCATGAGTTGAAAACGTGTAAATGTCATTTAATTAAACTCGAACTTAAAATTAATCAAATCACTCTTATTCAGTAATCCCTAAATCTCCTCCCTCTTTGACAGCACACCACCACTGACCTACACTCTACTCAATGTTTGCATAAGCATAATCATGATGTTTAGTGGCACAAAAAATAAGAGTGACACAAAAGATACGAAAGGAATTAATTTAATTAAACCATAGGTGGAAAATTGTCTAAAACCCATTACTTCATCACAACTCCTCTCATGTTGAAATCTAGGCAAGCGATTTTTCACTAAGGACCCAAGCTTATATGTATAAACAGGTGGCCTCTCACTCGCATTTCCTTTCCATTTTCTTTTCCTATTTCCTCTCTTTTCTCCCTTTTTTCTCTCCCCTCCCCCCATGTTGGTCCCCACCACCTAACCCGCGCCCTCCCCTAGCCTACCACATCAGCTCCACTGCCTCCCCTCCTTGCCGTGGACCACACCACCTCCAAACACCCTTTAAAGCACCTTTAAACCCCCTTAAACACTTAAAGGCCTTACCTTTACATCCCTCCTCCATCAAAACAGCATAACCCGTAGACCCCACAACCCAATAACCCCACGTGGACCCCACACCCCCTAGGTTGCACCCCTCTAAGCACAAAGGTTTGATCTTTTGTCTCCAAAACATACATACATATATATATATACATATATATATACATATATATATATATATATATATATATATATATATATATATATATATATATATATAAGAATAATTTATAAACCTGTATGCATCGAAGCCCTGTCCATTTAAAATATGAAAAATCTACAGTGACGCCAGAAGGCTGCCGGATTGGACTTGTATTGCAGAGGTGATCTACGTTCGAAGTTACGAAGTAGTGGATAATTCGGTGAGAAACTACGTACTTAAAAGGTTAAGTAGTATAGGTTATTAATATTAAATCACGTTTGGGTTTAATAATGATTAGTGAAGTAAATGTATGTTTTTTGTAATAGCCCGCATTTTACATATTAGAGGATCATAAAATATTTTTATTTTATTCCCTGAGGATTGGATCATTCTCATATTTTAATATGTTGTTTATGGGGATGTGAGATATGTCCATAATTTTTACCTATTTTGTTTGTGATCATTTTTTCCCTTGTCAGTCTTGTACATGGCATAACTTTTGACTCAGATCGAATAAGGTGTTGAGACCTGTGCCATTGGAAAGGAAATGATGTTTCCCTTTCCGTAGAGTGGCCACAGTAAAGATTTGGTTCAGCGGTTTGGGAGGAATCGTTGTTTTAAGGTTTTTCAGTGGGCTGTTCAGGCTTTGTAAGCCATAATGGGCTGATTTGGGGAGGCCCATTAGTGGGCTGGTGGGAGACTATAAATGGGGTGTAGGAGGCATGGAGAATAGTTTACTTTCTCCATTCTCTCATTTCTGAAGAGCTTGTGGTCCTCCATTCCTCCATCTTCTTCACCTTTCCACCATTAGAGCTTAGAGAATCGAAGATCTACATTGTTGGAATCTAGATCTTCATCATTCCAAGGGAGAGATCATCGAATTAAACGGTCTGGATCAAATTCTTCCTTGTCCGGAATCATATTTCAATCATTTTGGGTTGTTTTGGAGAGTTAGTGAGTGATATGCATCTCTCATATGGATTCAATCAAATATATGAGTGTTTAATCTTGTTTTCCATCAAATTCACATGTTTTCTCGTAGATCTACATCATGATAAGTCTATTTTCATATGAATAGCCATATGATCTAATTTAGCAACCTAAGACCGGTAATTTTTATGCTACTTCATATGTTTTTGCAAGTTAGATCCATAATTTAGTTCATATGTTCATTTATCATGATTTTGGTGAAATTTGCATAATTTTGGTGGTAATCGTCATTATTCATGTTAGTGATTTCATAACATGTTTATGGTTGTATTGGATGGATTGGATGAGTGGTTTCGTCGATATGGTCGATTGGCGGGAGTTTTGGTCGAATTTCGGGTGGAAATTACGATGGATCAGATATAAAAGCTTACGGATCGGTCGGGGAGCATTTGGAGCATGGATCGGTCGGTGGAAATGAAGTATCGACCGGAAATGTGGCTTAGAGAGAAAGAAATGATAAGTCGGTAGTGGTTTCTCCTATGGATCGGTCGGCCTCGGTGGGATGGGTCGGTTATGTTGGGTCGGTCGTGTCTCATTATGATGGGTCGGTCATGACCAGTAGGATGGGTCGGTCTTCTTTTTCAAGCATGGATCGGTCGGGTGTGTGTTCTTGGCATGGGTCGGTCGGTTTGAAGCAGATGGATCGGTCGCTGCCTGGGGAAGATGGGTCGTTCGTGCTTTATGATGTACGGGTCGACCATATTTCCTGGTTGATGGGTCGGTCAGTCCAGAAAGGGATGGATCGGTCTGTATTGCATGGATGGGTCGGTCGCTGTGGTTTATTTCATAGCAAATGGAAGTAACGTTATGAATTGTGTTGAATCATATATCGATGTTATTTAGTTTAGTGATGTTGTGACTTCGAAGGGACTTCAAGTGGGAATATTCGAAGTGTTGAATGTGTTCGTTGATCGGTGTGGAACAACGAATGAGATGACAACTCAAGGGTCGTGAGTTGATGGATAATGGTTACTCGAGAAGGTTGCTCGAGTTATGAAAAGTCGTCAAGGTTGGATGATAAGAGATGCGAAGGCTGATAAGTTATCGTTGTCGTAAGTTCTAGCAGACTCAAAGCAGGGGTACAATGAGGGCATCCAAAAGACTAGAAGGTTTTTGGTCGAGTACCCTAGGTATTGTTGAAAGGCCTAGTCGTTAAGGTTGGACAAACATACGTATCGTTGAAAGGCGTATGGAGTTTATGCTAGAACGTGGGTTACCATTAGCCCTTGACATATGACAAGTTTGGTTGTCATACGATTAACGATGGTTTCGAAGCAGGATTTGCGGTGATAGCCAGAGTCTATCATGGTTGACTGGTTGTTTTATTTGTACCGTCTCACATAAATTGTCCAACGTCGAAGGAGATGTTCTGTGGGTGCTTGTATGATACTGGTTTAGGCCTCTAGGGCTTGTGCTTGGGAATGTTGAATTCGATTAGGATAGTTTACGTAAGATATATAATCTGGATGCTATAAGTGTTATCATTGACTGTTCTTTTGTCATGAATGGATTGTTATTCCTTTGGTTGAATGGATTGTTAAGGCTCTCACTGTCCGATGTGGGGAAGGTAGGTTAAGTTCTTCTTTGGTGTTATGGGTAGATTATTTCGTTTATTTACCTATTCTCATATACTATTTAAATGATGTTAGATAGCTATTTTGTCGC
This sequence comes from Allium sativum, assembly GCA_030737875.1. NCBI lineage: Eukaryota > Viridiplantae > Streptophyta > Magnoliopsida > Asparagales > Amaryllidaceae > Allium > Allium sativum. Next base: position 462,311,598 of record CM060921.1, read on the forward strand.
TCACTAAGACTGTTGTCTGACTCAAGGTTTTATGTTTCCCTCTTATTACCTTGGGTTGTTCAACCGGTTGTGGATGGGCAGACTAAGTAGCAGGTGACACATGATAGTTTGGTGAGACGATGATGTTGATCGACGACGAGCTAGAGGCTTACGTACCAGTTTTATTACTATCTAATATTTTCTGTTTCTGTTGTTTGAGTTGATGTGAGTGTTGTAGTGAGGCTTTATGTACAAGCTTTGATATTTCCTATGATGTATGGATAATCTTTCATGATGTTGTGAAAGTTTAAAAGTTTTCTATATGAGCTTCACTATTGTTACCTGTTGTATATGTTCTACTATATTTTATCCTTACACCGTGAGTTTTACGAAAGGTACCGTTTGTGTTATCATACCTTGATGATCGTCCATAGCTGCCTGGCACACCCTTCAACGCATTATTCCTCTTGTTTTAGTACAAGGGTTGTGGGCAGTCGTCACATTTTCTAAGTGATACACATATGACACTTAAGTAACATCCTATGATGATGATTGTGTGGATATTTGAAGACTGGTTGTGGATACAAACCTAATTGGGTTGATTGAGTACTATTTTAAATAGTAATGGGCTAATGGATATTAGCTTGCTTAGTTTATAACATCTTGTTTGGCTGATATTGAATGTTATAATGGTTGATTATAATGTGGTATATGTTAGTGTAATTAATTATACCCAAAAAGTTGGATTATTGGGTTAATAGTTAAGTCTCTATTCAATAAAATTAATTAATTGAATATTTTATTAATTAAATAATAAGTGAAAAATAAAATTTCGAACTTGATATTTGAATTTTGATAGAAATGAAGTTAAATTCATTACGATAAACATTTGTAAAAGAAAGAAATTTATTTGAAATAGTTTTCAAGTAATTAAGGCATGTTTAAATTTTAAATTAAAAATGAATATTAACTTTGAAAAATGAAGTTTGGTTTAGGTATACAAGAAATGTTTTAATTGGATTTTTTTTCTAAACTATCTTATTTATTTTTATAATAGATTTCAGGAAAGTTCGGATTTCGAAAGTTGAAGTTTGAAAAATAATATTATTTTAATGATTTAAATAATATAATAATATTCAAATAATTGAATATTTGAATTTGAAGTTAAATATTGGAACTATCGAAAATTATTATATATGTTTTATATAATCAATAAATTATTTTAGAAGCAATTCAACTTGATTTTTAATATAAGTCAAAGTTGGGTTTGAATAGGACTAGTCGTGCAACGGTAGTTCGCAAATTTCGACCATTGACTTCAAACTGACGTACTGAGAGATCTGACCGTCGGATTTTCTCAAAATGAAAAATGTTTGGTTAAAAATGAAAAGAGTTTTCAAATTCAAAGGAAAATTTTAAAACCTAATTGTTAGATTTTGAAATAAGTTCAAATAAAATTTGAATGAAAACAACATCGATGTAGTTTAGGACCCGAAATGGGATTTTGATGTAAGAAGCTATTTTAATTTATTAAAAATAGAGATAAACTGTGATAAATCATAACAAATGATTTCAAAGAGCTTTGGACCAAATATATGCGGTTTTAAGCGATAAAAACCTGTTGACCAGAAATAGGCTATTTTGCAATGCCTTTTGTAACGATTCTAAGTAACGTTTTGAGTTATGGGTTTTTAGTTCATAAATTGAATCTAAACCTTGGTAAACCTATTTATATGGTTAATAAAGAATTTTGAAGATGATTTTGGAAGCCCAACAGCTTAACCAAATTTAAGAATAAGATCTAATCTTATGAAATGTTTTCAATTAAAGGAGACTTAATTGGGGATCCAATAATCCAAAAGGATTTTGTTTGATGATAATTATTTCGAAAAGACCGGTTTCAAGCCATTTCAAATAACTATACAACGAGTTAGAAGTCGAAGATATTGAAGACGGTGAAAGACCAAGAATCTTCACATCGAACAGACTGTTTGCTGATGCCTTGGGTAGCTCCAATTATAAGATTATAAGTGGCAGTAGTCCGGACGTACATGTTGATTATCCGGATATGCAAGGGCCTCTCTCCTTTATTCGATGAGGAATAAGGTGCCTTCGGTTTCGTTTACAACCCAGTACGAACTTGTATTGGATGTATGTCTAACATTGTATTTTACAACATAACTAATAGGTTTCTATTGATGATATATTAGCTAGTGGCAAAAGATCCTTTTAGCTTAACACTCTACTCTGAGACATGTATTCAAAGGGCTATATATTAATAGACACCGATTATATGTTGTGAATTGACAGTGTGACATGTTAAGTGATGATGGTAGATAGATCAAAGCTTCTGTTGCAAAACAGAGCTTCGTGGAACGTGACTTCACGACCTCAGAACTAGTAATGAGCTTAAACAGGATGAAGTACTGTAGAGGTAAGGACTAACGTTTCCTTCTAGTTTAGTAGTGATGCCATGGTATAAAGCCCAGGAAATTTACTTATGTGGATGATAGATCGAGGCTCCTTGGGTAGTGGTCGACAATGATCAGGAGATGTTATGTTCAGGAGAAACCCAAACTACACCTGGTGTAGGTGGGTCGGCTTTGCTGATATAGAAGGAATATTTGTTGATCCTGGGATATCCTACTAAAGGTGTTCCGAATCGCTGTTAAGGGAGATCCTTTGCCTGGGTCATTGATGGAACCAACTTTCATTACGAACCTTTACGGTTTTAGTTGTAACCTATATATGTAGTCGTAATATATGGTTCCTACATCTGTTAAGATTTATACATTTAGTTTGAAAGAGTTTTCAAAGATAGACATTAATGATAATATCAAACAATTTTCGCGTATCAAGCATATTTGATTATCATAAGGTAAACTTGCTCCTAATGGTGTGTGTTCGTATTATGAGATGGGATGCGAGTCTTATGGTAGCTTTATTTTCAAAATGTATTGCTAGTTTTTGTGCACTGGTATCCATAAGGGGAAACCCGTCCCGTGTTCAGTGGCGTGGTCTTATGATTTACCTTACTACTCTTATAAACACAACTGTTTTTGGTTTCTCACACCAGTCTCATGACTGATGCGTAGTTTTATTTTTCCCTTGCAAACACTGGTGCCCTTATTTCCACACGGGCAACCAAGTATTCAAATTAGTAGTTAAGTTCGTTTTGGAAGCTGGTTTTAGATTGGAGCAAAAGCAGAAGTTGGATATTCTTTTTGTTTTCTCTTTAAGTACTCTATTATGTTACTATTTCCGTTGTGTACTTATTTATTATTTTCGTTGTTATGTGCTGTTGGATCTTATCGGTTATATTAACTCTGATGTATTCCTGGTGTAATATGTTACACATTATGATGTTGTAATGTAATGTTTATTTCCATCGTTATGTAATGTGTTATGTCCTTTCAGTTACTTGGAATGTCGATATCCTAAGTACTGAGAGGGTATGTCGTCACAATTCGAAATACACATTATTATCTCTAGCAAACTGTGATACACTGATTAAATTTTTCTTGATTTCAGAAGCCCTTAACAAGTTATGTGAGAATAATTGTCTTTTACCATTTATATTGCCTTTACCAATATGAGAGATATTGATATGCTTAACATTCCCCATGCAAATAAAGTTGTTACCTCTGTATTTTCTATTGCCAAGATTAAGATTTTCAAGATTATTGGTGAGATGGTTGGTTACTCTAGAATCTGGATACCAGCTATCATCATTGATGTGATCTATTCTACCTCTTTCACTATGGTTTCTTGATGATTCAGGTGGAACAACATCACTCTGAGTTTGTGTTAGGCTGGCACTGGGTTTTAGCTCTCTCTGGTTGTTTGAATTTTGATTCACTACATAGTAGGTATTAAATCTATAAAAACATCTGAGTGTTGTATGCCCAACCTTCTCGCAAATTTGGCACTTTGGTTTGTTGTTGTTACTGTTGTTGTTCCATCTACCTCTACCTCTGCCTCTGGATGATTGTCCACCTCTTTGAAAGGTTTGATCACTTTTGTTGCTATGGTTTAGTCAGAAGAATTGCATTAACATCATCTATAGATGAAAATTCTTTTTGTGAAGCAATTATGGCCTCTACGGCCTCATATACTTCACTTAGACCACTTAAAATAACAAGCATCTACTCAGATTCAGGTAGTTTATTCCCTGTAGCATCTAACATATCACAAATTGATTTTATCTTGCTTACATATTCCCTTATAGTAATCTTATCTTTTTTGATCATTTTAAGTTGCCTTTTGTAAAACATCACTTTAGCACAGTATTGATTGTTGAAGGATTTTTGTATGGTTTGCCACATTTCATTGGCTGTCTTACACCTTATAACCTATGGTAGTAATTTTTCACCAACGGAACATAAGAGCCAGATGTTGATTAGTCGATCTTGTCTATGGAACTTATTGTATTCTTCATTAGGAACAAAATTATTGGCCTAATCTGCATTGAACTTGGGTGGAACAACATTGGTTCCCATGATGAATCCTTCAAGGCCAAAGCCTTGTATTGCTGTTTCGATTTGTAGTTTCCATAAGAGGTAGTTGTTATCATCGAGTTGCACTGTTATCAATTGTGACCGAGGGTCGACTACTGTCTGTAGTAGTGTTCACACTTTTTGAACCAACAGATGGATCTGAGGAGGCTGATGTTACATTATTAGTCATGATGACAAGCTAAAAGATGGATGAGAATAAAGGAAAAGTAAGGGGAAAGAGATTAAGACGATGATACAAATCTGACAAGAGAATTATCAGAAACTTTCGCTGCAACCAGGTGATCCAAAATGATGTTGTTGACTAATCAAGTCACTGGAAGGTAATTGACTATATCCTGGTTGTTTCTCGCTTTTCTTGATTGCTTTTCTTTCAAAAATGATACAAAGCAGTCGCTGTTTAGACTGATACAACCACCTTGTACAGAGGCACGACACTGAGATGCAATCGTGTGTAAGGGTTTGGGAAGGCATAGATGATCTGCCCTGCAATCTTCTCTGATGATGAAAACTTAGCGAGCAGTAGAATCTTTCACACACACAATGACAATCGAGGTGAAACGATAATCTCAAGATCGATGGAATGATACAGCCGTTAGATGAAGTAATCTGATCTGATACCGAATTATGGACTGAGAAATTTGTAATATGATATGAGAAAGCAAAGAGATTGAATAAAAGAGAAGCACGAATTTGTATTATTGAATGTAATCGGATAATAATACAATGATGGATGCAAACGTATATATAAGCGCAGTGCAGTGATGAGCTCAGTATGTTTAGGCCCAAAGCCCACTACGTAACAAACGAAATAAAACAAACAGATATCAACTGCATTCCTCGTACATCAGTATTAGTGTATTTCTTTTATTACTTTAGTTTTATCCAAATTAATAAAACTATCTCTCTAGCTTGTGTTATGTAACGGCGGTCGAAACAAAGCCCCCTTTTTGCATGCATATGAGCTGACACACAACTTCCATATAACAAAAGGAATCCCTGATGTTACGTGTCTACCAGCTCATATTTGTACGCAATTCCTTCAATATATTCCATGATGTGGGACTATTGTATCCAAACCATCATTCCACCTTAAGAGCATGCGAGACAATCCTAACAGGATTCTTGCCTGCATGGCCCAGTCCGAATTTTCGGCTCCGATACTACTGTTATGTAACGACGGTCGGAACAAAGTCTCCTTCTTTGTACGCATATGAGCTGGCATACAACTCCCATATAACAAAAGAAATCTTTGATGTTACGTGCCTACCAGCTCATATTTGTACACAATTCCTTCCATATATTCCGTGATATGAGACTATTGTATCTAAGCCATCATTCCTTCTCAAGAGCATGCGAGACAACCCTAACAGCTTAAATCTTGGGCAGTAGGTCGTTTAAATCTCCGGTCTTTGAATACACAAGTTTGTATGATGATTGTATTAAGTTTAAGGAGCGGACGACAATTATCGATTGAACCATAATCGTGTCGAGTTTCACTTTAAAACAATGGCCTTATGCACGACCCTACTTATTCACTCGCTATTTACTGTTTCTACCCACCAATTTTTCAATATTTGAGACTTGGTGTTTGCAGTTGCATAATCTCCTTCAACACCGTTCTTCCACATTCCCATGCTGCATAAGCTCCAAACCTCTAAACAGTTGTTCATCTAGCAAAAAAATAAAGTCAAAGAAAGATCAATGAAAGTGAACTTGCACTGATGGCAATACATTGATATATCTGGTGTTAGTTACCTAAAAATGTGAAGATTCTTGCGATGTATTTTTTCTGGCGTAACTTGGTTTAATTACTGGATTTAAAAAAAATAAAAAATGCATACGGCGTATAATACTAAAAAAAAGCTATAACTTTGATTTCTTCTTTGCAGGTTACCTTGACTTGAATATTAAGCACATCATACCTCAGTCGTATTGGATTCTTTCATGAAAATACCCAAATAAATCTGCTCAACTCTCAGTTGACTTATGAAAGATATCGATAGCTGAGTTGACTATTAATTTAATAACAAATGTTAAGTAGATTGTTAAGCAGAATTAAGAATCATATGACTATTCTCTTGATCAAGGAATAAAAAGACGGAAAATACTAATTGATAAGGGCTTTGTTAATCACACCTCATTTTTGGGTAAGGGTTGTCATATTTTAAGTACACATCCGTTCAATATTTTAATATTAAGGGGCAACACAAGTATTACTTTTAAGAGACAAAATTACCTATGCTGTATTTCAAACCTCACGCTCGAACCAGTAAAACCGGTAAGAATATACCGTTTTTATTTGATAAAAACGGTAGCATTAGAACATCTTTTCTATCTCTATAACAAACTTAACAAAAACAACGAAAACGGTTATACTCTACATACCAAAAACGGTTATACTCTACCGTTTTTCGTATTTTCACATCTACGTCGTGCTTCAGAAAACGGTGACTCGCGACCGAATTTCACCACTTCGTGCTTCTTCTTCAAATTAAAGGTAATTTTATCTTATTATTGTGTATTGTTAAGGGGTGTTTAGATTGTAGTGTACTCCCTTAACAAAATTTTAAAAACTAAAATCTGTGTCACCTTTTATCCAAAAACTAGGTGTCATTAACAAAGCCCAATGATAATCCTTTACTTTTTTCTTGCACGTATTAGACTTACGTAAAATATTGAGTTTTTAATTAATTCAGTCCTAACTTCTAGTTTACATTTCAGGATTTTAGTCTAACTACAATTCAGAGTCGTGATTTAACTGTTGTTTTTAATCTGAAATGTTTCCACGCAAGTTACATAAAATTAAACAATAAAATATTTTTCTGATGGTTTTTCTTAATTTTCACATGTATATAAAATCATTGCTTATATTCTCATTAACTTATACGTATAAACGGTCTGCTAATTAGCTAACTACCATCAGCAAATCGGTTAAAGCCCAAAAAAACCCATGGTACACGCACCTTATTTTTCTATTCCCCCACTTATACTTCGATGATGAATGTTTTCCTTCTTGCTCATATTGTTTCTAAGTGCAGGATACAACATTAGTGCAACGGAAAGTGGATTGGAAAGGAAAACCTGCTATCAGAAACAAACATGGAGGAGACTTTAGCTCGCTGTTTATACTTGGTATTGCTACAGTCAGACAAACAAATTCATGCCTATTTAATGTTTTATACCACACTCAAAATGATACAAGTATAAACATGTACACATGCATGTACATGCACAAGGTGTTATGGAGCTTGTTTCAGTGATATGTCAACGTTTCACATGTTCACATTTGACAAGCTGTAGTAAACAAAAAAGGCTAACTATTACCACTTTTTTGTAGCACTATATGGAATGGACAGTTTTGCAACAATGGCACTAGCTGTAAACATAACCACATACTTCATTGATGTTATGCATTTTGGGGTCGATGAGGCCACCAAAGTGCTCGCTTATTTCATGGGAACAAGTTACATCTTATCCATAATTGCAGCCTACATATCAGATGCATATTTGGCTAGATACAAAGTGATTATCATTTCTGCAGCTATAGAAATTCTGGTAAAACCATTATCAAAACCTTAAGCTACACGAACAAGTCATAGATTTTAAATCTAATAATTATTGTTCATTTTCGCGTGCAGGGATTTATGTTACTAACAATCGATGCAAAAACTCAGAAACTAAAACCATCGCCATGCAATCCATTTGATCCTACCTCTCCAGAATGTGTAAAAGTTCGAGGAGGCGATTCTGCTTTCTTATATGTATCCATTTACTTGATTGCTGTAGGCACCTCTGGCGTAAAAGCATGTGTGCCTGCACATGGTGCAGATCAATTTGATGAAGAAGACGCTATAGAATCAAAGAAATTGTCCGGTTATTTCAACTGGCTTTTATTGGCTTCAAGCGTTGGTTCGACCTTTAGTTTGGTATTGACAGTTTGGATTCAAAGTGACATTGGTTGGGGCTGGGGTTTTGGAGTTTCTTTGATTGGAATTTTCGTCGGTACAATTATTTTTGTAATTGGCGTTCCCCGGTACCGTGTTCATGCTATTCCGAAGATGCATTCAGTTGCTTGTGTCTACAAGGTTTGTTCATTGATGTTATTTCTGTCACAGTCCTTATAAACAGCCTTATATATGATATCGAGATAAAAAAAACAAAATTTTCCAGGTTTATGCAGCAGCCTTAAGTAAAGCGAACCTTCCACTTCCTGGAGACTCAAAGCAACTGTATGAACTCCAGTATGATGATGTGTCTGCTGAAGAAGTTGAATTTTTACCACATACGGATAATTTGAGGTATTTAAATTTGATTTTTTTGGTTATCCGATGCCTGAAAAAACACATCAAAGACTGGAGAAAGATAATTTCCTACAATGTTATTGTAGGTTTCTGGACAAAGCAGCAATCAAGAAGCCTGGAGAAAGTTCAGTATGCAGAGTCAGTCAAGTTGAGAGCGCGAAAATAATACTGGCAATGATCCCAATATTCCTAAGCACAATTATAATGAGCATATGCTTAACTGAATTTCTAAACTACTCCATTAATCAAGGAGTCACCATGAACACATATGTAGGCACACTGAAAGTGCCAGCCACACCATTTTTAGCATACTTGTTTATGGTATTCCTTGTGCCTCTATACCACTTTGTTTTTGTTCCTTTCACCGGTAAATTTACTGGAAATTCTACTGGTATCACGCCTTTTCAACGTGTCACAGTTGGTGTAATTTTCTCCATCATAGCAATGATTTCAGGTACTAATATTTCAGTACATTTGGCCAAGGTCAAGTACTATGATAATATTTATGGTATTCATACCGTGTTGTTTGTTAAATTTCAGGGGCTATACTAGAAGTAAAGCGCAAGAAAGTGTCTGAAAACAAGAACATGGTAGACGCAATACCATTGATAGAACTACTTCCGATAAGCTTCTTCTGGCTTTCATTCCAGTATTTCTTCTATGCCATGTCGCAAGTATTCATTTTCGTTGGATTGCTCGAGTTTTTCTACCGAGAGGCACCGAGAAGTTTGAAAGCAAGTGCGACGTGTTTTCTTTGGTTGTCGACTGCCATGGGTTATTTCATGAGCATTGTGGTCGTGAATTGGGTGAACGATGCAACGGAGAATAACACGGCTACTGGAGGATGGCTTGTGGGGTTGAACTTGAATAGAAACCACCTCAATTACTTCTACTGGACGATTGCAGTTCTTAGTTTTGCGAATTTGCTTGTTTTCATGTTATGGGCAAGGTGGTACAGAAATATATCTCAAGGTACCGATGTCAGAGTTGTAGATGAAGGTACAGTGTGATTATTTGATGCAGAACGTCAAGTGAACTAATCCTTCTGTGTGTGCAATCAGTGAAGTTTGGTGTCTGTGTAGATATACTACAATCAGAGAATTGCTACTTTAGAATTGTAAATGTAAGGTGTGTGTGATAATTACTCAACTAATGCGAACTAGTGTTATGGACATATAATTTTTATGAAACCGGTTCATTTGCTTCTCCTTTTCATTTTGACAGAATGTATCCTGGTAATTTTAATCAAATTCTTTTTGTGATGATTGATTCAACATCCGACCAAAAAAGGAAACCCACAACTTCTTGGGTAATGCCGGGATTAGAAGAAAAGTCTGTAAAATGAAGAAGAAAAAATGGTGATGGATTTTTCTTCAACGTTGTAGATAGGATCGTAGAAAATGTTTTTTTTTTTTTTTTTTTTTTTTTTCCTTGTAATTAATGTGTTAGATGAATGACAGGAAACTAAATCGGCTTCAATCTAATGTTTGATAATTGAGTTTGATAATTGATTACAAGATTGCTTTTGTTATATAATCATTTAGCAGAAATACTTTATTTGGGAAATTGGACTTAAAGGACATGTAGTGCTTAAAATTATTCCTCATCACGATTTGCCTAACACAACTTGAAAGATAACTTGTTTAATAACTTACACTCATGAAGCTTACATATTCAATACATACCATTGATTTTCAATTATTATTTTGGATGATTATCACAAGTATTACCATTCCATTTGTGTTCGTTACTTGAATCTTCAACCTTATAGTCTTCGACTCATTTAAACTAACATGATCTTCACAAGGGTGTTGTTATCGACATTCTAAATATTGTTAAGGGGGTCAAAATTTAAAAACACTCTAATCATAAATAAATAAAAAATGTTAGGAGGAGTCACGTATTTAATTTTTTATGTTCCCTATTTACCCTGGTAATAACATCAGTTACCATTTCAAATCCCAATCAATTTAAATGCAAAAAAACCAAATCCCTAAATTATTTGTAAACAAAAAAAAGAGCGATCGTTTGGGGAGAAATAATGGCGTAAATGAAGAACGTGAAACAAATGATATTATTGACAATTTAACAAATGAGAAATGAAATTATTAAAAAAAAACGATCAACAGATGAGAAACGAAATTATTTAAAAAAAGCGATCGACAAATGAGATTATTGATATTTTGATATAAAAATCTAATGCAGTTCGACAAATATACCGTATAATTTTTTTTAATTAACAACTAAAAATAGGATTAATGTGAAGAAGACTAATTTGGTAAAATAAACTTTATTTGTTAAGGGGAGTGCTCTCTGCATCGATACTCCCTTAACAAATTCTTTATTTTTTTAAACTGATCCCCACTTAACAATACTTGGAGTGTCAATAACAATCTCCCTTCAGAAAATGAAAGGCAGTTGGTTGCATGGTTGTAACCACCCTATGATTGGGGATAATTAATAAATGCAAATTATAACCATTTAATAATTAGTTAAAATAAATTTGCATATATTAAATAAATAAGATTTTTGTTGTAATACAAATAAGCGAATATGTGTTTATCATATTATATTTAGTCCCTCATTTTGGGAGTAAGGCTAACATCAGCTTCAAAACCAATATATAAAGGAGCCAATGTAATATAAATATGTACACTGAATTAAGAGAAATAAAAAGTTCTCTCCCTTATCTCTTATGTTCTTTCTAATGTCTTCTCTTTTATTATCTGTTCTGTATTATTTTACAACACGTTATCAGCACGAGATTTTACTATAGTTTTTTTTTTTGTTGAAATCTTCTAGATCTACATTTATGAATTTGTCATGTAAGTACTTTTTATTTGAGAATATCAATTCGTAGATCCCTATATTTGTTCTACAATTTTTTTCTGTTGGAGAATATCTGATCTATGGATCTATAATTTTTTTTTTGTAGATCTAGATTATGTTCCAATAGATCTAACTTTTAGATCTAGTTATTTTTAACTTAGTGGTTTTTAGATACCCACCTATTCATATTTGGTATTATGGTATACCAAATATTTTTTTAAGAAGATCCATTCATTTTCTTCTTATAATATTACATATGGATCTTTTACCCCATACGCCATACATAAATAATCTTCATTTGCTACTTTATCTCTTTAGTAACAGAGAAACCATTGATAATAGGTATGCATATATGTAAACTGCAGGTTGCTTCTTATATAATCTAATGCTTGCTGTACAGCTTCAACTTTGTAATAATAGACTAGCTATTCTCATTTTTTTTAATGCTTCATCTCGCAAGATGAGATGCTTTAAATATTTAGAATTACATTTGCATGTATAACTTACTTTTATATGCTTTTTCATCTCCCAATACAAGCAAGTTGCTTGTTAGCCAACATATGTATTACCGTGGCCATTATTTTTGTAATGTAACATGGTGTATGCCTGCTTAACGGTTGGTATTGTTTTCATTATTGTATAAGTTCATTGTAAATGTATAGAGAAAGACTTGCAAATTCCGATATTATTTTTGTGATTCTGTGCCGTAATATATTCAATTTATTACATGCATGTCTACGGTCCTATTCTACTTTACGAGATCTGCATTTTTTATATGAAATAATAGTACTATAGTTTCATTGTTTTGTCTGTTCGTCAATTTGTTAATTCGTTTTGATAATTATAGAACATGTATACTGATACGTGAATTTTATTTAATTAAGCATCTGCAATTTTTTTTTTGTAGTTCGCAAAATGTCAAACATTGCTAAACTTGAATTTAAAGCATTGGACATTTCTGGAGACAAATATTTGTCATGGATACTGTATGCCGAGATCCACTTGCAATCTTAATGCTTAGAGAATACCATTAAAGATGGTAATAATATGTCCCAGCAGGACAAAGCAAAGGCTCTAATATTTTTTAAGACGCCGCATCCACGATGATCTAAAATCAGAATATTTAACTGAAAAAGACCCTCTCCACTTATGGAACTCCCTGAAGGAGCGTTATGACCACCAGAAAACGGTCATACTTCCAAATACAAGGCAAGAATGGTTGAACTTAAGGTTTCAAGATTTTAAAACCGTAAGGGAATACAATTCCGCTATGTTTAGAATTACTTCTAAACTAAAACTATGTGGAGAAAAGGTAGATGATGCGCAAATGTTGGAAAAGACCTTATCAACATTTCACGCCTCGAATGTGCTCCTGCAGCAGCAATATCGAGAGCGTCATTTTACAAAATATTATGAACTCATTGAATGTTTGTTGATTGCTGAACAAAACAATGAATTACTTCTTAAAAATCACTTCTCAAGGCCAACTGGTTCAGCCGCATTACCAGAAGTTAATGCTAATTTCACCCACTCTGGAAGAGGTCGTGGCATAACCATAAGTAGAGGATGTGGTCGTAGACGTGGACGTGGATACAACCCCAGCAGAGGTGGTTACAGTGGTTTTGGGGGCAACAAAACTACTGATTTCAAAAGGCAGCAAAAGAAAAATGACCCTGAAAATAGTAACAATTCAGCTGTTGAAAATAAAAAGCATTATGAGGAAATTTGCTATAGATGTGGGCGCACTGGTCATTGGTCACGTACTTGCAGATCATCAAAGAAAATAGTAGAAGAATATCATAAATAAAAAAATATCGAGACAAACAATACCGAGGGATTGTCCGATAATGAACCTGAAGTTAGATGATTTCTTTGAAGATTATGATGGAAATTTATTCAGCAATGAAAATTTGAATGCAATATTCGAAGATATGACCGAACCAACCAATAAGTAGCCTGAAGCTCACTATGTGATTTTTATTTTGTTTCACTTCCTTTCTACATGTATTAGTTTGAAACTTTTGTTTATTTCCCTTTCTTTTTAGTTTATGGAATTGCTGAAATAATATGTAATGTTGGACATGATAAGTAGTTTATTCCCATGGACATTTATCTGTATTTATAAGTTATTTCAGTTATTAACTAGCTGTATTGTTTTTTTTTATTCTAAAGGTATGGATCGACAGTGTTTAAGTGATGATATATGTCTGGTTGATAGTGGAACTACTTATACGATATTGAAAAACCCGAAGTTTTTCTCAGAATTATCTGAAAATGTTTCATATAAAGTTTCAACTATAGTTGGTTCAGCCAATATAATTGAAGGGTCCGGAAGAGCCCATATAGTGTTACCAAATGGTACACATATATTCATTCAAAATGCACTATATTCAAGCAATTCTAAAAGAAATTTGCTTAGCTTTAAAGATATAAGAATGAATGGATATCATATTGAAACTATAAATGAAAACAATAAAGACTATCTTTGTGTTATTTCTAAAATTGAAAGCCAGAAGCTTATTTTAGAAAAAATTTGTACAATTTCAACTGGATTATACTTTACCAAAATTGGCATAGTTGAATCTCATTTTTTGAACATGAGCCAGAAGCTCACAGATACAAAGAAATTGATTCTTTGGCATGATCGTTTAGGTCATCCTGAATCAATTATGATGCATAAAATTGCTAAGAACTCAAATGGGCATGATTTACCAAATCAGTTGAATTTACCAAATGATTACATGTGTACATCATGTACACAAGGAAAATGAATTACTCGACCTTCATACAGTAAAATCACCTCTGAATCTCCGGCATTTTTGCAAAGAATTCAAGGTGATATATGTGGTCCGATTCATCCCGCCTGCGGGCCATTTAGATACTTTTTGGTGTTAATTGATGCATCAATTCGTTGGTCACATGTATGTTTGCTATCTACTAGAAACATGGCATTTGCCAAATTACTTGCTCAAATAATTAAATTAAGAGCACATTTCCCTGATCATCAAATCAAATCAATACGACTAGATAATGCAGGAGAATTCACTTCTCAAGTATTTGATGATTATTGTTTATCACTGGGAATTGAAGTTGAACATCCAGTAGCTCATGTTCATACTCAAAATGGTCTGGCAGAATCATTAATTAAGCATTTGCAACTTATTGTAAGACCTTTACTTATGCAAACAAAGTTGCCTGTCGCAGCTTCGGGATATGCAATTTTGCATGCATCCAAATTGATTAAAATTAGACCAACGTCTTATCATCAATTTTCACCATCAGAGCTTTTAACTGGATCCCAACCAAATATTTCACACCTACGAAAATTTGGTTGCGCTATGCATGTACCAATTAGTCCCCCACTTCGTACTAAAATGGGTCCTCAAAGAAGGTTGGGAATTTATGTGGGATTTGACTCACCTTCGATAATTTGTTATCTTGAACCTCTTACGGGTGATGTTTTTACTGCAAGATTTGCAGATTGCAAATTTGATGAGTCAAATTTTCCGCTGTTAGGGGGAGAAAAGACCGTTCCAGTAGAACGGCGTGAAATTTCATGGAATAATCCCTCTATGTTTCATTTGGATCCACGTACCAAACAATGTCAATACGAGGTACAAAGAATTTTGCATATTCAAAATATTGCAAATCAAATGCCAGATGCATTTCGTAACGACCCGCCCTGTACTAGCCGACATTTCCTCCAAAAGTGCGCTGTACACATGTCTAACTAGAGCGGAACGGCCGTCGGAAGGAAAGAAAGAAGGTGAAGAACTAACACAGAACCTGTAGAATGTCTCACAGCGCATGGAATAAAATATAATAATAACATAACTTTGACATAAAACAGGCGAGACAGTGCATAAGCTGAAAAACTAAATCATGTCTAACATGGCAGCGGAAATCCAAAATACAGCTTATGATCCAACATCTCTATTACAACTTCAAAAATACTGTCTCTAAGCAAAAGAAAGGAAAAGGTACACTACTAATGCCCAAGCAGTGACCATCGATAACACAGGGAGATAATACAAAAATATCATACGTGGAAGCCTCCTGCTCGTCTCCAGTACAGCTACCCGTGCATCCACCTAACCTGTCTCTAGTCTGCTCGTGTGAGCACCCAGAGTAATAAGAAGGGACATAAAACTCTGGGTCAGACAAAAAGTCTGGTGTGAGCGATAAGCAGCTAAACAAAACAGAACAATAACAGGTATAATCCAATCATACCTGAACCTGGACCTGCAACCAAAGAGTTAGCACTACATACCGTACAATATTCTAAGGTGCCACTAACATATGGTGTAAAGAATACGGGGGTGGGGGTGTGTATGTCATAGTGATGTCAAACAATCAAGCATAGCAACCATCCTCACATCTCTCACTCAGTGCGTAAAGAATACGATATCCACTACTTTGGTCACATAATCTTTTGGGCCATGACAGAGTCCAACCCCGTATAACTACACTATGAGCCCCTAATCCATCTCTCAGTGGTGAACCAAAATTATGGACACCGATAACCCCTTTGCACATGTCCCGCAGCAAAGCCCAAATCGTGAAGTGAACTCATTGGTTCCCGTCTGGATCCTGAGCTCTAACTTCTCCTTTGGACTACCTTTGCATCTCGGGTTATGGTCTTCATCTTCATCCGGATCGGTTCGGCTTCATTGTTTACGCCTCAAGTCAAAGCTCTTCGGTTCGGTTCGGTCATGACGAGCCTCTCCGGTTCGTGACAAGCTCCTTCGGTCGTGCTCCAGGCATAGTGGCTCCCTCAGTGGCTCGGTTTGGCCTTCAACATTCCTCACTGGATCGGGTCGGTCCCTCAAGCTCCTCCATGGTGCATCGGTTCGGGTCGCAAGTGACCACTCAGGTCGGGTCGGAGACGCGGTTCGGGTCGGGTGTCTCACTTCAGGTCGGGTCGGGTGCCATCTCCCTTCCAGTTCGTGCTTCCGCTCCGATCCTCCTCCTTTAGCCGCTCCGATCCTCCTCCTTTAGCCGATCTGATCCCCCTCCTTTATCCGATCCAATCCCAATATTGCTAGCATGGCCTTCCTTTCTGCCAAATTTATTAAGTGTCAAGTTCCGATCCGATCGAATCCCTTGCCCAGTTCACTTATCCGATCCGAGCCCTTATATCCGATCCGATCCGGTCCAGAGCCTGCACTTTTCCTGCAACCTTTCCAGCGAGTATTTTACGCTATTCGACGACGTTTTCGACCATTATAACTATTGAAATCAATCACAAAGCATACCATACAGTCATAGCAACATGCATAAACATCCACAAACAGCAAAACAACAATATGATATGTCAAAACGGATCAAATATACCCAAAAACCCATATTTTCCACTTAAGCACGTTTAAGAACAACTAATGATAGGATTAGTAAAACTTAACTAAATTAGCCAAATTTTCTTACAGAGGTCTAAAACAATATTTATGAATTTCTGAATATTTTTCCAGAATTTTATCACGCTTAATTTCGCTAATTAACACTAATCACCCCTTAATCCCCTAAATTCCGGGATTAACAAAATTAGTCCAAATTAACCCAAATTCATACCAGAGGCATAAAATGATGTTTTAGAATTTTAGAAATTTTTCTAGATTTTTCTGAGCCATAATTTCGCTAATCTTCGTTAATTACCCTAATTAGCCGTAATTAGTGAAAAAAACTAAGCAAATCATTCACCTTTGGCACAATTAAACTTTCAAAACTGAAACTCCTCTGATATAGATCCAATCTCTATGTGTTCCAGCAACTCTCTCTCTGATTTGGTGCTAATCCCTTTTGGTTTGATCTAGTTTTGCTTAATCTTTGATTAGAAAGTGATTAGAGGTGATTTGGAGTGAAATTAGAAGGTGGAGGCCATGGCTATACTTGAAGGAATGTCTTAGGCGGATGGAAAATGAAGTAAAAACCGAAATCATAACCCTAGCAGCCCTTAAATACCACTAATCCCTAAATCCCCCTTTGGGCCTAGCTGCTAATTACCCGGTTAAGCCCAATTAGCTGAAAATAACCCTTTAAACCTTAATTCAGCCATATCTCCTAAACGGTAAGTCCGTTTGGCTATTATGACCACTCTACGGAAAGAGAAACCATCATCCGGAGCAAATGGAAGTGGTTTCAGGTCAAAATTCCTTTCCAGTCAAAAGTTATGGACGAAACAAGATCAACTACGGGGAAAAAGGTCATTTAAAAATTGGCAAAAATCATGAACATGGGAAATGAACCCACTAGTCGTTTCCCAAAAGTACACGACCATACGACTTACCAAGAAAAAGAAATAAATATTCTACGATTCTAGATGCGTAGAATGTGGGTTGTTACATTCTCCCCCCCTTAAGAAATTTCGCCCCCGAAATTCCTTAACTAAGAAACAACAATGGGTCTCGCATGCCTATCAACCAATTTCAAACAATCAAACATACATGATAGTACAACAAGCATATCCTAGCATGCGGTTTTCTAACAAAGGAAGAATCATCGCCGCTAAGATCTTACCAGACAAAGAGCTTCAAATAAGACCTTCTTATGTCATCCTCTACTTCCCAAGTACAGTCGTCCTCTCGCCATCAATTCCCATCTTTATCCTAGAGGCGATTTCCAATAGGTTAGGATCGTTCCTCTGAATGGAACTGTTCCACTCAATCCAGATCGATCTAATCGTCAAGCTTACTAGCGTTTCTGAATCCAATTCACACTTAGGTCTGAAGTCATGCCCCATGATATACTCTAGTAGCTTCCATTCCAGAAACATAGCCT
The DNA here is from genome assembly GCA_030737875.1 of Allium sativum. NCBI lineage: Eukaryota > Viridiplantae > Streptophyta > Magnoliopsida > Asparagales > Amaryllidaceae > Allium > Allium sativum. The sequence goes on from CM060921.1 coordinate 462,329,998, forward strand.
CTAAACTGGCATGTCTCCTACCCAATGCATCAGCTACCGCACCTAGTCCGGTACTACGGCATCCGTCCGTACTGTCATCTTCTTAGGTAATCCAACCATATACGTCAAATTACCAACTACATTCCAAATGTCCTTTCAAGTCTAACCCGAATCTTGCCTACATCCATACTGCACGTCCAACGTATATTCACCTCTTAGAGGCAAACTAGATCCATCCAATGACCCTAGGCACTACATCTATATCCGTACTGTACGTCTAACGTACATTCACCTTCTGAAGGTGAACTAGACTCATCTAATGAATCTAGGTACCTTACCCATATCTGTACTGCACGTCCAACGTACATTCACCTTCTAAAGGTGAACTAGACTCATCCAATGAATCTAGGTACCCTACCTATGAGTCCAAGTCCAACTTGAATCTCCTATATCCGCGGAATCTCCAAGATTAACGGACGCTCCACAATGCCCAAACATACTTCAAGTCTAACGTAAAGTATCATACACCCATCATCTCGCTATGATCAACAAACCTATCCTATTTCCATTTAACAGGATCCTTACAGGTGATAGTCTAATCAAGAGAAGAAAGGTAGGAACAAACATAGCAACCATAGCATCCATCAAACAAATCCTATCTATCACCTGCTAAATCCTTGAATACATCAACACCTATATGTCTGGTCCAACCAACATCAATAACTAATGGAAGCCCAGCCTCCAAACGGACTACCGTACGTCCAACGCACATTTATCCTCCAAGGATAACTAGATCACGTCCAACGGATCCAAGGTAACGGGCGTCCCCAGATACCCCTGCTTTTAGTCCGCCTGAAACACTCGAGTCCCACCCAAGCCTATCCATTATCCTGCTGCCCTCTCGAGTCTAACTCGAGCCAATCCAATTCCTTGCAGCCTCCTCGAGTCCAACTCGAGTCAATCTATTACCCATAACTCAGACCCAGTCTTGAGTATCCATTACCTACAAACTCTAGTCCAACGTGAGTCGTCTCCCTATTCGTTGCATCTCTAAGATCAATCGAACATCTATTTTATTTTACGAGTTCAAGTCCAACTTGAATCGTCCTAACCTTCGTTGCACCTTCCTGGACCAACGAACACATCCTATTCTTTCAAAAAGAACATTAACATATGGTCCTAAACGATTCATTACTTTGCATCTTTCTTGAGTCCCACTCGAGTCATCTCATAACCCTATCGAGTCTAACTCGGGGCAGTCCATACCATCGAATAGTCTTATTCTGTCACAACTGCCCATCACTCTTCGAGTAAACCAAGATATCATCCAATGAAAATCGCAACAACTACCTATCTCTCATGCAGACCATCCTAGTCGACCTCGACATTCCCCGAGCACAAGTCCCAAAGGCCTAAACCAATATCAGACAAGCACCCAAGGAACATCTCCTCCGAGTTCAGACGATCTACGTGAGATGACATGAGCAAAACATCCAAACACTCAAGCATCCATAACTGACTTTGGCTATCCTCGCCAATCTTGCTTGAAATTATCATCGATCGCATGACCAAGTCCTGACCAACTACTGTACATCCAATGTACATTTGCTTTTCTAACTCCCGTTATCATCTTCGTCATAAGGTAGGCGATCCAATACCACCCTTCGTCCATCATCCAATCTAACGGTCATCAAAGGCTCTTCACAATCTACTATCACTCTATACTTTTGGAGTCAATCAGCTCCCAAAATCAAGCCAAACCTAGTAAAGCTCAAAATAAAGCAATCACAACAAACATACACCCATGACTCGATAAGACCAAATTACGACAAATCCTACAAAGGCTAGTCAAACCACCTATCGGGTTTGTCACTACTAAAGGTCTATCGACTATCTCGGGTTCCAATTCCAACCTATCTACCAGGTCACTAGGTACGAAGGAATGGGAAACCTTGTTATTAAAAAAAAATTTGAACAGAAACATCTTAAATAGAAAGCATACCTCGAATAACGACACCTTTTTCCTTCTGCGCCGCAGTTGGGGCATTCGACGAAGAAGGAATAGCGTTGATAGCATATGCTTTCACGATCTGCTTCTCCCTAGGTGATTGTGGACATTCATTCTTGTGATGTCCCGCTTGGCCGCAATTAAAGCACTTCCTTTCCCTAGGCTTTTCTCAACAATCTCTGGCATAGTGGCCCTTCTTGCCACAGCTAAAGCACTCGCCATCTTTCTTATTCTTCTTACTCTGACCATCCATGGTTTGGTCTTGTTTCCTCTTAGTCTGGGAATTATTCTTGCCTCCGCCGCCTGCTTGCGGCTTTGGCTCCTTAGCAGATGCATTAGCGACCTCAGTCTTAGGCTTAGGGTAAAGACTTTCTGACCTTAATGCCTTTCTGACCTTAATGCCTTTCCTACAATCGATTCAAACGTCTCATCGATGTGGTTTATAAGCCTTTCCCCCAAGTACCCATCTAAACCAGTTATGAACTTCTCGTTCTTCTTCTCGGCAGTGTCGATAAGAGATAACCCATATTTCGATAAAGTATCGAACTCAGCAACATACTCTGAAACTGCCCTTCCGTTCTGCTTAAGCTCCAGAAACTTTCTAAACAATTCTGACTTCTGAGCAGCTGGTATAAACTTATCGCAAAAACGAGCCTTAAACTGATCCCATGTAATCTGATCCCCTGGAGTTGCTGCCTTAATAGCATTCCACCAATTCATTGCTCGTCCTTGAAGCTGACGGGATGCTAGCTTCCTCCTCATGGCATCTTCAATACCCAAGTCTTCGAAGATACGCTCACAGCTATCCAACCAATCCTGAACAACCGTAGCTGACTCCGTTCCATGGAACGGCTTCCCACCAAGACTAGCATAATCCTTGTTAAGCTTGGCGAAATCGGTCCTAGGCGCCTGCACCTCTACACCACCACCGTTAGCAACATTAGGAGCCGCTCTCTGGACATCCCTAAGCATCTCCCTCATGAAGTCAGTGAACATAGTCCTCATCTCAGTAGCATTCCCATTATTGGCTCCTCTGCCAGTACCCCTCGCATATCGGCTCATCGTTCAATCTGTACAGAGCAAACGATTAACCATCTCCTTTGTGGTGTCAGTGCAGTGCAACTTCATCCTTAACTATACTAATAGTATATATATATCTATATAGCTTTGAAAACCAGTTTTGAAAAAACAAAATAATCACAAATATGCGCTCTTATATACGTATAATATCTCTCCCTGATGACTTTCCCCAGGTTAACTACGCAACCTAGAGCTCTGATACCAAATGTAACGACCCGCCCTGTACTAGCCGACATTTCCTCCAAAAGTGCGCTGTACACATGTCTAACTAGAGCGGAACGGTCGTCGGAAGGAAAGAAAGAAGGTGAAGAACTAACACAGAACCTGTAGAATGTCTCACAGCGCATGGAATAAAATATAATAATAACATAACTTTGACATAAAACAGGCGAGACAGTGCATAAGCTGAAAAACTAAATCATGTCTAACATGGCAGCGGAAATCCAAAATACAGCTTATGATCCAACATCCCTATTACAACTTCAAAAATACTGTCTCTAAGCAAAAGAAAGGAAAAGGTACACTACTAATGCCCAAGCAGTGACCATTGATAACACAGGGAGATAATACATAAATATCATACGTGGAAGCCTCTTGCTCGTCTCCAGTACAACTACCCGTGCATCCACCTAACCTGTCTCTAGTCTGCTCGTGTGAGCACCCAGAGTAATAAGAAGGGACATAAAACTCTGGGTCAGACAAAAAGTCTGGTGTGAGCGATAAGCAGCTAAACAAAACAGAACAATAACAGGTATAATCCAATCATACCTGAACCTGGACCTGCAACCAAAGAGTTAGCACTACATACCGTACAATATTCTAAGGTGCCACTAACATATGGTGTAAAGAATACGGGGGTGGGGGTGTGTATGTCATAGTGATGTCAAACAATCAAGCATAGCAACCATCCTCACATCTCTCACTCAGTGCGTAAAGCATACGATATCCACTACTTTGGTCACATAATCTTTTGGGCCATGACAGAGTCCAACCCCGTATAACTACACTATGAGCCCCTAATCCATCTCTCAGTGGTGAACCAAAATTATGGACACCGATAACCCCTTTGCACACGTCCCGCAGCAAAGCCAAAATCGTGAAGTGAACTCATTGGTTCCCGTCTGGATCCTGAGCTCTAACTTTTCCTTTGGACTACCTTTGCATCTCGGGTTATGGTCTTCATCTTCATCCGGATCGGTTCGGCTTCATTGTTTATGCCTCAAGTCAAAGCTCTTCGGTTCGGTCATGACGAGCCTCTCCGGTTCGTGACAAGCTCCTTCGGTCGTGCTCCAGGCATAGTGGCTCCCTCAGTGGCTCGGTTTGGCCTTCAACATTCCTCACTGGATCGGGTCGGTCCCTCAAGCTCCTCCATGGTGCATCGGTTCGAGTCGCAAGTGACCACTCGGGTCGGGTCGGAGACGCGGTTCGGGTCGGGTGTCTCACTTCAGGTCGGGTCGGGTGCCATCTCCCTTCCAGTTCGTGCTTCCGCTCCGATCCTCCTCCTTTAGCCGCTCCGATCCTCCTCCTTTAGCCGATCCGATCCCCCTCCTTTATCCGATCCAATCCCAATATTGCTAGCATGGCCTTCCTTTCTGCCAAATTTATTAAGTGTCAAGTTCCGATCCGATCGAATCCCTTGCCCAGTTCACTTATCCGATCCGAGCCCTTATATCCGATCTGATCCGGTCCAGAGCCTGCACTTTTCCTGCAACCTTTCCAGCGAGTATTTTACGCTATTCGACGACGTTTTCGACCATTATAACTATTGAAATCAATCACAAAGCATACCATACAGTCATAGCAACATGCATAAACATCCACAAACAACAAAACAACAATATGATATGTCAAAACGGATCAAACATACCCAAAAACCCATATTTTCCACTTAAGCACGTTTAAGAACAACTAATGATAGGATTAGTAAAACTTAACTAAATTAGCCAAATTTTCTTACAGAGGTCTAAAACAATATTTATGAATTTATGAATATTTTTCCAGAATTTTATCACGCTTAATTTCGCTAATTAACACTAATCACCCCTTAATCCCCTAAATTCCGGGATTAACAAAATTAGTCCAAATTAACCCAAATTCATATCAGAGGCATAAAATGATGTTTTAGAATTTTAGAAATTTTACTAGATTTTTCTGAGCCATAATTTCGCTAATCTTCGTTAATTACCCTAATTAGCCGTAATTAGTGAAAAAAACTAAGCAAATCATTCACCTTTGGCACAATTAAACTTTCAAAATTGAAACTCCTATGATATAGATCCAATCTCTATGTGTTCCAGCAACTCTCTCTCTGATTTGGTGCTAATCCCCTTTGGTTTGATGTAGTTTTGCTTAATCTTTGATTAGAAAGCGATTAGAGGTGATTTGGAGTGAAATTAGAAGGTGGAGGCCATGACTATACTTGAAGGAATGTCTTAGGCGGCTGGAAAATGAAGTAAAAACCGAAATCATAACCCTAGCAGCCCTTAAATACCACTAATCCCGAAATCCCCCTTTGGGCCTAGCTGCTAATTACCCGGTTAAGCCCAATTAGCTGAAAATAACCCTTTAAACCTTAATTCAGCCATATCTCCCAAACGGTAAGTCCGTTTGGCTATTATGACCACTCTACGGAAAGAGAAACCATTATCCGGAGCAAATGGAAGTGGTTTCAGGTCAAAATTCCTTTCCAGTCAAAAGTTATGGACGAAACAAGATCAACTACGGGGAAAAAGGTCATTTAAAAATTGGCAAAAATCATGAACATGGGAAATGAACCCACTAGTCGTTTCCCAAAAGTACACGACCATACGACTTACCAAGAAAAAGAAATAAATATTCTACGATTCTAGATGCGTAGAATGTGGGTTGTTACACATTTAATGATGCTGTGAAAATAACTAAATCTCATATTCCAGCAGCAAATACACCAACTAGAATTGAAGTCCCTAAGGACCAATAGCAGCAAATGAATCTAAAGCTAGACAAAAACATGGAAGACCGATAGGTTCAAAAGACTTGGCGCCTAGAAAAAGAAAGTCTAATGAAAAATCATCAATTAGCAAACCTCCCGAAGAGGTTATAAATGATCCAAAGGATAACTCAAAAGAAAATTCCAATTCTCCAAAAAGTAGTGAAGGAACTATTATCCCAGAAGAAATAATAGAAGCTTCCGAAAACAAAATGGTACCTAATAATAATGAGATCTCAATATTCTATACGAATTATGGAGAAATGTGGGATCGAAGTAAAATAACAATTGATGATGTATTCTCATTCGCAGTAGCTACTGAAATAACTGAAACTCATGACTATAATGAGAATAATGATAATGAACCAACTAGCATAAATGAATGTCGAAAAAGACAAGATTGGCCAAAATGGAAAGATGCTATTCAGGTTGAGTTAGATTCACTTCAAAAACATGGTGTATTTGGACCAATAGAGAAAACATTAGAAGGTGTTAAACCAGTCGGTTACAAATGGGTATTCGTTAGAAAACGAAATGATAAAAATGTAGTTGTGAAATACAAAACAAGGCTTGTTGCACAAGGTTTCCTGCAAAGACCAGGTTTTGACTTCAAGGAAACATATTCTCCTGTTATGGATGTCATAACATTTCGATATTTAATAAGCCTTGTAGTTTCTGAGAAGCTTGACATAAGATTGACTGATGTTGTAACAGCTTATCTATACGGTGAATTAGATACAGATATTTACACGAAAATCCCAGACGGATATAAATTGCCTGAAGCAAAATCAAAGTCAATGTATTCATTAAAATTGAGACGATCACTATATGGTTTGAAATAATCTGGAAGAATGCGGTATAACCGTCTTAGTGAATATTTAGTAAAAGATGGATACAAAAACAATCTCATTTGTCCATGTGTCTTTATAAAGAAATCGGTAAAGGGATTTACTATCTTAGCGGTATACGTTGATGATATAAATTTGATTGGAACTCCAGAAGAGATCAATGAAACAATAGATTACCTAAAACAGGAATTTGAAATGAAAGATCTTGGAAAAACCAAATACTGTCTTGGTCTACAGATTGAGCACAGTAAAAATGGCATATTAATCCATTAATCAAATTACATTGAGAAAATCCTGAAACATTTTCAAATGGATAAAGCATATCCACTTAGTACGCCTATGGTTGTCAGATCATTAGATATCAAAAAAGGACCCTTACCGACCAAAAGAAGATGATGAAGATGTACTTGATCCAGAAGTACCATATCTCAGTGCAATTGGTGCATTATTATATTTAACGCAATGCACGAGACCAGATATTGCATTTTCAGTCAATCTTCTAGCAAGATATAGTTCTGCACCAACTAAAAGACATTGGAATGGTATAAAACATATCATGAGATATTTGCGAGGAACCACAGTTTTAAGCTTGTTTTATTCTAACATAGGCAATAATCCGAATCTAGTTGGTTATGCTGATGCAGGTTACCTCTCTGGTCCACATAAAGAAAAATCACAAACTGGATATGTGTTTACAAATAGCAATGCTGCTATTTCATGGAGATCTACAAACCAAACATTGGTAGCAACATCATCCAATCATTCTGAAATTCTAGCACTACATGAAGCGAGTCGAGAATGTGTTTGGTTAAGGTCATTAATTGAACATATTCGAAGCACATGTCAACTTCCCTCAACTACAGAAAGATCAACTATTATTTATGAAGACAATGCAGCATGCGTAGCTCAGATTCAAGCAGGATATATCAAGGGTGATAGGACAAAACATATTTCTCCAAAATTCTTTTTCACACATGAGCTTCAAAAGGACAATAAGATAGAAGTGAAGCAAATCCAATCTCAAGAAAATCCAGCAGATCTATTCACGAAGGCACTTCCAAAATCAACATTGCAGAAGATGATATATAAAATTGGTATGCGCTGCTTGCCTCACCAAAGTATTTGAATAATGCGTTACGAATCAGGGGGAGCATATATTATGCTGTAATGCACTCTTTTCCTTCACTAATATTTTTCCCACTGGGTTTTTTTTAGTAAGGTTTTTAATGAAGCATTATTTTGATCCAGAAGTATCAACCCTCAGTGGAACATTGTCAATATGTTTCCTGGAGATGAAATAAGAATTGTACTCTTTTCCTTGTTTATGATTTTTTCCCATAGGGTTTTTCATAAAAAGGTTTCTAATGAGGCAATTAATCTTATCATCTTTACATACGCATATTCAAGGGGGAGTGTTGTAATACATATAAGTGAATATGTGTTTATCATATTATATTTAGTCCCACATTTTAGGAGTAAGGCTAACATCAGCTCCAAAACCAATATATAAGGGAGCCAATGTAATAGAAATATGTACACTAAATTAAGAGAAATAAAAAGGTCTCTCCCTTATCTCTTATGTTCTTTCTAATGTCTTCTCTTTTATTATCTGTTCTGTATTATTTTACAACAATTTTGGTTTTTTCAAGGAATATAGGAAATATATAATAAAGAATTCGTTAATTAAATCAAATAGTTTTGCGAATAATGTTTATTTTAAAAGCGGTGAAATAAATAAATTAAATTAATTAATAACAGATTTAAAACATGAATTTTGCATCTTTAAATTTAAGTGAATTAAGTATAAACGTAAATTTAAGGATACTTTATAACGTTAAATAAATAATTAGATGTTTTGAATACAAAATATGGAATTATAAGAATGTTATTGAATAATTAATTTGGATATTTTAGAAATACAGAAATGTAAATTAATTATTTACACTAGAATTATATGCTTGGTAGAAATATATAAATTTTAAATTACTTGTTGATAAAAATATATTTCATCAGTGAAGTTTGAATTTAGTTAGTAAATAAATTTAATTAAAATGGTTAACTAAATAAACAAATCATAGATAATATTTTGTGTATAATAAATAATGGGATGGAATACTGAAAAATAATTTAGCATAATAAAATTGATTTAGTAATTGGGCTTGAATATGATTTATATCATGCTAAAAAAAAGAAAAGGAAAAAGGCATGAATACACATATAGTCATGATTTAAAAAAATCCTAACCTTCGGTTGGTATTCACCATAGTGGCCTGATTGTGGTGGTCGTGCCCTAGATCTGTAACACCATTATATACTGTATTGTGCCTTAACTATGCATTTGCTCCTTATGTCATATGGGCTAGCAGTCAGTTACCTTAGAAGAATGTGTCCAATAGTGGTCAGAGAATCCTCGTGTTGTTGAGCACATTTTTGGATCATTGTCATGATTCTGAGGGTGAAGGTAACTGACAATGTAGTAGTAGTGTAAAACAAATATGGAAGACATGTTATAAGTTCATTGATTGGTTCTATAATGTGGTGGAGATGCATATATTATTTATATCTCAATGATGATGAGTAAGGTTATACTAAAGATTTTGCTGCTGAAGTATAGGTAGTCCTCATATGTCCATACCCACAAATATGATATGTATTCCATATAGTTTGAATTATGGTTTTGATATGATATATTGATGTGATCTTGGAGTTTCATGTCTATATAACCATGAGTTATATCTATGGTCATTGTATCACTTTTGCAATTGGTTCAGATATAGTCTGGCCTATTGTTATAATCTACGCTCCAATGGGCCCACATTTTCTCTAAACCAAAAAATCCAAGCCTGCTAAAAGACAAATTGTTGGTTTATATCCTATAAAAGATCAATTATATTAAAGAACAAATGGAAATAAGTCACAATGAAATTAAAAAATATGATAATCTTATAATTGCTGACCAAGATTTTACACTTTAAATGTCAAATGTCCTTATAAACTGAGCGTTGAAAGAAGAACGTGTCATAGCTCCCACCTAATACCAGTTCCTATCCTTTTGAAGATCCTATAAGTTGAGATGAGAAGGGATAAAAAATACAACATTCTAGTAACCGGTAAATTATACATCACATAATACTAGCTTATGTTGGTTGTTTACTATCTCCTTTTATGTCTTATTATTCATTTTGACTTTACACGCCGTATGAATTGTTCCCACCTATATCCTATAGATTCATATTTATAATATACATTATATATAAATAATATCCAACAGTCTCCTAATGGACCCTAATACTATCCCTACTCAATATCTCTCATTTCACACCTCGTCGGGATCTATAGCCTCACTACATGATGACCTTATCACCGCATCTCGAGGAGACCCAACCATGTTGTATCAATGGAATATTTCACTACCAACGGACTATTTCACCAACCGATAGAATGTTTCACTATGGTCTATCATTAGATTTTTATATATTATCTATAGGTTTTTCTAACTTGTTTGCTTCCTTATCATACTCTATGGACTTAAATTTAAGGAATAATAGTAGTGTAGACTCGACTGTAGGGACTAATGGGATGTATGGTGTAACGACATGTATTTTTAGTCAATTTAAAATATGAATTTTTAATTGATTTTTAGTAGATTTTTAACGGTCAAATATTGAATCCAGACTTGAAAAACTATTCATATTGGATTCTAACTTTGTTTTATATTTTTACTAAAGATAAAAAAGGTTAGTGAACTTTTAAAATTTATATAAAAGTAATTATATCGAAATTCGATAATTTAATGGCCTAAAAATAGATAATTTTCAAAATGATCTCGGATTTCGACGAGATCAATTTCATTGGATCTGCATTAGTGAAATATAGTAGGATTTCAAATTTCTTATTGATTAGACTTAAGGTGTGAACATACAAGTTGAAAACTTCGTAAAAATCGTTTATTGAAATTAAGAAGTTTTTGGATAATATTGAAATTTGAAAATATTGATAAAATAGACTTACAATGATTGAAAAATGAATATATATGATAATGAACTCATTTATAAACTTTCTAATTAAATTTAATCTATAAAGATCGTTAGTTCATTTACACTGGTTTTCAATTAGAAATTTAAATCGTTTAGAGATTTATATTTGAAAAAGGCTATTTGGAGACCTTTAAATTTTATTTTTAAAGGGCTAGTGACAACCTTAATGACTTATTAACATGTTCTGACGGTTTCAAAGATATTAAGTGGAGATAATACCTCCCTTATATAAACCTTAAGTGTAAATTTAAGCTCAATTAAAAGTATTCACTTACTTTTTGAGCAGTTTCCTAAGCTCCTCCACAATTAAACAACACATCCTTCTCCCTCCACACTTGTCAACTTCTTCCTAAATGCCTCCTACTTAAGCATGTGGAAATATAGGGTATTTTCATTTTAAATGGTTTTCACTTTTCCTTTTGTTTTTGTTTTGCCTTCCTCCTTCCACCTTAGCTCCACTCTTCCAATTTAATGGCCTTCACCACCACCGACCTTCCCTAGCTCCCCACTCCCTGTGCTACCTCCCTACCACCATGTCGTGAGCCCATGTGGCCAAGTACCCCTCTTCTACTTCTTAAAGCCTAAATATCCATCCTTTCTTACATTATTCCACTACCCTAAGCTCCTACAATCCTCTTACCACCACCACCACACCTCCCCTAGTTCCTACACCACTTGAGTCTCACCCCTTATCCTCCATAGCCACAGTTGTTGACCCCACCCATGTAGCCGAGCCCTCCAAGGACCTAAAAATCTAAGGTTTCCTCTCAAAAACCCTAAAATTCCCACATTTCCTCTATTTTAGCAAGTTAAAAACATATTTAAATATGTATGCTAGTTCATGACGTAGTTCGGAAAAAGATTCAAGTGTAAAAGTGGTTGCTTGAGTGTTAGCAAGGTCATAGTGAAGTTAGAGAGTCCTACACAAAAGATTGGTGAAGTGGATATCGATGGTAAGAACTCTTCACTCACTTTTGATTAACTAGTTTGGTTGAATTGGTTAATGATGTGGTTGGTGATAAATTGCTATGTGATTGACTAATAATTGCTAAATAGTGTAATTAGCATGTTTAATATGGTTAACACTTAAGTTAGCAAGTAAACGACGTAGTAACCTAGAGGTTAAAAAGGTTAAATTGCTAAAGATATGATTGTGATTCGATGTGATGATGAATGGTGTGAACCCTTGTGTAAATGGCACCCTGTGTTGTTATTTAATGTTGTATGATGTCATTGAATGCTTATGATATATTGATGATTGGATAATTGCGGTTGATCAATTGATTGACAAATTTTAAGCGTTAATGGTCTAACGCTTATACCATATGATTTATGCCATGATATGTGCATATACTTACACTATGTGTGTGTGTGTGTATGTGTGTGTGTGTGTATATATATATATATATATATATGCATATACGTATGTGTGAATGGATGATTTAATTATGAGAAATCATATTTGAAATGTTAACAGTGATTATGGATTCACTACACACACATATGTGGAAGATATTGGGATTAACTGAGTTTTAATTCTAATTTGGAATTTAATTGAATGATTTATTAATAAAATACTAAGTGAAAAATATAAGTTTGAATTTTAAATCCGAAATAATCTGGAAATATAGTTTAAGTAATTACGAATAGTTTTCGTAAGAATCGGAGTACTATATTTATGTAACTTTTGAAGTAGTTAAGGCATGTTCAGGTTTTTATTTAAGAATGAATAATAACTTTAAAAAATGAAGTTTGGTTTGGGTATCCAGAAATTTTTTAATAAGATTTTATTTTCGAAAATATCTTATTTACTTTTATAATGGACTTCAAAAAAATTTGTAATTCAAATAATAAGTTTTGAAATATAATATTATTTTAATGTTTTAAATAGTATTAAAATGATTTAAATAATGGAATATTTGATTTTAAAAAGAAATAATTAAAATATAGTTTCCAAAGGTAATTATATATGTTTTATATAATAAGTTTTAATTATAAATCGAATTTTGGTCTGTATAGGACTTGTCGCGCAACGGTATTTTGCGAATTTCAACCATTAACTTTAAATTGACGTACCAGAAGATCCGACCATCGGATTTTCCCGAAAGAATATCATTTTTCTTTTATTTACAGTTGTGGACCTTGGGAATACATGGGCTTGTAATTTCTTTTCTTTTGCTTTGATGTTTGTTTTGGCTTTGAAGGCAATCTGTATAAATAAAGATGCATCTGTGTTAGCAATAACATTATGGATGTATCAGTTTAATATAGAAATAACAATTTTCACTTTACATTACCAATATCTCATATTTCTTAACTTCCTAAACGAAAAAAGGATGTACTCGAATGGATGATTTTAAAAAAATACAGATTGAACGATATTTTTGTTTGTACAAATTTTGTTGTTTTAACTTAAGTCTTAAATGAAAATAGGACGTACTCAGATGGTTGATTTTCAACTACAACACGAGAGACATTTTCACATAACTAATAGCACTACTTAAATGGAAGTTTTGATTTTGATATATGTTGGAGAATGGAGTTCTTATGACAACAACCTTGTCTCAAATATCACTGATTATAAAATATATATACTAACATCTCTATGTAGAATATATAGACATATATATGCAGGATTTGTATATAGGACTTAAATACTGAAGACCGTACAGTTTTAGAGTTTAAAGAGATTCAGACTTCAAGATAAATTCAAGACTCATGAGCTATCAAGATTTCAAGAGTTCAAGAAAAATATAGTAATAGAGTCTAGTTTATGTAAGACTCCGAATAGCACTCCAGGTTCAAACTCCATTTTTTAAATTATCTCTTTTCAAAACTAATTTCAAAACTATTTACAAATTGATTTCAAACTTCTTTCAAAATAATTTTTAATCTTCTAAGAAATTCAAACTTATGATTTCAAATATATTTCCTAATTTATAAGTATTCTTATTTTATAGTTATATTAAATATATTTTACTAAGTTTATATTTGATTATAATATTCTTATTTAAACTCTAAGTTTTCATATAATCTTTTTTCTTTATATATAGTTTATAAATATATCTTTATAAATTCCTATATATATGTTTATAATTATATTGTATATAGTTTTATAACTTATATATATATAAAGTTTTTAATCATGTGTTTGAATAATATTTTCTTACATTTTTATACTTGAAAAATAATGTTTTAGCAACTAGTTTTGTTTCAGGAATTTCCAGAATTTAAATATTGATTTTAATACTTTAAAAATCATAAAAATGATTGATATGTCAACATACATTCACGGCTATGTCGACATATAACTGTCAGAAATGTAAATTTGAAAGGAAGTGTCTTTTCACCGTTTGTAACGCTCTAGAAACGTTGCAACCTTTCAAATGTTATAAATAGGGGCTGATTTTGATTTTTATTATACTTCTTCTTTTCCATCTTCATTCCCTCTCCTTATACCATTATTCTTAATTATTTTTATGATTTCTACACCTATACTCTACCGAATTCAATTCTGTTTTCACTAATCTTCTTCTCTCTACACTCTCTACTCATTACTCTCTGAATCAAGTGCTATTGAAGAGTTATAGGGCTATTTGTAATTGTTCGGGTTGAGTAAAGGAATCAGTGGTATCCCTTGAAGCCGTGAAATCAAGGACGGGTAATCAGTGGTATCCCTTGTAGCCATGAAGTCAAGGAAGGTATACATGATCGTGTGTGTGTGTGTGTGTGGAATCGGTGGTGTCCCTTATAGTCGTGAAATCAAGGAGGGTTGTAATTGGATATTGATATAGTAATAAAACTCTGCGCAATCCAGCGTTACGTGGAATTGGACGTAGGAGCAATTCTGAACCAGTATAAAATCCAGTGTGTTCTTTCCTTTTCTGCACTTTATTTTTGTTTATCTTTGCATTTGTGTTTGATTCTGTGTCTGTGATTGTTTCTGTAGTGTTTGATTCATATAGTATTTGACATAAGTTTTAGATTTTGTTTAAATTCTCAAAAACACTATTCACCCCCTCTAGTGTTTGTTTTGGCTTAACGATCCATTCCGCAATCCCTAACAATATATAACGTATAGTTTGTTTCCTAGCCACATTTATGATCGGATTTAGTGTGTAGGCTTCGTATCCTTCGATCCATTCGAAAAAGCTACAGATATCTTCATAATTGTAGTATGCTTATTTCTCTTCAATTGAAAAACCAAGGTGGTGACAGTGATGATGATGATGGTACTAGCAGTTATAGACACCGAAAACCAACACTATGCCTTATGCCCCTATTCAGTAGACCTACAGTCTTAAACTTATAACATTCTTCCTAAACTAACCCTAATCTTAAGGTTCCAATACACAGACTATTAACTTCTACATGCTCATGTTCGACACCAACTCTTTGAGTATATTCCCATTTTTTAAGCCTTTTTTATTACTTCCTTTCATATCATTGTTGGTTGGCCTCTACCTTTTTTAAGCATTCGGTGCGGTCTATAATTCCAATGTGCACAGTTGCATCATGAAATCTCCATTCAAGTAGTCAAACCATCTTAAGCAATGTTGGAAAAGCTTCTCTTCAATCGGTGCAACTCCAAGTTTGTCCTGAATATCATCTTTTCTGATTCAGTCATGTTTGTATGTCATAGCCCCATCGTAGCGTACACATCTCTGCTACACTTATCTTTTGGATCTGTTGCCTTATTTTAACCAAAAATTATGTATCATAGAATTTTGTAGATCGGATTACTATTTTGTAGAACTTTCCTTCAAGCTTTGGAGGGATTCTTCTATCACAAAGAATGTTAGATGCTAGTTGCCATTTCACCCATCCTGCTCGAATTCTAAAACTAACATATTCATCGACCTCACCATCAAGCTGCGACATAAATCCTAAATATCGAAAGAATAACTTTCTAGGCACCACTTGTCCGACCTAGGTGAACTCTCCATCTTCTAACCGAACACTGTTAGACTTGCACTTCATATACTCTATTTTTGTTCTGTTAAGCCTAAAACTCTTCCATTCTAAAGTTTTCCACTACAACTCTAGTTGTCTATTAAGATTTGTCCTGCTTCATCAATCAGTACAACATCATCAGCAAAGAGCATACACTAAGGAATCTCTCCTTCTATACCCTTCGTGACTTCATCCATCACTAAGGGGAAAAATATGGACTCAAGCCGACCCTTATGGTAATCCTATGTTTATTAGAAATCACTAGTTTAATCATCGCATGCTCTGACACTAGTCACGACCTGATCATACTTATCCTTGATAAGGGTAATTGTCTCTGCTTGGACCTTTTCTTTTCCAGCGTCCACTACATGACTTTCATCAGTACCCTGGCATTAGATGTTTATAATTGTTCGGATTGAGTAAAGGAATCGGTGATATCCCTTGTAGCCGTGAAATCAAGGACAGGTAATCAGTGGTATCCCTTGTAGCCGTGAAATCAAGGAAGGTATACTTGATCAAGTATATGTGTGGAATTGATGGTATCCCTTCTAGCTGTGAAGTCAAGGAGGGTTGTAATTGGATATTGATATAGTAATAAAATTCTGCGCAATCGACCGCTGCATGAGACTGGACGTAGGAGCAATTCCGAACCAGTATAAGATTCGGTGTGTTCTTTCCTTTTCTACACTTAATTTTTGTTTATCTTTGCATTTGTGTTTGATTCTGTGTCTATGATTGTTTCTGTAGTGTTTGATTCATATAGTAGTTCACATAAGTTTAGATTTTGTTTAAATTCTCAAAAACACTATTCACCCCCCTCTAGTGTTTGTTTTGCCTTAACGGTCCATTCTGCAATCCCTAACAATTGGTATCAGAGCAAGGTCTTTCAAAAAGTTCATAATCTGATTTTTGAAAAATTTTAAATGGCAAATTTTGAAGTAATTTATAACACTAGTTTAAATTCATGTCTTGCATTAGTATTAGATGAGTCTGCATTCAATTTGATTGTAAATTCAAGTTATCATGATATGATTTCTTGAAAAGTTTAATTGGATAAATCACAGAATCATCATGATGTTATTATTTCAAATTACAATTTGTTAGTTTGAAAAGTCACTTGATTCTTTGAAATTATATGTTGTTTTGCAGGGAAAGAGTTATGTCTGATGACTATTGGCGGAAAGACATCAAGATGATCGTTCATGAATCAAGAAAAAAGAGTTTATAAAGGGATGTGACTTTTGAGCTTATAGTAGTTGAAGTGTCCGTTCATTCAAAATTCAAATTCAAGTTCAAAATTTTGACGCTAAGTTGACCAGGCATGTAAAAAGGATGTGTCCTTATCTAGACCATTCAGATTCATCATCAAACGATGAAGAGACAAAAATCGGAAACTCAAATATGTGTTTCACAACAATTCAGAAATCAGAAAATATCGGAGAAATGGATCTAAAAACCGGGTACGCCTTAATTAATTCTTTTTTGGTTGAATGGATGTTTTATTTGCTTTGTTTTGACTGCCTAGTTTTGAATTTGAAATAAAAACTTTAAAATTCAAACTTGAAATTTAAAATTCAAATTTGAAATTCAAAATAATAATATTATTATAATAATAATAAATATAATAATAAATTTTTAATTTTTGTTAGGATTAATATTATTTCAAGAAATAGTTAAACCTGTAATATTAATCAATAATATAATGAAACCAAGAAGACAAAACAATATGTTTTTTGATTTTCCACATATATGTCGACATACATAAATAGTCATGTCGACATAATAAAATTCAAAATTTGAATTTCAAAAGTTTAAACTTTCAAACTTCCCTCCATTTTTTTAAATTAGAAAATGCCAGTTCAAACTATAGTTATTAACTTTGTTTGTCTACTTATTTTCTTATATCTTGATTCAAATTATTAAAAGTATATGACTTAATAAAATTATATAAACATGTTAATATGATATACAAAGTTAATATAACTTTTTGATATTATTATAAAATATAAATTTATTCATCTTTTATATAGTTTAAACACCTAGTTTAACTTATATATTCTTCATATGATTTCATAACTATTTTGGGTTACATTATCACAAACACTATTTGTAACTTAATACTTATTTTGATTTCTTATTAAGATTTATAAAAGCTTGAATATTTAACCAAATATTTTGGTATAAAAATAATATATATATATATATATATATATTATTTTATCTCTTAAATATGTAGTTTAAATATAAGAATTTATAGTTTAATTTATATCTAGATTTCATAATTTTGTTATGACTATAGATTTCATTTTAAAAGTTTTAATATACAAATAGTTCTTTAGAAAATTAATATAATTTAATTTCTAAAAGTTTAAATTTAAAATTGATTTGTATCAAAAGATTGATTTATATAATAAATTAAAATTTTAAGTCCTTTTTAAAATTATTATATAAATATATACAATTATGAATATATGTTTATATAAAAATAGTTTACTTTGTATATGATACAATTCTATATTCTCTTTAAAAAGATCTTCAGTTTTTACTATATTCAATAAGCACCCTATTAAAATTATATTCATATTTCTTAGAAAATTAGTTTGAATACTTATTTATTTATTTTTTCCTAACTATCATGAATATATATATATATATATATATATATATATATATGAACTTTTTACTATCCTTTAAATCTTTTTCATAACTATCATTAACCTAAGTCTAGAAATTAATATATATTTTCCTTGTTTAATTCAAGTAATTTGTAATATGTATGTATATGCATAATAGTTAGATAGTAATTTGAATATGTTTTACCTAAATAGATATGATTACCGAATCATTTTTGCATACTACCATTACACATCTTGTTTCATATCATACATCATTATTATAAATTAAAGTACATCTCAAATTGAAATCATTCACATCACAAGTTGCATTTCATTTAATATATCACGTCATATAGTTTTGCATATGACATATTGCATTATAACCAACACACTACATTACATGTTAACTTTAACTCCACACATAACAAGTTTATAGTATGAATTTTTTTTAGGATTATTAATCAAATACATAACATATTTACTTTGTCTTAATTAACTTGATAGACTTGTTTGCCTTGATTGAATTGATTAGATTGATTGACTTATTTGGTTTGATTTGTTTTGCTTGATTTGATTGACTTGTTTGAATTGTTTGAAATGGTTGAATTTCATTAGTGGTTGATAGGTTTATTAGAACTATATTTATGCATTTGCAGTTGATAGGAGCCTTATAGGTTTTAGGATAAATAGAAGTTACAAGAAATGTTTGGTTTTATGTTTGAATTGATGTTTTGTGGCAACAAATCTTAAATTGATTGGATTGAATTGCTTTACTTATATCATAATTTTAAGGATATCTTATCAAAGTTATTTCTATGTCTAGATTAAGGTCTTATTATAATTTCAAGGGAATTAGAGTTTAGGATAGGTTTAGTCTTGTATTAGATTAAGGGGGAGTTTTAGGGTTTCTAAGGATTAGTTGAAGGTTCAAAAATACTTTGGTTGATTTAATTATTTAGATTGTTTGTTTGGTTTGCTAGTTTGGATTGATTTGCTTGTTTGAATTAATTATAAATATTGAGTTGTTTTCTTAGTTTATTATCCTTTTAATTAGTTTATAAGACTAATATAGAGATAATTTTAGGGGGAGTTATAATATTAAATCATAGATTTAGAGGGAAATATAAGGAGTATTATATAGTTATTTGGATCATTTATAGCATAGATTTAGGGGGAGTATAACTTAGTTTAGTCAAGTATAGTCTACTGTAAGTAGAATAGTATAATCATAGGAAATGTATAGATAGATACAGGATTTAGGGGAGTGTGTTTAGGATTTCTTTGTGATAATGACAAAGGGGAGAAATTATAAAATAGGTATAACATAGTGTTAACGATATTTTTCGTCAATACCGGAGATAGGTCAATGGGGATGGACCTAATGAAAAATAGGTTGTTTGGCCTTCGCAGGTTTGGGTCAGATCATTATCCCTAGATATCAATGCCTTGGAGGAGAAGGATCACTAAACTCAATCTTTGATTCAGGACCTAACAAAAGGTAGACAGGAATCCTCCACCAAACTTATTGGAAAGATCTGAGCTCGCAAGGAAGGCTTGAGCTCACAGGTAGGAGTTGAGCGTATCGGAAGAGGGATGTTTCACCCGATTTGCGGAAAGGTTTGGATAAGGATCCATGCATATATAGGAAATAAACAGTAAATTGTAGCAACAACATCTAAGAAATAACCTGACAAACTCACAGGAAATACTATATAAGTGTAGATCTGCACTTTATTAATCTTCCGTTTTGAGTACATGAACAGAATAGAAGAAATCCTCTAATTGATCTAATTACTAAGGTTTATTCTAGAGAAAAAGAGTATAAGAATCAGGAAATGGGAGAGCCCCCTCAAATGTGACCCCTGGGGTCCTCTTTATAGGGGATTTGGGGCCCCTTCTGCCGTTGGGCCTGTAAGTACTTTTGTCGGCTGCCTTTTTCTTTGGTTTCGGTCGCTTTGTGGTGCGGATTATAGCTTCCGGAGGGAAGTTCCCGATCGATTGAGGCTTCTTTGAGATTGAGATGAGCTTGTCGACGTTGGTGACTTTCAGATAGTATTTGAACTTCTGGTAATAGCTCCCGGGTGTAGGCTCTCGGACGTAAGCTTTCAGATGTAGGCCCATGGCTTTCTCGTGTATACTTAGAGGAGCTAGTCCTCCCGATGTATGTGGATAGCTGCGGGTTCGGAACCACCGTCGGTGTCTATATTAAGTAGACTAGTACGGATAGCTTGTATCCTTCCTGGGGTTCCGATTTGGGTTCCGGTGTGATCTCCGTGCATACCTAGTCTTCTGAAAGGTTGCTCCAGGTAATTTGTATGTTGTTTATCAAGATGACCTTCCGGAGTTTATGCGGTAGATGTTTCAGAAGCTGGTTCCGGATAATCTTTACATATATTTGGCTTAATGCTTGTGGTGTCTTTACCCCCTAGTGTGATGGCATTAAGTAGGTTAATTCCAGCAACCTTTGCGTCCTTTCGGGTTTCCATTATTGGAGTTCTTGCCTCTTTCGCTTTTAGCTTCAGATCAGGTGGCTTTTTTGCTATTAAACCTCCTGCCGAGTATGCCCCGCCGGGTAAACTGTGTCGGCATTTTGTAGGCTTTGAGTTTTTCCCCCTAAGAAGATGTCGGTCTGTGTAGCTTTCGGATCATTCCTTCATGCTTGTGTTCACTGGTTACCCCTTTACTGTTAGCTGGTTTCAGGGTTAATTTTGGTAGTAACATTTGCCCCCTGGTGAAGGGGTGTTTTCGACTTTTCAAGTCAAACTTTTTGTCTTTTTCGAAATGTCATCTCTGAGCCTTTTGATCTCCCTTGATTGGAAACGTTGATTGGTCTCTGTTTGTACGGTGTGGATTTGAGGTAATTTTTGCATATTACCATCGCTTCTTCTTCTACTTTTACCAGCAACATTAATTTCTCTAACCAGATTATTTGTTCACTGAGGACTTGCAACTTGTTTCAAGGATTTCTCGGTTGAATTTCTGGTAAATATTTTCGCTTTAAACTTTAATTAGGTGTTGAACTTAAGTTATTCGAATGTCAATGATCAGGATTAGGATTCATGGTGGGCTACACATACGCTCTTTTCCCCAAATATCAACTTTTAGGGTTTAAGACATGAAATTTGCACAAAAGAATCTATTTTTATAATTAAGTAATGGAAATGGTGCTATTGGCACAATCGATTTTGTTGGTGCCGAAAACCAAGCAGGTCTTCAGTGCTGACCTAAGGTTGCCTGGTACTGGTCCAGTCGTTACTTTTTCCTTTGAGCCCTCCTAGCATTATTCTTAATAAAAACTGATCCTGTAGATGTTAAGGGATCGATCAAATGTGACATTTGTTGTGTGTTTAATCTATATTAGTATCTGGAAGCGTATTAGTGTGCACTATCTTTGTCACTTATTATTAGTAGCTAGGTGTATGTACGGTCACTCCATGGTATTATAATGAGTAGGATATGAATTTTACGTATTTATGGATTTATACCACCTGGCAACGTCATGTTTGATAAAAGGAGTCACGATCCATCATCAACTGGTGTTTATGGCATTTCTCGGAGGAGGAAATCTTTCATCTTGAAGAAGTCTTTGATTACTTCTCAAGATGAGGTAAACTCTATTCTTGCCAGCTTTGGAATTGATAATGTGAAGGCCATCCCTACTACTGATTGTGATGACATTATGAATCCTCCTGAAGGATACTTTGTTTATTCAGCTGCACATATCTGGCATGGGGGCTTCTTCCCTTTTCCATCTTCCATATTTCGACTTCTACAGGACTTGGAGGTTGTGCCTATCCAACTTCTACCATGCACTTATACACTGCTTTTATGTCTTGAAGTATTTGCTCTTGAATCGGGCTAGGCTTCTCTTACTCCTAACCTCATCCAACACCTGATGCGTTTTTCAAGAGGTGCTGACTTCCCTGTATTCCACGCTACCCCTTTGCGGAAGATTGTTAGTGACGGTACAGGTAAGGCTGTATCTTGGGAAGATCAGTTCTTCTTCATCAAATACCTTGTTGGTATTTCAGGCAAATTTGCTGATTATGGTGAATCCTCTAACTCTTCGTGAGAGACTATTTTTCTCATTTGTGACTTAATTTTGGTCGTTTTTATTTAGATCCTGCTTCTAAGAGAGTTCCCTTGACTGGAAGTGAATCTCATATGTTTGAGCTCCTTTTGAGATTACTCGAAGAGCCGCAGGGTCGATCTGTTCTATTATCCAAGGACAAGTTGCGTCAATATGATCTTCTTCCTGATGGGAAAAAGATTTTGGGACGCCCACCTATTCATTTTCCAGGCTCTAAATGCTTATTATTGGGCTTAGAAGTGTTTGCTTCCTCTACCCCCTTGTCTCCCGGTATGTTTTTCTTGATTCGATAGTATCTTTATCGAAGTCTCTTTAACGTCCAAGTCCCATATTCCTGAATTCCTGTTCGATTCTTTATTTGACTAGGATTTTTTGTTTTGGGAGTTTCGACCTTCACCGATGTTTTGAATCGATCAACCGTTGCTGCTATTAAGAGGTTGGCTGAGTTGCCTATAGAGTCGCTAGCTAAGAGGCCAAAGCCTGATTTTCCTGCTTCTGCAATTCCCAAGGGTACTTCCGGTAGGGAGAGTGGAGGTTGTATCCGGCTTCGTCTTTTCCAAGAATATCAGGAGCATGTGTGCATGTTATGTCACAAATTCCATCTTCCCAGTCCACTGGGCCTTCGATAACCCCCGATCCTTCAGCTGTTTTTGCTGATTTTGTGAAGCTTTCTCTTTCCTGTCTGGAGTCTTCTGATATCTCATTAGCTTCATCTTCTTCAAATGTGGCGGATTTCTACTAGCGCTTGATCGTCCGACAGCTTCAGGTACAACACTTTCTTTTTCTTTTTGATCTTAACTTTTAATCTGTTTTGGTTGTGTATTGAATGTTTTTATCTTCCTAGATTTCCAAGAGGTGGATTTTTCCCAAATTGATCCCTTCTTCCCCCGTCTTCGAAATCGTTAAACTTCAAGAGGTGAATGAATCATTAAGTGATGAATGCGATAGGTTGAAAGCTTCCCTGGAACATGCTGAGGCAGCTTTAGAGAAGAAAAGGCAGATTAAAGACGTGACTCCTGACAAAGTGTCGGCTTTGGAACATCAAAAAGCAGAAGATGTAGTTGCTCATGCTGAGGAGCTCCAGAAGAAAGATAAGAATCTTTCTCATGCTGTGCAGATAATTTTTGCAGCTAAAGGCATGATTTCTATCTTCGTGCAAGTTCGTCTTCCACAGATTAAGGCCGAATGTTATGAAGATGCTTTATTTCATCTTCTTTACCTTTAGAGTCTTCCCGAGATCCGAACCACCATAGTTCCTTCCTTCGTCAGGGATCGAGTTATGGAAAGGATTAAATTGGGCGGATGAGGCGTTGGGACGCCATAGAAGGGTGAATCGGAAGTCGAGGATCTTATGTATATTGATGGCTTCTCCGATGATTCTATTGAAATAGAAGGGTCTTCTACCTTCGTTATACCGATGGGGTGACGGTGGCGATGGCTCCAGAAGTAGAGGCCGTCAAGGTGAGCACGAGAGCAACAGAAACAATATTACTTCGGGAATCGAGGCGCTTCATGATCACATTAGGTATAATCCTGAAGTAGGAGGTTCCCGCATTGTCTTTGATCCGGAGGCTCCTTTGTTTGGAGAAGCTGGCCCTTCCGGCCTTTCGAGAGGGGAGAAAGTCGTGGGCCCTGAAGCTTCGTTTTCTCGGCTGTAATTCCTGCTTCGGCGTCATTTTCTCCCCTTTTTTTACTATATGCCATGGTAGGTTGGTTTCAGACTTAGCTCACATTAAGATTTTATACAAGAATGGGGTTTTATTTTTGTAAACTGGAAAGACAAATATAATTATAACTATTTCACTATGTGCCTGTGGGTAGGTTGACCGTTGTGAGATCCTCCCGTCTCAAAGCGAAGCATCGCCAGCAGAACAGATTCCCTCTATGTCTCATGAGAGGAAGATTTTACATTAGAATTTATCCATTAAACATTTGAATGAGAGAATGAATGCTTTAAAAGCCCAGTTAGAAGAAAGAGATAGGACTATTCTTGGATTGAGGGCATACATAAAGACCACACCCTCTATTGAGTTTGAGGAGTCTACGTCAATGTATCATCGATTTAGAAATTTATTTAAATAATGTTAACACGAAGTGTGAGATGTAGGAACATTGTTACAAAAATATCCCTATCATGATGGGATTTCAACCTTCCAGCGATACAACCGCATATAAGGCCTCAGCTACCCAAAAGTTTTTTTATTTGAATAACCCTCCTCCTGGGTTGAAGGAATCAGTCATTTCTGATTGATGTAAGAAAGTAGTGCCGAGATAAAAGGGACTTACGATACTAAGTTGATTAGGGACTCTCATGACCGTGTTGTCTGGTATGTTGATCAAATAATACGTTTACAAAAGGAAAGGCATGATTTTTGTATGAGTGTTTTTGAGTTAGAGAAAGAAAACAAGTCTCTTAGGGGATGTGCAGGGCTTATAATAGGGCTTTGAAGCTTCAGATTAAACCTTCTGATCATCTAGACGAAACGGGTAGGACAGTGCGAAAGTTTAACAAGCTACTAAGTATCGCGCTTCATCATGCCATTGACCCTCCTGTGCCTAAGGACAGAGAGGACCTAGATATTTAGTGGCATTTTGTAACAGTGATATGTAATTATATCCATATTTAGGGTATTGAGAATGTAACTTTTGTGAATGAGCTTGCGTATTGATGTTGTCTATTTTGTAAAGAGATATTGATATAAAATGCAGAAAATAATTGTTTGTACATAAATGGTTTAAGAGTTTCTCATGACAGGAGGTAATCATTTTATCTGGAGCCATTTTGATGATGTGCTTTCCCCTAGGAGTGTATTTCTGGTTGTGCTAATTTTACCTCAGAATTCCTCCGTTAGTGAATTATAAGCTTTCAGATCCATCCCATACTAGGATCATTTGGTAAAGGACTGGGAATTAGCTTCTGATGTTATAATAGAGCCCTCGGTCCATTTCAAGCTTGCGAACATGGCAGGAGTCCCGAATTAAACCAGAATCAGGTATTGAAATAAGACCGGGAATTTGCATCCAGTGTTTGCAAAAATCTTGAACCAACCCTTGTTTAGATAATTGAAGATTAATGGTCAGAAATCCCCTTTCTATATTGATAGAAATTCCAAACTGCCTTTTATCCAGTTAATATAAAGATTGAAGACTGGGAATCTCCTTCCGGTACTTACGAAGAACTAAACCAACCCAGATTCGGGTATCAAGATACCAGGCCTGGATCTACCCTTGTCTAAGTAATTGGGGATTGAGCACCAAAAATTCCCTTTCGGTACTTGTGATGAATTAAATCAGCCCAGATTCGGGTATTAGTATAGCAGAAGACCGGAAACCCCTTCTGGCATTTGTGGAGAACCTGAATCAACCAAGATTCGGGTATTAAATATAGATAGGAGACCGGAAACCCCTTCTGGCATTTGTGAAGAGCCGAATCAACCCAGATTTGGGTATTTAGAGATTGAAGACCAGGACCCTTTCCGGCATTAATGTTTTGGTATCTCCCTTGGATTTGATTTGTGAAGTAGAGGTTGTACGTGCTTCCTGAGCCACTCCTTGGGCTTTTGATGTCAAAGCCGAGGATGTACGTGCTTTGTTGGCCACTCTCTGGTCCTGTGCGTCCGGTGCCCTTGGCTAGCTTATCCACAAGCAGGGCCCAAGGACTTACCCGACCTCCCTCCAGGAGGCGCCTTATCCTGACCACCGTAGGTAATGATAAGGTCTTATAAACTTAAACGGGGCCATCGTAGGCACATAACTAAGGTTTACTCTTTTGATGCTCTATACTAACCATCGTAGATACATATAGAGGCTTACACGCCACCCCCTCCGAGGGGTGCCCTATCCTGACCATCATAGGTGATGATAAGGGTTTGCGCTCCTATCTACGGGTACGTGGAACATAACCATCATAGGGCGTACTCTTCTACGAGCAGAGGTAGGACATGCTTAGTTCTAGCAGAGGCAGGGCATACTCTTCTACGAGCAGAGAAAGGGCGTGCTAATTTTAGATGCACCGCCATGACCATTTCTAGTGTGAAACGAAGGCTTACGCTTTTTGCTATTACCTATCCCCCTCTGATTTGGGCATGGAAAAAGACCAACACACAACACCTCTCCGGGGGGTGCCTTGCCCTGACCAATTTGGTGATGATAAGGGTTTTACTTTTCTTTTATCCATTTGTGGCTTGACATGTCCTTGGTCATTTCAAGTTTGTGGGGATTTTCTTCTTTGCAATTGGGTATATAACCTTTTTCCTTTCTATAAGACTTTACTGGGTAACTTCCTATGCCTTCTTTACATACTTTTGTAGTTTTCCTTGGCCTAAGAAGTTGATGATCATTCCCTCTAAAATTCTATAATGGTTTGTTTCATGTCTGTTTACCATATGGTAGTAGCAATACGGTCCTTCCCCCTTAGCTTCGTTTTTGGGTTTCTTCTTTAATGATGGCCAAAAGTTTAACTCGTGTCTAGTTAGGAAGTAGATACCCTCAATTGATGTTGTGAGCTTACAGCCTTTTGGCAACCTTGACTCGAAAGCCCTCTTTCGTTGTTGTATTTTGTCCCTTTTATCAGTTGATTTTGTTATTCCTTCTTCGTTCCTAAACTTCCTTTTCACTGCCTTTCGACGTGGTGGTATATTTCTTTCAGACCTTTTATTGCTAAAGGGAGCGGAAGCCTTCTCAACTTTCTGTTCGAATATAGTTCCCCTAGCCCGTGTTAGGATAGCTTCTTTGATATGGAGAAAGGACTTATATCTTTCCACTGTGGACTGATATAGGGCAAAAATCGGAGTCGGTCCTAAGTGGAAGGGGTTAATTCTCCATCGATCAGGGTCATAAGGTTCTACCTCCTTCTCTTCCTCTTAGATACGCAGGGTTCCTAATTTGAACTTTTCGGTCGCCCATGGCTCGCTAATACTTGCCCCAACCATGGGAACCCCCTTAGTAATTGGTAGAGATCTTTTGTCCATAATGTTCGCCTCTTCAAGGTTTAGTCCAATCCGGGACGGAACATCACCGGCGGATATGTGGAAAGGTCAACCAAAGGATCGGAGGTTCAGGCCCCCATCCAACGTCAAAATGTTAACGATATTTTTCATCAACACCGGAGATAAGTTAATGGGGATGGACCTAAAGGAAAAATAGGTTGTTTGGCCTTCGCAGGTTTGGGTCAGATCATTGTCCTTGGATATCAAAGCCTTAGAGGAGAAGGATCACTAAACTCAATCTTTGATTCAAGACCTAACGTATGGTAGACAGGAATCCTGCACCAAACTTACTGGAAAGATCTTAGCTCGTAGGGAAGGTTTGAGCTTATAGGTAGGGCTTGAGCATATAGGAAAAGGGATGTTTCACCCGGTCTGCGGAAAGGTTTGGACAAGGATCCATGCATAAATAGGAAATAAACAGTAAATTTTAGCAAGAACAACTAAGAAATAACATGACAAACTCACAGGAAAATACTATAAGTGTAGATCTGCTCTTTATTAATCTTCCGCTTTGAGTACATGAACAGAATAGAAGAAATCCTCCAATTAATCTAATTACTAGGGTTTATTCTAGAGAAAAAAGTATAATAATAGAAAATGAGAGAGCCCCCCTCAAATGTGACCCCTGGAGTCCTATTTATAGGGGATTTGGGGCCCCTTCTGCTGTTGGGCCGTTGGGCCTGTAGGTATTTCTATCGGCCGCTTTTTTCTTTGGTTTCGATCACTTTGTGGTGTGGATTATAGCTTTTGGAGGGAAGGTCCCGATTGGTTGAGGCTTCTTTGAGATTGAGATGAGCTTGTCGACGTGGTAACTCTCGGACGATATTTGAACTTCCGGTAATAGCTTTCGGGTGTACGCTCTCGGACGTAAGCTTTTAGACGTAGGCTCCTGGCTTTCTCGCATATACTTAGAGGAGCTAGCCCTCCCAATGTATGTGGATAGCTGCTGGTTCGGAACCACCATCGGTGTTTGTATTAAGTAGAATAGTATAGATAGCTTGTAGCGTTCCTGGGGTTCCGATTTGGGTTCAGGTGTGGTCTTCGTATATATCCTAGTCTTCTGAAAGGTTTCTCTAGGTAATTTTTCTGTTGTTTATCAAGATGACCTTCCGGAGTTTACGCTGTAGATGTTTCAGAAGCTGGTTCCGGATAACTTTGCGTATATTTGGTTTAATGCTTGTGGTGTCTTTACCCCCTGGTGTGCTGGCATTAAGTAGATTAATTCCAGCAACCATTGCATCCTTCAGGGTTTTCATTAATGGAGTTCTTTCCTCTTTCGCTTTTAGCTTTCGACTTAGGTGGCTTTTTGCTATTGAACCTCCCGCCGGGTATTCCCCGCCGAGTAGACTGTGTCGGCATTTTGTAGGCTTTGAGTTCCTTCCCCCAAAGAAGGTGTCGTTCTGTGTAGCTTTCGGATCATTTCTTCAGGCTTGTGTTCACTGGTTACCTATTCACCATTAGTCGTTTTCGGGTTAATTTTGGTAGTAACACATAGTTTAAGGGGGAGTTAGAAGGAATTCATGGTGAAAGGGGGAGTAATTGAAGAATCAAATTATCAGGTACGAATATTTTATAAACTAAGGTTGTCATTATCAAAATGGGGGAGATTGTTGGAGAATGAAGTTTTGATGACAACAACCTTGTCTTAATTATCATTGATTATAAAATATATATACTAACATCTCTATGTAGAATATATAGACATATATATACAGGATTCATATACAGGACTTAAATACTGAAGATTGTACAGTTTTAGAGTTTCAAGAGATTCAGACTTCAAGATAAATTCAAGACTCATGAGCTATCAAGATTTCAAGTGTTCAAGATAAATATAGTAATAGAGTCTAGTTTATGTAAGACTCCGAATAACACTCCAGGTTCAAACTCTGTTTTTTAAATTATCTCTTTTCAAAATTAATTTTAAAACTATTTTCAAATTGATTTCAAACTTCTTTCAAAATAATTTTTAATCTTCTAAGAAATTCAAACTTATGATTTCAAATATATTTCTTAATTTATAAGTATTCTTATTTTTATAGTTTTATTAAATATATTTTACTAAGTTTATATTTGATTATTATATTCTTATTTAAACTCTAAGTTTTCATATAATCTTTTTTGTTTATATATAGTTTATTAATATCTCTTTATAAATTCCTATATATATGTTTATAATTATATTATATATAGTTTTATATCACATATATATAAAGTTTTTGATCATATGTTTAAATAATATTTTCTTATGTTTTTATGCTACAAAAATATTGTTTTAGCAACTAGTTTTGTTTTAGGAATTTCCAGAATTTAAATATTGACTTTAATACTTTAAATTTTTTTTTAAAATCATAAAAATGATGGATATGTTGACATACATTCATGGCTATGTCGACATATAACTGTCAAAAATTTAAATTTGAAAGGAAGTGTCTTTTCACCATTTGTAATGCTCCAGAAACGTTGCAACCTTTCAAATGTTATAAATAGGGGTTAATTTCAAATTTTATTATACTTCTTCATCTCCATCTTCATTCCCTTTCATTACACCATTATTCTTTATCATTTTTATGATCTCTACACTTGTACTCTGCTGAATTCAATTTTGTTTTCACTAATCTTCTTCTCTCTACACTCTCTACTCATTACTCTCTGAATCAAGTGCTATTGAAGAGTTATAGGGCTATTTGTAATTGTTTGGGTTGAGTAAAGGAATCGGTGGTATCCCTTGTAGCCGTGAAATCAAGGACGGGTAATCAGTGGTATCCCTTGTAGCCATGAAGTCAAGGAAGGTATACATGATCATGTGTGTGTTTGTGTGTGTGTGTGGAATCGGTGGTGTCCCTTATAGTCGTGAAATCAAGGAGGGTTGTAATTGGATATTGATATAGTAATAAAACTCTGTGCAATCCAGCGTTGCGTGGGATTGGACGTAGGAGCAATTCTGAACCAGTATAAAATCCGGTGTGTTCTTTCCTTTTCTGCACTTTATTTTTGTTTGTCTTTGCATTTGAGTTTGATTCTGTGTCTGTGATTGTTTCTGTAGTGTTTGATTCATATTGTATTTGACATAAGTTTTAGATTTTGTTTAAATTTTAAAAAACACTATTCACCCCCCTCTAGTGTTTGTTTTGGCTTAACGATCCATTCCGCAGTCCCTAACAATATATACCGTATAGTTTGTATCCTAGCCACATTTATGATCGGATTTAGTGTGTAGACTTCGTATCCTTCGATCCATTCGAAAAAGCTACAGATATCTTCATAATTGTAGTATGCTTATTTCTCTTCAATTGAAAAACCAAGGTGGTGGCAGTGATGATGATGATACTAGCAGTTATAGACACCGAAAACCAACACTATGCCTTATGCCCCTATTCAGTAGACCTACAATCTTAAACTTATAACATTCTTCCTAAACTAACCCTAATCTTAAGGTTCCAATACACAGACCGTTAACTTCTACATGCTCATGTTCGACACCAGCTCTTTGAGCATATTCCCATTTTTTAAGCCTTTTTTATTACTTCCTTTCATATCATCGTTGGTTGGCCTCTACTTTTTTTTAAGCATTCGGTGCGGTCTATAATTCCAATGTGCACAGTTGCATCATGAAATCTCCATTCTAGATAGTCAAGCCATCTTAAGCAGTGTTGGAACAGCTTCTCTTCAATCGGGGCAACTCCAAGTTTGTCCTGAATATCATCTTTTCTGATTCAGTCTTGTTTGTATGTCATAGCCCCATCATAGCGTACACTTCTCTGCTACACTTATCTTTTGGATGTGTTGCCTTATTGTAACAAAAAATTATGTATCATAGAATTTTGTAGATCGGATTACTATTATGAAGAACTTTCCTTCAAGCTTTGGAGGGATTCTTCTATCACAAAGAATGTTAGATGCTAGTCGCCATTTCACCCATCCTGCTCGAATTCTAAAACTAACATATTCATCGACCTCACCATCAAGCTGCGACATAAATCCTAAATATTGAAAGAATAACTTTCTGGGCACCACTTGTCTGACCTAGGTGAACTCTCCATCTTCTAACCGAACACTGTTAGACTTGCACTTCATATACTCTGTTTTCGTTCTGTTAAGCCTAAAACTCTTCCATTCTAAGGTTGTCCACTACAACTCTAGTTGTCTATTAAGATTTGCCCTGCTTCATCAATCAGTACAACATCATCAGCAAAGAGCATACACTAAGAAATCTCACCTTCTATACCCTTCGTGACATCATCCATCACTAAGGGAAAAAATACGGGCTCAAGCCGACCCTTATGGTAATCCTATGTTTATTAGAAATCACTGGTTTAATCATCGTATGCTCTGACACTAGTCACGACCTGATCATACTTATCCTTGATAAGGTTAATTGACTCTGCTTGGAACTTTTCTTTTCCAGCGTCAACTACATGACTTTCATCAGTACCCTGGCATTAGCTTTCTCGAAATTGACAAATTCCATGTTTAGGTCTTTCTTTTGATTCCTAAATCTCTCCATATTTTTCCTTACTAAGAAAATTGACCCTGTTGTCCACCCTGTTCTTGTTATGTTCTTTTCCCATTTACCATTACTTGAAGTCTATTCTCCACCATCTTCGCCTTTTGTCCCATCCGTTTGGTCTTTTGAACGCATAAGAAATTTAAACATCTCGTAGTTATAGTATCAACTATCTCTCCTAATTTTACAGTTAAGGACCATACATTCCAACTACCTAATTCAACACTACCATCATCAACTAACTTACTTTCCGGGCTCGCACTCGTTGAGCAAGATGCGAAGACCCATTTTCATTTACCACTATATCGGGGCATTGATGTAACATGTCACTAACGAGTGACGACATTCCTTGCATATTTATCACCATACTGGAGCCTCGATACCATGCGCTAGTAAGAGAGTGACGACCCAACCCTTACCTATTTATCACCATACCCGAGCCTCGATATGCTGCGTTGTTAAGAGGGTTATTCCGCGAACGAAATATCATAAGGTTCTATATAAATAAAAGAGGCTACGTTTCTAAGCTGGTTGGTCAAGTGATATATTGCAACAATCTTCCTTTACCCTGGTTAATTTGCAGCTATAATCCAAAAAGGGCCAAAATTAACAATAATAAGATATCAAACTGTACCAACGCCGTAGGAGCCAGTGAGCCACGACCAAATAGCTAAATCGCAGAAGACAAACTAGCAACCGTCAATCGTAGGAGCATTGATCAATGTGTGGCTGATAACCGAGTAGCGATTATTCGATTTTTGTGAGAGGCGAGCGATCAAGATTATAGATTAGGGTTCTTAGATTTGGAATGAGATCGGCTGAAGAAAGAATGGAAGTGAATAACAAGTGGGTAGTTTACTGGCTTGTTTTATACGCGGTGAGCTGTATCAACGGGTGGAAAATAATTGAGTAGCTCCAATATTTTAGATGTAATTTGTTAGCCTGCCTTCTTTGTTTCCCTTGCCTTTCTTTCTCACTTCCGAAAATTGTTGCTTTGTGTTTGGATGGCTTTGGATCCAAAGACAACAGCCTTGAAAAGTTAATTACAATCAAATTTTTGTATTCTGCAGCAACATGGTTGATGTAGCGGTTATGTTGTATGTTAGTATTTCAAGGTGCAGGTAGATTATGAATTTTATGCATTGAATTTACCAGTAGAGGATATGCGATGTGACTAAAGAGTAAAGACTTCTATAGAAAAGGTTGTGTAACATAGTTGAGCACATAAAATAATAATTATCATGCATGCACTTAATCTCGGATCCCATGGATATTTTCTACATGCACCATTCGCGTTCAAAGTTATTTTTCAGTATCCAATATTTGCATTCACTTTTCGAATATTGGACAAATACGAATTTAGATAGATTTATTGATCGAATTTTTAGGGGTATCTGTTAATATACCTAGTTCTATGTTAATTTTTATTGATAAATTTTAGCGTTGCTATTCGATGCACTAGGTTTTTTATCCACATGCAATATACTTTTTTGATAGTTTTCGGTATAGACTCCTGATAGCGCATGGCATACATGATTTCTAGGAAAAAGCTGATTGCTCAGCTAAACAAGTACAGCTTATGAATTATGATGATGTATTTTAATTTTTACATGCATCACAGATAGAGGAAGATTCGAGTCTATTTTCTTGTAGAAATAATACCAACTGCTGCTAGTTCTGTCTAGCTATAAAACATCAGTTTTGTTGTATCCGTAGGTTTATCACCTTCTATTTATTGGCTGCTTTCATTGTCTCTGTTCAAGAGGGTAAGTCGAATTTTAATTCAGAACATACATATCTGTCTAGTGATGATGATTTAGCAACGTTTTGATAGTTATGGATCTTTGAGGTCTGAATTAATGGCTTGAGCGCTTGCTTAAGATTTAAAAGGGATTAGTTTGAGTTTTGGAGTTATCTTGGAACGTTGGTGGTTCAAAATTCATATCCATCAATCAGGATCCAACTCATTTTGTGCCTAATCAGGCACTCCTATCATTGTGGTTTTAGTACCACGCTTTCATTATGAATCGGTGTATTATTGTTGCACGACGCTGTCATTACAAATTAGCGCAAATGCTTAGTGTTTTTTTTATATTTATCAATCAATTATTGCCTAGAGAACGCAAAATTTTAGTTTGACTGAAATTTCATAAATGACCAGGTGATGAGTTCGAATTCAAATATGACAAAAAGTAGTGTCTACCTTTAGAAAGAAATCTTGAAAACATAATTAAGCTCATGGGTTCCAATCAAGGTTCATAAAACTCAATTTCGATCATTTGATATTTTATTTGTTTAGGTCGATTTCAAAATTTTCAAATATTTCAATTTTCGGTCAGTTTTGTATTTGTTTAGGTCGATTTTTCATTTTGTTTGTTTTTTGAGTAATTGATTTCTTGTGTTTTCTCTGCTGTTGTAAAATGGGATTTCTAAGTGAATTCCGATCGATCATCGGGTCACTGCCGGAACCGAACCGTAATGCTGGCCGGATTTAGCACCATGCTTGAAACAACCTTTAACAAAATCAAGCATGTCCATGTATTCACAATTCTAAATTCATATAGCACTACATGGAAAAGGAAATATGTTAATACACTACATGTAACATGGAGCAGAAATATCAACACATACCGTGTTGCTAAATTAAACCTTGAAAGCAAAGTTTGTAAACTTTACAATAATTCACTTAGAGCCTTCCACAAAGATATTCTTCTAATGTTCTTTTACTGTTGAATATTCAAAATGATTTTCACATTGAGAACAATGATTCATTAACTTTAGTCTTGTCCCAGAAAACAATAATATATAGATAACAGGAAAATCGGCTGAAGGAAGAAAACATCTTTTTTTTCTGTCAAAACAACGCAGCATCTTTTTTTCAGTCAGAAGGACGCGGGATTTCAATTTTCGTTCGAAGGAAAAACAATTCTCAAATCTTAAATTCTAGGTCGTTAGTTTCTTCATCAATTTTTTCAGCGAATCGTTCAAATGACAGCTTCAGGCGGATGCTGCGACGACATCTTCAGGCGGCAGCGGCTTCAGGCAAGGTCTAATCGAGTTCGTCGACATCAACAATTCCTCCTATGAAATATGCTTTTGTTTCTTATTTCAAATTTCTTTATCGCTATTAAATTAGATTGTGTTTGCGCATATTGAAAGCTATTTTACCCTGATATGCTATGTGTGTATAGCATTTTC
This sequence comes from Allium sativum, assembly GCA_030737875.1. Taxonomy (NCBI): domain Eukaryota; kingdom Viridiplantae; phylum Streptophyta; class Magnoliopsida; order Asparagales; family Amaryllidaceae; genus Allium; species Allium sativum. Next base: position 462,365,269 of record CM060921.1, read on the forward strand.
TGTTTTGTTAATAATAACTATATGCGATGTGTGTAACATTTTCAGTTTTGTTAATAATAACTGTACACCTTTGTTTTGCAGTGATGATATTACCTCTGGTGAATCAACAAGCTTGTTAGTTGTTTTTTAGTATAATGATAATTCATATTCCACCTGTCTTAACATAGACTCTTCTTTATTTGAAGTTAAGTATGAAATTTGTGAATGTTGATCGCATCAAGGTACGATTATCATCTTAATATGGTTTTTAAATTTTATTGTCATTCGTATTCAAATGGTATGTTTAACTATCATTTTCTATTTATATTGTCATTTAGTTTGACAGTGGTTTATTTCTTTTAGTCTGATGATTGTATAATTATTATTGCATAATTCTAGTTGTATATATCATTTCATACAGTAAAATTATGGAGCAAATTGCCAGAAGGAGGGAGAAATGTGCGTTATGGAAAATAGTTCTTTGTCCTATCATGGAGGACTATTTATCAAAATTAGTTGATGATGGTTTTGGTTGGGATGTTTTCAAGTCATTAGAGTTTATTTTCATGACTGCTAAATGCAACAAAAATTTTCTTCATGCAGTAAACGACAATTACATATTAGCCCTTGCTAGTATTAAATGACCTGATGGCTCATTATTGGAGTAGACAACTGAGCGACACCATTTCCCAAAAAAACACTGATGGTGATTACTGCATGGAGGAAATTTTTACTGCATTTAGCAAGGGCACAGAAAACAAGTGAAGGATATTATAGTAAATTAGACCAATTTTTGATTACTGCATGAAGGAAATTTTTACTGCATTTAGCACCACCCTTTATTTTTGATGTTAAGTCGTGGAAGTCACAAGTTGTTGATCTTCAAAATCATTTATGTAGTTATAATCATTGGAGAGTTACTGGTTTTCCATGTGCTCATGCAGTTAAATGTATTATACATTTTGCCATGTAATTAGATTTTTTTTATTGTTTAAATACTATGCAAATATCGTTTGATTTTTATTCTATTTGATTTTCTCTGTTGATTGTGTTTGTGGTTCTATTGATTGTATGATGCATGCTGTGTGATTTGTTTCTATTTGATTTACTCTATTGATTGTGTTTGTGGTTTTATTATTCTTTGTTTGAGTACAATGATAATTGTACGTATCATTTTGGTTATATGGATTCATATTTGTATAGTGCATGATTGCATATAGTTGAGAAGTGTACTAAATGGTTTTTCACATTGGGCAATACTTATTATACACAAATGTGTTATATTCATCTATTATTTGCATAATTTAGTATAATAGTGGGTATTAAGAATAAAATGATATATTAATATATCATTCTATATAAGTATTACACTACAACCGACTTTAAACAAGTAATACTTCTTTGAGCTTTTGTTAACCTTAACCTGATATACTCGATTAGGCCTTGCGTGCGGAAGTGTTTTACGTGTCATAGGCACCCGATTAGGCCTTGCATGCGGAAGCCTTTTACGTGTCACGGGTACCCGCTCGCTTAATTAATCTCTACTGGGTGCAGATTCGTTGCTAGAGTACCCGATTAGGCCTTACGTGCAGAAATATTTTACATGTCAGGTACCGGATTAGGCCTTGCGTGCAGAAGTCTTTTACGTGTCACGGGTACCCGCTCGGTTAACTAATTCCTATTGGGTACAGAATCGTTGCTAGGGTACCCGATTAGGCCTTGCGTGCGTAAGTGTTTTACGTGTCATATGTACCCGACTAGGCCTTGCGTGCGGAATTCTTTTACGTGTCACGGGTACCCGTTCGGTTAACTAATTCCTACTGGGTGCAGAATCGTTGCTGGAGTACCCGATTAGGCCTTGCGTGCGAAAATGTTTTACGTGTCATAGGTACCTGATTAGGCCTTGCGTGCGGAAGTATTTTACATGTCACGGGTACCCGCTCGGTTAACTAATTCCTACTGGGTGCAGAATCGTTGCTGGAGTACCCGATTAGGCCTTGCGTGCTGAAATGTTTTACGTGTCATAGGTACCCGATTAGGCCTTACATGCGGAAGGCTTTTACGTGTCACGGGTACCCGCTCGGTTAACTAATTCCTACTAGGTGCAGAATCGTTGATGGAGTACCCGATTAGGCATGAATAGAATATAATAAATGAATAGAATATAATTCCTACTGGGTGCGGAAGTCTTTTACGTGTTTGAATATAGTATTTATTAGTAAAATGAACTAGCATGAATAGAGTAGAATAAATAATAGTTGAATTTAGCATTATATTTTTTAAAAGGAACTAGAACATCTAAATATGCTAAATGATAGTTGAATATAGCATGGTATTTTTAAAGTAAACTAGAATGTATAGAACATAATAAATGATAATTGATTTCAACATCGTATTTTTAAAATGAACTAGCATGTATAGAATATGCTAAATGATAGCTGAATATAGCATTATATTTTTAACGCGAACTAGTACATATAAGATATGAAAAATGATATACAAATATAGCAGTGTGTTTCCTAAAGAGAACTAGCATGTATAGATATGATAAATGATAGTTGAATTTAGCATTCTATTTTTGAAAGTGACCTAGCATGTGTATAATATTCTAAATGATAGTTAATTATATCATTGTATATTTAAGCTTCTATGAAATATATTGCATACACGAAATGATAGCTGAATTTAGCATTTTTGATGTTGTTATAAGCTAGAATGGTCCTTGATAAATTGAAAGTCAAGAATTCTAGAGCGTCCTTCGTGCATATGAATTACTTTCGAATAGACTTCACACCACTGATTTAATGCTAAGTTGATTTAGCACTTTTGGTATAGTTGAATATAACATTGTATTTTTAAAGTGAGCTACCATGTATAAAATATAATAAATGATAGTTGAATTTATCATTTGTATTTTTGTAGTGAGTTAGCACATGTAGAGTTTGCAAAATAAAGTTTGAGTATGGTATTTAATAGTAAAATGAACTAGCATGTATAGAATATAACAAATGATAGTTGAATTTAGCATTGTATCTTTTAAAAGAAAGTAGAACGTTTAAATATGCTAAATGATAGTTAATATAGCATTGTATTTTAAAGTAAACTAGAATGTACAAGACATAATAAATGATAGTTGATTTCAACATCGTATTTTTAAAGTGAACTAACATGTATAGAATATGCTAAATGATAGTTGAATAGCATTATATTTTTAAAGCGAACTAGCACATATAAGATATGAAAAATGATACAAAATACAATAGTGTGTTTCCTAAAGAGAACTAGCATGTATATATATGATAAATGATAGTTGAATTTAGCATTCTATTTTTGAAACTGATCTAGCATGTGTATAATATTCTAAATGATAGTTAAATATATCATTGTATTTTTAAGCTTCTATAAAATATATTGCATACACGAAATGATAGCTGAATTTAGCATTTTTTATGTTGTTATAAGGTAGAATGGTCCTTCATAAATTGGAACTTAAGAATTCTAGAGCGTCCTTCGTGCATATGAATTACTTTTGAATAGACTGCACATCACTGATTTAATGCTAAGTTGATTTAGCACTTTTGGTATAACTGATTTTTTTTTTTAAATTCAGACCATCGATGATTGAGTAGAGGACGTGGTACTGATTTTTTTTTAAATTCAAATCAACGATGATGAGGGTGCAGACTGCTTCAAAAACGACGATGATTGGGGGTTCAATTAGCTTCAGGCAATGATAGCTTTAGACTCAGGCAACGGCGACTTCAGATGACAGGCGGCGGCGGCTTCACACAATAGGCGACGACGGCGGCTTTGGACAGATTCGGAAGGTGGTTAGGAAGAGATGGCGAAATCGCGGTGCGGTGACTTTGAAAGGCAATTTGGGGAAGAACGGGACATTGCTGGTTTTGTCTTTTTGCCGAAATTTTAAAAGTCACGTCCCCGTTTTAAAAATTGTTTTAAAGTTTTTCCTTTAAAATAATTTGCTCTATAGATAATTTCTTCATGTGTCTATTGGAAAAAGTGGTACAATATTGAGTTTTTTATGTTTTTCGTTTCGGCCCATATTGCACGAAAGGTTTAATCCTTAATTTCAAAGCCTATATTTGAAGGAGGCTATGTAACCGAAGAAATAACCTTAACAATCTAGTATAAGAGCATGTAGCTAATTTATAAAAAGTGTACAGAAGTATGAAAGCAAATAGGGCTATCCATGCTGTAGCAAGACCTTACGTCAAAGGTTGTTATATTGCATATGAATCTCAACTGGCAACAGAAAGGTACAACATGGATATACACTTTAAGAACATTCAATTTAGGATAATTGCTATTCTAGATAGCAATATGATTCATAAGGCAGTTTCAACAATAAGGAGTTTTTGATTTAAATTCCTATCATGGAAAAGAAGGAGAATGAAAAATGGGATGTTACTAACTCGTAAATGGCTATGGTAGAAAATGATATCCCATACATTAACACGGAAACCACAAATGGACAAATATATTTGAACTCTGCTTTCACATATAATACCATAGATAAGATGGAATTTACTTTGTTAATGAGGCGGAAGCGGAACAACAGGTAAAGTCGCTAATCCATAAAATATTTTAGAAAATATAGTTCAATAACAGTATGTTTTAAGGTTTGATCAAAAATTTAAAATAAGTTAGTTTTGGGCACTAGCGGAGCTACGTGGGGGGCCAGCGGGGGCAGCTGCCCCCCACTGAGATTTTTTTTTTTTGTATACTATAACCCGTCTCCACCAGTGCTTTCATTTCTTCTTTATTCCCACAACATGGTTTGAAGAAGTATTCCAAGACCAGTGTCTTTAATCCGTCTCCAACCTCTACTTTCATTTCTTCTTTATTCCAATTTTGCTTCCATTTTGCCCCCCGCCGATATATTTTGCCCCCACTCACCATTTTTTCTGGCTCCGCACCTGGTTTTGGGCATGATTAGATCTACACCACTTTCTTTCAATCAAAAAACTATTCAAATGAACAAGACTAAATTATCCTGACATTTGCTAGAAAAATGCACCTTCATGGTGTAACTGTTTACATCCACCGAAACACGGTGATGCCACTTAAAACATTTAATAAAATCAAATCATAAGTCGGCTTCAAAAGCCCAACTTAAACGTTAAAAAAATATCTGGTAGTAAACGTGATGATTATCTTAACGTAGCAGTGTATACAACAATTTCTAGGACAAATACAATCCATAAAATGTAATGAAAGGAGAATAGGATAGGAAATACACAAATAATTTTACAGTACAATAACCTTGTCCTAATGAATTGTAAATTATTACTACTTGAGTGCTAACCGTAACCGAAGAAGTCAAGATTGAAGAAGAAGAGCAGCGATCGCCTGCCTCTGCCTGGCGTCTGCACCCTTTTGCCTGCGATTTGGACTTTCCGATAGCTTGAAATTGAACGCCGCCGAATAGCTCGCGATTTGGATCTTCTGATTCTTTTCTTCGAATCGCAATTTTCTTCTTCTTTTTTCTGTAGTAGAGAAGCGGTGATACGATGCCCTAAGATTTTTGGTGCCCTAAGCGGCCGCTTTAGCAGCTTCGGGGAAGGGCCGGGATTGTTCGAATCTCAAATACAAAAGAATAATCCATAAGTGGGTTCTTTAAGTTATTTCATCAATTTCTCCATTAAGAAATATATTTTAATCTTCATTAGATATTGTTGACATGCATTTTTGTCGAAGCTGTCACACGTCAAGTATTTGGTGAGTGTCGCGCCCAAGCGTCAAAAAGCACAAAGCAGCAGAGTCGAAGTCGCGGCGCAAACACAAGGGACCCGAAACCTCTATCAGATGGCCTCTTACGGGCCCAATGAACTTTCAAGCAAACCGTCATCCGAGCCGAAGGCGAGCCGTGCTCCGAGCCGAAGGCGAGCCATCAAGCGGGTACGGGCGCAGCGCCGGTGGGGGTCCGGGTCCCCACAATCTCGACGGCGATCGACCTAGCTAGTTAGGTCGAACCAGTGGGCACCGCCCGGTTCATCCGATTTTCTTCATGTCGGAAGCTCATATTCCTTCACTTCGGACCAGCAAAACCGTGATTCCTTCACTTCGGACCAGCAAAACCGTGATTCCCTCACTTCGCATTCAGAAACTTCGACACCCAAAAACAACATGGTTTCCCCACCAAGAAGTTCGACCTCCTCCATCAAATTCGTATACCCTGATAGGGTGCGAGTTTCGCACCCCCCGACGGGGCGCGAATTTCGCATCCCCCAAGAAGGTGCGAAATTTCGCACTCACCAGGGAGGTGCGAAATTCTGCATCCCCTTGGTGGGGTGCGAATTTCGCACCCCTCCAGGGGGTGCGAAATTTCGCACCCCCTGGAGGGGCGTGAAATTTCGCACCCCGGCACCAAGGGGTGCGAAATTTTGCACCTCCGACCAAGGGTGCGAATTTCCTAATGTTGGCTATTTTAGGAGGTGCGAAAATGGCTTCTGTGGGTCCTGCTGCTCACCTACTCCCACCTAACCTTCCTCCTATAAATACCTCAAGCCTTGGCCTTCATTTGGATCTTTCTCCCTTGGAATTTTTGGACCTTGAGAGCTCTAAACACTCATTAATTGCTTCCAACACCTCCACCATAGCCATGGAAGATGACATGGATAATTAAAACATGGCATGCATGTTTTCCTTCAACACTTGAACATTAACAAGGATTGTTATGCTATTTTTGAGCTTAATGGACATGAACACCAAACTTGTACATTGTTGACCAAGTCAGCGCTTTTCAAGAAGAAGAAGAAGGGCAATTTAGTCAAAGTGTAGACCAAGCATATATTTTGCTATTCTATTGTAACATTTCGTACTTAGCTATTGTCCGAATTCGTACAATTTTGTAAAAGACAAAAGATATGATGAATGATGATCCTAAAGTGGACATAGGTGTTAGTGCCAACCACTATAAAAGCTGTGTCTCCCCGCATTTACATTATTTACTGCCTATTTGGATAATTGTACACACTTACACATTGGGTGTTAGCGTGCGACAATTTTTCCCGTCGGGTATTGCTTAAAAAGTACGATATGTTGTTAGTTCCTGAGATGATGGTTTTGATAACAGCTTAGGACTTGTTATAAAATATAAATACTAACATTCTTGTTCATACACACACACACACGCATATATATATATATATATATATATATATATATATATGTATGTATGTATGTGTGTGTGTACTAAAAAATGAAGGCTAATGAATTCAAGATTGAAGAAATTAAGGTTGAAGACTCCTGAGTTTCAAGGTTTTAATACATCAAGATAAGTAACAGAGTCTATATTTATGTTAAAACTTCATAATAGCACTAAAATCTTTATTCTAATTTTAATTGTGGATGGAACCACCTTCTTGCTTTGCTAATCGAATGGAACCCGTAGTGGGATGAAACCCACAACCTTCACTAACGAAATCCATGAACTTTTAAAAATAGCATGTTTTAGATTTTAGACTATTTTTTCCAAAACAATCTCTAAAATCATGCTTCTTTATTTAAATATTTTAACCTCAATTTAAAAACTAGGTTTTAAAAATCATTTAACTTTGATTTCGAATCATCTCTTGATTTAAATATTTTATCCTTAATTTCAAAAATCTATCTTTCAGTTATCATCTTGTGATTTCAATGTCTTAGACTTAATCTCAAAATTTATATTTTATTTTTATAATCTCTTATATTCTGATTTATAGTTCTTTATATATGTATATATATTTAATATTATAAAAGTTCACTCTTTGAAGTCTTTAACAAGTTTAACTATTTAAAATATATCCAAAATGTTTTACAAGTCATAGAATTATTTTGACAAGTTTTAGAATAGAAATCATTTTAAAACAAAATTAGTTTTTCAAAATTATTGTAGGCATGTCGACATTCACCTATCTATCATGTCGACATGGTGGCCGTTTAATTTAAAACTAAATTTCAAAAGAAGTGTCTTTTCATCATGGACATGGCTGCTAATTTCCTGTAAATACCAATAATTACTAGCGAATTAGAATTCGGTTTTTCATCATTTCTTCACTCCATCTTTTCCACTCTTATTTTTTATTCATTCTTAACATAACTCTATCTAAACCCTAAGTGAGTCAAACTCGATTATCTCTAATTTGATTCTCTGTCACTCTCTCTCAGAGATATCACTGCCATTCAAATTTATTGAATCATTATAATCAATAGGAGTATATCGAGTCTCTATCCAACAAAGCGACGTGAAACAGTGTGAACTTTTCTGGTAAATCAGTTGGGTGTGATTGTTGCGCAATAAACCAACAGGGTGTGATTGTATCTTGGTAAATCAATTAATTCTCACTGTACTCAAAACAAGAAGGTTGTACCATGTGGCCTTGGAATTAAGTGTTGTAATCTCGACATTATATTTGAAAAAAAAATCTGCATAAGAAATTGTATGGGACTGCACGTAGAGTAACTTCGAACCTATATAAAATTCAGGTGTGTTTTTTCGTAACAGCTTTTTATTTATTATTTGTATTTGTATCTAAATGTATGATTTTATCTGTGTCTGTCAATTATATAAGTTTGTGTTTAATTTCAAAAAGTTCATATAATTCATTAAACACTATTCACCCTCTCTTGTGTTAATCTATCCTTAAGCTCTATAATCTGGATTCTCACATTTGATATTGGAGCACTGGTTTTTAAAGTTTCCATGTTCTAATTTCTGAATCAAAAAATTAAATGGTGTTTTTTTGATAAAATTATTATTCTATTTTCATATAGATATGTCACAGAATCATCACGATCTTGTTATTTAAAATTACATTTAGATATTTTGTAAAGTTACACGATTCTTTAAAAAGTTGTTTTGTTTTGCAGGGGAAGAGATATGTTGACGACTATTGGTTAAAAGACATCGGATGATCATTCATCGATCAAAAAGAACGGATGGATATGTAATTGGCAATCTATAATGAAAGGATGCCAGGTCAATACAAAACTTTTGATTCTCATCTACTTGACTTGATACTGGACAACTCTTCATCTGCTTCGCAGTGCTAATGGTTTCGTCCGAATCCATCAAGAAATGACTAAGTTATGGTCAAATGAAGTTTTAGTGCACAAAGAGAAAAAGAAGCCAAAACTATCAGTGGTATTCTTCATATTTCATCCAAATATTTGAGTAATTCATCCCAACTCCTTTTCCAAATTGCAGTTCTTGTTATCACGGTCATTTTTATGGGCGGATCATCAAAATTGAGTGGGATATGACATTTTGAAGTTGACTATCCAAAAAATGATATTTTCTGCATTTCTCATACTGTTCGGCCTATGGCGGTACAATATTGTTCAAATTCAACACCGAACTATTAGTAGGTCATAACCCTTGCCTTCCCTTATATTTGCATATGGTTTCATCTGATTCCATTAAGAAACGAAGAAGATATGCCTTTCACAAGTTTGGTTGTGAATAAATAAAAGGGAAGAAGAAGAAGAGAAATTTTATGAAAGATGGTGACTGCTAGGCTTTTTATAGTGGTTGAAATCATTCAAAAATCAAATTCAAATTTAAGGTTTTGAATCCAAGTTGGTTAAACTACTAGATAATCACTATTTTTCTCATATGACCTTCAAATTCAGCAAATGGATATGCGACGCAAATCAAAAAAACGAGCTCGTCGCAATAGAGAAAATCTTGTTGTAAATTGTAATAATCTAGGTTTTTCCATACTAGAATATTTAATTTATACAAGAAGATGATTATTTAAGAAGTTAAACGACTTGAATTCATAATATACAAGTTATATAATAAAACTGAATGGTTAAGTAGTAATTCGAATATTGAAATTACTCGAATATGCGAATTTGGAATTTAATATGAAATTAAATTGATTATGTAGTTTATGTTAAATCCTAATTGAATGTGAACGATAATAATAGTTTATTATCGTAGAAATGAAGCTTTGGAAATCGATTAGTACTTGATTTTATTAACACATGAAAATAATGTTTTTCTAAATAGTCTAGGAATTCAACGAAACAGTTTTAAGTCTAGAATATTGAAATATAGAAGAATGTCAAATTTCGTGTCAATCGAGTTTATTATGTGGTCGTGTGAGCTTATAACGTTCAGTGTGATTACAATTGAATATAGTATTAAAATATATAAAAATATCTTATCTACAAATACATCTTCATCTCTTAACCTATTTCGTTCTTCTTCTACAATCTATCTCCAACAAGAAAATATATTGTTGCCTTCTTTAACATTCTTCAGTGACTTTAATTTGCTCAAATACTTAACGGATTCAAAAGATTTCAGATTCATTGAACTCTTATGGAATGAGGATTCACTTCTGTAGCCTTCGGTTTTAGTGTGATTAAGTTTGGAGTTTCTCTTCTTCCAACATGGCCTAGTCCATGCAATGGTCAGAGCCAGAGGGTTAGGAAGGTCATGAGGAGTACGACAATGAGCTTCTCGGATGAAGACAAGTCATACAGAGATTTAGGAGATCATGACATTGGTGGGTGAAAAGCGACATCAAGATTCACGTAAATAGGGCATCAGGTCGGAACTTTTTAGGGGGGCACCAGAGTTGAAGCAGCGGTGTGGAGTAGGACGAGTTCGAGAGGAGAAATGCAATGGTGATGTTCGTTTATCAGACGGAGAATTAAAGCTCTGTATCACTGATCAACATGTATGCAGGTGTGATACAGAGAGTGGCAGATTCTATTTTGTTTAGTGATAAGAAGATGAGATCACGTGATGCAGGGGTGAGGGTGATTTATTAAAAAAATAATCAAGTTAATAATATTTTGATTTGTGTATTAACTTGTAAATGTGATATCTAGTTCGTACGACATCCGATTGACATGTCGTAAGTTGCGTTGGGTTCATACAGACGATTACTACGTGTACGCAGGTAGCGCTCTATATAGTTTGGAAAAGTCCAATTTCAAATACCTGTTTGAAATTAGATAAAACATGAAATCGTCGTTGAAATAGATGGTGAGTTTGACTTATGCTCTATGATAAACTATTGCACCATATAATAGTATTGACTATTATTTACATATTTATATGTACAATTGGTTGTTTGGATGATTTACTGCTTAATCATTTGGTTTGTGGTTGTATATATCCTCCCCTGAAGCAGATGATCTTTGACACTACCTGCTTTATAGTGCAAGATCCATCTTATATGAATTAGCTTAGTTGAATTGTATTACATGTATATGTGCTTATATATAAGCTGTGATGCAGGAGGACAGGTTGGAGGGATCCAACAGTAGTCCTCAATATGTTTATTATAGTATTTATATTCATATGATGTTATATGAATTGATTGGACGTACAATCTGATAGTGGACCCCATCGGTTATATAATATTTTTTATATGTGAAATTATGGTGAAGTGAATATATTATTTTACAATATATTGAGTTTGTCTATTTTACACATTTTGGTGTGATTGGCATTAATAGGAAGTTGGGAAAATTATAGAATGGGATGGAATGAGAAATGAGAAAAATGGAAGTGAATAATTTTAAATTTAAAACATGCTTTTTAAATCCCTTTTAATTAAAACCTATTTTAAAGTTATTTACCAATATACATATTTTTTTAAATCAATTAATCCTGTTATAATAAATGATTTAGAAATCACTAGTATTTTACCTTGTTGAATATTAATCGATATTTACACCTTTAAATAAATATTTTAAAGATAAGGATAATTATTAAAATCACTACACCATAATAGCCAATTTGACACACAGGGATGTGGACGTAAAATACGGTTTAAAGCCGTATCATATTTGATAGTGCTCAGATCCATATCAAACTACATTTTGCGATCTGCACCACCCCAAACACCCTAAATCCGACTATCCATCAACGAAGCATCGGATCAATTAATTTGATATGGCTTTTGGTCAAATCAAATGCGTATCATATTGTGCACCCCATTAGGCACTTGGAATTAAAATTTTGCTGCTCCTTTTTCCCTCTGTTTTACTTTAACGGTGACCGAAAATCCAAATTAGGTTTTTCGATCACCAAATCGTACCTCCACCTTTCTTTGGAATCTCCCCTACCGACAGAGATGAACAACCTTTTCCTTGACGCAACAACCCTTAGTCCCTAGCCCTCCGTCGACCACAGGTATGTGTTTCAATTGAATTGTGTTTTGCATGCCTGATAGTAGGGATTAGGGAACAAGTTGATGTCTTTGTGTGTTAGCTGACCCTTACTTTGTGTTAGTTTGTTAGCTGTTTCAATTGAATCATGTTGTGCATGCCTGATAGTGGGGATTAGGGGACAAGTTGAAGTCTTTGCATGTTAGCTGATTGCTACTTTGTGTTAGTGTGTTAGCTGTTTCAATTGAATTGTGTTGTGCATGCCTCATAGTAGGGATTAATTAGGGAATAAGTTGATGTCTTTGTGTGTAAGTCGATTGCTACTTTGTGTTAGTGTGTTAGCTATTTCAATTGAATTGGTATGTCTAGTGTGTTAGCTGGTTGTTATACCCTGAAATCAGAGAAATCAAATTTGAATCATGTTTTATGATAATGTAAAAAACATATGAATTGCTATTGGAAACATGTATGGTATAATTTTAGATTGCAGTATATATATCCATGAAACAAAGAAATAACAATGAGTTAGTCATAAGGATGCAGTAACCTTTGCTAATTGTAAGATGTTTAATGTCAATTGTCCATAACCTGATTCTATTTGCAATAGCCATTTGATGATATATCCTTTAGATTGCTTGCCACGTTGAATCCAAACTGTAGTAACCACATCTATGTACAAGTTATCACTGATTTATAGTTTAACTTTTTAGCAATTAAAAGTTGTCCATTTCTTAAACTGAGCGAATGGATAATTCTATAGTTCAATATTTAACCATGATTTCATCGTCATTTAACTGTTTGTTTGCCTTATGCTTGAAATTTAAATTGGGTTGGCTTATAACAAGTTTACGCTGTTTTGAGAGATAACAAATTTACTGAAAATATAATAACAGGTTTGCTGAAACCTGGGAAGATGGATGATTACTCGACTTTCTAGTTAATAATTTAATGGGCGATCCACCATGTGGGTGCAAATTAGCTCACGCATAGGGTCGGTTATCCATGCTTATTAGCTTTATCCAAATATCGGAAGCTGCTGCACTTAACCTTAGTAAAAAGCTGCTTTCACTAGCAATTTTCCCCTACTTTGTAGCAGAGACTGTAGTGTAAGTTATCTTGCACTACACAGTCTGCTACAAAGAAACTGAAAGTTGCAAGTGAAAACAGCTTTTTCCAAAGGTTAAGTGAAGTGGCATTCGACATTTGAATAAAGCTAATAAGCATGGATTACTGACCTTGCACATGAGCTAAAATGCAGCCACCTAGTGGATCGCCCGGTAAATTCTCAATCAGAAAATTGAGTATGTGTGTCATTCGAAGATGATGATTCGATATCCTTAGATGTTGGAGCAGGTATATATTATTCTACACTTATCTCTACGTAGTATCTTACATGGACGATGCTTTGCATTTTTAACGATCGGCATTTCATTCATCTTTGAGACATATACTTACTGACTACACAAACACATATCATTTCTATATATATGTCATTAAACAAGTTCCATTTTAATTAGCTCATTTCTGTATGCTATAGTGAGTTACAATGTCGATCTCCTATCCAGTGAAGTATTTGTAACTTGTTTAATGAATTTATATGCAGTCCTGTTGGGGAAAACAGAAAAAGTGGGGAGGTGTATCGACTATATACGATGTTGGAGGTCACGTTAAACCACAAAGCATGTGAGATGTTGGTATGTTTCTAGGTTACAAGTTCATGAAATCATGTCAATAGCATCATAAACATGTTATACATATAATTGACAAATATGCACATACAAACACAAAGACATGATATTTTGTGTGCAATCAGGCATAAAATTACTTCTTTTTTCCAGTAGATTTTGGTGCTTTTGTGCTGCTAGAACTCAGGCTGGCTACCACGATTCAGTTTTACTGCCAATCATCAAGTTGGCCTTTTAAGCTTTTGTTTTAAACTGTGTATATATATAAATATTTATGCTGTTATAAAACTTCATCAGCATCATCTAGCTTATTCTCATACTGCTTTGATTTATAGCAAACACATGGATTTCATCGGCATGATCATCACGTACGCTCGATCTTCCCGATCTCGACTGGAGTTATATCAGGTTGATCATATGTTTTTACCTTTTTTGTTAGTTCGTACTGTTATGAAAATCTTTGACAGTTTCCTTTGTATATAATTTGTATGTTATACATTGTGTTCGTGTTATGAAAAATCTTGTAATGCTTTTATTATATATATATATATAGTGTTAGTCTTGTGTATAAATTGTGGTATATATGTTGTGTTATGAAAAATATGTGCTAAAATTTCTGTTTATATATATATATATATATATATGCATGTGTGTGTATATATATATGTGTGCACACATAGATATAATTAGATACGGTCAAAGGTCGTGTATGAATACAATTTAGATACGGCTATAAGCCTTATGTTATCACTAGTGAGATACGGTTTATAGCCGTATCTAAAAATTTAACATGCCATTTTTTGATACGGCTTTTTGCCGTTTTTAAGAGATTTATATACGGCTAAAAACAAAGCTTAATTAGCATATATGGTGTAGTGAATGGTTTTTGGTTTTGTCATGATAATGTGTAAGTTATATTCATCTTTATCCCTCATAGATTATATCCCTAAAGTATGTATAATTGAATTGTTATAGGAAGGTTTAAAGATAATTATAAAAGGAATTGTTTGGGTTTGTTGTAAACAATGTTTTATCAATACTTATTTTTAAACCTCCGGAATATAGATAAATTGGAAATATGTTTAACGGTTTTGACTATACTTAGATCTTTAATAACATGAATTTAAAGATAGAAACAAGTATTGGATATTTCAGGATAAAGATATTGAAGTAGACGTTTTAACTTATAAAAGAGAAGAGGTTCTTATTAAACAATGGTTTTAACCTATTTAAAGAAATAAAATCTTATAAATGAGTTGTGAATATTCTTCTACTGAAGGGATAAGTATATAAATACATTTTGAAGTATTAAAGGCTATAAAAGAATAGGGAAATTGTAGAGTACATACATATGTCTTTTGTATATAGAAATTGAATATATACACAAGTATATAAAGGAATATCAATCAAATAGGAGCTTTGATTAATAAATGAACTCTTGTTAGATGAATGATGTCATATTAGACAAATGATATTTTATTAGATAAAAGAAGTTTTGCTAATAGAAGAAATTTTAATTAATGAAAGATTAATTAAATAGGAAAGGGATTATAAGCCGTTTATATGAGTCAATTGTGCTATATGTAATTATTATGCTTTGTGATTTGATAGTGCTTTGGATGTTTATTTGTTTGTTATGGAAATTAAGCGAGGTTGTTTTTCATATACAATTTTCTAGAGTGTGACTTGATAATCGATTAATAGACTATAAAACTTAGTCTTAAATCTAATGACTGGTTTTGAGGAGACTGGAATTGGGAATTGTTCTACTTATCGGAAACCACTTTGAAACTAATATACAGGTTCTATCTTATGAAAGTGATTATAAAGTGAAGTCTATGCGGTGATTCAAGATCTGTTAAGATGCTCGAATGTATGTACATATTTTGAGATCAGTTGAGGAATCTATGTGTGATTCCGAGATATATTGATGTAATGGGATCCACGTGTGGTTTCGAGATCTATTAAGGAATCTATGTGTGATTACGACATCTATTGGGCTATGGGATTCCATCGGGGGATTCTTGTTTTGTTCGAGCGATGAGGATTCCGTTTGAAAGATGCAGAACGAAACTTCGACATTGGATATGGATAAAGATAGAGTAGAATGCATGATCTAGGGTTTTGCAAACCCACGAAATGGTATATTGACTCCAAATCCAGTGTATGCATATTATTGAAACATGTGGGAGCTCTTCGAAGTTACACGCGGAAGTTGTGTATACATGGTTCAATGTAGTGCACATGTGTGTTTTCGTGCATGGACCAGTCATGTTTACCTTATGGTATATTTAATTTGGAGATATTCGATGCTTGGAAGGTAGTTTCTTATCCTTGTGCATGGAGTTCGGAACACTATGGAGAGATCACCCCTGAAAAATCCAATATGCAAACATGCCTTAGCGATTTTGTTTGAACCTTAATAGTTTTCGAATGTAACCATCCTAGCTAATTGATTTATTTATATTCTACACCCTAGATGTTATATATTGTACAACTATACTTAACTAATAAATGGTCAAACCGAGTTTATTTTCTAGATCAAATTTGGATTACTTTGGTTCTCCACGGAAGGAGCTAGTGTCGGTACTTTTGCTTGCAGTCTTTTATTTATTCCGTTATGTATGTTGTTGTATGTATTGGTAATTGTAAGTATAAGTTATTATAAATGTTCAAGCTGATTCATTGTGTACTCTAAATGATATATGTATATTACTGTTTCTCCCTTTTTCATAAAGAGCAATATTTTGTTATAAATTATTCGTTGACATTCTGTCCTGTATCTTCTTTCATCTTTTCTTCTATCTCTCTTCTTTTTCCTTAACTAGCCTTTCTGGCATTTTATCTAACATATACATGAATACAAAGGATGCATTACTGTTGATTTTTGAGATCTGAAATGTAGGGTCTTTATATTTGGTATCAGAGATTAGGTTTAGCAAACACCTAGGCTTGTATGGGGTATAACTCACTAGAGATAGAGTTAGTAACACCATATATTGAGTTCAGTGAGAGTTTGCGTGCATATGTGTGTGTATACATATATGTAATACCCCAAAATTTAATACATTATAACCATATATTCAGATAATAAATCGAGAATAATTTAATTAAATATTAAGAATTAAGTGAAATCGGCATTACCGTTGCGTTCTTCCTGAAATTCTGGTTCAGATAAAACCCAAGTTTGTGTAATATGGACAACGTATGAAGAAGTTATTAGCACTAGAAGTTTGTATACGTATAAGAAGCTTATAAATATAATATTAAAATTAATTCCAGAATTTTCAAACGAACAAGGCGGGGAAGTAAGCGGGAACTAGGACCGTTATGGGGCGAGCCACGCTCAGCCTGGGTCGACCCATAGGTCGACCCATCCTAGATCCGGGCAGGTTCTGAATGACGAACCTAGACTATTTTGCGGACTATGTTCATTTCTGACTCAACACTGAGTGTACTGCCAAGATTAAAACCCTAATATTTAACGGTGACGGATTGTCCTAGGTAGTCTATATAAAGGCATGTAACTTCATTTGTTTAACACTACTCAAAACCATTTTTTCCTCTAAATCTTTTCTAAGATAAATATGTGCATGGAACCATCAAGGTGCTGCCTAAACATATATTAGCAAGGACAATTCGAATTGCTCTACACCAATACAAAAATAAAGTTGACATTTTCTTCAGTACCATATTCATACTCTTCACCAAGTCCCATTGTGAATTCTATGTGAATTTTTTAGATTTTCTTATTTAAAAAGGTTTTGGACAGTAAATAAGGTTGGATTTGATATAAACAGTGCCTAAAGTAATCCTTATATATGTTTATACATGTTTTTCTATTCAGATCTACAAGTTATATTATGTACTTTAGTCTACCTTATCCCTGCTATGCCTTTCAGTTATTTACAGTCTTTTCTATATGCCTTTTACTTAGTCTGGGATCTATTCTCTCCCCTTTTTCCTTTTTATTCTACCCGAAAACTAAGCAACTCAAGCCTAGGCTATTAAGTTAATTGCGTATAAAGAACATAAATTGGAATGATTAGATAATGTCATATAAATGGAGGAAATTGGGAATATTATGTACTTGAACCCTTGACTGTAAGAATCGGGATAATTACATGTTAATATGTTAGATTGGAATAATAGCATGATTGGATAATTACATGTTATTCTTTTAAAGTTGGGTTAATTACATGTTAGGAAGAACATGCGACATGATAACCAGTTAAAACAGACTTAATATGATATTAAGTATGACATGTAAAATAGAATAGTACTAGATGTGAAAACTAAAGTAAATTTATACATCTGGGCAGGTGTTTGTTGGGAAAGAGGGTTGTACACTAATAACATTTAGATATATGTAATTTTACAACCGAGATTGTTATTGAACTTAAACCTGCTAAGTTACACCTGTTGAATAATAAGCTAAAGAGGTCCCAAGTCTAGTTGTTGTATCTGGTTGTCGGGACTATTAAATCCTAGGTACACAGGGACACAAGCTTAGGGGATGGCTTGTGTCAAGTTGTGTGGAACCCATATCAGTCAGTATCCCTGTTGGTATCTCGATAGGGGCCCCGCACTAGGTAGGGGTCAGGGCACGCTTTACTGAACTTGGTTATAAGAGGTTCTAGGTTTAGGGGGTGTACAAGGCACGCTCCGGCGGAGTCATGAGCATGCATGGGTCCGACTATAGAAAACTAAGTCGCAAGTTACACCTATGGATATGGCCGTGTTCTATAAGTTGTTGGGTTAAGGACTGATACACCCTACAGCTGGGGCTAACACAAAATATTCGAGTAATAGGGAGCTAATCGCATGTGTAGTAATTATGGTAACACCTAATCTTGTTAATACTAGTAAAACTGGTGTAGTTAGTTTGATTCTTGGGATATGAGTGAGAAGTTTAATATACCTTTATCTTGTTTTGACAATCTCGTTTACCTTATATGTATATATATATGTTTTATTGTACTTTCTCTTCCGGTATTATTGATCTGTCTTGACACCTTTTCATATACATATGCTAAAAATTACTGGAACTCACCAGACTTTATGTTTGACACTTTTTGTTTTCCTTCTCTCCATTCCTCCCCCCCCCCCCCACAGGTTCTCAGAGTGGGAGTGGTCAATAGTTGAGATCGTGATTCTGCTTGGACTTGGATTAGCTTTCCTTTTTCAAGTATTTTATTCAGCTTATTCATGCTTATTGCAATGACACTTGAGGGATATTGTTATGTTTTTTGTTCTCTGATTATGAGACATACTGCTTTTGAGTATTTCTGAAAAACATAAGGCTGTAACTTTGACTTTGAAATGTTGCTTTTACTGATTAATAAAAGTTCTAAGTTTTCTTTTCCGCTGCATTATTCATATCTGTCTCGTACACATTTAGTTATTGTTTACCTATTGCGCTTCACGAAACTTAATGCATTCTCGTTAGAGTGACATTAACGGACGTGGGGTGTCACATTTGGTATCAGAGCCTAATTCTACAAGATCATAGAAAAAGTTTTTGAAAAATGTTTTCAGAATAAAGGATTTTCAAATGAAAAGTGATTTTTGAAAAGCATATCCCCTCAAATTATTTACAATATTCCTTCAATTCGTTTTCTTAATTCTTGTCTTGTCCTCTTTCAGTATGTCTGGGGCTCCTAACTTCCCTGAGGGCATTCCGATACCACATGATTTCGTAGATACGTAGAGGCTACGACACCTGTTAGGGTACAAGAGAATGTCCCTCCCCCAACTGCGGCTGCAGTAGCGCCTCCTTCTCCCCTTCCTCTTATACTCAACTTTTCTAAGCTCTGCAAAGACTTTCGTGCAATGGGAGGAAAAAAATTTCGTGGAGACAAAAGTTTTGTAGAAGCACGCAATTGGCTAAGAGAAATGGAGCACATGTTCAACCTGTTAGAGCTCGATGATAGGTGGAAAGTCTAGTTAACATCTTTTTCAGCTAAAAGATGAAGCATCATCCGGGTAGGAAATAGTTCAAGCCGGACCAGAAGTAGCTACTTGGGATAACTTTAAAGTTATCTTTGAGGCAAGATTCTTATCACAAACCGAACAAGGAATGCAAGTGGAGAAGTTTCTAAACTTGAAAAAGGAAGTATGACTATAAAGGAGCATGCCAACACTTTTACCAACTAGCAAGGTTTGGATTGGAGTTAGTACACACTCCTTACAAAAAGGCCTTGAGGTTCGCTAGGGGATTAAACCAACCGCTCCAAAAATTAGGACTAATGTGTGTACCCATGGAAGCAACCTTTGAAAAACTAGTGGATATAGCCTTAATGCATGAGGAGGGCAAAGAAGGAAATAAGGAAGAAAAGAAAGAGGAAGATAAGCCCAAGGCAGAGAAAAAGAAATGGTGGCCAAATTAGAACAAGGAAGGGGGAAATCCCGAAAAGCTTAGATCAAGACAGAAGTGAAATGCAGTGGGTGTGGAGCTTTAGGAAACTTTGTGAAAGACTGCAGAAAAACAAAAAATGCTTGCTTTCATTGTGGTCAAGTTGGGCATTTTAAGGGACAGTGCCCTCAGGGACAAGGATAGAAGGCTGGAACGTGTGAAGGGCAGGTTAACGCTTTAGAGGCCGGTAAACCAGACCGGGTAGCAAAGTCGCAGTTGAAGGTTTGATTTCTCTTTTAGACTACTCTATAAGAACTCTTTTTGACTCCGGTACTTCTCACTCATTCATATCCAACTCAACAATAGAAAATCTACACCTAAGTACTAGTATTGTTTCTGATCCCATTATAGTCTCAAAGCCCATAGGAGGAACGACTCATTTATCCATGATATGTAGGGGTTTGAGGATTTCCGTTCTAGGCGTCAAATTCGAATGTGATGCATATGTTCTCAACTTCATGGGTTATGAATTAATTCTAGGAATGGATTGGCTAGCCATGTATGGTGACATCCTTGATTGTGAAAAGAGAGTAGTTAGGCTTCTTACTTGCCGTGATAGAACTCTCGAAATTTCATGTGACCCATGAGGGTCGGTGATGCTCAGTTTCCTAGAATATCTTGATGCTTTCGTTGATGATCTTCGATCAGTGCGCATAGTTGGCAAATTTTCAGACGTGTTCGACGAAGTTAGGGGTTACCTCCAAGGCGGGAGACAGACTTCTGAATATACTTGGTGGAAAATGTGAAACCAGTCGCATTACCAGTATGCCACATGGCTTCTAAGGAAATGAGGGAGCTCAGCAAACAGGTGGGTGAGTTGTTGGAAAAAGAATTCATTGGGCAGAGTATTTCAAAATGGGGAGCTCCAGTCATCTTCGCACCACGGAAGACGGCTCTCTCCATGTATATGCACACTACAGAGAACTAAAAAAACTCACCAGAAGAATAGGCACCCACTACCAAGGATCGATGACTTGTTTGACCAACTAGTGGGCGCTTCAGTTTTCTCGCAGTTGGATCTAGCCATACGATTTCATCAGCTTAGAGTGGCGGATGATAGTATTGACCAGACAACTTTCAGAACTCCGGATGGTTTCTTTGAGTGGATGTTTATGCCTTTTGGGTTAACCAATGCACCCGCATACTTCGTAGACTCGATGAGTCGGGTGTTTAGGGAGTATTTGAATAAGTTTGTGGTGGTGTTCGTGAATGACATTCTGATCTTCTCCAAGAGCGAAGAAGAACATGCCCAACACTTAGCGATGGTACTAAGCACGCTTAGAGTACATCAACTTAAAGAAATTTTTTCTAAATGTCATTTCTAGAGAGAGAAAGTCAGGTTTCTAGGGCATGTGGTCTCCAAGAAAGGGATAGCAGTAGATCCCGCTAAAGTGGTCACATTTCAAGACTGGAAGGCTCCAAAAAATGTGACGGAGGACCGGAAGTAAGAAGTTTCTTGGATTGGTGGGCTATTATAGGAAGTTTATTAAAGACTTTGTGCGGGTATCGGCTCCGCTTACCTATCTGACAAAGAAGAACTTGACTTTTGCTTGGAGCGTGGATATGAAGATGCTTTCCAGAGATTGAAGCGGGCTCAGATAACAACCTCAGTTCTAGCTCTCCCAAATTGAAGCAAAATTTCCATAGTTTACACAGATGCTTGCGGCACGAGATCAGGTGTCGTACTGATGCAGGAGGGTAGGGTAGTATGTTATTGAAGTAGGCAATTAAAGTTTCATGAGAAAAACTACCCTACCCATGACTTGGAGTTAGCAACAATAGTGTTTGCACTTAAGTCATGGCGGCACTATCTACTTGGAGATAGATTTGAGCTATATACTGATCACAAATCACTCAAATATTTGTTCTTATGGAAGGACCTCAATCTAAGGCAGCAAAGGTATATGGAGTTCCTAGCGTCCTACGACTTAGAGATAGCTTATACCCCAGGCAAGGGTAATGTGGTGGCGGACGCACTGAGTAGGCAGAGGATGACCATGAGTCCTCTATTCGTAGAAAGGAAGAGCTAGGAGTTCATCTCGACCTTTAATTTTAAGCCATCTACGAATTTCACACATGGTTTGTTGGCATCATTACAGGTGTGACTTACTCTATTGGAGCAAATTGGATCTTTACTGCAAGAAGACCAGTAGTTGAAGGACATATTTGACAGACTTGGTTAAGGAGAAGCTTCTAGTCACCTTGCTAGATATTCTATGGACGAAAATGGCTGGCTAAGAAGGGATGAAAGGCTGTGTGTCCCTATAGTTTGGGAACTTCTAAAGGCAGTTCTAGAGGAAGCTCATCACTCTCGGATGACTATCCATCCGAGCGGTGACAAGATGTATCAAGACATGAAGCATATTTTACATTGGACAGGCATGAAGAAAGATGTAGCAGAATTCATAGCCCATTGTTTGACTTGTCAACAGGTCAAGGATGAACAAAAGAAACGTGGTGGATTATTTCAGCCCTTGGATATCCCGCAAAGGAAATGGAAGAGCGTCTCTATGGATTTCATTGACGGACTGCCCAGATCAAGGAACGGAAACACGAGCATTTGGTTGATAGTGGATAGGCTTACAAAGAGCACTTATTTCATCCCAATCAAGAGCAAGAGGACATCAACTTGGCTAGCTTCAGTTTACCTCAAGGAGATCATCTGACTACATAGGGTACCTTCAAGTATATCAAGTGATTGTGACCCCATATTTACTAGCGAATTTTGGAGGATCTTACAAGAAGATCTAGGTACACAGTTAAGACTTAGCACAACTTATCACCCTTACATTGATGGGAAAGCTAAGAGGGTTAATAGAGTTTTTGAGAATCTACTAAGATTGTGTATACTAGACTTCGGGGGGACTTGGGAGGAGCATCTCCCATTGGTTTAGTTCGTATATAATAATAATTATCAGTAGAGAATAGGCATGGCACCCTTCGAAGCATTATACAGATGACCATGCAGATCACCAACTTATTAGTAGGATTCTACTGACTGACTTCTACTAGGGCCTGACATGATAAGGGAAAATTCTAAAAAAATAGACCTCATTCGAAGAAAGATGAAAACTGCACAAGATCGACAAAAATCTTATTCCGAAAAAAGGAGGACCGACTTGGAATTTGAAGTGGGAGATATGGTTTTTATCAAAGTTTCACCACTAAAGAATGTAGTTCTCTTTGGCTCTGTAGGGAAGTTGGTGCCGAGATTCGTAAGGCCATTATCTATTGTAGAGAGAATATGTCAGATGGCCTATGGGATCAAGCTACCGGATAAACTGGTGGGCGCGCACGATGTGTTTCATGTTTCCCATCTAAGGAAATGTCTCTATGATACAACGAAAGTTGTAGAGCCGAGCACACTTGAAGGCGTGGAAGTTAAGAAGGAAGCATCGGTGAGATGAGTTTCTACTCATATCCTCGAATCAGAAATCAAGAAGCTTCGTATAAGGTGATCAGATTAGTTAAAGTGCAATAGGGAGAAGACCGCGAAGATGCGACGTGTTATAGGATTCACACTTCTTACCCTTTTCTTTTTGATAGTACGTTCTTGACTCCTTTTTCTAAGCCTTTTACTTTTCCTTTCCTTCTATCATTCAAGTTTATCCTATCGTTCGATCCATTCAACCCTTAGGTAGAATCCAATGGTTGGAAACATGTGTTTGAAACATGTTATGGTTCATGGTTGCAAATGGATGCAAGTGTTTGCTAGTGGTTGCTCATGGATACATATACACACACACTAGGCACTAGATCGACTCAATCGCTTACATATTGCATATTGATATGTGTGCATTTAATTTTTCTATGGATGGAAATTGATGGATCATCATATGAATGTTGAATTTTTGATGATTGGGTGATCACACATACATAACTTATATGTACTATTAGGATTATTTGCATACATATTGGATACATGGCACATGCATATATTGCATTAAGGAAGTCAATTGAATCAATCGACCACCTGATTTTCGCATTAGTGTAAGAATATATACACACAACACTTTCTCATATGTTCATACAATGTATTAGAAATACTTAAGGATAATAGATGCCTTTGGATGACGGATGAGTAGACGGTTGTTAAGGGTTATAACATTCTTCTTAACTTAGAGATTTCGGGGACGAAATCTTTTAAGTAAGGGAGGATGCAACACCCTAAAATTTAATACATTATAGCCATTCATTAAGATAATAAATCAGGAATAACTTAATTAAGTATTAAGAACTAAGTGAAACCGGTATAACTGTTGAGTTTGTCTCGGAATTCTGGTTCAGATGGACCCCATGCTTGCGTAAAACGGACAACGTATGAAGAAGCTATGAGAATTAGAAGTTAGTATACATATTAGGAGCTTATATGTAAATATAATATTAAAATTAATTCTAGAATTTTCAAACGAACAAGGCGGGAAAGTAAGCGGAACTAGGCCCATTATGGGGGAACTGACGCTCAGAACGGGTCGACCCATAAGTGGACCCAAGAGGGTCGGGTCGACCCACCCCAGATCCGGGCGGGTTCTGAATGACGAACCTGGACTGTTTTGCGGACTGTATTCATTGCTGACTCAGCACTGAGTGTATGGACTAGACTAAAACCCTAATATCTAACGGAAACGAATTGTCCTAGGTAATCTATATAAACGCATGTAACCCCATTTGTTCTACACTACTCATAACCATTACTTCCTCCTTCTTCCTCCAAATCTTTTCTAAGATAAATATATGCATAGAACCATCGAGGTGCTGCTTAAACATATATTAGCAACGACAGTTCGGACTACTCGACACTAATACAGGAATAAAGTGGACATTTTTTTCAGTAGCATATTCATACTCTTCACCAAGTCCCATTGTGAATTCTATGTGATTTTTTTAGATTTGCTTATTTAAAAAGGTTTTAGACAATCAATAAGGTTGGATCTGACATAAACAGTCCCTAAAGTAATCCTTATATATGTTTATATATGTTTTTCTATTCAGATCTACAAGTTATATTATGTACTTTAGTCTCCCTTATCCCTGCTATGCCTTTCATTTATTTATAGTCTTTTTTATATGCCTTTTACTAAGCCTGAGATCTGTTCTCTCCCTTTTTTTCCTTTTTATTCTACGCGAAACCTAGGCTACTCAAGCCTAGGCTATTAAGTTAATTGCGTATAAAGAACATAAATTGGAATGATTAAATAATGTCATATAAATGGGGATAATTGGGCATATTATGTACTTGAACCTTTGACTATAAGAAATGGGATAATTACATGTTAATATGTTAGACTGGAATAATAAAATGATTGGATAATTACATGTTATTCTTTTAAAGTTGGGTTAATTACATGTTAGGAAGAACATCCAACATGATAATCAGTTAAAATGGACTTGATATGATATTAAGTATGACATGTAAAAATAGAATACTACTAGACGTGAAAACTAAAGTAAATTTATACATCTGGGCAGGTGCTTGTTGGGAAAGAGGGTTGTACACCAATAACATTTGGATAAATGTAATTTTACAACCGAGCTTATTATTGAACTTAAACCTGCTAAGTTACACCTGTTGAATAATAAGTTAAAGAGGTCCTAAGTCCAGTTGTTGTATTAGGTTGTCGGGAGTCTTAAATCCTAGGTACACAGCGACACAAGCCTAGAGGGTGGCTCATGTTAAGTTATGTGGAACCCATATCAGTTAGTATCCCTATTGTATATCGGTAGGGGCCCCGCACTAGGTAGGGGTCAGGGCACGCTTTACTGAACTTGATTATAAGAGGCTCAAGGTTTAGGGGGGTGCCTTCCGGCGGAGTCATGAGCGTGCATGGGTCCGACTACATGAAACTAAGCCGCAAGTAACACCTACGGATATGACTGTGTTCTACAAGTTGTTGGGTTAGGGACTGATACACCCTAATGTCGAGGGTAACAGAAGATATTCGGGTAATAGGGAGCTAATCGCAAGGGTAGTAATTAGGCAACACCTAATCTTATTAATACTAGTAAAACTGGTGCAGTTAGTTTAATTCTTGGGATATGAATGAGAAGTTTAATCTACCTTTATCTTGTTATAACAATCTCGTTTACCTCATATGTATATACATGTTTTACTGTACTTTCTCTACCAATATTATTGATCTGTCTTGACATCTTTTCATATTCATGTGCTAAAAATTACTGGAACTCGCCAGACTTTATGTCTAACCCTTTTTTTTTCTTCTCTCCCTTCCTTCTCCCTGCACTCAGGTTCTCAGAGTGGGAGTGGTCAATAGTTGAGATCGTGATTCTTCTTGGACTTGGATAAGCCCTCCTTTTTCAAGTATTATCTTCAGTTTATTCATGCTTATTGTAATGACACTTGAGGGATATTGTCATGGTTTTTGTACTTTGATTATGAGATGGATTGCTTTTCAGTATTTGAGAAAAGCATGAGGTTGTAACTTTGACTTTGAAATGTTGCTTTTCCTAATTGATAAAAAGTTCCGAGTTTTCTTTTCTGCTGCATTATTCATATATGTCTTGTACATTTGGTTATTGTTTACCTATTGCGCTTCACGAAACTTAATGCATTCTCATTAGAGTGACATTAACGGACATTGGGTGTCACAATATGAGTTTGTACATATTAGTGAATACAAAATATTTTGTATTGGGTTGTTTGATTTATTAAGTCTAAATTTTGTATCCCACTCAATTGATTTATCCTCGCTTTTGATGAAGATTCTGAAATACTTGAACAAGTCATTCGATGCGATACTGTTTTCGAACTTGGTGAATGAAATAAGTTTACCAAGAATCTACATATTTTATATACAAAGAAAGCTTTCACGAATAAATGTAGTTATATGGATGAGTTATTTATTAAGAAATAATGATAATAAATTATTGTCTTTTATTGATTGATTGGTCATGCTCACCTATTTGTGAGCGTTAGTTATATTGGTTGATCGGTAGTTGTGTCCGACCAATTTATGTGTAACATCCCAAATTTTTAGTGATTGAATAATTTATTTATTTAACTATTTAATCAGTAGTTTCGTGATTTAAATGACTTGAATTAAATAATTTTTGATTATTTAATTAATATAAATAGTGGAATAATAAATTTGATTTCGAAATAGTTGGAACAAGTTGACTTTGCAATGTTGTGTGAATTGAGTGGTTTATAGATTTAATTGAATTTAGATTCGAGTTATAACAATGAATTTATTTATAAACAACGTTTGAACGTGTAATTTTTAATATAACTTAAAATGAGCTCACGCCGCGATACTTCGCAGTTTTACAATTTGAACTTTAAACGAATATACAGGATTTGTTATAAGTCGGATTTCTTTGAAACAAGAAACGTTCAAATCTATTAAGCTATAGTTTTCTAATGAAAGTGAAAAATCGAGATTTCATCTTGTAGATTGTGAGTCATGTCCAAATCAAAATTTCAAAAAGTTGCTATGGAATCGTTAATAAACTATAATGACTTATTTATAAAATAGAAGATTTTGATCTAAATTGAGTATATATTTTACTTGGGTTTTAAAATATCGATTTATAAATCAAAATATGTTTATTTTGGAGCTATATGATATTCTATTTAGATATAAACATTAATATTAATTTACTATTATTAAATTGAATTGTTTTTGAATTTATTAATATTTTATTGGTTTTATTTAATCCTTAAAAATAACCATTTTGCAAATGAGCTCCGTTTTCGACGTCCGTAATGATTAATTATTGCTAGATTTCAAATTTCAAGCCAATCGGAGTTGTTTTGTGACCATGCGAAATTAAAGTGTGAATCGATCAATAATTTGAATTTAAAATAACGTTATTTGTGCAAACAGACTTGGATTTCGATGTACAAGTCTGTAATGTCAAATTATCGTTGTATGCCCATTTTTACAGACTTGGATTTAGATTCTTATCACAAACCGAACAAGGAATGCAAGTGGAGAAGTTTCTAAACTTGAAAAAGGAAGTATGACTATAAAGGAGCATGCCAACACTTTTACCAACTAGCAAGGTTTGGATTGTAGTTAGTACACACTCCTTACAAAAAGGCCTTGAGGTTCGCTAGGGGATTAAACCAACCGCTCCAAAAATTAGGACTAATGTGTGTACCCATGGAAGCAACCTTTGAAAAACTAGTGGATATAGCCTTAATGCATGAGGAGGGCAAAGAAGGAAATAAGGAAGAAAAGAAAGAGGAAGATAAGCCCAAGGCAGAGAAAAAGAAATGGTGGCCAAATTAGAACAAGGAAGGGGGAAATCCCGAAAAGCTTAGATCAAGACAGAAGTGAAATGCAGTGGGTGTGGAGCTTTAGGAAACTTTGTGAAAGACTGCAGAAAAACAAAAAATGCTTGCTTTCATTGTGGTCAAGTTGGGCATTTTAAGGGACAGTGCCCTCAGGGACAAGGATAGAAGGCTGGAACGTGTGAAGGGCAGGTTAACGCTTTAGAGGCCGGTAAACCAGACCGGGTAGCAAAGTCGCAGTTGAAGGTTTGATTTCTCTTTTAGACTACTCTATAAGAACTCTTTTTGACTCCGGTACTTCTCACTCATTCATATCCAACTCAACAATAGAAAATCTACACCTAAGTACTAGTATTGTTTCTGATCCCATTATAGTCTCAAAGCCCATAGGAGGAACGACTCATTTATCCATGATATGTAGGGGTTTGAGGATTTCCGTTCTAGGCGTCAAATTCGAATGTGATGCATATGTTCTCAACTTCATGGGTTATGAATTAATTCTAGGAATGGATTGGCTAGCCATGTATGGTGACATCCTTGATTGTGAAAAGAGAGTAGTTAGGCTTCTTACTTGCCGTGATAGAACTCTCGAAATTTCATGTGACCCATGAGGGTCGGTGATGCTCAGTTTCCTAGAATATCTTGATGCTTTCGTTGATGATCTTCGATCAGTGCGCATAGTTGGCAAATTTTCAGACGTGTTCGACGAAGTTAGGGGTTACCTCCAAGGCGGGAGACAGACTTCTGAATATACTTGGTGGAAAATGTGAAACCAGTCGCATTACCAGTATGCCACATGGCTTCTAAGGAAATGAGGGAGCTCAGCAAACAGGTGGGTGAGTTGTTGGAAAAAGAATTCATTGGGCAGAGTATTTCAAAATGGGGAGCTCCAGTCATCTTCGCACCACGGAAGACGGCTCTCTCCATGTATATGCACACTACAGAGAACTAAAAAAACTCACCAGAAGAATAGGCACCCACTACCAAGGATCGATGACTTGTTTGACCAACTAGTGGGCGCTTCAGTTTTCTCGCAGTTGGATCTAGCCATACGATTTCATCAGCTTAGAGTGGCGGATGATAGTATTGACCAGACAACTTTCAGAACTCCGGATGGTTTCTTTGAGTGGATGTTTATGCCTTTTGGGTTAACCAATGCACCCGCATACTTCGTAGACTCGATGAGTCGGGTGTTTAGGGAGTATTTGAATAAGTTTGTGGTGGTGTTCGTGAATGACATTCTGATCTTCTCCAAGAGCGAAGAAGAACATGCCCAACACTTAGCGATGGTACTAAGCACGCTTAGAGTACATCAACTTAAAGAAATTTTTTCTAAATGTCATTTCTAGAGAGAGAAAGTCAGGTTTCTAGGGCATGTGGTCTCCAAGAAAGGGATAGCAGTAGATCCCGCTAAAGTGGTCACATTTCAAGACTGGAAGGCTCCAAAAAATGTGACGGAGGACCGGAAGTAAGAAGTTTCTTGGATTGGTGGGCTATTATAGGAAGTTTATTAAAGACTTTGTGCGGGTATCGGCTCCGCTTACCTATCTGACAAAGAAGAACTTGACTTTTGCTTGGAGCGTGGATATGAAGATGCTTTCCAGAGATTGAAGCGGGCTCAGATAACAACCTCAGTTCTAGCTCTCCCAAATTGAAGCAAAATTTCCATAGTTTACACAGATGCTTGCGGCACGAGATCAGGTGTCGTACTGATGCAGGAGGGTAGGGTAGTATGTTATTGAAGTAGGCAATTAAAGTTTCATGAGAAAAACTACCCTACCCATGACTTGGAGTTAGCAACAATAGTGTTTGCACTTAAGTCATGGCGGCACTATCTACTTGGAGATAGATTTGAGCTATATACTGATCACAAATCACTCAAATATTTGTTCTTATGGAAGGACCTCAATCTAAGGCAGCAAAGGTATATGGAGTTCCTAGCGTCCTACGACTTAGAGATAGCTTATACCCCAGGCAAGGGTAATGTGGTGGCGGACGCACTGAGTAGGCAGAGGATGACCATGAGTCCTCTATTCGTAGAAAGGAAGAGCTAGGAGTTCATCTCGACCTTTAATTTTAAGCCATCTACGAATTTCACACATGGTTTGTTGGCATCATTACAGGTGTGACTTACTCTATTGGAGCAAATTGGATCTTTACTGCAAGAAGACCAGTAGTTGAAGGACATATTTGACAGACTTGGTTAAGGAGAAGCTTCTAGTCACCTTGCTAGATATTCTATGGACGAAAATGGCTGGCTAAGAAGGGATGAAAGGCTGTGTGTCCCTATAGTTTGGGAACTTCTAAAGGCAGTTCTAGAGGAAGCTCATCACTCTCGGATGACTATCCATCCGAGCGGTGACAAGATGTATCAAGACATGAAGCATATTTTACATTGGACAGGCATGAAGAAAGATGTAGCAGAATTCATAGCCCATTGTTTGACTTGTCAACAGGTCAAGGATGAACAAAAGAAACGTGGTGGATTATTTCAGCCCTTGGATATCCCGCAAAGGAAATGGAAGAGCGTCTCTATGGATTTCATTGACGGACTGCCCAGATCAAGGAACGGAAACACGAGCATTTGGTTGATAGTGGATAGGCTTACAAAGAGCACTTATTTCATCCCAATCAAGAGCAAGAGGACATCAACTTGGCTAGCTTCAGTTTACCTCAAGGAGATCATCTGACTACATAGGGTACCTTCAAGTATATCAAGTGATTGTGACCCCATATTTACTAGCGAATTTTGGAGGATCTTACAAGAAGATCTAGGTACACAGTTAAGACTTAGCACAACTTATCACCCTTACATTGATGGGAAAGCTAAGAGGGTTAATAGAGTTTTTGAGAATCTACTAAGATTGTGTATACTAGACTTCGGGGGGACTTGGGAGGAGCATCTCCCATTGGTTTAGTTCGTATATAATAATAATTATCAGTAGAGAATAGGCATGGCACCCTTCGAAGCATTATACAGATGACCATGCAGATCACCAACTTATTAGTAGGATTCTACTGACTGACTTCTACTAGGGCCTGACATGATAAGGGAAAATTCTAAAAAAATAGACCTCATTCGAAGAAAGATGAAAACTGCACAAGATCGACAAAAATCTTATTCCGAAAAAAGGAGGACCGACTTGGAATTTGAAGTGGGAGATATGGTTTTTATCAAAGTTTCACCACTAAAGAATGTAGTTCTCTTTGGCTCTATAGGGAAGTTGGTGCCGAGATTCGTAAGGCCATTATCTATTGTAGAGAGAATATGTCAGATGGCCTATGGGATCAAGCTACCGGATAAACTGGTGGGCGCGCACGATGTGTTTCATGTTTCCCATCTAAGGAAATGTCTCTATGATACAACGAAAGTTGTAGAGCCGAGCACACTTGAAGGCGTGGAAGTTAAGAAGGAAGCATCGGTGAGATGAGTTTCTACTCATATCCTCGAATCAGAAATCAAGAAGCTTCGTATAAGGTGATCAGATTAGTTAAAGTGCAATAGGGAGAAGACCGCGAAGATGCGACGTGTTATAGGATTCACACTTCTTACCCTTTTCTTTTTGATAGTACGTTCTTGACTCCTTTTTCTAAGCCTTTTACTTTTCCTTTCCTTCTATCATTCAAGTTTATCCTATCGTTCGATCCATTCAACCCTTAGGTAGAATCCAATGGTTGGAAACATGTGTTTGAAACATGTTATGGTTCATGGTTGCAAATGGATGCAAGTGTTTGCTAGTGGTTGCTCATGGATACATATACACACACACTAGGCACTAGATCGACTCAATCGCTTACATATTGCATATTGATATGTGTGCATTTAATTTTTCTATGGATGGAAATTGATGGATCATCATATGAATGTTGAATTTTTGATGATTGGGTGATCACACATACATAACTTATATGTACTATTAGGATTATTTGCATACATATTGGATACATGGCACATGCATATATTGCATTAAGGAAGTCAATTGAATCAATCGACCACCTGATTTTCGCATTAGTGTAAGAATATATACACACAACACTTTCTCATATGTTCATACAATGTATTAGAAATACTTAAGGATAATAGATGCCTTTGGATGACGGATGAGTAGACGGTTGTTAAGGGTTATAACATTCTTCTTAACTTAGAGATTTCGGGGACGAAATCTTTTAAGTAAGGGAGGATGCAACACCCTAAAATTTAATACATTATAGCCATTCATTAAGATAATAAATCAGGAATAACTTAATTAAGTATTAAGAACTAAGTGAAACCGGTATAACTGTTGAGTTTGTCTCGGAATTCTGGTTCAGATGGACCCCATGCTTGCGTAAAACGGACAACGTATGAAGAAGCTATGAGAATTAGAAGTTAGTATACATATTAGGAGCTTATATGTAAATATAATATTAAAATTAATTCTAGAATTTTCAAACGAACAAGGCGGGAAAGTAAGCGGAACTAGGCCCATTATGGGGGAACTGACGCTCAGAACGGGTCGACCCATAAGTGGACCCAAGAGGGTCGGGTCGACCCACCCCAGATCCGGGCGGGTTCTGAATGACGAACCTGGACTGTTTTGCGGACTGTATTCATTGCTGACTCAGCACTGAGTGTATGGACTAGACTAAAACCCTAATATCTAACGGAAACGAATTGTCCTAGGTAATCTATATAAACGCATGTAACCCCATTTGTTCTACACTACTCATAACCATTACTTCCTCCTTCTTCCTCCAAATCTTTTCTAAGATAAATATATGCATAGAACCATCGAGGTGCTGCTTAAACATATATTAGCAACGACAGTTCGGACTACTCGACACTAATACAGGAATAAAGTGGACATTTTTTTCAGTAGCATATTCATACTCTTCACCAAGTCCCATTGTGAATTCTATGTGATTTTTTTAGATTTGCTTATTTAAAAAGGTTTTAGACAATCAATAAGGTTGGATCTGACATAAACAGTCCCTAAAGTAATCCTTATATATGTTTATATATGTTTTTCTATTCAGATCTACAAGTTATATTATGTACTTTAGTCTCCCTTATCCCTGCTATGCCTTTCATTTATTTATAGTCTTTTTTATATGCCTTTTACTAAGCCTGAGATCTGTTCTCTCCCTTTTTTTCCTTTTTATTCTACGCGAAACCTAGGCTACTCAAGCCTAGGCTATTAAGTTAATTGCGTATAAAGAACATAAATTGGAATGATTAAATAATGTCATATAAATGGGGATAATTGGGCATATTATGTACTTGAACCTTTGACTATAAGAAATGGGATAATTACATGTTAATATGTTAGACTGGAATAATAAAATGATTGGATAATTACATGTTATTCTTTTAAAGTTGGGTTAATTACATGTTAGGAAGAACATCCAACATGATAATCAGTTAAAATGGACTTGATATGATATTAAGTATGACATGTAAAAATAGAATACTACTAGACGTGAAAACTAAAGTAAATTTATACATCTGGGCAGGTGCTTGTTGGGAAAGAGGGTTGTACACCAATAACATTTGGATAAATGTAATTTTACAACCGAGCTTATTATTGAACTTAAACCTGCTAAGTTACACCTGTTGAATAATAAGTTAAAGAGGTCCTAAGTCCAGTTGTTGTATTAGGTTGTCGGGAGTCTTAAATCCTAGGTACACAGCGACACAAGCCTAGAGGGTGGCTCATGTTAAGTTATGTGGAACCCATATCAGTTAGTATCCCTATTGTATATCGGTAGGGGCCCCGCACTAGGTAGGGGTCAGGGCACGCTTTACTGAACTTGATTATAAGAGGCTCAAGGTTTAGGGGGGTGCCTTCCGGCGGAGTCATGAGCGTGCATGGGTCCGACTACATGAAACTAAGCCGCGAGTAACACCTACGGATATGACTGTGTTCTACAAGTTGTTGGGTTAGGGACTGATACACCCTAATGTCGAGGGTAACAGAAGATATTCGGGTAATAGGGAGCTAATCGCAAGGGTAGTAATTAGGCAACACCTAATCTTATTAATACTAGTAAAACTGGTGCAGTTAGTTTAATTCTTGGGATATGAATGAGAAGTTTAATCTACCTTTATCTTGTTATAACAATCTCGTTTACCTCATATGTATATACATGTTTTACTGTACTTTCTCTACCAATATTATTGATCTGTCTTGACATCTTTTCATATTCATGTGCTAAAAATTACTGGAACTCGCCAGACTTTATGTCTAACCCTTTTTTTTTCTTCTCTCCCTTCCTTCTCCCTGCACTCAGGTTCTCAGAGTGGGAGTGGTCAATAGTTGAGATCGTGATTCTTCTTGGACTTGGATAAGCCCTCCTTTTTCAAGTATTATCTTCAGTTTATTCATGCTTATTGTAATGACACTTGAGGGATATTGTCATGGTTTTTGTACTTTGATTATGAGATGGATTGCTTTTCAGTATTTGAGAAAAGCATGAGGTTGTAACTTTGACTTTGAAATGTTGCTTTTCCTAATTGATAAAAAGTTCCGAGTTTTCTTTTCTGCTGCATTATTCATATATGTCTTGTACATTTGGTTATTGTTTACCTATTGCGCTTCACGAAACTTAATGCATTCTCATTAGAGTGACATTAACGGACATTGGGTGTCACAATATGAGTTTGTACATATTAGTGAATACAAAATATTTTGTATTGGGTTGTTTGATTTATTAAGTCTAAATTTTGTATCCCACTCAATTGATTTATCCTCGCTTTTGATGAAGATTCTGAAATACTTGAACAAGTCATTCGATGCGATACTGTTTTCGAACTTGGTGAATGAAATAAGTTTACCAAGAATCTACATATTTTATATACAAAGAAAGCTTTCACGAATAAATGTAGTTATATGGATGAGTTATTTATTAAGAAATAATGATAATAAATTATTGTCTTTTATTGATTGATTGGTCATGCTCACCTATTTGTGAGCGTTAGTTATATTGGTTGATCGGTAGTTGTGTCCGACCAATTTATGTGTAACATCCCGAATTTTTAGTGATTGAATAATTTATTTATTTAACTATTTAATCAGTAGTTTCGTGATTTAAATGACTTGAATTAAATAATTTTTGATTATTTAATTAATATAAATAGTGGAATAATAAATTTGATTTCGAAATAGTTGGAACAAGTTGACTTTGCAATGTTGTGTGAATTGAGTGGTTTATAGATTTAATTGAATTTAGATTCGAGTTATAACAATGAATTTATTTATAAACAACGTTTGAACGTGTAATTTTTAATATAACTTAAAATGAGCTCACGCCGCGATACTTCGCAGTTTTACAATTTGAACTTTAAACGAATATACAGGATTTGTTATAAGTCGGATTTCTTTGAAACAAGAAACGTTCAAATCTATTAAGCTATAGTTTTCTAATGAAAGTGAAAAATCGAGATTTCATCTTGTAGATTGTGAGTCATGTCCAAATCAAAATTTCAAAAAGTTGCTATGGAATCGTTAATAAACTATAATGACTTATTTATAAAATAGAAGATTTTGATCTAAATTGAGTATATATTTTACTTGGGTTTTAAAATATCGATTTATAAATCAAAATATGTTTATTTTGGAGCTATATGATATTCTATTTAGATATAAACATTAATATTAATTTACTATTATTAAATTGAATTGTTTTTGAATTTATTAATATTTTATTGGTTTTATTTAATCCTTAAAAATAACCATTTTGCAAATGAGCTCCGTTTTCGACGTCCGTAATGATTAATTATTGCTAGATTTCAAATTTCAAGCCAATCGGAGTTGTTTTGTGACCATGCGAAATTAAAGTGTGAATCGATCAATAATTTGAATTTAAAATAACGTTATTTGTGCAAACAGACTTGGATTTCGATGTACAAGTCTGTAATGTCAAATTATCGTTGTATGCCCATTTTTATTGAAATTGGGGATTGCATGTGATCATACTAATTTTTAAACGATGAACGTAAACAGCAATTGAATAAAACTGAATATAAAATCAAATAAAAAACTAATTTTTCCACCCTATAAATACACTAGCAATCATACTCGAACCCTAACTATTTCCATTCCTCCAATCAATGATCGTTTATGGCCACTTTGCATATATTCCTTTTTAATTAAATAATCTTATTTACATATTTTGTAATGAAAAATTGCTTCAGACCTGCTTTGACAATGCTTAACCGTAGGTATCTCTACTATCATAA
The DNA here is from genome assembly GCA_030737875.1 of Allium sativum. Lineage (NCBI taxonomy): Eukaryota > Viridiplantae > Streptophyta > Magnoliopsida > Asparagales > Amaryllidaceae > Allium > Allium sativum. Next base: position 462,401,952 of record CM060921.1, read on the forward strand.
GACAACAGCCTATATGCAAGTGATGGAAGAGGAAATATAGCAATAGATAATATGTTAGATGAGAATCCATGCGTATGAGCCAAGATGATAATGTGCAAGTAAATCAGTTCGACCATCAATATCCATATAGGATTATACATGCAGTTGCTGACAAGTCTGATAAGTTGTCTAATGCCAATAATTTTAGTATGGACAGTTCCATATTTAAATGTAAGCATTATTTTTTTGCATGTTCAATGTAAGCAACATTTAACTACAAGTAAAGCATGTTTTGTTTGCATGTTCAATGTAAAAGTTTAGGATTTTATTATCCATATTAGATAATTGTGTGCACATTCATTTTCTATATTAGTTTTGTTAAGCACAAATTCAAGTCTTAGATTTAACCCCTATATTGATACTCTTGCACCTATCGGTACATAAATTTAAAAATGATGGGCGAATTTAATCTTTGACAAGCCCATTATATAAATTTTAAAGGTGGTTGTTTGCATACTGGGCTTCATGTACCGCCTGGACGAGATAAAAGCAACGTTGATTTCCGAAGTTTACATGTGTATGTATGTCACAAAACAAATCAAAGCCTCTATATGTAGCCTTAAATTTATAAATCAAGGAAGCATTTTCAATATTAGTTTATTCACGAATGGGAACGAAATCAAACAAGCAATAATACACGTTTTTTAAATTTGTGATTATTTAAATTATAATGTTAATATATATATGTATATATTACACAATGTTTAAGGAATAACAATTCACGTACGAAGCGTGTGCCTTGATCGGAATGGAATCTACCTCAAAAATCATTTCCAGAAGCACAGTAGTAAAAAAATACTTTAGAAAGGAGAAATAGTAAAACATCAGAAGAGTCACGAGAACGAGAGAAGGTAAGGCCGAGAATGAAGACAGACGCAGCAACAGATAGAGAATGAAGGGAGAGGAAAAATGTAATTAGGGTTTCTTTTATGGGCGCAGATCTTGATTTGGACTTGATCATAGGATTTCTTTCATGGGCTGGGATTGATAATCTGAACTTACAATGTTTCTAGTAATTAGTTTGTTAATAGAAACTATAACTGAGAATAATGAGGCTTCTTATATTATAACAAAAAACACTATATTATGTCATTATAAGTCGCTTTGCAGCTGGAAAAAATTTGTATAGCATTTATTTCAAAATTCCATATACTAAGCTTCATATTATTTCACATATTTGCAAAACACACTACCGGAATTCACAAAACGGAAATATAACGGATATTTCGAAATTTATGAAATGGAACCAAAATCTCGAATTTTCTAGATGACCAAAACGAAAATGGAACACGAAATTTCAAACCTTGATTTTGACACAAAAAAATAAACATAATTGATGACACAATGGATCTACACCATTGGATTGTCTCCGGATTTTTAATCTTCACATATTTAGACAAAATAATGCAATGGCTGAAGTTCTCTGTCTCTCAAATTGTGTCTAAATTTATGTCTAAATAGTTGTTTTTACGCTTTTTGTTTAATGTTAACCCTGTTTAAAAGCACGGTTTAAATATAATTTGTTAAATATATGTGTGATAGATTAGTGACATTTAAATTGGGTTAGTTTTGTTTTAAGTACTGTGAGTTGGCTATATTTCGTGAGTAGGATCGGACTGTATTATCACATGGGTCGATAGTTTTTATACGATGGATCAGTAGGCATGAATTTTATGGGTCAACAAGCTCCAAATATCATGGATCGGATTCAAGGAAAACAATATGGATCGGTCCAACGATTTATATAACAGCACGCATGCGGGTTGATTATAATTATATGTGATGTGGCATCATGGGACATTGGTGAGCATAAATAAGTGCCTGGACCACATATGTGCATTCACATAACAGTTACATGGATCTAGCAATAGATTGCTCCATGGATCGGTCATGCTACAAATGGTGGATAGGTTATAATTTTCAAACAGTGGCAATTGTGTAAATAAATGGGTTGGTGCAATTCAAAAGGAATGGATCTGCTGCAGCTAATACATGCATGACGTGGCTCAATGACAGCTGTGCGCGGTTGTGTATATGGATCGGTCACTCACATTACGTATGGATCGATCAAGTTTAACTAATATGGATCGGTAGCTTGTTGAAGCTATGGATCAGATGGAAGATCCCGATGGATCGGGCCCACGCCAAGCATGGATCGGTCGTAAATATGGAGCAGTGGCATTATTGTAATATTGACGGATCGGACGCCCGATCCATAGCCTATACCCATGAAATTTCAGCTTTGCCACTCCATTTGTTTTACACCTATAAATACCCCGTGACTTCCTACATACAAGGGACCGAATTTTTCTCCACGAAGTGCTTCCCAATTCATTTCTAAACTCCTTCAAAACAACTCAAACTCCATTAAAGTTCTCCAAATTAAGATCGAAGCTTATCCATCACCAATCCAATCTAGAAGTCGTCAAAGTCATTCACCGATCGCGATTATCAAAGAAGTACTTCAACAATCGACGATACTCGTGAAGACTGATCGTTTCTACCATTGGAAAGAGATAGAGATTGGAGAAATTAGAAATTTTAGAGAGAAAAGAGAATCATTATAGAGAGATATGAAAATGTACAAAGTTATGAGAATCACGTACCTTGTAAATTCAATGGCGATAACGAGAATTCTCTTCAAAGTGGACGTAGGCCAATTTTAGGCTGAACCACTACAAATTTTCTTGTATTTGCTTGCTTTTTGTGCTTGTGGGTGCCAATTTTTCTAGATCTTTGTTGCTTGTGAAGTGTAGAATTACTCCCTTGGGCGTTGTTGTCCATTTTTGACATCAACATTTTGGCGCCCATCGTGGGGCCACATCCACTCTCCAAGGTCAAGTGCTTTGTGGAGGCATTGAATTTCGAAGCCTGTTTCTACGATAGATTCTCCAAATCTAAGATCCGGGATGGTTAAAGAATTATCTTCAAAGTTTAAGAAATTTTTCGAGATAATGCCATCAAAGAAGCCGTCTAGTAAGTCTGTGAGAGGAGCTTCAGACTCAGGGAATGTAGCGAATGATTCTATTACTCCGCAAATGAATCTTGATGAAGGTGGCCAATCCTCGACAGTAGGAGTTGGCGTAACTAGAAATGAATTGAACGAAGTCGTCGTTGGTTTGACTCAGCATATGGATATCTCAAATAAGGTGATGATTGAAAAATTAGAAGCTCTCTTTGCTTTCCAAGTCGCCACGGCAAAAGTTAATGCTAATGTCACCCATGCAGAGGTTGCTAACTCTTCCTCCTCAAGTCCAAATCGTGATCGATCCGTCCAACAGAACAAGGATCCGGACAATGCTGGTCATGAAGAATCCAAGCCACATGCTAGGAACTATTCTAACAGAGGTACTTCTTGAAAAGTGTATAGTTTTGCCAAAGGAGTATTTCCCTATGAGGGAGGCACATGGCCCTAGATCCCTAGCCACGACTGTTTGCTTAAGCGAGCATCCAACGAAGGAGACGACGTCCGCCCCGCGGATTGACACTGCGAGAAGGAACGTCTTGAAGAAATGGTCCAACAGATTATGAAGGAAAGTGCTGAGCGAAATGATAATGAAAAGGAGTGGGAGTTTTCTCCAATTAAAACTCCACTCACTGTAAGGATCAAAATAACCAAGTTCCCAAAGAAGTTTAATTCACCAACGATTCAAGCTTATAATGGGACTGACGATCCTAATTTGTTCTTGTATAAGTACGATCGTCACATGGATGGTGTGCGGGATATAGATGAACTCAAATGTTTATACTTCCCGGTATATTTGGAGGGAGTAGCTTTGCTTTGGTTCACCAAGCTACCTCTGAGGTCCGTTCATAACTCCTTCTTGGCTAAGAAATTCAAGTAGCAGTTTAGGCTGCAAACCACGAAGGTAAAAGATGTGATGTCGCTAAATGACATGGAACAAAAATCGGGTGAGTGGGTTAAAACCTTCCTTACACGATCTAATGCTGCCGCAGCAGAAGTCGGGATCCAGAACCTCAACTAGTATTGATGGCATTGAAAAGAGCTATAGATAAAAAATCGGTGTTCGAAAGGTGGATTAAGATGAAGAAGCACGAAACCTTGGAAAGCTTATATACAAAAGAAAAAGAATAATACATTAGCATGGATGATGATCCTCCTTTTGCTATGGATGTTGCTGAGGGTAGTTCGGTACCAGTGAAGAAAGATAAATGACGTTCAAAGTGGTCAGAAGAACAATGGAGGTCAAAAGCGAGGGAACGATGGAAAGGATAATCGAAATGGGAAGAAGTTACGCTTCTTTAAAGACGATGAATTAACTCCATTAACAAAGGCTACAGATAACATTTTTATCGCTACTAAGGATACCGAAGATTATCCAAAGCCAAAACCGCAAAAGGTGGGTGATAACCAGGCAAATTCTAGGAGGTTTTGCCGATTCCACAATCAACCAGACCATAATACGAATCAGTGCAGGCATCTTAAAAACTTGATTAAGGAATTGATTAGAACGAACTGTGTGCAATAGTATGCGAAAAGACCGTAGTCTGCCAATCCTCCTCAAACTACCCAAGTGAAAAATGCATCTGGATCAGGAGACAAGGCCCCGGGACAAGTTAGTCAGAGGCCTGTGATTAACACTATTTCTGGGGGTCCTCATCCAGCTAGGGAAAATTGGGGGGGATATCGAAAGATATGCCAATGCACTCAAGAATGTTTCATAGAAAGAAAAGTGTCTGATTTTGAACAATGCCATGTCTATTAAGCATCAAAAGACTTCCTGTGGAGATGTCATGTTCAATGGAAAAGATAAGGAAGGAGTGGTTGCTCCAACTCAAGACCCTATGGTAGTAACAGTTGGGATAGGCTCGCCCACTGTGAAGCAGGTGCTAGTCGATTGTCAAGCCTCGGTAAATGTGCTATTCAAGAATACTTTCGATAAGATGAATCTTTCTATGTCAGATGTGCGAGCCTACCAGAAGAAAATCTAAGGGTTCACAGGGGAACCGAAGCAGCTCATTGGGGTTATTGATTTGCTTGTGGAACTTAGAGATGGAGAAAGGTAAGCTACTTTGATGCACTCCTTTGTTCTTGTAGATGAATTGTCGGCGTACAACGCTTTTCTGGGAAGACCAGCACTGGCAGCTTTCAGAATTATACTAGCCCCCTAGTGCTTGACGATGAAGTTTCCAACAAATAAGGGGGTCGGTGTGGTTAAAAAAGACCAGGGGATTGCCAAAGAGTGATACATTAATGAGCTGAGAGAAGCAAACAAAAAGGACAAAGGAAAGAATATGGAGGTTCCCCTCCACATTCGTGAAAATGCCTTATAGCAATTAAGGCACGACACCAGTACTGGCGAGCATAATGGGGCCTAAAAGAAGTTGGATTCGCGAAAGGCTAGTACAGAGGAGGGGAGCGGTGCGAGTCGAGGTCACAATTTCAGTTCTAGTTTATGATAAAGATCCATATAGAGTATTAAGGATAGGCTCTCAGCTGGGTCCGAAACTGCAGAAAGAGTTGATTGTATTTCTAAAAGCTAATCTAGATGTATTCGCTTGCAACCATTCCGACATTTGCGGCATTTCTCCCGATGTATCAGTTCATAAGCTGAATATAGATCCAAGCGTCTCACCAGTATAGCAAAAACGATGGATTTAGGGACCTGAAAGATCCAGTGCTCTCAAAGAGGAAGTGGAAAGGCTAATGGAGAATCACTTCATATGAGAATCCACGTATCCAGATTGGATCTCAAGTCCAGTTGTTGTAAATAAATCCAGCGACAAGTGGAGAGTGTGCATCAATTACTCGGGCCTCAACAAATAATTCCCCAAGGATAGTTTTCTGCTACCTAGAATCGATTAGCTAGTTGATGCAACGGCGGGCCATGAACTGTTGTCATTCATGGACGCTTACTCGGGGTATAATCGAATAATGATGCACAAGCCGGACCAAGAGAACACAAGCTTCATAATAGATCTGGGGTTATACTGTTACAAAGTTATTCCATTTGGATTGAAGAACGGAGGAGCGACTTACCAATGCCTTGTGAATGCAATGTTCAAATTGCAAATCGGTAAAACCATGAAGGTTTACGTTGATGATATGTTGGTGAAGTCGTAAAGGGCCGATGATCACTTAGAAAATTTGGCTGAAATGTTTCATATTCCCAGAAAGTACGGGATGAAGTTGAATCTGCTTAAATGCTCGTTTGGGGTTGCATCAGGAAAATTCCTTGGGTTTATGGTCAATGCTAGGGGCATCTAAGCCAATCCCGCTCAAGTCTCAGCTTTGCGAGAGATGCGTGCTCCTAGAATGAAGAAGGAACTCCAAAACTTGAATGGGAAAGTCGTTGCATTGATTCGATTCATTTCAAAGGCAAACGATTGGTGTATTCCACTTTTCAATGCATTGAGGAAAGGGAAGAAAGACTTCCAGTGGACTCCTGAATGGCAAGTGGCTTTCAAGGAACTAATTAAGCGCATGGAATCACCTCCAATGCTGTCAAAACTCAAAGATGGAGAAGAGTTATTTTTGTATTTGGCAGTTTCATCTCATGCCTTGAGCGCAACATTGTTTCTAGAAGATGCGAAGGTTCAACGGCCGGTGTACGATATCAGTAAAAGGCTTGTCAGGTAGAGTTGAATTATCCCAAGTTAGAGAAGCTTGCATATTGTTTGCTCATCACCTCGAAAAGCTTATGCCATATTTCCAAGCCCACTCTATCAAAGTTCTTACAGATCAACCCCAAAGCAAGTTTTATTCCGTCCAGAAACTTCCAGAAGACTGTTGAACAGGAATATTGAACTTAGTCAATATGATGTCACTTACCATCCTCGAAGGGCTACCAATGGATATGCTTTAGCGGATTTCATTGCTGAATTTACAGATAGAGGAGAGGGAAAGGAAGAACCAATTCGAGGCAGTTGTTAGATGGAAATTGTTAATTGATGGGTCCATGAATGATTATTGCTCAGGAACATGAGTGGTTTTGGAAACTCCCAAAGGACGCTTCGTGTGCTATGCTTTAAGGTTAGGGTTCCCATCAATCAACAATGAATCTAGTGATATGTCAAGTCCGAAGAGAGTTACAAGCCAAGGGTGGAAATCGTCTAGCTTATCTATCTAAAATTTGGGACTTCTCAATGATCTTGAATACTACACAATATCCCATGTTCCTAGAGAGGAGAATATGAAAGCGGATTCACTTGCCAAATACCAAGTTTAGGAGATGCATAGTTACTGGAATTAGTGCTCATCGAAGCCCGCTCAAATCCTAGTACTGAAGATGTCAATGTTGATTGGATTATGGAGAGAAGAACCCGACTTGTGGATGACCTCAATCAGGGAGTATCTTCTCAACGGAACACTCCCGGAAGAATCGAAAATGGGAAGGAAGATTTTGCGGAAGGCTCCAATGTATCTTTTCCAGGATGGTAGACTACATAGGGCCATAGGCGAGGCTTCTCTATGCCTCTGCTTCGGTGTGTTACCAAAGAAGAATCTAAAGCAATTTTGGTGGAATTACACGAAGGTGAACGTGGAGGTCACATAGATGGACAAATTTGGCAAAGAAAGCTCCGTGATACGGTTATTTCTGGCCTGATGCGAACCTGGATTCTGCAACCTATACCAAGAAGTGTGATAGATGCTAGAGATTTGCGAAGATTCCAAGAGCACCATTCACGGAATTGACTCAAATGGTCATTCCATAACCATTTGTTGTCTGGGGCATTGATTTGATTGGGGTACTTCCAACAACAAAATCCAACTTTATATATGCCATTGTAGCTGTCGGTTATTTCACCAAGTGGGTTGAAGCAAAGCCACTAGACACCATCACCTCAAAGAAAGTGACCAATTTAGTTCTGAAGAACATCATTTGTAGGTTTGGTGTGCCACAAAAGATAATCACGGAAAATGGGACTCAATTTTAAAGCATTGAATTTGAAAGATTCTATGCTAAGTATAATACTCAGTAGAGTTTTGCAGCAGTGGGTCATCCACAGGCCGATAGGCAAGTCGAAGCAGTGAATAAAATCATAAAGTCAACCATCAAAAAATGTCTTGAGAAAGCTGAAGGTTGTTGAGTAGACGAGCTTCCACTTGCTCTATGGGTGTACCGAACGACTCACAAATCTACAAATGGGCACACTCCATTCTCTCTAGCATTTAGATCCGAAGCTATGATCCCGGTAGAGATGGAAGTTCCCACTCACCGCAGAATTCACTTCAACCATGAAGAGAATGAAAAGCTGCAACTTAAAGCGCTTGACCAACTCGAAGAAAGGAGAAATGAAGCAGAGCTCAGGGTAGCTGCTCATCAAAGAAGGATTGCCAGGCATTTCAACTCCAAAGTCAAGCAAAGGACCTTCGAAATTGGAGACCTTGTATTGAAGAGAGTGATGACCAAAACCAGAGCTTTCGGGCCTAACTGGGAGGGACCCTTCATAGTAAGCCAAAAGCTTCTAGATAACACCTTCATATTAAAGATGACGAATGGAATTCAAATCCCCAGAGCTTGGAACAACAATCCCCTCCATCGTTATTTTACTTGATTTTTCATTCATATTTCCTGTAAAAAAGTTGTAAATACTTTGCAAGCATTGGAATTGAACTTTGTACATATGAATGAAAAAGTAGATTTGCTTGCTTGAATCGTACACTTACAAACTCTTGTTTAATTGTTCAAAAGTTGCTAAAAAGGATGATTTTGATTGCAGCCATTTAAAGATCTCTCATTCACCTACAACATGGTAAGACTTGATAGCCTTTATAGCACATCCCGATGGGGACAACTCAAGTGACGAGTGCAACAAGCATCATTCACAACAAACTCGAAGGTGTAGAGAACCGCCTTGCAAATAAGAAATAAAGGACATCATGAGTCAAAATAGAGATAAGGTGTAACGATCAGATTAAAGATTAAAGTTGCAAGTTTCACCAAAGGGGTATCTCCCAGAAAGAGAGATCCAGGAACCTAGTCCTATTACCAGGATAGCTTGTAAAAACAAGCGTCCGGTAATGGAACTGGCATCCCCCAAGTGGAACTACGCAATACTAGAGCCTCTCATAGTGAAGCTAATCAGAAGTCCTAGCCGAAAGGGGCCATGAATTCAATCCAATCTCTAAAGGGCCTGGATTACCAGGCTTGAGATTCACACGTTTGGATTCATCAGAAATTCCCGACCGAAAGGGAGTACCCAATTAGATCATCAATGTCAGGAAGTACATGACCCGATTATGACAAACATTGGGAATAAATAAACTCTTTGGAGGCGTCCGATTAGTTCGTTAGTGTCTGCTAATCCCAGACTCGGTGATCGACGGGCTTTAAAAGACCTATGCGGAGGCATCCGATAAGTTCGTTAGTGTCTGCTAATCCCAGACTCGGCGATCAGCGGTCTTTAAAAGACCTCTTTGGAGGCGTCCAATTAGTTTGTTAGTGTATGCTAATCCCAGACTCGGTGATTGGTGGGTTTTAAAAGCCCTCTTCGGAGGCGTCCAATCAATTCGGTTAGCGCTTGATTCATTCAGGTTGCGGTGACTGTTGGGCTTTAAACCAAATACCTCTCTGGGCCCCCCCAGTGAATTCGCCAATGCTAGAGTTAATCAGTCTAATTGCAGACGAAAGTCTCCAATGCCTGAAATAACTAACTAGGTAGCATACAGACATTGGGCCAGAAATATAAGACCTCTCAAGCAGGGGAAAGCTAAAAAACTTCATCAATTAAAGGCACGAGTTCGATCAACCAAACTGGATTTCATGGTTAGTTGGCAAGCTGAGAAGCTCTAAACACAATGGCAAAGGTAAGAGACTTAGCAATTAAAGCAAGGACTTCTAGTATTTTAGCCATAACTAAGGAAACATAGTAAAGTTGATCGCATCCAGCCTAAGAAGTTCATGATGACCTTTGGTATGGGGGCATCGCCGCTGCATTAAGACAAACTAATAATGCTTACAATACATACCACAAGCTCATCACGAATTTACACAAACAAAAGACTTATAGTGTGAAGAGACTAGTGTACAGGCAGAAAGCACGATAAAGCTAAAAGAGAAGGCTAAAATACAATAAGCAAAACACAGTTTCGTCACATCAACATAAATCCAAAGCACAAGTCTCAGGCACATCATCCACAAAGTCATAAGCGAGGACCGGCACTCGCATATACAACCGGTCTAACCAAAATACATGAAAGGAAGCTACATCAAAGTAAGTAAAGCAGCCTAAAAACACTAATCCTTCTTCTTCCCGCCCTTCGAGGAGTCTCTGGACCTCAATGAAAGTTTGCCAACTCTGGTTGAGGCAGGAGGAGGGGTGTCGGTAGACCGGTCGTTATTCTGAGCTTCATCGTCACTTTAGGTATGCTCAGGAGATGGAATAGCAAGTGATTTCTTATGAGCACTCTGATTCCTCTTGCTTTTCTGGTTGTGAGGCTTGCCATATTTCCCGTGAGCCCTAACACCCTTAGCCGGCTTATAATCCATATCTTCGTACGTCCCTCCAAACAAGACATTTGGGTCATCCAACCCACGAATAGCAGGAATCTTTTGATTGGGATCTAGGAAGAGAGGCAGAGGCTGGAGTGGATACAAGGGCAAGTGAAGCATTGCCCGACGGAGGAGTGACAACTAAAGTAGGAGGAGTGAAAACTAAAGTAGTTGAAGTTGTTGCCACCAAGGTAGATGCAATAGTAATGGCTTCAGTACTGATTGCAGCGGGAGAAGGCTTCAGGTCAACAAGGCCTATTACATATGAATAATAAGAAAGAAAATCATTGTATCCATGCGGAGAGAATAAAGGACCAAAATCCGGAATAAGTGAATCAATCCTGGTTTTACCTGGAGTGACTGGAAGAGTAGGTGATTCGGTCCCGGTTTTACGTGGAGTGATTGGAAGGTCTCTGCTCCTTAGCCCATAACAGGTCACATCATCTTCTCTATCATCGACGTTCAAATAATCTTCAGTGGTATCTTTTTCTTTTTCAAAAAGCACAGAAGGATCGATAGTAGGGGCATCGATAGTCTTTGGGTCAGGAGTCGTTACATCAACAAAGGTTGTGTCAGTAGTAGTGGTATCTGCCTCTGGAGCAGACCCCCCAGAAGGTCCAACTCCAGAAAGCGAAGCACGTTCTCTCCTAAGTTCTTCCCGACCACTGGCGAGGGCTTCACGTGACTCATTATCCAAAAGGGCATTTATGAGTGTCTCTTCTGTATAATCTATACCTTTGTACTGCTTAAGAACGTTTTCCCAAACTTTGGCAAGTGTGATGAGAAATGCCTTTTATAAGAATCACAAGCTGCCCTTGTTCATAACACTAAGAGTGTAGAAATTGAATAAAGTGGCATTGAAATGGACTTCATCCTTAACATGCGCTTGCTCAACAGAGGCCTTACCCGAAGGAGCATTATCTCTCTCTCTCTCTCTCTCTCTCTCTCTCTCTCTTTCTCTTAAGTTTTGCAGTCTGAACTTCCAACTGTGCTATCTTCAAGGATTTTGCGTTGGTCTTTTGCTGTAGGATGTCGTTAACTTCTCTATAGGATGCAATAGTCTGCAACTCTTTGGCCAGTTTAAGCTCAAGTTGTTGCTAAGCGAAGTGCACATCCTTCACTTGAGAATGGAGCAAGGTCTCTCTTGTTGCTGCGGAAGCAAGCTGCTCCTTGAGCTTTTGATTTTTCACCTCAAGCTCTGTTGTCTACTGATTAAGAGACGTAATACTAGCATCGCGAGAATTAAGAGTCCTTTCCAATTATGCCTTGTCATTTTCCATGGTAAGCACAGCGGCAATGTGATGCTAATTATCTCGCTGAAGTTCATCACACAACCTGTACCATGAAGCTACCTTTTCAGCTTTTTTCTTAACTGTTGCCATTTGCTCGTCAATGCTGCTTTTTGTTGTACCTATTGTCTTAAGTATATCATCTTTGTCTAACGGATGGCCATCCACGTCATAGAGAACCCCTCTAAGGTTCCATTTCTCAAACCTCTGGGAAAGTCTCTTAGGGCCAAACCCGACGCGATAAGGTGGCCTCTAGATAATCGTCCGTATGTCAACAGGAGAAGGAGTAACGTCCAGAGACATCAAAGATAAAGTGTCTGTGGAAACATCAACGATAATAGCAGTATCTTTCCCAGCCTTGGAATGCTTATCCTCAACAACAACACTCTTGTCGGCTTTTGGATGCTTATCTACGGCGGTGATCTATTTGATAGTTTTGGGACGTCTGTCTTCTCACCCATAATCTCTATCACTGTCATACCTGGACCTGTTCCCTTTTTGATCCCCTGCATCATGCCTCTCCCGGTCATGTTTATTATAATCATGTCTCTCTCAGCGATATTGATCGTCGTAGGGTTGCTTATTCCGTTCCTCCCGGTTCTGATAATCATGATCACGGTGCTCTTGCTCCTTCCTTGCTCTCTTCAGAGCTTTGGTCTCTTAACAAAAACGAGAAAGATTGTGCCAAGAATCATAGGAGCTAGAGTTGCAATTCAGATCACTTATGTAAGAATGATGCAATGGTTGGACCTGAAAGAGAAAAACAAATAGTTCAGTTTCTAAAGCAAGAGATGCTGGGGTAAAACAACAAACATTATGCACATTATGGAAATACTAAGTGTGTGTAATGTGCAATCTAGCAATACGAATCAGTTGATGGTTGAGTTAAAGATGATTCAATTTCAATAGTAAGCTTAGGGGTCATGTTATTGGAATTTGTGTAAGGAGCAGATGTATGAAAAGTAGGTGCGCATTGCTTTGTCCTCGTAAAAAGCACATAAAACCCTGTTAAAATGGCATAGCCGTTTGGGTGTAGCTGGAATGGGGAAATGGCTAGGCGTTGAAGGATCATCCTTAAGAATGGGTTAAAAGGAGGAACGACTCCAATTAATAGCATATAGCAGTTAATTGCAACATAACCAGAGCGTGGAAGGTCAGCGAAGTCATTCTATCGCGGTATTTTTGCATCAGCTTCCGGGATACCAAATTGAGTGCACAAATGTTTAAATAAACTTAAAGAAATTGTCATTGGATGTCTCTCGGGAGGTGTCTTGATAAGAGGCTAGGGAAAAGGGAAATCTTGGCTGACATCTGGCCCAAGAACATTAGTCATCGCAGTTTCATAAACCTGAACAAGACTTTCAACTTGAGTAAACACAGTTGTTTCCTCAGATTGTTGGCGTAATTGCCGTCGGGTTACCATTTCTTCACAAGTAATCTTATTTTAAAACATCTTATGCGCGCGCTTTTCCTAAGTGAAAGGTGCAATGCAGAAATTTGTAAGCTGTAAAATGAAGACGAAGCTTGAAATCTATGGTCGACATATGACGATTAGTTTATCTCAAGCATCGTCATGGATCTGAATTGAGATAATGTGTCTGTGCAACCAGTGATCAACAAACTATAAATAATTAAGCAAAGTAATCTTGTGCGGACACTTCTTTCAATTCAAGTTAGAAAAAATTCGCTGCAGTTTATTCTTAACATTTGAGCTAATCTGTTGTTGATGTGGGCAGTCAACAACAAAATATTAGCCTAAGTATGCAAGTGCTTTTGTTGCTACAGGATAGGTAGAAATATAAAGGCGAATTCAAGTTGTAAGTACAAGATCATGTCATAAATTGTTTCCACACTTGAATGGCTCTAGCATGCGCAAGAATTAACAAAGCAACGAGCTCAAAAATGTAGCATTTCAACAAGATCGAATATGCCCCCATCTCATCATGGAATAGAAGGCTTCCGTTTCGGATTGGAATGCATCCGACCCATGTTCGATCGGAATGCATCCGGACCAAGTTGGGTTGGAAAGCATTTGGTCCAACATGGGTCGGAAAGCATCTGACCCACCATGGATCGGAAAGCGTCCGATCCATCATGGATCGAACAACGTCTGGTCCATAGTGGGTCTAAACTATCCGACCTATGATGAATCTGGAGTGTTCGATCCTATGAAGTAGCCAATCTTCTGAGCTGCGATCTGATGGTTCTGGATGATCAAATCATCAATCAACATGCAAAATTTTAAGTCTAAAACTGAAGTATTCGCATTGGCGTAACATCGAAGCAAGTTAAAGCATGAATCAACATGAGGACTCTTGCATCAGAATTAGACCACAAATGTATCAAAGGTTGATTCAACACAGACAATTTGTGGAAATAATCATACATAAAAAAATTAAGGTGTTGATCGCCAAAATTCAAGCTGCATCAAAGTACGAACAGTTTAAGTATGGAGACCGCTGCAGAAAATTTCGAGCAATAAAATTGCATAATCTAATCTCGGGCGACGATTTGGCAAATTGGGAAAACGATAAGTTCATAAATTCACAAGCATCCATCCTGATATTCAAAGCCGAATCAAAGTGTATATTATAACTAACCAGATCTAGTGCAACTATGCAGATCAACAACAAACAATTCAGCAAAATTTTCAAATTCATTTGGAGATGGAAATCTGAATCCAAGTACATATTACAAATTAGTTGAATTTAAATTCATGGACAACTTAGCAAAACAGTACGATTCAACACCAAAAATGCAATGACTAAAGAAAAATATGCATTATCACAGCGATAAAGTCAAGTGCAAACAAAAGCTTCAAGCCGATCATATAAATTTTTGGATCCAACTTCAAACTTAGTGTAAAAAGATGGTCATACATGCATGAAATACGAAAACAAACTCAAAAATTGCTTTCGATTGAAACCAAGATCCGGATTCGAACGCAAGTCGCATTTCAACCCAGAAATCCAATTAAAGTCCATAAACTTTGAAAACCCTGACTTAAATCAATCGGAGGACTAAAAGAAGAACTAACACCTACGGTTGCTAAAGGTTGTTGCAAAGATTCGAAATTCGATGGCGGATAGATATGTGACATCAGTAAGACGACATAGTTTAGATCTGAGGAAGAGGAACCTCGATTTGAGTCGAAACTAGTTGGAGCAGCGATGGGAATCAAATCCAAGGGTGAAGTGAAACTCGTAGATGATCAACGTTGAAGATATTGGTGCAGATCTGGTTGACAACGGTGAAGTAAGCACAAAGGCAATTTTCTCAAAGGAAAAACTCGGCCGCCATTAAAGGAGATTTTCAGCTAAAGGAGATGAAGTGAAAAATGAATCCTAGAAAATAGAACATAAAGGCAGGCGTCTCATAGGCTGTCTGATCCGTTAGATGGGCCGTGTTAAGCCCGGTAAAGATTATGCATGTTTGCCCCAATATCATTCACATATTCCAATCCATAGTGAAGAAGCGCTCTGATCCATACGAAACAATGTTCCGATCCATAAAATAATGGTCAGATCTCTTAAAAAAGATATATATGAAAATGATGAATAAAAACCACCTGATCCATACAGAACATTTATTCCTAATTTATTCATATGTATTTAACACAATTTATAGTGGCAATGATCATTTCGAAGCTTGCATTTTTCGCAAGCAAAAATACACGCTTCGAGCGGCAAATGTTAACCCTGTTTAAAAACGTGGTTTAAATATAATTTGTTAAATATATGTGTGATAGGTTGGTGACATTTAAGTATGGGTTAGTTTTGTTTTAAGTACTGTGAGTTGGCTATATTATGTGAGTAGGATCTGATTATATTATCATATGGGTCAGATAGTTTTTATACGATGGATCGGTAGGCATGAATTCTATGGGTCGACACACTCCAAATACCATGGATCGGCTTCAAGGAAAACAATATGGATTGATCCAACGGTTTATATAACAAGATGCATGCAGATTGATTATAATTATATGTGTGGCATCATGGGACATTCATGAGCATAAATAAGTGCCTGGACTACATATGTGCGTTCACATAATAGTTTCATGGATCGAGCAATAGATTGCTCCATGGATCGATCATGCTGCAAATGGTGGGTCGGTTATAATTTTCAATCACTGGCAATTGTGTAAATAAATGGATCAGTGCAATTCAAAACGAATGGATCGACTGCAGTTAATACATGCATGACGCGGCTCAGTGACAGCTGTACGCGGTTGTGTATATGGATCCGTCACTCACATTACGTATGGATCGATTAAGTTTAACTAATATGGATCGATATTTTGTTGAAGCTATGGATCAGATGGAAACTCCCGATGTATCGGGCCCACGCCAAGAATGGATCGGTCGTAAATATGGAGTAGTGGCATTATTGTAATATTGATGGATCGGACATCCAATCCATAGCCTGTACCCCTGAAATTTCAGCTTTCCCACTCCATTTATTTTACACCTATAAATACTCAGTGACTTCCCACATTCAAGGGACTGAATTTTTCTCCGTGAAGTGCTGCCCAATTCATTTCTAAACTCCTCCAAAATAAATCAAACTCCATTAAAGTTCTACAAAGTAAGATCGAAGTTTATCCATCACCAATCCAATCTAGAAGTCGTCAAATTCATTAACCGATCACGATTATCGAGGAAGTACTTCAACAATCAACGATACTTGTGAAGATTGACCGTTTCTACCATTGGAAAGAGATAGAGATTGGAAAAGTTAGAAATTTTAGAGAGAAAAGAGAATCATTGTAAAGAGATATGAAAATGTACAAAGTTATGAGAATCATGTACCTTGTAAATCTGATGGTGATAATGAGAATTCTCTTCAAAGTGGACGTAGGCCAATTTTAGGTCGAACCACTATAAATCTTCTTGTTTTTACTTGCTTTTTGTGCTTATGGCTACCACTTTTCTAGATCTTACTAGCTTGTGAAGTATAGAATTACACCATTGGGTGTTGTTGTCCATTTTTGACATTAACATTTAGAACACATGGTATTTGTATTGAGCTTATACTCTTTAATGATAATTAAGGGTAATAACCTTTAAATAAAAAAGCTTGTAATGTAGCAGCACCGGAACTGCTACAAGGAGCACCAGGCTGTTGTTGGTTCATCAAAAACAATAAATGGTATGGTTAATGCATATTTTATATATGAAGAAAAGTCAATACTAGTATCTAATTGTAACAACTAGTAAGATAAGAGCAAAGAAAGAAAGAAAAATATGCAAGCCAAGTTACAAAATAATTAGAATGCGCTTGCGATAGATCATAATAGGACATTTAATTGACATATTTATTTGAGTAATTGGTGAAGGGGAAAACGTTTGGTTGTTAGCAGGGAATATGAGTATGAAATCATATTTTAGATTTTATAAATTTCTCAGATTTAATTCAAACCATATTTATAATGTAGAACACTTTGATACAATCGAAATGCAAAAGATCTCTACTCAAAAGGACATCATTTGCAAAAATTATTAATTTTAAATTTAAATTTAAATTATGTTTAATATTTAAAAGTCTAACTACGACTTTCATAAGTCCAATACATTAGAAACTTTCCTTGCATAAATGGGTTTCAGATTATACGAAAAAATTATAAACCCTCAGATAAGTCAAATAGGAAAATAATAAGCAAAATTAATAAGTAAATCAAAATGAATTCCAAAGAATAACACTTGAGAAAGGATGGGTAGTTGTTGCCTAAGTTTTTCTGGCAGTTCCAAAAGCGCCCTTTCACAAAGTCATCTATGGCGACTATCGTACCAATCTTCACCCAATTTTGCCATAGCATCCATAAGGCTTCGCATATTACGGCGGAATCAGAGAAAAAGGAGGGGTCCTATTATGGATTTCAAGGCATAACTTACAAGGGTCCTGGGTTTTCCTTTCACATTCAATAAAATTTGCGATTCCTCTTGGAGTGAAATTTCAACTTTAATCTTCCGCGTATTTGTGAAGGTGTGGCTGAGTCAGTAGAATAAATAGTAAACTAGCGAAAATAGTAACTAGGGTGAGTGTTCGGTCAGTTCAGTTAGTATGGACATAAAAAAACTCAAATAGAATTAAAACCGAATTTTTTTCAAGTCGAACCGAACCAAATTAATTTCGGTTAATTCGGTTGGTTACAGATTTAAACGAACTTGAAGAATGTATTATTATTCAAATGATAGATTCACTCAAAGTAAAATATAAATTCATGGTTGAAGAAATTCTATATAGTAATTTTATGTTTATGATGAGATTTGATCTATTTACAACAAATTCCTTTGTATTATATAACTAAACTACTTATTTAAAGTACTAAAATATACCGTCAAATTAGATAATAAATTAAAAGTTTGGTTAATTGGGTTAAACCGATAACCAAAAATATATTTTAAAAACCGAATTCAAACTAATTTAGTTTTAAAACCAAACTGAACCGGTTTGTTGGTTAATTCGGTTTAAACCGAATATTGCTAACCCTTAGCTGTAAGTAGGTAGTTCTCCAAATTTATGTGTTTGTACAAATGGTTGTAGCTACAAATATATATAACACAATTATGTATGTATGTGTGTGTGTATATATATACATATACATATACATATACATATACATATACATATACATATATATAGGGCAATGTTCCACTACTCCTCTTATATTGCACGTTAAATAATTCTCTCTCTGAATTCTAGCCACTCATTCCGATTTTAGTATCATTCTTTCTCCCTCTTTCCACCACACTATATTATTTAAGTGGAAAGAGAGAGAAAGAATGAATATTAAAATCGGAATGAGTGGCTGAAATTCAGGGGGAGGGGGGATTCGAGTGCAATATAAGAGATGTTGTGGAACATTTTCCATATATATATAGTGCAATGCTAAGGACACCACGAAAAGTGCTTCGGGGTACCACAGCCCACCGTCCGAACGGTGATCGGCCAGCGTTTGACCGCCAAAGATGGCTGAAAAAAGAACACAAAAAAAGAACAAAATTATCTCTCACAACCTAATATTCAATCTTCTAAAATCACCCTCAATTGTAGTGACATATTTATAATATATGTTTTCATGAGGATCATATCTATTCCCAGAATTATCGTGGTCCCACGCCTAATCACCCGAGTACCAATATATACCCTCATCATCCGATTCCGCATCAAAAGAAGTTTCTTCATTTTCTGAAAATACATCATCACGAGGAATTTCTTTAATTTTCAATTCTACTTCTAATTTATGATTTTCATCAACTAGCTTGTCGTTTACTTTGGGCTTTGCAATCAAGATATGGGAGGAGGTTTCGTAAAAGGAGATCGAACTTTCGAGGGCCCCACTGAAGGATGCTTACAAGCTTTAATCATATGTCCAAAAGAACGATAGTTAGTGCATATTTTCGGTTGCGATGGGTACTAAACATCAACAAAGGAATTATATCCATCAATAGTGACTGTAAGCTTGTTAGGTAATGGTTTGCTCGGAGTTATTTCAATCAAAGCTTTTGTGAAGACAAGATTTTTCCAAGCCTCCGTATTGGCATCAAAGCATTTAAAGGTTCTAATTATACTAGCTAACCGATTAAACCCTGGAAGCGTCTGAAAGACCGAAGGAATCCTAGTAAATATAGTCCAAATTGGAATGGATCAAAGAACTCTCTTTCTGGCACTCTCAATCGACGTACTTCAAGATGTAATAATAAAAGGCTTCCCTCCAAGTATTGCTAGATCAGAATCCAACACCTTCCTTCTCTCCTCCATAATCGAGAATATGAAGTAGAACATTCCATTCACATAATTAACACGTAGACCATCTCTCAAGTTCCAAGCCATACGACAATGGTCACGTACATCTAAATATGGAACATCAGAAATCTAGAAAAAATCCCACAAGATGGTCTTTCCAATGATTGAACACTTCCTGAACTATCTCAAATGGAGGAATAAGATTATCTGGGGAAGAGGAGAAAACACGGGGTATGTAAGCTCTAACACATCTTGGAAGGAAAGTGAAAAAAGATGAGTAACTAGGTTTGGTGGAAATTCCGGTGGGTTTAGCATTGCCGTTATCACAAATATTTGGCTTAGAATGAGGCAGTATAGGGTCTTGCACAACAGGTTTAGCAGGGGCATTTAACTCGAGAACATGGCATGCTAGACAAACCAGGGAGGGGGATTGGGCTTGCATCGACAATGTGAGGAACATACACATTGCTACTCTCCATATTCATGCTATCAACTTTCATCTCATTCAAACCCAAATTCCCTGTGACTAATTAAGAATCTACATTCATATTTTCGTTTCTTAGAGATTTACCTATAGTTGCCTAATCATTTTCTGTAGGAATGAGTGGCACCTCAACACAATTCGCATCCACACTGATCGTGTTCATTGTATTTAGAGCTAATGTAGAATTGCTTCCTCTATCCCTAACACCATATTATCACTTATGGAGCTGACAGAGTTTATACCTGTTGTGTTAGGTAAGAGAACAATTTCAAGATTTGCTGTAGAGTCAGACCATCTGACATCATCCTACGTATTTGCAAGCAGCGGTGAAACTGGCACAACAACTTTTAGTCCAGATAACGAAGATGCAGACACTGGCGAGGCTAAAGCATTTGCAATGTCACGAATCGATCTGAACTACCTAGGGCTATTGGTGACGCTGCGGTATCAGAAACGCGAGTTGCATCTGAAAAGTCATGACCAGATCTGGCCACACTATTTGTGAATCTAGGCTTCGATTTCTTGTTCTTCGGTATTTGAAAGAAGGTGGGGGTGGTTGAGGCGCGATGAAGAAGAGATGGTCGGGAGAAAATTAGTAGGCGAATAGACGAAGAGGAGATGAAGGATTGATGATGGAGGAATTATGTAACACCCCGATTTTTAATGAAATTAAAAATGTGGAAATATGTATATATATTATATACATAGATATATTTAAGAGAAAAATTAAATAATGACAATAAATATTTCATGTAATAAGTTCATGCAGTGAAATGAAGGAAAAAATTAAATGCAATACATGAAATGTGAAGATACGCATGCGAACAATTAAATATAAAAAAGAAATAAAAAGAAAAATTTGAAGAGCTTCAGGAATTTGGTCACGAAATTAGCGTCAATGCATTCGTGGAGATTTTCTAGTCAATTTAGACCTATGGTTTGCAGAAAACCGATTTAGGATGAAAAAGATATCTTTAAATTAAATATTGCAGCAAAACATGAAAAAGAGGAATGAGAAAAGAATAATGTTTAGCATTATTCTAAGGTTTGTAAGCAAAAGACTTAGTAGCTCATTTGGTTAGAACATGTGACTTGCATACAAGAGGTACAGAGTTTGATCCCCGCCAGCGCCATATTTTTTGCTTTAGGGGAATGGCTAAAAAGTGGCTTAGTGTGAACGCAGTTCAAAAGCGGTTTAGTGTGAAAATGGTTAATTGGAAAGACAGCTAAAAAGATATATATATATATATATATATATATGACATGTAGGTGTCAACACCCTGTTGCTGCGCATCATGTGGCACACGTGGCGCATCTTTGTTGGTCAAGGATTGTTTTTTTTTTGAATGTGGCTTTTTCTGGTTGGTTGGGTGACGATTTTTCTTGTATTAGGGCTGATGTGGCTTTATTTGGTTGATCTGGTGAGGTGTCTTTGTGTCATGATGATTTGGATGGCTTAGATGAATCATAAGTTGATCTAAAGGCCCATATTAATCCTAAACATCTATATATACATCTCTAAACCTAAACCCTAACCTCACAACCCTAAACTATGATGCCGTCATGCTGTTCAGCTACAAACTAACCTAGCCGCCACCATAACAAATCAAATTCTAGATTAAAGATAAGGGGATAAGAGATAAAGATTCAAAGCCAAGGAATTGCGAAAAGGAATTCTAGAACAACAACGAACGAATCAAGGCCTACATCAACAGATTAGCTTAGCAACTTCAGAAATCAGATCCCAGAATTCAAGATCCGTTTTCTATGAGTGCAGTTACTTTCACAGGATAATTGTTTAAACGTAATTGTGATGAATTATGAATTGCAATGTATGAAAATGTTTGTAAATCATATAAAGTTTATGTCATTGCAAACTATATTTTGATTTATGCTTGATTTAATTCATTACATGCAAGTTATGTTCTATGTTAATTCATATGTCTAATTACATATGCAAATTATGTATGGAAGCTTGCTCGATCAATGCAAGTTATGAAAGATTATATGCAAGTCATGTTCATACATGTAAGATCATATTTTATATATCATATGTTTAGATCTACATGTTTATACGATTAGATCCATATTAGTCCATATGTTTAGAACTATATGTTCATATGTTTAAACCTACATGTTTATATGATTAGACCCATATCAGTCTATATGTTTAGAACTATATGTTCATATGTTTAGATCTACATATTTATATGATTAGATCCATATCAGTCCATATTTTTAGAACTATATGTTCATATGTTTAGATCTAAATGTTTATATGATTAGATCCACATCAGTCCATATGTTTAGAATTATATGTTCATATGTTTAAATCCATGCAAGTTTATGTTTAGATCCATGCTAGTTCGCACTCAATATGTTAATTGGATCTATTTTTATATGTTTACTAGATTTATGCCGTCTTAGATCTATATTGTATATGCCAGTTATGATGTCATGTGTTTCTTACCTTTTTCCTTTTTTTTAATGAGTTGGGCTAATTGCGAGCCTAACGTATCACATGAACTATACGTACGAACGACATGGGGACGTTGGGGAAAAGTTTGGATAAAAGTTGAATATTATGTAATTGGCATAAAAAGAGGTTGTAATCATATAATTAATTTTGGGCATAACTAGAAAATGTGGCATAACTTGAATTGACCACACTTATGGATAATTTACATATAAACTTGGACATGAATGGTAAATATGTAAACTGGCTAAAAGATGAACGTGCCTAACCCGAGGTTAGAATGAGTTGCGGTGTAAGACTGCCGGAACCGCCATGCACATCCAGCGACCGCAACAACATAGATCTAATGTGACAGATTAGCGCATTAAGCCCAAAAACCCGATGTTAGAATGAATTTGCGGTAGAAATCTGCCCGAAACCGCCCGGCACATCCAGCAACCGCAAACAACAGTTCTAATGTGAGAGGTTGGTGATTTAGTGAATAAATTAAAGCTAAGGAACAGACATGCTAAGAATGGAAATGTTAAGTAACATATGAACAGGCGAGACTTAACCAATACAACATGTTAGGTGATTGGGTTAAGTTAACATGGACAAGAAGACAACTTAACCAATATTACATGAACAAAGTGGATAGGGTTAAGGCAAGCTTAACCAATTATACATATGGACTTGATAAGGGGAAGGGTTAAGTAAATCTTGGGTAAGTGGGTAATATTAGTATATATAGGCCCACAAACTTAACCATTAAATAAACATGCGTGAATCAGTGAGAAGGTTAAGTAACATTTAAATAGGCAACACTTTACCAATACAACATGTTAATTAAGCAAATGGGTGGAGTTAAGTTAAATTGAGAACACTTAACCATTATAACATGTTGATTAGGAAACCCTAGTAACGGGGACCTATTTCAGCAGTAACCCACATAGATGTATCATGGTACCCTGATCTAGGCAGGGTGGGGCACGATTACAGGGCTGATTATAAGCGGTCAAAATAGCGGCGAGTGGTGCAGCAACATAGGTTCCGACGGAGTATGGGCGTGCACGTGCTCCGGAGTGGAATAAGCAGACATTGGGCATCAGTAGTATGCACTGTGCATCTTGAATAGTGGTCGGGTTGCCATCATGGGAATTGATACACCCCATGATGGGGCCAGCACAGGTATCTACATACAAGCGGGGCCGGATGACACAAGTAATGAATACATACAAGCGAGGTCGAATGGGACAAGTAATGAATACATACAAGCGAGGTCGAACGACACAAGTAATGAGTACATACAAGCGAGGTTGAATGACACAAGTAATAAATACATGCGAGTTAGGGAGCCGAAACTACCATTATCATGATTAGTAAGAAGGATCAACTTTTAGTATGGGACTAGTAAGGGTGCGGTGTAACTAGTAACGATACTGTGTTACTAACATTGGTGCAGTGTAGTAATTATCCTATAGTGATTAGGAGCGCAAATTAACATTGTCTTATTCATCTTGCTTACCTTGTCATGCCTGTCTGTTTTACTGTCATTTCTTATTTTCCAGTTTTTGTCTTGTTCTCTTACTTTAATGATTATATTGTTAAAGTTACTGGACTCGCCAGACTTTATGTCTAACTCTCTTTGTTTTCGCCTCTTTTCTTCCGTTCCCCCCAAGGTTCTCAGGGAGGAAATACTCAAGTTTGATTCAGATTTCTCTCTACTTGAAGTGCTAGAAGTTCTTGAAGTATTGCTTGGCTTTGATTCTACCTATTTATGGCGTTTCTGTTGGGGATTATGGCTTTAAAATTATGTACTCTGAAGGCTTTTGTACAAGACTGATAATATGCACTTAGTTTTGGTATTTGAAGATGTAACCAAATTTATTTTTGTTTCCGCTGAAATAAAGTTATAAAATTTTCAAGTACTACTTTATGTATCTGTCTTGTAATACTCTGTTCTGTTTACTCATAACGCTCCACAAAACTTAATGCATTCCCTTTGTGAGTGACATTAACGGACGTGGGGTGTTACACTTGGTATCAGAGATGAAGGTTACAAGAACAGATAAAAGATTTTGAAAACCGTTTTCAAAAGTATTATTTTCAAAAACATGTTTCAAAGAAGGAATTTACAAGAGAAAGATTTACTATGAAAAACATAATCCCCAAAAGTCATATATCTGTCTTTCGATTCTTTGTTCCAAATCTCTTCCTTTTTTCCTTCTTGAGTCTCTTTCTCCGCGTTTAGGTGCCTTTTCTAAGATATGGAAGGACTTCGGTGCGATGGACGGAAAATCTTTTCATGGGACTGAGACGTTTGTCGAAGCTATAAATTGGCTCAAGGAAGTGAAGGACTCGTTTGGTATCTTGGAGATAGACAAGGAAAGTTTAGCTAGCTGCTTGGTTGATGAGGAAGTTTAGGCTGAGGAACACAACCCAACGATGAGGAATTTGTTGATTTGGATTTAATCCACGAAGGAGGTAAAGGAGAAAGTGGAAAGAATAATTAACCCCCGTAACAAAAGAAGGTGTCTTTATTTTGGTATAATGGGCCATATAATTAAGGACTGTAGGAAGAAGAAGAAGCATGGTTGTTACCATTGCGGCGAGACAGGACATATGATTTAAGATTACCCAAGGAGAAGGACAAGGGCATGGACATAGGACAGGACCTACTTCTGGAGGAAAATTTCATGCTCTCATGGCACCGGGACAGGAGAGGGATAGAAGTATTTCTGTTGAAAGTTTGATTTTCCTTTTTCAGTCATCCTGTTCAAACTTTGTTTGACTCTTGCGCTTCACAATCGTTTGTATCTGCTTCGTTAGTTGAAACAATGCACCTAAATGCTAGTTTAGTTATGGATCCCATTGTAGTCTCAAATCCTATTGGTGGTTCGACTCACTTATCTACGGTTTGTCGGGTTTTGAGAGTGTCTATCTTGGGCATTGGGTTTGAATGCAACGCCTTCGTTCCTGGTTTCACGGGCTATGGCTTGATTCTAGGGATGGATTGGCTAGCCAGGCATGGTGCCATCCAATACTGTGAAAAGAGGGCAGTTAGACTGTTGACTCGTTGTGGAAAGACCCTTGATATTTCTTGTGACCCTAGGGGTTCAGAGATGCTTAGCTACCTAGAATCTCCTGACGCATTTATCGATGATTTGAAATTTGTTCGTGTAGTCCGTGAGTACGGTGACTTCTTTGATAAGGTTCGAGGTCTACCCCTGAGGCGCGAGATAGACCTCCGAATATACTTTGTAGATAATGAAAATCCGGTTGCATTGCCAGTACGCCACATGGCTCCGAGAGAGAGAGGAGGGAACTCAGTAAACAAGTAGGGGAGCTACTTGAGAAAGGGTTCATAAGAAGAAGCATTTCGGAATAGGATGCTCCAGTTGTTTTTGCTACGAAGACTGGTGGTTCGCTTAGATTGTTCATGGACTATAGGGAGCCGAACAAGCTCAGGAATAAGCATAGACACCCATTCCCGAGAATAGATGATTTGTTCTATCAGTTAGCTGATGCTTCGGTTTTCTCGTAGTTGGACTTAGCTACAGGAATTCACCAGTTTAGGGTAGCTGAGGATATCATAGATAAGACTGCTTTTAGGACTCCTAACAGTTTCTTCGAAGGGCTCATCATACTTTTTTTTTGGTTTGACAAATGCACCCACATATTTCATAGACTTGATGAGTAGGGTGTTTAGGGAGTTCCTAAACAAGTTTGTGGTAGTCTTTGTGGATAGTATTTTGATTTTCTCTAGAAGCGAGGAAGAGTATGCCCTACATCTTAGGGAAGTCTTAGAGACCTTAGAGCGCATCAACTCAAAGGTAAGTTCTCCAAATGTCATTTTTGGAGGAAAGAAGTAAGATTCTTAGGACACGTGGTCTCTAAGGAAGGGATAGCAGTGGATCCTACAAAGGTGGCGGCAATCCAAGATTGGAAGGTTCCTAGAAAAGCAACGGAAGTAAGAAGTTTTCTAGGGTTGGCGGGCTACTATAGGAAGTTCGTTAAGGGCTTTGCGAAGGTATCGGCCCCAGTTTTTATTTTGCTAGATGGGAGTAAACCGTTCAGAGTATATACCGGTACTTGCAAGGCAGGGCTTGGAGCAGTTTTCGATGCAAGAGGAAAAGGTGATATGCAAAAGGCAGTAGGTACGCGGTTATGTTTGAGCATCGCGTATCGTCTACAGACGAATGGACGAAAAAAAAGGATGAATAGAATCCTTGAAGATCTTTTGAGGTTATGCATCCTAGATTTTAGAGGACATAAGAAGAGCACTTTCCATTTGTGGAGTTCGCTTATAACAACAGTTATTAAGCTAGTATTAGTCTTTTTATGGACGACCGTGTCGATCACCAACTTGTTGGTGTGGTTAGGGAAACTTCTGAGGAGATAGACATGATTCGAAGATGAATGAAGACAGCACAGGGCCGACAAAAGTCAAACGCTGGCAAGAGATGAACCGACCTTGAGTTCGATGTTGGAGACAAGGTTTTATTAAAGTGTCACCATGGATGAACGTAGTTCGCTTTGGGGAGTGTGGGGAAATTAGCACCAAGGTTCGTAGGGCAATCCCCCATTATAGAAAGAATTTGACAGACAACAGAGTGAAGTTGCCGAAAAATCTTAGTGGTGTTCATGACATGTTTCACGTGTCGCATGTGAGGAAGTGTTTACATGATACCGCGGAAATAGTGGAGCCGAGCATGATTAGGGAAGTGGAAGTGGAGCAAGATGCCACGATTAGACGAGCTCCTACATGCATCCTCGGATCGGAGGTCAAGAAGTTACGCAACAGAGAGGTGAAGTGGTTAAAGTCCATTGTGGAGATGATCAAGGAGACGCGACTTGGGAGACGGAAGACAAGATGCGTACGTTGCACCCTTTCCGTTTGGAGGGTATGTTCTTAACTTCTCCTTTTTCTATCGCTTTGTTTATACTTGTTCTATCGTTCAGTATGTCCTCTCGATTACATCTTCAATCTTTCGGTAGGAAAATCCTATGATTGTAAACAAGTGTTTGAGATATTTTATGTTTGGTGGATGCAAGTGGATGCAAGTGTTTGCTAGTGGTTGCTCGTGGATGCATTTACACACATATTAGGCACTAGATTGGCTCAATCACTTTCATATTGCATATGAATAAGTGTGCATGATTAATTTGATGGATGTTTATTGAATGTGTTATCATATGGATGTTGCATTTGAATGAATGATTGTGCACGCATGTAAAAATGATATGTATCATTAGGATTCTTTTGCATATATAATGGACGCATGGCACTATCATGAATTGCATTATGGAGGTCGACTGAGTCAGTAAACCGCCTGATTTTGCATTAGAGTAAGAACATATATACACATTATGCATATGTTTATGAAAAGCATTAGAAATCTTTTAAGGACAATGGATGCTTGTGGATGACGGATGAGTAGATTGATGATTGGATGGTAGGATACATTCTTCTTAACTCGGAGATTTCGGGGACGAAATCCTTTAAGTAGGGGAGAATGTAACACCCCACATTTTTAATGAAATTAAAAATATGGAAATATGTATATATATTATATACATAGATATATTTAAGAGAAAAATTAAATATTGACAATAAATATTTCATGTAATAAGTTCATGTAGTGAAATGAAGGAAAAAATTAAGTGCAATACAAGAAATGTGAAGAAACGCATGCGAACAATTAAATAGAAAAAAGAAATAAAAAGAAAATTTTGAAGAGCTTCAGGAATTTGGTCACGAAATTAGCATCATTGCATTCGTGGCGATTTTCTAGTCAATTTAGACCTATGGTTTGCAGAAATCCGATTTAGGATGAAAAAGATATCTTTAAATTAAATATTGCAGCAAAACATGAAAAAGAGGAACGAGAAAAGAATGATGTTTAGCATTGTTCTAAGGTTTGTAAGCAAAAGACTTAGTAGCTCATTTGGTTAGAATATAAGAGGTACAGAGTTTGATCCCCGCCAGCGCCATATTTTTTGCTTTAGGGGAATGGCTAAAAAGTGACTTAGTGTGAACGCAGTTCAAAAGCGGTTTAGTGTGAAAATGGTTAATTGGAAAGACAGCTAAAAAGATATATATATATATATATATATATATATGACGTGTAGGTGTCAACACCCTGCTGCTGCGCATCATGCGGCACACGTGGCGCATCTTTGTTGGTCAAGGATTGTTTTTTTTTTTTTGAATGTGGCTTTTTCTGGTTGGTTGGGTGACGATTTTTCTTGTATTAGGGCTGATGTGGCTTTATTTGATTGATCTGGTGAGGTTTCTTTGTGTCATGATGATTTGGATGGCTTAGATGAATCATAAGTTGATCGAAAGGCCCATATTAATCCTAAACATCTATATATACATCTCTAAACCTAAACCCTAACCTCACAACCCTAAACTATGATGCCGTCATGCTGTTCAGCTACAAACTAACCTAGCCGCCACCATAACAAATCAAATTCTAGATTAAAGATAAGGGGATAAGAGATAAAGATTCAAAGCCAAGGAATTGCGAAAAGGAATTCTAGAACAACAACGAACGAATCAAGGCCTACATCAACAGATTAGCTTAGCAACTTCCGAAATCAGATCCCAGAATTCAAGATCCATTTTCTATGAGTGCAGTTACTTTCACAAGATAATTGTTTAAACGTAATTGTGATGAATTATGAATTTCACTGTATGAAAATGTTTGTAAATCATATAAAGTTTATGTCATTGCAAACTATATTTTGATTTATGCTTGATTTGATTCATTATATGCAAGTTATGTCCTATGTTAATTCATATGTCTAATTACATATGCAAATTATGTATGTAAGCTTGCTCGATCTATGCAAGTCATGAAAGATTATATGCAAGTCATGTTCATACATGTAAGATCATATTTTATATATTCATATGTTTAGATCTACATGTTTATATGATTAGATCCATATCAGTTCATATGTTTAGAACTATATGTTTATATGTTTAGATCTACATGTTTATATGATTAGATCCATATCAGTCTATATGCTTAGAACTATATGTTCATATGTTTAGATCTACATGTTTATATGATTAGATCCATATCAGTACATATGTTTAGAATTATATGTTCATATGTTTAAATCCATGCAAGCTTATGTTTAGATCCATGCCAGTTCGCACTCAATATGTTGATTGGATCAATTTTTATATGTTTACTAGATTTATGCCATCTTAGATCTATATTGTATATGCCAGTTATGATGTCATGTGTTTCTTACATTTTTCCTTCTTTTATGAGTTGGGCTAATTGCGAGCCTAACGTATCACATGAACTATACGTACGAACGACGTGGGAACGTTGGGGAAAAGTTTGGGTAAAAGTTGAATATTATGTTATTGGCATAAAAAGGGGTTGTAATCATATAATTAATTTTGTGCATAACTAGAAAATGTGGCATAACTTGAATTGACCACACTTATGGATAATTTACATATAAACTTGGACATGAATTGTAAATATGTAAATTGGCTAAAAGATGAATGTGCCTAACCCGAGGTTAGATTGAGTTGCGGTGTAAGACTGTCTGGAACCGTCCGGCACATCTAGCGATCGCAACAACATAGATCTAATGTGAGAGGTTAGCGCATTAAGCCCAAAAACCCGTGGTAAGAATGAGTTTGTGGTAGAAGTCGGCCCGAAACCGCCCGGCACATCCAGCAACCGCAAACAACAGTTCTAATGTGAGAGGTTGGTGCTTTAATGAATAAATTAAAGCTAAGGAACATACATGCTAAGAATGGAAAGGCTAAGTAACATATGAACAAGAGAAACTTAAGCAATACAACATGTTAGGTGGGTGAGTTAAGTTAACATGGACAAGAAGACAACTTAACCAATATTACATGAACAAAGTGGATAGGGTTAAGGTAAGCTTAACCAATTATACATATAGATTTGATAAGGGGAAGGGTTAAGTAAATATTGGGTAAGTGGGTAATATTAGTATATATAGGCCCACAAACTTAATTGTTAAATAAACATGCGTGAATCAGTGAGAAGGTTAAGTAACATATGAATAGGCAACACTTAACCAGTACAAAATGTTAATTAAGCAAATGGGTGAGGTTAAGTTAAATTGAGAACACTTAACCATTATAACATGTTGATTAGGAAACCCTAGTAACGGGGACCCTAAGCTAGGCAGGGTGGGGCACGATTACTGGGCTGATTATAAGCGGTCAAAATAGCGGCGGGTGGTGCAGCAGTGTAGGTTCCGACGGAATATGGGCGTGCACGTCCTCCAGAGTGGAAAAAGCAGGCACTGAGCATCAGTAGTATACAGTGTACCTCTTGAATCGTGTAGGGTTTCCATCATGGGAATTGATACACCTCATGATGAGGCCAGCACAAGTATATGCATACAAGCGGGGCCGAATGACACGAGTAATGAATATATACAAGCGAGGTCGAATGACATAAGTAATGAATACATACAAGCGAGATCGAATGACACAAGTAATGAATACATACAAGCGAGGTCGAATGACACAAGTAATAAATACATGTGAGTTAGGGAGCCGATCGAACGAGGAAGGTAGAGGGTACAACTCGTGGGGGTAGGAGCAAAAAGGGGCACCTACGATAGCAGCTAGGAGTACACGAATCTACCATTATCATGATTAGTAAGAAGGATCAACTTTTAGTATGGGACTAGTAAGCGTGCGGTGTAACTAGTAATGATACGGTGTTACTAGCATTGGTGCAATGTAGTAATTATCCTATAGTGATTAGGAGCGCAAATTAACGTTGTCTTATTCATCTTGCTTACCTTGTCATGCCTGTCTGTTTCATAGTCATTTCTTATTTTTCAGTTTATGTCTTATCCTATTACTTTAATGATTATATTGTTAAAGTTGCTGGACTCGCCAGACTTTATGTCTGACTCTCTTTGTTTTCGCCTCTTTTCTTCCGTTCCCCCTAGGTTCTCAAGGAGGAAATACTCAAGTTTGATTTGGATTTCTCTCTGCTTAAAGTGCTAGAAGTTCTTGAAGTATTGATTGACTTTGATTCTACCTATTTATGGCGTTTCAGTTGGGGATTATGGCTTTAAAATTATGTATTCTGAAGGCTTTTGTACAAGACTGATATTATGTACTTGGTTTTGGTATTTGAAGATGTAACCAAATTTATTTTTGTTTCCGCTGAAATAAAGTTATAAAATTTTCAAGTACTACTTTATGTATCTGTCTTGTAATATTCTGTTCTGTTTACTCATAACGCTCCACGAAACATAATGCATTCCCTTTGTGGGTGACATTAACGGACGTGGGGTGTTACAAATTAATCGTCTAGCAGTGTCTCCATTGATGGTTTAAATATTATTTTAACGGAAAAATTCAAATTATATATATATATAAGTATATAAGTTGGAGGGGGTAGGTCAAGGTTTTTTATATTTATTCTTTATCTAATTAAATGCATGTCATATTAAGGTTCTTTTGCATGTTTTAAACCAAAATATAAAAACATTTTCCAGTTGTCGTTCATTCATCTACAAAAGGGTAAAATGGTCATTTTGTATATGAATTAATTTAGAAAAAAATTACTTACACATTCTAATTTTGTTTTGAAAACGAGTGCAAATGAAAGATGTTTCACGGATATATGCATATACAAGTATTCACGGCTAAAGCATGAAGGAAAAAAATGAATTCATGGAGCAATGGGGGAGCCCATTTGCCGACTACCTATTATATAAAAATATCAAAGATAAAAGCACAAGTTTGTAGAGGATTAGTTAGAAGATAACTATAATGTGGAGGCTACTTGATGAGGAGAATATTTTTGGTAGTGTCCTCAAGATGTATTAGGATTTTAGGCATGTTTAAATAACCATTTTATGTTTATGTCGAGAACCCATTTCTCCTTTTTATGCAAAATTGTAATCAAAGTTGAGAATAACAGTGAGACTTTCTTTGATGTCTTCCTTATTCTTTTTTATATTTTATTTTTGTTTTATGCTCTTACTTTATGCTATTTCATGCTTTTTTTATTTATTTATGGAAGCAGACTTGCTCTTCTATTTTATACAAGTTAGCTAATTGTTTTTATTTGATGTTTAATTCCTCTTTCATCTATGTATGTGAAAATTTGGTTATGTTGATATGTATTCTAATATGATTAGCTAAACTCCTTCAATTTAGGGATGCATATCAAATTAACACAAGTAATTTCATTTATGATCTCATTTTATGCCCAATAGAAAGTTATGCATTTATATAAATTTGTTGTTTACTATTGGATTTGGTAGTTTATATTGCTCATAACAAATAGGTTGTGGTTAATCAATAAAAACACAAGTGGTATTTAAAAATTGTGTGACTTAGTATAGGATCTTTATATATGGAATATACTGGAATTGACTATGATATTCTAACTTGTCTAGTACAATAGTTACGCAAGTAAATGTTAACTAATATAAAATATCATAGATAAGTAAATGCAGTAAGTAAAGTGACACTAGGAATTTTATACTGGTTCGGACTTCCCGTCCTATGTCCAGTCCCAGACTCCTTCTGGAATTTTACTATTAACACCCACTCTTCACCTGGAGGAACAGGTTCACAACAATCTGAACCCCAACAAGGATTTCCCACCTGAGCACCGACATAGGAGTTTAACAAACAATAAGAGTTTGACTTTCTGCTTGTGTTCTTGAACAACACTGAATAGCCAACTATTGAGTACACTCTTCCTATAATCTTATCCTCAAGTATATAACGTGTATGTGAAGATTGAAGGAAGTATATTACTTATTGAATCAAGAGATGTGAAATAATTTCAACGATTCAACAAGTAATTTGAATATTTGAAAGCTTTTAAGAAAGCAAGAATATGTAGAAATGCAGATCAAGAGATAGAATAGATTTGGAAAGAACTGGTGATTTTAAAACCTAGTTTGTAGTGTATATATAAACAGTAGAGATCTTTAATGAATAGTTTTATCAAAGAGATGCACCCAATTCTATTCAGAAATGAAGAGGAATCTCTTCATGAAAGATGATGTCCTTTCATAAAAATGGCTGTCATTTTCGAATCAGTCAACTAGTCTGAAAATCATCAGTCAACTGGTTAAAAAGTATAAATTGTATATATATTTAAAAATAGCAGAAAGTAGCCGTTATTGAGAAAAAATTTCCTGATAAATCGACTGGTTTGAAATGAACCAATCGACTGGTTCAGAGTATGTCGCCAAGTAATGGCTATTTTTCTAGACATTTATTCATATATAAATTATCAATTTCTGTGCATTTGTGTTATATAAAATGGGGATAGATTTTAACATTGATCTAACACAACTACACACTTATATGAACTAACTCTTTTATTTGATCTCAATTTCGTTGTTGTCTTGAATAAAAAATCTTTTGAATCAACATTCTCCCCCTTTTTTAATTGATGACAACACATTGCATTTTTGTTGAGATAGATAATGATTTGCTCCCCCTAAATGTATGCTAGTATATATTCATCTCCACTTGAATAAAAAGCTTTTCTGCAACATTTTATTAGTGCATATATATGGAATATACTTTCCATTTCCCTTAACAAAATGTTAGTGCATATAATGATACCATATTTCTCCCCCTTTGTTATCGATTAAAAAGAATAAGTATCATGATAAAGAGTAGAAATCGATCATAAAATATAAATAATTAAAGCACCTTCAGGAGATATTGGATCATGTGCATTTCGATAAACTTAATTTTGTTTTCACAGATATTTAGAGACACTGAAAATATCCTTCTTTTTATTGCGATGTACCTGCAAAAAATATGATACATATACTTTGGTACCCACTTCCTTCGTTAGGGTCCAGGGGTTAGATGGAATGTAACCATACCCAGAAGGGTTTAATGGAACCTTCAAAAATGAAATTTTCATTATTAACTACTGAATTAAAGTAATCATCAGTATATTTTTCTCTGTTTTTCCAATTTACAGGAACCCAAATACTTAAACAACTTCTATTGGTATTTACTTTTGTACTTTTAGATTTATTATAAATATCTCTATTCATAGAAGTATTCGAAAATCTATAATAGTTGGATCTTGGATGTGTATTAGTACAAACAGTGATATTTTTATTGTACATAAAAGCATATATAGTACTATTTCTATGATTAGTTTTATTATATCCTAAACCACTTTTATCATGTAAAGGTCGAGATCTAGATAAAATCATATTTAAATCATTTGGACCCTTTTTAAATTTTGCAAACTTACTTGTACATTTATCAAATTTGATTCCAAAGTCACGACTGACATTTTCGAAAGAAAATTTGTTATTTTTTAAATCATCAATTTCCTTATTTAATTCAGAATTCTTTCTTTTTAAAGTACCATTCTCAGTTTTGAAACCAAAAATTTGAGATTCTGAATCATCTAAAGAATTTTGTAATTTTTCAAAATTTTCTTTTGAGTCAGAAATTTTAATTTGCAAAATATTATTATTAATCTTTAAAATTTCATATTTTTTGGATACTTCTAAATTCTTTTTAGTTAAAACTCCTTCTCTTTTTCAAGAATCAAAATTAAAGAACTAGAATTATTTAAAGAATCTTCTAATGATTTATTTCTACTTTGTAAACCGTCGATTTCCTTAAAAGATCATTGTTTTTATCTATTAATCGCTCATTTTCTTTTTGAAGGAAATCCTTTTGAAAAAAAGATCTTCTAAGGTATCTTCAAAATATTTGGCTTATTTTACTAAAAAATTGTTTCCTCTTTTAATTTGAAATTTTCTTTCTCACGGTCTTTAAACTTGGCTAAAATAACTGCATTAAGTTTACCTAAACTTCTAAAATCTTTTAACAATTTTTCATGGTCTAACAAAAGATCTTTATATAATGAATCTATGCATACCGATTATTATCTGACTTAAGCCATGAAACATTTTCTCCCTTGCTCCGTCGAATCTGCTTTATTATTCTTCCACTTTCTAATTCTTTGACTAGACTTCTTTATTTACATTTGTTCTAGGATGTTGTTATGATCTCTAGAGTACCAGACTCCGATACCAGTTGAAAAATTGTGTGACTTAGTGGAGGATCTTTATGTATGGAATATAGCGGAATTGACTACGATATTCTAACTTGTCTAATACAATAGTTATGCAAGTAAATATTAACTAATATAAAATATCACAGATAAGTAAATGCAGTATGTAAAGTGACACCAGGAATTTTATACTGGTTTGGACTTCCCGTCCTACATCCAGTCCCAAACTCCTTCTAGAATTCTACAATCAACACCCTCTCTTCATCCGGAGGAACACGTTCACAACAATCCGAGCCCCAACAAGGATTTCCCGCCTGAGCAACGACACGGGACTTTAAAAAACAATAAGAGTTTGACTTCTGCTTGTGTTCTTGATCAACACTGAATAGCCAACGATTGAGTGCCCCCTTCCTATAATCTTATCCTCAAGTATATAACGTGTATGTGAAGATTGAAGGAAGTATATTACTTATTGAATCAAGAGATAGAAATAATTTTAATGATTCAACAAGTAATTTGAATATTTGAAAGCTTTTAAGAAATCTAGGATATGTAGAAATGTTGATCAAGAGATATAATAGATTTGGAAAGAACTGGTGATTTGACAACCTAGTTTGTACTGTATATATAATAGTTGAATAGTAGAAATCTTTCATGAAGAGTTTTATCAAAGAGATGCACCCATTTCTATTTAGAAATGAAGAGGGATATCTTTATGAAAGATGATGTCCATTCATAAAAATGGTTGTTATGTTCGAATCAGTCAACTAGTCTGAAAATCACCAGTCAACTGGTTAAAAAGTATAAATCGTATATATATTTAAAAATAGCAGAAAGTAGTCATTACTGGGCAAAATTTGCCTGACCAGTCGACTGGTCTGAAATGAACCAGCCGACTGGTTCAGGGCATGTTGCCCAATAATGGCTGTTTTTCTAGCCATTTATTCATATGTATATATATATATGTATGTATGTATGTATATACTATCAAATTTTGTGTTCTTATTATATAAATTGAGGATAGATTTTAACATTGATCTAACATAACTAAACACACACATATATATGAACTAACTCTTTGATTTTATCTCCATTTCGTTGTTGTCTTGAGTCAAAAATCTTGTGAATCAACAGTATTTTCTTCTAACCATGATTTTGGTAATGAAAGTTGAATTTGAAGCAAAATCTTAAATTTCTATGTTACTAATTCAATTAGAAATAGATCATGCTTAAAGTAAATTATAAGTTTAAATTCATGTCATTTTTCATGAGAGTTGAAAAGTGCATTTAAGATTATATTAAAGTTTGATAGTTTTAGTTGTGTTTGCTAATAACAAAATTAGGTCATGCTTATATTATACATCCATTAATCACATGAACGATAAAAAAAAGATCATAACGATATTTTACGTTGATTTGCATGACCATGAGAGAAGATTTGCCATTAGATTGCTTCCTAATCTCATGGTTAATTAACAAAAAAATTCTTCTATCAAGTTATATCAATCTTCTCTTAACAATATTATCAAAATCATTGCTTCAATTTGATTGAGTAATGTAAAATTTAACTTCTTTTATGTGTATTGATCCTTACTGGAATACATACTACTAATATACACCATGCACTTATGTTTTTTATAATGATAAATTCGGTGGATCTCCGAGCGATAGAAATACCGTTTCCAAATAATAAAAAATTGGCCCCTTTGCCGAAGAAAACATTTTGATTTTAATTTAACTATTGGATTGAATTTACCTTTTCTTTGTGTTGAAAAATATTGTATTGTGGTTTTAGATTTTGTTTTTTTGTCTTTTGTTCCTAGTAGTATTTTGCATCTTTTTTTTTTGCTTAAGGAAAGCTTTATGTCCATTCTCTGAATTAAATATTGGAATTAAATCGGCAAACTGTCAATAAAAATATTAGTAATAGAATATATGTTCATCAAATGCGATTGTTGATTGTATTTTTTTGCAATAGAATGGTTTCCGTTTATAGCCTATCCTTGTTTTCATCCCATTTATGAAGGATATCAGGCATGAATTAGAGTGTATAAATGGTTATTACCAACATTAGGTAGAAACTAGCAAAAAACACTTGCTTATTTGTCTATATTTGGTTTTCAGGTAAAAAGGGCAGCATGAGGTTCTTGTTCAAGGTGGCTTAATTGGCAACCTCATGAAATACTTTGTTGTACATCATGGCATCCCAAATAAATACATTGAGGTACTTGATAAAACTAAGGAATAAAACCCGATATGTGTGAGATTTTATAGAATAATACACTAGCAGGTGAGCCCTAAAAATAACCTGTTTTCTTACATGCCAATATTTGAAAAATTCAGCTTTTTTGGTTTTTGTGTCATTTCATTTGAAAATTTTAAAAATGTTCATTTGCTTTTCAATATGAGTCTTTGTCCATCATTCTCTCTATTTCATTTCATCTTTTTAACTTAAAAAAGTTGGCAAACATGTAGTAACAATTACTAATGTATTCCATTGTTTGCATTTCTATTCAATTTTTTGATACATTTATGTGTATTTTATTATTGTTGACATATTTGCATCGAGTTCACTAATTTTGTGCACTATGTTTCCTTCCCTGTTATTCAGATTTTCTTGGTTTCTGTTTTGATTTTAATTTAATTTGCACCACCATTTCATTTGTGAACATCTCAAAACTCTACTCAATTCTATCTTCTCATCTACAAATCCTTTTGCATTGTTCTACAAACCATTCACCGTTTCCATTATAAATACTCAAAATAAACACTCATCTTAGTTCATTACTTGCAGCACAGGACCACCAACAGGCGATAACAAGCTTCATCACTCTCTACCTTCATATCATCTCCTAAACTTACAACTTTTGGCACCATATGCCTTATATTGCAGTGCAACCTCCTACAACCTTCATCCATCCACTATCAAAATTTCTTCCATCAACCTCACAAACCACTGAAACCATAACCATCGACTTACTCCTCATCCTACCATCACCACCTCTTACCATAAACTATTGTGCTTCGACAACCAAAATCCCAAACACCCACTTGAACAACAAGATCCCTGTCAAAAATTGCCTCCTTTGTCAACATAGTACACCACCAAGATTATTATCACACTTGATCACCAATAGAACTTCCCCTAGAAACCTATCCATATAATCATCAATCAGATTACATGAATTCATCCCATCTCTTCCACTGCCTATCACAAACAAACACCAACAACCTAGTCCAACTCCTTCTCCTACAACTCCTGTTTCCACAAGCCAACATATCCATATACTTCCTCCAATACAGCGGGACAAACCATCTCACCCCTCAGCAAATCCCTCTACAATACCCAAAATATGAAACCACCTACAATTGTTGCCGGCACTATCCCCGACCCGATCACTAGTGTTGACAACTAGAACCGAGAACTGAAAAACTGACCTGACCCAAAAAGGCCCGGACCCGAACCGAACCCGATGGGTTGTGGGTCGGGACTAGGTGATGAAAAATACAATAAAGATCCGATAAAACCTGACTCGAAAGACCAGACCAAAAAACATTGAAATATACGTATTTTTAGTGTTGCTACCCGACAGAACCTAACCGACTCGATCCGACTCGTAACAAAGCTGGGGTCGGGACGGACCAGATTTTGAAAATGTATGGTTTAGACCCGACAAAACCCGACCCACCTAGACCCGAGACCCGATGGGTTGGGTTCGGATCTATCGGGTCGGGTCTAATTGCCACCCATGCCGATCACCATTCTTCTCCTTCATCTTTGTTCTGCAAATAGCAAACCGAGCTTCCCCCAGTCGACTGAAACAATCCCTACAACAACTCGGTGCCACCACAATTGAGTATAACCAAATCACCACGCATCGACAAAATCGCGAAATACCACCCCCTTTAATCCAACCACCCTCCACCAATCGTTACACCAAGCTAAAATGCAACTAAATAATTTGCATGTCTATTATTTTTCAATTCCCTGCGTCTCGTTTTATAAAGGGGATTTTATTGTGAAGGACAAACTTAATGGATTTTTCAAGCGCACGGACAATCCACCAAAAATTTATTCTCAAGGATAATACACACTGTAAAACTGATACCATACACCATAAAACTGATACTTAAAAACTGATAACTAAACACTAATACCATACACACTGCCAAACTGATATTTAAACACTGTTAGTCAAATTCCGATACCATACACATGTTGGATCTAGATTAACCCTAGAGGGGGGGGTGAATAGGGTTTATTGAAAATTAAGCGAGATATAAAAAAAAATATCAAATCACAGAATGCAGCAGAAAATAAATGCAGAAAAGTAAATGACACAAGATATACCCAGCTTCGGCAAAATCCTGCCTACTGCTGCATTCCTAAGGTTTCTACTAGGTAATAGAACAGATCCCGCTTACAAGACCATGTAAACTCGCGAACCCCTCGCTCCTATTCTAATCCTATGCTCAAAACCCTAGACTGATCTAATCCACTAGATCAGATTTCCTCTAGTTTTACAGACTCTAGTAAACTGTCTAGTTTTAGAGACGAAACTAGAAAACCACCTAGATTTTACAGACTCTAGAAACTGCCAGTTAATCCCCTAACTGGATCCCCTAGAATTTTACAGACTCTAGAAACTGTTCAGAATGGTTTACAAATAAAAATACAGCAAAATGAATTTTAAAAAAATAAACCCTAAATCCCTTTTATAACATAAAAAGAAGAGCCTGGCCCATTCTCCTTTGCAAGCCCCTTCCTTCACAGATGTTGGCCGACTTTAAGAACAGAATTTGGGTTTCAAATCCCAAATCAAATTCTTTCGTGATTGGTCTTTGATTTGCTTCTTTGTTGAGCTTCAAAACTGGATGCTCTCTGATGCTTCGATTTGGGATAATGATGATCGAAAATACGTGAGTATTGTTGTTTTGATTTCTTCGATTTTCTCTTTGAATTGTTGGGTTGGTTTTCGATTGATTTGACTTGGCTTCTGATCGAAATCCTCTGTGAGTTCTCTGATTTAAAAATAATTGATCTGAATTTTTTGTTGTATGATTTTGATACAGCCTGTGACGAATATCGTGTTCAAAATAGGATTATATAATCCTATAAAATTCTCTGATTTCGTGTATGATGACTTGGCTTGACCCGATTGATTATGTGTTTCCCCTTTTGACATTAGTTATGTCGGCCTTGATTTCCTCTGTAAATTTCCTTGATTGAGTTTGATTCCTTGGCTTTGAAAGCTTTCTTGATTTGTGGTGATGAAATTCGATACTATCCCCTGGACATGATTGTTGCCTTTTTTTAAAAAATATTTTCCCTTCCTGAAAATAAGATCTCATGACTTTGTTAATTAAAAAAAACTTTTGCCAAATATTCCAATGTTGAATTCGGAAAATATATCTGTGCATGTCATATCTGAATTATTCATGACACATGCTGATATTCTGCTAATTAACACTTGCCAAAAATGATTTCCAAGAGTGTCCCGTTGTTTTCCTAAAGCAGAATTGCATATGAACCATAAAACAAAAAAACTTTCTTGCCAAATTCTGATTTGTATGCATGTATGAATATTTCTGAAAAACAAATTTGAAAACAAATAAATGTTTTCATGCCATTTCTGGTTTTGTCATTTTGAAAACTTGCCGAATATGAATTACTGAATTTCTGGAGAAACAATGAATTGATTATTTGCCTTAAACAAGCTTTGTTGCTTGCTCTTTGTAAATCTTGGACAAACATTATTTGTTGCACAAGTTCTCATTCATGTTGTTCTCTTGCTTGACCAATGCCATAGCTGCATGTAAACTTCTGATGCCAAAAACATATTTTTGGAAATCAATGAAATTGTATTTATGGCCCCTCAATACACTTGCCATATGTTGTTTGCCAATATCACCATTACTTGATACTTGCCTTAATTCAATCACTGAATTCTAAACACATTAAAAACTTTGACAAATTTGAACTCAGGATAATGCTTGCCCAAAAATGTCTTTGTTTAAAACTGGAAGGAAAATTCTTTGCATATTTAAACTGTTGCCAAGATTGTAGATCAAAGAAAAATATTCCTGTTTATTCTTTGCATGCTGATTTGTCCATGCCCATCAATGATTCTTTATGAATGCATTTCCTGCATGTGTATGTTGTACCCAATTTTCATGTACTTATTGTATACTTGCATGTTGGCTTGTGAAAATTGGAAATAACAAACCTTGTCAAATTTGGTGCTATGATTGATTTCCAAACATGATTTCTCCCAGTAAAAATATAATGTTTTAAAGCAATGAAACATTTGATGATGCTTGCACATATCCAAAACTGATTTGTTAAGTATTTCACTGGAAATGTATTAAACACTACCCAAAAATGTTGTTCCTTGATTGATTGAAAGCCTTGCGTGATTAAATATGCCAAACTTATTTGTGTCATAACTTGAGAAAGTTATTTGCACCATTAACTGTTGCCAAAATTTCTTGCTTTGAATGTCTCTGCAATTTTGAATATTTCTGGAAAGAAATCAAAACATGTTTGCACCATACGGTCATCTTGACTTAAACCTGAGTACAAGTTGCACTCTACAAATGTGTCACATTAAATTGCACAATTCATCCATGTCCTGTATTTGTATGACTTCTCAACTAAAACTGAAAAATGCTTTACTTGCAATTCATATGAATGCACTGCTGTGATCTTGCATGATTGACAAGAAAAAAATTCCAAAGAAAAAACTTTT
This sequence comes from Allium sativum, assembly GCA_030737875.1. Taxonomy (NCBI): domain Eukaryota; kingdom Viridiplantae; phylum Streptophyta; class Magnoliopsida; order Asparagales; family Amaryllidaceae; genus Allium; species Allium sativum. The sequence goes on from CM060921.1 coordinate 462,444,226, forward strand.
GCTAAACTTGTTGTTCCTCCTTTTTTTGTGTGTCATAATTGCAATGTGAATGAGTGAAATGTTGAAGTGAGGCAATGATTGTATACTAGAGTGATGAGGGTTGTAGTGAGGAACAAATGTACAGAATGAGAAAAAATTGTACTGATATTTGTAATAAACAAATTTGATAAAATAAAATATTATTTCGTTGTCTTCAAACAAATTTTTCTTTCATATTCAGTTTATTTATTAGTACAAATGTTTTGTGAATGTATATGAAATGTGATGTGTTCAAATAGTGGAGTTGTAAATCTGTGCTGTTGAATATTGAAATATAATATTCAATTTAAATAAAATACTGTATGAATGTCTGTATAGTCATATTCTATTTAAATATAAATTTTATATTCCAGTCTGAGATGTATATATATATATATAGAACAATACAATGACAAGCACATTTAAAATAAAGTATATTTTTTTGTTATCATCAAACAAAAATCATATAATTGTGTATACAACACCGTTATATACAACAATCTCCCCTTTTGATGATGACAAACAAATATGAGGATTTTGAATATAATAATATTATAAATGTGTTTGAGAGTGAAGAACTGAACTCCCCCTATTTGAAGGCTCCCCCTACAACAGAAACTCCCCCTATAACTGTGCATGAGTGAAGAAACATGAAAATTGAATGAATTTTCAAAATTAAAAATATTTATAAAATATTCACTCATAAATCAAAATCTCAATACATTCTCCCCCTTTTGTTATCATCAAAAGGATACACAATTTAAAATATAGATGAAAAATGAATAACAAATACAATATCAGCTTAAGAGGAAGAACGGTCATCGTAAATCTCAATCAGTCAAACAAAAATCATAATAAACTGATAACTACTGGCATATTTCACATTGTAGAAACTGACGGATTTACGATGAATGTAAAATGGAGAGTTTCAAAAACATATATTTCCAATTATTTTCAAAAGAATTTTATAAAAATGAAGTTCAAAAGAAGTGACAGATTTAGACTATAATTAATAATTCAACTTAAGTGACAAAATCGAATAATCTCAAATACCAATAGCTATCAATCAACAAATCATAATACGTCATAAGATATTAACACATTTCATAGATTAGAACATGGATTGATAGGCTGATTTTTACATACCAAGGAGAAATTCATATTAATTTATATTTAGTACATTATTTCCTTTTTCTTTTATTTTTCATTTAAGAGCACACTGACCACGCATAACCAGAGCTTGGATTTTTAAATGAGGTCAGTCGCAACTTAAATTATAAGTTGTCTCTTAACCATGCATGACCAGAGCTTGGATTTTTAAATGAGGTTAGAGACACACTTATGTATTAATTATATATTTATCATTTTATCTTTAAAAGGAAAAAACTCCTCGGTATATAAAACCAATATATGGATGATAGAAGATGGGGTAGGTAAAGGAATGGACTGTGAAATAAATTTCTAAATTAATTATATTATGAAATATGATCAACTGTACCGAGATCATTGAAAATTTTCAATTGTCACTAATTCTGAAAAATAACATAGTCCCATTTCTATCACAAATATTTTCACTGTTTATTCAAAAAGATTTTAAAACATGTTAACTCTCCACATTACTATAAAAGACATGATGGATGGCAGAATGATGATAGATAAAGGAGATGGTCGTGAAATAATTGCCAGTTCAAAGATATTATAATAAATGTTCAACCATCATGAAAATTTTAAACAAAATCTCCTCTTGTTGTGAAATATACTGCAGTCACAATTCATCGCAATTTCAAAATCTGATAATAATTTTGACGAATTATAAATACAGTTGAATTTGGATATAGATTCCAATTTCTAAATGAATAATCAATAAATAATTTTAAAATTGAAAATCAATTACAAGAGGAATATGCTGATCTACACATGACAAGAGGGATTAAAATATATACAAAAAAAATCAAATTTAGCACTTCTAAACAACTGATACCACTTGATGTTTCAATTAATGAGGATGACAAGGGAGACGAGCAAGGATATCATAGAAAAAAAAAATTATAAGTACAAAGCCCAAGCAGACAAGATAACAGATGATGCACATGTATCAGAGCAGCAAATAGATGATTCCAAAACAAACATTTTTCAAAAACAGTATTAGAGCAGCACAGAAAATAATTTCAAATCATACTTGTCAAGATGACAATCACATAAAATGATTTATGATCCAATGATTAAAAAAATACCATTTATTTGAAATCATTTGAGGAATATGAAATTCTCAAGATTCAGTGAATCAATCACACCAGAATATTAATTTTAGATTCAAGATATGTGTGAGATTCAATAAATCAATAATTTCAAATGATTTTAAACAAACATATATTCAAATCAAATACATCATGAAATAGCAATGAGTTTTAATGACCATTTTTCAAAAGAAATTTTCACAAATTTTTTTGACAATCACAAGACAAATTTCAAATCATTTACATCAAGATTGATTAATAATTCATGATCCAAAAATAGTGGTTTATTCAAAATCACTTGAAAAAATGTAAATCTTGAGATACAATGAATCAATTACACAGGATAATAAATTCAGATCTGAGAGGTGTGTAAGATTCAAAATATTATAAATTTTCAAGGGATCTCAAACAAACAAAAAACAAACTAGATGCTCATGAATAACAACGGATTTCAAGATGTAAGCAAGGATTCAAGACCAAACAAAATATCCAAGCCAATATGAAAATCAATGAAATTACCACAACTGGTAAATAGCAGAGTGTTGTAATGAGTATAATATTTCAAGCTTTTCTAAAATGAATTAGAATAAACTCAGAACAGCAGAGATGTGTGATATTTCAATTGTTTTTCAGATCTTCAAAAAATTTAGAATTCATATTAACAGTGTTCAAGATATGATATGAATACATCAACACTGTTATGAATTCAGAAAACACAAAATAAACCTCAAAACAATTGCAGAATTTACAAGCTTAAATTCAAGATCTGGAAATAGTTAAAACATTAGAGTATTATACAAATGAAGTGAATTTCCAGAATTCTACAATTGGAAGTTTAAGGAAGCCCAGAATAAAAAATAATAATATGGCAATGACAAATCAAAAACAAAAAATAGAATGGGGAAGAAGCAGGAATAAACAAAGAAAATAAAAAAAATATTTACAAAGTTGAGTTTAGAGATCACACCAGAATATGATGTAAGCAAAAGAATCTCTAACTCAACATACATGGCTAAGGAACTGGGAATGATACACAAATATAGTCCAACTTGGTTTCAAATCTCTTTTTGCACAACAATTCCTCAGCCTCCTCCGGTACCTAACAGTTTATAGAATCGAGTGGTCTAACAAAGTTTGTAAAACCACTCACAGTTGTATTCACATAATTTAGTACCTAGACTTGTTTATATAACAATCCATTCGAATCTACCTTTGAACCCTTCGGGACCCAAATCTGTTTGAATTTCATGAAGTTTGTTTTATTTCTTTTTGGGATCCAGAATTGTTCAAATGGATTATCATAACACAGATTCACATCACGTTTATGATTCAAAAATCCTTTGCAATTATCAGAGTTTGAATTTTCATATCGATTCTTTTCAAGACAGTTTGAAGGATTTTTAAAATAATTTGAAATCCTCTTTTCAAAAACATTTATTTTCCCAAATCCAAGACCATGTTTATTTCCGACAAAAGTTTGGTTATGTAACAACATATTCAACGATTTTTCCCCATTAGAGAATTTTTCCAAAGTTGATTCCAATCGTTGAATTTTGGATTTAAGATCACTATTATCTTTCACTAAGTCTGAACATCGATTGTTAGTGATCTTTCTTTCAGCATCATGTTGTTTCAAAACCAAATTTTCATTTTCAAGTGATTTTATTTTGGCTCGAGATTCTGAGATCTCAGATTCAAATTGTTTTTGTTTTTCAGTCTCAAATTTCTTGGATTTTTCAATCTCGTTTTCAAGTTCAATCAAATTGGATTTCATCAAATTCTCCTTTTTAGCAATTTCAAATTTGGAATATATATCAGTCTTAAAAACTTCAAATTCCTTTTGTAGAAAACTGTTCAAATTTGATAACTCAATCTTGTTTTCTTTTAAGATCAGAATTTCATTTTCAAACCTTTGAATATTTTTATTGAGATGAAGAAGATTGGTTTCCAATTTCAAACAATTTTTGCAATCTGAATTTGAAAAGTTTTTAAATATTCAAGTTGTGATTCCAAATTATCAATTTTGCTGGTCAACTCAGAATTCTTAGATTTCAGAGACTTATTTTTCAGTTGGAGTTTATCAACAGATTTCGTTAAATCAAGACACATGTAAACCAGATCTTCATATGAGAAATTTTCTGTTTCGGCATTTGTTGATTTTCCATCATTTGATCCATCTAAAGTTTCATCTACATGACCTGTTAAGCATAGATTTGAAGCTGAGTTGACTTTCTGGGATTTTGAGCAGCTGTTGTCAATTTGTCCATACTTTGCATTGAGAGTATTCCAAATTTCATGTGCAGATAAACAATGACAGATAAGATTAAACTGTTCAGTACTAAGATAATCAAACATAATTTTCATAGCTCGAGCATTGAAAGTAATATCTACACTATTAAACCCATTGATAACAACATCCCAACATTTAATATTAACAGATTTTAAATAAAATTCCATTTTGGATTTCCAGTTTGAAAAATGTGTTCCATCGAAAATAGTTGGAAATGAACTGGACTAACTCTCTGTGGACTGACACCTAGGGTTACCCATGACTCTAGAGTTAAAAATACCTGCTCTGATACCACTTGTTGGATCTAGATTAACCCTAGAGGGGGGGGTGAATAGGGTTTATTGAAAATTAAGCGAGATATAAAAAATAATATCAAATCACAGAATGCAGCAGAAAATAAATAAAGAAAAGTAAATGACACAAGATATACCCAGCTTCGGCAAAATCCTGCCTACTGCTGCATTCCTAAGGTTTCTACTAGGTAATAGAACAGATCCCGCTTACAAGACCATGTAAACTCGCGAACCCCTCGCTCCTATTCTAATCCTACGCTCAAAACCCTAGACTGATCTAATCCACTAGATCAGATTTCCCTTAGTTTTATAGACTCTAGTAAACTGTCTAGTTTTAGAGACGAAACTAGAAAACCACCTAGATTTTACAGACTCTAGAAACTGCCAGTTAATCCCCTAACTGGATCCCCTAGAATTTTACAGACTCTAGAAACTGTTCAGAATGGTTTACAAATAAAAATAAAACAAAATGAATTTAAAAAAAATAAACCCTAAATCCCTTTTATAACATAAAAAGAAGAGCCTGGCCCATTCTCCTTTGCAAGCTCCTTCCTTCACAGATGTTTGCCGACTTTAAGAACGGAATTTGGGTTTCAAATCCCAAATCAAATTCGATCGTGATTGCTCTTTGATTTGCTTCTTTGTTGAGCTTCAAAACAAGATGCTCTCAGATGCTTCGATTTGGGATAATGATGATCGAAAACACGTGAGTATTGTTGTTTTGATTTCTTCGATGTTCTCTTTGAATTGTTGGGTTGATTTTCGATTTATTTGACTTGGTTTCTGATCGAAATCCTCTGTGAGTTCTCTGATTTAAAAATAATTGCTCTGAATTTTTTGTTGTATGATTTTGATACAGCCTGTGATGAATATCGTGTTCCAAATAGGATTATATAATCCTATAAAATTCTCTGATTTCGTGTATGATGACTTGGCTTGACCCGATTGATTATGTGTTTCCCATTTTGACATTAGTTATGTCGGCGTTGATTTCCTCTGTAAATTTCCTTGATTGAGTTTGATTCCTTGGATTTGAAAGCTTTCTTGATTTGTGGTGATGAAATTCGATACTATCCCCTGGACATGCTTGTTGCCTTTTTTTAAAAATATTTTCCCTTCCTGAAAATAAGATCTCATGACTTTGTTAACTAAAAAAAACTGTTGCCAAATATTCCAATGTTGAATTCTGAAAATATATCTGTCCATGTCATATCTGAATTATTCATGACACATGCTGATATTCTGCTAATTAACACTTGCCAAAAATGATTTCCAAGAGTGTCCCACTATTTTCCTAAAGCAGAATTGCATATGAACCATAAAACAGAAAAACTTTCTTGCCAAATTCTGATTTGTATGCATGTATGAATATTTCTGAAAAACAAATTTGAAAACAAATAAATGTTTTCATGCCATTTCTGGTTTTGTCATTTTGAAAACTTGCCGAATATGAATTACTGAATTTCTGGAGAAACAATGAATTGATTATTTGCCTTAAACAAGCTTTGTTGCTTGCTCTTTGTAAATCTTGGACAAAGATTATTTGTTGCACAAGTTCTCATTCATGTTGTTCTCTTGCTTGACCAATGTCATAGCTGCATGGAAACTTCTGATGCCAAAAACATATTTTTGGAAATCAATGAAATTGTATTTATGGCCCCTCAATACACTTGCCATATGTTGTTTGCCAATATCACCATTACTTGATACTTGCCTTAATTCGATCACTGAATTCTAGACACATTAAAAACTTTGACAAATTTGAACTCAGAATAATGCTTGCCCAAAAATGTCTTTGTTTAAAACTGGAAAGAAAATTCTTTGCACATTTAAACTGTTGCCAAGATTGTAGATCAAAGAAAAACATTCCTGTTTATTCTTTGCATGCTGATTTGTCCATGCCCATCAATGATTCTTTATGAATGCATTTCCTGCATGTGTATGTTGTACCCAATTTTCATGTACTTACTGTATACTTGCATGTTGGCTTGTGAAAACTGGAAATAACAAACCTTGTCAAATTTGGTGCTATGATTGATTTCCAAACATGATTTCTCTCAGTAAAAATATAATATTTTAAAGCAATGAAACCTTTGATGATGCTTGCACATATCCAAAACTGATTTGTTAAGTATTTCACTGGAAATGTATTAAACACTACCCAGAAATGTTGTTCCTTGATTGCTTGAAAGCCTTGCATGATTAAATATGCCAAACTTATTTGTGTCATAACTTGAGAAAGTTATTTGCACCATTAACTGTTGCCAAAATTTCTTGCTTTGAATGTCTCTGCAATTTTGAATATTTCTGGAAAGAAATCAAAACATGTTTGCACCATACGGTCATCTTGACTTAAACCTGAGTACAAGTTGCACTCTACACATGTGTCACATTGAATTGCACCATTCATCCATGTCCTGTATTTGTATGACTTCTCAACTAAAACTGAAAAATGCTTTACTTGCAATTCATATGAATGCACTGCTGTGATCTTGCATGATTGACAAGAAAAAAATTTCCAAAGAAAAAACTGTTGCTAAACTTGTTGTTCCTCCTTTTTTTTGTGTGTGTCATAATTGCAATGTGAATGAGTGAAATGTTGTAGTGAGGCAATGATTGTATACTAGAGTGATGAGGGTTGTAGTGAGGAACAAATGTATAGAATGAGAAAAAATTGTACTGATATTTGTAATAAACAAATTTGATAAAATAAAATATTATTTCGTTGTCTTCAAACAAATTTGTCTATCAAATTCAGTTTATTTATTAGTACAAATATTTTGTGAATGTATATGAAATGTGATGTGTTCAAATAGTGGAGTTGTAAATCTGTACTGTTGAATATTGAAATATAGTATTCAATTTGAATAAAATACTATATGAATGTCTGTACAGTCGTATTCTATTTAAATATAAATATTATATTCCTGTCTAAGATGTATATATATATATATATATATAGAACAGTACAATAACAAGCACATTTAAAATAAAATATATTTTTTGTTATCATCAAACAAAAATCATATAATTGTGTATACAACACCGTTATATACAACAACACATTATAAAACTGATACCTAAAATCTAATGCTTTGTCCTTGTAACGACCCGGATTTCTGGTCAATTTATTTTAATATTTAGTATGGTTTTAAATATTGAATTTATAATATAAATGGTATTTTATTGGGTTATCGATTAAATAATCGAAATACGATTTATTTTGATAATCATCGTAATACGAGAATTTAAAATAATTTAATTCGAAATTTAAAACTGAATCAAAACAATTCAGATGATCAATATATATTCTATTTGAATATAGATGACGATAATAATATTTTATTATGGAAGAATTTATTTGTTTTTGAATTTAAACTATATTATATTAATTTAATATAGTTATTCTATATTTACGTTTGAATTATATTTTATAATCGTTTATGTTCAGTTCAGAATAGCGTTATAATATTAGAATGACGGTCGGTATGCTGAAATTGCAGTTCACGAATTTTAATTATGAACCCCGAGATATTTACAATGGATAAGATCGAAATCGAATCGAAAATCAAATCAATATATGTTTAAAAAGAATAAAAGATCTCTTTATATCGAATCAAAATCAAATTAATTAGAAAAACTTTTTAAATAAATACAAAGATTTTGTGTGTACTTCTGGTTCCCACTCCACCTCTATATAAACGCGACTGCCACCCTCTTCTTTCTATGTCCCCCGATTCATTTTCTTCATTTCAGAAAGGATTCTAAAGCTCCTAAATGGCCTCTACCTTCGTAAGTAAATCAAACCAACTCTGTTCCTCACTTCTCATTTTAAATCGAAATAAAACCCAAATCGGTCATAATTCCCTTTCCAGATAATCGAAGAGAAAGAAAAAATAGGGCGTTCCTCCTTAATTCAAAATCGACGTCCTTGCCTCTCTCATTTCCAAAATCGGACTCATTCGAAGTAGGAAATCGCGAGTATGCTCTCGTTCTTGTTTGCATCAGGACCGCAATACCCTTTATCAGATCGCGAAGCCTGATGCTCGAGCCAATCTGGAAGCGCTTTCGCCTTAGAGGGTGATGAAGAATTGTTTCATGTTTTTCTACGATGCTGAAACTCGATTTCAAAGGCAGCGCAAGGTAGGTTTTGCAAATTTGGGGGAAACGACTTCAGTAGTTATCGCACGCCTGTAGGCTTTGATGTCGCGACATGAACTGGAGTTGTGCGATGGAGGTTGGGTCATCGAAATATCAAGGTGGAACTCGACACTGGTTTTGGTCATGTTTGAAGAGCGGCAACTAGGATTTGAAGTGGTGCGATGTTGATGATGGGGAGGTAATCTGGCAAGTGCGACTATTGAATGACAGTGGAAGTGTAACAACCCGGAAATGCGAGCCATTGGCAATTTTAGTGAATTTTGAATATTTAAAATGAATTATTTTAAATAAAATCGACGAGAAATTTATTTTGAATTGAATTCGAACCTATATATTTATATACGTCGTTGTTAGAATATAAATATTTATAATTATAAAAGGAATTGAAAATGGCGCGGTAGTTCGATAATTCGATTTCAAACTTCAAATGAATGTACCGGGTGCAAAATAAACCGGATTTTAGTGAAACCAAAAATATTTGAATCTAATTGAGAATTTCTTTCCAACGAATCTGAAAAATCAAAATTTCATAGCAGGGATAAAAAGTTATGCCCAGTCGAAATTTCAGAATAGTCGCTATGGAATTTCATCCCTTAAAAATAGCCATTTTGCAAACGACCTCGGATTTCGATGAAACCACTTTTGTTGGATCCGTGATGTCAAGAGATTGCTAGATTTCAATTTTCATAATTTTTCGAATCAGTATGTGAGCGTGGCAAAGGAAAACGCGTTTGACCAGTTTAAGTTGATTTTAATCGACTGGAAAATGGCCATTTTTCAAACGGTCTCAGAATTCGATGAAACTAGTTTTGTTAGGACCGTATCGTCAATACGAAGCTAGAAAATATTTTTCGAGATTTTTTGTTAGTATGTGGCCCTAGTAAATTGAAATGCACGTTCAAATTCAATATATAGAGTTTTATGTTGAATTTGATGAAAACTGATCGAAACGATCGAATCAGCCTACGATACATATCCCATTGTGTTCGGAATGGGGGTAATTAGCTATGGACGACAGGCGGTGGGTTTCGTTTCGAGGTCAAAAATAAAAAGTCAACTTTTTGAAATTTAAATAATTAAATAAATAAAAAAATTAAAAATCTCTCCTCTCTCTCTCTATACCCTCAGGCCCCCCCGTATGGTTTCAATCGAAGATAAATAAAAAAAAGAAACAAATGGAGGATCGGGAATAGCCACCGCCACGGCCAGCGAGGCCGCCGCACCTCAGGCGCCGCCTCCCAGGAGGACCACCGCCCTCCTCCGCTTCGAACCCGACCCCCCCCTCTTCTGCTCCTCGTTCTCCTCTCCTTCCTGAAGTCCACCGCGCCCTCCCCCTCTCAAATCGTGATGTCCAGATGCAGCGCGACCTCAGGAGTATCGCTGGATGACGTCAGCGAGCCCCACGCCCCAGTGAAGACCACCTCCGACCATTGCTTCACCTGTCGCACCCCCTGCTACACCCTCGACCCCCAGCGCGAGCCCCCACCACCACAGACCACACCGACCTCCCTCGTTGAACAACCAAAGTGAGTTGATTTCCTGATTTTGTTTTTTTCTTATTATTATAACGTAGTTAAAACAGTTTTTAATTTAAATAAAGCATAATTAAAAGTATTATTTTTATTATTGATAAAGGTCGGATTTTTAATAGAGAAAAGGTCGGATTTTTATCGTAGGAAAGATTAGATTTTTAACTATGAAAGGTAGGATTTTTAATGATGTAAAAATTGGATTTTTACATGGATGATTTTAGATAAAAATAAGATCTTTAAAATGAAAGTGATTTGAAAATATATATATTTATTTGAAATGGAAATTAAAATAGAAAAGGCGAAATCTTTATATTTGAAAAGATTTGATCTTTATATTTGAAAAGGCGAAATTTTATATTTGAAAAGATTTAATCTTTATATTTGAAAAGGAGAAATCTTTATATTTGAAAAGATTTGATCTTTATATTTGAAAAGGCGAAATCTTTATATTTGAAAAGGCGAAATCTTTATATTTGAAAAGGCGAAATCTTTATATAGAGAATAGCGTGATAAAAATATAATCTTTATTATATGAACACCGTTGTAAAAATAGAATTTTTATCTATATAGTAGCGATGTAAAAATAGAATTTTTATCTATATAGCAGCGATGTAAAAATAGAATTTTTATCTATATAGCAGCGATGTAAAAATAGAATTTTTATCTATATAGTAGCGATGTAAAAATAGAATTTTTATCTATATAGTAGCGATGTAAAAATAGAATTTTTATTTATATAGTAGCATTATAAAAATATGATTTTTATATACATAGCAACAATATAAAAATGTGATTTTTATTTATGTAGTGGCTACGGACAACGAAAGTGAAAAAAAGCGAGAACGACGAAGATTTCTACATATGAAGAGTCGAGGCATTTGGATTAGCTATTGGTGAGAACTTCTCACCTTAAATCTTATTTTTCTAGTTAAAATATATACTAGGATGCAAACGGTGTTTAGTAGCACCCGACACCCGTCATCCAGAGACCATGGATGGCTTGTATGTTTGATTGTTTGTTGTGATGAAAATTGATTTTGTGATGTGAAATAAAATATTTATATAGTTGAAAATATTTGATCGTTAAAAATATTATTTTTAACATGTGTGTGTGTGTGTGAATAAAAATGTGTGTTTGTTGATGTGAAACCCCACACGAGTGTTGGGATGATATTTGAAGTCCACTCATCCCAATAATTAGTTGTATGTCGATCGATTGATTGACAGGCTGTTATAAGCGTTATATATCTATATTTAATGCTTATTCAGTTGTGTGGTGCACTTTGGATGATGATTGATTATTTACCGTTGTGATTATATACATGTGTTGTATGGAATCCATATAATTAACATTATATGGTAATTGATTGGGCCTCATTCCAATCGGGAAAATAGAAAAATAATCATGTGTTGAAAATTATCATGTGTTGAAAGAAATATTTTAACAATAAAATTTACATCTTTATCATATTTAAAGTTAGAAACTAACTGGAAAATAGATAATATGAGTGGTCTCCTGGGTATTGATCTGATATTGGTTTCGGCCTTCGGCGTTAATATTTAGGGAATCACTCTCTTACTACTTTACAGTTGGAGTCTGATTTAAAAATCAAACGATAGATACCATAATTTTATAAAATATATTAAATAACAAAAATAGTCATGTGTTGACGGTGCTCATGTGTTGAGAATATTCATGTGTTGAAAGAAATATAGATTCATGTGTTGAATAGAATAAATATTCATTTATTGAATAGAATAATGAATTTATTGAAATATATAAAGCCGTGTTGATTAGAGATGCGCCATTTTGACGTGAGTGATATTTATATCGATTATATTCGTTTTTATAATGAAAATAGAAAAAGAAGTGATTTCGAAATATAAAGTTTTGAAAATATTATCATTTTATAGTAATGATATGAAATATTCAATTTTGATTTGAAATTGAATATGAAGTTGAATTTGTTTTGAAAACGAATTTTAAATGATTTATAAAATACGTTTTAAAAGGAAATCGACGAAGAATATATATATATATATATATATATTATATATAATGGCGTGAATAGAACGTGCCGCGCTGCGGCAGTTCGTGAATTTCGACCATTGACTTCGAATCGACGTTGCGGGAGATCCGACCGTCGGATTCTCCTGAAACCAGAACCGTTGGGTTCGTATCGAAAAGAGCTTTCCAATGAATATTAGAAATTTGAAATCTAACGGTTGGATTTGGAATTATGTCCAAATTAAATTTGAAAAAGGTCACTGTAAGTGCAGTTCGATGGCCGTTGATGGAAATCGACTGTACAGGCCTTGATAAAATTGTTAAAAATATCAATAATTTGTGTAAAATCATAAGAAGTGATTTGGGAAAAATTGGGATGAAAAACTCCATATTTGAAGAGATAAAAATAGATTTTTATCGAAATGAACTAGTTTTGAACTAGAATTAAAATCAATTCATTTTTGAAATAAATAAATTGAATCTGAAAGTGGTTTTAAAAATAATCAAAATTCCCAGTACGTGAATTAGACTGGATTTGAATCGAAATTATCTTCGGAATATTTCGATGTTGGATTTTGTGATTATACAGATATTGTTATGGGAATTTGAAAGATATATTTATATCGTTATTTCCAATACGATATTTGTTGGTCGTAGAATTTGATATTGAATATAAGCCGATATATTTTCTATTCAGAGCCTTGTATTTAATATCAAACGTGATTTGGTTTATCGTGAATCGTGTTTTAGATGACATTGGTTCTTTAACCCAGTTAAAGACAGGATATTGATTTTTGAAAAGATTAAAGCTAAGTGGAGTTTTAATGAATCTTTAATTAGATTGAAATGTGAATTGATAATTTAAATTATCAAATCTGAAAAGTGACCGAGATTGGAGTACCACTAGTTTTGCTCCAAAGCGATAGTTAAATCTTTAATTAGATTTGAATGTGAAATGGTAATTAACTTTACTGATAACACCGTGGTGTTAGATATGGAGTATTACCAGTTTTGCTCCATGGGATGAATAGGTTGGGATTGGGAAATAAAATAAATAATTACTTCGGTGTGGTTCGCTAATCCCGACTAGTTTGAAATGATATCCAAAGGAAGATTAAGGAATAAATTTTAAAGAATTTATCTTTGATAAAATTAATGGGAACCTTTCCCTAAGAATGTGATTTTGTGAATAAAAGAATATTCTGAATTGGAATGAGGCGTTTGTTGTGTTTGTGTAACATTTGTTTATTATATACGTGGGTTATTCAAAAAGGCCGGGTTTCTACCCATTCGCATGGAGTGAATTGCCAGTGTGGCACGCGTAAGTGGCAATTGATCAAGGCTTCTGTTGAAAAGCAAAGTCTTGTGGTTGATGATCAAAGCACGGCCTGTGTGGCGCAGCTTTGTGTATAACGTGAATTCGCGAGCCTCACACCTCGGTATGAGTCAAAAACGGGATACGGACCGTTGGGAGAACACGACGTTTCTTTCTAGCTATGGGTGGTGTCAGTGCTTAAACTGGCTGACATTTATATACTTTTCACCTGTGTGGTTGTTGGATGAGGCGCCTCGATATTAGGTCTGTTAGGACCGGGAAACATGTGTTCAGGAATTGCCAATCCTAAAAAGTAAGAGAGGACCGGCCCAACCGATTCCAAGGATCATAGTGGGGTCCTGGGACATTTGCTAGAGTGTCTCGAACGGAGAGGAGCTTTCCCCTTGCCTCGACTCATGATGGAAATCCAATTTCCAATACATGATATTGCGGTTTTATTGGTAGAACCTAGTATGGCGACATAGTAGATGGTAGCTATGCCGCCTATGATTGATATTTATGATTGAAATTGTTTTGACACTATACACTTATAGTAATATCAAAATAATGTGTTTTAAACGTATCAAGCATGCTTTGGCTATTATAAGGTAAAAACCCTATCCTCCGGCTTGCGTTGCATTGTGTGATGGGACCTGGGTCTTATAGTAGCTTCAATTTTCTTTATTTAGCATTGCGCTGTTTGTTTTAAGCACTGGTATCCTTGGGAGGAAACCCGTTCCGTGTTATACGGCGTGGTCCCTTGATTTACCTAACTTTAAAATAAAGATTAATATCTGTTTTAGTTCTCACAGCAGTCACATGACTGACCTGGAGTTTATTGTTTCAACCTAAACTCTGGGTGCCCTTATTTTGACATGGGCAGCTAGTAGTTTTGGTTTTGCAGATTTATATTCATAGGATCCTGATTTACAGCTGGAACGATGCTCGGAAAGCTCTGTATCCGTGTATTACTTTCAGTTGTGTTTTGTATTATTTTCCACTGCTATGTAAATTATTGTAATCTCTGATATTTATCGAATGTATTTTATTCATTCATACTCTGTATATTCTTGTATCTGATGGAATTGTTGTAATAAACAATGAAATGATCTTCTGTCTGCGTTCCGATGTGTGGTGTTCTCATCTCAATCCGTGCTTTCCTTCACGGGGAGTTCGGGTCATTGTAGAGTGGTATCAGAGCATTGGTTTACAGAGCTCGAGAACAAGACACATTAGAACCGAACGAAAGAATTCATCGGAAATTGGATTAGCAATATCCAATCAGAATGACTCGTTAGAGATAGGATCAGTATTATCCTAGAACGAGTGTAAAGAGTATATTTTTCAAATGAAAACAAGTTTTGTTTTGAAAATTTAAACCATTTTATACGTATTTGAATATTTATTTATTTTGAATTTGGACAATCTAGTATATAAAGCTTTTGTATATACGCGTCATGAACGTATATTCGGAGTTTTAATATACTGGATAGATATAGAATCACATTCTAGACACCCGGGGGTAATTCTGCTGATGTGGCCACATCATTAGTATTTATGTTCGTGTTTCGAAGGTGTGATATCTATATATTTCCATTGACTGGTGTGAGAACCAAAATTTACATAGGATTATTTGTTGTGATTTGGCATCAAAACATGATTTTCTGTATATCTATCAAAATTATGAATTTGAAACGTTAATCCACTAATTGATTGATGGTTGTGTTGTTTGTCTATTTATTTGAAATTTTGAACCATTTAGCCTAATTGAACCGAATAGTGAATTGTATTGAGAATTGGTCGCGTTTGCTTGCATATACATGTACTTACATTGAACGGGTCATAGCAAGGAGGCTAGAGCAGAAGAATAAAATTGTTTGCCCAACAAATAGATACATGTTTACCATAATTTACTGTTTTGTTTGGGTGATGATGATTTTATGAGCCGATTGGCTAGCCGCTTGGCTTTTTCTTTTTCTTTTAGATTGAAAAAGGCCATGGGAGGCTATATGAAATATCCCGAAGTCCCCGGTGCAGGGGTCGTTATGGCGAAATTTTTCGGAAATTTAGGGTGTTAGCCAAATTTTTGAAAATTTTGAAAAGTTCTTAGAAACTGAAAAGCTGAAGAACTTAAACCGTAACGAAAACATGGAAGTTGAGTTGGTTTGTAAAACAACTTTCGGCTTCGTTCCTTTTCGGGGACGAAAAGTTTTAAGTAGGGGAGATTGTAACAACCCGGAAATGAGAGCCAATTTAAAATTTTTATTTTGGCAATTTCAGTGAATTTTGAATATTTAAAATGAATTATTTTAAATAAAATCGACGAGAAATTTGTTTTTAATTGAATTCGAACGTATATATTTATATACGTCGTCGTTAGAATATAAATATTTATTTATAATTATAAAAGGAATTGAAAATGGCGCGGTAGTTCGATAATTCGATTTCAAACTTCAAATGAATGTACCGGGTGCAAAATAAACCGGATTTTAGTGAAACCAAAAATATTTGAATCTAATTGAGAATATCTTTCCAACGAATCTGAAAAATCAAAATTTCATAGCGGGGATAAAAAGTTATTCCCAGTCGAAATTCCAGAATAGTCGCTATGGAATTTCAGCCCTTAAAAATAGCCATTTTGCAAACGACCTCGGATTTCGATGAAACCACTTTTGTTGGATCCATGATGTCAAGAGATTGCTAGATTTCAATTTTCATAATTTTTCGAATCAGTATGTGAGCGTGGCAAAGGAAAACGCGTTTGACCAGTTTAAGTTGATTTTAATCGACTGGAAAATGGCCATTTTTCAAACGGTCTCAGAATTCGACAAAACTAGTTTTGTTAGGACCGTATCGTCAATACGAAGCTAGAAAATATTTTTCGAGATTTTTTTTTGTTAGAATGTGGCCCTAGTAAATTGAAATGCATGTTCAAATTCAATATATAGAGTTATATGTTGAATTTGACGAAAACTGGTCGAAATGATCGAATCAGCCTACGATACATATCTCATTGTGTTCGGAATGGGGGTAATTAGCTATGGACGACAGGCGGTGGGTTTCGTTTCGAGGTCAAAAATAAAAAGTCAACTTTTTGAAATTTAAATAATTAAATAAATAAAAAAATTAAAAATCTCTCCTCTCTCTCTATACTCTCAGCCCCCCCCCCCCCCCCGTATGGTTTCAATCGAAGATAAATAAAACAAAAACAAATGGAGGATCGGGAATCGCCGCTACCACGGCCAGCGAGGTCACCGCACCTCAGGCGCCGCCTCCCAAGAGGACCACCGCCCTCCTCCGCTTCAAACCCGACCCCCCTCTTCTGCTCCTCGTTCTCCTCTCCTTCATGAAGACCACCGCGCCCTCCCCCTCTCAAATCGTGATGTCCAGATGCAGTGCGACCTCAGGAGCATCGCTGGATGACGTCAGCGAGCCCCACGCCCCAGTGAAGACCACCTCCGACCATTGCTTCGCCTGCCGCACCCCCTGCTACACCCTCGACCCCCAGCGCGAGCCCCCACCACCACAGACCACGCCGACCTCCCTCGTTGAACAACCAAAGAGAGTTGTTTTCCAGATTTTGTTTTTTTCTTATTATTATAACGTAGTTAAAACAGTTTTTAATTTAAATAAAGCATAGTTAAAAGTATTATTTTTATTATTGATAAATGTCGGATTTTTAATAGAGAAAAGGTCGGATTTTTATCGTAGGAAAGATTAGATTTTTAACTATGAAAGGTAGGATTTTTAATGATGTAAAAATTGGATTTTTACATGGATGATTTTAGATAAAAAATAAGATCTTTAAAATGAAAGTGATTTGAAAATATATATATTTATTTGAAATGGAAATTAAAATAGAAAAGGCGAAATCTTTATATTTGAAAAGATTTGATCTTTATATTTGAAAAGGCGAAATCTTTATATTTGAAAAGATTTGATCTTTATATTTGAAAAGGAGAAATCTTTATATTTGAAAAGATTTGATCTTTATATTTGAAAAGGCGAAATCTTTATATTTGAAAAGGCGAAATCTTTATATTTGAAAAGGCGAAATCTTTATATAGAGAATAGCGTGATAAAAATATAATCTTTATTATATGAACACCGTTGTAAAAATAGAATTTTTGTCTATATAGTAGCGATGTAAAAATAGAATTATTATCTATATAGTAGCGATGTAAAAATAGAATTTTTATCTATATAGTAGCGATGTAAAAATAGAATTTTTATGCATTATAAAAATATGATTTTTATATACATAGCAACAATATAAAAATGTGATTTTTATATATGTAGTGGCTACGGACAACGAAAGTGAAAAAAAGAGAGAACGACGAAGATTTCTACATATGAAGAGTCAAGGCGTTTGGATTAGTTATTGGTGAGAACTTCTCACCTTAAATCTTGTTTTTCTAGTTAAAATATATACTAGGATGCAGACGGTGTTTAGTAGCACTCGACACCCGTCATCCACAGACCATGGATGGCTTATATGTTTGATTGTTTGTTGTGATGAAAATTGATTTTGTGATGTGAAATAAAATATTTATATAGTTGAAAATATTTGATCGTTAAAAATATTATTTTTAACGCGTGTGTGTGTGAATAAAAATGTGTGTTTGTTGATGTGAAATCCCACACGGGTGTTGGGATGATATTTGAAGTCCACTCATCCTAATAATTAGTTGTATGTCGATCGATTGATTGACAGGCTGTTATAAGCGTTAGATATCTATATTTAATGCTTATGCGGTTGTGTGGTGCACTTTGGATGATGATTGATTATTTACCGTTGTGATTATATACATGTGTTGTATGGAATCCATATAATTAACATTATATGGTAATTGATTGGGCCTCATTCCAATCGGGAAAATAGAAAAATAATCATGTGTTGAAAATTATAATGTGTTGAAAGAAATATTTTAATAATAAAATTTACATCTTTATCATATTTTAATTTACAAACTAACTGGAAAATAGATAAGATGAGTGGTCTCCTGGGTATTGATCTGATATTGGTTTCGGCCTTCGGCGTTAATATTTAGGGAATCACTCTCTTACTACTTTACAGTTGGAGTCTGATTTAAAAATCAAACGATAGATACCATAATTTAATAAAATATATTAAATAACAAAAATAGTCATGTGTTGACGGTGCTCATGTGTTGAGAATATTCATGTGTTGAAAGAAATATAGATTCATGTGTTGAATAGAATAAATATTCATTTGTTGAATAGAATAACGAATTTATTGAAATATATAAAGCCGTGTTGATTAGAGATGCGCCATTTTGACGTCAGCGATATTTATATCGATTATATTCATTTTTATAATGAAAGTAGAAAAAGAAGTGATTTCGAAATATAACATTTTGAAAATATTATCATTTATATAGTAATGATATGAAATATTCAATTTTGATTTGAAATTGAATATGAAGTTGAATTTGTTTTGAAAACGAATTTTAAACGATTAATAAAATACGTTTTAAAAGGAAATCGACGAAATATATAATATATATATATATATATTATATTATGGCCTGAATAGAGCGTGTCGCGCTGCGGCAGTTCGTGAATTTCGACCATTGACTTCGAATCGACGTTGCGGGAGATCCGACCGTCGGATTCTCCTGAAACCGGAACCATTGGGTTCGTATCGAAAAGGGTTTTCCAATGAATATTAGAAATTTGAAATCTAACGGTTGGATTTGGAATTATGTCCAAATCAAATTTGATAAAGGTCGCTGTAAGTGCAGTTCGATGGTCGTTGATGGAAATCGACTGTACGGGCCTTGATAAAATTATTAAAAATATCAATAATTTGTGTAAAATCATAAGAAGTGATTTGGGAAAAATTGGGATGAAAAAATCCATATTTGAAGAGATAAAAATAGATTTTTATCGAAATGAACTAGTTTTGAACTAGAATTAAAATCAATTTATTTTTGAAATAAATAAATTGAATTTGAAAGTGGTTTTAAAAATAATCAAAATTCCCAGTACGTGAATTAGACTGGATTTGAATCGAAATTATCTTCGGAATATTTCGATGTTGGATTTTGTGATTATACAGATATTGTTATGGGAATTTGAAAGATATATTTATATCGTTATTTCCAATACGATATTTGTTGGTCGTAGAATTTGATATTGAATATAAGCCGATATATTTTCTATTCAGAGCCTTGTATTTAATATCAAACGTGATTTGGTTTATCGTGAACCGTGTTTTAGATGACATTGGTTCTTTAACCCAGTTAAAGACAGGATATTGATTTTTGTAAAGATTAAAGCTAAGTGGAGTTTTAATGAATCTTTAATTAGATTGAAATGTGAATTGATAATTTAAATTATCAAATCTGAAAAGTGATCGAGATTGGAGTACAACCAATTTTTCTCCAAAGCGATAGTTAAATCTTTAATTAGATTTGAATGTGAAATGGTAATTAACTTTACCGATAACACCGTGGTGTTAGATATGGAGTATTATCAGTTTTGCTCCATGGGATGAATAGGTTGGGATTGGGAAATAAAATAATTACATCGGTGTGGTTCGCTAATCCCGACTAGTTTGAAATGATATCCAAAGGAAGATTAAAGAATAAATTTTAAAGAATTTATCTTTGATAAAATTAATGGGAACCTTTCCCTAAGAATGTGATTTTGTGAATAAAAGAATATTCTGAATTGGAATGAGGCGTTTGTTGTGTTTGTGTAACATTTGTTTATTATATACGTGGGTTATTCAGAAAGGCCGGGTTTCTACCCATTCTGAATAACCGATTCGACGAATAGTCGAAGATGAAGACGGTGGTTGAAGACCGGAAGTCTTCACATCATTTGGGTGATTACTGATGATCTTGATTGGGCTGTACACCCAAGAGGAGGGAATCAGTTGGTGATCGTCTAGACGTACTTGGAGATCGATGGATATGCGAGTAAAGTGCCTCTGGTTTCGTTCAGACCCAGAACGAATTTGTAAATGGATTGTTTGTCTGACATTGGATTTTATTCTGTGTTGATTGATCTCTATTAAATATACATCTGTTTGGCAGCAGAGAATTTATTCTCTTGCTTAACGCCTTCTCTGAGACGTACGAGCTCAGAGGTTGTATATCGATGGACATCAGTCGCATGGAGTGAATTGCCAGTGTGGAACGCGTAAGTGGCAATTGATCAAGGCTTCTGTTGAAAAGCAAAGTCTTGTGGTTGATGATCAAAGCACGGCCTGTGTGGCGCAGCTTTGTGTATAACGTGAATTCGCGAGCCTCACACCTCGATGTGAGTCAAAAACGGGATACGGACCGTTGGGAGAACACGACGTTTCTTTCTAGCTATGGGTGGTGTCAGTGCTTAAACTGGCTGACATTTATATACTTTTCACCTATGTGGTTGTTGGATGAGGCGCCTCAATATTAGGTCTGTTAGGACCGGGAAACGTGTGTTCAGGAATTGCCAATCCTCAAAAGTAAGAGAGGACCGGCCCAACCGATTCCAAGGATCATAGTGGGGTCCTGGGACATTTGCTAGAGTGTCTCGAACGGAGAGGAGCTTGCCCCTTGCCTCGACTCATGATGGAAATCCAATTTCCAATACATGATATTGCAGTTTTATTTGTAGAACCTAGTATGGCGACATAGTAGATGGTATCAATGCCGCACATGATTGATATTTATGATTGAAATTGTTTTGACACTATACACTTATAGTAATATCAAAATAATGTGTTTTAAACGTATCAAGCATGCTTTGGCTATTATAAGGTAAAAACCCTATCCTACGGCTTGTGTTGCATTGTGTGATGGGACCTGGGTCTTATAGTAGCTTCATTTTTCTTTATTTAGCATTGTGCTGTTTGTTTTAAGCACTGGTATCCTTGGGAGGAAACCCGTTCCGTGTTATACGGCGTGGTCCCTTGGTTTACCTAACTTTAAAATAAAGATTAATAACTGTTTTAGTTCTCACACCAGTCACATGACTGGCCTGGAGTTTATTGTTTCAACCTAAACTCTGGGTGCCCTTATTTTGACACGGGCAGCTAGTAGTTTTGGTTTTGCAGATTTATATTCACAGGATCCTGATTTACAGCTGGAACGATGCTCGGAAAGCTCTGTATCCGTGTATTACTTTCAGTTGTGTTTTGTATTATTTTTCGCTGCTATGTAAATTATTGTAATCTCTGATATTTATCGAATGTATTTTATTCATTCATACTCTGTATATTGTTGTATCTGATGGAATTGATGTAATAAACAATGAAATGATCTTCTGTCTGCGTTCCGATGTGTGTTGTTCTCATCTCAATCCGTGCTTTCCTTCACGGGGAGTTCGGGTCGTTATAAGAAGAGTAGAGATGTCAGACATTTGGGGTTGGAGTTGATTAGTTCAGAAGGAATGGCAGGAGTTCGAACTGTTAACAGTGGTGGATTTTTGTGAACAAAAGCAATGCAAGGTAGTGGGTTTGGGATGCTATTGTTCGGATTGGGGAAGAAAACTTAGGCGCTGGTTTAGGAGGAGTAAGGTTCAGAAATCAGGAAAAACAAGCCAAATCAGTCTGTAGCTGTGGAATGCACAGTCTAGGAAGGGTTATGGATTTTTCCAAAGCCAGATTTAAGTTAAAATTGGAAACACATAGCAAAATAAAATCAGGTGAGTAAATATCACTCACCTTTTATTTAGAATTATTTTTATTCGTTAAAAATAATTGTTTGTTGCTTGTTTGAATGCTTTCTGGTTGTTTTAAATATGTTAGTTATTTAGGGTGACTACTATATATCTATTGATTTGGTGGTTGGATTTCCCGCAGTATCATTAGCGGATGCCCGCGGTACCATTAGCGGATGATTACCCTATATGCCCCACGCTATGATAGTGGATGACCTTCATACCGCGATATCCTGCCACGAAGCAGGATGGGTATTATTTCTGTTGACTAACGTTTGTGGATGCAGGAAAACAGGTTGGAGGGATCCAACTGGATTCCTCAAAAATATATTATCTGTTTGTTTATTTGTTTCCATATATATTGTCATATATGATGTGTTAGAAAACCAGAAATAAATAATTGGTTGTCTGGTGTTTAAATATCACTGGGCCTAAGTATTGATATTTAAAAATATCGAGAAAGGAAATTTCCAGTGTTAAAAAGGCAATTCTATTTTTTCAAAAATAGAGTTTGAAATTTGAAGAGAATCAAAATATTAACTTGTTTTAAAAAGAAAAAAACAAGTAGTTCCTTCATAAACGAAGTTTATAAATGAAGTGAAAAGAATTATCATTGGATAATTCAGAATTAAAAATACGAGTGTGAAATTGAAAAGGGAAATCTATTTTCCAAAAGTAGAAATATTGATTTCAAAAGAAAATGAAATCGAGACTTGTTTAAGAATGATTATAAAATTTAAAAAGGAATTGAGAATAGAATTTGAATTCAAAGGAATTCAAATAGAATTAGAATTCAAAGGAATTGAAATAGAATTTGAATTCAAATAGAATTTGAATTCAAAGCAGTTCAAATGGAATTGAATAAAGAAAATTCAAATGGAGTTAAATATAGAGATTTGAAAATAGAATTCAAATGGAGTTTAACTATAGAATTTGAAAATAGAAGTGAAATGGAGTTTAAAGATAGGAATTCAAATAGTAGTGAAATGGAGTTTAAATATAGAATTCAAATAGTGTTGAATTGGAATTTGAGTACAGGATTCATGTAGGAATTTAAAAATAGAATTTTCAAATAGAAATTGAATAAAGGAATTTAAACGAAATGTGAGTATAGAATTTGAATAAGAGAAATTCAAATAGAATTTGAATAAGAGAATTTAAAAAGAATTCGAATATAGAAATTCAAATGTAATTTGAATATAGAATTCAAATAGTAATCGAATGGAATTTGAATATAGAAAATCAGAGTATAAATAAATATATTACTGAGTAAGGAGAAATTGAAAATTTTAGATAATCGAAAATATTATGTTGAATTGAAAATTTTGATTTGATATATATTGAAAATAGATTATAATGGTGTTGAATTTATTATAAACGAAGCTCAAATGTTTATATATATATATATATAATTAAAACGAACTCGCCGTAGAGCTGCAGTTCGTAAATTGGCGTTTCGAACTTCAATTGAGTATACAGAACTCAATTGAAGTAGGAATTCTTTGAAACAAGAAACGTCAGGACCGATTTGATAATAGTTTTCTAATAGAGGAGAAAAATCTGGATTTCATCGTATAAATTTTGAGTTATATCAAAATCAAATTTTCAGAGAAACAACGCCAAAACCATTTAAAAACCATATCGGTTTATTTAATTTTATAAAAGGATTTTAAGCGAATAAAATCCGAATTTTTATTTAGAAAATTTCAGATTTTGAGTTATAAATTATATGCGAACTCAAGTGGAGTAATGAATTGATTTTTGAAACTGAAATCAGATTTTTGACTATTTAATAGAATTAAATAATTCGAATAGTAATTAGTTAATGAGATTTTGAATTAATATTGGGCTTTGAATAAGTGAATTCGATTTGGAAATTTATATTCGAAATCAAAAAGGAAACTAGAATTGAAATTGAAATTCAATTTGGTTATGAGTAAGTTAAATATTTTGTTTGAACATGTTATGTTCAAACAAATTAGTGGAATAGGCAAAATAGCTAATTAAAGAATAAATGGGCGAAACTGAATTCAAACGATTGGATTGAGTTGAACTGAATTGAAAACAGGTGAGCATGTGTTAGACAGGTATGGGATGAAGTATATGAAGATTTTAATTTATGTGCCCGACAAAAAGGTACATGTTTAAATTCATATATGAGGTTTTATGCACCGTATCGGCAAGCCGCTTGGCTTTTTCTTTTCCTTTTGGATTGGTGAGGGCCATGGGAGGCTATTTGAAATATCCCGATGCTCCCGGTACAAGGGAGGTTATGGCGATTATTTCCGGGAATTTAAGGAGTTAGAATATTTTTAAGAAAAATTTGATAATTAGAAATGAATGTATCGATATATATAGAATTCGATAAGGAAACGTATTTAAAAATAGAATATTATAAACAAAAAGGGAAATCGATAGGCTGGTAATAGAAAGAGAAACATATATACGTTTATAAAATGAATAATTTGTTTTTATAATGTTGATTATTCGAGGTAAGTGGTTTTGTCTTTTTGAAGTTAATGATGTTTTCAGTCAAGGTCTGAAAGGTAATTTTACCCCAACTTGATTGATTTCATTTTTAATTGATAAATAGCAGGATCCAGCCTCGAAGAGAAGTGTTGAATAAAAGATAGTTGAATGAAATATTTTGGGTTGTTGTAACGATGTTTTACACAGCATTCGTTTTAACCCAAGTGATGGAATTTTGGAAATATAACAGTAAATATTTCCTGAGTACAATTAAAATAGTCGGGAAAGAGATAAGTGATTGAAATTGTTTTCAATTACAAATAGAATATATTTTCTAACTATAGAAAATAATAGAAGGCGATATATGGAATTTTTTTTTTCAAATAGCATAAGAGGCCAAGATGATTATCGAAATTATTTGGTTAACAAATATTGATAGAGAAATAGAGAAGTGAATCACTTAATGAAATATTAATTAACAGGCCCATTGATTGATTGATGTTATGGATGAATGGATGTTTTGTTTATTTTTCTTCGATAGTTAAAGAACCGACTATCGAAGTGTTTGCCAATATCGTTGACAATATGGAGAGACCAATTGGATTATTATCCGTGAACCACTCTGTATTGGCAGTAGCGTTGCGAATCAGATTATATGAAGATAATCGAAGATGGTGTAGAGTGCAAGGGCTTTTTCTATTAATAGAATTTGTCCCTTCGGTTTCGTTCAGTCCCAGAACGAACGTATATGGACGAATGTCTGACAAAGTATTTCCAATGATCGAATATGTTGATTTGTACAAATATATATATGGTGGCAACGGATTTATTCCCTTAGTGTAACATCCAGAATATTTGTGCAAATCAATTAGTGATTAACGGATCTGACAATATGGCATTCAAAGTGATTGTGTTATAAATGAATGGAAAGTAATCGTAGCCTCAGGTCTCAACAATCGGGAAATGACAAAAATTGGGCAGGCAGCATGGCTATGTGGGTCGCTCCCATTAGGGTGTATAATCACCTACCAAGAGATTCATTTAATTCTTTATTCTATTCGATGCTGTCCCATTCGGGAAACGGTTGCTGATCCCAACCGTTGGTGATATACATTCGGTACACTCTAGCGAAATGAGTGGTCGGTCATGTGTGGGCCGGGTTGCAAGATGTTCTTGTTGAACCCAGTGTATTTGCCTCTAGAGATACGCTATCGGCAGGTGGTCCCATACCTTGTCATAGTCGGAATCCAATCTCCAATAAGCGCCCGGGGTTTTGTTTGTATACTATATTTGTGGAACGTGAGATGCAAGCGTTCTGCTAGATTGTTAATTACTTGTGGTTAGACATTATTATAATACCAGAGAAGTATTGATTTCAAAAACTGTTTTGGGTTATCGTAAGGTAAAAACCATCTGTGTTTATGTGTGGATCGGTCTTACGATTATCTTTTCTTTTGAAAAGGATTTTGAAAAGTTAAACCGATGATTTGAGTTTACTCACACCAGTCCCATGACTGACCCAGAGTTTATTTTGTTTGTTTTCCCTAAACTCTTGGGTTCCCAAATTTGTACGGGCAGTCAAGTAGTCGGGATTTTACAGTTTCATTTAAAGGAGCTGGAAGCAGGAGACTTCACCAATTAGCTATAGATTATCATATTTCCGCTGTGTACTATGTTGTATCTGGAAACAGGTGTTTATAACTGTTCCAGGAATAACTGTTGTGCTCTGATAATGGTATGTATATAAAGTTACTGATTTGTATTTCAAAAGTTATGTTATTTAATATATTTTACTCATTCCGCTGTGAGATTTGTCTTCTTTGTTTTCTTCTATTCTAATATTTCTTTCTTTCTATTTCTCATCCTCTAACTTCTTTCTAATAATGATTCGTATTCTGTGCAATTTGGGTTGGACGTGTGGTCTTATTAGTCAACTCAGATAGTACGGATTTGCAGGCCTTTACAGTTGGTATCAGAGCTTAGGTTGAGCGAATACCTAGTCTTTGGTGGAATGTGCTCATTAGAGATAGGGTCAGCAGTACCCTAGAACGAGTTAAGTGTTTATATACGAGAGCGCGTATTTGTAATTGATATAAAAATTGTTTTATATTGTGTTGACTAGTCTGTTGAGTGATTTATGAATTCTGATCGAATCGTGGGATGCCACAAAGTCGATTGGAATTTCTAAACACTCGAACAGAGAAATTTGGCACGATATTGTTTTAAAGTGGGTACATGAAATAATTTTATCCAAAAATTCTATTTTAATAGAAAAGGAATAATTTTCTAAAATTATTATAACAAATGGATGTGTTGGATGTTGTTTTTTTTCAAATAAGATTTTAAAATTGGATTGGTTATCTATAACCAAGTAGAATTTGTATATGCTTGAAATATATACAAATGTGATGAATTAAAATTGAATTCAAACCAGAATTTGGAATTTAAATCCTGGGTGTTTGGAAAAATATTTTCAAAAGTATATTTAAATAATACAGCTTTGTGTTAGAAGGATTTTTGAATAAAAATCATTTTGAATGGATTTTAAAAAGTGATAAAGCACTGAACTCACTTCAGTGGCTGGAAGATAATTCTGATGATGACTGCAGCATTATCAGTGTTCATTTTCGAGTTTCTAAGTGATGGATTGCTACCTTAGAAAAGTTTTGATGGGAATTTGTTTGGAAGAAAACAAATTTAGTTGGAGAATTCAAATATTTTGAATTTGAAAAGATTATAAATATATGTACATGTTTAAGTGATTTCAAAAGGATTTGAAGTGAAAACCCCGGGATTTGGATTCTGGAAGTGGAATTTAACTTAAGCTAGTTAAATGGATTGAAGTGAATCAATTAACTAGAATCAATTTGAATAGGTTTAATGGAATATAGATTGGATATAAATGGATTGATCGTAGATCATTCGAATTAAATGAAGGAAGGCCAAAAGTTTTGGTGGAATTAAATTTGTTGAAATATGAGGAGTTGAGTTTCAACATAAGTGAGATTTTGAAAAATAATGGGTTTGAAGCATTTTCTTACCTTAGCAATTTCGAGGACGAAATTATTTTAAGGGGGGAAGAATGTAACGACCCGGATTTTTGGTAGATTTATTTTAGTATTTAGTATGGTTTTAAATATTGAATTTATAATATAAATGGTATTTTATTGGGTTATCGATTAAATAATCGAAATACGATTTATTTTGATAATCATCGTAATACGAGAATTTAAAATAATTTAATTCGAAATTTAAAACTGAATCAAAACAATTCAGATGATCAATATATATTCTATTTGAATATATATGACGATAATAATATTTTATTATGGAAGAATTTATTTGTTTTTGAATTTAAACTATATTATATTAATTTAATATAGTTATTCTATATTTATGTTTGAATTAAATTTTATAATCATATATGTTCAGTTCAGAATAGCGTTATAATATTAGAATGACGGTCGGTATGCTGAAATAGCGATTCACGAATTTTAATTATGAACCCCGAGATATTTACAATGGATAAGATCGAAATCGAATCGAAAATCAAATCGATATCTGTTTAAAAAGAATAAAAGATCTCTTTATATCGAATCAAAATCAAACCAAATTAATTAGAAAATCTTTTTAAATAAATACAAAGATTTTGTGTGTACTTCTGGTTCCCTCTCCACCTCTATATAAACGCGACTTCCACCCACTTCTTTCTATGTCCCCCGATTCATTTTCTTCATTTTAGAAAGGATTCCAAAGCTCCTAAATGGTCGCTACCTTCGTAAGTAAATCAAACAAACTCTGTTCCTCACTTCTCATTTTAAATCGAAATAAAACCCAAATCAGTCGTAATTCCCTTTCCGGAATAATCAAAGAGAAAGAAAAAAGAGGGTGTTCCTCCTTAATTCAAAATCGACGTCCTTGCCTTTCTCATTTCCAAAATCGGACTCATTGAAGTAGGAAATCGCGAGTATGCTCTCGTTCTTGTTTGCATCAGGACCGCAATACCCTTTATCAGATCGCGAAGCCTGATGCTCGATCCAATCTGGAAGCGCTTTCGCCTTAAAGGGTGATGGAAAATTGGTTCACGTTTTTCTGCGATGCTGAAACTCAATTTCAAAGGCAGCGCAAGGTAGGTTTTGCAAATTTGGGGGAAACGACTTCAGTAGTTATCGCATGCATGTAGGCTTTGATGTCGCGACATGAACTGGAGTTGTGCGATGGAGGTTGGGTCATCGAAATGTCAAGGTGGAACTCGACACTGGTTTTGGTCATGTTTGAAGAGCGGCAAATGGGACTTGAAGTGGCGCGACGTTGATGATGGGGAGGTAATCTGGCAAGTGCGACCATTGAATGACAGTGGAAGAGTAGAGATGTCAGACATTTGGGTTTGGAGTTGATTAGTTCAGAAGGAATGGTAGGAGTTCGAACTGTTAACAGTGGTGGATTTTTTGTGAACAAAAGCAATGCAAGGTAGTGGGTTTGGGATGCTATTGTTCGGATTGGGGAAGAAAACTTAGACGCTGGTTTAGGAGGAGTAAGGTTCAGAAATCAGGAAAAACAAGCCAAATCAGTCTGTAGCTGTGGAATGCACAGTCTAGGAAGGGTTATGGATTTTTCCAAAGCCAGATTTAAGTTAAAATTGGAAACACATAGCAAAATAAAATCAGGTGAGTAAATCTCACTCACCTTTTATTTAGAATTATTTTTATTCATTAAAAATAATTTTTTGTTGCTTGTTTGAATGCTTTCTGGTTGTTTTAAATATATTAGTTATTTAGGGTGACTACTATATATCTATTGGTTTGGTGGTTGGATTTCCCGCAGTATCATTAGCGGATGCCCGCGGTACCATTAGCGGATGATTACCCTATATGCCCCACGCTATGATAGTGGATGACCTTCATACCACGATATCCTGCCACGAAGCAGGATGGGTATTATTTATGTTGACTAACGTTTGTGGATGCAGGAAAACAGGTTGGAGGGATCCAACTGGATTCCTCAAAAATATATTATCTGTTTGTTTATTTGTTTGCATATATATTGTCATATATGATGTGTTAGAAAACCAGAAATAAATAATTGGTTGTTTGGTGTTTAAATATCACTGGGCCTAAGTATTGATATTTAAAAATATCGAGAAATGAAATTTCCAGTGTTAAAAAACAATTCTATTTTTTCAAAAATAGAATTTGAAATTTGAAGAGAATCAAAATATTAACTTGTTTTAAAAGAAAAAAAAACAAGTAGTTCCTTTATAAACGAAGTTTATAAATGAAGTGAAAAGAATTATCATTGGATAATTCAGAATTAAAAATACGAATGTGAAATTGAAAAGGGAAATCTATTTTCCAAAAGTAGAAATATCTATTTCAAAAGAAATTGAAATCGAGACTTGTTTAAGAATGATTATAAAATGGAATTGAGAATAGAATTTGAATTCAAAGGAATTCAAATAGAATTTGAATTCAAAGAATTCAAATAGAGTTTGAATTCAAAGGAATTGAAATAGAGTTTGAATTCAAAGGAATTGAAATAGAATTTGAATTCAAAGGAATTGAAATAGAATTTGAATTCAAAGGAATTCAAATAGAATTTGAATTCAAAGGAATTCAAATGGATTTGAATAAAGAAAATTCAAATGGAGTTAAATATAGAGATTTGAAAATAGAATTCAAATGGAGTTTAACTATAAAATTTGAAAATAGAAGTGAAACGGAGTTTAAATATAGGAATTCAAATAGAAGTGAAATGGAGTTTAAATATAGAATTCAAATAGAGTTGAATTGGAATTTGAGTACATGATTCAAGTAGGAATTTAAAAATAGAATTTTCAAATAGAAATTGAATAAAGGAATTTGAATGAAATGTGAGTATAGAATTTGAATAAGAGAAATTCAAATAGAATTTGAATAAGAGAATTTAAATAGAATATGAATATAGAAATTCAAATGTAATTTGAATATAGAATTCAAATAGTATTCAAATGGAATTTGAATATAGAAAATCGGAGTATAAATAAATATATTACTGAGTAAGGAGAAATAGGCAATTTTAGATAATCGAAAATATTATGTTGAATTGAAAATTTTGATTTGATATATATTGAAAATAGATTAGAATGGGGTTGAATTTATTATAAACGAAGCTCAAATGTTTACATATATATAAATATAATTAAAATGAACTCGCCGCAGAGCTGCAGTTCGTAAATTGGCGTTTTGAACTTCAATTGAGTATACAGAACTCAATTGAAGTCGGAATTCTTTGAAACAAGAAACGTCAGGACCGATTTGATAATAGTTTTCTAATGGAGGAGAAAAATATGGATTTCATCGTATAGATTTTGAGTTATATCAAAATCAAATTTTCAGAAAAACAGCGCCAAAACCATTTAAAAACCATATCGGTTTATTTAATTTTATAAAAGGATTTTAAGCGAATAAAATCCGAATTTTTATTTAGAAAATTTCAGATTTTGAGTTGTAAATTATATGCGAACTCAATTGGAGTAATGAATTGACTTTTGAAACTGAAATCAAATTTTTGATTATTGAATTGAATTAACTAATTCGAATAGTAATTAGTTAATGAGATTTTGAATTAATATTGGGATTTGAATAAGTGAATTCAATTTGGAAATTTATATTCGAAATCAAAAAGGAAACTAGAATTGAAATTAAAATTCAATTTGGTTATGAGCAAGTTAAATATTTTGTTTGAACATGTTATGTTCAAACAAAGAAGTGGAATAGGCAAAATAGCTAATTAAAGAATAAATGGGCGAAACTGAATTCAAACGATTGGATTGAGTTGAATTGAATTGAAAACAGGTGAGCATGTGTTAGACATGTAAGGGATGAAGTATATGAAGATTTTAATTTATGTGCCCGACAAAAAGGTACATGTTTAAATTCATATATGAGGTTTTATGCGCTGTATCGACGAGCCGCTTGGCTTTTTCTTTTTCTTTTGGATTGGTGAGGGCCATGGTAGGCTATTTGAAATATCCCGATGCTCCTGGTACAAGGGAGGTTATGGCGAATTTTTCCGGGAATTTAAGGAGTTAGAATATTTTTAAGAAAAATTTGATAGTTAGAAATGAATGTATCGATATATATAGAATTCGATAAGGAAACGGATTTTAAAATAGAATATTATAAACAAAAAGGGAAATCGACAGGCTGGTAATAGAAAGAGAAACATATATACGTTTATAAAATGAATAATTGGTTTTTATAATGTTGATTATTCGAGGTAAGTGGTTTTGTCTTTTTGAAGTTAATGATGTTTTCAGTCAAGGTCTGAGTGGTAATTTTACCCCAACTTGATTGATTTCATTTTTAATTGATAAATAGCAGGATCCAGCCTCGAAGAGAAGTGTTGAATAAAAGATAGTTGAATGAAATATTTTTGGTTGTTGTAACGATGTTTTACACAGCATTCGTTTTAACCCAAGTGATGGAATTTTGGAAATATAACAGTAAATATTTCCTGAGTATAATTAAAATAGTCGGGAAAGAGATAAGTGATTGAAATTGTTTTCAATTACAACTAGAATATATTTTCTAACTATAGAAAATAATAGAAGGCGATATATGGAAATGTTTTTTTTCAAATACCGTAAGAGGCCAAGATGATTATCGAAATTATTTGGTTAACAAATATTGATAGAGAAATAGAGAAGTGGATCACTTAATGAAATATTAATTAACAGGCCCAATGATTGATTGATGTTATGGATGAATGGATGTTTTGTTTATTTTTCTTCGATAGTTAAAGAACCGACTATCAAAGTGTTTACCAATATCGTTGACAATATGAAGAGACCGGTTGGATTATTATCCGTGAATCACTCTGCATTGGCAGTAGCATTGCGAATCAGATTATATGAAGATAATCGAAGATGGTGTAGAGTGCAAGGGCTTTTTCTATTAATAGAAATTATGCCTTCGATTTCGTTCAGTCCCAGAACGAACGTATATGGACGAATGTCTGACAAAGTATTTCCAATGATCGAATATGTTGATCTGTACAAATATATATATGGTGGCAACGGATTTATTCCCTTAGCGTAACATCCATAATATTTGTGCAAATCAATTAATGATTAACGGATCTGACAATGTGGCATTCAAAGTGATTGTGCTATAAATGAATGGAAAGTAATCGTAACCTCAGGGCTCAACAATCGGGAAATGACAAAAATCGGGCAGGCAGCATGGCTATGTGGGTCGCTCCCATTAGGGTGTATAATCACCTATCTAGTGATTCATTTAATTCCTTATTCTATTCGATGTTGTCCCATTCGGGAAACGGTTGCTGATCCCAACCGTTGGTGATATACATTTGATACATTCAAGCGAAATGAGTGGTCGGTCATGTGCGGGCCGGGTTGCAAGATGTTCTTGTTGAACCCAGTGTATTTGCCTCTAGAGATACACTATCGGCAGGTAGTCCCATACTTTGTCATAGTCGGATTCCAATCTCCAATAAGCGCCCGAGGTTTTGTTTGTATACTATATATGTGGAACGTGAGATGCAAGCGTTCTGCTAGATTGTTAATTACTTGTGGTTAGACATTATTATAATATCAGAGAAGTATTGATTTCAAAAACTGTTTTGGGTTATCGTAAGGTAAAAACCATCCGTGTTTATGTGTGGATCGGTCTTACGATTATCTTTTCTTTTGAAAAGGATTTTGAAAAGTTAAACCGATGATTTGAGTTTACTCACACCAGTCCCATGATTGACCCAGAGTTTATTTTGTTTGTTTTCTCTTAAGTCTTTGGTGCCCAAATTTGTACGGGCAGTCAAGTAGTCGGGATATTACAGATTCATTTGGAGGAGCTGGAAGCTGGAGGCTTCACCAGTTAGCTATAGATTATCATATTTCTGCTGTGTACTATGTTGTATCTGGAAACAGGTGTTTATAACTGTTCCAGCAATAACTGTTGTGCTCTGATAATGGTATGTATATAAAGTTACTGATTTGTATTTCAAAAGTTATGTTATTTAATATATTTTATTCGTTCCGCTGTGAGATTTGTCTTCTTTCTTTTCTTCTATTCTAATATTTCTTTCTTTCTATTTCTCGTCCTCTAACTTCTTTCTAATAATGATTCGTATTCTGTGCAATTTGGGTTGGACGTGTGGTGTTATTAGTCAACTCAGATAGTACGGATTTGCGGGCCTTTACAGTCCTTTAGAATAAAATTTCTGCAGGCCGCTCTTACGGCTGAA
This sequence comes from Allium sativum, assembly GCA_030737875.1. Taxonomy (NCBI): domain Eukaryota; kingdom Viridiplantae; phylum Streptophyta; class Magnoliopsida; order Asparagales; family Amaryllidaceae; genus Allium; species Allium sativum. Next base: position 462,478,465 of record CM060921.1, read on the forward strand.
AAAGCCCGTAACTTTGTCCTTGACACTATTTTCCTATTTTATAAAATCAATTTTTCTTTCAAGCGGAAGAAATATTGCATTATTAACAGAGGAAAAATTTTATAAGGATAAATTTTTTAAAATATTATCTACAAGGACATGGGACTATTAATTTATTCAAAAGGTCAAAATAGTGCCCAACCCAAACTGTAAAACCAATTTTCGTGCATATTCATCTCCATCACCACGCTAACTTTTACGATTTCCATTTCAAACTTTAAAACAAACTCACGAAATTCATCTCTAATGGCAACCGAATAAAAAACTATTTCATCTTCTACACTCGAATCGATGAATATAACCGAAAATCCAAAATCGACACCAGATCAAGCTCAAATCGAACACGAAATGCAACAACAAATGAAAACCGTAACTGAATGTGGCAGAAATCTTCAACCTAATGTCGAAATCCTAGTTGAAGAACAACAGAGAGATGAACCATAAATTCAATCCGATTTATAAAACGTAGAAGAGACTCAAGAGAAAAAGAAACCACAAAATCAAACGCTGAAATGCCAGTTTTCAAAGAAATAAAGATACAAACTAGAGAGAAAAGGCCAAAAAAATTTAATAACCCAAAATGCGCTGAAGAAATTACAATGATTAAGAAAAAGGAAGAGAAAATTACGGTAAATGATACTTTAAAATTAAAAAACTAAGGGTGCGTTTGGTTTACTATTTTCAAATCATTTCCAGTTTTTAGTTTTGAAAAATGATGAAAACTTGTTCCTTTTGCCATTTTGAAAAACTGAGTTTGAAAATTTGTTATTTTTGAAAATGGGCCTACCAAAGAAAACTCAAAACAAGTTTATTTTATTTTCAGCCTTTTGAGGCCCGCTCAAAATTTCAAAACCCAAACTCCAAAATCCAACCAAACGCGTTCTTATAACGTAGCTTTGTTTTCTGGCCGCAAAAAATGGTTTCTCTCAAATTCGCCGATCATTCAACGTGAGGTAAAATCGCGATTTCTTATTTCGTTTATACTTCCGTTGTTTCGATTTCACTACCTCATCTAGATTTTTGCAATTTGTGACAGCGTTTCTTCCTTCTAGTGCGGGTTAGGGTTTTGTGGACCACTTTTAATTTGGTGTTGTTCTAAGGTAAATTCTTTGATTTATTATATTGTAGTTTGGTCGAATGCTTCTGTTCTTTGATTCTTTGATTCAAAAATTGAGATAGTTGATCTGATTTATCAGAAGACTGAGGTTGAATTTGCTTTCCCATACTTACTAACTGAACTGAACGTGGTTGCCTTTGATAGTGTGTCTGTAGTTTGGTCGTTTCATCTTGATTCAAATGCCATAAATTATTACCTTGAATCCCCATCTTTACTGAAGTTGTAGCGATTAACTATGCAGATTTTGAGACTAGTTTTAGTTAAAAGCCGAGGGGTTTATCTATTTGCTTTCTCAGTCTTTTTTGTATACTAGCTCAATTTTCAAGTTATGTTGGTTTTGGTGTAATATTTATTTTGGTCATGATTTTGCATTGATATTTTGAGATACTTCTCAAATTTTTTTAGCTTATGTTGTCAAACTCTTTTTTTTTTTTTTTTTTGCAGCATACATGAATGCACATAATAATATTTCAATATATTATTTAATTATATAATTAAGTACTTTTGACCTCATGCATTAAGCTTTTAAATTCTCATGTATATAAAAAATAATACTATATAACATAAAAGAATGACAAAACTAGAATAAACCAGTTAGTGAAGAAAATAAAATAAAATATTTCTGAAATGTTGTAGGAAGCTAATCTCAGAGCAGTTGCAGCATATTGTTATAAGTTTGTTTATGTCAATTGACAATCTTTTGCCAACGAATTTTGAATAACATGAAAATCCCTATATTTCGGACCACCTTTCGGTTGTTAATTGATAACATATTACCGAATGAAGTAAAAAAGATAATAAAATGATGGAGTGAGAGCTGCACAATGATGGGGGAGGGCATTGCGATGACAACAAGATAGTGCAAAGACATTTATGGAGAGAGAATTTTGTGAGAAAAAGAGTATTAATGGTAGAGTTTAGGGTCTTCTAAGGGAGATGATAAATTGAATAGCATGAAATAAAGTATGCGTGATATGCAGTATCCAACTAAACTATGCTGGATAAAATGAAGAGTGAATAAATTGTACTTCCTGATAGGATGTAAATAGCAGGACTCAAGTTCTTTTATACATATTCATAATTGCAGTTAGATTCTAGTTTATACCTGAAAACCATTGTATTTAATGGTATCTTTCAAGCGATCCAAAATGTACATATAACCATCCTGATCAAAATATGCAATATCTCCAGTTTTCAACCAACCATCTTCATCAATGGTTGATGAAGTAGCTTGATCATTGTTCAAATATCCTGTAATGTTGAGAATTAGCCTGTGCTGTTATTATATTAAGGAGGAAAAAAAAAAGAAAATAAATAAACAACTGAAACTTTGTGTAAAGACTGTTAGGAATACACATAAATTCCAAATACATTGTGGTCTGATTAGGCTTAAGCAAGTGGTCATATTCCTGTGTACGTTTTGAAGTAACGGAGAAGAAACTCAGATGAAGGCATATGCCAAGTTTATCAAATTGATAAAGCTTGAGTGTACAAGTGATCACATCCTGCAGAACACGATGCTTATATCACGAATCTAAAACATTTTTGAAATAGATATAGTTGAATATATACATAAGAGTGTAATCACAGTCTATTAGAGTTTGTTTCTAGGAAAAACAAAACTTTGTAGATAGGTTATTCTTCAAGGTAATTTTCACAATAATTGGTCTAGCTGGATCATTATAACGTTTTTCTTCCTTTTTCATCTCATTTGTTATTTTTTTTAAAATAATAATATTGTCATTTGTGTGAATTTGATTGTATTTTTTGTGTAATTGCATTTGCATTTGTTTCTTATTTTTTTCTCAGAAAAAAATACTGTCTCAAATCTGTTTTCCTTAGTTTCTTTTTTGCTTTTGTGTATGTTTCCTTAGTTTCTGTTTTGTTTTCGTTTGAATTGATGCATTGAGTTGCTTACAACTTCTTGTCTCAAGTTATGTTTGTCCAAGTACTATTTGCTTTAAATAAATACAAAAAAAAGGAATCTGCTATTGTTTCTCAATTTTCTTAGTTCACATTTCAATTTACATTTCAGTTTACATTCTGTTTTGCACACTGTTGTTTTACACACAGTTTACACACTGGTTTCTTACACACAGTTTACACTTTTATGTTTTGCACAGTTGTTTTCAAAACTTTGTTTTTCTACCACAATATCACACGACTCCACCATTCCTACCACAATCACAGAAACACAGTACCCTAACTTTCAACAAACTTTATCAATACCTCAACCCTCATCTTCACCAGCCATTAAAACTCCATTGCCATTCCAAAACCATCCCACAGCTGGTCATTCCCGTCCACATCCAACTCCAGAAATTCACAACCACCTACATAACTGCTGCTCCACCTCTTGAAACTCTTCACATTTAGCACCATTGATCAAACTATTAGTTCCATCATTGAGTATTGACTGCGATAGGGAACTTCTGCATATGCTCGATAGCAATCCATCCTGATAGTCCACATATCCACTCATTTCACTTGCATTTGCATTTGCTTTTCTGCCTATTGTGCTGCAGCACATGCATCATATGATATGCATATAACATATGGGATGCCTGTTTTATTCAGAACAACTGGTTTAATTCTTGTGTCTGCCTCAGTCTGAAAAACCGTTGATCTTTTGCTATTCTGTCCCTTTCTAACTGTCCTTTTTGGTTCACATAAACAGTTGCTAGGCAGAACATTTTGAGAGAAGTTCTATCATGCATTGTTTGGTTTATTTGAACAATTATTTGAAAAGGATGCAGAAAGTTTCAAGAAATGGGAACATGTATAGCTGTATTTTGGCTGCTGTTTTTTTTATTTCCAGTTTTACTGGTTTTGCTTAATTTTTTCACTTTTATTTTAGAGTAACTGCAATCACAAAGAAAGAAAGAAATTTAAGAAACTGCAAAAGCCGTGTTCATTGACAGTAAAGCTCTGCATATAGCAGTTGTTTAAATGGTCAGGGCATTGCGACCTGATGCAAGTTGGAATTCGATTTTGAAGGATTTGAACTTATTTGTCAGTTAGTATCATATATGCTATGTAAAGTACTTATGTAGTATAATCTAAGCATCCAATTTTTTATTTTTATTTTTTTCCGAAAAAAAATAGCAGCTCCGCTATTTAATATGATATGCATATAACATATTCGTCTGTGAAGTACTGCTTATGTTAAATTGCCTACAATATCGAATAAAGAGTCAAACGTTATAAGTTGTTTAGAATCTTTTTTACTCATTGCATCATAATATTTCTTTATTCCCTCGAATAATTTTTAATATCATACACAATGCAGATAGAAGCAGGCATTCAGGGTTACATAACAAAAACTGAGGCGGTCAATTTAACTATTGATAACCAGGTATGAATACATTTACCATTGATGATACAAGCTCAATTTCGTAGCCAGAATTCTTTTAGATTATCTTATTTGAAGCAGCCGATTCTCTTCATCAATAACAACAAGTCATAGGATTTGATTTTAACAGAATAGAAGTCAGACTAAAGCCATTAAAATTTGGGAACTATGTCATAGGATTCTTTCTTTACTAGCATATACGTGAACTATGTCATAGTTATATACGTATATCATAGTTATATACGTGTATATATATATATACTCCCCTCGTCCACAGACCATGGACGATATGTATTGGTTGTGATATTGTTTGGATTATTGGTTGATGTGAAATTTGGTGAATATCATGAATGGTTGATTTGAAATGATTGATTGTGATTGAAATCCCAATAGGATTAGTATATGAGAAAATTCATCTGCGTACGAACTAGATATTGAAAATCCCCATTGTCAAAAGCTGCGAGGCTTTAAGGTAGAGCGAGAAGCAGTACTAGGGAGGTGCCGGTTTTAACTACCCTGCCGTTATGCTGCCGAAATTTTCAATAATATTCATGTGTTAGAATTATTTTCATGTGTTGAAACTATATTCATGTGTTGAAAAGAAATTCATGTGTTCAATAAATTCTAATTATTTTCATGTATTGAAACCAAATTCTAAGTGCAATACCATGTTGGCTATGAAACAGTCCTGCAATCATCCAAGTATTACTAGAAAATAAATTCTAATTATTTTCATGCTCTTCTCTAGTCCTTTGAGAGGTTCTCTAGTTCTTTGAAACCCCTGTCATTTTGAGGAACCACTTATAAAGTTGTTTTTTCTTAAAAAATAGAATATGGGAGGTGGAAAAACAAAAGAACCGATGTCATGGTCCGCAAAGAATGAGAATATTTTCATTGATATACTTTATGAGAATGTGAAAGCGGGAAAATTACAATGTTCTACTTTCACAAAAGACGTTTGGGGTCAGATTAATCAGCAGATGATTCTGGCAACGCAATTAGACTACGGGATAGATAAGCTAAAAGGAAAATGGAATCGTCTTCGTTGTGAGCATCGTCTATTTTCTGATCTTTTAGCACATACGGGAGTTACATGGGATTCTAATACAAATCAAGTCAATGCCCCAGAAGAAGTTTGGCAACACTTCTATACGGTAATATACGTTATGAAAAAATGTACAATTAAACTAAAATTTATAATCCTTGTAAATATTGTAATTAAATAATATATAATATATTACTTTTGCAATTATAGAAAAATAAGACGGAGTACAAGAAATTTAGGAAGGAAGGATGTGAGCATTATGCAATTCTTGGAGAGATATTTGGTGGGACAACCGCCACAGGTGGATTGGGAAATGCTTCTACTCAGCAACCTCCCACTTCAGATGAAGAACGACAATTAGAAGAAAATTTCTTATCCAAAGGAGTGCACGTGCACGTGGAGACCGAAGATGATGATGGAGCAAGCTTCCGTATGAGTGATGATACGAGTACGAACGATCGTCGTCATAAGAAATTGAAAAGTAACAAGACAGACAAACTTGAAGCTTTTATGGAAAAGTGGATTAGCATACGTAGTGAAGAAGCTGAGTTGAAAAATGCATGCTTGAAAGAAAAGCTTGCACGCCTTCAGAGAAATTCGTCAACTTCGGAGAGCAGTGCCACTGATTTGGGCCCTTACTCACATATGGCTTGTTTAGATATATTGAATAGCATGACCGAGGTGACCAACGAAGTTTATGTCAAAGCAGTAAAAGCTTTTAAGGATCCAGCTTTTCGAGTGACATTTGTGAAGATGGCGGAGCATAGGCGCTTACCTGTTTTAGAGCTTCTTTGATTCACATAATGTTTATCTGAATTAAATCATGTTATTGTTGTATTTTGCTCTACTGTTCTTTTGTGCTAGGAGCTTAGCTAATTCTAAACTATGATACATTGTTATGTTGTTATGATTATTTGTACGTTGTTATGTTTGGGTCTGGTGGTGTCTATGCCTTTTTCTGGTTTGAAGTTGCTGTCAATGCTATGTCTAATTTCACTTTGGATTGTTCCATGTATTGTTGATGTGAATGGCCTGTTGTGAATGTCAATTTATTTTTCATTGTGGTCTTTGTTTTTGGATGTCTTGTGATGATTTTTCCATGATATGAGCCTTTGATATTTTTGTTTAATGATAAAATTCTACCCATGGTTACAAATTTTATATTACATATAACACGTATTTGTTTGACATTTGCTCCGTTAACTTTATATTAGGTACTAAAGTTACTATAACATGGATGAAGAGAGCATAACGAATTCTACCAAGTAAGTTTATAATTTAAAACTTGTCTAATTTTTCAGTCAACCTTTCGAAAATTTATTATAAATGCAAAAGTTCATTAAATGATGAATTCATATTAAGTATTTTTCCAGTGAGATGCCTGTTGAGTTTGGTGAAATTTCAAACACATATAATGATGGTTCAAGCGACAATGGTTCAAGCGATGATGATTCCATAATAATGGATGACATTACATCAGATGACAGTGAAGATATAATGATGATTAATTTTTTGTTTGCTAACCAAAGAAGTGTCGTCAGTGGAAGGCCTTGTAGGACATCATCTCTTACCGGAAAAGGATTTATGCTTGAGATTTTAAATGGGCATCCATCTGTCTGTCATGAAATGTTTCGCATGCAAAAACATGTGTTACTGAACTTTTGTAATGCTTTGAAAGAGAAGGGACTACTAAAAAATGGTAAAAAAGTGGATGTTGAGGAGGGTGTTGCTATGTTTTTGATGATTATAGGACACACAACACGCTATAGAGTGGTTGGTGATCATTTTCAGCATTCCAATCATACAATCTCAAAATGGTTTCGTAAGGTTTTGCGAGCCGTTTGCTCGTTAGGTATGGAGGTTATTCAACCAAAAAAATCAGGATACTGTCCATCAGCGTCTTCTGCAAAAGTATCCTCATTTCAAGGTGATACAATCGAATACTTATGATATTTATCTAGTTAGAAATAGAATAATAGTAATATTGTCATTCAATATCATACAACAGAATTGTATTGGAGCAATAGATGGAACACATGTTTCAGCGTGGGCTCCTTCTTCAAGGCAAACATCCTTCCGTGGCAGGAAAAATGCCGTGACACAAAATGTGATGGTTGCATGTGACTTCGATATGAGATTCATATTTGTATATGCTAGATGGGAAGGTACCGCTAATGATTCTCGAGTATTTATCGATGCAGTTTCAAAACCAAGCAACAAATTTCCATTGCCACGAGGAGGTACTTTTAACTAGTTTTATTTGTGATAGATAACAAAAATTTATAAATATTTATAATTAACTTATTCAAAAGCATAATTCTTTCATATGATGGTTTTATAATTTATTTGTAGAACAATTCTATCTTGTTGATTCTGGATATCCAAACATACCTGGATTTCTTTCTCCATATCGTGGACAAAGATATCATTTACGTGACTATAACGGACAAGGAAGACTACGTGGAAAGGAAGACTTATTTAACTATAGACATTCATCATGTCGGAACATTATTGAGCGTTGTATTGGAGTTCTAAAAGCAAGATTTCCTATTTTAAAGTTGATGATAAATTTCCCGCTTTCTAGACAAAGGCAAATTCCAATTGCATGTTGCACAATACACAACTTTATTTGGGAAGAACACACGATGGATACTCTATTTACTGAATATTCATCTGAAAACATGGTATTTCAACCCATATTGGAGTCAAGTCATGAACAAGAGGTTGTGCAGTTTAATGTTAGTCAATCGGCTCAAATGGGATATGTTAGAGATCAAATAGCCACAAGGATGTGGAACGAGTATGTAACAACTCGTCATTTATAGTTCAGGTACAATTTTATTTCAATTCCAATTTAATAAATCAATCCATCTTTATTTCAGTAACATATCTGAGTTGTTCAGGTACTCTTATTTTTATTTACTTTTATGATGTGATTCAGTAGATATCTTACTTTTGTACTATCATTTGCAGATGTAACTTGGAAGACATCAGAAGCACGTTGCTTACAAAGTTTGTGGCTAATATAAATATCATATTGTTATAATAGATTCTTGAGTTGTTCTCTTTCAACTTTCTCTTTATCTAGCCTATCTCTTATGTTAAATTTAAAACCGTGTTATGAACTTTTTTATTGTAATTTTATTCATGTACTATTCGGCCTTATGTAATTTAAAATATTGTATTCTCTTTAATGTTTAATCATTATGTTTAGAATTCAGCTTATTATCTTTCATATATAATAGTTTTTAATTAGCAGCTTGATATATTTACAGTTGGTTTTATTCAACTTCTTTATGTTTGAATTCTTCATTTTGTTTTTTGTTCGATTTACAACATGTAGTATGTTCATGCAAACATGAAAAATGAACAGTATATATCATTGGGAGAGACTATTTGAATAATATATGTTTGAATTGCCAAAATGAAAACTCAAATTTTCAAAATTTGAAAACTATATTTCAAACCAAACGCATTTTCAATTTTTAGTTTTGAAAACTTGTTTTCGAAAAAAGGATAACCAAACGCATTTTGAGAAATAGTGAAAACATTCAAAATGGAAAATTGAAAACAACCATGAAAACTCAAAATTGAAAACTCAAAATTGAAACCAAACGCACCCTAAAGCTTTTGTTGTCAATTTTTAACAATACTGTACATATTCAACAGGAAATAGCATATAAAAAAATGAAAATAAATCCAAGCTGAAGAGTCTGAAGATAATGAACTTAATTCGATAGGATAATATATAATAATATTAACTAATGCTTGTTAGAGTGAAAATGATACTATTGTGGTACGATTAATAAACAGAAAATTGATACTACTATTGGGTTAGTATCATTAAACACAAAAATGGTACTATTGTCTTACAAAAACTGATACATAGAACACAGTAAACTAATACTTTTGTATTAGAATCATTAATATATAAAAAATTGATACTTGAAATGTTTTAAATATAAAACTGATACCTAAAATGCTACTAGGTTAGAACAAAATAGATTATTGAGTTAGCATCATTAAAAAAACTGATACTATAGTGTTAGAAATGATTTTAATTTCATCAAAAATAATACTTAGAATGTAATGTATAAAAATTAATACTGTAAATGTATAAAAACTAGTACCATACACCTTACGATAGAAGAATTTACTTAGTATATGAAAATGATACCATAAAACATTCAAAATTGATACCTAAAACCTGAATTCGTTAGACTGATTTCTTATTTACAGAAAAGTGATACCATCGTAAAGGCCCGCAAATTCGTACGCTTTGAGTTGAGGAATTACAACCCACGTCCAACTCAAATAGCATGAAATTACGAATCTTTAATAAAAAGAAGTTAGAGGATGAGACAAGGAAGAAAGAAATATTAGAATAGAAGAAATAATTAGAAGAAACAACACAGAATCGGAGTCTCACATCGCAGTGGAAAATATATATAAAAGTAAATCTTTATTGAGAGCTTAAAATAAAACTTACAAACATCAGAGTACATCAATATGTATGGATAGTTATAATAATCTATCCTCATATGCAACATACAACGGAATACAGAATATGAATCATATGTCTAGACTTCTCCAACTCGTCTCTGGACTTCACAACATCTAATAAGCTGAACCTGTAAAACTCAGTCTGACCCGAGCATTGCAAACGCCAGCATCAGTCTGGTGAACCAGCATGAGAAAACTCACTAAGTTTAAAGTATCATACAACTTGATTTTAAAGTCAAAATCTTTTCGAAAGAAAATGATAATCGTAAGACCAAATCCACAGATAAATACAAATGTTTTTTACCTTACGGTAACCCAAAACATTTTCGAAACCATATCATTTCTGATATTATAATAATGTCTAAATAAAAATAAATAGTAATTTAGCGGAAAGCTTTCATCTCACGCTCCACATACATAGTATACAATCATAACCGTGGGCTCTTATTAGAGAATGGATTTCCATCACAAGGTATAGGCAACCACCTTTCCGACAATGTATCTCTGAAAATGAATACATTAGGGTTCAACAAGAACATCTTGCAACCTAGACTAAACATGATCGGCCCTTCACTTCGTTTGAGAGTACCGAATATATCATCACCACGGTTGGGAGCCAGCCAACCGCCGAAAGCATACACAAATATAAAAGGGACAACCGAAGGCATTTTATTCTCCAGATCAGGTAATGATATACCCTAATGGGTGCAACCCACATAGCCATGCAACCTACCCGATTTTATACCATTTCCCAGTTGATGAGGCTTGAGGTTATAACTTATTCTTTAGAACATCTGGCCACCATTCACTTTGACGGCCACATAGTCAGATCCACTAGAAAATCACTAATTGACATCCCTAAAAATACTCTTGTTGTTAAGCTAAGAGAAAGGCCATCCTCCGCCACAAGTATGGTAGGTTTGAAGAAATCAACGACGCGATCCCTTTGGAAATAATCTGTCAGACATCCGTCCATACAAGTTGCCTTGGGACTGGACAAACCGAAGTCACTCTCCTACCACATCCTAGGAATCACCATATAGATCGGTAGCGAGTAGTCCTTGCAATCCGCAAATTCCAACCATGACAGAATCACAATTTATCTCTTGGGATCAGCTAGAAATTTGTAAGTAATTCTTCCGTTTTATGAAGATCTGCATTCTTCAATTGCTCCATCACGATTAGCATCTTCCACATATTCGTTTTTATTGGTCGAACGGTTTTCGAATATAAATTCAATTCCGGTCTTTCCTTACCAATAATCATATAGGCCAAATTTGATAGTCGATTATTTAACTATCAAATAAACAACATTCATCCATAAAAACAAAACGAATTCACTGATTCAATACCCAATATCATTTAGCCTCTTTAATTAACTCTTCGTTAATTAAACTTCTATGTCGTCCAATACTTGGAAAACATTTCACTTTTCTTATTTAATATAAGAATATTTGATTATCATTTCACGTCTACTCTATTAGCACCTCATTGTAAGTTGGTAGGTGAATAAATCTCTCAGTATACAACCCCGAAGGTCAAAACCAACATCAGATTGACACCTCAAAAGTTACTCAACTCAACCAACATACGATAGATTCTTATTTCTAGAAAACACATCGTAATCCCATTTTACCATTTAAAACAATCATATTGCTTTATAATCTCACAATTTATTTCAACTTTTATTTAAATATCATTTCATAAAATTAATTAAAATAATTCGACTCAACCTCAGTAAATAAATATTACAGATTTCATTTACCAAACCATTCATCCTTTCATTTACAAAATCATTAACATTTCATTTATAAAATCCTTAACCATGTATCAATATCTAACTCAGTTCATCAAATTCTTTTATTTATATAAAACAATTCCACATTTCTCTCCATATATCTCAGTTTATATGAATTTCCATTTATAACTTTTCTTGGCAATCTTTTCCTTAAAATCTCATTTATTAGACATTCGTCTCATTTTCCCAATTTACGTAAAATACTCATATTCAATTTCCAATTCCATTTATTCGCTAATCTCATTCATGTAAACTCATTTTATCACATTTTGTATATTTATAAACAACGTTGCAAAAACGTTCATTAATTACGAAAAATTACTTTTCAATTCCTTTTAAAATCAATCACCATACACTTCTAATTCCGTTTGTCCATTTTAAAATCCTTAAATTTAAATCTATTTTAGTTTCATCTTAATAAAAACTTCATCTCTTCTTTAGATATGTGACTTTAGATCGACTTCTTAGCTTGTCTAACCATTTCATTTAAATCTGAAATTCTATTCCGATTTCTACTTCATATTTCTAAGCTTCCATACATTTCATGAACCATTTAAAGTTGATAACTTCAGTAATTCATTCCAATAACAAATCCTATTTACGACATTGCCAATAAACTTGGTTTCTAACACTTCGTCCAATCTTGGATTTTATAAATCCAATTCAATAGAATCCCAGTAAGTATTCACTTTAAATTTCAATAAAATTGACTTATTTTAATATTAATATCAACTTGTTTAAAGTTTTTTTTTTTGCAAAGCTGACCGGTTTTTATAGTGCTCTGTAACACTCTTTATTAATAAAAAGAAAATACAAGTTTAAAAGATGACATGCAACAGACAAGTCAAACTAGAAAAACGTAGTTCCCACGCAGGGGATACCAAACAGGAAGTGACATGTATCACTTACAAACTAAGCAAATACTCATACCCAACTAATGATTTGAACGAGTTCCCTGTGCAATAAAGGTGAACACCCAGCTTCTCATATGCATCTAGCCGTCATCTAGTTTTTTCTCATCAGTTCTCTCTTTCTATTGCGAGTGAGAGGAATCTCCGTTGTTTCTTCTCCGGAAGGATCAGCACTTTGCGTAATATTCACCACTAATGGCTGGGGAGGGGCTTTATAAGCCGATGGGGGAGCAATGTGAGCATAAAATCCACACTTTTGCATTGCTGCACTATCACTTTTGGGAGCTTGCTTGTTCAAGAAACTAGATTTAAATGGAAGGGGAGAGAGGGATTTAGCATTCTTATCCCAGGAGAAGGAGATGCTTTCTTCCCTTTGTCAACAACAGGTTTCAAGTTCATGAAATTGTTATAGTTCTTCTGCATCAGTTCCATCAAATCGTGTTTTTGAGTGTATAATTCTCCACTTACCTTACCACTAGTGAACTCGACCCTTAGCTTTTCAATTATATCAGGAACCGTTTCACTTGATTTAGTAACAGTTCCGTATACTATATCTTTCCTCTTTGCCATACCCACCGAGTCAGCTTCAATATTGAAGCTATCTCGAAGAAAGCCATGAAGTTGATCCGGGGCTTCAATATCTTCATTCACATTTACAGAAGCAAAAAGATTTGCTACCGAAACCTCGCCTACCAATCTAGTTTCGTTGATATGTTTACTGTTTAAGGAACCTGTAGAGACATCCTGGGTGTTGCATTCACTACAAGCCATCATTCCATTTGCTTCAAAGTTCATTACATCCTCCAAGAGGGATTTCATAGGGTTATGGTTGGCTTGTGAAGCTAAACATTGTGTTTCGTTAACAACAAACTCAATGTCAGAGACAACCTTTTCACTTCCATTAACTTGAACCGATACGTTGACATTACCTTCTGCTCTCACATTTGCCTCGCTACCCTCACCAGATCGTGTAATTTCTGCAAACAACCCGTCAAGCACCCCCAAACTTATTAGAGCCTTGCAAAATGACTTTTTTTTACCATTCTTGCATTGCTTACTTGCGTTGCTTTCTGCATACATTCAATGTTATTCAAAGAATCTGGCTTGTGCTTGTCTTTTCTCTTATTAACCATTGTCCATACTGACTTTTCATTACCTGCGGAAACTGCATTCCTACCATTTTGATTGTTCAGGCCAGCCTTGTTTGCATTTCTACCTCTACTAAAAGCAACATTGCCTTCTTTCCTCACCTCAACAAACTTTCCATGCGGTACGCCACCTCCATTCTTACTACACTTGAATGTATCGTGTCCGAACACTTTGCAAAGGGAGCATACTTCGGGTTTCCAAATATAGTGAACTTGAACCATGTATTCAGACCCGTAAGGGTGAAACACTGGAAACTCGTAAGGTAGCTCACTGTCCGGTGAGGTTTCAACCATACATTTCGCATATTCCAGATGGTCTAGTCCCTCAATGGAAGAATCAAGGCACAGACATTTCCCCACAAGAGTTACAAGCCAAGAAATACCTGTCAGCGTCCAAGCGGAAGGAGGAACATTGAATAGTTTGATCCAGACTGGAACCTTTGTTATGTTATTCGCAGAAGGATTGAAAGTAATTGTCCAAGGTTTAATAATGAAAAGCTCGCTTCGAATAATGACAGGGTCTACCTCGATGATTCTTTTCTTATCTTCGGCATCAAAGAATAAGAAAAAGAATACTTTTCTATTCGATTTTATTTTTACAGATCCAGTAGGATTCCAGAGCTATTTTAAGTGATTCGTGACAACTGTGTAGCAAAGCGGTTTGTCAAGGAAGTAGCCAATGAAATAATCTCCCCAAACTTTTTCGCCCGTAGAGAGAATTTCTTTTGTTGGAACCAGCTATCTTCCTTTGAATTTCAGAAGGAAGGAAGGGGTGTAAAAACACCTGCGTTTCTAGGTTTTGCCACAAAGAGCGTGGACCATCTTCGAGGAGGAGTTGGAGCACAGGCTTGGCTTGGAGGTGGTGGGGGTTCAGGTAAAGGCGGGATCTGAATAGGAGGTGGGTAGGAAGTTAGCGGAGGAGGTAGATCTGGTAATAAGGATGAAGGGAAAGTTGTGGGGCCTGAATAGGCAGTTAAAGAAGGGTGCGGGATAGATTGAGGAAGAGGAGGTTGAGAATAGGGGTTGGTGGCGGGATTAACGAGGTAGTTGGTACGCAGAGGAGAGGTCGGTTTTGAGAGGCTCGAGAGGAGAGAACTTTTGTTTGCCATTTTTGGGAGGAGAGTTACTAATTTACTTTTTGAAAAAGAAAAAAATTGCTTAAAGTTAGCTCTATTCATTGCTTGGTGAAAATGTTTTGTGAGATCTTTCTTCTTAGTAGATATAGCGGTCGGATTTCAACAGGTTCTGGGTGGTGCTCATCTTGATAAGGGGGCGATTGTTCATTTCGAGTGAGGAGTTTGTAGCGCCACAGCCTCGCTTTCTCAATGGGCTTGTTTCGCGACTCCTCTTGCTTTATCTGGGTTGCCTTTATCCTTTATACCGAGTACATGTTGTGTATCTGCTCCAACTTGGTAAGCTATGTTAGTGTTGGCGCTTGGTTGGTGAGAGTTTGTTGGGCTTGCTGTTTTTGTCAACTGGATGGTCTGATGTTTATATTCTTCTTGTTATAGCTGGTTGTGGTGTGCAATTGTTGGGTGTTGAATGTATACCAAGTGAAGCTTTGCGGATTCTTATGGTCTACAATGTGAGTTTTATCTTATTGGAAGTCTTCCAGGTTTGATGGAGTGGATTTGTTATTATCTGTTACCTTAGAGGCCTTAAGTGTTGCATGCTTAATCATGGTGAAGATGTATATGTGAGTCTCGATTGTTGGTATTGCTTTCAGTTTGTAATTAGTAAGCTAGCTTGGTCATGTTTAGAACAGATTAGATAGTTGGTAGGAATGCTTCTGCTCTGATGGCTAGAAGTGATGGAAATTCAAGGTTACAACAATTTGATGCTGGTTACAGCAATCTCATGGCTAGAAGTGGTGGCTAGAAGTTATGGAGAACTACTTATGTTTGATGCTGGTTACAACAATTTGGAAATTCAAGGTTGATACTGTTTTCATTGTTTTGGTTCATCATGTAGCTTGAAGTGATGACATGTTGAAGTTAATGGGTTGCTGATGAGTTAGGTTGCTGAAGCAAGTGAGTTTTTGAGTGGATAATGAGGCTGCCATGTTACCTTTTGTTTTGTTATTTCTAGTTGAATTGTAATGTTTGTCTAGTTTCCAAGTGAGAGTTGGTCAGTATATTTATTTTAGTGAGAGGGTACTTATTGTAATACCTCATGATGATAAATAAAATTTTCGCGCTTAACATTCAAAAAAATATCAATTCGCTTAAGATTTCTTTTAAAAATAAACAGGGCCTTATGGTTTTACCAACCACCATTAATTAACTTTTAATTTATCACTTTGATTATTATTAAATAAATAATCAATTTCAATATTTTTAAAATAAAAATGGTTTACTTTATCATTAACAATCTCTATTAAATCAACTTGTAATGAACTAACTTAATAATCAAATTCAGTTAAACCCATTACTTAGTCAAACCAAACATGGATTACACGATACTCAAATGTCAATTAGTTCTTCTATTTAAATTAATTAATAATAATATAATTAATTTAAATAATCCCATTTACTTTGATTATTAGAAATAATAATCAATTTCAATTGATCCTTCCTTTAAACTAATTAATAAGAAAAATAAATTTAAATAATCCCTTTTTAATTTCTTTTTAAAACAATTAATCCCAGTTATCAACCGTTAAGTAAACTTCTACTCATCTGCTTATAAACATAAGAATTTTCTTGATAAAAATCATTTTATAATCAATTATAAAATTACATAAATATTTGTTTATTTTCAAACCGAACGTCGTATTTTTAATTCATATAATTTTTTTAAAACAATTCAGAATCGATTCCATAAATCTTTTATTATACATCAACGGTACTTAAAGAGGCTATGTCTACTTAAGTACTCAACCCGTGAAATATAACCAAATTTCACATCAAATCAAACGTAACAAATCATATTGATAAACGTTATCAATATTAGTGAGAAATTTTCCTACATCACAGATTCAGTAGTCAACATACAATATAATATCATAAATAATTAACGATCAACTAACAACAACAATTTAAACATCCAATTATTAAATTAAAAATGCTTATATTATTATGAACGTAACCAACAAGGTAAGTTATCTCAATTGGAAATAATCATTAAAAATAATGATTTTATTTCAATTAAATTAAACAAACGTTTAATTTAAATAAAAAATATTCAGCAAACAACCAAGCAATCATCAACCAATTAATAAATAGCAAACATAGCACAAAAATATTAAAACCCAACTTATAAAAATTATAAGTGGGACAACTGAGTGAGTTTAAATCACCTTGGTTTAATTTGTCGATTATAATGCTTGTTTTTAATTAAATTAAACTCGCGTTTAATTTAGTTAAAAATTAAAGTTGCTTCATGATCTGACCGAATCAACTCCATCTCGCAGCGTCCGTCCCTATTGTTCAAACGATTCCAAACTTATCCAATTCTGATAATGAACACATATGTTATAAATATCATAAGTTTGTAAACAATTCAATTAAATTTAAACTTTAATTATATATATTTAAATGGGCCCTTACCTATTATTTTTTCAGCCTACACAACTGTTTCACGTACTCACCCCTCCATGCACTAGCCCAATCCTTCCACGTACTACTGTTATTCCTTCCCAGTTCAACCAATTCTCTTCATCCTTCCTAGTTTTAATGTTCTACTGTATTCTTTTTTTAGAAAATGGCCCAAGCCCGCTACCAAGCCCATCACGTAATTATCTCCTCTATTCTTTAATTGCCTACGCAGTCCCACTTTCCCATGAAAAATGAGGCGCACGCCTCCCTGCTCATACATGCAACTTCCTTAAAGCATTTGTTTCCTCCTGCCACAATTTTCCATTCACATTCTTTCTTTCTTTTTAAATAAAACTAAAGCCCGAGGCCCGCGTCACAAAATAGCAGCTAATGCCCCCACATTTTAAACCCATGAACTTGTTCCTTCCCCAATTATCATTTTCCCCACTCTAGTATTTGGTCATGCAAGCCAAGAATGTCCATAGCTGTATAAAACTCCATCTCTTTCTCCCCTTATCATCCACGAAAATGGATGAGACCACCACCGTTATTTTTCTCATCTGAATCTTTATCTCCTCGTCCCCATCGTCCTCAACTTGCACGTATCTTCTCCAGTGGGTGCTTCGGCCATGCACGCTTCAGCTATTGTTAAGTAGCGACTCTTTTGGGTTCAAACAACCACACAAATTTGCATCCAAACTCCAAACGATGCTACGAAACCAAATATGATACCCAAACTTCACATTATTGCTTAAATCTCTCAACACCATGATCCCTAGGCTACGGCTAAAAAAAGATCAAACCAAAAATGTTCCAAAACCTCAAAATTTGTATATTTAAGTTAAAGAGAAACTCGCAAGAATTTCGAATATATGTGTTTAGTGATTTTTAGAGTAGTATACTTTTTGGAATAAATTTTTCAGAGTATCGAACCCATTTTCCGTTAACTGTAAAAAAAATGGACGCTTCTGAAGACCCCAATATTTATACACTAAGGTCTTGACATGCACGTAGTGAAGCTTGGGATGCACGATATTGAGGCCTTGGCAGCCACGACATTGAATTACTTGGTCGTCACGATGTTGAAGTTTGGTGCCCACACATTTGTTTTAGTTAGGTAGATTAGCTGTGTTCTGTGTACTGAGGGGAGATAGCCGCTCTGTTATGCCATTTCTATTAGCTGGAAAAATGAAACCAGGTGTACTATAGTTGCACGTGCGTGTAGGTTGGCATAAGCAATTAGGGTAAGTGTGTGTGTTGAGTTTTAGGGTAGTCTGTGTACTTAGTTTAGGGTGTACCATTTTTTTTCTTCACCATGAAGCTTTTATTTTTCTTTAGCTGATAATGTTGGCAAATAAAGGCAGGCACATGGGTTCAATGAAAATAAAGTAGCTTCTTAGGAATTAAGGTTTTATTATTTAATATATATGGTTATAAAATTTCATCGTTATTTAATTCTGATGTTAAATATACGCACCACTACATTCAAACTCCAAAAGCAACGAAAACAGACACACTGTCACATTTTGATGTTACGATTCCAATGAAATTAATTTGGTTGAACTTTGACTCCATTTGCACAATAGCATTATTTTAATTTCAGTATATTCATCGGTTCACGGTTTAAAAGTCGCATACTCTCAAAATAACTCTAATTGGCCTGAAATTGAAAATCTAACAATAACTCGCCATACGTATTCCATTAAAATTTGTTTTGTCGAAAACGGCCGTTGTTTAGAAAATAGCTATCCTTACAGCTTATATAATATTGATATATTATTAATTTAATCTCAAAACAATTAAACTAAATAATAATAAATTATTATTGTCAGACATACACAAATAAAATAATATATCATTTCAAATATAAACCAATATGGAATTATAACTAAATATTGCCATTTTCAAGTTAAAAGATATCCAAATCTATTAAAATTCCTTTTATACAAACTAAATAAACATTATAATTTATTAAGGATTTCCATAGTGACTATTTGAAATTTTGATTTGAATATAACTTACAATTTATAAGATAAAATCTCGAATTTTCACTTTCATTAGAAAATTATTATACAAATAGATTTAAATGTTTTTTGTTTCATAGAATTCCGACTTAAAACGGATTCTGTATATTCAGTTGAAGTTCAAAGCTCAATATTATGAAATACCGCACCGTTTCGAGTCCTTTTTAAATTAGATATAAATGTTCGATCGTCATTTAATTAACGGATTTGATATTAATCCATTAATCTTCCAAATATAATATTTAAAACAAGTGTAAATATTCAAATCAAATGACCGAAAAACCCGGGTCATTACAACCATAGTTTAGGCAAAACTGATACCATAAACCCGATCAACCAATTTTAATTTTATTTTGTTAAAACTGATACACTTTCACTTGCAAGACTAGTAACATATAACATGTTAATCCAATAGCATACACATGTACATTTATAAAACATGCATAGCTGCATTATATGTGAAACTGATACCACAACAGATATAAAATTGATACCTAAAATATATAACTACATTCAATTATGATGATTTCGTTGATCCGAGACCTAGAGACAACGATGCTATGACAAGAATAAACATAATCAAAGATATAGCGGTAGGTGAAGAGTCAAAAAATGATACTGCATATAGATGTGGATTGCAAGCAGCTTACAAAATGATAAAATTGATGAAAGATGAAAAAGGGTTGAACAAAAAACAAATTGATTTCTTGAAAAACACTCTGTTCTTTCCTTTTTCAATGTCTTCTTGAAACAACCCAAACTCGCCCTTATGGGAAATCCCGGGTGGAGTTGAGAACACGACAAATCAGAACGCAAACAGAAGAACATTTCATTGCTTATTACAACAATTACATCAGAGTACAAGAATATAACAGAGTATGAATAAATAATATACATTTGATAAATATCAGCGATTTAAAATACATTACTTAGCAGCGGAAAATAATGCATAACACAACTGTAAGAAATAAATGGATACAGAGCGTTTCGAATATAGCTCCAGCTGTACATCTAAGATCCTGTGAATATAATATCTGTAGAAACCCAACCACTAGCTGCCCGTGTGGAAAATAAGAGAATCTAGAGTTTAGGTTAAAAAAATAAACTCCAGGTCAGTCATGTGACTGGTGTGAGAACTAAAACAGTTATTTAAAACTTTACTTTAAAATAAAGTAAATCAAGGGACCATGCCGTATAACACGAAACTGGTTCCTCCCAAGAATACCAGTGCTTAAACAGTTATAAACAGCGCAATGCTTTTTGGAAAAATGAAGCTATTATAAGACTCAGGTCCCATCACACAATGCAATACAAGCCGGAGGATAGAGTTTTCCCTTATAATAGCCAAAAATGCTTGGTACGTCTAAAACAAATCATTTGATACTATTATAAGTGCATAGTGTATAAAACAACTTCAAATATAAATGTATCAATCATAGACGGCATGGGTACCATATATCATGTTGCCAACACTAGGCTCTACAATCAAAACCGAAATGTCACGTATTGGAAATTGGATTTCTGTCATGAGTCGACGCAAGGGATGTACTCCTCTCCGGCTTCGAGACACTCTAGCAAATGCCTCAGGATCTCCCGCAGTAGATCCTTGGATCCTCGAAGGCCGGTCCTCCCTTACGTTTGAGGATTGGCAATTCCTGAACACACGTTTACCGGTCCTATAGGACCTATCCATCGATTCCGTAGTAACAGATATATTTGAGGCGCCTCGCAATCCATCATTTGCATAGGTAAAAATATAATAAATATTTGGGCTCCATACCATGACACTACCCATAGCTAGAAAGAAACGCCATGTCCTCCTTGGGTCCCTTATCCCTTTTTGACTTATACCAAGGTGTGAGGCTCGCGAATTAACGCTATACACAAAGCTATGCCCTTTGAGGCCATGCTTTGATCATCAACCACAAGACTCTCCTTTTCAACAGAAGCCTTGATCATTTGCATCTCAGCATGCCATACTGACAATTCATGCCATGCAACTGATGTCTATCAATATATAACCTCTGAGCTCGTACGTCTCAGAGAAGGGTGTTAAGCAGGAGAATAAATTCTCCGCCACCAAACAGATATATATTTAATAGAGATCAATCAACACATAATAAAATCCAATGTCATACACACATCCATTACTAGTTCATTCTAGATCTGAACAAAACCGAATTCACCTTATTCCTCGTCCTATATGTCCCATACAGGAGAGAGGTCCTCGCATATCTGGTCGATCTCCAAGTATGTCTGGACGATTATGACTTATTACCTTATCTTGGGTGTACAGCCCAATCAAGACATCAGTAATCATCCAAACGATGTGAAGACCTCCGGTCTTCAACCATCGTCTTCAACGTCAACTTGTCTTCAAATCAGTTATTCAAAATGGGTACAAACCTGGCCTTTCTGAATAACTCGCGTATTTTATAAACGAGTGCTATAAAAACACAACATACGCCTCATTCCAATTCTGAATATTCTTTTATTCAAATATTCATAACATATGGGAAAGGTTCCCATTAATTTTATCAAAGATAAATTCTTTTAAATTTATTCTTTAATCTTCTTTTGGATATCAATTCTAAACCAAGTTAAGGTTTATCAAATAGTTGGGATTAGCGAACCTTACCCAAGCAACCATTTGTTTAATTTATCAATCCCAACCTATTCATCCCATAGAGCAAAACTGGTAATACTCCATATATAACACCACGGTGTTATCGGTAAATTTAATTACCATTTCCCATTTAAATCTAATTAAAGATTTAACTATCGTCTGGAGTAAAACTGGTGGTACTCCATTCTCGATCATTTCCCAAATTTGATAATATAAAATACCACATTCACATTTCAATCTAATTAAAGATCCATTAAAACTCAACTTAGTTTTAATCTTCCCAAAAATCAATATTAATGATTATATAACTTTGGGAAATCAAACACGTCGCATCGACAATCTACACTGTACCATTGATTTCTGCTGATATATAACCTCTAAGCTCGTACGTCTCAGAGAAGGGTGTTAAGCAAGAGAATAAATTCACCAACACCAAACAGATATATATTTAGCAGAGATCAATAATACAGTTCGAAATACAATGTTAGACATGTAATCCTTATTTTAACTGAGTTAAAGAACCAATGTCATTTAAAACACAGTCCATGATAAACCCAAAATCGAATTCCATTAATTATGGAATCTTCATGGAAAAACCAATCAATATATATCATCGATATCAGTTTCTGTATCCAACTAATAATATAAAGGAATAACGACAAAACCTTTTAAATTCCATATATATATATATATATATATATATATATATATATATATATATATATATATATATACATTAACAGTCTTCCTCCACAGAAGTTCACTTCCAATTTAATATATGAAATTGGAAAACTTTACTTTTGAAATTTTCCATTAAATCTTAATAAAATGATTTGTAAATTCCAAATCACATTCTCACCGTTAACTGGGTTAAAGAACAGGTGTTATTTAAAACACCGTTCACGATAAACCCAAAAATCCAATTCTTTTGTTCAATTCCAATTAAATATAAATTAATTGGAAAACTTCACTAAATCTCAAATTAAAGATTTATTCTTTTCTCAACTGCGTTTAAGAATGGTGTTACTGAAGGCCCCATTCACGACAAACCCAAAATCCCATTTGATATTAAATGCAAGGCTCTAAATAGAAATTATATCGACTTATATTCAATACCAAATTCTGAAATTAACAAATATCGTATTGGAAGTAACGATATATATATATATATATAGATCTTAATAATTTCCATAACGATATCCGTATAATCACAGAATCCAATATCGAAATATTTGAAGATTATTTCCATTCCAATTCGTTCGTTGGAAATTTCTGGTTATATTTAAAACTCATTCTCAACGCAATTTATTTATTTAAAAATAATTGGATTGTAATTCTAGTTAATAACTAGTTCATTTCGATAAAAATATAATTTTATCTTTTCAAATATGGAATTTTTCATCTCAATTCTTTCCGAATCATTTATTATGATTTTACACAAATTATTAATAATTTTATTAAGGCCCTTTTAGTCGATTTCCATAAACGGTCATTGAACTGAACTTACAGCGACATTTTCCAAATTTGATTTGGACATAATTCCAAATCCAACCGTTAGATTTCAAATCTTTTATACTCGTTGGAAAGCTCTTTTCGGTACGTACCCAGTGGTTCCGGTTTTAGGAGAATCCGACGGTCGGATCTCCCGTAATATCAATTCGAAGACAATGGTCGAAATTCGCAAACGGTCGCGGCGCGTTCTATTCAGGGCATTAAATATATATATTTTATCAATTTCTATTTAAAACGTATTTTATAAATTGTTTTAAATTCGTTTTAAAAACGATTTCAACTTCATTTTCAATTTTAAATCAAAAATGAATACTCCTTATCATTATATTATGTAAACGATAACATATCCAAAATATCAGATTTTGAAATAATTTCCTTTCTGATATTCATTATAATAATGAATAAAATCGATATAAATATCATTCGCATTAAAGTGGCGCAAATCTGAACAACACGGCTTCATATTTTTTGATATTTTCGTGTCCATCCCAGATTGGACATCAAAATCGTATTTTCAATCATTTATATAATATTATTTTAAAATATTTATTATTTTAAAATATTGGTTAATTTAAAATATTCCTTATTTCTGAATTGGAATCAGACCCAATCAATTACCATATAGTTTTATTTATATGGATTTCATACAACACATGTATATATCAACACTGATAAACAATCAACCATCAGCCAGAGTGCACTACACAATTGCATAAGCATTAAATAAAAATAATTAACGCTTACAACAGTCTGTCAACCAATCGATTGACATACAATTAAACAATTGGAATTAGTGTATGTCAAATATCATCCCAAAACCTGTGTGGGGTTTCAACCATCAAATAATTATTATTATTTGTGCACTTGGGCGATGTGTAAAATATATCGTCCCAATCCATGTCAGTTAAATGAGTGTACATAAACAAATTGTCCAATTTGTATATGAATATTTATTTTCATTTCCGGAGAATTTTTGCCTTTCATATATATGTGAAAAATTATATTTTTAACGATAAAATATTTATTTCAACACATGAATATTTTATACAGTTCATATACACATTAAAAATGTTATTTTTAATTAACACATTTTATTTTAGAAAATTTCGGTAGCATAACGGCGCGATGCAAGTACCGGAATAAGGTCTTGCCTTATCCCACGTCTAATACTGGCTCGCGCCATACACATAAACATTCTAATCAATTCAGCTCTCATCCCAAACCAAATTCAAACAAATAAATCAATCAAAGCAAACAACCAAACATCCATGGTTTCAATCAAAGGTGTCCGGTGCTACTAAACACCGTCTGTATCCTAGTATATATTTAACTGTAAACAAAATTAGAGTGAGAAGTTCTCACCTTTGGGATCCACTCTGTCATGCTTTATAGTCACTCCCAGATTCGCTGTTCTGATTCCAACGCAATTTGTTTCACGAAATTTATATTAAAAATCATATTATTAAACAACGCTATTTACATTTTAAAAATCACATTTTTAATAACGCTACATATATATATATATATATATATAAGCATATTTTTATATTTCTAAAAATATTTTCTTTATACGATAAAAATCATATTTTTATACCATTCCATATACATTAAAAATCACATTTTTAATAACGCTACATATATATATATATAAACATATTTTTATATCGCTACTCATATAATAGAAATCATATTTTTATTTCCCTATTCAAATAATAAAAATCGAATTTTTATTCATGGTTATGTAAATAAAAATCATATTTTTTATTTCGATGTTTACACTATAAAAATCATATTTTTATACTGCTACTATATATTTAAAAATCGTATTTTTATATTGCTTTTATATATATAAAAAATCACATTTTTATTTTGCTACTTTATATATAAAAATTGAAAATAAAATTCAATGTTATACATATAAAAATCATATTTTTACAATACTATGTATACATTAAAAATCATATTTTTACAGTGCTATGTATACATTAAAAAGCATATTTTTACAGTGCTATGTATACATTAAAAATTATATTTTTATATCGCTACCATATATATAAAAACCAAAATCTTATAGCGTTGTCATATATATAAAAATCAGATTTTCATAGCGTTATCATATATATAAAAATCAAATTTTTATAGCTCCAATCTTATAATAAAAATCATGTTTTTATAACGATGTTTATATTATAAAAATCATATTTTTAACACAATGCCATATATATAAAAATCATATTTTTATAATGCTATCTATCTAATAAAAATCAAAATTTTATCTAGCTATTCATATAATAAAAATCAAATTTTTATCCCGCTATTATACATATAAAAATCGAATTTTTATCTCGCTATTATACATATAAAAAAATAGAATTTTTGTCTCGCTATTATACACATAAAAATCGAATTTTATCTCGCTATTATACATATAAAAATCAAATTTTTATATATCATTATTCTATATAAAAATCATATTTTTATAAAACATTATTCTATATAAAAATAAAACTGATTTTTATATTTTCCTAAAACTAATTACATTAAATAAAATAAAAATGAAAACTCACTGATTTTCGAACAGAGGAGGATTGCCGGGGTCTGGTGGTCAGCGCGAAGGCAAGGGGGTGCGGCGCTAGGGTCTGCAGCGGCAGCGGGGGTGGTGGATATTTCTAGGGTTTTGGGGGGGTTCAATAGGAGAAAAGGGTGAAAGAAAGGAAGGGAGGCGGCAGTGGTGACTAGGGGGAGGCGGAGGTCGGCGGTGAGGTGGGTGGGGGATCGATGACGACGGCGGGCTGCTAAAAAGGGAGAGGAGACATGACTTCGTCATTCGCGATTTGTTTTTTTCTTTTTAAAAGTAACGACGGGGGGGAGAGAGTGGAGGGAATAAAGGGTTGACTTAGTTTATATAAATATATATAGTTTAATTTAGTTTTAAAAAGTTACTTTTTCGTTTGAACCCCAAATCGAACCCAACAACTGTCGCCTCTAGCTAAATACCCCTATTCCAAACACAATAGGATAGGTCCCGTAAGAGAATTCGACTGTTTCGATCAGTTTTCATCAAAATTAAAATATAAATTAATATAATGTTCAAATTTGATTTTAATGTACATTTTAATTTACCAGGGCCACATACTGACTCCAAAAATTCTAGAAAAATAAATCCAGCTATGTTTTGATGATACGGTCCCAACAAAACTAATTTTGTCGAATTTGGAGACCGTTTGAAAAACGGTCATTTTGCAGTCGATTAAATTCAAACTGAAATTACCAAACGCGTTTAAATTCACCACTCTCACATATTAATTCCAAAAATTCTGAAAATTGGTATATAACAATAATTTGACATTCCGGATCCAAAAAAAGTAGTCTTGTCGAAAACGGAAGTCGTTTGCTAAATTGTTATTTTTAATGGTTATATATTATATAAAATATATATAAATTCCATAGCGACTATTCTAAATTTTAAACTGGACATAACTTTTTATTCCCCTTATGAAATCTAGATTTTTCACATTCATTAGAAAGATATAATTAAACAGATTCAAATATTTCTGGCTTTGCTGAAATCCGATTTATTTTGAATTCTATACATTCAATTGAAATTTGAAATCGAATTTTCAAACTACCGTGCCATTTCAAGCTTGTTTTATAATTAAAATAAATTTATTAGTTCTAACTTCGATTTAAATAAATTTTTAGTCATTATTATTTAAAATATATCATTTTAAATATTCAAAATCTATTAAAATAGCTAAAATAAATTTTAAATTGGTTCGCGTTAAAGTGGCGCAAATCTAAACAACACGGCTACATATTTTTCAATAGTTTCATATCCATCCAAGATCGGACATCAAAATTGTATTTTTAATCCTTTACTGAATATTATTTTAAAATATTCGTTATTTTAAAATATTGGCTAATTTAAAATATTCCTTATTTCTGAATTGGAATCAGACCCAATCAATTATCATATAATTTTATTTATATGGATTTCATGCAACGCATGTATATATCAACACTGACAAACAATCAACCATCAGCCAGAGTGCACTACACAATTGCATAAGCATTAAATATAAATAATTAACGCTTACAACAGTTTGTCGACCAATTGATTGACATACAACTAAACAATTGAGATTAGTGTACGTCAAATATCATCCCAATACCCGTGTGGGGTTTCAACCATCAAATAATTATTATTATTTGTGCACTTGGGCGATTTGTAAAACATATCGTCCCAATCCATGTCAGTTAAATGAGTGTACATAAACAAATCGTCTGATTTGTATATGAATATTTATTTTCATTTCCGGAGAATTTTTGCCTTTTATTATATATACGTTAAAAATTATATTTTTTAACGATAAAATATTTATTTCAACACATGAATATTTTATACAGTTCATATACGCATAAAATGTTATTTTTAACTAACACAGTTTATTTTAGAAAATTTCGGTAGCATAACGGCGCGATACTAAAACCGGAATAAGGTCTAGGCTTATCCCTCGCCTAATACTGGCTAGCGCCATACACATACCCATTCTAATCAATTCAACTCTCATTCCAAACCAAATTCAAACAAATAAATTAATCAAAGCAAACAACCAAACATCCATGGTTTCAATCAAAGGTGTCGGGTGCTACTAAGCACCGTTTGCATTCTAGTATATATTTAACTGTAAACAAAATTAGAGTGAGAAGTTCTCACATTTGGGATCCACTCCGCCGTGCTTTATTGTCGCTCAGATTCGCTGTTCTGATTCCAACGTAATATGTTTCACGAAATTTATATTAAAACCCATATTTTTAAACAACGCTATTTACATTTTAAAAATAACATTTTTAATAACGCTACATATATATAAAAACATATTTTTATCTTTCTAAAAGTATTTTCTTTATACGATAAAAATCATATTTTTATACCGTTCCATATATATAAAAAATAACATTTTTAATAACGCTACATATGTATAAAAACATATTTTTATATCACTACTCATATAATAGAAATCATATTTTTATTTCGCTTTTCAAATAATAAAAATCGAATTTTTATTCATGGTTATGTAAATAAAAATTATATTTTTTATTTCGACGTTTACACTATAAAAATCATATTTTTATACTGCTACTATATATATAAATCGTATTTTTATATTGCTGCTATGTATATAAAAAAAATCACATTTTTATTTTGCTACCATATATATAAAAATTGAAAATAAAATTCAATGTTATACGTATAAAAATCATATTTTTACAATACTATGTATACACTAAAAATCGTATTTTTACAGTGCTATGTATACACTAAAAATCATATTTTTACAGCGCTATGTATACATTAAAAATTATATTTTTATATCGCTACCATATATATAAAAATCAAAATTTTATAGAGCTATCATATATATAAAAATCAAATTTTTATACCGCTATCATATATATAAAAATCAAATTTTTATAGCTCCACTACTATAATAAAAATCATATTTTTATAACGATTTTTATATTATAAAAATCATATTTTTAACACAATTGCATATATATATAAAATCAGATTTTTATAATGCTATCTATATAATAAAAATCAAATTTTTATCTAGCTATTCATAATATAAAAATCAATTTTTTATCCCGCTATTATACATATAAAAATCGAATTTTTGTCTCGCTATTATACATATAAAAAAATCGAATTTTTGTCTCGCTATTATGCATATAAAAATCGAATTTTTATCTCACTATTATACATATAAAAATTGAATTTTTATATATCATTATTCTATATAAATATCATATTTATATAAAACATTATTCTATATAAAATAAAACTGATTTTTATAATTTCCTAAAACCAATTACATTAAATAAACTAAAAGTTAAAACTCACTGATTTTCGAACGGAGGAGGGTTGCCAGGGTCTGGTGGTTGGCATGGAGGCGAGGGGGTGCGGCGCTGGGGTCTGCAACAGAAGTAGAGGGTGGCGGATATTTCTAGGGTTTGGGGGGGTTTCAATTGGAGAAAAGGGGGGAGAAAGGAAGGGAGGCGGCGGCGGTGCCTAGGGGAAGGCGGAGGTCGGCGATGCGGTGGGTGGGGGATCGATGACGACGGCGAGCTGCTGAAGAGGAAGGGGAGACGCGGCTTTGTCGTTCGCGATTTGTTTTTTATTCTTTTTAAAAGTAACGACGGGGGGGGGGGGGGGGGAGTGGAGGGAATAAAGGGTTGACTTAGTTTATATATATATATATATATATATTAAATTTAATTTTAAAAAGTTACTTTTTCGTTTGAACCCCAAATCGAACCCAACGACTGTCACGGCTAGCTAAATACCTCTATTCCGAACACAATGAGACAGGTTCCGTAAGTCAATTCGAATGTTTCGATCAGTTTTCATCAAAATTAAAATATAAATTAATATAATGTTCAAAATTGATTTCAACGTACATTTTAATTTACCAGGACCACATACTAACTCCAAAAATTACAGAAAAATAAATCCTGCTATGTTTTGACGATATGGTCCTAACAAAACTAATTTCGTCAAATTTGGAGACCATTTGAAAAACGGTCATTTTCCAGTCGATTAAATTCAAACTTAAATTACCAAATACATTTAAATTCACCACGCTCACATACTAATTCCAAAACATTTGAAAATTGGAATATAACAATAATTTGACATTCCAGATCCAACAAAAGTGATTTTGTCGAAAACGGAGGTCGTTTGCAAAATCACTATTTTTAAGAGCTATATATTATATAAAATATATATAAATTCCATAGCGACTATTCTAAATTATAAACTAGACATAACTTTTTATTCTCGTTATGAAATATGGATTTTTCATATTCATTAGAAATATATAATTAAACAGATTCAAATATTTCTTGTTTTACTGAAATCCGATTTATTTTGAATCATGTACATTCAATTGAAATTTGAAATTGAATTTTCAAACTACCGCGCCATTTCAGGTCGTTTTATAATTAAAATTTATTCGTTCTAACTTCGATTTAAATAAATTTTTAGTCGTTATTATTTAAAATAAATCATTTTAAATATTCAAAATCCATTAAAATAGCTAAAATAAAAAATTTAAATTGGTTCTGACTTTCTGGGTTGTTACACTTCTACGAAGAGAAAATAGCTTTGGAACAGTGCAAAAAGAATCATGAAAATTTGGATGTAGTGCATACTTGTTATTCGCTGATAGAAGAAGCATTTGTTTTTGGTAAGGATAAAATGAAAATAACAGCAAACGACATAAGATTACTGTTCTACATGCGTTGGAAGGAAATAACGTAGAACCAAAACAAAAAATGACAAATCGAACAATACCATCCAGCTGCAAAGTTTTCGTAACAAATAATTTTGGATCAGCATCATTTATCACTCGAAATTTGAGGGAAAAAAGAATAAAACAAGAAGTGGGGAGAAAGTAGAAACAAAATGAAGAGGACATACCCATTCTTATAATCATGGAGATACTTCTAACATTTTTCTTCCCCAACAATTAAAAAAGACTATGATGGGGATTAATACCAATCTTGTTGAATGTAGAGAAAATTAATGTTATCTTATGGCAAAAAAAATCCAATTACTTTACCAAAATTGTAAAAAAAAAAAAAAAAAAAAAAAAAATCCACAAGCCTAGAAACATGTCCAGATGTTCAATGCTTTCTTTGGTAAGAAAAGCTATTTACAAAATTCTTAATTTTAATCCAAACATTACAATATGAATTCAAGTTTTATTTTATTTTTTATACACAGTATTGCATGTATGAGAAGATAACACTTATTACACAACGAATAAACTTCAACAACACACTCCCACAATTTTCAAGGTGGGATCTGAAGGGTCTAAAGTCGATTGTCATTAAAAGTTAATTGAATGAAGTAAAGCATGGATAGGTTTGAAGTTTAAATTTTACTTACTATTTCATCTCTATTTAATATATAAAACACTATTTTTCAAAACTGATACCTCATACAACTCAAAACTAATATCTAAGTACTCTGTCATATTGATATTTTTTAATAACTGATACCTAAATAATACTAAAACCGACACCTTAAAACTGATACCTAAATAAAACTAAAATTACAACAAAACTGACACATTAATACTGACAACTAAATAATGCTAAAACTAATACCTAAATAATGCTAAAACTGCAACCTTAAAACTGACACCTTAAAACTGATACCTAAATAATGCTAAAATTGCTACCTTAAAACAGACACCTTAAATCTGATACCTAAATTATACTAACACTACTACCTTAAAACTGAGACCTTAAAAATGATACCTAAATAATTATAAAAATGGCACCTATTTAATACATTTTTATTGTTTTAAAATAAGCAGAATCAAGAAATAATGAATATTGAACCACAAGAGGCTAAGCTTTTGGAAACATTAGAACCATCAACAACAAGCCAAGAAGAGGAAAAGCTATGGACATCAAAAAAAGAAAATGTGGTGAAAATCAAGAACAACTTGGTTCATTAGATTAAGATGTCCCGATCAAAATATTAAAACTGTACAATTCAAAAAGTTAAGACAAAAATAAAAAGTTAAATAAGGAACTAAAAGCAGAAAGAAGATTGAGGAAAGAGGCAGAAAAAGAAATATTCAAACTGAGACAGCAATTGAAACAACTAAAGTCAGATTCTAAAGATGAAAGCATAGAGCAAAGAGCGGATCCGGAAGCAACAGTGGATGATTTTACAATTGCAAACAAAAGAGAAGTTCAGGGAAAAGTACAAATTGGTTTGAATGTTGAAGTGGAAGAGGGAGAAAAACAAAACGAGAGTATTTCCGTTGATGAAAAAAATGCACCTCAAAAGAAAGAAAAATCTGTTGAACAACAACATGAAACCACACTAGCAAATGATACTGAAATCGCCAAAGATAGCGCCAAGACATCACTCCTCCCAACTTTGATTTGAATCTCACTCAAGAGTGTGCAAAAGAAAAAAAATCAATTAGGGTAAACAAAAAACCATCCCATAGAAAGAGAAAAAAGCAGTCATCAAACCAGAAACAAGCAAAACACCTTCTTGTATTCTAAGATTGTAAACAAAAGCAAGATATCAAAAAAGGTGAGCTATGCATGAATATTCAAAAAAACCAAGCAAACAAGCAAAGAAAACAGAAAATGAGAATCAAGATGAAGCAGTTGAAGAAAAGAAAGGAGTAGTAGAACTTGCATTGGTAAAAAGATGAAGAAAAGTCAGAAAAACAACAAACAAAAGTAGACTAAAAAGAAGAAGAATTAAACCTAGACCCAATAAAGCCAATTGCAATAATAGAACCTACAAGGAGAGACCTACACTAGTTACACTGCAAAAGTGTAGTTCATCTAAATCTTTAACAACAATGAATTATAAAGAAATTTTTTTCAATTGCAAAATCTGGAGAAAAGTAAGTATTTTTCTTTATTCTGTTACATTTTATTTACATATATATTTACCCTTTTTTGTGAAAAAAACAGTCAAGTTGCTTTGTCAAACGATGATGGAATAAAGGAAGGACGTGTTATTACTAGCGAAATGCTGAAACAAGTATTGGAAGGTAGCTTCATAGAAGGTCAGGCTAATACTTGTATCAAATTTAAAAACTGATACCTAACTTAATAGCAAACCAAAATCTGTTTCTTAAGGATAAGTACTATTAACATTAAACTAGTACCTAAATACATATCGAACTAATACTAAACATTGCTGCATATATAAAACTGATACCTAAATATATATGAAATTGATACCCAAAAACTTAAAAATTACTGTACAACCTATACAATATTGAAAATGACACATAAACAATAAAAAACTAACACCCTATATTTTTTTAATGATTATTTGATACCAAGTGTACATAGAGCTGATAACTAAACTGCTATAGAAAATGCGAACATTTCAATTTAGTTTATGCAACATTTTGTTTTCATTCATAACATAGATTATTGACTAGTTCAGTGTAAAATATGACTTGTTCAAAAATAATTATGCAATATCAACAACAATGACATTAAGTACAATTTCAATACACAATTAATTTTTTTACATGATTTAATTACTGATTAAATACTAACATGCACTCTGATTTGATCATAAATGCCTAGTCAAAAAAGGGATGGAACTATAAATAATTTAGTTATTCTATTCATTGAGAAGCTGCTCTCAACAAGTTCACAAAAACTACATACTTCCCAATGTATTGCGAAAGCGATTGGACACTTCTTACATTAACATATACGAAAATGAAATGATCACACTTCGATTCTATATGGCCATGACATTCAAATGAACGAAATAATATAAGTTTGAAAGAAGCCACAAAACTTATACGGGAAATTTTCCAGGATTTTTCCGAAAAAGTGATACTAATGTATACTTTTTACAGAGATCGAAAGTTGAAAAAATATTGCAACTACAATGGACGAAGCATAATATTCAAGATATGCAAAAAAAATAGAAATCCATCAACTAGAATGTTCACATCAACATTCCGACGCGTAAACTCAACAGAACCGAAGTACCAATGAAAGTTAGTAAACTAATATGTCGAAAGTAAGACCAAGAATAGTGTATAAAGTACTTGCTGATACTGAATGTTGCTGGGATTTAGTTGACTTCATGTCTGGATTGAATAAAAGTAAATGAATGAACCGTTGAACTTGGACATGATGCACCAGAATAAAGATCCAGAATAGTGTTAAAATTGAACTTACTTAAACTGTATTAGACTAAATGTGATTGATGTCTTGAGTAATAATTTCAAATGTAATTAGATCGTGTTAGAAAACAATGTTGCATGAGTTGCTATTATTTCATACCTTTAAACTGTCTTGCATATCGGTTTTGCAAATCATATTTTGTATGTATAAATACTAATGTTGCTCATATATATGTTAATGGATGAAATGTTCTTAATGTTGTTGTTTTGCATGAAAAATTATTGAAATGGTACCAAACATAATGCAGTATGATACTGTGAAACTCATGCACAACTGAACTTTTCAAAAATTGAAACCTACAAAGCCATAAAACTAATACCCATTAACTGCAGACAACAAACTAGCAAAAACTGATATCTATCAAGGCATAAAACTAATACCTAACATTATAAAGAGGAAAATAATAAAAATTGATACCTACAACGATATAAAACTTGTATATAAGAAGAAGAAATCTGATACCTATAGTGATATAAAACTGATACCCAGTTACTGGAACTGAAAAATAACATACAAAACTAATACCTACAGGAGAGTAAAACTGATACCAACCGCAAGAAAGAATATAACAAAAACTATTACCTATCGAGGCATTAAAATGATACTTATAAACTATAAATAAGAAAATAACAAAAACCGATACCTACAGGGATATAAAACTGATACCCGGTAGCTGAAAAAGAATAACACATAAAATTAATACATACATGAGAGTAAAACTGATACCCAACTTACAAATGTGCTACTAGTGATCTTAAGAACATGATATTCTATCATACCAACAGCACAACAATGTAACAATTAAATAAAAACACTATGACATGAAGAATTTCTATAAAAACTATAAAAGATTTAGCACATTTCCGGTGTATCATACACCGCTTTGCTAATGTATACAAATTTTCTTGAAAAACATCTGAAAATACATGTATGCCATAAAACAAATCTAAAAAAAATCTCATATTATTGGAAGCTTGACAATTATGCTAGTTATGACGATATTGTTTGCACATGCCACATCTACTTTGTTTGTTCTAAAAAATGCAAAACCTCCTTTTCGTTTTGTAGATGGTCTCTCGACTCCACGTTTATCCTTGGGTGGCCTAATCACTTTATCACTGGTAGAATCAACAATGGGTTTATCATAGGTAGGTAGATTAACAGTATTACAATACGAAGATCGATAAGCATCTGCAGCGAAATAGTGTTCAATGAAATCATAAACTTTTAATTTCACTTTTTAATGCATTTTATTGCGTGAGCACATGGAAATCCCGTCACTTTCCATTAATTACAACTGCAATTCCAATCCTTGAAATCAACACGATGAGAGAATGGAGATTTCACTTCAAAAAGAAATTCAGAAGACTTGTAAACATCCCATCCGAAACTTTCTTCAACCAACTCTTTCAACATATTTTCCATAATAGCACATAAAATAGTATTCCATAAATGTGATGACCGCCCACAATCCCCGCACTAAACAAGAGGAATAATGCGCTGAGAGGTGTGCTAGGCAGCTATGGACGATCATCAAGGTATGATACATAAGCGGAACCTGTCGTAAACTCATAGGGCAAGGATAAAATATAACAGAACATATACAACAGGTAGTGATAGTGAAGTAGAAAACACTAAACTTTCATGACAACTAGAAAGTATTTCCCATACACGTGGATAACAACAATAGTGTTTGTTCAATTTGCCTCACTACAACACTCAGAAAAAGAGCAAAAAGCGGAAACAAATACTAAATAATAATAAAACTGGTACATGAGCCTCCTGCTCCCCATCGATCAGCATCGTCGTCCTCACTAAAGCAATACATGCCACCTGTTACTCAGTCTGCCCATCCACAACCGGATAAGCATCCCAAGGTAATAAGAGAAAACATAAAACCTTGAGTCAGAAATAGTCTTAGTGAGCGATAAAGCAGCTAACAAACTTCATCAATAAAGTATATGAGAATGGGTAAATAAACAAACTAATTTACTCAGCTCCAGAGAAGAACTTACACCTGACTTCCCCACAACATGACAGTGATAGCCTTTACGATCTATAACATCCAACGTAACAACAATTCATCCATGGAAACTAGAACATTCATTCAGTTATGGAAAGCACTAATAACATCCAGATTACATAGGTCTCAAGCAGACAACCCTCATCGAGTTTAACATTCCCCAAGCACTCTCCCCCCCAAAGGCCTAAACCAATATCAGTCAAGTACTCAAAGAACATCTCGCTCGACTTCGAGATAATCCACATGAGATGGCACAAACAGAACAACCAATCATCCATGACTGACTCTGGCTATCACACCGATCCTGCTTTGGAACCTCCGTTAATCGTATGACTGGCTAAACAATTTGCCATCAATTGTCAAGGGCCATACAACGAAACCCCGGTTCTAGCAAAACTCTGCACGCTATACTCAACACGTCTCTAGGTCATACACGACGCCCAAGGCACTCAACCTATAATTGGTCTTCAATTGTACCTTTGCTTTGATCCCGCTAGAACCTACGATAACGATAATTCCTCGGCCTTCGTCTCTCTAGTCATTATCAATTACGACTATTAATCAGCTCAGAACACTTTAGAGCAATCACTTCACACAGACTCAATACACCCTTGAGTTGTCTGCCTATTTGTTGTTTTTCACCAATCAACGGACATATCACATCACTTAGAACATCCCCTTCTGGACTCTTGTCGAAGCTATCATCATCGTCGAACCAAACAACATCTTTATAAGGTTCAAAGCAATCCATAGCATTATTTCAACACTTCCTAACTTCCCAATTGAATTTACTTTGAAGCCACATCATCACCGGAAATGCCCGACCAGAAATAACCGACCAGAAATGGCAGAAATGGCTGACCAGAAATGGATGACCAGAATAGGCCGACCCACTTTGGTCTGATCCATCTTCGGTCCGATCCAAAACCTGCATATTGCAATTCAACTCCGATTTCGACCAAAACTTCACCAAACGATAAATCCGACGAAACTAACTCATCCAATTCATCAAAAAGGATTACAAGCATGTTATGAAATCAACAATATCATCAATATGACAATTCTATCAACGATAATGTCAAATTCACCAAAATCACCACAAATATGCATATGAACAAAAACCATGGATCTAACTTGCACATTCGTATGAAACATCATAGAAATTACCTATCTAAACTTGTTAAATCAGATCCTAGGGCGATCTATATGAAAATGAACTTACTAATGCATAGATCTAAGGAAAAACACTTGAATTTGATGAAAAACATGATCTACTACGTATACATTTTATTGAATCCATGTGAGAGATGTAATCCCCTCACCAATTCTACGAAACAAGCTAAAACGATAGAAATATGAATCCGAACAGCAAATACTTCGAACCAAGCTCCTTGATCCGATGAATTTGCTCTTGAAACGATGTAGATCTAGCCACGAATGGTGTAGATCTTTGATTTGCCTCCTTGGACTTGGATTTCTAATGGTGGAAAAGTGTTTAGAGGAAGAAGGAGTACGAGGCCTCCAAATGAGAGAATGGGAGAAGTAACCTCTTCTCCATATCCCTCACCCTCTATTTATAGATTCCACCAGCCCACTAATGGGTCTTCTCCAAATCAGCCCATTAGCTTTCCAAAACCTAGACAACCAACTGTAAAAAATTAAAATAGCGATTCCTCCTAAACCGCTGAACCAAATACTTAATGTAACCACTCTATTGAAAGGAAATCATCAATTCCTTTCCAATGTCACTGGTCTTACCGTCTGATTCGACCTGAGTCAAAAGTTATGCCTTGTACAAGATTGATAGGGGAAAGACGGTCACAAACAAAATTGGTAAAAAATATGGACATGTCTTCCATCCCCATAAGCAACATATTAAAATATGAGAATGATCCAATCCTCAGGGAACAAAATAAAAATATTTTACGAACTTTCCGATACGTAAAATACGGGCTGTTACATTCTCCCCCCTTAAGAATTTCACCCCCGAAATTTCAAGAAAACACAAGCAACCTCAACAATTCTGCATGCCTATCATCCATGGGAAGCCAATTCTATCATCCAAACTAGCAACCATCAAGCCATACATCCATAGCCTTATCCTAGCATGTAGAATTTTATCAAACAATCAACAAGATACAACCATATAATTATGATACGATATCAAAGGGTCCTACTGACGAAGAGTTCTGGTTGAGTCGCCTTCATGCCTCTTCCGTCTCCCATGTACAATCGTCGCCATCTTCACTCCATTGTACCTTGACTAGCTTAACCGTCTTTCTCCTAAGTTGTTTCGTGTCATTCTCCACAACACGAAGCGGCTTACGAGGTTTCGCCACTACGGTCTTAACTTCCAAGTCGTAATACGGTTTCGGAAATACCACTACATTCGAGTCGTGCACGAACTTTCGTAGAAACGACACATGGAAAACATCAATCATAAGGTTTGAAACAATCCATAGCATCTCATCAATTTGCTAAGGAAAATAGACCACAGCTCTTAAGCCATGCACCACAGCATTTGTAAGCGCTGCTGAAAATAACTTGGCCATCCAGATCGACCTGACCAATCCCCTACTGACCAACCCGACCCATCCTCAACTGACCGAATCGACCAGCCTCCCTACTGGCCGACCCGACCCGAACTCATCTGACCGACCCGATACTATACTTAACCGACCAGCTACATTCACCTTCTCCTTATATAACCGACCCGGTCCGAATATGACCGACCCGACCCAAGTAGACCGACCTGACCCATTCTGCTAGGACCG
This sequence comes from Allium sativum, assembly GCA_030737875.1. Taxonomy (NCBI): domain Eukaryota; kingdom Viridiplantae; phylum Streptophyta; class Magnoliopsida; order Asparagales; family Amaryllidaceae; genus Allium; species Allium sativum. Next base: position 462,517,634 of record CM060921.1, read on the forward strand.
ACTCGACCCACTTCAGACTTCCTCTCTAAGTCACAATTTGACCGACCCAAAAGTTTGACCGACCCATTTCCTGGCTTGGGTCTAGGTAGTCCATCGATAAAATCCGTCGATACCAGGAACAACTAATCGCCCTTGCTTTCGAAGCCAACCTTCTCGATCGACTTCGAACTCTTTATCTTTCGGTTCTAGTCATTGGATAAAATCGACAAGCTTTGCATCTCGCTTTTGGCTCTCGCCAATCCTTTCGATTAGAGTAGGTCTTATCGATAAGCTTGCCAACATTTCAGGTTCCAACTCACACTTTGGCCTGAACTCAAACCTTGCCAAATACTCAAGGCTCTTCCATTCCGAAAACATCGCTCCCAAACTTGCGTTCCTTCGACTCAATGCATCTGCAACTGCATTACCTTTGCCAGGAGTATAGGCTATATCAAAATCATACGATGCCAAAACTCTAGCCACCGTTGCTGTCAAAGATTAAAATCCTTTTGGGAGAAAAGATACTTCAACGACTTGTGATCCGTAAACAACTCGAATCGGACTCCCAACGGTAATGTCTCCACATCTTCAGAGCAAACACAATCGCTGCCAACTCCAAATCATGAGTTGGGCAATTCTTCTCATGGGGCTTCAGCTGTCGACTCGCGTAGGCCACAACCTTATCCTTTCGCATTAACACTGCTCCAAGTCTAGTACCACATGCATTAGTGTACACCACAATCTCTTCATTCCCATTTAGAATGGTCAACACAGGAGCACTTGTCAATCTCTCCTTCAGGATTTCGAACGCTTGTTCACACTTCGCATCCCATGTGAACAATTGGTTCTTCTTCGTCAATATTGTCAATGGTGTAGCTATCTTGGAGAAATCCCTGATAAATTGTCCGTAATATCCTGCCAACTAAAGGAAACTCTGAACATCCGTTGCATTCTTAGGTTGATCCCAGTCCTGGATTGTTGCAACTTTAGCGGGGTCAACTGCTATCCCTTTTCCAGAAACTACATGGCCTAAGAATCTCACCTTATCCTTCCAGAAGTGACACTTCAAGAACTTAGTTTTCAACTGATGCTTTCGCAAGATCTCTAACACAACTATCAAATGTGTCTTGTGTTTTCCTCATTCCTAAAGTAAACCAGAATATCATCCACGAACACAAGCACAAACTTGTTCAACTAATCTCTGAACACTCTATTCATAAGATACACAAAGTATGCTGGCACGTTAGTCAACCCGAATGGCATCACCAACCACTCAAAGAAACCGGATGGAGTCCTAAAAGCATTCTTTGGTACATTATCCTTGGCCGCCCTCAATTAGTGAAATCCCGTTGCCAAATCCATCTGAGAAAACACTTCGGCTTCGTGAAGCTGATCAAACAAGTCATCAACCCTTGGCAACAGATACTTGTTCTTCTTAGTCACCTTATTCAGCTCACGATAGTCCACACACAATCTTAACGAGCCTTCTGCTTGGTTTCAAACACGACCAATGCACCCTATTTGGAAACACTTCTCTGAATGAATCCCTTCCATAGAAGGTGAACTTGCACCTCCAACTCTCGTTGTTCCTTAGGTGCCATCCGCCTAAGAGGCATAACAATTGGTCTAATACCCTCGACCAAATCGATCCTAAACTCGATCTCATGATGCGGCGAAAACCCTTTCAGCTCGTCAAAGACATAATCATACTCATTAGCGATCTGCACAAATGAAAGTCTTCTTGTGGAATCACAAGCGGATATAGATAGCTAATGAAGACACCCTCTTCGCGCTTACACTTTATCAACACCTTTCGCCCTTCCACACCCCCGACTCTCACCTCTAGCTTCTCGCAATTCACCCTTGGTGCATACCTCTTGAGCCAATCCATGCCCAGGATGATCCCAAACCCACCGAAGTTAAGAACAAAGCAATCACACGCAAAAGAGAAACCATGGACAACACTAGAGCACGACACAATATACACAAACTGGACGAACCCCCAACTGGATTAGTCACGATCAATGGTCTATCACATATCTCGGGTTCCAAACCTAAGCGGCACACAAGCTCATTGCAAATGAACGAATGCGATGCTCCAGTATCAAACAAAACTCGAACTGAAACACCATTAACAAAAAGAGTACCTTGCACTACAACACCCTTTCCCTTTTCCTCTATAGTTGGAGCTCTTGAAGAAGTTGGCATGACTTTCAAAGCATATGCCTTAACCACTTGCTTCCCTTTGGCTGATTTTGGACAATCTTTCTTCTCATGTCCTGACTTCCCACACTTGAAGCACTTCATCTCAGCTTTAGGATTCTTGCATTCACTAGAAAAATGGCCCTTCTGCCAACAATTGAAGCAAGTCACTTCTTCCTTCTGTTTCTTCTGGCCATCCTTACACTTATGCTATTGTTTCTTCCTTTTCTTATTATTACCACCCTGATGTGGCTTCTATTCTTCCTTGGTTGCAACAACATACATCTTCTTAGAGAATAGACATGCCTCAAAGCCTTCTCGACGATCTTCTCAAAGCTATCATCGAGGTGATCCACAAGCTGATCCCCAAGATATTCATCCAATCCCAAGACAAACTTCTCATTCTTTTGATAAGGAGTATCCACATATGAACGAGCATACTTCGACAGAGCCTCGAAGTCGGAAATATAGTCAAGAACTGGGCGACCGTTTTGTTTGAGCTCTACGAACCTCTTAAATAGAACATACTTCTGCACGGTGGAGATAAATTTTTCTACAAACCTAGCTTGGAACAACTCCCATGAAATATCCTCTTCAGGGGTCTCAAGTATGACAGAGTTCCACGAGTCCATTGCTCTGCCCACTAACTGCCTTGATGCAAGCTTCCTCTTTGTTGCATCATCAATGCCCATGTCTTTGAAAATTCTAACACAAGTATCCATCCACCTCTTAATTTCTTCAACTGGCTCAGTGCCCTTAAAGTGTTTCCCTCCCAATGATGTAAAGTCTTTGCATAGCTTTGCAAATTCTACAGCTCTAGGCACTGGAACTCCAACCTCAATCGTAGCTGCCACTAGAGTGGGGTTCCTTTGAAGAAATGCTTCCATAATGGCTTCAAACATGGCCGGGTAATCAGGTACCCCGCCATTACCCCCTCCAGGCACAGTTTCTTCCCTAACAGGATGTCTTGTATAGCGTCGACTCATTCTAAATCTGCAAACTAGAATGATCAGCCACTTTCAAGAAAAACTGTTGAAGAATACAACCTCTACTACTATATATGCTAATATATATATTAAGCATCCAACTGAAATCTATAAGTACGTCTCTCATACGTGATTACGTCTTAGAACTTTGGCTAAAATCGATAACCGGAGCTCTGATACCAAATGTGATGACTGCCCACAACCCCCAAACTAAACAAGAGGAATAATGCGCTGAGAGGTGTGCCAGGCAACTATGGACGATCATCAAAGCATGATACATAAGCGAAACCTGTCGTCAAACTCACAGCGCAAGGATAAAATATAATAGAACATATACAATAGGTAGTGGTAGTGAAGCAGAAAACACTAAACTTTCATGACAACTAGAAAGTATTTCCCATACACGTGGATAACAACAATAGTGTTTGTACAATTGCCTCACTACAACACTCAGAGAAAAAGCAAACAACGGAAACAAATACTAGATAGTAATAAAACTGGTACGTGAGCCTCCTGCTCGCCATCGATCAACATCGTCGTCCTCACTAAAGCAATACATGCCACCTGTTACTCAGTCTTCCCATCCACAACTGGATAAGCAGCCCAAGGTAATAAGAGGAAACATAAAACCTTAAGTCAGACAACAGTCTTAGTGAGCGATAAAACAGCTAACAAACCTCATCAATAAAGTATATGAGAATGGGTAAATAAACAAACTAATTTACCTAGCTCCAGAGAAGAACTTACACCTGATTTCCTCACAACATGACAGTGATAGCCTTTACGATATAACATCCAAGGTAACAACAATTCATCCATAGAAACTAAAACATTCATTCAGTCATGGAAAGCACTAACAACATCCAGATTACATAGGTCTTAAGCAGACAACCCTAATCGAGTTTAATACTCCCCCCAAAGGCATAAACCAATACCAGTCAAGCACTCAAAGAAAATCTCCCTCGACTTTGGGATAATCCACATGAGATGGCACAAACAGAACAACCAATCATCCATGACTGACTCTGGCTATCACCGCCGATCCTGCTTTGGAACCTCCGTTAATCGTATGACTAGCTAAACAATTTGCCATCAACTGTCAAGGGCCATACAACGAAACCCCGGTTCTAGCAAAACTCCACACGCTATACTCAACATGTGTTACACGCTATACTCAACACGTGTCTAGGCCATACACGATGCCCAAGGCACTTGACCTATAATTGGTCTTCAATTGTACCTTTTCTTTGAGCCCGCTAGAACCTACGATAATGATAATTCCTCGGCATTCGTCTCTCTAGCCATTATCAATTACGACTATTAATCAGCTCAGAACACTTTAGAGCAATAACTTCACACGAACTCAATACACCCTTGAGTTGACTTCCTATTCGTTGTTTTTCACTGATCAACGAACATATCACATCACTTCTAACACCCCCTTCTGGACTCTCGTCGAAGCCATCATCATCGTCGAACCAGACATCTTTATAAGGTTCAAAGCAATCCATAGCATTATTTCAACACTTCCTAACCTCCCAGTTGAATTTACTTTAAAGTCACATCATCACCGGAAGTGTACGACCAGAAATGGTTGACCAGAATAGGCCGACCAGAATAGGCCGACCCACTTTGGCCCAATCCAACTTTGGTCCGATCCAACTTCGGCCCGATCCAACTTCGGTTCGATCTAAAACCTGCATATTGCAATTCAATTTCGATTTCGACCAAAACTTCGCCAAACGATAAATCCGACGAAACTAACTCATCCAATTCATCAAAAAGGATTACAAGCATGTTATTAAATCAACAATATCATCAATATGGCAATCCTATCAATGATAATGTCAAATTCACCAAAATCACCACAAATATGCATATGAACAAAAACCATGGATCTAACTTGCACATTCTTATGAAATATCATAGAAATTACCTATCTAAACTTGTTAAATCAGATCCTTGGTTGATCTATATGAAAATGAACTTACCAATGCAAAGATCTAAGGAAAAACACTTGAATTTGATGAAAAACATGATCTACTACCCATAACTTTATTGAATTCATGTGAGAGATGTAATCCACTCACCAATTCTCCAAAACAAGCTAAAACGATAGAAATATGAATCCAAACAGCGAATACTTCGAACCAAGCTCCTTGATCCGATGAATTTTCCCTTGAAACGATGTAGATCTAGCCTTGAATGGTGTAGATCTTTGATTTCCCTCCTTGGATTTGGATTTCTAATGGTGGAAAAGTGTTTAGAGGAAGGAGTACAAGCCTCCAAATGAGAGAATAGGAGAAGCAACCTCTTCTTCATACCCCTCACCCTCTATTTATAGATTCCACCAGCCCATTAATGGGCCTTCTCCAAATTAGCCCATTAGCTTTCCAAAACCTGGACAGCCAACTGCAAAACCTTAAAGCAACAATTCCTCCCAAACTGCTGAACCAAATCCTTGGTTTAACCACTCTATGGAAAGGAAATCATCAATTCCTTTCCAATGGCATAGGTCTCACCCTCTGATTCAACCTAAGTCAAAAGTTATTCCCTGTACAAGACTGATAGGGGTAAAACGATCACAAACAAAATCGATAAAAATTATGGACATGTCTTCCATCCCCATAAGCAACATATTAAAAGATGAGAATGATCCAATCCTTAGCCAACAAAATAAAATTATTTTACAATCTTCTGATATGTAAAACGCGGGATGTTACAATAAACGACATTCCTCTCTCCTTTTAGCCATTTGCTTCATAATTTTAATATGTATTCCATCCAAGCATATGCCTTTTTATCTAAAATCCAACTACTAAAAGTTTCAGCCACGTTAGAGCTATATTTCCCATATTGTTTACCCCGAAAAAACAAGTCAATCCACTTATCAAATGGTTTGTCTTTTAAAAAATTTATAGCTGCACTACCACCAATTTCCAAAAATTTAGAATGTGCATCATTAAACTCATACACATTAGATGCTCTCGAACATGTCTTAAACAACTCAACAATTGAAATGTTTGCATTTCTTGACCTAACTACTGAGAGAAAATTTTGTTCCATATGAAGGTAACACTAACTGTGAAATGTCGCTGGAAATGAATAAGGGGTTTAGGAAGTTTTTAAGTCCTACACCGAGAAATAATAAAACCCATCCCACTATATAAACAATGTCTTGATATGTTATATCAAAAGAAGAAGGATATAGTAGGATTGAGGTAAATGGCATGGTAAGCACTCATATTTAATATCAAAAGGTCAAAAGATAGGGCCTTAGAGCTCTTGGGATCTCGTGATTAATTGGGCCTCCAATTGCCGCTGGGCTTGTTGCGCTAAGAAACGATTATTTTTTGAATCTGTCCGCACAAATACCATTCGTAGTGTCTGTTGGTAAAGGGTCGCGACCTTTCCAACACTCACCACCGCTAGAAATCAAACAGTAACGCCTCTTCGCGAATGGCTGCCAACCCTAGCCTATATATAGGCACTGGAAATCAAGTTAGAACATAATTTTATGTTTGTTTCCTACTCTTCTATTCCGTATCTTCTTCCCGAAAAGATCTGTTCTAATATTATCAACTTCCTATGCTCGTCGTTGCTTTGTGATTGCAGCACATCATCACAGACAAGTTCCGTTTCATCCTTAGGAAACGTTTGCTTAACAATCTTACACGCCTTAGAAGGAGAAATTTCGTTTCAAGAGAACAACATACGCTGGACTTGAAAGCATAATTAGTAATTTTCTTATTCCTTTACTGAATTGGATTTATACAGCATATTACTATTCCTATTCTTTGCAAATTTGTGATTTTTCTTTGTTGTTGCAAATTGCAATAACATTATAACAATATTACTAACGCTTAAATGCGTTCTTGTTTACTGCAGCAGTCATTGTAATGGTATTCTACCGTTTTTGCTGCTTGGTTTCTAACAATCTTGAAATGAAATTTGTGTGTGTTGTTTCTGTTTACAGACGACGATGTCGCAAAGTAGCAAAAAAAAAAATCTGTGTCGACACAAACTGCACCACCGGCTCCGCCTCTAGTTCCACCAACTGTACCATATTCGCATGGCGAGCGACCAGAAAAGTTTAATGGCCAGGTTTTTAAACGCTGGAAACAAAAGATGTTTTTCTACCTAACAATATTGGGCCTAGCAAAATGCCTTTCAGAGGATCCCCCGGTTTTTGATGAATTGGAACCTGACGCCACCAAAGTCGAGGCTTTTACTGCATGGAAGAATTCCGACTTCATTTGTAAGAATTACATTCTCGATGGTTTAATAAATAGTCTATATAATGTGTATTGCACCTTTGAGATTGCAAAGGTTTTCTGGTTATCTTTGGAAAAGAAGTACAAAACTGAAGATGCCGGAATGAATAAATTCATTATCGGAAAATTTCTAGACTTCAAAATGGTTGATTCCAAAATAGTCGTCAGTCAGATTCAGGAACTCCAAGTAATCATTCATGCGATTCATGACAAAAAGGTGGAGTTAAGTGATTCGTTTCAAGTGGCTGCCGCTATTGAAAAGTTTCCTCCGTCATGGAAGGATTTCAAAAACTATTTGAAGCATAAGCGCAAGGAAATGACCATAGAGGATCTAGTTGTTCGTCTACGAATCGAAGAAGACAACAAAAAATGAGAGAAAAAGGCAATCAGTTATATACAGGCAAAGGCTAATGTGGTTGAGGATGAAAAGACAAACAAAAGAAAGCGAGCAAAATTCTAATGTAGAGAAACATAAGAAGTTTCAAGGATCTTGCCACAATTGTAGAAAGAAAGGCTACAAAGCAGTCGTGTGTCGCGCACCCAAAAAGATGAAACCAGAAGCAAATGTGGCAGGAAATTCAGATGATGTTGCTAATATTTATTTGTGTGCGGTTGTTTCTGAATGCAACCTTGTTGGTAATAACAAGGAGTGGTTTCTCGACACGGGAGCCACTCGTCATATACGTCCCAACAAGTGGATTTACAACCTACAAAACTGCTACAGATCACGATTAACTATTCATGGGCAATTCATCCACATCAAAAGTTAAAGGCAATGGAAAGATTGTACTGAAATTAACTTCTGGAAAGGAACTTAAATTGAATGACATTCTCCACATTACAGAAATCTGCAAGAACTTGATTTCAGGATCCCTGCTTAGTAAACATGGTTTCAAACTGACTTTTATTTTTGATAAATTGTAATATCAAAGAATGGAGAGTATGTTGGAAGAGGATATGTATGTGATGATTTGTTTAAAGCAAATGTAACCACTGTTGTACCAAACAATGTTATGAATAGAAGTGAATCTTCTGCTTATATTGTCGACTCTTCTAACATATGGCATTCTAAATTAGCGCATGTAAATTTTGATACATTGTGAAAATTGATTAATGTAGAATTTATACCAAAATGTAACATAGATTCCAACTATAAATGTCAAATTTGTGCAGAAGCAAAATTGACAAGAACCTCATTTCATCATATTGAACGAGAAACTGAACCTCTGGACCTAATACACAAAGATGTACCCGATTTGAAAATGTGTTAAACTAGAGGTGGAAAAAGATACTTTAATGATTGTACCAGATATTGTCATGTATATTTCTTTAGAAGCAAGGACGAAACATTCAAAATGCTTAAACAGTATAAGGCAGAAGTTGAGAATCAACTCAACAAGAAAATAAAATCTTTAAGAAGTGATATAGGAGGAGAATATGAGTTTCCATTTAAGGAATTTTGTGATGAGCATGGAATTATACATCAAACTACAACCACATATTCACCTTAATCCAATGGTACAGGAACACAAAAAAATAAAACACTCAAAGAAACGATGAATGCCATACTAATTAGCTCTGGGTTGCCATATAACTTTTGGGGAAAAGCTATTCTTTCAGCAAATCACATTTTGAATAAAATACCACAAAAGAAAACATCTAAATCTCCCCCATGAACTTTGGAAAACAGAAAACCATCCTACAAATATTAAAGTGTGGGGGTTTCTTGCCAAAGTAGAAATACCATAACTGAAAAAGGTCAAAATTGGACCAAAGACTATAGATTGCATATTCATTGGATATGCTCATAACAGCAGTGCATACCGATTTTTGGTGTTGAAATCTGAAATTGATGACATTCATGAAAACACCATTGTCGAGTCACGAAATGCTAGATTCTTTAAACACATTTCCTCTAAAATCCTCTATGAAACTATTGTTCAAAAGAGATCAAGAGATACAGATACTCTTGTGGATATTGTTAGTCAAAACTGGCATGAAAGAAATGTTGAAACAGAAGTAGAGGAACCTAAAAGGAGAAAACATCAAAGGACCTCTAAAACCTTTGGACCCGATTTCCATGCATATATGATAGAAATGAACCTCTTACTTACCAACTAGCAAAGTCATCTCCAGAGGCTCCATACTGGAAGGAGGCTGTCAACAGTGAAATAGAATCCATTTTACAAAACCATACATGGGAACTAGTGGATCTACCCAAAGGATCAAAACCACTAGGATATAAACGTATATGTAAGAAAAAACTAAAAGTTGATGGCTCAATATACAAGTATAAAGCAAGGCTTGTAATTAAAGGATTTAGACAAAAGGAAGATCTAGATGTTGATTCACGATATTTCCGATTCATGACAACAAAGAAATGGAGATTGATGAAGAACGTATAGAAGAGCCAAGTTCATATATATATGATTATTTAGTTATGTTAGAAATGTGTTAAAATCTATCCTTATAGTATAACAAAAATGCACGTATTTTTGAATATGTATGTATGTGTATATATATTTATATATATATATATATATGATCAGAAAATAGCATTACTAGATTGGTTTCATCTAACCAGTCGACTGGTGAAAACAGACTGGTCGACTGGTCAGGGATCCAGAGCCCAGTAACGACTAGTTTCTTTTCATATTTAAATATATATATATATATACGATTTTCTCAGTTGACCAGTCGACCAGTGATTTTCATACCAATCGACAGATCAGGAAATAACAGTCATTTATGTGAAGAGTTGCTTTCTTTCATGAAGAGATTCCTCTTCATTTATGAACAGAAATAGATGCAGTTCTTCGCTGAAACTCTTCGTGAAAGATTTACAATTATATATACACTTCAAACATGATTTCCAAATAATAGATTCTCACTTATTCTATTATAATTTTTGGTTTACATCTCTATACTCACAGCATTCTAAAAGCTCTCAAAAATTCAAGTTACTTGTTCAATCTTTGAAGTTATTTCATATCTCTTGATTCAACAAGCAACATACTTCCTTCAATCTTCATATACACATTACATACTTGAGGATAAGATTATAGGAAGGGTGTACTTAATTGTTGGCTATTCAGTGTTGATAAAAGAACACATTCAGAAGTCAAAACTCTTTTCTAATTTGTGAAGTCCTGTGTGGGTGCTCAGGCGGGGACATCCTTGTTGGTGCTCAGATGTATTGTGACCTATTCCTCCGGGTTAAGAGAAGGCGTGTTAGTTAATTCCGAAGAGGAGCTTCGGGAATGGACGTAGGATGAGAAGTCCGAACCAGTATAAAATTCCTAGTGTCTTTACTTACTATTTTTACTTGTTTTTGATATATCTATATTGGTTAGATTTACCTGCATAACTATTGTAGCTTACAAGTTAGCTTATCATATAAAATTCTGCTATATCCATATAAAGATCCTACTCAAGTCACACACTGATTTTTCATTTTGGATCGGAGCCTGGTGTTCTAGAGATCGTAACACCATCCTAGAACAAATGGTAATAAAGAAGTCTAGCCAAGGCGTTAAAAGTGGAAGAATAACAAAGCTGAATCAGGAGAGAAAGGAAGCAAATGTCTCATGGCTAAAGTCAGATCACAATCGGTATGTAAAGATTCATTATATAAAGATCTTTTGTTAGACCATGAAAAATTATTGAAAGATTTTAATACTTTGGGTAAACTCAATACAGTCATTTTAGCTAAATCAAAAATTGTGGGGAAGAAAGTTCCAAATTAAAAGAAGAAAACAATTTTTTAGTAAAACAAGCCAAATGTTTTGAAAATACCTTAGAAGAGCTTGTTTCTCAAAAAGATTTCCTTCAAAAAGAAAATGAGCGATCAGAAGATAAAAAATCCTCTTTTAAAGGAAATTGGTCTTTTGTAAAATAAAAATATATCATTAGAAGATTCTTTAAATAGTTCTAGTTCTTTAATTTTGTCTCTTGAAAGAAAAAGAGAATGGAGCTTTAACTGAAAAGAATTTAGAATTATCTAAAGAATATGAGTTTTTAAAGGTGAATAAATTTTGCAAAATGAATTTCTTTAGATAATTCAGGATCTCAAATTTGTGGTCTCAAAACTGAGAATGGTACTTTAAAAAGGAAGAACTCTGAATTAAATAAGGATATTGATGATTTTCAAAATAACAAAATTTCTTTTGAAAATGTTAGTCGCGACTTTGGAATTAAATTTGATAAATGTACAAAGAAGTTCGCGAAATTTAATAAAGGTCAAAATGATTTAAATATGATTTTATCTAGATTTTGACCTTTACATGACAAAAATGGTTTAGGATATAATCATAGAAGTAGTACTAGATATGCTTTTCTGTACAATAAGAATATCACTACTAGTACTAATGCACATCCGAGATACAATTATTCTATAAATTCAGATACTTTTATGACTAGAGATCTGTATAATAGATCTGGAAGAACGAAAAGGGATATCAATAGAGATTACTTATGTATTTGGGTTCCTGTAAATTGAAGAAACAGAGAAAAATATATCGATGATTATTTTGATTTAGTAGTTAATAATGAAAATTTTATCTTTAAAGGTTCCATTAAACCCTCTTGGGTATGGTTACCTTCCATCTAACCCCTAGACCCAAACGAAGCAAGTGGGTACCAAAGTATATGTATCATAATTTTTGCAGGTACACCACAAAGAAGCTATTTTTGGTATCTCTAAATATCCGTGAAAAAAACATTCAGTTTATCGAAATTCACATATCTCCTGAAGGTACTTTAATTATTTATATAATCGATTACTACTGTTTCTCATAGCATTTATTCCTTTTTATCGATGACAAAGGGGGAGAGTGGTGTATATCAATATTGATTATATGATCATATATCAAATATATTAAATATATCAAATATGTATGTTAAATGCTAACATTTTGTTACAGGGAGTCGCATGGTAAATATATATTATATTGTGAATTAACAAAATGATGCAGAAATTCAAGGGGGGCTAAATATATATATACAAGCATACATTCAGGGGAAGCAATTCAATATTTCAACATAATGTGAGTTGTTGTCATCAATCAAAAAAGGAGGAAAATGTTGATTCACGATATTTTCGATCCATGACAACAAAGAAATGGAGATTGATGAAGATCGTATCGAAGAGCTAAGTTCATATATATATATATATATATATATATATATATATATATGATTATTTAGTTGTGTTAGAAATGTGTTAAAATCTATCCTCATAGTATAACACAAATGCACGTATTTTTAAATATATATATATATATACATGATCAGAAAATAGCATTACTGGACTGGTTTCATCTAACCAGTCGACTGGTCAGGGATCCAAAGCCCAGTAATGACTAGTTTCTTCTCATATTTAAGTATATATATATATATATATATACACGATTTTCTCAGTTGACCAGTCGACTAGCGATTTTCATACCAGTCGACTAATCAGGAAATAACAGTCATTTTTCTGAAGAGTTGCTTTCTTTCATGAAGAGATTCCTCTTCATTTATGAACAGAAATAGATGCAATTCTTCACCGAAACTCTTCGTGAAAGATTACTACTCTTCTACAATTATGAATACACTTCAAACATGATTTCCAAATAATAGATTCTCACTTATTCTATTCTAATTTCTGATTTACATCTCTATACTCACCGCATTCTAAAAGCTCTCTAAAATTCAGGTTACTTGTTGAATCTTTGAAGTTATTTCATATCTCTTGATTCAATAAGAAACTTACTTCCTTTAATCTTCACATACACATCAAATACTTGAGGATAAGATCATAGGAAGGGTGTACATAATCATTGGTTATTCAGTGTTAATACAAGAACACATTAAGAAGTCAAAACTCTTTTGTAATTTGTGAAGTCTTATGTGGGTGCTCAGGCAAGGACATCCTTGTTGGTGCTCGAGTGTATTTTGACCTATTCCTCCGGGTTAAGAGAGGGCATGTTAGTGAATTCCAAAGAGGAGCTTTGGGACTGGACGTAGGACGGGAAGTCCGAACCAGTATAAAATTCCTAGTGTCTTTACTTACTACTTTTACTTGGTTGTGATATATCTATATTGATTAGATTTACCTGCATAACTATTGTAGCTTCAAAGTTAGCTTGTCATATACAATTCCACTATATCCATATAAAGATCCTACTCAAGTCACACATCGACTTTTCACTAGATTACTTTGATACGTATTCACCATTTACTAGAATAACATCGATTACAATGCTTATTGTAATCACATCCATATTAAATTTGGAAATACACCAAATGGATGTGAAATCTGTGTTTTTGAATGGTGAACTAGAAAAAGAAATATATATGCAACAACCTGAAGGGTTTCTAAGCCCAGGAAATGAAAATAAGGTGTGCAAGTCAGTAAAATCACTTTATGGCCTTAAACTGGCACCAAAACAATGGCATGAGAAATTTGATGAGACTATGTTATATCAAATGGATTCAAAATAAATGAATCAGATAAATGCGTTTATGTAAGATATACAGATATTGGATATGTCATTGTTTGTCTTTATGTTGATGATTGGTTGATCCTAGGGAATAATAAGGCCATAATAAAATCTACAAAGGATATGTTATCCTCCAGATTCGACATGAAAGACCTAGGAGTGGCTGATGTGATCTGGGGTGCAAAAATTATTAAAACATCACAAGGATATGCGTTATCTCAGTCACATTACATTGCTAAATTACCTGAAAGGTTCAAGTAGTATAATATAACCAGTGGATATGAACCAGAATTGGGTAAAGAACACCGGTGATGGAATATATCAGCTTGAATACTCTCGTATGCTTGGAAGTATTATGTATGTCATGAATTGCACTAAGCCTACCATTGCATACTCTATAAGAAAGTTGAGTAGATATACCAGTAATCCAGGAAAACATCACCAGAAAGCAGTAATCAGGGTCCTAGGATATCTAAAGTACACACAAAACCATGTGTTGCAATATGAGAAGAAACCTTCAGTGGTAGAAGGATATAGTGATGCCAATTGGATAAGTGGCTCAAATGACACAAAATCCGCAAAAGGATAAGTGTTTACATTAGGAAATGGAGCGATCTCAAGGAAATCATCCAAACATACTTGCATAGCAAGGTCAATAATGGAATTGGAGTTCATTGCTCTAGTTTAAGTCGCGGAAGAAGCAGATTGGCTTAGGAGTTTTTTGGAAGACATTCCAAATAGGGAAAAAACAGTACTTCAAATATGTATACATTGTAATAGTCAGTCTACTATAGGAAGGGCGAATAGTACATTGTATAATGGTAAATCTAAACATATTCATCGTATACATAAAACCATAATACAGCTTCTCTCTAATGGAGTTATCACTGTAGACTATGTAAAGTCAAAGGATAACATTGTGGATCCACTAACTAAAGGCTTGCCTATAGAGAAAGTTCAAACCTTATCGATGGGAATGAGCTTAAGACCTATAAACTAAAAGTTTTCTAAAATGGAAACCCCACCTTGTTGATTGGAGATCCCAAGATCTAGGTTCAAAGGGACAAGTAAGTTTAAGATAAAACTTGGTAGCATTGAAAAAAACATTACAACCATTCCTAAGATAAGTTAGTGCACAACCCGTCGGAGAATAGGATAAGCTTGGCTGTTAATGATGTCTATATTGTGGTGTTATAAAGAACCAAGTGGGGTATTATGGGATACTCATTATAGAATCACCTATGTGAGTGCGAAGGCGCCACTTCAAAAAGAATTGTAAGGTCAAATTCTTCAAGCTCTCATGAAACCAAGGCGGTGTTCATGGAAAAAATGAACACAAATAGAGAAACAAGAAGTTAAAGAATAATTATCATGTGTTATCTTTAAAGACATACACAAATGGCTTACAGTTCAAAGACAGTCTAGTCCACTGATTCACTAGTTAGTCATAACTGTAAAACACTAGGAAAAATTCAAGGCCTTTGTGCTACTTTTACCAATATGATAAATGTTTTGCAATTTTAAAAAACATGATAACCACTCATTCATGTGGGGGATTGTTGGAAATGAGTAAGTGGTTTGGGAAGTTTTTAAGTCCAGCACCAAGAAATAATAAAACCCATCCCACTATATAACAATGTCTTCTTGGTTATATCGAAAGAATAAGGAGATAGAAGGATGGAGGGCAATGACATGATAAGCACTCATATTTAATATCGAATGGTCAAAAGATAGGGCCTTGGGGCTCTTGGGATCTCGTGATTAATTGGGCCTCCGATTGCCGCTGGGCTTGTTGCGCTAAGAAATGACTATTTTTTGAATCTGACCGCGCAAATACCAACGGTAGTGCCTGTTGGTAAAGGGTCACAACCTTTCCAATACTCACCACCGTTAGAAATCAAACAGTAACGCCTCTTCGCGAATAGCTGCCAACCCTAGCCTATATATAGGCACTGGGAAATCAAGTCAGAACGTTTTTTAAGTTTGTTTTCTACTCCTCTGTTCCGTATCTTCTTCTCGAAAAGATTTGTTCTAATATTATCAACTTCCTATGCTCATCGTTGCTCTGTGATTGCAACGCATCATTACAAACAAGTTCCATTTCATCCTTGGGAAACATTTGCTCAACAACCTTACGCGCCTTAAAGGGAGCAATTTCGTTTCAAGGGAACAACATACGCTGGATTCAGAAGCATAATCGGTAATCTGCTTATTCCTTTACCGAATTAGATTTATACAGCATATTGTTGTTCATGTTCTTTGCAAATCTGTGATTGTTCTTTGCTGTTTCAAATTGCAATAACATTAAAACAATATTACTAACGCTTAGAACAATTCTTGTTCACTGCATCAGTCATTGTAACGGTTTTCCACCGTTTTTGTTGCTTGGTTTCTAACAAATGTGACGTATTAAAAGTATTAGAGCATTTGCGTTGTCCTACTGGGACAAGTTGTTAAGATTTTTAATGGCATTTACTAAGAATTGAGATTTCAAATGGGTCTCAATGTCCAATATCCATGCAAATAATTGTTTCCAAATATGTTAAAAGCCTTGAATTCAAGTTTAGCAATGTTTGATATTTTGCGAATTACACATAAAACAAATTGAATTTAATAAATTGTACAATAATAAAATAAAATATTAGCAATGAACAACTATATGTAAGCCTTAGGTTTGTACAGTCATTGTATACTTTATGTAATGTACTTCCATATGAAGTATGAAATGTAATTGTGGCCTTGGCCACTAGGAATGTTAATGGCTAGGCCGGTATGGATGTGCTTCCTGCATGGAGACACATTTTATTTTGTAGTATAGTATGTAGCTAGCTCCAGTGTTGTAAGTCTGTTAGGTAGAGTAGACGGACCACTTTAAACTTCAATGATGGTGGACAGTCCACCTTAAAAATCAAATAGCTAATTGTCTACTAACAATCACCTTTACTGTACTGATTTGTAATATTAGTTATAATAAAAGGTTTTTTCGATCACCTTAAAAATAGGACGGCTTTGCCAAAAAATATATATGTAAGCTACTTTATTACTTCGTTGTTTAGGTTACACATCACTGGACATTCATGGTCCTTTGTTTCAATCACGAAATTGGACGTTCTACATATCAAAAAAATTAACCTTCGGCAATAACTAATTGTTTCAGATATTAACGGATAAAGTAATGCAAATTGTTTTGAAGTATAGAAAGTATTGAAATTCAATGTCAAAACAAGCTATAAAAAATTAGCAAAAACTAATGTCAGATGCCCATGCAAGAGAGACTGCAAACCGACAATGATAGTAAGCTAAAGATTACGCCTCGATTCAAAGGAAAATGTGAACTCGAATGGCATGACATAAATTTTTTTTATGCAACATGTGATTTCTCCAAATATTATAGGTAGAAAGCCAAGTCCGAATAGATTATATTACGGACATCATTGGCTTTAATAGGTGGCAATGGATATAACGTAATATATGTAGCAAAAGCACTAGTGTAGCGATTAGAAATACTGTTATTGCATAATTTGAGTCTTATAACATTGTACATAATTAGCATATATCATTAACAAATTACAACCTAATTTATCTACACTAAGAACAACTACATCAACCCACGTGACCCATTAACATGTATTAATGATACTTAAAGACACAATAAGAAAAATACCCTATTGCAACTAGCTATTTGCAACAGGCATCTAACAACAGTTGCAATAAGCGATATTTAGCAACAAACCTTTTGTAGCAGTTGTAATAGATGAGATTCAACAACAGGCCTTCTCTTTCTGTTGCGAAAACATATTTTTAGCAACTGCGCTTCCCTGCCAGTTGCTAAAACATACTTTTAGCAACTGCGCTTCCAGTACAGTTGTAATAAACATGTTACTCGCAGCTGCCATTTCAAACTTGCTGCAAAAAAATATTTTTAGCAACTGTTTTTGTCACTTGCGATAACTGTATTTTTTTTACAACTAGTAAGGCTATTTGCTAAAACATACTTTTAAAAATTATTTTTTCCCCACATTGGAAAACATAAATACTATTAAATATAAAAGTACGATGTAATAAGCAATATTTAGGTATAATATGAAAAGTAGCAAGAAATAATAGTTAGTAAATAAGGAGTTATATTTTAATAATCAATAATTAGTATTATCACTACAAGATATTATATATTAGTAATTAATAATTACTATTAAATAATAATTAGTTTATACTTGATAAGTAATAATTAAAACTAATAATTGATAATCGATATATTCAATTTTTTTTTAAATTTCAAAATAAATAGTAAGTGATAAATAGTACTAGGTATTTAACACTTAATAATTAATAACTTATTGTTTATAATTAATTTTTGTTAACTAATATTTAGTAACTGATGTTAATTATATGACAATATAAAATAACCGTTAATACAATAATTAATGATATATATACGCGCGCGCACACACACATATATAACACAATTTTTAGTATATATATATATATAACACTAAACATTTAACAGTTGATATTGCATTATAATGAAGAAGCAACAAGTAGTATTATACAAACTACTATAAAATAAACATGAAGAATAAATATTAAATAATTATTTTTTCATAATCAACGTTCATTTGCGTAATAAGCCATCTGAAAATTTTGGCTCCAGCTTCGCGTTTTGGCTCCAACTCACGGATTCCAATTGCCGCCATTCGAAAATTTTGGCTCTAAAACATATTATTTTCGCTCCATCCACCTTCGTTTGTGTAATAAGCCCAAGCAAACATCATATATTCCCAATTCCTCCAAATCACTAATTTAGTCATTCTCCATTTGCAATTCAACAAATTAAAAACACCTTTCCTCTTCATTTTGAAATCAAATCTGAATAAATCACCACTCTCCCATCGGCCTTTTTCTATTTCCATTTTATTTTTCGTGATACTATTCATTGCGTTTGGGTGGAAATTGCAGTCGGTGATTGAAGTTTTGTCGATCTATGTCAGATAAGAGGTCGTTCAATGGAGAAGTAGGGGTCATGGGAAGGCGTAGTTGGCAGTGGTGGATTTAGGTACGGTTTTGGGTCTTGATTTAGTGTGATTGGCCAGTATGTCAAATTTATATCGTAATTTAAACGATTTGTACCATTTTGTATATAAGATTTAGGTTATTAAGGTGTTCAGAATTTTGCTATAATCAATCTGTACCAATCTGTATCTTGCTTTAATCGATCTGGTACAACTGGTGCAGTTTTGGGTCTACATCTGGTGTAAGTGGCGATAACAGGATTCATGTGGGGTTTTGGGTGTTTAAAAATGTATCATTTTGTATATAAGATTTACATATGTATTTTGGAAGACAAAATATGCGCATGTATTGTCACTGAGTTTGGATATATCGAGCTTTAATGTATGAACCTGAAACAAATGCACAACTTCAAAAATTTTTGATTTCGACATATGTATGAAGAAATTTTTATATGACTGCACTTCTTATATAATAAATGTGTGCTTGTGCTTCTTTATTGGAACCGTTTTCAATTTATTAATAGGTAAAGAAATCTATTACTTTCCAAATATGGCGGTGGTGACGCCTCAAGACAATGGGTAATTTTATTTTGTTTAAGGATGTTTTGTTACATTTATAACTTACCAAATATGGTTATTGACACTGATTAATGTGATGATATGTAGAGCTTGTGGATATGGAAATCTGTGCAGTCAAGGCTATGGAACAAACATTGCAGTGCTCAGCATGGCGTTGTTCAATGATGGACTTAGTTGCGGATCATGTTATGGAATGAAATGCAATGATGACTCGAGATGGTGCTTACCCGGATCCGTCATCATCACTGCGACTAACTTCTGTCCTTCTAATTTTGCACTGTCTAATGATAATGGAGGGTGGTGCAACCCACCTCTTCAGCATTTTGATAAAAATAATTGAATTTACAAAAGCTGTTTATACATCTTAATTATCTGTTTGGTATCGATTTGCTTGCTTGTTTGTCAAAAGATACTTCAAAAGTGGATTCTTTTCTTTCAAAAGTATAATTTTAGTAGTTTAAAATTTCATTTATAGATAGGGGATGAAACATGTGATTCTTTTCTTTAGCATGGAAAAAGAATGATCTCTAATTGCTTGCAATGCAATATCTTTATTCATCAGAATTCAGTGATTCCACTGGGATGGTAACACTTTTGTTTCGAGCTCATTTGCCAATCATCTACGCGAATAATTCAGGTACTACTTCATCAAATTTCTAAGTTTGAAGTAATTTCATTTGGTTTAGTATATATTCAGTAATAAATGCTTTGGACGAACAAAATCCTCAACTATAGCTCTTTTTATGTGAATAGGATTATCTTGTAGTATAAAAGCACTACTATAATCATTCTGAACGTTTTCTTTTATGATGCTTTCACAATGATCTGTCCATACAAATTTGTTTCTTTGATAATGATGGCATATTATCAAAATAAATTTGAAAATGTAGTTTGTTTATTAGCACAACTTGGGTTTAATTAGGTTAATTCCATATATGGAATCATGGATTAGTAGATGTATCGCATAGGGACAAATAACAACATTTAATAATACATGGTTAACAAAATTGCATCCATACCATGTTAGCTTTTCATAGTGATATTTAACTGCTTGATTATCTTTCTATTTATTTTATTGTTTTAATAATGTTAACCATTCTAGTTACTGCATACATTACTATTATTTCTTCTATTTCAGCAAATATTCTTCACACAAAAATGAAATAGTCATAAGAAATCTGTTTATTCATTCGAGCACCCATTCAGTCTTTTTTTTGCAATAGCATGTCAAATTTCAAGATTAATTTATGGAAGAAATCATAACCACATTTATGAAAATACCGACCTTCTAACAATACAAAATAACCCCAGAAAATAATTTACTTACAGAATAAAAAACAAGTATCTTCATACTTGTTTTGTGACTAGGTACAATATTTCTTTATTTATTGTATTTAACGTTATGTGGTACCAGCATTTAACTATTACATCAATGCATTAGCAAGTAAATGTATAACTGCATTTCAAGCAAGTAGTTTTAGCAAAAGCTGAAATAAGTAAATTAATGGTCCAAGGTAACATTAAAAGAACCTGAACTGCTTGTGTTTAACTAAACTTATAAATCACTGGAACGTAAGTAGTACCAAGACAACTCAGCTTTTATGTAACAAAATTCTGACAAACTTACCAGAAAAATAAAAATATGTCCATAAATCTTATTTATACAAGATTATAGAGCGAGTAAGAGTAACATATTTTTCTTTCATGCTGGAGATATATCTATATTGGAGATTTCTTATCTTGAATTTTTAAAAGCATATATAGTGTAACACCCCGAATTTCGGTTAATGTTAAAGTTCACAAATTAAAGAATAACTAATCCCAGATGTGGGAATTAGGGGAAACGGGCTGCGCCATTGCGTTCGTCTCGGAAAAATACGCGAAATAGAGTCCGAGTTTGCGTAAAACGGGTACCGTATGAAAGAGATATGGACGAACGAAGTTAGGCAGAAAAACCAGAAACAGGCCAGAAATGCACTGGCGCACTTGTGAAGTGCGCCAGAACAAAAATGCACTGGCGCACTTATGAAGTGCGCCAGTACAAAGATACACTGGCGCACTTGGGAAGTGCACCCGTGCCGAGCCAAGAAACCTGCACATTTTCTAGAGAGTTCTGTGGTTGGGTGCACCAGTTTGGGGTTTGGGGTTTGGGCTTGGTCTTAGGGCTGGTTTCTGGAAGGTACCGAAATCTAAGGGTCCTAATCTAATTTAGGGTTAATCTAAGGGCCTAAAACACTACCTAATCCTATAAATAAGACCCCAACCCTACCCTAATTCATTCATAATTAGATCTTGTAACTAAACTATGGCAAAATGAAACTTGATCATGGCCTCCACAAATCAATGAAGGAAGTTGCAAGCTAATCAACCTCTAACCATCATCTTCTTCATATTTAGCAACTAATTTCACTTCATAAGTTTGCTAATCTTGGGTTTGGTGAGTTTCTATCACTTTGATGATCAATTGCTAAATTAAGTAGATGAGATATGATGAGATCTATGGTTTTGCATGAGGATTAATGGGTTTTCAAGTCATATGATATGATGTGAATATGCTAATCTATGTTTAATATTAATCCTATGTTTATGCATGTTGAATATGTGAGTTATGCATGTTGAATATGTGAGTTTATGCATGTTGAATATGTGAGTTATGCATGTTGAATATGTGAGTTTATGCATGTTGAATATGTGAGTTTATGCAAGTTGGATATGTGGGTTTATGCAAGTTAAGTGGTGGGTTTATGCATAATAAGTAATTGATTTTATGCATGCTAAGTAGGTGGTTTTATGCATGCTAAGTGTTTGGTATTATGCATAAATCATGACATGCAAGTTTACCCTTTTAAATGTGATGCATACATATGCAAGATGACACCTTTATATGCTATGAATATATATATATATATATATATATATATATATATGCATGTTTACCCTCCTTTAAGATGCAAGTCATATATGCAAGTTCAACATGTTATACAAGTTATGTGTATGCTTATATGCAAGTTCAACATGTTATACAAGTTATGTGTATGCTTATATGCAAGCTCAACATGTTATGCAAGTTTATGTGTATGATGTTATGTAAGTTATGTGCATGTTGTTATGCAAGTTCATATGCAAGTTATGTGTATGATGTTATGCAAGTTATGTGCATGATGTTATGCAAGTTATGTGCATGATGTTATGCAAGTTATGTGTATGTTGATATGCAAGTTATGTTTATAATATTATGCAAGTTATGTGTATGATGTTATGCAAGTTAACATGTAACATGTTGTGCAAGTTCACACCTTTAAGACACATGCAAGTTCACCTTTGTATAACCTATGAACACTTATGCAAGTCGCCTTTATACATGACATATGTATGTTCATGCAAGTTGGGTTATTTAGTAATGCTAGTTGGGTTAATGTCATGATGTAAGTGGACACCTTTTAACCCATGTTAATGCTAATGTATGCTAAGTGAAACCCATGTTAATTGTGAAAGAATATTCTCTTGGAAATATGTCGTGTTAGCATAAGTACGTGGGGAAACAATGGGGTTAATAGACATGTTAATGAAATGGTGTGAAATGGTTATGATTAAGCATACCATAAAATGAATAAGCATAAGTGGGAATTTACCTATTGAGTTAGGTCTACCCCATGGGAATTTACCTATTGAGTTAGGTCTACCCATGTTATGAAAAACTTGATATTAATTAGGGATAATTAATGTGGGGGTGATTAATTAGGTGTAATTAATCGACTAAGACACGAGGTTGGACCCATTTGTAGTGTAAAACTGCCCGGACCCTACCGGCTTAACCAGTTGCTACAAATGTCAGCCCAATGTGAGAGGTCTTAGCCATAAATTAAATACGTGATTAAAGTAAAGACACGAGGTTAGACTCTATTATGACGTAAGACTGCCCGGACCCAACCGGCTTAACCAGTTGTCATAAAAGCCAGTCTAATGTGGGAGGTCTTTATGGGAGATCACGGTCTTAATTAATTAAGAAACACTTAACCATATTAGCATGTAGTGGGACATGAGGGGTTAAGTGGGTGCCTTGGGTGGCATGAGGAGACTAGTGGGTTGCCTTGGGTGGCAATAGAAAAATACGATTAGAATACTTAACCAAAGTGGAACATGTAATTAAACATGATTAAAGGGTTAAGTAAGTGCCATGGGTGGCATGTGAAAATACGATTAGAATACTTAACCAATGTGGAACATGTAATTAAACATGATTAAAGGGTTAAGTAAGTGCCATGGGTGGCATGTGAAAATACGATTAGAATACTTAACCAAAGTGGAACATGTAATTAAACATGATTAAAGGGTTAAGTAAGTGCCATGGGTGGCATGTGAAAATCTAGTGGGTACCTTGTATGACAATTAGAATATGATTAAAGGACTTAACCAAAATTTATAACATGTAAGGGGACATGGTTAAAGGGTTAAGTGGGATTCACTAGAAATAACAAGCTTAGGTGGTAGCTTGTGGGGGCCCATTTCAACCAATATCCCAAACGTATCTTTGTGGGCTCGACTCTAGTCGAGTGACGGGACACGCATATTGGGCTTGACTATAAGAGGCCAAACCGGGTTAGCGGTGGCAACGCGGGACCAACGGGTTTCATATGCGTGTGTGGACCCGGGCTGGTTGGTAAGTCGTTGTTGCATCGTGTAGATATAAAGCCGTGCACCGTTGATATTATCAGGTGGCCATGTTGGGGAATGATACACCCCATCGTGGGACCAGCACGGGTATCTACGTAGGGGAGCCGATCGCTTAGGGAGTAGTGGGTACACCTATGTAGTCAGATAGGGGTACACGAAACTACTAAATTACTAAGTACACTTAGTGGGATCAACCTTTAAGTAGGAATGACTGGTGTGGTGCAGTATAGTAATTATCCTTGGGTGGGTGGATGCGTCTGTACGGTTATCTTAGTTTATCCTAAGTCTGCCAAGCTACTTAGTGTAGCCATTCATCCCCAGACGTTACCGTATATCAAGCTTATGTCTTCTCTGGTTACTTTAATGATTGTATTGTTAAAGTTATAGGACTCGCTCAGACTTATGTCTGACCCCGTTGTTTTTATCTTTTTCCCAACCCTCAGGTTATCAGAGTGGGCCCAGTACAAGTAGGCTTTGATCAGGCTGCTTATTTCTCTTTTGGAGCTTGGACCATAGGTGTAGAGCTCAGCTTACCCTTTTTTCTATGGCTATCAGTTCATGTATTGGGATTATGTACTTTTATTTATCAGGATGGATATTTTGTACTTGACTCTTATTATGGTTTTGTGATGTAACCAAACATGTTTTACTTTCCGCTGAAATGAAATGATGTTTTGAAATTTTCAAGTATTACTTATATCTGTCTTGTTGTAATTTTTCTGTTCTATATTCACTTAAAATACGCCACCGATGTTATGGCATTCCCATAGAGAGTGACCATAGCGGATGTGGGGTGTTACACGTGGTATCAGAGCAAAGGTTACCAGAACAGATAAAATTTTTAGAAAACTATTTTTCTAAAAACATTTTTGGAAGAAATATTTTCAAAAACATGTCTTTAAAGAGAAAAGTTTTTGAAGGAAAAGCATAATCCCCGATAGCCATATCTTTATCTTTCGAATTCTCCGTTTTGAATCTTTCCTTTTTCGTCTCAGCATGGCTGAAGATCTTTATCTTCCGGACGGTGTAGCGGTACCAGTATGGTATAGGAGGTTGTTAGAGGCTAGGGCCGCCGCTGCAGGTCCAGCAAATGTTCCTCCTCCACCCGTTGCACTCGTTCCTCCTCGCGCGGATACTTTTGCAATGACTTGTAGGAAGTTTAAGGCTATGGGAGGAAAACCTTTTGTGGGAGCTAGGGATTGGCTTAATGAGACGGAAGAATTAATGGAAATCTTGGAAGTGGAAGAGGGAAAGAAAGTCAAGTTAGCCGCTTGGTTAATGGAAGGAGAGGCCTCGTTCTGGTGGGAGGTCACTAATGGAGAACGCCCTGTTGACTCTTGGATGGATTTCAGGCAAAGGTTTGAGGCAAAGTTTCTCTCAAAAGCGGAAGAAAATATGCACGTGGAAAGGTTCTTGAACTTAAAGCAAGGGAACTTGTCGGTGAAAGAATATGTTAACAAGTTTAAGCAGTTAGCGAGGTTCAGCATAGACTTGGTAAACACACCGGAAGAGAAAGCTTTGAGGTTCGTTAAAGGCTTAAACGAACCGATGCACGGATTGGCTATGTCTCACATCCCTATTGGGGCCACTTTTGAGAAGCTAGTGGACATGGCACTTATGCATGAGGAAGAGAAGGATCCCAATGCTAGTAAAGCACCCGAGAAGGAAGGAGATCAGAGGAGACCTCAACAGCAACAGCAAAACAAGGGTGGGAAAGGCAACGGTGGCAAGGGAAAGAAGAAGTGCTTCAATTGTGGGACACTAGGCCACCTAAGCAAGGATTGTCGCAAGAAGAGGAAGGCCGGCTGCTTCCACTGTGACGAAGCAGGACATCTAGCGAAAGACTGCCCTAAGAAAGGGCAAAGGACGGGGTATACCTCAGGAGGACAGGTGCAAGCTCTGGTGGCACCAGCTCAGGCAAGGGGGCAAGTTCAGGCTCTCGCGGCTCCACCGGTTCGAGAAAGAGGTAGAACTATTTCCGTGGAAAGTTTAGTTTTCCTGTTTGATCATCCTGTCCGTTCTTTATTTGATTTTGACGCATTGAGTTCGTTTATCTCATCATTGTTAGTTGAGTCACTGCACTTAGACACCAGTTTAGTAGGTGATCCCTTAGTTGTTTCAAACCCAATTGGGGCTCCATGGTGTGTTTGGGTTTGAAAGTTTCTATACTTAGCGTTGAGTTTAGATGTGATGCTTTTTGGGCTTCACAGGCTATGGGTTAGTTTTGGGCATGGACTGGTTATCCAGTAATGGTGCCGTTCTTATTGTGGAGGGAGAGTTGTTAGGCTTATGACCCGCTTGGGTAACACTCTCGAAATCTCTTGTAATCCCATGGAATTTGTTATGCTAAGTTATCTAGAGTCGCTTGACACGTCGGTCGAGAGTTTGCAATCTATAGAGTGGTCCGGGAATACTCGGATGTGTTTGAGGAGGTGAAGGGCTTACCTCCGGAGCGGGAGATTGACTTCCAAAAATATCTGGTAGACAATGCCAAACCAGTGTCTTGGCCAGTGTGCCACGTAGCTCCTCGTGAGAGGAGGGAACTCCATAAGCAAGTAGGCAATTTGCTTGAGAAGGGGTTTAGAAGACGAAGTATATCGGAGTGGGGTGCTCCGGTAGTTTTTGCCACAAAGGCGGATGGGTCCCTCAGACTTTGTGTAGGCTAAAGAGAGCTAAATAAACTCACAAAGAAGAATAGACACCCATTGTCGAGGATTGATGTTCTCTTTGATCAGTTAGTGGGTGCCTCAGTATTTTCGCAGTTGGACTTAGCCACGAGGTTTCGTCAGTTGAGAGTGACTGAGGATAGTATAGAGAAGACTACCTTTAGGACTCCGGATGATTTTCATGAATGGCTGGAGATGCCATTTGGTTTGACGAACGCCCCCGCATATTGATTTGATGAGAAGGGTGTTCAGGGAGTACCTAAATAAGTTCGTGATGGTCTTTGTAAATGACATCTTGGTCTTTTCTAGGAGCGGAATAAGTTTTCGTATGTGCTCAATAGGATGAGCAAAGCCAGTTATGGGATAAACGGTGGTTTTGGAGCGAGACTGGCGAGGACATCCAGAGTTGGACAAGGGCTTAATTATTTAGCCGTTTTTACTAGTATCATCTCACGTAGGACGTCTAGGTTCGAAGGACGCATCCCTTGGGTGTTTGTCTGATATTGGTTTAGGCCTTTGGGGCTTGCATTTGGGGGATGTCGAGTTCGACCAGGGTGGTCTGCGTGAGAGGTGGATAGTTGTGACGATTTTGCATGGGAGAATATCCTGATTTTCTCTAGAAGTGGAGAAAAGCATGCCTTACATCTCAGAGAAGTGTTGGAGACTCTTTGAGCACATAGTCTTAAAGCTAAATTCTCTAAATGTCATTTTTGGAGAAGAGAAGTGCGATTCTTAGGGCATGTGGTCTCTAAGGAAGGGATAGCTGTGGATCCCGCAAAGATAGTATCTATCCAGGATTGGAAAGTTCCTAGGAATGCTACCGAAGTAAGAAGTTTCTTGGGGTTGGCAGGATATTATAGGAAGTTCATCAAAGACTTCGCGAAGATATCAGCCCCATTAACCCGCTTGACGAAGAAGAATCTGGTTTTCTCATGGGACGAGATGTACCAAGACATGAAGCGAGTTTTCTTTTTGGCCGGTACGAAGAAAGACATGGCCGAGTATGTCGCTAGATGCTTGGTGAAAGCGGAGCAAAAGAAACCAAGTGGGTTGCTTCACCCATTGGAAGTTCCGCTAAGGAAGTGGGATAGTGTCTCGAAGGATTACCGAAATCAAGGAAGGGTAATACAGGGATTTGGGTTGTGGTAGATAGACTTACTGAGTGTGCCCATTTCATACCCGTGAAGAGCAAGAGGACTATTCCATGTCTAGCTTCAGTTTACATTCGAGAGATTATTAGATTGCATGATGTACCTTCCAGTATAGTGAGCGATCAAGATCCTATCTTCACTAAAGAGTTTTGGAAAAGTTTGCAAGAGGCGGTAGGGACTCAGTTGTATTTGAGTACCGCATATCATCCTCAGATAGACGGCCAGACCGAGAGGGTGAATCGTATTTTAGAAGACCTTTTGAGGCTATGTATCTTGGATTTAGGAGGTACATGGGAAGAGCATCTTCCATTGGTGGGGTTGCCCGACAGACTTAGTGGTGTACATGATGTATTCCATGTGAGGAAGGGCCTACATAAGATCGTAGAGGCGATAGAGCCAAGCTTGCTTAAAGAAGTAAGGTAGAGCGTGATGTGATTATTCGACGAGCTCCTACCCGCATCCTTGGGTCAGAGATTAGGGAGTTGAGAAACAGAGAGGTTCGACTAGTCAAAGTGAAAAAGGAGAGAAAGTGAGAGCAATGCTACTTGGGAGACAGAAGCGAAGATGCGTTCGTTATACCCATCCCTTTTTGAGGGTATGTGCTTTAGACGTCTCCTTTATCGGTTGTCTAGTGCTTATCTTATCCTTAGTATGTCCTCTCATTAGTACCTTTGACCTTTAGACAGGGTAAACCTATGGTTGAAACATGTGTTTGAGACATGTTATGGTTGATGGATGCAAGTGGATGCAAGTGTTTGCTAGTGGTTGCTCGTGGATGCATATACACACACTCTAGGCACTAGATCGGCTCAATCACTTCATATTGCATATTGCATAAAATTGTATGTAGGAAGCTATATTTATGGATGTATAATGATTGTGTTATCATATAGATGATGCATTTTGGTGAATGATTGTGCACTCATGTAGATATTGTACGTGTCGATAGGGTTCTTTCGCATACATAATGGATGCATGGCACTATCATGGTTTGCATATGTTCATACATTAGATAGGGAACATATACACACACTTTTTGCATATGCTCATACATCATTAGAAATTGTTTTAAGGACAATGGATGCCCGTGTTTGATGGATTGAGTAGATGGTTGTTTGGATGGTAGGATATGCATTCTCCTTAGCTTAGAGATTTCGGGGACGAAATCCTTTAAGGAGGGGAGAATGTAACACCCCGAATTTCGGTTAATGTTAAAGTTCACAAATTAAAGAATAACTAATCCCAGATGTGGGAATTAGGGGAAACGGGCTGCGCCATTGCGTTCGTCTCGGAAAAATACGCGAAATAGAGTCCGAGTTTGCGTAAAACGGGTACCGTATGAAAGAGATATGGACGAACGAAGTTAGGCAGAAAAACCAGAAACATGCCAGAAATGCACTGGCGCACTTGTGAAGTGCGCCAGAACAAAAATGCACTGGCGCACTTATGAAGTGCGCCAGTACAAAGATACACTGGCGCACTTGGGAAGTGCGCCCGTGCCGAGCCAAGAAACCTGCACAGTTTCTAGAGAGTTCTGTGGTTGGGTGCACCAGTTTGGGGTTTGGGCTTGGTCTTAGGGCCGGTTTCTGGAAGGTGCCGAAATCTAAGGGTCCTAATCTAATTTAGGGTTAATCTAAGGGCCTAAAACACTACCTAATCCTATAAATAAGACCCCAACCCTACCCTAATTCATTCATAATTAGATCTTGTAACTAAACTATGGCAAAATGAAACTTGATCATGGCCTCCACAAATCAATGAAGGAAGTTGCAAGCTAATCAACCTCTAACCATCATCTTCTTCATATTTAGCAACTAATTTCACTTCATAAGTTTGCTAATCTTGGGTTTGGTGAGTTTCTATCACTTTGATGATCAATTGCTAAATTAAGTAGATGAGATATGATGAGATCTATGGTTTTGCATGAGGATTAATGGGTTTTCAAGTCATATGATATGATGTGAATATGCTAATCTATGTTTAATATTAATCCTATGTTTATGCATGTTGAATATGTGAGTTATGCATGTTGAATATGTGAGTTTATGCATGTTGAATATGTGAGTTATGCATGTTGAATATGTGAGTTTATGCATGTTGAATATGTGAGTTTATGCAAGTTGGATATGTGGGTTTATGCAAGTTAAGTGGTGGGTTTATGCATAATAAGTAATTGATTTTATGCATGCTAAGTAGGTGGTTTTATGCATGCTAAGTGTTTGGTATTATGCATAAATCATGACATGCAAGTTTACCCTTTTAAATGTGATGCATACATATGCAAGATGACACCTTTATATGCTATGAATATATATATATATATATATATATATATATATATGCATGTTTACCCTCCTTTAAGATGCAAGTCATATATGCAAGTTCAACATGTTATACAAGTTATGTGTATGCTTATATGCAAGTTCAACATGTTATACAAGTTATGTGTATGCTTATATGCAAGCTCAACATGTTATGCAAGTTTATGTGTATGATGTTATGTAAGTTATGTGCATGTTGTTATGCAAGTTCATATGCAAGTTATGTGTATGATGTTATGCAAGTTATGTGCATGATGTTATGCAAGTTATGTGCATGATGTTATGCAAGTTATGTGTATGTTGATATGCAAGTTATGTTTATAATATTATGCAAGTTATGTGTATGATGTTATGCAAGTTAACATGTAACATGTTGTGCAAGTTCACACCTTTAAGACACATGCAAGTTCACCTTTGTATAACCTATGAACACTTATGCAAGTCGCCTTTATACATGACATATGTATGTTCATGCAAGTTGGGTTATTTAGTAATGCTAGTTGGGTTAATGTCATGATGTAAGTGGACACCTTTTAACCCATGTTAATGCTAATGTATGCTAAGTGAAACCCATGTTAATTGTGAAAGAATATTCTCTTGGAAATATGTCGTGTTAGCATAAGTACGTGGGGAAACGATGGGGTTAATAGACATGTTAATGAAATGGTGTGAAATGGTTATGATTAAGCATACCATAAAATGAATAAGCATAAGTGGGAATTTACCTATTGAGTTAGGTCTACCCCATGGGAATTTACCTATTGAGTTAGGTCTACCCATGTTATGAAAAACTTGATATTAATTAGGGATAATTAATGTGGGGGTGATTAATTAGGTGTAATTAATCGACTAAGACACGAGGTTGGACCCATTTGTAGTGTAAAACTGCCCTGACCCTACCGGCTTAACCAGTTGCTACAAATGTCAGCCCAATGTGAGAGGTCTTAGCCATAAATTAAATACGTGATTAAAGTAAAGACACGAGGTTAGACTCTATTATGACGTAAGACTGCCCGGACCCAACCGGCTTAACCAGTTGTCATAAAAGCCAGTCTAATGTGGGAGGTCTTTATGGGAGATCACGGTCTTAATTAATTAAGAAACACTTAACCATATTAGCATGTAGTGGGACATGAGGGGTTAAGTGGGTGCCTTGGGTGGCATGAGGAGACTAGTGGGTTGCCTTGGGTGGCAATAGAAAAATACGATTAGAATACTTAACCAAAGTGGAACATGTAATTAAACATGATTAAAGGGTTAAGTAAGTGCCATGGGTGGCATGTGAAAATACGATTAGAATACTTAACCAAAGTGGAACATGTAATTAAACATGATTAAAGGGTTAAGTAAGTGCCATGGGTGGCATGTGAAAATACGATTAGAATACTTAACCAAAGTGGAACATGTAATTAAACATGATTAAAGGGTTAAGTAAGTGCCATGGGTGGCATGTGAAAATCTAGTGGGTACCTTGTATGACAATTAGAATATGATTAAAGGACTTAACCAAAATTTATAACATGTAAGGGGACATGGTTAAAGGGTTAAGTGGGATTCACTAGAAATAACAAGGTTAGGTGGTAGCTTGTGGGGGCCCATTTCAACCAATATCCCAAACGTATCTTTGTGGGCTCGACTCTAGTCGAGTGACGGGACACGCATATTGGGCTTGACTATAAGAGGCCAAACCGGGTTAGCGGTGGCAACGCGGGACCAACGGGTTTCATATGCGTGTGTGGACCCGGGCTGGTTGGTAAGTCGTTGTTGCATCGTGTAGATATAAAGCCGTGCACCGTTGATATTATCAGGTGGCCACGTTGGGGAATGATACACCCCATCGTGGGACCAGCACGGGTATCTACGTAGGGGAGCCGATCGCTTGGGGAGTAGTGGGTACACCTATGTAGTCAGATAGGGGTACACGAAACTACTAAATTACTAAGTACACTTAGTGGGATCAACCTTTAAGTAGGAATGACTGGTGTGGTGCAGTATAGTAATTATCCTTGGGTGGGTGGATGCGTCTTTACGGTTATCTTAGTTTATCCTAAGTCTGTCAAGCTACTTAGTGTAGCCATTCATCCCCAGACGTTACCGTATATCAAGCTTATGTCTTCTCTGGTTACTTTAATGATTGTATTGTTAAAGTTATAGGACTCGCTCAGACTTATGTCTGACCCCGTTATTTTTATCTTTTTCCCAACCCTCAGGTTATCAGAGTGGGCCCAGTACGAGTAGGCTTTGATCAGGCTGCTTATTTCTCTTTTGGAGCTTGGACCATAGGTGTAGAGCTCAGCTTACCCTTTTTTCTATGGCTATCAGTTCATGTATTGGGATTATGTACTTTTATTTATGAGGATGGATATTTTGTACTTGACTCTTATTATGGTTTTGTGATGTAACCAAACATGTTTTACTTTCCGCTGAAATGAAATGATGTTTTGAAATTTTCAAGTATTACTTATATCTGTCTTGTTGTAATTTTTCTGTTCTATATTCACTTAAAATACGCCACCGATGTTATGGCATTCCCATAGAGAGTGACCATAGCGTGTGTGAAAAAAGGAGGGATACGATACACGATTACCTCAACCTGGTGCTGATCAGAGACGTAGGCGGTGTAGGAGACGTACACACGGTCTCGATAAAGGGATCAAAGACAGTGTGGCAGGCAATGTCGCGTAACTCAGGCCAGAACTAACGGAGCAATGCGTACACGACAGGGCAGAGCCTCTCTTTCTGGGTCACCACCAGCCACGACAAGACCATCACCATCTACAACGTTGCCCATG